>JAWZYU010000015.1:30277500-31527500 GCA_038380435.1 Ryuthela nishihirai
CTTGGGGGAAAGGCCGCGACAGAGTGTTGCCGACACGAAGTCGAAAATTACGAGATGATAAAAAATTTGCGATGAAGATCGGCAGTGACCTCGCAAGCCGAAGCTATGGAGGTCACGAAGAATGCCGAATATCCACGCCGTGTCGTACGCTTTTTCGATGTCGAAGAAAATGGACACCAGATGCTCTCGATGTAAAAACGAATTCCTGATCGCCGATCCGAGGTTGATCAGGTGGCTTAACGTAGACCGTTGTCTGCGAAAGCCACACTGGGTGTTGGAATGAAGGCCGTGATGTTCCAAATACCAGACGAGCCTGGTATTTACCATTCTTTCCAACACCCTGCAGATGCAGCTCCTCAAAGCAATTGGACGATAATTTGAAGGAATCTTGGGATCTTTGCCTGGCTTGGGGAAGGCCAAAACGATAGCCTCCAGCCAGGAATCCGGAAACTGCTCCTCAGTGAAAATGCAGTTGAAGAGCCGGAGTAGCCGATCCTTACTCGATGGTGAGAGATGTTGGAGAATTGCATAATGGACATTGTCTGGCCCGACAGCAGATGCACGAGAAGTGTGCAGAGCAAGGCGAAGCTCCTCGGCTGTGAACGTTTAAAAATGCTGTATAAGCGTTCACCTCTAATCTCAAGAGATAAGGAATTGAATTATTACTTACTATATTTCATTAATTCTGCAATTACTCATTATTCTATTGATATTACTATTCTTCATAATATTAGCATTGCTAACTCTTTCTCACTCTTTGCTTATTATTACTATTATTTATTATCTCACTAATTACTTTTACTTATTATTTCTAATAATATTGCCATTTTTAATGACATTACAGTTCATTATTTCTGCTATTGCTATTATTTTTTCCTATTTTTCCTATTATTTCCAGATCTTATTTTTTTTCTTCTATTACTCTTACTGTTTCTTACTAATACTCCTCTATCTACTAGTATATTACCATTACAGAAATGTAATTATAATCAATTATTAATACGATATCCTTTTTTTTAATTTTCTATTTTTACTACTAAGAATTTTTTCTTACGTCTACTCTCGCTTCTAGTTCTTACTATTTCTATTATTGTCATGGCCAGATTAAGGAGCGGGAGATATTGGAGCCAAGTTTTAAATGGCGAAAAGGGGCTTTTCACGACTCAGGAATATTTCGTTGTTTATTTAAGAACTACGACAAAATATTGAAAATTGCACTATTTTATGTAAAATCTTCCATTAGTCCAGTTAAGAGACAAAATAGAAAGTACTTTAAATAAGTCAAAAAAAAAAGTCGGGGGGCATACTACAGACCGGAGCCCAGGAGCCATGGCGCAATCTGAAATCCGACTTTGATTATTATCACTGGCTCTTAATACAGTTCGGGCTTGGTCACAATTTAAATTTTTAAAAAATTTTGTAATTGCGAAAAACGCGAAAATATAAAATGACTAACTTCTGTTGAATGCAATTTCAGCCTTTAGTAAGTAAACCTAAGATCCTTTCCGTCTATGATTACTTTAGGTACTTTTCTCTGTTTAACTGATAAATTGTTCTTAGCATTTATAATAATATTACTCAAGAACTTTCAGTTTTTAAGAGAATTTACAACACTTTTCCCTCAAAATAAACATTAAAATTAAAATTTTTGTTATCAAATAATTAAAACTATTTTAAAGTTGTAATAGCTTGTAATATAAAGAATTTAAAAGTAGGTTAGCGCATGCATTTTTCTAAATATGTGTTTGATGATATATCATAGAAATATGTTCCCCCTAATGGAAGGACATATTTCCCCCATTAGCCCCTTCAGCTGGTAGCGCCATCTGCAATTCTCACGTCAGCAGCGTTAAAATTTGTCTCCGCTGAACATCACCCAGTCCTTGATCAGAAAGGGGACACCGAAGGGATTATAAAGATCGCCGTCCTTCGAATGGGACGTAAAGCTGTGTCAGGAGAGCCATACCCAGTTACAGAACACGATGGATGGCCTTAAACGGGAGGCTTCCATCTGTCTTCTAACAGTTGTTTAGTGAACCTCCTTTCTCCACCAACCTTCTCTGAGCCTTCGGGGTCCTTGTGGCCTGGCCATTAAGCCCATTGTGTACAAAACAAGTGCCGATCAGAGGTAAAACAACCCAACACAAACTCTAATCAGGCTCAGGATTAATAATTATCGAAATGATTCGGGCCCTGTCAATCGGGCTCAATAACTTCGAACTCGGGCTGAAAAAACTGAAATCGAACTCATCACTAATTTCTGCTCTTACTATTAATTACTCTAATTTTTTTTTCTCAATTTGGATCCAAGGACTTATTGCTAATTTTTCAACTTTTTGTCCCAATGTTTGAACATATAAATTTATGGTATATTGATAATTGAACAGTCTTTGATATTGAGGGACAACTACTCTTATTACTATCGGCGAAACAATAAATAATTTACCCTCCAACAGATGCCTCCCACTATGGTGGGATCTATAACGCCTATCTATAACTGATGCCTCCCACTGTGTGGGATCTATAACGCCTATCTATACTGATGCCTCCCACTACGTGGGATCTATAACGCCTATCTATAACTCATGCCTCCCACAGAGTGGGATCTATAACGCCTATCTATAACTGATGCCTCCCACAGAGTGGAATCTATAACGCCTATCTATAACTGATGCCTCCCACTATGTGGGATCTATAACGCCTATCTATAACTGATGCCTCCCACAGAGTGGGATCTATAACGCCTATCTATAACTGATGCCTCCCACTATGTGGGATCTATAACGCCTATCTATAACTGATGCCTCCCACAGAGTGGGATCTATAACGCCTATCTATAACTGATGCCTCCCACTATGTGGGATCTATAACGCCTATCTATAACTGATGCCTGCCACAGAGTGGAATCTATAACGCCTATCTATAACTGATGCCTCCCACTATGTGGGATCTATAACGCCTATCTATAACTGATGCCTCCCACTATGTGAGATCTATAACGCCTATCTATAACTGATGCCTCCCACAGAGTGGGATCTATAACGCCTATCTATAACTGATGCCTCCCACTATGTGGGATCTATAACGCCTATATATAACTGATGCCTCCCACTATGTGGGATCTATAACGCCTATCTATAACTGATGCCTGCCACAGAGTGGGATCTATAACGCCAATCTATAACTGATGCCTCCCACTATGTGGGATCTATAACGCCTATCTATAACTGATGCCTCCCACAGAGTGGGATCTATAACGCCTATCTATAACTGATGCCTCCCACTATGTGGGATCTATAACGCCTATCTATAACTGATGCCTGCCACAGAGTGGAATCTATAACGCCTATCTATAACTGATGCCTCCCACTATGTGGGATCTATAACGCCTATCTATAACTGATGCCTCCCACAGAGTGGGATCTATAACGCCTATCTATAACTGATGCCTCCCACTATGTGGGATCTATAACGCCTATCTATAACTGATGCCTCCCACTATGTGGGATCTATAACGCCTATCTATAACTGATGCCTCCCACAGAGTGGGATCTATAACGCCTATCTATAACTGATGCCTCCCACTATGTGGGATCTATAACGCCTATCTATAACTGATGCCTCCCACTATGTGGGATCTATAACGCCTATCTATAACTGATGCCTGCCACAGAGTGGAATCTATAACGCCTATCTATAACTGATGCCTCCCACTATGTGGGATCTATAACGCCTATCTATAACTGATGACTCCCACTATGTGGGATCTGTAACGCCTATCTATAACTGATGCCTCCCACTATGTGGGATCTATAACGCCTATCTATAACTGATGCCTCCCACAGAGTGGGATCTATAACGCCTATCTTTAACTGATGCCTCCCACTATGTGGGATCTATAACGCCTATCTGTAACTGATGCCTCCCACTATGTGGGATCTATAACGCCTATCTATAACTGATGTCTGCCACAGAGTGGAATCTATAACGCCTATCTATAACTGATGCCTCCCACTATGTGGGATCTATAACGCCTATCTATAACTGATGCCTCCCACTATGTGGGATCTATAACGCCTATCTATAACTGATGCCTTCCACAGAGTGGGATCTATAACGCCTATCTTTAACTGATGCCTCCCACTCTGTGGGATCTATAACGCCTATGTATAACTGATGCCTCCCACTATGTGGGATCTATAATGCCTGTCTATAACAGATGCCTCCCACAGAGTGGGATCTATAACGCCTATTTATAACTGATGCCTCCCACTATGTGGGATCTATAGCGCCTATCTATAACTGATGCCTCCCACTATGTGGGATCTATAACGCCTATCTATAACTGATGCCTCCCACAGAGTGGGATCTATAACGCCTATCTATAACTGATGCCTCCCACAGAGTGGGATCTATAACGCCTATCTATAACTGATGCCTCTCACACAGTGGGATCTATAACGCCTATCTATAACTGATGCCTCCCACAGAGTGGGATCTATAACGCCTATCTATAACTGATGCCTCCCACAGAGTGAGATCTATAACGCCTATGTATAACTGATGCCTCCCACTCTGTGGGAGGCATCAGTTATAGATAGGAGCATGTCAGTTTAATACACCATAGAGAGAAGAAAGTGGGAGGATGTCGATACCTCAGCAGAACATCCCTACCAGATTCAGGATTCGAATTCAGATCCCTTTGATCCGTAGCCAAGCGCGATAACCACTTGGCCACTGTATTTCTTTTGCTACATTAGTTCCCATAAATTAAGAAACAACTTTATGATATATCAATGGGAAGCTAACCTCGTAGCTTTATAACTCCTAAAATTATTTTTTGCTTTGAAAACTATAATAGCAGATAAAGATCTCAATCAAATAAATCAATATCTCGATTTTCGACAATATTCATTCAGTATTTAATGAGTTATGGAAGTTTGAATACTTAGCGATAAAAAAGCCAGTCACAAATATTGACTTCACAAGTTAATTAAAATTCAGTAATAAGTATTATATCAAAGTGTTTAAAAAATAAGTTTGTATTTTAGAACTTCGTGTAAAAAATTTTTCACTGTTCTTTAGTTTTGTATACGTTTCTTAAGACTGGCGTTGTTGCTGTAAAATATTCAAACTTCCATAAATCATTAAATACTGAACGATTATTGTTGAAAATCGAGATATTGATTTATTTGATTGAGATCTTTATCTGCAATCACATTTTTCAAAACAAAAATCGGTAGTTTTCGGTTATCTCCGGTCACATTTTTTTGGCGACGAAAAATAAACACCCAAGTAAACCAAGAACATCACCGACAATGCATCGCCGACCGGCATTATAAAAAAAGCCCCCAAAACTAAATAATCTCATTGGAGACAACACATACCAAAAAGCATGAAAATCGGAAAGAGTGCACTGCCGACCAAATTATGAAAAAGCCCCAAAAACTAAATGTCCTCGCAGACAACACAACCGAAAAACATGAAAATCGGAAAGTGTACTGCCGACCGAATTATAGAAAAGCCCCCGAAACTAAATAATCTCATCAGAATCAACAACAAAAAAAAAACCATCTTCTAGCTCAAATAACCCACCACTAAAATTACTCATTAATCTTCCTGACTCCATCAAAAACTGCCATTTTTTTCCAAAAAACGTCGCCAAGAAAATGTGACCGGAGATAACCGAAAAATACCCAAAAATCTTATTTTAGAAGTTATAGAACTTTGAAGTTAGCTTCGTCAAGCTCTATAACATAGGGATTATACTTAACATAGCAATTTCCTTAATTTATGGAAACCAGTGTATATTTGGTTTTGTTTTTATAATTTCTGCTCTTTTCATCCTCTTACATGCTAAAGAAAGGTATAATTTAATTTGCATTTCATCTCTACTTTAGCCTATAACAGTGTCTCGCAAACTGTGTGTCGCGGCACAGTAGTGTGCCGCGAGAGATTTTCAAACTGACACTAGATATTCCAAAGATTTGACTTGACTTGTGTTATCGACGTGCTTTAATAAAAATCTTTCAGATTTTATCAACTGGGATCTTGTAAGTATTTATCAAGCTTTTTCGAAATTTTGGTATTAATTTTTGATTATTTCAAGCCATAGAATGGACAAATATTTAGAACAAACACCGAGTTATGAATTAAAGAACGAGAGCAAATCTTCAAGTAAAACCAGGCTGATGACTTCAACAAAGCGCAAATATAATGACGATTATAGAGTTTGCTTTTATTCTTTTTTAGGTGTGCCGCGGGAAAAAAAATTAGATTTAGTGTACCGCGGAAAAAAAATTAGATTCAGTGTGCCGCGGAAAAAAATTAGATTCAGTGTGCCGCGGAAAAAAATTAGATTCAGTGTGCCGCGGAAAAAAAATTAGATTCAGTGTGCCGCAGTGTAAAAAAGTTTGCGAGACACTGGCCTATAAGCTAAATGAGCGAAAACAACTGAAGCATCAAAATTAAACTAATCACAACCCTGTCAGAATCAGAATCTCATTATAGAAAACCGAAAGTAATTTGCTTCGTTACAGTTTCATTGAGTGAAGCTTTCTCGATGTGTTCATTCTTTCCTCTGCTGAGCAACCTTGACCTCCGCAAAAGAGGCACGTCTCTATGCGAGAATTTTGCACTCACAGGTCGGGGTTGCCGAGCGAAGCGTTCTCGGCCAAAGGAGCATGAAGGTGATGATTGACCTACTCTTCCATGTGCAACGGGGACTCGGCGTATACTGTGAGAGAAGTTGCAAGAAATGCAGGCTGAAGTTCTTCAGGCGTTGATCTGCCAGAAGTTATTTTAATGTAGCTGTGAAAAGAGCTGGCATGCTGATCATTCCTGACATGTTATTCAATCACATCAAAGACTTGCAGAGGAAATAAAATCGTATTTTGCTTTTCTTACTTTTTAAACTGTGAGTCACACTCAGACGATTACAAAGGTTTCCTTTTTGCACCGGATAAAGATACCAGTGGGTTGTGGGTTGTTTTACCTCTGAGCGGCACTTTTTTGCACATCATGGGCTAAATGGCCAGGTCACATGGACCCCGAAGGCTCAGAGAAGGTTGGGGGAGGGGACCCACTGGAACAGCTGTTGGGAGACAGATGGTAGACTCCCGTCAAGGCCATCCAGCGTGTTCTTTAACGTGCACAGGGTACGTCTCTCCCGCACACGGGCCACAGTTTAACGTCCCATCCGACGGACGGCGGCCTTTCCAAGCCCATTGGTGTCCCCTACTGACCGTGGGCAGGGTGGGGAATTTTGCGGAGATAAATCTCAACGCTGACCCAGCTGGGACTCGAACCTGGGAACTACAGATTACAAGCCTGGCGCGCTACCGACTGAGTCACCCCCGCCTGAAAGATACCAGTATTCCAAATTAAGATTCTCCTATTATTCAATTTTTTTGGATTTTTTTTTACAATTTGAATTAATTATGATTTATTTATGATTATTATTTTGTTTTATTTTTTTTATATTTGTTTTATTTTTGATCGGCACTATTTTTTGCACGCAATGGGCAAGTAAGGCAACAAATTCCCTGAACGCTCAGACCATGGTACAATCTAGTGGGCATCTGTTAAGAGAAAAATGTGGAATAAATTATGGAAATTGGAATCGTTAATAGCAACAATGCCAGGTTAAATAATTGATCTCAAAAATTAATAAAAAATAAATACCCCTCAAGTAGCTGCTTGCCACAGAGGTGTGACAGGCTCCTGTTAGAGGCTTTGTAAAAGCATTTTCGTTTAAAGAGTTGAATAATTACAATGCAAAGAGAACTGGCTCTTTATCAGAAAATCCGAAAAATAACGAGATAACTTATATTGATAGTTCGAGTGATTGTTTAAAGAGTCAAAATCGGTGTTTGATACTCTTCAAGAGTCAAAATTGTAGGAACCAATAGTAGACGGTCTGTGAGTATGGCGGGACCTCAGCACAAAACAACACGAAAATTCATGCCTTACCCGGGGCTCTCTGATCAGAAGCCAAGCGTGCTAACCACTCGACCACGGAATACCAAAGCAATACCTGTTATACTAAATTTCGCCAACACGTGTAACAGTATTTTTAGCAGTTTGCGTAATAATTATGTTAATTTATGCCAATCTTGAATCATTTTTTGCAGAAAGAGATAATTTGTTAAACGTTTCAGTTCCCATAACTCTTTAAATCCGAACGAATATTGTTGGAAAACTAGACTGAAATAGATTTGATGAAGAACTTTAAATTCAGTCATATTTTTTCATAAAAAGCTTATTTAAAAAGTTATTGAGTTGTATCTGAGTTCCTATTGATATAACATGAAACTGTACCTAATAAAGTGGTAGATGAATAAATAATATCTTGAATATACTTTGCAAAATACTTTTAAAAAGTCAATTAGGAATGAGAAAGAAAAAGTCGGAAAAGAGTTCTGATCCGTTCCGTATGAATCCAATTCCCTCACCTCTCCCTATCTAGATTTTTCTTTTAGATCTGGGCATGGAAGTGAAAACTTAATGCCAAGAGAAATAGGTCGAACCTACAAACTCAAGTTAAAACCTTAGAGTAATAATAATAGTTTATTGTATGCAGGGGGTTACAGTAAAGCCAAGGTACAGGAAATTTTAGATATTAATTTAAATATTCAAGCGGCTTGGAATCGTCAGCTCGGTGAGATGTCATCGCCCTCTCCTGAAGATTTTTAGGGCTAACCATCTTTTTGGACATGGCTAAACTCTTGAACATTGGTAAACATCGATTTTGGCTCTTGAACAGTATCAAACATCAATTTTGACTCTTGAAAAGTATCAAACATCGATTTTGACTCTTTAAACAATCACTCAAACTATCAATATAAATTATCCCGTTATTTTTCGGATTTTCTAATAAAGAGCCAGTTCTCTTCGCATTGTAATTATTCAACTCTTTAAACGAAAATGCTTTTACAAAGCCTCAATTCTGAACAATTGGTAAAATGTTTAGATCATAAAGTCCCCTCAAGATTCATAAATAGATATTAGTAAATCGGATTCGGTTGATTTAATCTTGAACTATGGTCTGTTCTAACAGACTCTTATCAGAAAAGGATAAAAAAGTAAAAGTTGGTAATGTTGCTTTAGTGAATTGGTGAAATTGCCTTTAGTGAAATTTCCTGAGCGAATTGGCGAAATGGTCAGATCACAAGTACCAAAGATTCAGATGAAAGTTTAAGAAGAAATAACGTCCTTTTTCAGCACTTTTTTTCTTGAGACCCAAAAATATAAACACATATAAAAAAAGGAATAAATTCTCACTCTTAATTTAATCTAATAGCAATAATTTATTTATTATGTGCGCCCTTTATAGCTTTAAACAGCTAAGAGAAGTAAGAAAAAAATGCGAAATTTGCGGTGGGAGCCAATCGTATCTTGCCTCCTTTATGAATGTTGTACGATAACAAAAAATAATGCGATTATTTGTATATTTTCTAAGAATCCAGTACCTGGCCGTGGACCATACTTTGGAAAACTTTACACGAAACTTCCACTTTAAGATGATTCAGCGTGTTTTTTATTGCATATATCAAAGGTGGGCAAACTGCGGCTCCCGAGACAATATTGAGTTTCATTGCCAATTTTCCTAAAATTTTATATTAACCCTTTGAGATCCGGGAGAGGAAATGGTACTCTTCCTGATCCGACAGGTATAAAATTCAGAAATATACCGTTGAAATCGACGTTTTAAATATATTACGAAGAAAGCGAAAACATAGCCAAAACTAGTTTTAAACAAGTACGGATGCAACTCCGCGTCATCACTGTTCATGCAGTACACACAAGTTACGCGCTTGCGACGATAGCGGAACATAACTAGTAACTGATTTTGGAAACAAATCCCAGAAGCAAAGTATCTCAATCTTCAGAAAACTGGCTTCCGACTACTCTCTGTTTTTGGGACAACTTACTGCTGTGAATCTCTCTTCTCTGTAATGAAATTTGTCAAGTCAAAACATCGTGCTATCCTCACTAACAGCCACCTCACTGAGCTTCTTAGAACAGCTTTGACATTCTACCAGCCAGATTTTAAACTATTAACTGCAAAAATGAAGACTCAATCAAAGTCTTCAACGAGCAGAAATTAGGTATATTCTGCTTTGGTGAGTAGGACTATTATATAATTGTATTTTTATTATTTACAAATATAATTTTAAAATAATATTTTCTGTGGCTCTTGAACATTCAAAAATGTATGAAAAATATTTTATGTGGCTCTTCTCATTGAAGAACTTGCCAATCCCTGGTATATATTATAAAAAATATAAAAAAAATAACTACCCCCTCAAGCAGCTGCTTGCCACAGAGGTCTGACAGAGGCCTGTCAGTTCATATGCCATAGTAGAAGATCTGAGAGGATGGCAGGACCTCGGCAGAGAAACCACACACACACCCATGCCTTACCCGGGGCTCGAACCCAGGTCCCGTAGATCACAAGCCAAGCGTGCTAACCACTCGATCTATTAAAAACTGGAAGGCTATGCAGAAATAAATTGATTACAGCACGACAAGTTTAAAGCCAAACAGGAAACTGGTTCACACCAAACTTTGCGCTGTTTTCGAAAACTGACTCACTCTGAATGATTATTGACCATAATCACTTCTAATTCACTATAAAAAAAAACATTCAAACACAAGGCATGTAGAACAGTTATCCAAGCAATGCCAATAAGAATATTTCCTCTACATTCGCATTGAAGGAAAATACTCTTATATATGAATTACGTTTTGTCCTGAGTTTCACATTAATGTTTCAGTAATAAAGTATCACAGGAAAAAATCCTGTAGACAAGAAACACTTGAAATAATTAGTTTAAAAAAATTGTTTTCCTGAGTGGTCCACTAATTATTATCACATTAATGTTTTTCTCTGAGACCTTCGTTTTTGATTTGATGATTGATGCCAACCATTTGTACAAAATGTTGGGGAAAACTGTTGTAAAAACAACATGCAGAAATGCCGAGTTTTCATAAAATTTTGTTATTCAGATGTAAAGAAAAAAAATGAATTTTTTTACTAAGTTATGAAGATAAACCGCTACCACATACACATTAACAGTTTCTGTATGATATGGCTGTATGAAAAGTTTCTGTATGAAAACGCTGTTCATCTTGGCTTTACACAATCATCATTGTATACAAATGCCATCCAAAATATTTCGCCACAGTTTCATTTTTATTTTTTAATCTTTCATTCAATTAGAACAAAAATGCATATTCCGAATTTTTAGGGTCTCAAACTTGTCATAGCTTAAGGCCTCTTAAATTCGCTACAGCTTAGGGCCTCTTAAATTCCCTATAGTTAGGGGTTCTTAACCTTTCATAGCAGGGGCGGGGATGGCTCAGTCGGTAGCGCGCCAGGCTCGTAATCTTGCAGTTCCCAGGTTCGAGTCTCAGCTGGGTCAGCGTTGAGATTTATCTCCGCAAAATTCCTCACCCTGCCCATGGTCAGTAGGGGACACCAATGGGCTTGGAAAGGCCGCCGTCCGTCGGATGGGACGTTTAGTCGTGGCCCCGTGTGCGGGAGAGCCATACCCTGTGCACGTTAAAGAACACGCTGGATGGCCTTGACGGGAGGCTACAATCTGTCTCCCAACAGCTGTTCCAGTGGGTCCCCTCCCCCAACCTTCTCTGAGCCTTCGGGGTCCTTGTGAGCTGGCCATTTAGCCCATGGTGTGCAAAAAAGTGCCGCTCAGAGGTAAAACAACCCAACCCTTTCATAGCTTAGAGCCTCTTGAATTTGCCATAGCTTAGGGCCTCACAAGATCAAAGTCCGGCCCTGATCAAAAAGATGTGCTAAATGAGTTTACTTTCACAACAGGACCAGTGTATTTGCTAATGTCTAATAATCTCTATTGGGCTTAACAGATGAGGAATTAAAAGCATCAAATTTCATGTTGTCTTGCTTAAGAAAAGTCAAAGTTTCAGTGCCCATGTCAAACTTGAGAAAGGAACAAATTATTACTGTTGTGTAGTTTTAAAAAATCAACAGCTATTGACAACGGAAGTTTTTATTCTAAACTTGACGACTTGAATCTAGTAAATTATTACATCATTTAGTTTGGGATGCGAAAGGGTGAGATCGACAAGGGTCTGCTATACTTTACATGATGTAAGCTGTACAAAGCAATTTTCAACAATGTACACCCTTTAGGAATTCATCCTTGTTTTAATCAAGACATTGCTGTATATGCATTGCAGTGCTTCACAGACACAAATATAATTCGATAAAAAATAATTCTTTGAAAACGCATCATTGTTCTGTATGTTTTGTATTTGATCTAAAAACACTTTAATTCTCTGTTATTATACTAATTTTGAATTTTCTGAAGTAAGAAATCTCCGAGTTGGTAGTAAAGGGAATATATCTTTTTTTTTTAAATATAACATAATCAAAAGAAACACTTATTTCTGTGTTTATTCTGTTTTTCTTATTACATATTATATTAATTAACATTTTATAATATAATATTTTATTTCTACTATTAATATTAGAATAAAATTTAATTTTTTGCAGATATGTACAAGACATTTTCTCCGTTTGTTCATTAGATAGTAGTACTCTTGCAAAGTTTAGTTAATAAACGAGCATTCTCTTATACCACATTAATATTCACTAAATACACAAAACAAATATTTCGCATATTTTACTGAAAGGTAGTTTTGCTTAAAAAGTGTATTTGGTCTTCACTAACAGCACTAGGTTACAAATCTTGTTCAGCTCTACTTTAGATGCAAATTGCTGCTTACATTATCAACGAACCAACTTCATTCTCTGCCTTGCATACAAATCTTGTAATGATATTACAGAATTGCTAATTTCGTTTCTCCAATTATAGCACCACTTAATTCTTTAGTCGAGATGATAAACTTTTTGGAATCGAAAGATTCCGTCCTCATTGCAATCGTTATCCAACTAATCTCTCATAATTATCAAAACATTCCCAGAGGCAAATGGGCCAAAGATATTATTAAGTCACTGGCTGGCACCAATTACTAGCAGAGACAATGCATTTCCGTTATCACTGACCAGCAGCTTTTCATCAGTGCAATCGTGGTCATTTCTTACCACGGGAAGACCACTCCCTGGTGTCGTTCTCACGACGAACTATCCAACAAGTAGTCGAAACCATCAAGGGCTGAAATTCGTTATCAGTCGGACTCCAAAACAGTCCAGAGTTGTTTATATAGAGACAGATTTTAAGACTATTGTTTTCCCCAGATTCGAAAAAGAAATGAGGCTCTTAGAAATTGGAGCACGTCCAGAAACAGTCTGTTTTCGTGTGATCATTTAGTTGTGTCGCCAATTTCCTTGTCCAGTCTTCACAACCATAACATAGCAAATAAATTACATTCGGTCGGCGTGCGAGAGCTTTCTGCCGCGACGCCGAAAAGACGGTCAACTTAGCGATGGTGGTCACGAAACCTTCGATTTCCGTTTTCAAGAGCGTGGTGCATTTCTTCTGGAAGACTGAATTCTCCCTTTGCAAAACCAACTTCTTCAAATATTGCAATTACCTGCAGCTGTTGACACGTTATCGGTTTAAAGTGAAGAAACAACCGCCGATGAATGGGATCATTGGTTAGGTGAATAAACTTTCTGTCTTAAAAGCAAAAAGAAAAACACTCCTCAAGCAGCTGCTTGCCACAGATGTCTGACAGGAGCCTCTCAGTTTAATACGCCATAGAAAAGATCTGTGAGGAAGACGAGAACTCAGCAGAAGCAGAACCAAACATCCATTCCTGGATGGCCTCCCGTCAAGGCCATCCAGCGTGTTCTTTAACGTGCACAGGGTATGGCTCTCCCGCACACGGAACCACGGCTTTAACGTCCCATCCGACGGACGGCGGCCTTTCAAAGGCCATCGGTGTCCCCTACTGACCGTGGGCAGGGCGGGGAATTTTGCGGAGATAAATCTCAACGCTGACCCAGCTGGGACTCGAACCTGGTAACTGCAGATTACGAGCCTGGCGCACTACCGACTGAGCCATCCCCACCACCCTTTTTCAGGCGAACCAAACCCTATGTACAGTCGCTCAAAAAAGTATCCGAACACAATGGCTGATTACAGAATTCATAAAAAATATCTCGCAACGATTTTTTTAGAAATTAGTGATCTGGCAACCTTCGTGTACTGTACACGAAGGTTGCCAGATCACTAATTTCTAAAAAAATCGTTGCCAGATATTTTTTTCTGAATTCTGTAATCAGTCACAGTGTTCGAATACATTTTTGAGCGACTGTACATTAAAGCAGTACTTCTCAAACTGTCTGATGCGGCGGATCGGCAATTTTTTTCCTGTGTTCTAGGTACCAGTGTAGGGCTGCCAATTTGAGGAATTAATTGAAAATTTATGTATTTTTGTTGAAAATATTAAAACAATATGTTACATCCAGTTAAGAAAACGAAGCGAAAAATGTTGCTAATACGTATTCAATAAGCATCTTAAACACCTAACCTTTACTAATGTGAAAAGCGATCTCTCAAGAAACAAGGCATGTCTATGCACATGATACTTTTCTCGACCTGAATAGCATGACGTCATCTGGAGTGTGTTGGGTTGGGTTGTTTAACCTCTGAGCGGCACTTTTTTGTACACCATGGGCTAAATGGCCAGGCCACAAGGACCCCGAAGGCTCAGAGAAGGTTGGGGGAGGGGACCCACTGGAACAGCTGTTGGGAGACAGATGGTAGCCTCCCGTCAAGGCCATCCAGTGTGTTCTTTAACGTGCACAGGGTATGGCTCTCCCGCACACGGGGCCACGGCTTAACGTCCCATCCGACGGACGGCGGCCTTTTCAAGCCCATCGGTGTCCCCTACTGACCGTGGGCAGGGCGGGGAATTTTGCGGAGAAAAATCTCAACGCTCACCCAGCTGGGATTCGAACCTGGGAACTACAGATTACGAGCCTGGCGCGCTACCGACTGAGCCACCCCCGCCCCTCATCTGGAGTGTGGAAACGTACGAAGTGTGGCGTGTGGAAAAGTACGAAGTGTAGCGCACATCAGTGTTATGCTTCTAAAAATATATTTCTTACTTTCCTGGCAGCTCGCTGCGGAAAGCAGCGACTTATGGCTACAGACAAACATTTTGAGAAGCACTGCGATAAAGAATATGCCGAATAGATTTGACCGGAGTCTTTCATCTGTTTGTCAGCAACTGTCTAGTGCAGTGGTTCTCATCCTTTTATGTTTCACGTACCCCCTGGAAATGTGTAAGTATAGATAGATAAAACTATAGTTATAGTATAACAATAGGAATAAAATAAACATATTATATATAGACACATGAAATTTTGCATTCATAAATTACATATATCGATAAACACAAAATATGACATTTTTGCACAGCAGTGTTGCCAACTTAGCGACTTTGTTACTGCAGTACTGCGGAAATTAGTTGGGACAATAGAAAAATGCAGTAACAAAGACACAACTAAAATATTTATTTGTTTAATAATGTACATAGTTAATAGTGAATGTGACCCCTCTTAGCTTTAATTACTTCTTTCGTTCTCTCAACCATTGATGCACTAGCTTTCCACACATCTCCTTCACTTCAGGGTCGTGGTACCACACTTTCATGACACTTTCTATCATTTTGGTTTTCGTCGTGCAATCCATCTTAGATATGCGCGCTTTAATAATGGCCCACAAATTTTCAATGGGGTTTAGATCGAGTGAATTTCCTGGCCACTCCAATACCTTCAAATGTTGCTGGGTAAAGAAGCTCTTAGCAAGCTTAGAATTGTGGCATGGAGCCAGATCCTGTTGAAATACCCCATCGCCGTTAGGAAACAGCTTCTGCAGTGTTGGGACCATATTCGCCTCCAGAACGCCTATGTATGTACTTTTTGCTGTCCATCATTCCTTCAATGGGGTGAAGCGTCTGTGGCCCGGAAGCTGTGAAACATCCCCAAAACATGACCTTGGGTGGGTGTTTGCGGGATTGCTGGATGTGGTCGGATCGAAGAGGTTCTCCAGGCGAGCGGCGGATGAAATTTGACATGTAGCCATGCACCTCAAAGTGGGTTTCGTCGGAAAATGCCACTTTTTTCCCAATTCTCCAGAGTCCAGTCTCCATGTTTCTTTGCCCAGGATAGCCTTTTTTGTTTTTGCTTTTTTTTTTTTGCTTTTGTCAAAAGCTGCTTTTTGGAGGGGCGTCGAGCCCGGCGGCCACACTCCAGAAGGCGACGACGTACAGTGGAAGCATCTATATTAACCCTATGAGACGCAGTCACCCTTTTGATGTCTCCACTGGTCTTCTTCGGGTCTATGATACTAATTCTTCGGATTAGACTATCATCTCTAGCGATGGTTTTTCTTTTTCTTCCGCAATGTCCTTTACGGGACGTGTCCACGGACCCTGTCTCCTTATGCAGCTTCATGATCCGTGAAACGCTGGATTTCCCGACGCCAACTGCTTTTGCTATCTGCCTAGCAGTAAGTGAAGTGTTTTCGCCTAAAGCGATTATTTTAGCTCGCTTACGAGTATGTAATATATAATATACGAGTATGTATTTAATAAAAAAACGTTTCCAATGAAAATTGTGAACTACTTACATAATCACGACCTCAGCCTATAAAATATCAATTCCGACTAAAGTAGGAGTGTAAATAATAGCAGAGTAACACAACAGACAATTCATAAACTTGCACGTGTCCATTGCAGGGACACACACAAGTTTAGACTTGCAGCAGAAGGTTACGAATAAGTTTAGACTTGCAGCAGTTTAGACTCTGCAGCGGAAGGGACTCAGCGGCGATTCCTTCGCTTGTCCCAATTAATTCCCACAGTACTGTAGATCTAGCGACTTTTGAGCTCTCACGGCGTACCCCAAAAAATTTTACCGCGTACCCCAAGTAGAGAACCCCTGGCATAGTGGATCTCCTGTCCAGTTCTGATTTCTTGGGAGCCTTGTGACCTGACAGTTTACGCTATTTTATGCTCAGAAATGCTGCTCAGTGATAAACAACCCAAACCATCGATGCTCATGACTTTCAAAGGGGACTAGTCTCATCCCAAACACAAAAGTCTCTGCTTAGATACCATTTAGGAACAAATACACGACCACTTGTTCACCAGAACTCGAAAACTCGTAAATGTTCCTAATTATAATGAATAATTATCTGAAAGATTTTGTAACTAATGCTGTAATTCTTCCAATGACCTAGGCTAGTGTTTTTCGGTAACTTGAAAAATATATTATGCTAATTTTATGTGCATTGTAAACATCCAAAAAGTTTTCCGGATTGTCAAAAGTAATTGAAGCAAGAAAAATAATTAATATTTCATCAAAAGCATAAATAATTCGAATAATGCATTTATTCAAATTTTAATAAACATATATCGTGTAGCTTTAAGTCATATTCAAGCAAATTCAAAATATTACGTATTTTAGAAGTTGTTTAACTCGTGAATAATTCTAAGAATAGTTAGGAAATGACAATTCAGGTGTATATAGTTTTTTTATTTTCTTATATAGTTTAAGAAGAATAATTAAACTGCTTCAAATTTTGCATGACAAAATTGTACAGGAAAACGCTCTTGTACAGGAAAATATTAAGCCTTTCATTAAACTTTTCAAAAATGTCAAAAACCCTCCCACTAAATTATTCAAAAAGTGTCAAAAAAAACTCTCCTTAAACTATTCAAACATCAAAATATTGGAAGTTTCTTGGTACACCATTGGACCACTGAGTATATTATATCCATAAACCATAGCATCCGAACAGAAATATCTATTTGAAAGTCTTTGGAGAGCTTCCTCACCTTTTTTTTGAGAGGAGAGCCACCAAACCCCTTCGATAGCTATGCCCCTGATTAAGCGTGATTAAGAAGTGCCACAGCCCCATTTGGCAAAAGCTTTTCGTCCGAATCTGCCCATCTAGTTTATTTCGTCACAGATGGAAACATTTCAAAGACGGCATTTCTGATATCAGCCATGCGGAGCAGGATGTCGTTACTAAGCATTCTTTTTTATGTATATTTTCTTATCCTAAGCAATTTCTGACAGATTATGACAGCCACTCGAAATATAAATATAGACAGAACCTCTCTTTCTCCTGTAAAAATGACTGTCCTACTTTATGTAACTGTCAAGGTTGATTCTGATTTTTATGTGTCTGTTTCGATCCTAACTAGTGGTTTATGAAATGTAATAGCCGAACTTAATGGAGCAGCAAAGTAAGGCAGTAAGATGGAAATCAACTTCGATTGGTTAGAAATGTTTTCTGGATTCATCTCCAAAAAATAAACCTTCTGTGGAATGTTAAGTGTCCTTTAAAACACTCCAAACAGAACATAAGCATTATCTCAAATGTTATATATTGTTTTAAAACGAAGCTGACATTTTTTTCTTTAGGTTTATGGATTTCCTCTCACGATAATTTGTGCACTGTTATTTTAAATTTTTTCGAGAAATTCTGTGAACCGGAACTGGCAAATTAAATATATTTTTTAGAAAGTGAAAGTAAAATATCGCGTTTATTATGTATCGTTGTTTTAACCCCTTCAGATCCCGTGTGCATTACAACATGTATTACTTTTTATAATTTTCTTAAACACAGGAAGAGGTGTCTATGGTTTTGCAAAATGTAAACCATTCCTTATTTATACGGGAATGGATTGGAATTTGTGCCATCAATGGACATAATGGAAATTACAAACAATAGCACTGAAGATAACTGTACCTGACACGCAACAAGAACTGGTTTGTTACATTTCCCAGGTGTAAGACCGGATGTAGATTGGGGGCAAGGGATGAATGTCCCCCCTCCCTTCAGAATGCTAGTAAGGGAAATAGAGGGGAAAGTGATAAACTTATTTTCATGCATCTATCGAAAACATTTTTTAAAGACTGTAAAGAGAGGAAATTTTATAATTCATTGCAAATTCATCATTCCCCCCCCCCCCCAGGCATGTACCCAGGATTTAGTTTCGGGGGAGGGGGGGTCTGAGAATAACACTTGACTAAGGTTCCCAATTACTAAAATATTCCGCCGGACAGGAAAGATTAAAACGATATTCCTTGATTATTTGATAAAATGATATATATTGATTAGATTTTATGGAGTTTTTTTATTTCTTTTTATTTACATAAAATATGGGGCTAAAACAAAAATTATACAAATACAACTGTTTTGAATTTCAAAGCAGATAGGCAAATTTGAGATTAAGCATTATCAGGACTTTCGGGGGGTAGGGGTAAGGGGTCCGGATATCCCCCCCCCCGCCTCCCCTCGATTTTTATCGATATCTGGGTCTTCCCAAGTGTCATTCATTCGATGTGTTTATCATGACAAAGTGCATATAAATCACAATTCATTTATGTTCCTTTTTACTGCTTTTAGAAATTTCAAAATTTTGGAACTTTTGGGACAGTTTTTGCATTACAATGTACGTACCAAATTTCACAGAAATGGTGCCAAAAAAAATAATTTGTATATATTATTCTTCCTTTGATATAAATAAAGCATATTTAAGTATTGACATTTCTATTCTATAAACAAAAAATCGGGTCTGAGGGGGTTAATTCTTTTGCAGTCTAATATTAATAAGAGCGGTAATTTCCTTTCGAGCTGGGAGTAGGCGAAAAGGACTCCCGATTTTCCAAAAATGCATGTTGACGTAGAAGTTAAGAATTTTCCAACGATGCATTCCCAGTAAAAGGACATCCTGCTTCATTCGTTGTTGAAAAGTTTTACTGTATATTTTTTAAGAGATTTCGACCCACTTGTAATTTCTAAAATACTTTATCTCCTAGTCCCAAATTTCTCACACTGGCTTTTCCTTTGTCTCTCTATAAATAAAAAAAATAAATACCCCCTCAAGCAGCTGCTTGCCACAAAGGTCTGACAGGAGCCTGTCAGTTTATATGCCATAGTAGAAGGTCTAAGAGGATGGCAGGCCCTCAGCAGAAAAACGACACAGACAGCCATGCCTTAACCCGGGGCTCGAACCCAGGTCCCTTAGATCAGTAGCCAAGCGCGCTAACCACTCGGCCATATTAAAAATTCCAGTACTTATCATAGAACCCGATTTTACGACTAAAACCACGTTTAATTTTCCACTTAATGATAAGGAGGAAGAATATTCAAAGAAGACGTTGAATTTCACAGGAAATCTGTTGGGAAAAAGTAATATCTGACAAGACTCTCTGGCTGTAATCTTTGCATATAAATATGAGAATGCAAATGCTTGCAAATCATTAAGCAGAAACCGGTTTTTCCTCTAGATGAGATTAATGTTAATATATACGGCATCTGATAAATTGTGATGGCCAGTTTGCTTGTGCAGAGGCATCTCGTTGGTTTACGGTGGCACTGCAACTACCGGATTCCGAAAAATGGTGTGGTCATTTCTTCTGTCATGTGTGTTGTGATCATTCTTCACTCTGCACCTTCTTCTGTCCTCTCATTTTGTGACGTAAAAGAATAACTGGCTATAATTCCCATCAATGCCCATTATAAAACTTGTCATGCACTATTTTCGACATTATTTGTATCGTCTAATATAGTTCCGTATCAAAAGATACACTGTCTAGGTCAGGCATGTCAAACACGCGGCCCGCCGGGAACTGTTCTGCTGCCCACCAAGATTGATAACCAATACGTTTATTTAACCTTTGACAACACTGGATTCTTTAATTAAAATTATAAGTACGTACACGGTACATGAATTAAATAAACGTATTTCAGAAAACATTTCCATTTATATATAAGGGAAACTATTGCGCATAAATGCATATGTCGGAGCCCGATCGTAGAATTGCTCATATCATGAAATGCCCGATCATTTCATGAAATAGTGGCATTTCATGACATGAGCAATTCTACGATCGGGCTCCGACATGTCTACACATGTCTCGAGGTCATTCAAATGTACGTACTTTGCGCATGGCAATGAGTCACGAAATGCCAGTAGAGTCGGAAGCTATTCGTTAGCAGTCAGTGATAGTATACGGGCTCCGACATGTATACACATGTCTCGAGGTCATTCAAATGTACGTACTTTGCGCATGGCAATGAGTCACGAAATGCCAGTAGAGTCGGAAGCTATTCGTTAGCAGTCAGTGATAGTATACGGGCTCCGACATGTATACACATGTCTCGAGGTCATTCAAATGTACGTACTTTGCGCATGGCAATGAGTCACGAAATGCCAGTAGAGTCGGAAGCTATTCGTTAGCAGTCAGTGATAGTATACGGGCTCCGACATGTATACACATGTCTCGAGGTCATTCAAATGTACGTACTTTGCGCATGGCAATGAGTCACGAAATGCCAGTAGAGTCGGAAGTATTCGTTAGCAGTCAGTGATAGTATACGGGCTCCGACATGTATACACATGTCTCGAGGTCATTCAAATGTACGTACTTTGCGCATGGCAATGAGTCACGAAATGCCAGTAGAGTCGGAAGCTATTCGTTAGCAGTCAGTGAACGAATACTGCGTTCTAGTCTAGTTGGCACATAACAATTTTCATCTGGGTTTTTTTTGTTTTGCGGCCCGCAATTTAATATATAATACTTAATATGGCCCTCGGTGGTTAACGAGTTTGACATGCCTGGTCTACGTAGATGCTGCTGTATCGCAGGTAATTAAAAATTGCTTGTTATTTTGAATATTTCAATATTTATTATTCTTCTAGAATAAACAAAAACTTACGTTTTACTCATTTCACTCCAACAGACTATTCGGAATTACAGTTGGTCATTTTGAATATAAATTTTTATTCTGTTTTAGCATCGTGTTTAGAAATATTTATATACTGTATATGTCCTGAAAACTACATTGGCCATAAAAGAAAATGGAGATTTTTCCATGAGGGCCAGATTAAGCAATTCTGGGGTACGGGGGCGCTTAAATATTTTGCTCCAACCCCCCCCCCCCCCTCATGTTATCAGAAATGAATCTAAATAAATGAATAAATAAATGAAAGCACCGATCTTATATCACCTTTCTTTAAGTATAATATTGTAATTACTAAATTAATATTTTGCACAAATTCAACACAATAGGTTAATTTTATTTAAAATGTTGTTAGGCAACAGTAGCAAAAGCAAAAGGCATCTTGTTCTCCCTCCACCCGAGGCGGGGTGGCTTAATTGGTAGCGCGCCAGGCTCGTAATCTGTAGTTTCCAGGTTCGAGTCTCAGCTGGGTCAGAGTTGAGATTTATCTCCGCAAAACTCCTCTCCCTGCCAACGATCAGTACGGAACACCGATGGGCTTAGAAAGGCCACCGTCCGTCGGATGGGACGTTAAGCCGTGGCCCCTTGTGCTGGAAAGCCATACCCTGTGCACGTTAAAGAACACGCTGGCCCTCCCTGCCAACGATCAGTACGGGACACCGATGGGCTTGGAAAGGCCACCGTCCGTCGGATGGGACGTTAAGCCGTGGCCCCTTGTGCGGGAGAGCCCTACCCTGTGCACGTTAAAAAACACGCTGGATGACCTTGATGGGAGGCTACCATCTGTCTCCCAACAGCTGTTCCAGTGGGTCCCCTCCCCTAACCTTCTCTGAGCCTTCGGGGTCCATGTGACCTGGCCATTTAGCCCACGGTGTGAAAAATAAGTGCCGCTCAGAGGTAAAACAACCCAACCCAAATCCCTCCACCGACACTTAATTCGGCCCTGGAAAGAGAGCATAAAGCCAGGTTCGATCCTCCTTGACTTTTAAAATAAGCATTTTATGAAAAAAAAAATGCAACTGAAAGTAAATAAAAGAATTATATCAATTTTTTAAATCTCATATAATCAATCATATAAATTTTGAAAATTATATCAATTTTTAAATATCCATTTAACACCTAAATTTCCAAAAACACGCAGAATTTATAGAGATACTGTTTATTCGGATACTACCTAGGACTCGAATATTTTCCAGACACAATGCCACTCCTAAACACTGTTTTTTTAACACTTATTCTTTAAATTTTCAATTCTGAAGTTTGTGTTTCATTCAAGTTTGTTTTTCAAGTTTTCAACATTCAAGTTTGTGAACATTTCGTTGTTCAAGTGCATTGCTGTTGTTAAATATTAAAACTTCCATAACTATTTTAATACTACACTAATACCGCTGATAATTGAGAATTAGATTTGATTGGGAGCTTTATCATTTGTCACATTTTTCCACACAAACAAAAAACATTCCCCTATTTGGGGAATGACGAAGCATAGGATTTCACTTTCCATTGGCCCAACTGTAAAATTTTCTAATATTTTTCATTATTATTATCCAGGGCGCACAAAAATAGCGGAATTAATTTTTACCTCATAGAAGTGCCCCATAATAAAACTCGATATTAGCTAAATCCAACAAAAATTTAATCCTAGAACGTTTTCCGATTTAAAGAATTTATGGAAAGAAGTAAAATAAGTCCCATATACAAAACAAAACTGTAAAATTATTTTTCATTAATATAAAATTGTTAAATAATATAACCTTTCGAAAATTATCTCTCGTATGAGAACGTCTAATAAATTTACAATTAAATAAAAAGTTATTTTTAAATTCTGCGTTTAAGTTTTCATTTATTTACCATTTTTTCAATCTCGTTGCTTTTATTTTTTTCCCAAAGATGTTTATTTGGTTCCAAATAACAAAAATATTGCGCTCCAAATATTTTTAGATTAACCAAACTAATTCGCAACTAAAAAGGTTAAGAAAGGACATAAAAAAAAAGCATACCTGCAAACCAAACGTATATACATCCATCCCTTGATTTACGAGCTCATTCCTAAATCGTACAACTATTTCTCATTCATTTCAATGTCAAAAATTTAGAGTGTATCTTGTACTTTTGAAATCCAATAATTTATTCCCCACATATACTGTAATATTAAAGAATCGTTCAAATGGAAACAGCAATAATACTAAACTGATATTATTGCTGTTTTCAATTGAACGACTGCTAGAATTTATGTTAGTTGTCATAAATTACAGTAATATCTAGATAGGTTTCCTAAGTGTACCTTAACAGCACAGCACTCTTTTTTACATAATTACAGCTGCATTTTAGGTGAAAAAAAATCCGAAATGCATTAATATATAAACAACGAAATGATAAATCTAGTTTTGATTTGTGATTATGATCAATTCAATTCATCCATCCCTCGATTTACATGGTAGATAGTTTACAGAAAAATCACCGTGTAAATGGAATTTACGGTAAAAATTCAAACTAATGGATAATTCGTAAAATGTAAATAGTAATATTTCAAAAACACCTATTCGACCTCCTCCAAAAAAAGAAAAAACAGCTTTATAAAAATAATACAAATATAATTTTTATACAATTATTTGGTTGTTTTACCACTAAGCATCACTTTTATATGTGCACAATGAAAAGATTCGGGAAGAGATTCACTGGACGGCTCTTAGGTGAGAGAGGTACAGTCGCTCAAAAAAGTATCCGAACACTATGGTTGATTGCAGAATTCAGAAAAGATATCTGGCAAATTTTTTTAGAAATTAGTGATCTGACAACCTTCGTGTCACGTGATTATAGAATTCAGGAAAAATATCTGGAGCGTGTACAGCAACTATACACGCTCAAGTTACCGTTCACAGCAAACTGGAGCGTGTGCAGTAACTGCACACGCTCCAGTTTGCTGTGAACGGTAACTGCACACGCTCAATATTTCCGTGAGTGAGCCCACACGATCTAGTACCAAAATATTATGACCACCTACAGTCGCTCAAAAAAGTATCCGAACACCATGGTTGATTACAGAATTCAGAAAAAATATCTGACACGAAGGTTGCCAGATCACTAATTTCTAAAAAAATCTTTGCCAGATATTTTTTCTGAATTCTGTAATCAACCATGGTATTCGGATACTTTTTTGAGCGACTGTACAACTTTTCACCTAAACAATCCATAATCAGTATAATTTTAACGGTATGATAATTTTTTTGCAATTTATACGAATTATAAACACTATAAAATAACTATATAAACGAATGCGAGAGGGCGCTTGAAAGATGGTCGGTTGGACTAATGATTAGGCCACCATTGGATATACAACTGGCCAACTTGCACTTCACTGAAACCTTCGTTAAAAAGTTTAGGTTCAAATCTCTCTTACATGAAAGAGAGCTTTTAACTGCCACCAATAAATTCGGATTGATTTGTCTGGGAGAAAAATAAACTTAGCCTGCCTTCGAGTATATTCTCATGTACAGTCGCTCAAAAAAGTATCCGAACACTACAATTGATTACAAAATTCAGAAAAAATATCTGGCAAAGATTTTTTTAGAAATTAATAATCTGGCAACCTTCGTGTCACGTGATTACAGAATTCAGGGAAAATATCTGAAGCGTGTACAGCAACTGTACACGCTCCAGTTACCGTTCACAGCAAACTGGAGCGTGTGCAGTTACTGCACACGCTCCAGTTTGCTGTGAACGGTAACTGCACACGCTCAATATTTCCGTGAGTGAGCCCACATGATCTAGTATCAAAATAATATGACCACCTACAGTCGCTCAAAAAAGTATCCCAACACTACGGTTGATTACAAAATTCAGAAAAAATATCTGGCAACGATTTTTTTTAGAAATTAGTGATCTGGCAAGTGACACGAAGGCTGCCAGATCACTAATTTCTAAAAAAAATCGTTGCCATATATTTTTTCTGAATTTTTTGAATTTTCTGAATTTTTTCGAACACTACGAAAATCAACTGTAGTGTTCGGATACTTTTTTGAGCGACTGTACTTCTCGAATATATTTTTTTATGGCGAACGGAAAACGAAACTTTATAATTTGAAGCTTTTTTTTCAAATTACAATGTTTGGATGGCTGCTACCATCTGCCTCTGGGTGGTCGTAGGGTCTTCGTTATTTTTGAGATTGGTTTTTCCGGGTCACTGACCTGTGGAGTCCTTGAGCATGTAGGTCAGGAGCGAGTGGTGAGAACCCGCTGTCTAGACAAAAATTCAGGGTGGAATGTCGGTCATACTGCTAATATACAAACGCAGGTGTTCAGGATAACAGCAGTTCCCAGTCATCACTTTTGACTTCTGGAAACCTTTAGTATTGGCTGACATCTAAGATTAAATTGGCTGCTCTGCCATTTTAGACATTACAGTAAAAGTTTGATTATCTGAATCTCGATCATCCGGATTATTTTATAGCTCTTTTTTTTTGCAGAAAATAAAAAAGGAAAGAGCTAATGTTTTGACTTTGTCATCGGTTTGTCTGTCTGGAGACATTCCACTTTTTTGGCTTTAGAAATAAACGAAAATTTCTTTTTGGGTTGGATAGGTACTGATGAAATATTACGATTCGGATTTTCAGAATTTCCCACTGATTATATTAACGCCCTCTAACGGTAGAAAAAAGGTGAAAAATGCTTAAACTTTAAAACAAATATTGCAAACGATCATTTTATGGTAGAAATTCGAAATTTTGTTGGTAGAGTGTACAGTCGCTCAAAAAAGTATCCGAACACTACGGTTGATTACAGAATTCAGAAAAAATATCTGGCACCGATTTTTTTTAGAAATTAGTGATCTGGCAACCTTCGTGTACTGTACACGAAGGTTGCCAGATCACTAATTTCTAAAAAAATCGGATTCTGAGCGGCAATTTTTGCACATAAAAGGTTAAATATACAGGTCACAAGAACCCCAAAGACTCGTAGCTGTATAGAGAAGGGAATCCACTGAAGAGCTGTTGGGAAGCAGATGCAAGTTTCGCTTCAATAATGGTAACCAGAGTTCCGTAAAGCGAAAGAAGTACATCGGCTGATTTGACATATTTATCGTACAGCACCAAACAATTGTCCGATATATCTGTCATTTAGTGCTGCTTGAAAATAAATTATCTTTGATGATTTATCGTAATAAAAATCTGTTCGATTAAAGTTCAGCCGATTAATTGTTGGCGCATCACACACCTTCTGATTTGTCGGTCAAACTCTTCTCCTGATAAATCTCCCAGGAGTAAAAATACTTACTCCATGAGAATGATCGTCTTATTTTTCCCTCTTTTGTTGCTTTCTGCTGTGGTAGTAGGTCAAAAACAGAGCTCGGCATGTTTTTTGGTATAAGATATGCCAATGTTTGCGCAGTAGTCCCCATATGCTCGTAATCTGTGCTCATAATCGAGCTCGTAATAGAGTCCTAGCTGAGCCAATGTTGAAATTTATCTCCGCAAACTCTTCCCCCGCCCACGGTCAGTACTGAACACAGATGGCCGCTGTCCACTTAGAAAAGCCGCTGTCCGTTGAATGGGGACATTAAGCCGTGGCTCCATGTACGGGAGAGCTATACTCTGTCCAAGTTACAGAACTTGCTGGATGGCCTTCATGGGAAGGCTACCATGTCTCCTAACTGTTGTCCAGTGGATCCCTACCTCAACCTCTGAGTTCTTGGAATCCTTGTGGCCTCGCCAGTTAGAGGAGTATATGCGTAAAAGTGGCGCTTAGAGGTAAAAAAAAAACATCAGGATGGCAATTAGACTTGCTTGTTACATTTTTGTGTCCATTTTTCAGATTGTCATTTATTAAATTCAATAAATACTTGATACTTGCTTCATTTATTCTCAAATAATTTTTGAAGCTGCCTCAAAAAAAGGACATTTTAATACCTACTAGATTGACTTCATTTAGTGTTGGGGACATATTATTTCTAAACGAGAAGTAAAAAAAACTTTTAGTCATCTTTTTTGTTGAAAGTAGTACAAGGAAGTACAAAAGTGCGAGTAAATAGGGCAGTACAAATAATCTCAAAGCAGTACAGAGAGTACAAATCTCAAAGCAGTACGGGTAGTCACTTTACTTTCAAAGTGTTGGGTTGTTTTACCTCTGAGCGGCACTTTTTTTGCACACCATGGGCTAAATGGCCAGGTCACATGGATCTCTAAGGCTCAGAGAAGGTTGGGGGAGGGGACCCACTGGAACAGCTGTTGGGAGACAGATGGTAGCCTCCCGTCAAGGCCATCCAGCGTGTCTTTAACGTGCACAGGGTATGGCTCTCCCGCACACGGGGCCACGGCTTAACGTCCCATCCGACGGACGGCGGCCTTTCCAAACCCATCGGTGTCCCCTACTGACCGTGGGCAGGGCGGGGAATTTTGCGGAGATAAATCTCAACGCTGACCCAGCTGGGATTCGAACCTGGGAACTACAGATTACGAGCCTGTCGCGCTACCGACTGAGCCACCCCCGCCCCTACTTTCAAAGTATCTCTCACACGATGTCACACGAAGTCCTCGGTGACCCCTTTTTTCTTACTGAGGACAGATCATCGGTTAGAGGAGGAAATCTCAACATATTCACAGTGAGGACTCGAATCTGGGAACATTAGATTACGAGCCTGAAATGTTACAGACTGAGCCAACCTCAAAGACTGAGTGGCATTTATGAAATCAAAAATAAATATTTCCACTGACACAAGGCGCTAACATCGCGTGTACAAAAATTACTGTTTGTGGAAACTTTAATTTCTTTAAATATAAATGATATGAATTTTAAGCAAACAGCGTTACAACACCATGAATAATTGTAATTCGTTAGGTATCTCGGATCGAGTCCTAATGAATCGGAACGGTGTTCCAGAATAAACTTCTTCCTTTCGTTTTAGTGGCCTTTAAAAAATTTCTTGAAAATTTCAGGTAGTGCGAGTATATATATATATACTGTATTATGTGAGTGCAGGGCCTGATCTAGGGGTGGCTCAGTCGGTAGCGCGCCAGACTCGTAATCTCTATTTCCCAGGTTCGAGTCCCAGCTGGGTCAGCGTTGAGATTTATCTCCGCAAAAATTCACCGCCCTGCCCACGGTAAGTAGGGGACACCGATGGGCTTGGAAAGATCGCCGTCCGTCGGATGGGACGTTAAGCCGTGGCCCAGTGTGTGGGAGAGACATACCTTGTGCACGTTAAAGAACACGCTAGATGTCCTTGACGGGAGGCTACCATTTGTCTCCCAACAGCTGTTCCAGTGGGTCCCCTCCCCCAACTTTCTCTGAGCCCTCGGGGTCCATGTGACCTGGCCATTTAGCCCATGGTGTGCAAAAAAGTGCCGCTCAGAGGTAAAACAACCCAACCCAACCCTGATCTAGGGAGGTGTCCAAGGGGGCCATGAATGCTAGTAAGGGCAAAAGAAGCCAAAAATTATTAATCCTGTTTATGTTTCATGCATTTTTCGAGATTTTTTTTTAAACCTGTAAAAAGGAGGGGGAAATGTTATATGGCATTGAAAATCCAGGCTCTTGAAATTCAAATCAAAATTCTTGAAAAATGCATGAAATATAAATAAGTTTAATATTTTTTCGCCTCGACTGTGTTTCTTGCCCCTCTCCCCTCGATTTTTTTTTCTAGGTCGGGGCCTGTGTGAGTGTGTTCCACGTTTTGTTTCGCCTTCATTTCGGGATACTAATAATCTAAAAAAGGGAGAGCCGTGGCATTCTCCCTTAGTACGTACCTACCTAATACCAAAAGATGAATAATATTATTACTGTTATCATTACTATTGTGCTTTGTATATTTAATGTACATATTAGCTTAAAATTGCTATTTTGGTAATAAAAAAGTAAATTACTTCTTAGGTAGCTGCTTACCATAGAGATCTAACGAGTTTTGTTAGTTGTAATTCATTGAGTTGTTTGTCAATGTAATATGCCATGGAGAAGGTTTGTTAGAAGGCTCGTAATCTGTAGTTCCCAGGTTCGAGTCCCAGCTGGGTCAGCGTTGAGACTTATCTCCGTAAAACTCCCCGCCCTACCCTCGGCCAGTAGGGGACACCAATGAGCTTGGAAAGGTCGCCGTCCGTAGGATGGGACGTTAAGCCGTGGCCCCGTGTGCGGGAGAGCCATACCCTGTGCACGTTAAAGAACATGCTGGATGTCCTTGACGGGAGGCTACCATCTGTCTCCCAACAGCTGTTCCAGTGGGTCCCCTCCCCCAACCTTCTCTGAAATTTCGCAACCAATGGATTATTATTATTATTTTCAATGTTACATTTCCCTCCTTTTTTGGAGCATTTGTGACTTTGAGTGAATCGCCTCTGCCTGCATCTCCTTCATCTGAAATTTTTGACTGAGTATGTCATTGTCACAGTTACCTAAGAAGATAAAAAGTAATCTGCAACTTTGAAACTGTTGCTCCAAAGTTTAAAAGAAAATTATTTTCTCACATTTTACTTTCCCTGTGGCAAATAACTCGTGGCACTGAACTTTATCTCCATATTTAACGTTACTCAAACACCGATTTTTGTTTTCAAAACTCCCCTTTTCGTCAGAAAAGATACGAAAGAATGTTGAACTTGTCTTGCAGTCTCATTGTTTTATTGACTTAGTATGTTGTTTTGCTAAGAACGAACCTATACGTGTGAGAATTACACAGATATTTCTTTAAAGGATTAATCATGTTCTGTTGGGTTGTTTTACCTCTGAGCGGCACTTTTTTGCACACCATGGGCTAAATGGTCAGGTCACATGGACCCCGTAGGCTCAGAGAAGGTTGGGGGAGGGGACCCACTGGAACAGCTGTTGGGAGACAGATGGTAGCCTCCCGTCAAGGCCATCCAGTGTGTTCTTTAACGTGCACAGGGTATGGCTCTCCCGCACACGGGGCCACGGCTTAACGTCCCATCCGACGGACGGCGGCCTTTCCAAGCCCATCGGTGTCCCCTACTGACCTTGGACAGGGCAGGGAATTTTGCGGAGATAGATCTCAACGCTGATTCAGCTGGGACTCGAACCTGGGAACTACAGATTACGAGCCTGGCGCGCTACCAACTGAGCCACCCCCGCCCCAAATCGCAGAACGAAAAAGCATGAGGAAATGCAAGTGATTTGTATTATTTGCCTTGAGCAAACAATTTTTAAAGGAAGGCAAAAGAGGCGATATTGATGATTAATAAAGTGTATCAAAATATTTTTCTCATGCCCAAATGAAAGATTTTTTTTGCTAATGCAAGTGAACAAACAATATTTAATCTGGAATAAGTACTTCGGTATCTATTTTAACCTGCAGAATAACTTACAGAATGTTTCTTTCTTACTTACAAAATACTTTGTTGAATGCCTACGAAAAAGCAGAGAATGAAATTTAAAGAAAAAAGTTTACAACTTTCAACAAAATATCAAGCATGTCCCATTATTCAATTTCTAATTCGGCAGTCAAAGAAATTACAAAGTTTACTTATGGAAATTTGCCTTGGATATTAAATTTTCCATTAGGAACAGCAACTGCATTTCCATTCTGAAATATGTAGGTTTGCCTTTTGATGCAATATTCGGTAATAATACCACCATTGTGGAATTGCTAAAAATTAGATACAAAAGGTGGTGTATTAAGCCACCAAAAAACCGAAAAATAAGTAGTCTTGTAGCATCGTTTTTCAGTTTAATTATTACGTTTAGGAGAATCCAGACAGCATCTGATGAATATACCAAATGGTAAGTGGAGAAGACAATAAGAAATTGCCACAAGAAATCAACATACACACGTCTAGTGAGTACATCACAGACTGGTAATTTGACATTATTCTGAATAAAGAGAATAAACTGTAAAAGCAGCAAGTCAATAAAAGCAATTACATTACTCTAAAAAAGTTGAAAAGTCAGAAGCCAATATAGCATCTACTAGCCTTGTGAGAGAGGGGATGTGCCCCACACCCACACCACTTAATATACATATTGATATGTTTGTATTTTTATATTTCAGACTTTAACACAGTCTTTAATTCTTTTACATGCTGGATTTATAAGGATTTATAATAAATTACAATGTAAATCCTTTAAATCTAAAACGCCATGCTTGTAATCTGCAGTGCCCCGGTTCGAAACCCAACTGTGCCAGCGTTGAAATTTATCTCTGCTACTCCCATTCTGCCCTCGGTGAGAAAAGTAACATCGATGGACCGTCCGTCGGATGGGACATTTAGCCGTGGTCTCGTTGCATTAGGAGAGCTGTACACGTTAAAGAACGCACTGAATGACTGTTAAAGAACTGGACTGGAGTTCTCTATCTGTCTCCTAACAGCTGTTGGTTCCCTACCTGCAAAGTTCTCTGAGCCCTTGGGGTCGTTGTGACCTGACTTGGACCTTTTTTTTGTGACCCCTTGGCTGCACTACTTCTCTGAACAACACTCTTGAGCACAGATGGTTTCAGGGGCAGAAAGCTGGTTAGGAAAAGGGGATACTGTAAGAGAGAGATGAAAGCCTCCCGTTAAACCAGTGTCTCGCAAACTGTGTGCCGCGGCACAGTAGTGTGCCGCGAGAGATTCCAAGTGTGCCGCGAGACATTTTCAATTGACACTAGATATTCCAAAGATTTCATTTTGACTTGACTTGTGTTATCGACGTGCTTTAATATCGACGTGCTATAGACGTGCTTTAATATCGACGTGCTTTAATATCGACGTGCTATAGACGTGCTTTAATAAAAAATCTTTCAGATTTTATCAACTGGGATCTTGTAAGTATTTATCAAGCTTTTTCCAAATTTTGGTATTAATTTTACACACGTATTAATTAAACACCGCGTTATGAATTAAAGAACGAGAGCAAATCTTCAAGTAAAACCAGGCTGATGACTTCAACAAAGCGCAAATATAATGACAATTATATAGAGTTTGCTTTTATTCTTTTTTAGGTGTGCCGCGGAAAAAAAATTAGATTCAGTGTGCCGCAGAGTAAAAAAGTTTGCGAGACACTGCGTTAAACCATCCATATTCTTTAAACCGCAAAGCGAGGTATGGCACGGGGGGTATGGCTTAACGTCCCATTTTCAGACCTTAACCATCCTTCCAAATAAGCACAAAGATCTGTATATTGTCAGAAGAAAACGTACAATTGCAATAAATGCTATAAAGAATTGGACATTAACCGTTTTCAATTTTTACCTATCTTCCTATTGCTTTTGGCTTTGACATTTGTCGGTTGGTCGGTTTGTGGATTTGACAAAAAGTTGTCCAAATGAAAGCTTGTGACGCGAGGAGTGTCATAGGCTATAAAAAAATTAACCTCCCATGCTTTCTTTCCCCTTACAATAAGGGGAAATGTGAAAAACAATTCTTAAGCTATATCTCCAAAACGCGAAGGCCGAAAGTAACAAGCTATATGTCAAATTGAAGCTTCTGACGTGGGGTTGGGTTGGATTGTTTTACCTCTGAGCGGCACTTTTTTCCACACCATGGGCTAAATGGCCAGGTCACATGGACCCCGAAGGCTCAGAGAAGGTTGGGGGAGGGGACCCACTGGAACAGCTGTTGGGAGACAGATGGTAGCTTCCCGTCACGGCAATTCAGCATGTTCTTTAATGTGCACAGTGTATGGCTCTCCCGCACACGGGGCCACGGCTTAACGTCCCATCCGACGGACGGTGACCTTTCCAAGCCCATCGGTGTCCCCTACTGACCATGGGCAGGGCGGGGAGTTTTGCGGAGATAAATCTCAACGCTGACCCAGCTGGGATTCGAACCTGGGAACTACAGATTACGAGCCTGGCGCGCTACCGACTGAGTCAACCCCGCCCCTCTGACATGGGGAATGTCAGGCTACGAAAAATAACCCCCCCCCCCTCATGCTTTCTTCCTCCCTAAAAATGGGGGGGGAAATATGAATATGATTGTTCCCCTATATATCCTTAACGCGAGTGCTAAAAATAACGAGCTATGTATCAAATGAAAGCTTGTGACGCTGTGAGTGTCGTAGGCTATTAAAAATTGACTCCCCATGCTTTCTTCCCCCTAAAAAACGGAAAATATGAAACGTTCTGCTATATCTACCGAACGCGAGGGCTTACAGTTATGAGTTAGATGTAAAATGAAAGCTCGTATATAATGACGGTCGTAAACTATTTCGAATTTTGCCCCCAGTGTTCCCTCCTGATAAAATGGAAGGGGGCGGATTTTCGCGGGGTCAGACTTAAAAAATACGACTTCTTAAAGTCGTATCTCAAGCTTGTGACATCTCCAATGTCATGGGCTGCCTCAAACATGGCACCAAAAGGGTGGGAACGGGAATGTAATAATAATAATAACATTTATTTAATACATAATACATCCGATTACATTGGTCCAGCCCAGTGGGCACAAACGTTACAATTGAATCTTACAGAAATCCACAAGAGTTAATAACTCGCCTGTGGAATTTTATTATATTTCATATATATAATTTATAATTTTGGCAACAATAGTCAATAAATATTTTAAGTATTTATAAAGTAATCGAAGAATAAAATAATATGTGCTCGATATTTATGAGTCATATATCAAACGAAAATTTTTGAAGGTATGTGTTTTTAGTGAAAACAAAAAATATAAATTAAAAAAATTTTAAAATGCCTCTCTTCCTACAGGGACCTAAAAAGTACAAAACAAATCTGAAACGTATAGATGGTGCAATCAGTCACTGAGTTCGTATTCGTTTCAAAGGAAGATAGGCCGCCGATTTACCCACTCAACAAGATTGCCGGCACCCTATCTTCTTTTGAATACGAACTCAGTGACCGATTGCACCATAGATATGCTTTAGGTTTATTTTCTACCTTTAGGGCCCTATAGAAAAAATAGGTAATTTTTAAATTTATATTTTTTAACAACTAATGATTGTTTAGGTAGTTTTCAGCATTGATTAACAAACGTAAAAATCAAATATGCTTAATGCCTAGCCTCCTAAATGTAGTAAACCTTCTAATACCTCTTACGTCGGAATAAAAAAGAAGAAATAGGCTTCTCTGATTCCTAATAGGTGTAACCTCTAATAAGTTTCTATAATTTCAAATTGTTTCTTTAAAAATTTCACTACCTTCAACTTTAAGGCGAGAAATGATGAAATATAATTTATAATTTTTCGTTGCACATTGTTTAAAACATTATTATTTTAATTTTCAAAAATATAAATACAATAAATTTTTAGTGAAAAAACTAATATATCAACGACACACACACATAAAGAATTTAAATCCCATCAGCGAATAAAAACTTATTCATCGGCACTCCTTTATACCTATATTACATCTGAATCTAGTGATATTGAGTTGCCTTTTAATTTTTTCTGCAGGACATCATTGGCTAGGTGATAAAAGGCTCATGCTGGACCATAGATGGCGCCGTTGCGAGTCCGACTGGGTACTCTCGGCTCAGGTGGAGGTATATTCTGTGGATGAGGTAGATCCCTCCTTGTTTCATTCCGGGCCTCGGGTTGTACTCTCGGCTCAGGTGGAGGTAGATTCTGTGGATGAGGTAGATCCCTCCTCGTTCCAATGCGGAGCTCGGGGTTGGGTTTGAGTTGGTTCCATAAACTGCAAAGCAAAAGGAGAACGGAAATCTAAATTATTCATTAAATGTTGCGAAAGATGATATTTGTTCTACGGTTAAAGTTGACCCGGCCTGATTAAAGTTACTAACTAGTACCTTTTCTGCTGTTAAGGCAATTAACTAAGAATTAAGCAGCTAACTAATCTAAGGCTTAAGTGATCACGGCTGTTAACTTATTCTATCAGGGCGGTTAACAAACTATTCTACCATGGGTATTAACTATCTTTTCTCTCAGTTAGTTAACAGCATTTTTTGCTAGGACTGTTAACTACTTATTCTGCCAGGACAGCTAATTAATCCACTTTAATACCAATATCGTGCCTAGCCAATTTTGCATCCCGGCAAGTATTATTTTGCAACCTACAAATGCACTGAAAGCAGAATTTATTATACACACCGCATTCATCCACAACTTGTCCTTCTCTGCCACAATAATGCGGCCAGCCGAAACTCACTGCAAATTGTAAATAGGTCAGAGCTCTACCTGTTACATAACGTACCTGCGACTGTTATGATAGATAAACACTACGACCTGAGCGAGTTCGATAATGAGCAGATAGGCAGTGCGAAGAAGATGGGGTGTTACATATTTGTTGTTGAAGAACGTCTGGAATTTCCGCATGCGACCGCCGCACATGTGTACCAGGACTGTATCAGAGTCCTTAAAATCTGCAGCCACCCAGAAAAATGTGGCCATAACTGGGTCATTGATGTTTCAGATCAGTTCTGTTTCTCCTATAACAACTATATGCGTATCCCTGACTAGGCAAACGTTTTAGCTGAAGGACCTTATAGAAACTGAAATGGAAGGGTAGACCATGGACAAAAATAAATAATCAATAAATTATACTATAATAATAAATATAAAATATATAAAATAATAAGGTATAATACCAACGCAAAAACTTTAAAGTGAAACATAATACAATTTTATGAAAGTTAATTATTTTAATCAGAATTCGCTCCTCTGAAGTTGGACCTCTATACGTTTATTTTACAAATTTAATTCATTTGTTATCAATAGCTCGCTGATTGCATAAAAAGAGACAGCGGGCCGTAGTTCGCCCAGTCCTGCTTTAACCCTAAGATACATTGCAATTACTATTCAACACCTTTCTTTAGAACACTTAAAAAATAAATCGTGAATCGATTTTTATCTTCAATCCCATTTTTCTGTAAAAAAAATTTTTTTGAAATTCACGGCGCTTCGAAATTGTTTTTGCAACCTTGTAACTATTAACATCAGATGATGTATAATGTTCGGAATATTTCAGAACTTGAAACAAATTGCTCTAAACGTGGTTGCAAAAACATCTTTACTCCAGTGATACGTTACAATGGCTCGATTCATTTCTCAGTTCACGCTGTTGGAAAATGCAAACACCTGATTATCCATATTATTGAAAATCAGAAAATATGATGAAAAGAATTGCATAAAACATTACGTTTCATACCATAGTTTGGAGAAGCTGTCGAATAGAAGAATTCCATACTGCATAACCTGAATGTAATATCAAATTATATACAATATATAGACGTTTGTGTGTCAGTGACTGACAATTGATAAGGATCACGCTGATTCTATGATATAGAAATCGTACATCATAGTTTCATATACTGAACTCTGAAAATTTGCACCTAGGGATATTCTGAGTCGTAGATTTTTGGTAAAATGCGAAATTTGACCTTCGATGTTCCTTTAAGGTCAAATCGCGGTACATTAGGGGTCAAACCTTTGATCAAACGTGTGCTAGAAACGTGAACATTTAGTGTCTAGAGTTGTTTCGGTTTGTAAATCTCAAAAATGTTACGAAATTTGTGATCGCTGGAGGAGAGGAGGTCTTTCGAGGTCAACAGTCGAATCCCGAGCTACTGATATTAGAGAGCTAAAAATTGGTGGCTCGGGTATTTTGAATCGTAGATCTCAGAAATGTTGCCAAATTTTGGATGCGGTGGGTCCTTCAAGGTAAAAGGGCAAATTTCGATATACTGGCGCTGGAGAGCTGGAAATTGGTGCCTGGGGGGGGGGGGGGTATTTCCAATAGTTCAACTCAGAAACATTGTGAAATTTTGAATGCGATGTGTGTCCAAGGTCAAATAAGAGTCGGGAGATGGATTCGGAGTGACGGTTTACAAATCAAGAGGTGCCGAAGCATCGATTAATTTCTCATATTTAAGTACAGCTCTATATCAGGGCTCAAAATTAAAGGATCGCGGATAAGAGATGCAGATGATAGAAATGATTTCGTGCTCAAATTTTCGAATCCGATCCAGAAATTATTGAACCCGGGTCCAAATCATTTCGATAATTACTGAGCTCGGGTCCAAATCATTTCGATAATTACTGATCCGGTCCGAATCATTTCGATAATTACTGAGCTCGGGTCCAAATCGTTTCGATAATTATTGAACTCGTGTCCAAATCATTTCGATAATTACTGAGCCCGGGTCCAAATCATTTCGATAATTACTGAGCCCGAGTCCAAATCATTTCGATAATTACTGAGCCCGGGTCCAAATCATTTCGATAATTACTGAGCCCGAGTCCAAATCATTTCGATAATTACTGAGCTTGGGTCCAAACCAGTTGGATAATTACTTAGCCTAATACCGGTTAAAACAAAAAAAAAACCTGATGAATCGTAATATATCGTAGGATTTGATATACTATATAATATTTATGAATGATGCTTACTTTTACCAAAGTCTGAGTAAAAGATTCAATTATAATAAAGGGAAATTATTTTACTTTTTTTTCCCATAATTTTTCCACAGTTACAAAAGGAAAAATAGAAATTTAAATTATAACTGAGCCCCGGTTCGGTTAGGAAAAGCCAGAGCTTATCTCTAGTGCATGACCACAAAACGGTTTTAAACTACTCCAATGTCTGAGTAACGGTAAATGCGATGACGAAATCCTATAACATGTGCTGCATATGAGCGCATCAGTTTTTATAATGGAGGTGCAAGAATTAGATGTCAAAAAGACGTACAGTCGCTCAAAAAAGTATCCGAACACTAGGGCTGATTACAGAATTCAGAAAAAGTATCTGGCAACGATTTTTTTTAGAAATTAGTGACCAATTAGTTGCCAGGAGACACGGTTGCCAGATCACTAATTTCTAAAAAAAATCGTTGCCAGATATTTTTTCTGAATTCTGTAATCAGCCGTAGTGTTTGGATACTTTTTTGAGCGACTGTACGTTTACCCTGAGAGTCATATAGCATATTTAATGAATGATTTTATGTGTAAATCCATTTTTTTAAATTTTATTTATTAGGATTTGATATCCTATATAATATTTAGGTTAACGTCCATTAACACGTTAAATATTAAGTTAAAAGTTAATATTTTCGTTAACTTTGATCTTAACCCTAACTTTTTTGCATGTTTAACTTTTCAACTTAACGCGTTAATTTTTTGAATTAACATTAACGATATTTTTTAGAGGTTAATCATTAATTCCCCAGCATTTCCCAATTTTTAAATGGGAAGTTTTGACGTTTTCTTAACCATTATCAACCGTCAAATTAAATATATATCATATATTCTTCACAACCCCACGGTAACACTCATTAACCATTTTATCACATTTCGTGTCACGTGACACGAAGGTTGCCAGATCACTAATTTCTAAAAAAATCGGTGCCAGATATTTTTTCTGAATTCTGTAATCAACCGTAGTGTTCGGATACTTTTTTGAGCGACTGTAGGTGGTCATATTATTTTGATACTAGATCGCGTGGGCTCACTCACGGAAATATTGAGCGTGTGCAGTTACCGTTCACAGCAAACTGGAGCGTGTGCAGTAACTGCACAAGCTCCAGTTTGCTGTGAACGGTAACTGGAGCGTGTACAGTTGCTGTACACGCTCCAGATATTTTTCCTGAATTCTGTAATCACGTGACACGAAGGTTGCCAGATCACTAATTTCTAAAAAAAATCGTTGCCAGATATTTTTTCTGAATTCTGTAATCAACCACAGTGTTCGGATATTTTTTTGAGCGACTGTATCTTGCCTCTGGGTAAAAACGAAACACAGAAATGACTGAAACTGTTTAAGAATTGTTGCCAAATCTGAATAATTTCTTTCAATAACTGCCCAAAAAAGAAAACGAGGAAAATTCAAATTACGAATTTTACTTTCTCTTATGTCTGCTACGCAAGAAAACGTTTTCGGAGTCGTTGTCATCATGTTTCGTTTTAAACACTCATATAAAGGTAAGTAATGCTCCTAATTTATTCACTTATATCTCCAGTTTACGCCTGTTATTATATATATTATTATCGTTGTTCTGTGTATTGTGTTTTTATTTAACGATAAACGTCGCAATATGAAATTTTCGCATTGTGTTTGTTGAGGTCGTACAAATCCAAGTTATCATTTTGCATCGCAGAATACTACACTTTTTGAGAAATTAATTTAATAAATATTTGCTATATTTTCTAGTCTAATTTTGTGATTATTTACTAGTTTTGAATTATCTTTAAAAATAATTTCAATTATTTATATGAACACTTTTTGACCCTTTGGCTTTTATGTAGAAAGTATCTGCTTATTTTTTAAAGAAAACAAAAATAACAATATTTAAAATGGATTGGTGATTTTTTTTATATTTTATATGTATTTTATATGAAATTTATATTATCTAGTTTTTTTGTGTTTGTGTGATCTTGTAAATAAAGGCTTTTTCCCTGTGATATTTAACTGAAATACAAATATTTTTGTGATACTTAACTGAACTTTTAATGAGTTAATTTTTTGGTCATTAACTTTAAACTTAATTGAAGTTGTTTTAATAAAGTTAACTTAAATTTAACTTAGTTAACTTTTATTTTAACTTTACCGAAATGTGTCCTACCTAGAGGACAGAAAATTATCTGCTCCTACTTTACCAATGCCCTCGTGCAAGAACATACCTCATTAAGATAGAAGAACATCAGGTATTCTTAAGAACGCCCTCATTTAGAATCCGATATATGAAGAAATTGCGTTACCTCATCGGTTAATTCATTGTAACAAATTGGTGATGATAAAGATGATCTCGTAATGGAATTGTGCTGTTTATTTGTTGTTGTTGCTTTAATTTTCCTCACGTTCGGTGAAATAATTATAATTCGGTTTATGTTCGGTTAATAATTACCTTACAGGGTAACAGATTCAATAGATAGCAGTTTAGAGCAAAATGGTTTAGAATTAGTTCGTCACGTTTCATCGCCGATTCGAAAACATCATCGCGTATTTTTAACCCCACCCATCCCCATTTTAAGACCGTAAAAAGCGGCAGAAAAATATATGAAATGAGACTAGTAGACCTGATACGCTAAAAAGCGTCTTAGTGGCATAGCGTGAGTTCTTCTTCCATGTCCACCAATTTTCAAACACCGCGTAGAAAAATCTAAAAAAAAATGATAAAATCCCAAAACCTGCGAAATGTGCAATGATAGCGTGAGATGCACCAACATTTCTCATCGATTATTGGTTGAAGCATCTATCGTTCTCATCGATCACTGGTTGAAGCTTCTATCGTTCTCATCGATCATTGGTTGAAGCTTCTATCATTCTCATCGATCATTGGTTGAAGCTTCAACCAATGATCGATGAGAACGATAGTGATGTGAACGATCTATCAAATCATTGGTTGATTGATTGATAGATGATTGATAGATCGTTCACCAATGAGAATCATAGAAGCGTGAAATAGCCTCGCCTTTTTTCATTCTAGATCGATTCTCACTGAAACGAAATAAATGCAATGTTGCTATATTGTTATTATATCCAGTAGAGATTTTACCACTCTTCAAGGTTTACCCTTGTCCCACTGAAACGTTTCTCCCATGAGGTGTGACATTGGTTGTTAGTGTACGAACAGAACTTCGACTTACCGTTCTAGGACCGTTTCAAGAGCTCTTGTTATGTAGTGTGATGTCGTATACAACAGAACGAACATCGATGACACTGCGCCGTAGTATGAACCGGTGAGCACGAAACATACGCGCAGAAATTTAGGCCAAATGATGTGCACGCAGACTGAAGCAAATACAGCAAACAAAATAACCTGAAAAACATAACTGAACAATAAGACACAGGATAAATCTTTTGCTTTCATCTCAATCATACACGTTTAATTATATCAACTTATCTACGGAAGGATGCATAAATGGATGGATGATCTGATGGAGGGGGATGCAAAAAAGAGATAATTTTACCACCTTTCGTAAAATTCATTCTAAGAGAATACGTATCACATCAGGAGAATACGGAGGAGTCGTTTTCAAAGAGAAGGAATGATTCTTACTAAACAGGATAATTTTTTCTTAAATATTCCATCTTCGTAACTCTTTAAATCCTAAAAGAATATTTTTGAAAATTCAGAGATACCCATTGACATAATATGGAAATTCTCTAATATTTTGCTAGGGCAATATAAAGGTGAACATAAAGAAAAATGGCCAGACTTGATTTTTTGAATATAGCCTTAATTATACACACTGGTTGCCATAAATTAGGGAAAATCCCTATGTTAAGTCAATGTGAAGCTAACGTCAAAGCTCTTATTTAACTTCTAAAATAAGTTTTTATGTTTTGAAAAATGTGATTGCAGATAAAGATTTCAAACAAATAAATCAATATCTTGATTTTCAACAATATTCATTCAGTATTTAATAAGTTATGGAAGTTTGAATATTTAACAACAGTCTTAGAAACTTATAAACACTGAAGAATAGTGAAAGAATTCTTACACAAAGTTTTAAAATACAAACTTATTTTATTAAACACTCTGATACAATGTTTATTATTAAGTTTTAATTAACTTATTCTAAATATTCAAACTTTCATAACTCATTAAATACTGAATGAATATTGTTGAAAATCGAGATATTGATTTATTTGATTGAGATCTTTATCTGCAATCACATTTTTCAAAACATAAAAACTTATTTTAGAAGTTATAGAGCTTTGACGTTAGCTTCCCATTGACTTAACATGGGGATTTTCCTTAGTATATGGAAACCAGTGTATTTTCAGTATATTAGCCTTAATGACCCAAAACTCCTTTGGAGAGGGAGTTAGCACAGTTAATAGCCCGCCTGGCTCGTAAATTGTAGTTCCTAGGTTCGAGTCCCAATTGCACCTGCTCCTGAGATAGCATGAGATATCTCCAATAACTCTGTTCTCTGTCAGGAAGGGGACACCAATGGGCTTGAAATGGCCGCCCGTCCGTCAGATGGGACATTACACCTTGGCCCATGTGCTGGAGAGCCATATACGGTGCACATTAAAGAACACGCTTGGTGGTCTTTATGGGAGGCTTCCATTTGTCTCTTAAGAGCTGTCCAGTGGATCCCCTTCCTCCAAACTTCTCTGAGACTTGGGGTATTTATGACCTGGCCATTTAGACCACTGTACGCAAAAAAGTGCCTCTCATAGGTAAAGCAACCCAACCCAAATTTCTCCTTTCAAGATGGGAAAAGCCCCCCCCCCCCTATCCCTTCCCCACAAAAGTGGCAATTCTACTGAATAAGGATAAATACCTTTCCGTGTTCATAAGGTAAGCATACTTACATCCAATAGATGTCCACTCAGCTTTCTTCTTAGTTTGCAATAAAATCGAGATGACAAATACATACGCCTAATGTCCATGGTCCAGGTTATGACGAAGGCACTTTTGATGACCATGTAACAGCTCAGATTTAGAAAAATCCAGTAACCAGATGTCCCACGGATTAGCGGCGTATCCCAGACCCAGAGGACGGAGAAGAAGCTGCTGTAGAAAAAGTGGCTGTGAACACAGAATAGAACGCAGAGAGCGGAATCGAGCATTTTTAACGAAATCTTTCCGCTGTCAATTTAATGAACTATTGCCAAAATGGTGGATTTTAACGAAATGCGGTAGCTATGATTTTAATGAAATATGACTGCTACCCATTCTTACCAGTTGTCTTAACATGGCAATACAATATTGGTTATAATCAGAGAGCAAAGCTTCTGTGACGTCACAATGTCATTCTCTGATGCCATTCAAAGTAATGTAAATATGAAGATTAATTAGGTTTAATTTTTATAATCGAACAATTCAATGAACTTAAAAAGAAGACATTTAGATTTGTAATCGATTAAATATTTCGTCTCGTAATGTTTTTTTTTTTAATTATACAAGATGGCTTTCTACAAGTTTATTTTTCGTTACACGCATTTTTTTCTCTTCAATTTTAAATTTCAATTTTATTTTTTTCTTGTTGTTAGAATTAGAGATTTCAAAATTTTTTTGCACATTATTTCTATCGACTTGATTAACTGATATTTAACTTCGGCATAATTCAAACGACAGTAATGTTGAAAGTGTTGCGAAAAGTCACGAGCTATTAAAAAATTATGAAATACGATAAATTTGCAGTGTTGCCAATCTTAGGGATATTTTAATAGATTCAAAGACATTTGTATGTAATTAGGTGAAAAGTTAAAAAAAATTGGAAAAGAATTGAAATCTGTTAAAAAAAAAAGGGGGGGGGGGAAATGTAAAAGCTCCAATATCAGTAAAATCAGATTTAAATGATTTATAGGCATGTGAGCATAAATAAGGGAAATTAGAATGATAACATATCGCCCCTGGTGAACATAGGATGTTCATTTTCAGAGAAAAATGAAGCTTTTTATTTTCCGAATTTTGCACTCTTTAACAGCAGTAATTCGTACTAATGGGTGATTGGGAAATGTAAATGATAATATGTTATGAGCCGTATTAAACGCAAAAATTATATCTCATTTATCCCTTAAACTGAAAAAGTTGGACATTCTTATCCCTAGAATTAAAGAGAGAATCGTCCAGTGTATGTAAAAGAGAATTATATATTTATTATTACTATAAGCCGTCCCATGGCCGAGTGGTTAGCACGCTTGGCTCCTGATCTAACGGACCTGGGTTCGAACCCCGGGTAAGGCATGGATGTATGTGTTGTTTTTCTGCTGGTGAGGTCCTGCCATCCTCACACCTTCTACTATGGCATATAAACTGACAGGCTCCTGTCAGACCTCTGTGGCAAGCAGCTGCTTGAGGGGTATTTATTTTATTTATTACTATATTCAAATATTATTGAAAATTTAGAAAATAAGTACTGAATTTAAAAAAAAGAGTGGCCTATCGAATTTTAACCAATTTTAATTCAATTAAAACAGATATGACTTTCAATTTATTTTGTTTTTCATCAATACAATTTTATAACCAAAATTTCCAGTTTTTAGAACATATATACATAAATCTTTTGCAATATTAAGTCAAGTTTACATTTTCTAAATTAAGCGCCCTCTAACAATGATAAATTAGATCCATTTAGAGGATTTTGAAAACATGAATCACCATATTTCGTTAGGACCTATTCAATTCAAATAAGAATTTTTTTTCATTACTTTCTCAAAACATGAAACTGCATTTTTCCAACCACCATTTTCCCTGGGTGAAGGGACAAATTGTTGCTGGCAATGTGAAGTCCTTGATCATCACATTTCATCATACAAATACTGATTTCTTAGCCCAAGTAGATCGTTTGTAATATTTGTTTAAGTTTTAAAATTTAAAAAATTTTCCACCATCAAAGAGCGGAATTAAAACTTTTAGGAGGATTTTAAAAATATGAATCATAATAGTTTATCAATAATTTATAAACCCAAATATGATTTTCAACTTATCTCTAAAAGCAAACAATTATCTCTTTAAAAAATGTGTTTTTCCGCCCTCTCTGGGGGTAAAGACACAAATCGTTGCTGTCAATGCAAACATGATATTCGCATTTCACACTCGAAGTTTCAAATTTCTAACCTAATTACATCGCTTGCAATATTCATTTGAAATTTTGCAATTTTCAATATTTTCCACCTTTACGGAACGAAATTATAGCTAAAGGAAGATTCCGAAAGTGCGAATCGTAATATTTTATCAATACCTATCCAACCCAAAAAGGATTTTTAATTTATCTCTGTAAACGAAAATGTTCGATGTCTACAAACAGAGAGACGACAATGTGAAAACATCAGAGCGGATTTTTTTTTTCCCTTCTGAAAACGAGCTAAAAGCTGAATTCTTAAGATTTATCGTTTACTTTCTCTCAAGGTCGAATGGAGGGTAGTTCAAGGTAGTTATCTCCCCCCCCCCATACTTGAGAATGCTAGTAACCGGAACAGAGCTGAGAAAAAAATTAAATATTATCTATATAATAAAAGAAGGTGTCTGTCTGTCTGTATGAGGCAGACATAACTCATCGGGAATTCAACGTACACACTCCAAATTTTCAGAGAACGTTTCTGGTTGTGGTCCGGATTGCAGTGCCAGATTTCAGGTCGAAAGTCCAAAAGTGGGGGGGGGGCTTGCTAGAACAAAAAATATTTACCGTGCTATTCCTACGGGAAACGAGAATTGCTCTCAAATTTACTGTTGCCATTTATTGCTCCCTAACTGTGAAAGTAAAGAGTTAAAATAGCATTTAAATCTTCTGCTGCAAATCTGATGCCGTTGCCAGATTTTCCACATTTCTAAAAGCATCATTTAGACGTTCCATTGCAGCTAGGGACTTGATTTTCTAACCAACATGGGGTCTGGCACGGGAAACCCGCCTGCGAAATTTGGGACGTTTCGGTGAAGTAAGTCGGGAATTACAGAATGCCAAAATCTGACGAAATAAATATCTCGATCGTTTGCCACGGGCACTGAGAGCGCGCGCAGAGTCAGCAATGACTTTTGCAACACCGGGATATTCAAGTTGAAAGTGTGATAAAATGTCAGGTAGAATGGATACTCACAAAACTAAAAATTAGTGCAGGAAACAACAAAGTATGCAGATTAAAAATGATACAGGAGCTGTAACAATTTGTGTAGAAACGAAGCGACGGGCCAAGTGAGAACCTGATTTTTTAACCAATCACCGGATCACACAGGGTAGCTGTGTAGGAAATTTGGACCGAATATCACGGGAGCCACAGGGCGGCAAAATCTGTGGTAACGGAAATAAAATCTCGATAGCTTACGCAGAAACTAAGCCACAGGTTATGAGGAGTGCTCGCTGATGTCAACAACGATCCGGGCAAATTTTTCCTGTTGAAAATCTGTGCTAAAGTGTCGGGGGGGAGGGGGTCTTACAAAATTTATCTTTAATGCAGTGAAAATAAGAATATACAGGTTAACAGTGACACCCGGGCAGCGCCGGGTGTCACTGTTACGTGACACGAAGGTTACCAGATCACTAATTTCTAAAAAAAACGTTGCCAGATATTTTTCTGAATTCTGTAATCAACCATAGTGTTCGGATACTTTTTTGAGCGACTGTAGGTGGTCATATTATTTTGATACTAAATCGTGTGGGCTCACTCACGGAAATATTGAGCGTGTGCAGTTACCGTTCACAGCAAACTGGAGCGTGTGCAGTAACTGCACACGCTCCAGTTTGCTGTGAACGGTAACTGGAGCGTGTACAGTTTTTGTACACGCTCCAGATATTTTTCCTGAATTCTGTAATCACGTGACATGAAGGTTGCCAGATCACTAATTTCTAAAAAAATCATTGCCAGATATGTTTTCTGAATTCTGTAATCAACCATAGTGTTCGGATACTTTTTTGAGCGACTGTACATTAACCACCAGACAAAGTAGGCCTGTTGGGTTATATTATTAGTCTCAGGCGAATATGGAGTGCTCGATTTCGAAAAAGGTAAAAAAAATGAGTTTTGCTCCCTCTCCACCAGGGGAGTCACAGAAGGTAAATTATGACTGTCAAAGTAAAACTCTGGATCGCTTCACTCTACCATTCAAATTTCTAGCACGAATAGATCGTTTTTAATACTCATTTAAAGTTTTGCCATTGCCCTACTTTAACGCCCTCTATAACAGTAGAAATTAGCATTACCGGAAGTTTCGGAAAACCACGCTGCCTAATATTTTACCAATACCTTTCGTTCAAAAAACCAAAAAAGAATTTTTTACTTATTTTTCAAAAGAGAAAAAAATAGAATGTCCGCACACGAACAAAGTGAAAACAATAGTTCGTTGTTTTTTACACACATCTAAAAATGAGAATGGCACATTGAAACGCACGAAAGCTATTACGGAACAGAAACCCATAAACTGACAAATGCAAAATGCCAAAAAGGTTCAGCAGAATCAGAGCCCTTCCACTCGTTCGGTGAAGGAATAAATATCTAATGAAAATAATCCAATTCAACTCGGAATGCCAAAACACAGAAATCCAAATATCCATTGGCATTCTCTGTTCGTGTCTCGTTCCTGCGAGGTCGAAATAGAGACAAGTAAATGCTCAACCAGAGTGCTTGGTTACGCTTCGCGAGTCGTGCAACCAGTAGGATATCCGGCTGACAACTTGAAAGCCCGTTTCCAGCAGGTAAGCCCCGAGCATTAAAAGTACAAACCATCTCAAACATTCCACACAAGGCTAAGCACTACCGCCATACACACACTCCGTGGAGCAGAACATCTTTGCCTTTGTTTCCCAGAGACACTTAACGTCGCCACTGACCTAAAGCATTTATTCCCCGTAACCCACAAAGTTATAAAGCCATTGGTAATTTTAGAAGAGTATTATGGCAACGACTTTTGTTTCTTTCGCTCGGCTTCTTTTCAACTACTGATCCTTTTCTAATTGGTTTCTTGAAAGCCATGATGAGTGTTGGGTTGTTTTATCTCTGAGCGGCACTTTTTTGCACACCATGGGCTAAATGGCCAGGTCACAAGGACCCCGAAGGCTCAGAGAAGGTTGGGAGAGGGGAATCACTGGAATAGCTGTTGGGAGACGGATGGTAGCCTCCCATCAAGGCCATCCAGCGTGTTCTTTAACGTGCACAAGGTATGGCTCTCCTGCACACGGGGCCACGGCTTAACGTCCCATCCGACGGGCGGCGGCCTTTCCAAACCCATCGGTGTCCCCTACTGACCGTGGGCAGGGCGGGGAATTTTGTGGAGATAAATCTCAACGCTGACCCAGCTGGGACTCGAACCTGGGAATTATAGATTACGAGTCTGACGCGCTACCGACTGAGCTGCCCCCCTCCCCCCCGTCCCTGCCATGATGAGTGATGATGATGGTTTCATAAACAGATAAAATGTTCGCACTGATTAACGGAATACTGACAGACTTAGTTAATGAATTCTGAAACGTTTCGTGCTACAGCAAAGATATGAAAAGTTTGTTTTTTGTTCCAAGAATTGAATTTAGGGTTAAAAAGGCAGAATATAGAAATAAATTTCAGTGGGAGAGGGGAGATATATAGCTATACATCTTTATGTTTTACTTTCAGAAATACTTCCTAAATTGCGAAATATTATATTTATCCCTCCGTTCTATTGGCCTTTAAAAAAAATTCTTCAAAAATATATGTAATGCACACTTGCCCTACCAAAATATTAGCGAATTCCACATTATGTCAAGGCGAATATACATTCAAAGCTATAAAACTTCTAAAATATTAATTTAGTGGGACTGAAGAGTAAGGATATATTCAAAGATATTTAAATCTCAATTTGCGCAAGATTCGTTCAGTATTTAAAGTTATGGAAGCTGGATTATTTAACAGTGAAATATCTTGCTTTATAAAAACCGTTCGTTATTGTATATGATATTGAAATAATCATTACACAAAACTTTTAAAATGTGATATTTCTTTCACTAAAATGTTTAAAACACAATAATAATTAAGTTTTCATTAATTTATGAGATAAAATCTTATGACATTACTGTTGCGAAATATTCCACTTTCCATTACTCTCAGTAATGTATAGGTTAACCGTTACATTACTGACTCTAGCAGTGTATAGGTTAAACCGTTTTGTCTTCTCCGTCCAACTATTAAATTCGCAAGCGGGGTAATATAACCCCCCTGGTCTCTAGTTTTGGCCATGGTGAGAGTATTCCATGTTTTTAGAAGAATAATGGGTAAATTGACGACATTTTAGCTAATTAGTTTATTAGAAGTTATGGAAATTCACGTATAAGTAAATGGAAAACTTTAGAATATGAAATGGTATCCAGTTAAAAAGCTTGATCATATCACGGATCTTATGTACATTCCTGCATCGATCTTGAAGCTTGATGTTTAACCTCTGAATGACATTTTTATGCACACCATGGGCTAAATGGCCAGGTCACAAGGATACCAATCTCTCAGAGTTGTATAGGAAAAAAGAGATCACTGAACAACTGTTAGGAAACAGATAGAAGCCCCCTCTCAAGGCAGCTCGTTGTGTTATTTAACACACACAGGGTATAGCCAACATCTCCTATAACAGAAAGCCGACGTACTCAGTTATGACGTCACCACAAGTCGTCTTGTGCTGAAGATAATTCTTGTACATTTATTTCTATTATTATTACTGGTGTACTTTTATGCTAATTTTTTTATTAATGTTTATTTTAAAATGTATCTTATTTATAAGAAAAATTATTTGAATTGATTTGCAATTATCATAATGCTAATAAACGCGAAAACTTTTTCTTCTACATTAGGTATATTTATAAATAAGCAGTATAAAAGTACACCACTGATAACAATGGAGATAAATATATAAGAAGCAACATAGATGTTACAGGACTACTTATACTGACGTCATAACTTGGTCCACACGCCTTCTGTTGTAGGAGATATTGATATAGCTCTTGTTGAACACAGCGACAGGATTTAACTCTTCATCCAAGGGCCTTTCCAAGTCCATTGGTGACCTCACTGAGGGCAGGGTGGAAGAGAAGATAAATCTTAAGGAAAACGGAGTTAGGAATCGAACCTGGGAACATCATATTGCGAGCATGGCGCACTACCGACTGAACTAACCTCCGCCCCTAAGCGTGAAGTAGAAACTCGTTATCAATACACATGCTTCTGGTTCACCAGCAGCCTAGGACAAGAAAGTAGAAGCCATTCATAGCACTTTCAATTACATGTGAGTTTTTGGCTTTCCTCCCAAAACAGGTAACAGAAACGGGATTACATGCAAACACACACACACAGTGACACGACCACCACACACACAGTGACACGACCACTGTTCATAGGGGACCATTCTGGACCTATTTTTCACTTTTATGTAACCGAAATCTTAACTTTGCTCTGTGATTCTATAGTGATTTTGCTGATTACAACAAAGAGAACAGTCGGGTTGGGTTGTTTTACCTGTGGGCGGCACTTTTTTGCACACCATGGGCTAAATGGCCAGGTCACATGGACCCAGAAGGCTCAAAGAAGGTTGGGAGATGGAAACCACTGGAACAGCTGTTGAGAGACAGATGGTAGCCTCCCGTCAAGGCCATCCAGCGTGTTCTTTAACGTGCACAGGGTATGGCTCTCCCGCACACGGGGCCACGATTTAACGTCCCATCCATGGACGGCGGTCTTTCCAAGCCCATCAGTATCCCCTACTTACCGTGGGCAGGGCAGGGAGTTTCGGATGGGCCATAAGTCAATTAAATAAAATCAAAATAAGGCCTTTGGATGGGACATAAATCCGTGGTTCAATGTGCAGGAGAACTGTACAGTCGCACAAAAAAGTATCCGAACACTATGGCTGATTACAAAATTCAGAAAAAATATCTGGCAACGATTGTTTTAGAAATTAGTGATCTGTCAACCTTCGTGTCACGTGACACGAAGACACGTGACACGAAGTGTTCGGATACTTTTTTGAGCGACAATACTTTGTGCACGTTAATATGCTGGATGGCCTTAACATTTATTTCTTAGCAGCTATCCAGTGAATACCTTTCCCCAACCAACTCTAAGCCCTTTAGGGACTTATGGCCTGGCCATTTAGCCCATTGTGAGCAAAATATGCTGCTCAGAGATAAAACAACCGAAAAGCTACGGAAACCTTCACTGAAATGATGGTGATTTTGCTTAAAACATGGTTCAGCCTTTTTGGTCTCTATGGTCTAAAATCGAGTATGGCTGATTCTACAGAGCAGGTGCGGCAACACCTTTCGCACCCACTTAAAACCGGTTTTGTTCCATCCCCTATCAGTAGTTTAGTCCCACTCTACGGTACCCCACACACTGTGCTTCCCCCTTACGACGTCACTTCCGGTCACGCCCCTATGACGTCACTGACCACGCCCCCTTATTAATATTCATAATTAATCCCCTTATTAAAAAAACCCTTTATTAAAAATTTCTCCCCCTTATTAAAACCCCCCTTCCTCCCCCATTTTAACCCCTGGCACCATCTGATGACTATGAGGGGCACCATTTTCGGAAAAAAAACCTATTTTAGCTCTAATTTCCAGATTTTTGACTCCCCTTTTATTAAAAATTTCTCCCCCTTATTAAAAACCTCCCCCCTCTAACCCCTGGCGCCATCTGGTGACTATGAGAAGCATCATTTTCGGAAAAACCCTTATTTTAGCTCTAATTTCCCAATTTTTCAGCCAACCCGTCATCAAAAACCCCTGGTTGACCCACCTATATTTTAAGCCCTCCTTCTCGAATAGTCCCGATTTTTTTTTATTTCAGACCCCCCTTTTTTACCCCCTATACTTTAAGCCCCCCCCCTTAATATCCGAATAAGTCCCTTACCGATTAAACTTCGGATGATGCAAGCCTCAGAATAATTGCATGGGCAGCAACCTCACGCAGAAAGGGATGATGCAAGTCTCTAAATAATTGCAAAACTTTCGATAGCAGTCACTCACAGAAAATCAACTTCCAAAGTTGTATTACCCATTTTTTATTCCTTATTAATGAAACACTCATTAAAACCCCCTCCCCTTTATTAAACCCCCCTTATCAAAAGTTCACTCTATTAAAACTTCACTGATCGCAAACTCCCATCCTTTTTACAAATCCACTAAACTTAGAAAATCAACTCCCCAAAGTTGTATTACCCATTTTTATTCCTTATTAATGAAACACTCATTAAAACCCCCCTCCCTTTAATTAAACACCCTTATCAAAAGTTCATTCTATTAAAACTTCACCAAACTCCTTTGGTGTCCACGTTCATCTGAAATTTGCCAAGTCCCGCTAAATTTTGGGTGGCAACCCCTCGCTGGATGGTTGATGCAATCCTTGAACGAGGTCCTCGTATTTTGCGAGTTCGACCTTCACTAGAAGAAGGATTATCCCGCAATAACTGTTTTAAAAGACTGTCCCGCAGAAAATGAAAAATACCATAGGGTAAAAAACAAAATTAATAAAAGGAGAAAAATCTGATTTAAAAATAAATTATTCGTAATTATGAAATGATATTGAGGTGTAATATGGTCTGTAGGGGTGACATATAAGACTCGCTTTAGAACACGCAACAGACGTTCGGTACCTCACCCCGGACCACGTTTTATTGACGGATCACTCTCAGCAGTGAAAAAATTTTCGAAGTCTCTAATCTTTCATCTGTGTCAACAATCGAGCGGTACGAATTGACCTTCCTTCAAATCATATGACGGGGTCGCTTATCGATGGGTGCAATCGGACTTTCATCAACTCGCGTGACGTGCATTTCGCAACAAGCGGGTTATGTACGATAGAACTGCTGCTATCTGCACCACAATATTTGCATCTGCTACTGATGAACGATTTCCTTCATTAAAAATAGAAACTTGGTAAATAATTCCACTGCATTCATTAAGAACACAAACTGATTTCGTGCTAAAACATCTTCTTTCACACCAGATTTCAGCTTACTTGAAAAACTAGTGTTAAAAATTTATGTGAACCAGTTACTTGACAGATGGAATCACTCAATCACCATAAGAATATACTATTACGGCGCAGTGACGGGAAAGCAAAGAAAGAAGAAAACTTCGAAAGGAAGTGGAAAAATGCGAAAAAAAGAGCCGAGTTTAGAGAATGGAGGCGAGGAGAGTCAAATGGAGAACAAGAATCATTCGCTCACTAGTCTTCCAGAACTGATGAGAAGAAACACGCGACATTATTCAAAAGATTCGTAAGGATGAAAACTGTAAAAAGTACGAGAACTAAGGACAAGGTATGCAAATTCATTCAAAGTGACATGTAGGGTGTGATTCTGCATAGTTCAATGAGTTCCTTTGGCAGCCGCTAGGAAGATGGGAAGTAAGAGATTAGCAGACTGAGAAAAATAACATATCGTTGGAATATGAGAGGTTCGTTTCCAAAGAGAATGAATGTTTCCATTTTACACCTTCAGTGCCCTCAAAAAGTTACATATCTACGGTCTATTATTATTTTGTACCACGGAAAACCAGTTGATGAGCCAAGAAAAATCGAGAGTTGATGTATATATTAATGTTTCGCTGAATTATTTATTGGAATGAATGCAGGAAATACAAAACATGAATATTGATGAAACAGTGCAAAAACAAAATTTTTCAAAGAGTTACATTTAGTACACACAATTCTTGTTAGTTTTTTTTTTCTCTGCTTTACACATAGGACACATGGCTGTCTTGTGTTTACTTCGACTGTCAAATGATCTCCTACCCTGAGCATGCTATTAGAAGCTTCTTCTGCACCAACCGGGAAAAGCACGGGATATTTTGCTACCAATGAACCAGGAATTAACTCTTTTTCCATTACCACTGGGACTACTTTTCACATATATAAATCCTGTATTAACTGTGAATGAGCCTGTATTAACTGTGAATGAGTCTGTAATAAATTGAACACCTTAACAACTATATACATTTAAAAGAAAAATATGAACAACATTTCTGTCAATGTTTTTGGACACGAGAAAGAGGTGTTCCCACCCTACATCACAACATTCAGATTTAAAGCGCACGCAAATCTCCTACTGTTATCAGGTGATGAAACGCAGCATTATTGTTCCATTAAAAATTGATAAGAATCTATGAAATTCAAAGGGGAGAATGCTCTTTTCCATATTATTGGGAACACAATTAATCCTCTTATTTTTTTTATCATTCCTTGTATAATAAGATGGCTGTCCTTTAGGTTATGAAATATAACTGGAACATTATTAGGGAGCTTGAAAATTGGGATGACACGTATTATGAGCGCCTCCTCGGAGAAGTGCTAAAACTATGTGTCAGATACTATGAAACTGATTCCTGTCATGTTTACACAGCTCCTGCCTTCATACCTGAAGATGACAAATATAGTTGATAAACTAGAATGTTCCGTTTTGGGAGGTATACGAGGAGGAATTTCAGTGAATCGTTTTAGCACGGCAAGCAACAAGCATTTAGAATGAAAGACCGATTGCAAGTTTGTTTAAACTAACTCTTCAGATGCACGTTTCTCCATAGATTCGTAAAACTCATTATGTATTCTTTGCTTTCTCTCACACATCTCACAAGATAATTAAAGTTCAAACACTAATACATCTTCCCTATGTGTATCTTTCTAATAAACCATACGACCAAAGTAGATAAATCGCAAGCATCATCTGCGTCAGATCTGATTCCATATATCTGCTAATTCATTACGACGAAAATCTCACAATAGCCTGAAATGGACAGTACTTTACCTACGACACAGCATGTGACTAGGTCGTTTAATCAAATTACATGCATAAACGAAAATTAGAAAAACAACGAAATGGTTGGTATTTTCAATGAGAATCACTAAAATGTAAAGGGTGTTGGAATATCTGTAAATACACACACACATTTCAGTGGATAGGTGAATATTTTCACAATTCTTTGGAAGTGGAAGACACAATAACTGTTAAACATACTGTGACGAGAGAGAAAGTATAAAAATGCAGTGGGATGGTTGTAAAAATCGCTTCAAAACAGCAAATTACAGCGCAAATACTGTAAGATAGAAAACACGACTATTAACAAGCGCCATCTAGTGTGTAAAATAAGTGAACCTAAGGAGTAACTGATAAAAGTCACTCTTTAGCGGAAGGAGTAATACAGGAAAAATCATAAAATATTAAGGTCCCACGCTAGTAAATCACGGTCCATTGCATACACACGGATGGATGAATATCACAAAATGTTTTGCATATAGAAAACATCAATAAAGAACCACAGAAGTTTGGAAATTTAAAATCTGAAAACTCACTGTTTATAAGAAAACAACAATATTTTCAGTATTTCCATGAAAAGTTGGGTCCCAGAATCGATCCGCTAGACCTAACTTTGCATTCTCTGACTTCAACCGCCGATTAAACGTAATGTAAGAAACGTAAGCTCTCTCGACGGTTATTCCAAGCGCTCTCTCACGCTCTTTTCAGAGTTCCTGGTCCCCTGGTACGTTTGAATAAGCACATAAGTGTGCGAAGGTGGTTAGCTGCAAACACAATTTTTTCGACAAAGATAGGGTGTTTCACTACATGAAGAAATCTAACACACACACACACATTTTCATGTCTAAGAATCGATTTAATTATTTTTCCTGCATGAGAATATTTCTAAACTAGTGTGGAATTCTTAGAACAAGTGGTACTATGTTGTTTGAAAGTGGTTCTGGCAAGCACACGTTTTTTTTTTTGATAATGTTATGTATCCTGTTTGGAAAGAACACTGTCTATGGAGCATTACTCCTGTAAGCCAGTACTAATTTCGATTCTGAGGGCCCCATAACGGATAGACAATACTTTGCGTTTCAAACGGACCTAACATATAAAGCGTCAAGTCTTTTAAAGGTTATTTCACACTTCAAACCATGACAAACAATATTACAGAAGTGAGATTGAGAAAGAGAAGCGATAGGAAAGCACACTACCTGCATTCTCACATTAAAAGAAAACGTAAGCATTCGAAACAGAGGGCGCCCTGTGCCAGCTTAAAAGACAACAAGAAGGTTGGTAACAATTGTTTAACCATTCATTTTTTAAGTATTAGAGCGTTAATGTTACAATTTCTTACAACAGCGTTCATTTCTGGTGAAGATGCAAGTCAGCAACATTCACTTTTCGTGTAAGCATGTGAATATTACATTTCAGCTGCAAGTGAATCAGTCACTTCAGAATATTAACACCCTTGTGAACTCACTGAAACGTGTCTCCTTCTTGTGCTCTTCATATCTATATACTATTCTTACAAACACAAAAGATAGAACTTTCGGAGGAAGATGATCAGTGCAACAGTTAAAAAAAGGGATTTTCTAAGTTTTGGGCTTTTCACCAACGCCATCTAGTGGCAAATATGTTGACTGTCTGATTCGAGTAAAAAGAAGATTATTACTTTCAAGCAGTCTGTTTATGAATATGTAGGAGAATGTTTCTCTGATCTTATGCAAAGTATATTCTTGTGTGGTGTATGGTATTATTCAATGGATGTCTTTCTAAGTGTACGCATATATCCGTGCGATGGACTAAGTTTTTTCTCACATACATGTTTCGTCTCTGTAATTGTATGTTTGTGCGTGCGTATGTTTTCATGTTTGTGTGTGTGTATGTTTGTTTTTGTGTGCGGGTGAGTGTGTGCGTACATGTGTATGTTTTCATGTTTGTTTCGGTGAATCGGATGTGTGTGTGTATACGTCTTCTTGTCTCTCTCTCTCGGTGTGTGTGTGTGTGTGTGTTAAAAGTGTCTGTATGTGTATAGTTATCGTATGTGTACGTGCTACAGAAGAAGCTAACAAATTTAAACGAGACTAGTGGTTATGCAAAATATTTCATCACAGATCTTAACTTGAATACTCATATTTCAGGAGGTGTAAGGATTTTTCTTCAACACGTTCGAATATTTTTTTGAGCATGACTGTCTTATGTTACGTCTTACGTTACGTTTCCTGTCAGATGTCTCGTAACGAACAAAACGTGTGTGTTTTTTGCTAATACAGAAGAGGATATACAACCGAGAATATTTCAAACTTAGAATAACACAACATCCTGATGCGTTAAGAACGAAGCGGAGGGATACTAACATCTGAACCATGACATGAAACGGTCGAAATCCTTCTTGTTTCGCACAAGGGGGATGAAGGGTGTTAAAACATGTAATAATATGAAAAAGGAAATCCAGTTGTTTCTAAAAAGAGGACCTTTTACGGTACAAGGATTTTTTCAGTATTACGTTTTATCACCCTTCGCCCCCTTGCGCGAAACAACAGGATTTCGATCGTTTCAGGTCATGGTTCAGTTGTTAGTATCCCTCTGCTTCGTTCTTAACGCATCAGGATGTTGTGTTATTCTAAGTTTGAAATATTCTCGGTTGTTAGTCGTTTAGTCAGTAAGAATATAGGGGGTCAACCAGGGGGGTCTGAAATAAAGAAAAATCGGGACTATTCGAGAAGGAGGGCTTAAAATATAGGTGGGTCAACCAGGGGTCTTTAATGATGGGTTGGCTGAAAAATTGGGAAATTAGAGCTAAAATAGGGATTTTTCCGAAAATGGTGCTCCTCATAGTCACCAGACGGCGCCAGGGGTTAAAGGGGGGGAGGAAGGGGGTTTAATAAAGGGGAGAAGTTTTTAATAAAGGGGGAGTCAAAAATCGCGAAATTAGAGCTAAAATAGGGGTTTTTCCGAAAATGGTGCTCCTCATAGTCACCAGATGGCGCCAGGGGTTAAAAAGGGGGGAGGAAGGGGGATTTAAATAACGGGGAGAAATTTTAATAAAGGATTTTTAATAAGGGGGATTAATTAATTATGAATTATTAATTATGAATATTAATAGGGGCTTGGTTAATCACGTCATAGGGGCGTGGCCGGAAGTGACGTCATAGGGGGAAGCACAGTTCGTGGGGCTCCCGTAGAGTGGGACTAAACTACTATCCCCTTCGGAATTAAGAGGGCAAGTCGCTGATATTCATGCAATCAATCCTCTTGATCATCACACTATCGCCAAAATATAAAATTTGAAGCTTGAACAGACTATTTGAAATATTCGTTTAAAGTTCAAACGGTATATTTGATTAATATACCGTTGCAATCGAAAAACAATATTTTATCTATGAAAGCGAAAAAAAATTAATGCATGCAGACAGATGATAAAGTGAAAGCAATAGCTTGTTTCTCAAAAATGAACAAAAAAAGAAAACAGGAATTTTTTTTGTTCAAAGTAAACTGATATGCATACACAAGATTTGTAGTTTATAATGTGACTGCCTTTATCAATTTTTTCATGAACCCCCTAGCGTCTTCTAGTGAGTTCCTAGGGTCACTGTTTTCCGCTGACTCTAGAGGAGAGAGTTGGCTCAGCCGGTAGTGCGATAGGCTCGTAATTTGCAATTCCCAGGTTCGAGTCCAAACTGTGCCAGCATTGAGAGTCATCTCCGTTAAAGCCGCGGCAACTTGTGCACGTTAAAGAACACACTGGATGACCTGAGAGCAAAAAATTATTAAATTCACAGCACTGCAATTGAACTAGCTTGTCATCAAAGTTGTTGGGTTGGGTTGTTTTACCTCTGAGCGGCACTTTTTTGCACACCATGGGCTAAATGGCCAGGTCAAAAGTATCCCGAAGGCTCAGAGAAGGTTGGGGAAAGGGATCCACTGGAACAGCTGTTAGTAGACAGATGGTAGCCTCCCGTCAAGGCCATCCAGTTTGTTCTTTAACGTGCACAGGGTATGGCTCTCCCGCACACGGGGCCACGGCTTAACGTCCCATCCGACCGACGGCGGCCTTTCCAAGCCCATCGGTGTCCCCTACTGACCGTGAGCAGGGCGGGGAATTTTAGGGAGATAAATATCAACGCTGACCCAGCTGGTGACTCAAACCTGGGAACTAGAGATTACGAGCCTGGCGCGCTACCGACTGAGCAACCCCCGCCTTTGTCATCAAAGAAACACTTATTTAAGATTCTCGAAACAAAGGTAAACTTTGAGCTATTGAGATGGCCGATAAAGGGATCATTTATTTTTCTTTCGATTACTCCCCATTTAACCATCTCAGAAGAAATTCAGTCAGTCAAACATAATCGATACTTTTCGAAATGAAGAACTCAAGACGGCCAAAGTAAAGGTGTTAAATTTTCTTCAAGTGACATCATCATCATCATCCTCAAGCAGCCATTGGCTACGGAGGTCCAACCAGACCGCGCAGTTTAATTCTCCAAGCATATCTGTCCTGAGCTACATCTGCTGCATCCGGCCACTGTACACCAATTCTAACAAGGTCCTGTTTGACATTGTCAGTGTTTCCTTTTTTTTTTCCTAACACAAACCTGTGATCATCATCTGAGCGCACTTCTAATTTTTTTCTTTCTTTCTCTGCAAATTCATTTCAGCCCAGTTGCCTTTATGATAAACTAATACTCAGAGAAATAATAAGAACAATGCTACAACAAAAAAATTTTTTTTCTGCATTAAGCTACCAAATCAGCATCATAACGCACCAGGAAATAAAAATCTAAACTGCAGAATAGAGCAAAAAAAATTCTCTTTCTGCCATCAATTGCAATACTTCGTGAATCACCGAAATAGCGAAGAGTGTAGCCACACAAAATGCGAGTTAGCTTCTCCAAACTGTTTAACGTCCTAAAACCACTGTTAATAAACGAGACAGCAACTCAGAAACAAGTGTGTGTGTGCGCGCAGTAACTGCCTCCCTTGTTGACAAGGTTTTCAAGACGCCAGAAAGTTTGGAAAAGTGAATAATGATAACCCGCATTCTGTGTGGTCGTACTCAAAGAAACAAGGAAAAGTGGTAAACGCGAAGAGCGGTGGCAGCAACGACTATAATTAAGCGGTCAGTCCATACGAAAGGGGTCAGGGTGAAGCGTGCAGAACATCCAACAAAGCCCTTATCTTGATCTAGTTTCCACAATTATCGCCATCAGGACTTGCGTCGCGTGATCGCCCAATCTCTGCTTTCGAAATCGAACACGACGAGTCGTGTGATGGACTAAGGGGGTGGGGGGGGGGAGAAGAGAAAGAAATGGCAAAGTGGGAAGAATTGGGTCAGTCGAATTTTATCACTTCGGGAAACAAAACAGCACACAACAGCACTCGAAAGTCATCAACACAATGCAAACAAAATCGGGCTCTTTTCGAAGATAACACTTAATTGTATGCTGTCAGTGTTTAAATCACCATGTTTAGTCTTTCGTGCTAATCTGATTGTTTTTGTACGTAAGCGTTGCCTATTCGCTATTTGACGTAAACTGATCAATTCAAAGCAGTTGCAAAAAGACTGCAGTTTAAGTTACCACAGCTCTCAGCTTAATTGACTGGTGACTGGCATGTGATTGACCTGTGAGATTGTCCAAGAGGGTGCAGTGAAAGTTTTTTTTTTATATTTCAGTTTTCTGCGTGGTTTTCTGATAGTAAGGTAAAATTCCTTATCAAATTCATGAGCATGTACAAAATATTTTCCAGGGGCAGGGGTGGCTCAGTCGGTAGCGCGCCAGGCTCGTAATCTGTAATTCCCAGGTTCGAGTCCCAGCTGGGTCAGCGTTGAGATTTATCTCCGCAAAATTCCCCGCTCTGCCCACGGTCAGTAGGGGACACCGATGGGCTTGGAAAGGCCGCCGTCCGTCGGATGGGACGTTAAGCCGTGGCCCCGTGTGCGGGAGAGCCATACCTTGTGCACGTTAAAGAACACGCTGGATGGCCTTGACGGGAGGCTACCATCTGTCTCCCAACAGCTGTTCCAGTGGGTCCCCTCCCCCCAACCTTCTCTGAGCCTTCGGGGTCCATGTGACCTGGCCATTTAGCCCATTGTGTGCAAAAAAGTGCCGCTCAGAGGTAAAACAACCCAACAAAATATTTTCCAGTTAAAATCATACGCACCCAGTCCCCTACTAACATGATAGATGCATTCTTCATAAAATTCGTGTAAGATGAAACAGTGCTAGTCGGACACGAATTTCTCGTAGGATTTGGGTTGGTTGTTTTACCTCTGAGCGGTACATTTTTTGCGCACATTAGACAGGTCACAAGTACCCCAAGGGCTCAGAGAAGGAACCCACTGGACAGCTGTTGGGAGACAGATGGTAGCTTCCCGTCAAAACCATCCAGTGTGTTCTTTAACGTGCACAGGTTATGGCTCCCCGTATAAGGGACGCGGCTTAATGTTCCATCCGACGGACGGCTGTCTTTTCAAGCCCATCAGTGTCCCCTATATCTCATAGGAAATAATAAAAATAAGGAAGAATGCATTCCATAATAGATAGATAGACAGATAGATCTTTATCAACTTTATATAATATATAAACCACTCCAGATCCACAAGATTTCACATTCGTAGGTGAATTCACTTTTACATTAATATAATTAAATTATATATTTCAAACTACAATAAAACTAGATTATTGTGCAAGAATTAATAATACAATATTGATATTAATTATATAAATTTTTAAAATTCTTATTTATTAACCAAATTGTTTAAAGAACTGATGATCCTAAAACTTGAAGATCAGATCTCTTGGAATAGCATTAAAATATCTGCTAGCCAAATAAATATAATGCCTTTCTGTTAATGTTCTGGATGTTCACTATTGTGTAACAATAATTGATAATCTCGAGTTAACTACGAATTTTCTAATTTCTAGTTGTCTCCAAGTTTTTTATATGTTTGATCACTTGAAATATATACAATTTAAGCACAGTAAGAATATGCGAACTTTTATAAATCCCATCAAAGTGATCAAATTTCCTCAAATTCATCATTGTCCCAATAAGAATCCTAATCCTAATCTGATTGGCATATTTTTAATTTTATCCCTTTATTATGACTCTACTTTGGCTAATGCTTTGTTGTTGTTTATTTGTTTATGTATATTTCGTACATGTAACTCGTTTTTCCAGGAAATATCGATAAAGATAGAAACAGAAAACCGCTACATGCAGCTTCATTTTAATACATGGTGCTTCTTGATGATTGCCGAGTAATGATTCAAAGTGCAACCTCTCGACAGTCTACCACCCAAATTTAAAATTTCTATCATAAATCGATCGTTTGCAATATTCCTTTAAAGTTTGAGAATTTTTTTGATAATCATCATTCAGCCTTATAAACTTGAGTTTATCAGGCTGAACGGTGATCACAACCTTTAACTTTGCTACTGCCTCCAAGGAGAATCTTGTAGCCTCTTCCTCAACACCATCCTAATCCTGTGATCATCTAATAATTAAGCAGCATGTTACCACTAGCTCATTTACTTCACATGAGAGGGGAGGGGGACATAGGATAGCATATGCAAAGATAAAATGTTACTTCTGTAAAGGTGGAATCAATTGTTGACCAAGTTTCGTCGTCTTTTTTGTCATGCCTTTTGTTTATTTCGGGTTGTGTATATTTTTTTAAATTTGAATATATGGAAGGAGAAAACGAAAGTCGGTTTAGTTTGTGACTCAGTCGGTAGCGCACCAGACTTGCGGTTCATGGTTTGAATTCCATCTGGGCCAGGGTAGAGAATGATCTCCGCACACCTCCCCGCCCTGCCGTAGGTCAGTAGGGGGCAACGATGGGCTTGAGAATATCGCCGTCGCCAGATGGGACGTTAAGCTCGGCTCCGTGTGAGAGAGAGAGCTTGTGCACGTTAAAAAACACGCCTTGACAGGAGGCGCCACCTGTCCCCTAATAGCTGTCCAGTGCGCCCCCTTCCCCCAACCTTTTCTGAGCCCTTAGGGTCCTTGTGACCTGGCATTTAGCCAACTGTGTGAAAAAAGTGCCACTCAGAGGTAAAAAACCTAACCATCACATGAGCAAGAAAACACTAAGAATAAAGATCAGCTGAATTATCAATTATTTTTAAGTATTTATTTAAAATAAAAAATTTTCTGCATGCATGATTTTTTTTTGCACAAGTTAATACTACGAATTATATTAAACATGCTAATTAATACGAATTAAAGCGTAAACAATACGAATTATATTAAACATGTTAGGGAGATGCTGGTTTAAATAATTTTTATTTCATTGTCTCCTTTTCTCTTTAGTTTGGTTATTGATTATGTTATACGAAATCCACTGCAAGGGAAAGATTTTGGTCTTAAATGATCTGGAGATCTGAAAATTTCTGATTTAGATTACGCTGATGATATAGCCCTTTTGGCAAATGATGCTGATGAAACTGGTACTAGAGTAGGTTTGGTTATACACAGAGACAAAACTAAAGTGATGAAAATTTGTCAGGCGAGCTGCAGTTCAATTAATCGGAATAGTTCCACTCTTGAGCAGATGTCTCTGTTTAATTATCTTGGGAGCTATTTAACAGATACTGGTGATGCGCAGCACGAGATTAACAGATGAATAAGGATTGCTGTCAGGACTTTTAAGAATCTATGGAGAGTGTGCGGAAGTAGGCGTATACACCTAAAGACTAAAATTAGGCTGTATAATAGTTTGGTTCTTTCTAGGGTTAGTTATGGTAGTGAAACTTGGACGCTTTGTAAACAAGATAACAGGAAACTAGATGCTTCTGAATCTAGATGCTTACGCAGTATTTTGGGTATTAGGTGGTTCAACTCTGTAAGAAATGATGAGGTTAGGCAAAGGAGTCGACAATCTCCTTTGAGCAGCATATTGTGCAGAGACTCCTTTCATTTGGCCATGTTGCCCGTATGGATAATTATAGATTGGCGAATAGGGTTATGAAGAGTGTGCCTAAAGGCCTCAGAAAGAGGAGGAGACTTAGGATGCGGTGGGAAGATAATGTCAAACAGGACCTTGTTAGAATTGGTGTGCAATGGCCAGATACAACAGATATACTTGGGGAACTAAATTGCATGGTCTGGTTAGACCTCCGTAGCCCATGGCTGCTTGAGGATGATGATGAAAAAGTTCTTTTAACAATTTACCACTAAGAATTAAGGTACGTTAGGTGCATATTAATTTACCTGTATAGTACCATGAAAGTATGAGAAATGTACATACGGTAATTTCAGACGTATAAAATTCGATGTAAGTAAGGTTTAGTGTAACAGAACCGGAGACTGTGTGTACTCAGACCCGGATCTAGAAAAAAACAAGGGGGGAGGGGGGGGGGGGGGATTAAGAAGTAGAATCCAGATCCTTTGGCTAGTAGCCAAGCGCGCTAACCAAGGGACCTGGGTTCGAGCCCCGGGTAAGGCATAGATGTTTTGTTGTCTTCCTGCTGAAGTCTCGCCTTACTCGAATTCTTCTCTAGGCGTATTAAAGTGACTGGCTCCTATCAGACCTCTGTGGCAAGCAACTGATTGAGGGGCAGTTTTTTGAATGAAAATAATAAAACTCCATTTTAACATTGGTAACCTATATTGGGTGATAATTTGAAGTTATACTTTACTAAAACATAAAGCAATAAATTGAACCGTACAGTCATGTTTCTGTGTTTTGAAATTTTCTTCCCTTATTATGCTTTAAAGAAATCACTAATGTGTCAGTCGCATCGAAAATTTAAACCTGTTTGATAATTGCTTCTGGAATACGTTCGGGTTTTTGAAATTCACTATCTTCGTTTGAAGTTAATACAAATTGAGTAAGCGATTTCATCATTGTCATGTTTTCACTTCTTAGGTACATTTTATTTACATGCTATTGTTCTTCGTTTCATATTTATGTCAATTACGTCGAAGCCCGCCTTTTGAGCCGGAAGTTCTGTTGTATGACAACACCCAGCCTCCATGTTGACCAACTTTGAACAGGTATCGTTGGGAGTGCCTCGAACATTTCCCCTACAATCTTGACTTCTCCCCAGTAGAACGTAAATCTGCCGTTGAATGATTTTTACATTTTCTCTCCTCTAAAAAAAAAAAAGCCATGGAAAGGGGGAAGAGAAATGTAAAGGTGCAGCGCATAGACATAAAATTCCTCAAACAGCCAAAGTCATCTACGAAGAGAGGTATCAAGTTATCAACTTCACATCGGGGCAAATGTCTCAACATACGTAAACAATTTCTACAGAGAAATTATCCTTTGTGCCCTTTTCATAGGGCGGGGGAGGCTCAGTCGGTAGCGAGCCAGGCTCGTAATCTGTAGTTCCCAGGTTCGAGTCCCAGCTGGGTCAGCGTTGAGATTTATCTCCGCAAAATTCCCCGCCCTGCCCACGGTCAGTAGGGGACACCGATGGGCTTGGAAAGGCCGCCGTCCGTCGGATGGGACGTTAAGCCGTAGCTCCGTGTGCGGAAGAGCCATACCCTGCGCACGTTAAAGAACACGCTGGATGGCCTTGGACGGGGGTCCAGTGGGTCCCCTCCCCCAACCTTCTCTGAGCCTTCGGGGTCCATGTGACCTGGCCATTTAGCCCATGATGTGCAAAAAAGTGCCGCTCAGAGGTAAAACAACCCAAAGCCCTTTTCATTTCGCTCACAATTTTAAGGACGAATTCGCATTGGCTTTGTGGATCAACTCTTTCTACAGTAACACTGATGAATTCAAATGCAGATCCTCGAGTTGTAGGGATAACTCAGTTCATAGAGTGCGAGGCTCGTAAATCTGAATTTCCCAAGTTCGATCTCCAACTGTGCCAGTATTGATATTTATCTTCTTTACTCCCCACCATGAGAAACGACACCGTCTTGGAAAGGCCGTCGTTCGTCAAAAGCGACGTTAAGCCAAGACCCCTGTGCACATTAAATAACACATTGGATGGCCTTTATGTCCCTTAACTTCTATCAGGGAATTCCCTTTTCCGAGTCCTTGGGATCCTTTTCACCCCGCCATTCAGCTTATTGCGTGCAAAAAAAGTGTCACTCAGAGGTAAAACAAATCAACAGATCCTCAATGGAGAAATTAAGATGAGCGTTATGTGTGGATTTTACACCCAATTCAAATTAATAATTTAAATTCGGTGTAAATGAATTAAAATCGACAAATGCGACATTAAAATTTAATAAATGATTAGACATTTATTATTCTATATTGCTTGCAATCTTGTATTTGTTAGTTAAACCTGTGCATATAAAAATGTTAATTTTCATTTTGTGGTAATAAAAGCTCTGCACCAAAGAGTGGTGAAACTTGAAATTTTTATTGAACACAACTGCTCTTAATAATAAGAGTAGAATTCGCATTATTTCTTCTGTCCCTTTTTCACAACCACCCACCCCAAACACTACACCTCCTGCAAGGCATTATTTCGATCTTTTGCATAATGTTTCCAGGTTGAGTTGTTTTACCTCTGAGCGGCACTTTTTTTGCACACCATGGGCTAAGTGACCAGGTCACATGGACCCTGAAGGCTCAGAGAAGGTTGGTGGAGGGGACCCACTGGAACAGCTGTTGGGAGACAGATGGTAGCCTCCCGTCAAGGCCATCCAGCGTGTTCTTTAGCGTGCACAGGGTATGGCTCTCCCGCACACGGGGCCACGGTTTAACGTCCCATCCGACGGACGACGGCCTTTCCAAGCCCATCGGTATCCCCAACCGACCGTGGGCAGGGTGGGGAGTTTTTCGGAGATAATCTCAACGCTGACCCAGCTGGAAGTCGAACCTGGGAACTGCAGATTACGAACCTGGCGTACTACCGACTGAGCCACCCCCGCCCCATAATATTTCCAGGGGTGTAGCGAAGTACCTATGGTTGGGGGAGAGACAATGAAAATTTTCCAACTCGGAAATAAAATTTTACCAATTGAGAAAATAAAACCCTTAAAATAGTCTGTCTCTATCGGGGAGGCACCAATATTTTCGTTTCGTAGGGGTAGGGGAGGGGAATACCCAAACAATCCAATTTTGCAATTTTCCCGTTGTCCCCATTTTGCGTACTTTCACAAAAACAATCTCAATATTCGTAACTTGCCTGTATTTTACCAGGTGGCTTCTAATTTCGCAAACTGTCTTAAATTTCCCAAGTTACCTTGATTTGGCCAATTCCCCTAGGTTTTGCCAACTCGCCATAATTTTACAAAAAAAAATCCAAATTTTTACATCTCCATTGAATTTGTCAATTCGAATTTTGCCAACTCTCCTTAATTCACAAAAACAATCCCAATTTGCCTATATTTTACCAAGTGGCTTCGAATTTTGCCGATCTCCCCCCCCCCTAGATTTTACCAACATGCAATAATTTTAGAGAAAACATCCCAGTTTTTACATCTCACCTCAATTTTGCCAAGTCACTTCAAATTTTCAAATTTTCCCAACTTTCCTAGATTTCGCCAAGTTACCTCGATTTCCCCAACTCCCGTAGATTTTGCCAAGTTGCCTCGATTTTGCCAAATCGCCATAATTTTACATCTCTCCTGAATTTGCTGTTACTTCGAATTTTGCCAACTCTCCTTGATTTCACCAACTCTCCTTAACTGCACAAAAACAATCCCAATTTTCACAACTTGCCTGTATTTCACCAAATGACTTCGAATTTTGCCAACTTGCCATAATTTTACGGAAAATATCCCAATTTTTACATCTCACTTGAATTTTGCCAAGTCACTTCGAATTTTGCCAAGTTGCCTCTATTTCACAACTACCCTAGATTTTGCCAATTTGTTTAGATTTTACTAACTCCTCTTAATTTTGCAAAAATTCAAATTTTCAGAATTCTCCTGGATTTTACAAAGTCGCTTTGAATTTTGCCAACTCCGATTAACTTTGGGGGAGCCTCCCCTCCCCCCAAAGGTACGCTCCTGAATGTTCCCATTATATACCTTTACACTCTTTAAATATTACCGCAATATACTCTCGAACACTCTTCTTGGACGTATTTTAGAATCTTAAAAATATAGTTTGAAACCTGTACTCTGGGGTTAGGGTTGGCTCATTCGGTAGCTCACCAGAATCGTAATCTGATGCCTCCAGGTCAGAGTCCCACTGTATCAAGATTGGGAATTTTCTCCGCTAATCCCCGCCCTCACCTAGGTGAAGAAAGCGACACCGAAAGGCTTGAAAAAGCGTCATCCATCAGATAAGACGTTGTCATATGCAGGGGAATCATACATTGTGACGTTAAAGAACATGCTGAATGGATTTGACTAGAAGACACCAATCTGTTTCCCAAGTAGTCCAGTGTCTCACCTTCCCAGCTCTGACCATTTATACCTACTAGACTGAACCTATTTAAGGATTTGAGCTTGATTATGGATCCTGGACTTGCTGCACTGGTGAGTGAAGAACATCCTGAATGGATTTGACTAGAAGACACCAATCTGTCCCCCAAGTAGTCCAGTGTCTCACCTTCCCAGTTCCGACCATTTATACTGTTACGACAGAAGAATCTGGCAACCGAAAGCAAAGTTTCAGCCAACGAATTGAACTTTGGGAGAATTTGGAGAAGAAGAGTGGAGCGTTAACGGTCGTTGTGTTGTAACGGTCGGAGAGTTCGAAAATGGCCGGTGGGCTGTTCTGAGACAGTGCGCGTAAGTATCAAGAAGTAACTTGATGTGTTGTGTATACACGGAAGGATAAAAGTGGGATCTTTTATCGTTAAGTATCAAGAAGTAACTTGATGTGTTGTGTATACGCGGAAGTATAAAAGTGGGAACTTTTATGGCTAACCTCGAATGTCTACACGGACTGTCTTTTTGTTCGGCTAGTGTGTGAAAAGTTATTAGCACAGGACGAGAATTGGTTTGCGAGTGAAGATCTTCGGGTGACCTGGTAAATCAAGTAAAAGGTAGTATTTAGTAAAATACACAGAGCTGATGTTGTGTGCTCTACGTGAAGATTGATGACTTGTGCATGTTAATAGTTGATTTGTTAATAAGATACTTCATCCATATTTCCTTTGTAACAATTTACCTTGTATTGAATTTGGTTTTGAAATATAGCCTTTTAATACTCACGCTCAGCGGCTATCCATTTTTGTAATCCGCAACATTTGGTGTCAGAAGTGGGGTAATTTATTGAATGCCGTTAACTAGAAGTATGGATGAATTAGTAAAGTTGATAAATAGCTTGAAAGTCGATATGGCTACGCAGATGACTGATATGAAAGATATGAAAGCCGATATGGCTACACAGATGAATGACATTAAAAGTCAAAATAATGAGTTGAGAACTGAGATAGTTTCTCAAAAAGATGACTTGAAAGCCGATATGGCTAACAAAATAGGTGACTTGAAAGCCGAAATGGCCGCACAAAATACTGAGATGAGAGCTGAAGTGGCTTCTCAAGTTGGTAAGTTTATTGATCACTTCAAGGATCATAAAACCGAACTCAATAGACAATGCAATAGTTTAAATGTTGAATTTGTCAGTGAAAAAGATGATCTTGATAGTGTTAAGTTAGATTGTAAACATGGAAAAGAAAAAGAGAAAGGCAACGCATATAAAAATGTGGATCTGCTACTGGAAATCAAGAATCGTAGAGATAGCGCAGATAATGCCTTTGACCACGCAACTACTGGTTATGCATGGCAGAGTGTCTATGTCGCTGGTGACATGTCTAGGAACTGTGAAGAACAATCACACAGATCAGAGAGCTGCGAGACTATACAGTACGCTTTGCACTTCAAAATACCTAGGTATACAAGTCTGGCACGATCTGAAGAGAGATCCACACGAAAGGTATTCTATTCCTCGCTCTCAGCAAAATGCGTCATGGACAATTATCGCAAAGGCAGAGTAACGAGTGGTAATGAAGGGGAACGAAACAGAGTTTACGTTTCGCAGAGTGGTCCGAGTAAAGAAGAGGCGTCCATTCATCATAGAAACAAAGTGCCATTCGACGTTACCCGGGAAGTCGGAGAGATTTTTCCGAAGCATATAGCCACACTCGAATCGTTTATAGAAAGTGGGGATTTAAGGAAGAGGAATTCCGAAGGATGGCTTAGAAGCATAACAGGTGATGCTAGTAAAAGAGCTTCAGGCAGAGACAGTACTTCAAAGACTAACTTTCTGGATGAAACTAAGCCTCAGAGTTACGATCAGAGAGAAGTAAAGCCCTCAGACAATCTCAACGAAACCATGCTGAATTTCTTTTCTGAACAGTCAATGTGCAGATTTGGACATTATAACCATTTAGATTATAAGGATATAGAAAAGTTTTATCACGACTACAAGAGCTCTAAAGTGGACAATATCATGTTACAGAACTCGTCGCTGATCTCCAGAATGAACAATTTGGCAATCATGACTGATATTTCCCTGGCTAATTACAATGAGAGCTCCAAGAAAGTGAATTCGGAAGAAACAGCAAATATGACCTCCTCGGGTCATGTGTTTTGCTGGAGACCCGAGTGGCGCCATCGGATGGTAGATAAAAACAGCACAGGAGGTGTCGGCAACAAAGTGAGTCTTGTCTTGGCTCCTGCACTTGCTGCTTTAGGTCTCAAGGTCCCTATGATCTCCGGTCGTGCTCTCCAATTGACGGGAGATACTCTGGACAAATTGGAATCCATCCCTGGCTTCACAGTCGACTGCACTAAAGATAAAATCGAGCAGATGATGGAAGACGTCGGATGTTGCATCGTAGTACAGACAGAGGAGCTGGTGCCAACAGATAAGGAGATTTACCGCTGCAAGGATCTGACGGCTACCGTAGATAGCGTTCCTCTAATGAGATGCTCAATTGTGTCCAAAAAGCTGGCTGAAGGAGTGTGCGCTTTGGTTTATGATGATGAATTCGGAAAAGGAGCTATTGATCTCATCAGTACAGAAGATGTTGCTGTTGATTTAGTTAAGAAAATGGTTGCAGCATCACAAACTCGTGGAATGAAGAGTTCAGCTGTTATCAGCAACATGGATTCACCTCTTGAAAACTCTGTTGACAACTCTCTGGAAGTGATGGAAGCTGTTCAGTGTTTCCTTGGCGACGGATCCTTGGAACTGCAAGAGCTCGTCGAAGAGTTAGGAGGAGAACTTCTGCGTTTGGTGAACATTGTGGATAATAGGGTAGATGAAGCATCACGTGTCTGCAAGGTTCTGCATAACGGCAATGCTTTGAACAAGTTTCGTAACATGTTAATAGAACAAGGAGTATCTGAAGATGTTGCAAGCTGGCTATGTGAAGGTAAAACAGAAAAAATATTGCTAGCAGCCCGACACATCACTGATTTCATTTATACAGGAGAAACAGGTAAGGTTGTCGGATTAGAAGCTGCAGTTCTAGCAAGAGTATGGAAGGAGGAGATGGACCGAAGCGCTAAAAAGAATTATGGAGCTGATGTTATATTTGTGAAGCACCTTGGGGATCAAATTGAATCAGGTGAAATATGGCTGAAGGTTCATCACGACAGTTCTGAATTAAGTGAAAGTCAACTGACAAAAGGGTCAGATTGCAGGATGAAAATTCTCCCTAGATTTTATGTCACTAATGATTTTCATTCCTTGTTACTGTTGATAGAAGTAAAAATCCAAAGAAGAAAACTTTTTACAGGTTTTGCACGAAAACTCTTAGTCGATTCTTCTCCCTGCAGAGACATAAACGTGTTCACAAGGGCTATCGGCCTTACACGTATTATGTTTGTGGACGAGGCTTCAGTCAGAAAAGAAATCTACGTCATAATGAGATTCGCTTTCATTTTGACACAGACGTGGTATATCGCATTCGTCGATGTCCAGCTACAAAGTGCAAGGTGGTTCACGTGGATCGTTTGGCCCCGTTTCATCGAAGAACTGAAGAAGCTTTGGAATCCAGAATTGTTCGGGACGAACAATACCTAGGAAGGGGGCAGTGTACGACAGAAGAATCTGGCAACCGAAAGCAAAGTTTCAGCCAACGAATTGAACTTTGGGAGAATTTGGAGAAGAAGAGTGGAGCGTTAACGGTCGTTGTGTTGTAACGGTCGGAGAGTTCGAAAATGGCCGGTGGGCTGTTCTGAGACAGTGCGCGTAAGTATCAAGAAGTAACTTGATGTGTTGTGTATACACGGAAGGATAAAAGTGGGATCTTTTATCGTTAAGTATCAAGAAGTAACTTGATGTGTTGTGTATACGCGGAAGTATAAAAGTGGGAACTTTTATGGCTAACCTCGAATGTCTACACGGACTGTCTTTTTGTTCGGCTAGTGTGTGAAAAGTTATTAGCACAGGACGAGAATTGGTTTGCGAGTGAAGATCTTCGGGTGACCTGGTAAATCAAGTAAAAGGTAGTATTTAGTAAAATACACAGAGCTGATGTTGTGTGCTCTACGTGAAGATTGATGACTTGTGCATGTTAATAGTTGATTTGTTAATAAGATACTTCATCCATATTTCCTTTGTAACAATTTACCTTGTATTGAATTTGGTTTTGAAATATAGCCTTTTAATACTCACGCTCAGCGGCTATCCATTTTTGTAATCCGCAACAATACCTACTATACTGAACTAGTTTATGGATTTTGGCTTGATTATGGATCCTGGACTTGCTGCACTGGTGGGCCTCTGTTGAGGGAGAATCTGCCGCTGTGTTTTCTGTATGCGTCTGGGTTCCCAGCCTAAGCGAACAGAGGCATAGGATATCTTATATCAGCTGATGGATAATCCTGATCAGAGGCCATCGCAGGTACCTGAATACCCGAACCTCTTAGCTAGATGGGCATCGTCAAGCCTAAATTGGAGTAATGTGTCTCAGGCAGGCCATATGGCTCTTGAAAAAGTTCACTTGAAAAGGTGGTGCCTGAAGCTCCTACCAGCATCGGTGACTTCAGCCTTTAGCGGAGGAGGAACAGGTCTTTGCCTCTTGCCTGCGATCAGGGGGGCTGTTTGATATTGTTGGCCCTATCTATCTCAATGAACCTAGTTTCTTTAAAAATCTTACTAATCATTTTCTCTCTGCAGGAACGTGGAACGTGAGGACATTATATAGAGATTATTCTCTTAATGTCCTCAAGCAGGAATTCCAGCGCTATAACCTAGATATTTTAGGCTTGCAACAGACCAGATGGACAGGTAAAGGTGAGATACTTAAAAATAACTTTAAATTTCTATTTACAGGGAGAGAGGATAAAAAGCATCACCAAAGCGTGGGTCTGCTTCTCAACAGACATGCTAGTGATGCCCTTCTAGGATATGAGTGCATTAATGAAAGGTTTCTTACAGCAAAATTTCAGACAAGCATTAAAGACTTAAATGTTATCTGCTGTTATGCCCCCACTGAGGATGCCGATGAGGATGAGAAGGATAGGTTTTATGGACAACTTCAGGATATTTTGAATTCTGTCAAGAAAGGAGATATTACCCTTGTTCTAGGTGTCTCCAATACCAAAGTTGGTATTCACTGACCTTTGGAGAGGGGTGATAGGCCCTTTTGGTATTGGTAGCTGCAATAGCAATGGGCAACGTCTCCTACACGTACGTAACTCAATGGTTTCAGAATAACTAACACTTATTACAAACACCGCGACATACGTAAGTACACATGGGTTTCACCTGATGGGCAGCATAAGAATATGATACATTATATGTTAACAGCAAATGGGCTAGTTCTGTTAAGAATACCAGGGTATATAGGGGACCTGAAATTGGATCTGACCATTACCTTGTTAAAAATGTCTTGCAACTTAAACATAAAAAGTGTTCTGCTAAGGTTAAAAAATTTACCTTTAATACTGAAGCTCTGAAAGACACAGTTATAGCTAAAGCTTACCATGATAGGTTACTTAGTCATTATGGCAGTCATGGTTTGCTTACTACTGAAGTTGAGGAAGAATGGGACCGTTTTAAACAGGCTTTTGTGGAAACTAATAGTACTCTTTTAGGAAAAAAGGAGCAGAGGAGACAGAATTATTTGAGTGATAAGGCACTTGAGCTTATTTCAGAAAGAAGGAACTGCAGGAATGTCCTTAATCAGTACCCTACTAGTCCTAATAGAAAGGATTACAGAGAGCTTAATAAAGTATAAAGGATCAGTTAGCTACTGATAATAATCTTTGGCTTGATGGCTTGGCTGACAAAGCTGAGGAAGCAGTTAGGCAGCACAACAGCAGAGAGCTGTAGCAGATAGTTAATGTTTTGTGTGGTAGAAAACAGGCATACAGGAATGAAGGTAAACAAGGTAAGGTTATAGAAGGTCAGGATTCTGTCATGGCTAGGTGGGCAGAGCATTTAAGTGATGTTCTAAACAATGTGGTTACTCCCATTGTTTGTAATGATGATATATGCATTGGTGGCTTTAATGTTGTCCCTATATAAATATACTTCCGATATTGTAATCGGAAGTTATTTTGGCTATTTCTAAACTTAAACTTCATAAATCCCCAGGAGTAGATGAAATTACGACGGAAATGCTTAGAGCTGGGAATGTTTCGGTTACCAATTGGATGACTGAAAATTTGAATGTTGTTTATGATAAAGGCATGGTTCCTAAGGATTTTACCACAGCTAGTATTATCCCTATTTTCAAAAAAGATGATCGTAGTTCTTGTGATAACTATAGGGGTATCAGCCTACTCTCTGTTCCAGGTAACGTTCTTTCCATGATTGTGCTTAGTAGAATTAAGAATCTGATTGACAGGCAATTGCGTGATGAACAATGTGGATATAGACGTGGTAGGGGATGTGTAGATCATATATTTTCACCTGGGTAGATTATTGAGAAATGTCTAGAGTTTCGAAAGCCTTTGGTTGCTAGCTTTGTTGATTTCAAAAAGATTTTCGACTCTGTTGATCGTCATAATTTTTGGTTGATTGTGAGATCATATGGTATACCAGACAAGTTAGTTAACGTAATAAAAGCTATCTATAATAACACTGAGTCGTGTGTGAGAGTTGGTAAAGCTTGTAGAAATTGGTTTATGTAGAAATTGGTTTAGCATTACTTCTGGTGTTCGACAAGGGTGCATTTTGTCCCCTTTTCTCTTTAGTTTGGTTATGATTATGTTATGCGAAATTCACTGCAAAGGAAAGATTTCGGCTTTAAAATGGTCTGGATATACGAAAATTACTGATTTAGATTATGCTGATGATTTAGCCGTTTTGGCAAATGATGTTGATGAGATGAGCTCTTTCATTCGAGCTCTTGATGAGACTGGTAGTAGAGTAGGTTTGGTTATAAACAGAGAGAAAATTAAAATGAGGAAAATTGGTGAGGCAGACTGTGATTCTCTTAATCTGTATGGTTGCAGTCTTGAGCAGGTGTCACAGTTTATCTTGGGAGTTATGTTACAGATACTGGTGATGTGCGGCATGAGATTAACAGACGAATAAGGGATTGCTGCCAGGAATTATAAGAATCTATGGAGAGTGTGCGGAAGTAGGCGTATACACCTAAAGACTAAAATTAGGCTGTATAATAGTTTGGTTTTTTCTAGGGTTAGTTATGGTAGTGAAACCTGGAAGCTTTGTAAACAAGATTACAGGAAACTTGATGCTTTTTTTTGCTAGATGCTTTACACAGTATCTTGGGCATTAAGTGGTTCAACTTTGTAACTAATGATGAGGTTAGGCAAAGGAGTCAGCAATCTCCTTTAAGCAGCATATTGTGCAGAGAAAGACTCCGCTGGTTTGGCCACAGTGTGCCTAAAAGCAACAGAAAGAGGGAGACTTAGGATGCGGTATGCAGACAATATCAAACAGGACCTTGTTAGTATTGGTATGCAGTGGCCGGATGCAGCAGATGTAGCTCAGGACAGATATGCTTGGAGTGCTAAATTGCACGGTCTGGTTGGACCTCCGTATCCCATGGCTGCTTGAGGATGAGGATGGATGGGTGAATGGTGCACAAAACTGCCGGTCAACCCAAAGCAAACAACCAGGCCTTTTAAAATTGTTGCTCTCGTTTGCTGTGCATGAGATGTATTACAGCCTCATCTAGTTTCTTTCAAAGGAGCTCTCATACATATTATATTTAGACTGCGGGTGTCTTTATGGCTCCCCCACCCACTTTTTTTTTCAGAAGGCGAACTTGGTCCTCCATCATGTCATCGCAGTTTTCAGCCATTGTCAAATTAAGCTATTTTTGCTGCTGGTGTGGTGGCGTGCTCTATAGACTCATACAAGTCCACGAACTTGATAATTTCAGTTGTCTTCCAATTTCCAAGTGGAACTGAATGCGAGTTGGGTTGTTTAACCTTTGAGCGGCACTTTTTTGCACACAATAGGCTAAATGGCTAGATCAAAAAGACTTCGAAGGGTCATCGAAGTCTGGGGGAGGGGACCCATTGAGCAGCTATTGCGGTTCAGATCGTAGCTTCCCGTCAAAGTTATCCTGCCTGTTCTTTAACGTGCACTGGGTATGGCTCTTCCACACACATAGCAGCGGCCTAACGTTCCATCCGACGGACGGCGGCCTTTCAAGCCCATTGGTGACCCCCTACTGACCATAAGCAGGGTGTGGATTTCAGCGGAGATAAATCTCAACGCTGGCCCAGCTGAGAATCGAATCTGGGAACTGCAGATTACGACGAGCCTGGCAGTAGGGACGTAGCTATAGTGGAGAGACTCCCCCCCCCCCAAAAAAAAAAAAAATAAATTAATCGGAGTTCGCAAAATTCGAAGCGACTTTGTAAAATCCAGGTGAATTCTCAAAATTTGGATTTTTTTTTTTGTAAGAGTAAGAGGCATTAGCAAACTCTAATCAACTTGGCAAAATCTAGAACAGTTGGCAAAATTCGAATCCACTTAGTAAAATACAGGCGAGTTGTGAAAGTTGGGATTAGTTTTATAGAATTAAGGAGAGTTGACAAAATCTTGGGAAGTTAGCAAAATTCGAAGTAGCTTGGTAAATTCTGGTAAAATGTATAAATTGCGATTTTTTTTTATAAAATTATGGCGAGTTGGCAAAATCGAGACAACTCGCAATGTCTAGCGAAGTTGGTAAAATTCAGGTGAGATGTAAAAATTGTAATTTTTTTTCTGTAGGTCTCGTCATCCTCAAGATCTTCTGCTATGGCGTATTAAACTGACAGGCTCCTGTCAGATCTCTGTGGCAAGCAACTGCATCAGGGGGTATTATTTGTTTTTAATTACAGCCAGTTGGCAAAATTTGAGAGTTGTGAAAATTCTGATTGTTGTTGTGAAATATAAGAGGTGGCCCAATTCGAAGTGACTTGCAAAATTCAGTTTAGTCGTGAAAATTGCGCGTTTTTTTTTTAATTATGGCGAGTTGGTAAAATCGGGGCAACTAGGTAAAATCTTGGGAGATGCTAATACCCCCCCCCCCCCCCCCCACCTTCACGGAGTGAAAATTTTGGAACGCCATTGACAGAGGCACAATTTATGTCAAAATCTTATCTTCTCAGTTAAGCAAAATTTGATTTCCGAGTTGTAAAATAATTTTCGCTCTCCTTCCCTCCCCCCCAAACATTTCCTTCGCCAGGCTCGTAATATGCAATTCTCAGGTTCGACTGAGCCACCCCGATCTACTAAATATGAACCATCTCAATCATATTCAGTAGTAGGATATTGGCATCAAACGCCATATTTCTTGAAACCTCACTTACGCCGAAAGTCTACATCTATCCAAATCTGACCTGCTGACTTCACTATAACTCCCCAATAACCAGTTTATCAACACTCGACATTCAAAGCCCTCTTTGTATGAAATCACTTAAAATGAGACAATATTTCCTTTAAAAGTTGGAAGTTATTAGTATGAACTAAAAAAAAGTGATGATACATACACTATCTGATCGTTAAAATCAAACTTTAGCAAGTTAATATATCGTTCTCTAGCTAGCGAGTCCGAAATTAGTGTGTCTTTGCTTTAAAAATAAATGACTTCACGCAGCTAATTGTCGTAACAGTTACAGGATCTTTTCATACGACCCAGTAGATGGGGTGAGAGGATATCGGGATCTTGGCAGGTAAACAACACAAACGTTCATGTCTTACTATGGATCTCAAACCTTGGCTTTGTTAGATCAGAAGCTGAGCGTGCTAACCTACTGTCTATGAGATAGATTTTAATCTGTTGGCGATCATAACTTATAGCTGTATCGGGGGTAAAGTACTGTCCATTTCAGGCTATTAAGAGATTTTCAACGTAAAGAATTAGCAGATATATGGAAAAAAATAATAATCTGACTCAGATGCTTGCGATTTACCTACTTTGGTCGTTAAAGTATGGTTTATTAGAAAGTAAATATACAGATAGGGAAGATGGATCAGTGATTGAGCAAGTTACTTTAATTATCTTGCGAGATGTGTGAGGAAATGCATAGATATAAAGAGTTTACGATTCTATGAAGAAACATGCATCTGAAGATTAAGCTATATAACGAGTTTATCTCTAAGATTGTATGACAGTGAAGAAAACTTGCAATCAGTTTTTCATTCTAAATGCCTGATTGCATGGATATAGTCTTCTTCCCCTAGCGTTTCTCCGATTCCAGTTATATTTCATAACCTAAAGGACAGCCATCTGCAAGGAATCGTTATGATCAAGAAGATTAATTGCATTCCCAATAATATGGAACAGAGCATTCTCCCTTGGAACTTTGAATTTCATAGATTCTTATCAATATTTAAGTGCTTGAGAAGCTAATCTGCTGTCAGAAGAATTCCTTATTTTGCATTTCATGTCATTATTTAATTTATCCATTACGGTTGAGGAAGATAAAGCAGGAAGCGACTGCTCTTCTCAAAGTAAACCGAACCATATCAAATTCTTTTATCTGTTTTCAAAACGAAGGGCTGTCCCATAAGGTCAGCGCAGTGCCCCACTGACCTTTACCACCGGTTGCCGTGATGTGTCATTTCAGCAGATCACGTGACAATGATTTGCAACAGAGTCGAAGCGTGTGTTGAGAAGGGATTTTTAACACTCTTAGTTTGTAAAGATATTTTTCTGCCGCTTCTTGTACGGTCTACGTGAGACATGTATTATTTTTAAGAGTAGGTTAGTGTATTTGACTAATGTCCCCTACTCCATTAACTCGTGTTGGAACTAAAGTTTTTTACGCAAGCGGTAACGTAAGCGGAAACGTATGAATTCTACTTTTAGCATGGCATACTTTCTATAACATTCTGCCGCATAATCTTTGTAGAATTTACCCTATGAAAACAACTTTTGTAAAGCGTGTAACTGATGCCGCAACGCGAATTTCATCAGCGTGATGAGTCATACGTTCGCTGGTAAACGGTGGAAGAGACGATTTTTAAAAACTGTAAGAGCGTTTAGAACTGTAGATTTTTAAAAAAATTACTCCCATAGCTGATTTTTTTTTGAGTAGCGTTACTTCCTAGGAAAGAGTTTGCATCATGTACTGAGGATACAGCGGTAATAAGTATTTTTAAATCATGTCGCGTAACGGCGGAGAGTAATGAATTGAGACAAATGTAAAACCACTTTCCAAAACAAGTCCTGACGCAGAAGCACAGATATCTGACGGCATTAACTCTATGGAGACTAATTTTAATAATTTCAGCACTTGGTGGTTTAGGGACGCATAATTTCAAAATGGTTTGTCTTCTTCCAACTAGGTAAACATACCTGACCTATCATAAAGGGGATGTTTCGATAAGAGAAAACATTGTTTCCATCTCCTGTGATGGCCTGAAACGAAAGGAGATTGAAATGAGGTAGACAATATAGGTTTAGTCAGAGGGGGTGTCATCCATCTCTGGACTTGGAAAAATTTCGAGTCCTAAAACAGTGGTCAAGGCTGCAAGTGGGTTTTCATGTTGTAAGACATCGCGACTGATATGGAAGCAGCACAGGGGGTGATCCAAGATTCAACCATCAATAAAACCCTTGTGATTCCCCGTTTGGAATAATAATTTTTAATTTCGCAGGTCTTTTGTTAAAACCATCCGTCAGTAAAACTTGATCTGGGGTGAGGCTCCGAACACGGGTTTTTTAGGTCACCAGACCATATTACCCCTCAATATTTTCCATAATTACGAATAAAATCAGATTTTTTTTTACTTTTAATTTTTCGCCCAATAGCATTTTTTTTATTTTCTGTGGGGTAATCTTTTAAAACAGTTACTGTAGGATAGTCCTTGTTCTAGTAAAAATGCGACAACCAACAGTCGCGGAGTTAAAAGAAATGTGTTGATTAAAACGGACTTAAAATACGACGGTTATGGTTATAAAAATACGTATATTAATATGAAAAGACTATCGGGGTTGCAAGAATGTGCAAGATCTACCAAATATTTTTAAAATTAATAATTTTTTTAATTTATAATTTAAAAGTGCAAGTGTCCTAGCAAACAAAAACTACTTATACAGTATAAGAGTTGTTAATCCTAACATAGTGTGTAAAATCATCATTTTAACTGAAGGTTAAACACCATATAAAATTCACTGTTAATCGGGAGACAATGGGTTGAATGTACAGTACTGTGCAAATTAGATGGGACAATAGAAAAATGCAGTAACAAAGAAACAACTAAAATATTTATTTGTTTAATAATGTACATATTTAATAGTGAATATGACCCCTCTTAGCTTTAATTACTTCTTTCGTTCTCTCAACCATTGATGCACTAGCTTTCCACACATCTCCTTCACTTCAGGGTCGTGGTACCACACTTTCATGACACTTTCTATCATTTTGGCTTTCGTCGTGCAATCCATCTTAGATATGTGCACTATAATAATGGCCCACAAATTTTCAATGGGGTTTAGATCGGGTGAATTTCCTTGCCACTCCAATACCTTCAGATGTTGCTGGGTAAAGAAGCTCTTAGCAAGCTTAGAATTGTGGCATGGAGCCAGATCCTGTTGAAATACCCCATCGCCGTTATGAAACAGCTTCTGCAGTGTTGGGACCATTTTCGCGTCCAGAACGCCTATGTATGTACTTTTTTGCTGTCCATCATTCCTTCAATGGGGTCTATTAAGCGTCTATTAGATTAGTTTAGACTTGCAGCAGGTCACGAACAAGTTTAGACTCTGCAGTGGAAAGGATTTGGCGTTCCTCCGCTTGTCCCAACTAATTCGCACAGTACGGTAGAGATATAGAAGAAACGTGTAGATAGAGAAGAGTTGTGAACAGAAATTGTACGATCGGTAATTCTTTTGACACAAATGAAGCGGTTCTGAAAAGAACCTTTTTTGTCTTGTTTTGCCACCATTTCAACGATGTTAGCTATTTCTATGGTCATAGCATCCTCCACCACAGCCCCATAGTTAATGTTTTCAGCATGTTTTAGTGCCGCTTCTTCGGAAAAACACTCTGCATAAATATTCACGAGCCACTTCGTCCTATGGTGATCTCTCCATCACACACAATGATCAGGGGTTGTAAAATTTTTTCAATCAATATATTCATTACAATCTGCAGGCATTCTTCATCCAATATGGTTTTTTGGTATGATGGGATACCGAGGTTCTCGAGTATAGATCGAAGTTCACTGAAGGACAGGGTGGTTTTCTCCACAGTGACCAAAGACAGACTTCCAAACTATGTGCAAACTAAGACCAAAAACTTCTGACAGCTTCCTGACCACTAAGCAAGGAATGATGTAGCAAGTGAGTGCGAGCTTATATACAGGCAAATATTATCTCGTAAAGACCCTTGATACATCTTTCGACATGATCAAGGCCAACCTTCACCAATATCTGATAAGCCCCCCTTCGTGAGATGCAAAGTAAACACATTTAGCTAAAGCGTCATCCGAAATATTTCCGTTTATCAGTAGCAAATATTGCGGTGCAGATAGCGTGTAGCGGCATACACCCTCTGATAATGTAGCGATAAGAACCGTTACTCGCTCTGACACGGTTAAAGCTTGTAAATATTAAAATACGAATTCGAATCTTATCAGCAACAAATGCAAATACCGTGCTGCTGCTAGTGTACATGGCAGTTCTGTCTGCAAACACCCTCTTGACCCTTCACCCAATAAAAGACCTGGTCACGTACGCTGCCCGCTTGTTGCAACACGTATGTCACAGGCCTCGATGAAGGTCGAATTCGCAAAAATTTAGGTTTGCATCAGCCATTCCGAGACGGGGATGAGCGTTGCCATTCAAAAAAAGTTTAGTTGGACTTGGAAAATTTGAGATGAACGTGGATAACAAGGGAGTTTGTGATCAGTGAAATTTTAATAAAGGGAACTTTGGATAAGGGTTTTTTTTTAAAGAGGGGGAGTCGTGGAAGAATTTCGGTTAAAATCTTGCTCAAGTATACATCTTGCTAAAGTATATAATCTTGCTAAAGTACAGATGACGCCGCTAAAAAACTTTTTCAGGTGTTAGGAAATAAGGCACAGTCGAGTGCGATAACGTCCAGCTATTGACACCAAGGTACCAGGTTCAAATCACTGTGTTGGTAGGAATTTTTTTTTAAATACAGATGTACTAAAAATAGTACGCACATTGGATGACACAATTAGATTAAATGTGTATAGAGAAAACTAATTTACCACGCGATGGGTCGACCTGGGGGTCTTTAAAGAGGGGGCTTAAAATACATGTGGGTCAATCAGGGGAATCTTTAAAGAGAGGGTTTAAAATACAGGTGGGTCAACCAGGGGTGCAGTTTTGATAAGGGGTTTTTTAATGAGGGAGAGGGAATTTTAATAAAGGGGAGGGGATTTTCTGATCGTTGCAATCCAAAGTTTAGTTGGACTTGGAAAATTTCAGATGAACGTGGATACCAGGGGAGTTTGTGATCTGGGGAGTTTTAATAAAGGAAACTTTTGATAAGGGAGGGTTTTTAATAAAGGGGTGATTTAATGAGGGGAACTTTTGGTAAGGGTTTCCTTAATGAGGAGGAGAGTCAATAATTGGAAAAATTACGACTAAAATAGAGGGTTTTTCTAAAAATAGTACTCAACCTATACACTAGATGGGGCCACGGGCTTTTAATAAAGGGGGATTAATGTTTAATTATGAATATTAATAAGGGGGCGTGGTCACGTGACGCAGTGGGCGTGGCCAGTGACGTCATATGGGGAAAGCACAGTGCTTGGGAGTGCTGGGTTGCAACTTCACTACTCACTGCCATTGATGGAAACGGAAACACCTCATCTGACATAATTTTTTCGCTTTTTATACCGATGCAAGAGTAGGCATACTGGGAATGGCCACCAGGAATGGAGGTAGGAAAAGAAGGGAATTACACTAGTTACATTTTATAACCATGTATACACACATATTGATGTTGTACAGCATGATATGCAGTAAACCTCTCTTATTAATGTATGTTATTATTGATGGTCAATTTTATTCACATTTCATTATTTTTTTTATACTGTTTTAGGTGAACTATCCCAGTAGGCTCTAGCAAGGAAAATGAATAGTGCAGCCACCTCTGGTAAACCATGGAGGGGGGGGACCAGAGCAAAGAGCATCAATGTCCATGGGGAGGGGCGTTTTACATATGTCAGAGGAAAGAAAACACAGGAACAAGGGGGAGGTACAGACAGACGGAATTCAACAATGATGCTATTGTTTGCAATCTATTGGTAGCCTCCATGGAAGAAAACATTATAATCAATCAACATCACTATCACCGTGTTAATCTGTTTGGCTTTGTTTCTTGATATTGATTTTTCGTGAGCACATAAAATTTTGGTCTGTTGGAACTGTTCCAAGGAATTGTCTAACTGCTCCAGCCATGGTGGTTTTTATTTTTTATAGATGTCTCGTGTCCTTTTTTCCTTTCCATAATCGATGGTCAGTCTACCTTGATTTGTATGTAATATACTCTTCTTGTAGTTAGGATCCCAGTCTCTTTTAATAAGTCGTGACAAGGATTGGCAATTGTGACTTGGGACCTGTTTCTTATATAGAGCCATGTCATTAAGGGTCCAGTTAAGCTATGGAATGTTTGGTGTTGGGAGACTTATGGCTAATTTTTGGCCTGGATTAATATGGGTTATATTTAAATTTCTCAATAGATTGCATCCATTTTTGTGGATATCCTGCATTTTTTCCCCATTGTGATACATATATTTAACTTTTTTTTTCGTATTGTTGGTAGTAGCATAAAGATAGTTACCATGGAATGTTGCATTCAAGGTAATGCCTTATGGTGAGAGTTGAATGGTATCGCTATAATTGGGGCACTAGGTTTAGTGTATACTTCAAAATCAAGGGGATCATTGTCACGTAATTTGCACATTGGGACAAAGTAATCTACAATTGTGCTCCTCTTCTATCATATATTGTATCATTGGCAGAATAGAATTTAGCTCATTTTGAAGCTGTTCAAATGCACAAGCTTTACTAATGATGTCATTGATATAATGCAAGTAGTAGTGAAGCTGTGACTATAGGAAAGATGGCGGCCATGGACAGCTGTTATAACCCTTTCGTGATTGGATGGGGGAGTTTCCTCTGGATGTCCGACTTATTGTGTGTGAAGAGGTATAAAAAATTATGCATCCCTACTGGATGTTGTTGACCTTTCCCAGGTGAGTTTCCTCCTACGAATACAGATAATGTGTGTGAAAAACAGCTGTTGTCCTCCCTAGCAGCCTTAGTTTCCTCTGGATGTCCGACTTATTGTGTGTGAAGCCCTCCCCCTACTAGACGTTGTTGACCTTTCCCAGATGAGTTTCCTCCTACGAATACAGATAATGCGTGTGAAAAACAGCTGTTGTCCTCCCTAGCAGCCTTAGTTTCCTCTGGATGTCCGACTTATTGTGTGTGAAGAGGTATAAAAAAATTATGAAACCCTACTGGATGTTGTTGATCTTTCCCAGGTGAGTTTCCTCCTACGTATTGAAGCCCAAGCAGATAATGCTGACTTATTGAAAAAACACGTGAAGAACAGCTGCTGGTCTCTCTAGCAAGCGGAGTTCTCCCTCACTTTACAAATCACCATCTGTGTTGCTACAAAGAGATAATCAACAGTATCCGTTAGTTTTGCGTTCGAGGCTTTATTTCCAGACTCACGAAAGAGGAAATTTCCCTGTCCTCGCAAGAGCTAATAATGCCCTGCAGTCATGCTAGCGAAAACTCGCTTGGAAAGCATGGTTAAAAAACAACCACTTCTTGAGTTTGCTGTCACATAATGTGATGATACTAGCAGACTTTGCTCTAACCGTCGATAATAATAAACTTCCTCTCCTTATGAGAGAGAAGTATTTAATATTTTAACAGTTCACTGAAAGAGTTCATTTGCTTACTTTCCTCCAACACAAAAGGAAGTTCGTTGACCTTTTTGTTGATACGAACTGTGAAAGGATCTATTTAACGGAAATATCATCATTTTTCGTATATAAAGCCTCGTAATTCAGAGAGAGATATACTGCGAAAATGGCTGATGAAGACCACTTGTCAATCGACGAGCGTTTAGTGCTGCTGGCTAGAGTTCAGGAGGAATTAAATGCCATTCTCTCGTCTCCAGTGCCTTTCGAGAATGTTTGCAACGACAGAGATGAGTCTGAAAACGCAGCAACACCGCCTCCTCCGATTGTAACAACAGAGGGAAACGACACATCAACTAGTGTGGAACGTTGGAAGAGAAGAACTCGCCTTGCAACTAAAAGACTTGCTGAATGTCATTGCTGTATCGCAGGAGGAGGAAAACAACATCCATCATCTCCTACATGCATAGCAGAGGAAAACGTTTCAACTAATGCCATTCTCTCGTCTCCAGTGCCTTTCGAGAATGTTTGCAACGACAGAGAAGAGTCTGAAAATGCAGCACCGCCTCCTCCGATTGTAACAACAGAGGGAAACGACACATCAACTAGTGTGGAACGTTGGAAGAGAACAACTCGCCTTGCAACTAAAAGACTTGCTGAATATCATTGCTGTATCGCAGGAGGAGGAAAACATCCATCATCTCCTACACGCATAGCAGAGGAAAACGTTTCAAATGCTATATCGAGACAGGATTCCTGTCTGAATCGTTGGAAGCGTCGCAAACTTTTGGCAGCTGAAAGAATTGCCAAATACACTGGAAACGGCGCTACCCCCCGATCATCGAGCCCTCTTGCTGTTCCTGCTACCAGCCGAGCATCGTATCCTCTTGCTGTTCCTGCTACCCTCCGATCATCGAACCCGCTTGCTACCACCCAATCATCGAGTCCTCTTGCTGTTCCTGCTACAACAGAGAACCCTCAAAACGTTGCATCGTCTGATATACCGTCCTATGTTCTTCTTTCATCTTCAAAATTTCATTCAAAAAAGTATAATGCTGAATTCACCTCGAATACCATCCGACTAAAAAATTTTGAGTCTGTGAGCCCATTAGACTTTTCGTCAAAATTAACAGAAGTTCAGCATAATATTTTAAACGACTTAATTCCTTCAAATGATTTTTCCCACGTCAGACTCTGTGTTCGAACTAAAGCTATAAAAAATGCCATTAACCTTCCACTTGTTAGAAGAGAAGCTATTACTGTTAACAAGTTCATGGAAACAGTCGAAAACGTTTTTCAATCTAATGAATCGATTGGTACAGATGAAACTATTTATATGGACTTTGCTGCAATCAATCTCGATCGACATGGTGGAGCAAGAACCCCGGGTCCGCGCAGGAGACCTATAGCTGACCTGAATGCATACAACTTATCTAAAAGGACAATCATCACTGTTCGCAACGACGACCAGATGTGTTTAGCAAGAAGTATTGTAATCGCAAGAGCACATTCGCTTAAAAAGCAATTAAAACTTGATCTCAAATCATATGACAGTATACGCAAACCGCAATCTCCCTTACAAAAGTCTCAAGCTGAAGAATTACATAGAAATGCAAACGTACCGCAGGGGCAGTGCGGCATATCTGAATTAAATGTATTTCAACGATATCTCTGCCCAGATTATTGCATTATTGTGTTTTCGGCGTTGGACAACTTTCAAATCATCTTTTGTGGAAAAGAAGAAGCTCCGAACACTCTATATTTACTCTTTCATAACAATCATTATGACGTCATCACGAATCCTACTGGCTATTTTCGAGCTGAAAAGTTTTGTAATACATGCTTAAAAGCAATCTATCATCTTCCTCACTTTTGTTTCAATATGTGCCGAGTATGCAATACTAAGACCTGCAGTAAACGTGGATCAAATATTTTTTGCGATTTATGCAAAAAAGTACTGCCGAGGATCTTCCTGCTTTAGTGCTCACTTGCTGTCAGGAGCTTGCTCGTCATCACATAGATGTCTAGAATGTGGAGATGTTTACCCTACCAACAAGCCCCACGAGTGTACTAAAACTGAATTAGGATGTGTTAAGATCATTAATGAAGAAGATGTATGTCTACACCGCATGTACTTTGACCTAGAAACTGTTGAAATGTCTGACGGACTTTTAATTCCTATACTCTGTATAGTAACGTATCAAAATTCAGAAGGTCAGTGGGAATATGAGAAGTTTGATACAGTGCCACTTTTTATGGATTGGTTACTTTCAGAAGAAAATGGTAAGCAAAAATTTAAGAATGTTACTTTGTTAGCATATAATTCTAGAGCATTCGATTCGTACCCTATATTAAATTTTCTTTATTCAAAGTATTTAAAACCTGAAATCATATTTAATGGTAACAAAATTTTATTGCTAAATTTGCCAGGGCTGAAAATTAGATTTATTGATTCCCTTAGTTTCATTCCTACAACACTTAGGAATTTTCCTAAAACTTTTGGAATTACTGAGGTTAAAAAAGGATTTTTCCCTCATGCATTCTGCAAACTGGATAATCTGAATTATCAAGGAGCTACACCAGAAAAAAAATATTTTCATGCAGAACATATGTCTCCTTCTGAATCCTTAGACTTCCACCAATGGTATGATAGTGTGCTTCATTCTCATTGGGATTTAAAATCCGAGATGGAAGCATACTGTCGTTCTGACGTACACGTTTTACGGGTAGGATGCGAAAAATTTAGAGATGAATTTATGCAAATGACATCCGTTGACCCTTTCACAAAAATTACTCTCGCATCAGCCTGTTTAGCAGTTTATAGAAAAAAGTATATGCCTGCTGATACCCTTGGGGTCTATCCTGCAAATGGATATTCTGCCACTGCAAGTAGACAGAGTAGAAAAGCATTAGCGTGGCTGGCCTATGTTGCAGAGAGTGAAAATCTCACTCTACAGACAGCACGTTCACCTGAAGGGGAAGCAAAAGTAGGCAACTACTATGTAGATGGATTATGCAAAGATAAAAAGATAATATTATGCTATCATGGATGTGTTTGGCACGGATGTGCATCATGCTATAATCCTTCTACAATTAACCCCTTTACAAAATCTCCCATGGGTAAAACATATTTGCAAACATTAGATAGAGAACGAGTTATCAAACAGTTAATACCAGACCATACAATACGCGTTATTTGGGAACACGAATTCGATCATTTCATAAAAATTACCCCTCTAGCTTCAAGGATTTACCAGAATACTGAAGAGATTAAAAAAATATCTGCCAGATCGTTTCTTTATGGCGGACGGTGTGAAACAATTTCTCTCTCATGCGACACGACAGAAGAGAACTGCACCATCCGTTACTGGGATGTTTGTTCTCTTTATCCATACATGTGTAAACGTGGTATATTTCCTGTTAGACACCCAGTCAGAATAACAGAAAATCACGATTATAGTCAAGACGCATATTTCGGAATAATACACTGTACCATACACCCACCACAAAATTGTTTTCATCCTACACTACCCTATCGATGTAGACAAAAACTTATTTTTCCTCTATGTTCGACTTGTGCAGAGTTGGCACAAACAGACCCCTGCACACATTCAGAAAGTCAAAGAGCACTGACTGGATCATATGTTTCTCTAGAGTTGTATACAGCTATGCAAGAAAGATATAGATTACTTAAAATATATGATGTCTGGCATTATACTGAAAAAATCGTTTATGATGTACAGAACCCCGCATTATTCGGTAAATATATCGACACATTTCTCGAAGGGAAGCAGAAATATTCAGGGTTCCCCCCCAAATATAACTTCCGATCTCCAAAAAGACGAATTTTGTCAGAAATTTTTCGAAGTAGAAGGAATTAGAATAAACCCTAAGGATATACAAAAAAATGATACCAGACGTTCCACATGTAAAATGTGTCTTAATTGTCTATATGGGAAAATGTGCGAAGATTTGTGTAGATCATCATCAACACTCATCAATAGTCCACTTAAATTATTAGAAATAGCAAATGATCAATCAAAAATTCTTACTGATATTCACGCGGTAAATGACGAACAGTTATTAGTGTCATACAAACCGGCAGAGAATTTTGTTCCGACAAATGAAAAGGGAAACGTTGTCATTGCCTCGTTCATTACCGCTCAGGCCAGATTAATTTTGTATGACTTCATATCCAAACTAGGGAAACGAGTTTTATATATGGATACAGATAGCGCAGTATTTAAAACATCTCCTGACGATAACTATGAGCCAAAAAGCGGAAACTATTTAGGAGAATTTAAGGATGAAATTCTAGATCAGTGGGGTCCTGATGTAAGCATAAAAAACTTTATTTCGCTTGCTCCTAAAAATTATATTCTATATTTAACAAATAATCATGTGATTTCAAAAGCAAAAGGTTTTAAACTGAGTGTGAAAAATAGAGAGAAGTATAACTCGGATCTACTAAAAACCTTAATTAGTGGAGGCCCTCCTGCACCATTCGATATACCTTTCAATATAAAATTAAACAAGTACGATGCTACCATTAGAAATTGTCCTATAAGGAAAAAATTAACTTTTAATTTTAATAAACGTGTGTTTAAACAAGGTGAAAGTATCACTTATCCGTATGGATTTAAAGAGTGAATATTATCTCTGAAAGTACCAAAAATGATATCCTTATGTATTGCAAATAACATACCTCGAAAAAAATGATATTATCTCAAATGATGTAACTTAGCTCATAGAAAAAAGATATGATTGTAAATATCCCATGTTATACAGATTGTAAATAAAATTTTTTTAAAGACTATGGAGTGATGAATTCGCAAAACATACATAAATCTCATCAATATGAAATCCACATACCTTGATTTTCATTAATGATCTCCTTCGTTTCGGCGAGGGAGAATATGAAGGACGAGTTGTAGTCTCAGAATCCTTCGAAGAGCAGCCTACCACGAAGACATCATATTGCTAACTGAGAAAACTCGCGTTGTAAGTATGGGAATACGGTGTCTAAAAGCTGATTGGTTGTCTCAAGATAATAAGAATCTTTACATTGCACTCTAGCATCTTAGACATGTATAGTGACTACCAGCTGTTTCCTGCCAGGTGTTTTCGTAAACCCTTCAGACACGCGATCTGTAGCGGATGTTCCGTTAACGTCTTAAAAAGTGTTCTTTGTAGCAGATTAAAAAACTAAAAGCATACAGTTTTATTAAAATAGTTTTTATTTTATATATCTGATTACATAATGAGAAGGATTACATAACGACAAGGATTACATATTAGAAAGATTCCCAATTCAGCTGAGTTTTAAATTCTTGGGATCCGGGAAGATTCTTCTTTTTTCTTTTAACGCTATCCAATAATAAATCGACAATATGACTCTGTCCTATGGGTCTATTTTCATGAATCAGACGCCCCCTATCATCCCATTTTACATAATTGGGAAGGTCTTTCAGGCGATCACGAACCTTTTGTTGATAATATTTAGGAATCATATCCAGGATATCGTGTTCAGACAATGTCTTTTTAAATATAAATTCATCTGGTACTTCATTCTGTCGACCAAATTCCAAATATTTTCGTAAGGCTGTCAAATAATCGACAGCTTTTTTTTTTCTGCATTCTCGTCGGATTCCAAAATTGTTTTCATTTCACTATCGAGAGATGATAGTTTACGCTTAATAGAAGCCTTTTCAACTGGTCTTACAGCAAATGTCATTTTGAAAATATGCTTGTTAACAGAGGGAGGGCCGCGGCTAATAGGGGGAACAAAAATCCTGACCCCTTTTGACGAATTAATTTCTTCTTACTTCTCACACTGATTTCTTTCGAAGCTAATTTTCGTATCATACATCTATGTTTTGATAACCGTCGCAAGGTTTCAGCTTTCAAAGGTATATTATTCTTCAAAAGATTATGACAGAGTTCACAGATGGCTAATATCTCTTTCTCCGTAGCACTTTTGAGCAAATCTGCTCTTTTCTTCGGTGATACAGAACGCAGATAATGTAAGAATGAGCCGTGATGTTTAATTTTCATCTCTTATAAATAATATTTCTGGCGCTTCAAATGGCAATATTCTTGATCGCAATCTTTCACTATCGTTTGTTGTCACTCTACAGTCGATGAACAAATAGCCGCGTGGATCAAAAGTCGCTAACTTATATGCATCTAGTAAAACTTTGGTTTCTCCCGGATACATCTGTCTTGCTAAATAAGATAATGGACCCTTGTCTCTAGGATTCTTGAAGAGTACGATATATTGCGAGTTGAGAGATATATTTCTTGAACACTTGCCTTGAAAAAATAAGTTCTGAGTGATTAAAACCACTGTTACATTCAAATGATGAGAACCTCGTGTAAACAAATCTGCGACTCTTTGATCATTCGCTGATTCTGCTATGAGGTCATCCAGAATAAGAAGTGTATGTTTTTCTGGACTAAATTGGAGAGATGGGAAACCTTTGATGAAATTCACTCTGTGTTTGATGGGTTCAAACGCATCTTGCCATAGAGAATAACAGTATATTATTTTAGAGGGTACAGGGTTGAACATTTTGTTTGCATGACGTATCAAGTTTAAAACAAATGTAGATTTTCCACACTGTGTCGGTCCTGCCACAATAACGGTACACGGATATTCCATTTTGCAAAAGACTATTTAATACTTGAGAGTCTGATTAAATAGTAATATCAAGGATTCCTTCAAGTCCAGATTACACGAATAATAATCTGCTAATAGGTTAGCTAGAGTCACGCCTCTAGCCCTTTGACATAAAAAATACAGACAGTGAAGTCCGCAGGTGTTAGCTTTAGGATCTTGTACATAATAAGAAGGATATATAACCCGTTTCATTCCGTTTCAATATAATAAGGTTCCATATCTGTAGGAGGATATCCTAGAGGGTCAAAACGTTCCACACTATAGTTATTCATGTAAATGGCGATCCAGTGTGTTCCTGATGAAGAAGAAACATCTGTGTTGTATATAAACATACACGGTTTCTTAGCAATACGAGGTAATTGATCGCTTGCGAACACGCCTAGCAAAAAGGGAGATGTATAGGGATCCCTTTTGAGTACTCTGTTCAGCTGTAATGCATCCATCATGCGGAATAATCAAATAACACTTTTCTCTCTTGGGTAATTTCAAGAAGATTTTCAAACTCAGCATAGAAGATCACACTCACTGCATGAGGAAAAGCGGCTCCGACATTTGAGCTCTAATCTACAATTTCCAGATTTTATCACATTAAAATAATCAAAACACTCTTTTCCTTCTGGAGATAACTCAAATCCATACAATGTGAATCCTTTGGAATAAGAAGCACGTCCAAATGGAAGATCCTTATCAGCTTTCCACATATCTAAACTTTCGAGAAGTGTCTGATAAGATCGTAGGTAGTGATTGTTTCCAAAATCTGGTGTTAAAGGTTGCGACGGGAACGAATCGGAATCCACATAGAGTGTTAAAAAGTTTAAGTTGTAATGCTTGAAGTTGTAAGGATTTTTAGGATAATTTCCGTTCAGAGCAGCCGATTCAACAAGTCCTACCACACATCGTTTAGGTAGTTGTCCAGAAAATAAATTATCTTTTGTTATTGCGGTAATGCCTGGGGGTAATGCATAACTTCGCATCTCTATTCTTCGTAATGGATATTTCGCCGAAGTAGTCTGTAACATTTGAGCATGAGCAACGAGTACAGAATTGTTCACCTTGACTTTTCGAACGTAAAATGCTGCTTCTTCAATCTTCACCTTAAATTCAGCTCTGTCCACACTCGTCATGAGACAAAACTCGGATTTTGCTCTTGTCATTCTGATCCTAAGGTCAACATGATTCAACAAATATTTGTCTTGAGTAAAGATGTCTCCATGTATCAACGAGATTAATTCAGCAGCGTTGGATCCTGCCATTGACTTTCGTGTTTGCCATCCTGAGTTGGCATTAGTATTAGTCTCAAAATGTCCTGCTGTATATGGATACCATAGCGCACGAGATAATTGACTCTTCGAGGCTTCTGTTCCATAATTCAAAAAAGTCTCAAAATAACTTCTGTAGGGATACAAGGTATGACTCCCAGAAACCAAACGTTCGTTTAAGTAAATATCCGTCTGACTAAAAAGGCTATGTATGAAACTATTAGAAGGGGCAACCAGATCAGCATCCGTGATTGATGCTCCTGCAGCATTTGTAATTCTGACTTTCAATTGAAGATAGCATCTTGCAAGGTCTATGTATTCGTCACTTCCCACTATACTAAATTCCAGAGGAGCATTACCATCTAAAGAGGCTAAGGGTAGGTAGGATACATAATTGCTTCTTTCTGCCTGTGAACTTGTTGGAGGTACCGAAAATAAATCTAGTTCAGATAGAGCACAGTCTTGTGACGCAGAATGAATTTTCTCGCTCATTTTGTAAAGATGTCCTGTCTTCTACACGTCTTCTTAGCAACTCTGACAATTCGGTTATGTTTCCTTCGTTTTATACCGCTCCCTCTCAAAGAATGGCTTGCCTCTTCTAATAAATTAGCTGCTCCTTCACGCAAGTTAGATTTTGCTGCTTCCTTTACGTCACGTCCTGCCGCAACATCCAAAGCAAACTTGATACCACTTTTAGCTGCTTGTTTACCTAATGAGAACAGTGCTGGTCTAATTATAGGTGATATAAATCGTCCAATACTTTTAAAAAATGCTCCGAGCCCTTCGCCACGTTGATATCTTGGTCCTCTGAAAACTCCACCACCCGCTTGCGATTTATAATAGGCAAGATATGTGGAAGGATTAGGTTCCGTGTACTTCACTCTCATGTCTGCGTCTGAAATGAAGTTTCACAAGCACTTTTACCATATTTAAATGATAGCTCATCGCCACTATCTGTTCTCATGAAAATGCGTACGCTTTCGAAAACATTACGGGCTAGTGGATAATAGTCTGGTCTCTCGTAAATATTCACGATACTTTCCTCATTTCTAGTACGCACAGAAGGATTGATCACTCTTAAGAATTCACCGTGAGCATCACCCACTAGTTGGGGTATGATGAGGTCGGAATAAATGTACAGTCCGTCTATACCTCTTTTTAAATCCATAGCATAACGGGATGTAGATTCTTCAAACCATGTCTCCATATGATCAAATCCTAACATCTCTCCTAATCCAGGATGTCTCTTAGGAAACATGATACGTCCTGATCCTCTTCCCAACACGTGTCTTCCCATTCGGAAGTAAAAGGAATCGAAAAAAGTGTCTCACATCATTAGGTATCGCTAATCTCATTTCTTCAAAAAGACTCACTGCATTATCATATCGTCCGTGATGTATGTGTATTAGAGGCGTGGATGTCTCTACAACATCCACCGTCTCTGTATATTCTTCATTCGGAGTAGGACGTAGTACATACAAACTGTAGGTGTCATCAGTCACTTGTATGCGAGGTCCTGAGGACGTTAGAGGTACAGGTATTTCAGAAGTAAAACTACCAAACAGATTACGACCTATATAATTATCTTGCAATCCAAATATGGTATTCATGAAAGTTTTTGACTCTTTTGGAAATCGTATCCCATAATTATTGGCTAACAATACAGTAATAGTTTTCTCATTCTCATATTTAAATTGGATATTTTCTTTGGCTTCTGCAGGTAAGTTGTCTCTCAATGCACGATATATGTAACGACCATTATAGACTCGTTTAGGTAACTTTCACATCGTCCAAAGGAGCTAATTCTCTCACTCTCGTTCTTTCTTCTTTTCTGGTTGTGTCATATTTAATTGCAAAAGTGTCGTTAGATGAATCTACATTATACGAACTGACAGGTATGTGTACCTCTGCCAATCCGACTTCCCATTGTCCTTGGAGTTCAACAGACTGTGCAAGTTGTGTAGTATAATCCGATTGTCTGTTGTCTGGATAAATATTAACGCTGGCTGTAGAAGGTAACGTCAAATAGAAAGCCATTTTTCAGGGATCCACGAAGGGGTGCTGTAATCTGCCCACTTTACCAACACTCTCTTTTTTCGGTCTTTAGCCAAAATTTTTTCCACATCGTAAAGTTCTGGAGATTTAACTTTCTGTAATTCTTCGTTGTAGAAAGTCCCTTTTACCTTCTGTTCGTCACTGTCGATCACGTCATATACAGGAGGATTTCTATGTATTACTCTACGTACTTGGAATATTTCTCTAGTCCACTGTTGAGATGCACCCTTCTTGAATGGATGCTTGAGACTGCTTAAACGTGCATGATCTCCAACTTTAAAAAGAGGACTTATCTTTTTCTCAGGGCTTCCATAGAGTCGATTCCAAACCATACTTTCGTTATGAATATTCACATCTTTGGGAGCCATTCCGTGAGCTCTATGCTTAGACGCATTATAACTTTCCATTATACGTGGCAAAACATTGATGAAGTTGAAATGTTTATGTTTTGTGAAATATCTCCATAATTTTTCTCTCAGTGTACGATTCAAACGTTCTGCTAAGGCAGCTTTCTTGTCCCCATAAGAAACAAAGAAATGAATGTTTTTATCCTTCAAATATTTTTGAAAGATTCGATTCGTGAATTCTGTGCCTTGATCTGTATTAAGAACCATGGGAATTCTGTCTTGGGAAATAATTTTTTCGAATGCATCTTTCATTGCTTTTCCTGTCTTGGGAAATAATTTTTTCGAATGCATCTTTCATTGCTTTTCCTGTCTTGTTCTTCAAAGGTATTGCCCATGCATATCGAGACAAAATGTCAATAGCTACTAATATGTAGCTGTAACCTTCATTAAATCGTGAGATATTTTTCACAATCATTAAATCTGCTTGCCATTGCTGGTCTAGCCCTGTCACGAACGTCTTGTTTCTTCGGAATTTTATTCTCGATGGTTTGTGAAGAGTGTAAGTCTCCTCCCCCGACAACCATTCTTTGACTCTCTTTTGGGGCAGTCCAGTATTCTGGGATAATCGTGTTACTCCCCCATAACTCCCAGGGTTCTCTGGTTGGTAGTAAACTTTCTCCAACTTTGAATTCATCGACTAGTAGAAGTTTTCCTTCTTTAACCCAGAGCTCGAGTGATAACGAATCGGGAACGTCAATGGAAAGTCGCTCTGCCGCTTCTTCACACAGTTTTCTCGATGTGTAAATGATGGGATGCTCGTAGTAAAGATCTTTTGTCTTTGTGTTCACTAGACAAAACCGATAGCTCAGAGCCCACAACATAGTTTCGAACCCAATGACTATAAGAAACTAGTTTCTTCCACTGTTCATAAGTCAGACTAATTCCTTTCACAGTAGGTTTCAGGCGTAAAAATAATCTTATATCCACTGTTTGATTGCAGACACTTAAATAAATATTTCTTCCCAAATGTCGGGATTTGCCACAACTAGTGATTAAATAGTCTTGAGAAAACACAATTCCCAACCATATAGCTTCCCCTATAGTCAAACATGCTATTATTATACCTAGTACTAGCTTACCTGACCACATCATGTGAAATGAGAACATAAGTCATTATACAGTAGGTAATATCAAACTTTTATTTATGAAACCACGAGTTTGAAATATACAGATTTTCCTTCACACTCTCTAACAAATCCGTATAGGAGAGAGATGCGAGGAAGATGTCATCCACATAACAGTAATCCACGGGTCCATACAGAATTCACAAAGGTAGAAGCTATATCATCAATATTTAAGGCACGAACTGCATCGTTCAAGTAGAGACTTAAACATTGTTCTTTATCTTCAGGTTCCACAGATCTCGTACTGGGGAGTAAGTGATGCAGCAGATCTTGATGAATAATGTCCGACAAGAACTCTATCAACTGACCTTCTCGTACAGCAGGAGGTGCGAGAAGGAATGCTAGTAACGCATCCCTCTGTTCGGCAATGGCATGACGTAGATGAAAATTCGGATCAGATCTACGATAGAAGGCCACACTATTCTTAACATCTCCACGATGGTTACGAAGTACGTCCCAGTCTGCAACTGTAAGGGTCACACCAGTCGCAACAGACGATTTCACCGTTTTGATGATATCCAAATGGCGGGAACCATTGGATATCATCAAAAAAAACTATATACTGTTGGAGTAGATACATAGTTGTAGATTGTGTGTGACGAACCAAGTTTCTCTCTCTGTCGATTGGGAAGGGATAATCCTGTCAGAGACTGACAACAATTCTTGCCATTCATGTAGAGTTAGAGCGATCCCCTCTTTTGTCGGATAAAGCAAACCACCTTCAGTAAAGGAACAATAACGTCGTATATGAATCAACAGTCTATCTCTGTAAAGTCCTGGCACGATGAAGAGAGAGTTCCCCAAAGGGTAAGTGTGGGCACAATCAGGCTGCATGATGCACTAAAAATTTTTACGGCGTTTAATGCGACTTATATTAGGAGATGGTTTTATCCTCGTCGACAGGAGCGATCCTGGTGGCAGAGCTATGACGTCATCTTCGATAGGAACACGTTTCCATACGTTTTTGCGTCTAATTATTGGACGATTTTCTGATATCGGATGTTTCACATGGTTATTCTGTAATGTTATTTCTTCACATACATCTATTGTTTCATCCTTCGGCGATGTTATTTTCTCGTCGTGCTTCTTCATAAACAATTCATCCATCTTTGCCGTTTCCTCTGGGAAAAACTCTTGCCAGAACATGTATTCTTCGAAAGCCTCTTGCTGATTGTGAGGACGCCCTATTAACGAATCCATCTCACTGTGAGGAAAGAGATTATCAAATCTCGCTATCTGTTTGTATGCACGATCCATTGTAGAATGATTCTACACCAATAAAATTGTTCAACCACGTGCTAAACGCCGCTGCCTCGGCTTGAGAATAATGAACAAACACCGTGTCCTCTATGATATCCACATTCAGCTCCTGAGATTTTAGGCAAGTCTTTAAATCTCGGACAACCTCGTTTCTCCAAATCAAGAGATTCTATTCCGAGCTTTTCAAGAAGACGTTTCTCGTGTATTCCTCCTTTGTATGCGATAACACTCTTGTAACCTGATCGACACGTTTCATGAATATGTCGCACAATGTCGTTCAGACAGTTCAGTTCGTAAACGACTTCACCCCAACGAGGGTAAAAAGAGAGACCTGTGATGTGTTTTCTTACGTAGGCGAGTTTTCCAATCAGAAGGAGAAATATCGATGATAGAAGATAAATCGAATCTGTAGGCTCCTATCAGGCCACGACAGTCTGAATATCCGAGTTCTCTAATTACAAATTTACCTCCTACAATAAAACCGTCCAAATCGATGACACAGCAGACACGATTCATTTTCCGTGATACATGATGGTTGCAGCCTTCGCCATCTCCACTAGATCGCCGAAATCGAGTTTTTCGAGTCCTTCTAATATGGGATAACCATACTTCTGAGCGACTATTGCGAACACCCACGCAACTTTTTCGAGACACGGTGAAGGCAGATGATGCAGGATGATGTCAACTAGCAACTCTTCTAATAATCCTGGATACACCGCTTCATACTCCTCTGGTTGGGCATTCCAATGAAAGGTAACTGCATCGTAAACTGCCTTGGAGAGATCCATTGCTACTGATCGAGTTTCAATGTTGAGACTTTATAGGAATGATTCCACCCCCATTCATAAAGAAGGGGAAATATTATAGTCCAATCATAGTGAAGATACAATCAATAAACCTTTTTTATTCGTTGAAATCAAGTAGCGGCTCAGCTTGCTAGAGTGGCCAACAGCTGTTTTTCACACGCATTATCTGTATTCTGTATTCGTAGGAGGAAACTCACCTGGGAAAGGTCAACATCCAGTAGGGGATGGCTTCACACACAATAAGTCGGACATCCAGAGGAAACTAAGGCTGCTAGGGAGGACAACAACTGTTTTTCACACGCATTATCTGTATTCGTAGGAGGAAACTTATCTGGAAAAGGTCATCAACAACTAGTAGGGGAGGGCTTCACACACAATAAGTCGGACATCCAGAGGAAACTAAGGCTACTAGGGAGGGCAACAGCTGTTTTTCACACACATTATCTGTATTCATAGGAGGAAACTCACCTGGGAAAGGTCAACAACATCCAGTAGGGATGCATAATTTTTTATACCTCTTCACACACAATAAGTCGGACATCCAGAGGAAACTCCCCCATCCAATCACGAAAGGGTTATAACAGCTGTCCATGGCCGCCATCTTTCCTATAGTCACAGCTTCACTACTAATGCACCTACATTAATAACATTTTTTTTTGTTGCTGTTTATTACTTGTTCTTCAAACTGCAATGTGATTTCACTTAGTAGGCAGGATAGCAGCAACCGCATGGGCATTCCGCATGCTTGTAAATCTGTTGGTTGACATTAAAATACATATTCTTAGTTATAAATTGTAGAGTTGTATGGTGCCATTTTTCTGAACTTGTCAGTTTAAGTAAGTTCAGTTTCAAATTTTTGTTCTAGGATTTTAATCACGTTTGGTACCGCAGTATTTGGATATAGTGAAATGATATGTATAAGGATGCTATTAACATATGGGATGATTTCCAGTGTTTTCATTTTATTTATGCAATTCACATCAGATTTAATTGTATCAGGTAACCAAAAAAGTTCATGCAGTTTTTGAAGGTTAAATAAATTTAACCATACTTAAAAAGTGAATAAAGATTCAGTGGTAAATTATATCACGTCTTTTAGACATGGAACACATGAAATGGCAAGCTGGAAAAAATTGGTTTTGCCGTGATTGGGATTCGAACCCACATCTCCTAGCAACCGGCCAGGTATGCTAACCACTACACTATCAACTGCTAACGTTTTTCCTAGAGTTGGTGCCACTTATAACCTTTCCTGCAACTTTTTTTTTATTCAATTTGAACAGTAGTGCCAGGTTGCGTATATGAATGTCCAGCACCAAGATCGTTGTTTAGGGTTTTATGGAGCATTAGCATCTAAGGCTGGAGATGCATCAAACGAATGTCCAAAAAATCATAAAAGTTGTGATACCCTCAACCAGTTTTTTAAAGATACACTACAAAATTCATACAAAAGATTTAAAACAATAAAATGAATCAAAGTAGACAACAATAAACAAATGTATAAATGTTATAAATATCAAGAGAAAAGTCACCCTGGGTTAAACAGCATAATAAAAGGAGAGTAAAACTAAAGGCTAGTAAAATATCCAGAAAACTGTAAAAAAAAGTTAAATACATAGGTAAAAACAGCAATGATCATATAACAATGTCAGAGTGTAAGGGGCTTGGATGTAATATTGCGAAAGCTAAAAAACGTGCGCCATTCAAAGTTAAAACAAGGATATTCGATTAAAATATGTTTAATACTTAAAACGGTGTCACAAAATCGCACTTAGGTTCATCATCCACCAGTAGAAGAAATGAAGGAGTAATAAAAGAAAAGATGGTAGTTAGATGGTGCGATATCGGGAATAAGGAGGTTGGGGTAGAATTTCCCAACCAAGGCTGTGGAGCTTATCTCTGATCACTCGTGCTGTGCGAGGGCAAGCATTGTCCTGAAGGACCACAACCCCTTTGCAATGAACAAGTGCACTGTTTTTGGAGCAGTGCATCTGCAACCCATTGTAGCTGTGCCAAGTAGACATCGACAGTGATTGTTTGACCAGACACACAAAATTTTTTATTGGTGAATCCTGGGCTTTGGTGTGTGTGGTACAGGTTCACTGGATGACAACCAATGATACGAACGTTTGATGTTCCTATAGACATTTCATTTTTCATTGCACATCAATCTGTCCAAAAATGGCTCATTCTTTAGGCATTAAAGCAGATCATATGCTGATGGAGTTTGTCAGCAACCAGTTCATGTGGAACCTTTCTGCAAGCTCTAGGCACGTTTGACGTGAATCCAATGTTCGCCTTCAGTTCATTGTAACGAATGACGGTCAGTCTTCCCTCGTGGGGTGCATCTTCCAAGTGTCTCATCGCCTGATACCAATTTTCTGAACCACTGTTGGGCTGTCCATTTGCTCAGTGTGTTCTCTCAAAATACCGTACATATTTTGAGGGCTGATTTAGTTCCCAGTTTAAACTTGTAAAGTAAGCATGCTCGAATAACTATATTTCATGCAAACATGTTTAAGTCACCCCAATTTCACTGAACGCTGTTTCACGCTTGCTACACATCAACTGACTCAGCATGCCATATGCTTTCGACTGTGTATTGAAGCATGCGCACCACTTGCAATTGTGCATACCTACTTTTCATTAAAATAACATTGTGTGGTTTTTCAAACTTATTTGGTTACCTGATATATTGACTAGCAGAAACTGTTCTAAGCACTGAAATGTGAACCCCCACTCCATCCCCTGGTTGACAGAGGGCATGAATGGCTCAGATGGTAGTGCATTAGGCTAGCAATCTGCAGTTCCCAGGTTTTGAGTCCTAGTTGGGCCAGCATTGAGATTTATCTCCGCATAACTTCCTGCTCTTAGTCAGTAGGCTTGGACACCGATAGGCTTGGAAAGGCTGCAGTCTGTCAGATGGAACATTATGCCACGACCCCATGTTCAGGAAAGCCATATCCTGTGCACATTAAAGAACATGCTGGATGGCCTTGATGGGGGCTAACATCTGTCTCCTAATACCTGTCCGGTGGGTCCCCTCTCCCAACCTTCTGAGCCTTCAGGGTCCTTGTAACCTGGTCATTTAGCCCATTATGTGCAAACGAAGTGCTGCTCAGAGGAAAAGCAACCCAAACCTGATGAAAGGAAAAATTGCCTACTATCAAACTTGAGCAAATTATTTTGTGTTTACTCTTTACTAAGATCCTTGACACTGCTGGGTATACTGGGGGCTCACATCTTTTTGATTTTGCCATTGGAGGATAACATGATTTTTTAAGTTTGGTCAGCTCTCTTACTAATTTATCAGTAGGGGTCTCTCTTAACAGGGATGCATTTCATATCATTTAACATTTCATAGATCTTAGTGTTGAGCATTACCAATTTCTTGGTATTATTTAACTAAATCAAATTATATTCTGATAAACCCCCTTCTCTTGTCCCTACCTTTGTTCCTAGTGGCCATCTCAGTGTGCTCTATTCTTGCATGATGTCACCCCACCCCACCCCCCTGCCTAGATGTGAGCTGCATCGTTGATTCTACCTTCCCCCCCCACCCAGCTCATAATACTCAATGCCACATGTTCAGCTGCATAGCTAACTACTTAACTTAACAGCCCATGTATGGGTGTAAATCCTGAGGAAGATGGCCCTATTGCTACTGAGACTCATTTCAGTGATTATGGGATCTTGGTACCGATGTGGGTGACGACAGTTTATACCAAAGTAGCAGCCTTGCACTGTCATGGTGAAGAAACAATTTTTCCCCTTGGAATTCTGCTAGTTTTTCAAGAACTGCATAAATTTTTGTTCAAAAGACTTCTGCATAAGCTTTCTTATTCATTGTTAATCCCCACGGCATAAAATTTGTTACACCTTTGCAATCAAAAAACATCACATCCATTTTTTTTTTCTTGGCTGACCTTGCAGCTCAAAATTTATAGACTGTAGTGAACTTGAGTGCTTCCATTCCTTGGATTGGTGTTTTGTTGTTGGATCATAATGCAAAATCAAAGTCTCATTTCCAGTTGCAATACATTGTAAGAATCTTTCACCTTCTTCAAACCTTGCCAACCAGTTCCAACACACATCAGCACATTTTTGATTTTATTTGGGGCTCAAGTTGTGCAGAATACAAGGAGCACAAATTCTTGACATTTACAAGTAATAACCTTTTTTTTAACATTTTTTAAAAATGTTAAAAAAAACCTTATATATCCACCTACCCAATATACACTTGCATCTTGTTACCGGGCAATAGAATTAATACAAAAAGCTATAGTTAATGAAAATACTACCCTACATTCATTGGGCGTCGTATCGCTGTATCCTAGCACACCTATGCTGGATGCAGCTTAAATTTTAATGGCTTCGTCTGACCCAACCCAATGCTCAACAATACTTTAGTGTGCATCGAGCAATGGAGCTGGCCACATCTTCTAATTTCTTTACCATTAACTAACAGACATGGCTGCAGACAGATGGCGTTCCAATGGGATCCCCTTTGTCTGCACTCATGGCTGATGTGGTTATGCATCATGTGGAAACAGTTGCACTAGAATCAGCATTATTAAAACCTACACTTTATATGCGTTATGTAGATGACATTTTAATTTTTTGGCCTCTCTATAACATTATTAAAAGTGTTAAATAAATCGGGTAATGTCATACCATCTATAAAATTTACTTATGAATCTGAAAAAAATTCACAATTACCATATTTAGATATACTTATAACAAGGAAAGGAACATTTTGTGAAACTACAGTATAGAGAAAACCCACCAATATTCCTAACTTTATACCAAAAGACTCAGCACATCCCTGGAAATTTACCAGACAAGCATTTACCCACATTTTCTTAGAGCATTTAGATATTACTTAGAAACAAAAACTTTGCAAAAGGAACGAAAATACATTAGAAATATAGCTAAAGAAGCAGGTTACACTGATGAAATATTCAGAAAAAAGAACAGATGGGGAAAAAATGCTAAGTTTTATGAATCAAAACACTTATATCCCACTCCAAAACCCACAATTAATAATACAATATATACAAAAAGCTTTCCTTATATAACAAATATAATTCAAACCATACAAAAAATACTTAAAAAATATAAAATTACTGTTCCAACCAAAATTACATATTCTATTAAAAATTTATTAATAAATGACAGAGATAAACAGTATCCAACAGGGGGGGAGGGATTATGAAATTACAATACCTGATCCCCATAAAATATTGCAGGGTAAAGATATATATATTGAGAAAACATATTGGCAATATAGAACACGAATACAAGAGCACCAATATGATATAACGAAAGGAATAAAAACTGCCTTAGCACAGACAGTAAAAAATAATAAATTAAAGAACAATAGAATATAAACTGATAACTTCCCCAAAAACTAAATTTTAACTGTTATACGCTGAAAAATTATGGATAAATAAAAACTGACAGAGTTTGCAATAATGATTGTCCACCCCTACCGTCAGCATGGAATCTTCTTACTTAACATACAAGTACTCAATCCTTAGTAACATCACAATCATGTGACTCTGACATATTGAGTGAGGGATGTACATAAGCTACTGTTACCAACATAAGACGAGCTGTGAAGATGTCCAAATGTGTATAAGGGCGAAACACATCGCTCGAGTTGTGTTTGAGGAGTCAACACTAATATGTAATAGTTTTTAAGATGTTTTAACGTTAGGTGTTACAATTTTGTAAATGTTTTAGTGCAGTAAAGTGTTTTAGATATTCTTATCACGATGCAAAGTGATTAATACGCAGAGGATTGAACATATCGTCTATTATCACGTAAGATAGCAAATGTATAAATATGCCAATGGAGTATTATAATGACTTCCAACTAAAGTTTAAAGGATAACTCGTACCATCTACTGCTGAATACTTCAATATAAAATCAAGTGAAGAGAGCTTAATAACGTTGTTTTCTTCAATAATCATCAGGAATGAACATTCTGGCTGTGTTGTGAGGATAACATCAAAGAAAAATATGCCATCAATTAAGGACTGGTAATGCATAGTGAAAGTACTACAAGTCTTTTATAACGGACTTTAACAACTGGTAGCACATTCCTATTGCCGTCGTACCAGCAAAACAAGAATGGTAAATATTTTAACTCAATTTCCTTTGAATACTAACAAAGGTTTAATAATGAGTTATACAGAATATATGTTCACCACCTTGGATAGAATCTATGTCATATATTGGCCAAAAGGGCTAAATTAGCAGCTTAGTGGCCTATCCTTATTCTGCTTATATCTACTTTAATAGAGTATGTGAATACTTTAAATGTATCTACAGCTTCATGGTGTATTAAATTATGAATTATTAGCTGTATAAATGAATTATTTATTGACATTTACAAGTGCTCTGTCATTATTGCATGAACAGTGCCATAATAAAGGACTATACATGCATGCTAGCACATGCAGAGTTAATAGTCTTCATTGAGAATAACCTCACTCAGACAATTTGTTATACATTGATGGAAGTGCTTGGTTACCCAAATCTTGGTTCTCCACAGAATCTCGCCTGTCTGTAAAGCATTTCTTCCACTTGAAAATCACACTTCATTTCAAGCAATGCTCTCCATACACTTGTTATTTCTGTGACTCTGCACTAGTCTCATAAAATATAGCAGTGTATCACACAGTGTTGCTTAGTTTACAAATCAGCAATAGACTGCAAAAAAATTACAGAAAAACGAACAGCTTTCCAAAGTGAGAAAATCAGATACTGACTGCATACTGATCTGTTACTTGCAATCATATCACATTTCAATTTAACACAACATATTTTGTATTTATTAATATACAACATATTGTGCATTAACTCCTACAAAAAGCTGATAATTGTTAGCAGTTCATGAATTAAATTATAACTATATATACATGCAGTGAATCAAGTGCAGTTAGTAAGCTCAAAAATTTAGTGTTCATACAAACTGACATTTAGTGTTATTTTGAAGGTGTATAAATCCAAATTGAAGACTCTGATACACAAATCAAAATAAACACTAAGAACAGCCTTCAAATGATGATAAAATATTATAGATTACTTCTATAAAGGAATACTATCACAATAGGTAAGTACCTAACACATTAGAAATCTTTCATATCCTTACAATGCCATGTAATACTTGATCAGCCATCCAGCCATTTCATAATTTTTGTAAAGGATTTTGCTTTTAGTATGATAATCAGTATAGTATATGACAATTATAGTAGCTAATTATAAGCAATAAAATAAATTAGCTAATTTTTGATACCCAAAAATTGAAAAAAAATTACCAGCTTCAGAAATATAGCATCTTGGTATTACATAACATGACCTCTCTCTCCCCTAGGCAACAGGATGTAGCCAAATTACTACCATTCAAGTAATGTGGCTCAACAAAATTCCTTACCCTTTCACCTTTGAGGTGTTGCATATTACATGGCTAACCCCCATAAACAAAATATACAACATTCAGTCAACTCTTATTAACTCAAGCCTCTATATTTCTAATTCCTCATTATATCAATTTTTTTTTTAATTTGCAACCGATTAAAAGATTTTATATATATTGTATTTTCTCTTTAACTATATTTTTTTCATCTTCACCTTGATACCTGAAAATTTTATGAAGAATATTCGAAAGAAAATTCCTTTTTGGATAAAATTTCCCCCCACGAAATTTTCTTTTGTCCTGGGGTTGGTAAGTTACAGAAATTCTTGTCAGATGTGGAGCGGAGGTAACTCAGTTGGTAAGGTGCCAGGCTTGTAATCTGCAGTTCCCAGGTTTGGACCCAGATGGGCCAGTATTGAGATTTATCTATGCAAATCTCCCCATCCTGCCCACAGCTGGGAAACCGATGGACTTGGAAATGTCATTTGTCAGATGGGATGTTAGCCACAGCTCCGTGTGTGGGAGAGCAATACCCTGAGCATATTAAAGAACATGCTGAATGGCCATCTGTCTCCCAACAGCTGTCCAGTGAGTCCCCCCCCCCCCCAACTTTCAAAGCCTTCAGAATCCCTATGACCTGGCCATTTAGTCAATTGTGTACAAAAAACATGCCACTCAGAAGTAAAACAACCCAACTTGCCAGATGGAGAAAGCAATTTTCATTGGATACACATTGTCTCCACTGCTTGTGGTAGACAGTGATTCTTATTAGCTATGCCCTGCACAGCTGACAGATTGCAAAGTTTTTCTCCCATTCCTCATGAAAGTGCTAATTTAATTTTAGTTTAGATTTAGTTTCTCTTGATACAGAGTATTACAATGGCAGAAATCTATAATTTGAATGCATTGTCATCAAGTCATAAAGCAAAAGAATCGCAGCTGTTGAAAGAAATCATATTGCCAGAGAATTTGAAATTCCTAGTAGTATTCTATCAACCATTTTAAAGAACAAGATATGATACAAAACAGCTAGATTGCAATAAAAGAAAAAGAATGAGGCATGCAGAATTTCCTGATGTTGAGCAGTCAAGTTTATTCACAGTTTATTCAATGTAGGAACAAAAATATTCCTGTACATGGCAACCTATTGCAAGTTCTATAACTAGCTTTTTATACTACCTGTATTGTTTATGTACCTACTGTGTGCATTTTTAATACAAATTCAATAACTCGAAGATTTTTGCTTTCCCTTGAGCTTAGAGTTAATGACAGTTGATTGTTTATAAACACTGAAGTGACATTGAATTAAGGATAGCAACTTAGTAATGTGTTCGACTCCCTCTGGCCCTGATAACAGCTGCCACATGAAGAGGCAAGGACTTCACAAGCTTGTGTAAATGTTCCACAGGTATGGCCACCCATGCATCCTCCAGAGTTGTCCACAATTCTCTCAAGGTTGTTGCTGATGGGACATGGGCCCCAAACACTCTGCTCGACAGTATCCCAAAGATTTTTGATGGGATTTAAATCTGGGCTTCTAAGTGGTCAATTCATTATTTCAATGTCAGCAGAATGCTCCTGCAACCATGCAGTAGCCAACCTGGACCTGTGAGATGAACAGTTGTCTTGCTGGTAGACGCCATCTCCATTGGGATGCATGATGGCCATAAATGGGTGTGTGGTCAGCCACGAGTTCTATGCACCAGGATGCATTGAGTGTTGTCAGTACACATACCAAAGGTTCCACAGATGTTCAACAGAAGACACCCCCAAGCCATCACTGAGGCACCACCAGCTTCTGCTGTTCCGACTGACATGCAGGATCCATGGCTTCATGGGGTTGGCGCCATACCCTCGGTCTCCTATCGGTGTGATTAAGTTTAAATAGGGATTCATCACTCCAGACTATCCATTGCCAATTTTCGATGGTCCAGTTTCAATGGCATTCTATTTTCAGGCAAGGCATTGAGCCCAGTGTCGGGCAGTTAGAAGTGGGACTCTTATAGGTCGGCGGCTCTCGAAGCCAAGACGATGAAGTGAGTATTGCATGGTCTGTGCACTGACTTCCCGGCTGGAACTAGTGTTCAGATGAGAGGTGACTTCAGATGTCTGGTCAGAGATCTGTCCGTACAATGCAGGTCAGACAGTGAAGCCCATGATCTTTCAAAGCTGATTGTCCTTTGATGTCAAGTTGCTAAAATTGGTGCTTTTCTTTTTGCCGGAATTTTCATATTCCTCGAACACTTTTGAAACTGTCGTACAAGAAAATCAACTTCGTTGACAATTTCAGAGATCAAGTGGTCCATTTGTTGGGCACCTACGATCTTCCCTCTGTCAAATGCATCTATATCTCTCACCTTTCCCATCATGTTTCTCAAGATGAATGCTTGGGGAAGCCAAAGCTGACAGCTATATATGGCCAGAGTTTCAGCCATGCATGTGCTCAAATGCGGGATATGCGGTACTGAATTTTGATAACGTCTTCTATCCCTAATTCAATGGCACTTCAGTGTATAAAAATTACCAAAAATAAAATTGAGTAAATCTGCAATACACTGAGCAGCTCTAGGTTACTTCAAAGATATTTTACTGCACACTACACATCTTAAAGCTTACGGTACAAAAACATTTTGTTAATTATAGTGCTACACCCTGACCAATAACTCTGATCACATCTAAAAGAAATTAGCAAGGATTTACAGTATTCAATTATTTGCTAAATCCCCACATCTCCTAACCACATTGGAAGGAAGTACATTTGCATATCTAAATCAAATGATAAGCCATTACTAGCAAACAGATTAAATGAAATCTTTCACATTCTGGCAACATGAAACCAAATTAAAAGGTTCTAAAAGATCAATAGATTTCAAGATGGGTGAAAAAAATGTTAATACAAAATATTTAATCCAATACTTTTAAGAGTGATTGAAAAATCATTTTAGTTATGGAAAATGAAACATTTAATAGTAACAAGTCTTACTTGTAAGAATTTCTCAAATTTAAAAAATTTAAACAGTATTTACCCAAAAACACCCAATAAATAAAAATTGTACATATTTTTTATTTGGTTTAACAGTATTCATGCTATTAAATAATAAAAAAAAATTAAAAACTTGACATGAATCACTAAAATTTTTCCCTATTTTATATTTTTAAAATAAACTATTGAAATTGCCTTTTTATTTTACAGTAGGTATTTTATTGTAGTCTGCATGCTTAACCATTTTGAATCATGTGAGAAATCATTCAAAATTCATTCATTTACTGCTGTTGATTGCTTGATTATTCTGATTCTAGGATCGGGATTTTGCACAAAACAGTTGTGGCATGAATATAAGGTATCACATTTGTCATTATTGCATAATATCTGATGGTGGAATTCCATAATATATAAAAGGATATTTCTACTACAAGTAAATGAATTTAGTGAACTTGTTATTGTGTTTATAAAATAATCATTCAAGAAATACACTATTATTGCAATTGTTTTGCCATATTTCTTTCAAGTTACGATTAAAATACACAAATCTTCAAACAAACAAAAAAATCATCATTTGTACAAAATCACTATCGGTATGTATATATATATAAATATGAATGACTGTTAATATCTTACTAGCAATTGGTACCAATTCAGACTCTACCATTTAGCAATTCAAGACTGGGCTGAAATAGCAAATACTTGCTTTTAAACTTGACAGCAGTCTCTACTAAAAGACTCACTGAATAGATTTACTACTTATACCATTTTACAGATGCTCTACATTTTCATAAAATTCATTTTGAAATATTTCTTTACAATTAAAAAAATGGTGGTTTAATTAAAAAAAAAGAAAAAAATTACAATGTAAGTCAGGCACAGCAGCTAAAATATATACAAATACAGCATCATAAAATATGCCTAAAGTTTATAAAAACTAAAATATATTTTCTAAGAGCATTGTGATAATAATTTCTCTATATTGGGTCTACAAATAAGTTTGTGAGGTACATGTCCCAACACTGTCATATCACCATTGTCATGACCTGTTCGAACACAGACTAAATCCTGCAGAAAACTACATGGCAATCCCATCTCCACATCCAAAACCAGAGAACCTAAAACAAGTCTAGTTTTTCCCGATTTCAATATTTGAAGTTTACCAATATAACCTTCAGAAAGATCAGCTAAAGATCCACTACTTGAATTGGTTGTCTGCTGTAAAAAAAAAAGATTTATCAGAGAAATGGCATGAACCTCAAATTTAGAAAATTGTTAATTTTTTTAAAACAATAGAAAATATTACTTAGTCGACATAATTTTTTAAATGATGAGCCTCAGCTGCAGCCATGTTTATTTTCTGCAGTTTCTCCTTACTTAAGACTTCATAATATACTAACAAGCTCCTGTCAGACTTCTGTGGAAAGCATTTGCTTGATGGGTAAATATTTTATATAGATTTTGTCAAATTAAAAATGTTCATAAATAATAAGAATTTTCATTTTAGTGAAAGGCTCCAAAAGTTGAAAGTGGTCCATGCCTATCTGAATCTATGTCTGCCAAAAATAAGCATGCATATGGTCTGAATAGGCATAAATCTCCCTGCCCTCCACATGTTTGACAGAAGATCCTTAGCTGTTCAAAAGTACTGGAACGAAATTACTGCATCTGCAAATATTAGGTTTGACAGACATTTTATTAGATAATAATGCAAGTGTACAAAGAGCTAAACTGGTGAACCAGTATCTTGAACATGAAGGGTACTGAATATATGGAGTGGCCTGCAAGATCCTCTGACCTTATTGAGCATGTGTAATGATGCCTTGGAGAGATGGACTGCCAGTTTCATGTCACCAGCCACATGCCTCCATGATTTTCGTAAGAACATTTTGTGCCAGTGGAGTTCACTCACTGCCTTCAGAACTAATTGGAGACATTGTTCAATCCTGCATTGATGTCAGAGTACACATAATTAATTGGGGGACTTTTTGTATATATTTTTATAAGTGCATAAAATATTATATGTCATGGATATTAATATTGAAATGATAAGAATTTCTATTATTTTTTAATATGTACATATTTATGGTATCTCTTTTGTTCTTGGGATATGGTTGTTGCCTGTAGCTATTTCTGTTGGCTAGAAACATAGAGTTGAAGACACTGCACCTAGTGCATGCAAGGCATCGAAAGTGTGAGAACCTAGGAGGTGATCTACTTCCTATGATGATAGGAAGGGAAGCCGCTGTCACTGCAGGTGGCCTTGATGAGGCACCCTCCCCCACCTTCCCTTCTGCACTAGCAAGAGTTGGCTCACTAGATGGCACTTTATGGCACTGCTGGGTGGTGAGCGGGTGCTTTTGCCACCTGGTTGACCTTGAGGGCATAAGCAGATGGAAAGGGTGGAGCAACATGAGGGGAGACTAGTATCGGACTTCAAGGAATTGAGAGGTGCGTTTCTCGGGAGCCTGAGATACTGTCAACCCTAAATATAGTCTGTGTGACTTAGAAGAACTAGAGGTCTGTGTAACCAACAATAATCAGTCTGTGTGATTAACAGAATGGAATCACTAAAAATGATAGACAATCTCCTAAGACATATCCCAGCAACAGGAAGGCAACACTGATGAGAAGGATATAATAAAGCTCATGTTAAGTTTGTAACAAATGTGGGTCAATCATAGTTGAATACATCGCAGCGGGATAAAATTCCTCTCAACGGTTGTGTAGTATTGGGCGGAACTATCAATGGGATCAATACTCAAAGACACTGGCACTGGATTAAATAAGAGTCAAATGTCCCCTACCCTTACCACTGAAGGCCAGCAAAGTGTTACATCAATTGACCACAAGCGAGTTAGTGGATGCAACAATCACATCCATTATTAACATGAGTCTGCAAATGGCAGCTAGATAGTCATGGGAAGGGTGGAGCAACATGAAGAATAAAATGGTTCAAAGAAGGGAAGGAGAGCTATACAACAATGCATAGAACTGGCCAAACCTGCACCTAATGTCTGACCCCTGACTTTTCGTAATGCAAACTGTTAGTACCTTTCAGAAGAGATACTCTCTTGTGGAAGGGAAGAGTAGAGCAGCCAGATCACTGTGGCCTACCAATATGGATTATTATGGCTACCTTTCTTTTTTCTATCCTGCTAAGGAGTGTCAACCACACAGGGTTCTGGTGCTGACCATATACACTAACTGGACTGGAATAAGGCTCTGAGCTTGATTATGGATACTGAATTTGCTGCACTGGTGGGCTTCTGTGGAGAGAAAATCTTTTGCTGTGTTTTGTTTGTGGGTTGATAGCCCCAAATGAATAGATTCACAGGATGTTTTTTCAGCTGGTGGATAATCCTGAACTCTTGCTTCTGCAGGCATCATCAAATCCTACATTAAAGGAAGTCCTTTAGTAGTGGGAGAATGGGTCTTTGCCCCATGCCTGCAATTAGGGGGCTGTTTGATATTATCAGCATTCCCTCCCTCAATAAACAAAGTTTCTTTAAACATCCCACTAACCATTTTCTCTCCTTAGGTAACTGGAATGTGAGGACTCTGCATAGAGATTATTCTCTTGATATTCCCATGCAAGAATTCCATTATTATAATTTAGATATTCTTGGCTTGCAAGAGATAAAGGTCAGATTCTTAAAAATCTTAAATTTCTTCTTTCATGGAGGTAAGATAAAAAGCATTCTCTAAGACGTAGGTTTACTTCTCAGCAGACATGCTAGTGATGCTCTTCTAGCATATGAGTGCATTAATGAAAGGTTTCTTACAGCTAAATTTCAGACAAGCATTCAAATCTTCAATGCTTGTCTGAAATCTCTTGTTATGCTCCACTGATGATGAGGATGATAATGATAGGTTTTATGGACAACTTCAGGATATATTACCCTTTTCTAGGGTAATATATCCTGAAGGTAATCCTAGTTACCTTCAGGATTACTACATAGCTTATCCTAGGGTAATATATCCTTCAGGATATATTACCCTTCAATGCCAAATTTGGTACTGATTCTAACCTTTGGGAAGAGATGATAGGCCCTTTTGGTATTAGCTGCAATGGGCAACATCTCCTAAAGGTAAGTAAACTTAATGGTTTGAGAATAACTAATTACAAACACTGTGACATACATAAGTACACATGGGCTACATAAGAATATGACTGATTATATATTAATTAACAGCAAATGGGCTAGTTCTGTTAGGAACACCAGGTCATATAGGGGAGCTGAAATTGGATCTGACCATTACCTTGTTAAAAGTGTCTTGCAACTTAAACTTAAAAAGTGTTGTGCTAGGGTTAAAAAATTTACCTTTAATACTGAAGCTCTGAAAGACCCAGTTATAGCTAAAGCTTACCATGATAGGTTACTTAGTCATTATGACAGTCATGGTTTGCTTAATACTGAAGTTGAGGAAGAATGGGGCCATTTTAAGGCTTTTTTGGAAACTAACAGTACTCTTTTAGGGAAAAAGGAGCAGAGGAGGCAGAATTATTTAAGTGATAAGGCACTTGAGCTTATTTCAGAAAGAAGGAACTGCAGGAATGTCCTTAATCGGTACCCTACTAGTCCTAATAGAAAGCATTACAAAGAACTTAATAAACGTGTAAAGGATCAATTAGCTACTGATAAGAATCTTTGGCTTGATGGCCTTGCTGACAAAGCTGAGGAAGCAGTTAGACAGCACAACAGCAGAGAGCTGTACCAGATAGTTAATGTTTTATGTGGTAGAAAAAGAACAGGTATACAGGGATTGAAGGATAAACATGGCAAGGTTATAGAAGGTGAGGATTCTGTCATGGCTAGGTGGGCTGAGCATTTCAGTGATGTGCTAAACAATGTGGTTAGTTCTACTCCCATTGTTTGTAATGATGATATATACACTATTAGCTTTAATGTTGGCCCTATAACACAGTATGAAGTTATTTTGGCTATTTCTGAACTTTAACTACATAAATCCAGAGGGGTAGATGAAATTAGTACTGGGAATGTTTCGGTTACCATATGGATGATTGGAATTTTGAATATCTTTTACGATAAAGGCATGGTTCCTATGAATTACACCACAGCTATTATCCCTATTTTTAAAACTAAAAGAATGCATATTGCCTCTGGCACATATGAGAATCTTGTCTTCAAAGAGACTGAAGTTTTTCCTTTGACTACTCTTTCACTCCTTAACAGTTTTAATTTGAGCTACTGAATGATGAGGAAAATGCAATATAACATAAATGATAGCACTTCATCTTTCTGGAGTGCTGTCATTGCTCTTAAAAACTTTTAACATGCAAATAGTTTGAAGGATAAGCTTTAAAATTTTATTGCTCAATGATATAGAATTTTAAGTTATTTTTAATTAATTTCTGAGCAAGAAAGTAATTCGAATTGAATATATATCTATAACAGCTCTCCTGTTTCTATATTTAGTGATCTGTAAAGATGTGGTTAGTTCTACTCCCATTGTTTGCAATGATGATAGATGCATTGGTAGCTTTAATGTTGGCCCTATAACACAATCTGAAGTTAGTTTGGCTATTTCTAAACTTAAACTTCATAAATCCCCAGGGGTAGATGAAATTACTACGGAAATGCTTAGAGCTGGAAATGTTTCGGTTACCACTTGGATGACTGAAATTTTGAATATATTTTTTTGATAAAGGCATGGTTCCTAAAGATTTTACCAGAGCTATTATTATCCCTATTTTCAAAAAAGGTGATCACAGTTCTTGTGATAACTATAGGGATATTAGCCTACTCTCTGTTCCAGGTAAAGTTCTTTCCATGATTGTGCTTAATAGAATTAAGAATCTGGTTGACAGTCAATTGCGTGATGAGCAATGTGGATTCAGAAGTGGCAGGGGATGTGTGGATCAAATATTTTCACTTAGGCAGATTCTTGAGAAATGTTTAGTTTCAGAAACCTATGGTTGCTAGCTTTGTTGATTTCAAAAAGGCTTTCAACTCTGTTGATCGTCATAATTTGTGGATGATTGTGAGATCATATATACCAGATAAGTTAGTTAACATAATGAAAGCTCTCTATGATAACACTGAGTCACGTGTGAGAGTTGGTAAGGCTTGTAGCAATTGGTTTAGCATTACTTCTGGCTTTCGACAAGGGTGCATTTTGTCTCCATTTTGTAACTAATGATGTTTGGTTATTGATTATGTTATGCAAAATTCATTGCAAGGGAAATATTTTGGACTTAAATGGTTTGGAGATACTAAAATTTCTGATTTATATTATACTGATGATTTAGCCCTTTTGGCAAATGATGTCGATGAGATGAACTCTTTCATTAGGGCTGTTGATGAAACTGGTACTAAAATAGTTTGGTTATAAGCAGAGAGAAAACTAAAGTGATGAAAATTGGTCAGGCAGGCTGTGATTCAGTTAATCTGAATGGTTGCAGTCTTGAGCAGGTGTCGCAGTTTGATTATCTTGGCAGTTATGTAACGGATGCTGGTGATGTGCGGCATGAGATTAACAGACGAATAAGGATTGCTGCCGGGACTTTTAAGAATCTATGGAGAATGGAGAAATAGGCATATACACCTAAAGACTAAAATTAGACTGTATAATAATTTGGTTCTTTCTAGGGTTAGTTATGATAGTGAAACTTGGACACTTTGTAAACATGATAACAGGAAACTAGATGCTTTTGATTCTAGATGCTTATGCAGTATCTTGGGCATTAGGTGGTCAACTTTGTAACTAATGATGAGGTTAGGCAAAGGAGTCAGCAACCTCCTTTAAGCAGCATATTGTGCAGAGAGAGACTCTGTTGGTTTGGTCATGCTGCCCATATGGATAATTATAGATTGGCGAATAGGGTTATGAAGAGTGTGCCTAAAGACCACAGAAAGAGGAGACTTAGGATGCAGTGGGTAGACAATGTCAAACAGGATCTTGTTAGAATTGGTATGCAGTGGCCAGATGTAGCTCAGGAGATATGCAGGGAGAACTAAACTGCACAGTCTGGTTGGATTTCCATAGCCCATGGCCATTATTATTGTTGACGCAAGAGCTATTTCAATATATAAATTTGCTTTAAATTATGGAAATGAAGTGTAAAATCCAGATTTCAGCCTAAAATGGAACAAAAGTCTAAAAAAATTTTGTGTATTTTAAATAAGTTATGCAAATAATCTCCTCCCCAACTAGGTGATTCCATGCTGTAAACTAAATATACCCAAGCGTAGTATAAATCTTTTAGGACTGCTTTTTTGATATAACTAATATAAAACTAATTTAAATCCCAATGCTAGATTTTCTGCATGATGGATCAATTTCTTGCTGGAATTAGTATCAACACTAAGGTAATTAAATACATTCACTCATTCAATTTCAGAACAGCAACATCTTAATCATAGTACAATTTGAACTGTGATATTTAATATTAAAATCTGTTTGAGTATTTCTTAGCTCAGAGAACGGAATTTGCTCTTTTGTGTTTAAAGTTAAAATTTAACCATTCATGTATTTTAAGCAAGTCATTCTCCATTGAGTCTTTTAGGTCACTGGAACACACAACAGCAGACTGGGTAAAATAGAAATAGGTCTATAGTTACTTCAAATTCTTGTCACCTAATTTATAAATATATGAAACTGAGTAGTCATGAAATAATCAGCTGAAAAAAAGTAGTTTTGAGTAATTTGTGGGTAGTGTGGGTTTTGCTAAGATTGTTATTGTGTATTTATTTATTAGTAGTTTTTATGTGAAACAGGAATCTTTGGTTGTTTTAGGGAATACACTCTGTAGATAGTAAAGATTTTTGATAAAAGCTGGTTCTATATTTGCAATGTAGAAAACTTTTAAATTCAGCTTTCGAGTGTTATATTCTTTTAGCATTTGACAGTAGATATCAATAGTAATTAGCCATTTGTTTTGGCTAAATTGCTGCTACTTGATATCACTATACAATCACTGCAGGATCAAATTTTTCAAGCAGAATCAATGTCTGTATATCAAGTTATGAATACTTCAGGTTTTATTTTGTAAATTAATTATTTATTAAATAAGAAATAAGTTCATCTATTATCTGTTTGGTTATTTTGAATTCGTACATGATGTTGTCAAACAAAATCTAAAATTCTGTAACGATATTGATTGATCTGTTATTGAACAGTGAAGATGCCTATATATCGATTATAAACCCTTTAAAGTGTCAGGTTAATTTTGAATGCTTTCAGAAAATAAAATGCATAACTTTAGAACCTTATCCTCAAGTAACTAATGAAGGGAAAAGTCATGTTATATATACAGAATAAAAGTAATTGTGAAAAGGAGAAAAAAAAATTAAAAGAGAACTTTTTTAAAATATTGCAAAATTTTACTGCATTTTTCTATTTGAACTTCAGTAAATTTTAAAACCTTTTTTGCTTTTTTTGTGAATTATTTTAATATAAATTAATATAAATAATATAAAATGTTGGGTTTACCATTCTCACTTTTTTTTTTATTCTAGTGGTGCATGTAGTACATACAATTTCATAGTGCAAGATGCTATAATTTACAATTTTTTCAAACTGTTTCTAATCAAATTTCAATCTAAGATATATATTTTTTGCCTGTTGATTGTGCTTGAAAAAAATTATGACGAAATTGAAAAATCTGATCCTACAGCTAACTCACTCTAGCATCAAGTAACAAAGATTTAGTTTATCCTTTACTCTGACATGGCTAATTTGTTGATCAGTTGTGATTTCCAGTATTCTCACCTACTTATCACTCTAGAGTTTTTCTAAACTTATAACATAAGATACTGATTTTATTACTACTAGAAGCTGCATCAACTGCAAACAACACACATCGCTTTGTCTATATTTTAGCAGACTTTCAATTTTTTTCTACTCTGGTACTTTTGGGATTATTTCTTATTGTTTCTCAAATGCTTTCTGTGATTATAAAGAATAATCAATTTGAAATAATTGAAAATGAAATGACTAGTGTTCTCAAATGGCAGATATTGGAAGAATCATAGGATTAAGCATTAGCCTAAAAGGACAATGTTTAAAAGACAGAACTTATTTTAGCGGTACTTTTAATTACGTTATAACCAAATACACTAATTAACATTTAGAAATTGCAATTTTTAACCAAATTTTTAAACTTTAGTGTGAAGCTGCATAACTGCTACAGTAAATTGATTCATTCTTAATATGTAAAAATTAAACACTGTAATTATCTTGTTTTTAAAGCTAAGTGAATTTTTTAAGACTATAATTTCTTTAGGCTTAGAGTTTGCCAATCACCAAAAAACTAAACTAATGCATAAATGAATAAAAAATTTCAGAAAAAATAAATGAAAGATTTAGCTAATATTTCTATTAATATTTATTTACATTAAAATAATTCACACAAAAACGAAATATTTTTAAAATTTACTGAAGTTCAAATGGAAAAATGCAGTAAAATTTTGCAATATTTTAAAAAAGCTCGAAACATTCACTTTTTTTCTTAATTTTTTTTTCTCCTTTCACAATTACTTTTAAAGTTATGCATTTTATTTTCTGAGAGCAATTCAAAATAACCTGACACCTTAAAGGGTTTATAATCAACATATAGGCATCTTCACTGTTCAATAACTGATTAATCAATATTGTTACAGAATTTTAGATTTTGTTCGACAACATCATGTACGAATTCAAAATAACCAAACAGATAATAGATGAACATATTTCTTATTTAATAAATAATTAATTTACAAAATAAAACCTGAAGTATTCATAACTTGATATACAGACATTGATTCTGCTTGAAAAATTTGATCCTGCAGTGATTGTATAGTGATATCAAGTAGCAGCAATTTAGCCAAAACAAATGGCTAATTACTATTGATATCTACTGTCAATACTAAAAGAATATAACACTCGAAAGCTGAATTTAAAAGTTTTCAACATCGCAAACTATAGAACCAGCTCTTATCAAAAATCTTTACTATCTACAGAGTATATTCCCTAAAACAACCAAAGATTCCTGTTTCACATAAAAACTACTAATAAATAAATACACAATAACAATCTTAGCAAAACCCACACTACCCACAAATTACTCAAAACTACTTTTTTTCAGCTGAATATTTCATGACTTCTACTTCTCTAAAACTCTTTTCAAACTACACTGTGTTCTATTCACAACATGACATTCTTCCAGAGTATGTGCCATGTCTCGGATCTCATAATACAATAATCACACTTCAACTGTTGCCCATGAACACGTTGTTTCAATGCAATTTTATTGCAAAAGTTAGCATTACAATACAGAGGATATAATGACAAATGCTATTGCACTCCTTTCACCAGTGATTATTTTTTACAATGTGCTTAGAATGGCAGTAATGGCAACTTATGCAGCATGGAAAGAAATGTCAGTTTGTCATGGAGAGCAGTGACTTGCCATGGCAAAGTCAACAGCATCCTTATGTTTTTGATATTAACTTGATGACTAATATCTAATAGGCATAAAATCATTATTAGTTGATCAGCAATGAAATAGTCTCCAAGCAGCACTTTTGTGCAGCTCAGATGTAAAACAATACAAATACATACCACTTTTAACATCAGGAACAATTTCTCTTTGTGACAATTTCACAAATTCATATTCCTGGGAATATTTCTGATTATGTGAATGCTAAAGAGGCAAGGTTAACCCAAAACTAGTAAACTTTTTAAATACACCAGAAAATAAAAAAAAAATGCAGATATAGACATTACTATTACAGTGCTGAAACCAAACTAAAGGAAGGAGCTTTGATCAGCCAATCAAAAGGTCAGTGCAGTTGCCAACTTGCCTCAACTATAGTGCAAAAAACGTTTTAATCATTTATCAACCAATTAGCCCAATTCAGATAACAAGAGACCTGTATGTAACCCATTCCAGCTATGTCAGTCATGGGCACAGATTAGGGAAGTTATCTAATCTGTATTATGTCCTTCACTCTGAAGTTTCTAAGTAATCCAATTAGTGTTTAGTTGGCCAGAGCTGGGATATTTAGGGATAGTTCAATAAGCACCCATTTTGTAATGATCTGCAGCCTTCAACTCTATAAAAGAATTTAGGTGTGGACTATGACATATGTTCTATCCAGAAATGGTCAGCTGAAGTCCTACAGATTCTATCTGATTGGTGTGCAGGTGTGCCCATAAGCAAGCATAGATTAGGGAGTGGGGCAGCCACAGCTGCACCTTTAGTACAATAAAAGAGCTAAATTGTAAATAATTATTCCCTTTCATTAACATTATTCTTTAGGGGGGGAAATGCAAAAATACTGTAAAATTTGGGGCATAATTTTCTAAGAGTAAAGGGAAAAACCTAAAATTCAGATTTTTGGATTTCAAACCAAAGTTTGGGGGAAAATCCAAAAAATCTGAGTAGTTGGCATCTCAGACTGTCTTAAGGCAGTTTGAGCAAGAGAAAAAACTTTATTTTCTGATACATAAAGTCGAGAAATAAACTGAAAAAAAATTAGCCTTATTTAGAAGCTCAAATGTCTATTTTAAATATATAAAAGTTAGCTGAAATGTAATTTTTATGGTACTAATAATAGTTTACCACTTATGACCATATGCAGGATTTGTGAATCGGATTTTAGTAGTGGTGGCACCACAAGGTTTAAAATGAAATTCGGAGCAGTTGCAGCTCTGTAATTTTTAATGCCTAAACTCTTCTGCTGTATTCTGAGAACATAGGACTATATATCATTTACATTCAATCGGTTTGGTAATTAAAAGCCAATTGAGAATGCTATTACTAATAATCCATTATTTAAAAAAATACTGTTGTCGGCTAATCTTAACCTTTCTGTTGTCACTAGATTGAGTATCACTGATTTACAATATCCATTTTTACCTAATTAATATGCACAGAAATAATTTACCTGTGCATTGGATGTACTTTCTTCTTCTGTTCCTGGCTCTTTTTTTATGAATGTTCTAATATCATCTTCTTGTTGAGATGGAACAGTTATGCAATCTGGAAACTGAAAGAGCAGTAACTGCTCAGTTTCTGAAAAAAATTTAGTAATGTTACATGATCAGCATTTTTTTCTACTATGTTCACCAAACAAAAGGAATCTATGAATTAAATGACAATTTATTTAAAGGTTCTTTAAGGTTACCTGCATATACATGTAAATATAATATGTATTTTAAATTAGTGGTGGTCAAATCCTTTCAGAATGTTGCCACTGAGAACAAATCGCAATAATTCAATAGCATTATCAAAATTTTGCATTTCGCATTTATCAGCACAAATGCAAATATGTAAAATTATTTCAAAAAAATTTATAAATATAATGTGCAAAATTACATCTGAAATATTTGTTACTGATGGAAAACAAACATCCATATCAGTCATGATCCATGACAATTAGGCATGACAATGTTATAAAAATTAAAAGAGCATTCCAGATCAACGGTATTACTTTGTCCATATCGATTAAAGGGCTGATTTAGAGAAGTCAAAATAACTGCATTTTGTAGCCAAAACCTGATTTTTTTTTCTTTTATTTGCTGAATTAATTCGACATGAAGATGTTAAATAACTTTCCATATCAGTTCCATTGCAAATGCATAGAGAGCTATTTGCACTTCTTAGTAAAGAAGAAATATTAATCTTTGCTGCCAGAGTGGATGGGTTAAATCAATTTTGGATTTCTTTGTCATTAGTTGGGCTACTTCATGTATGTTTGGTCAGCTTTTTTCAACTTTATATATTTCTGATCACAGCATTGCTTGAAATGCTGCTGGTCTCAGGCCCAAATAACCCATCAAAGTGATAAGGTTGAAATTTTTTTTTAGCCAAATCTAACTACTCCCACAATAAATGTGCAAAAGCAGTGGCATAATGAAAACCTCCCCCCTGGTGTAATTTAGCATGAGGGTGCCCTCTTCATGCACACACAGCTGATCAACTCCATCATATTTGAAAAAAAGCCCATTAAGACCCAGCCCAGTGGTGTCTCTTTGTTCTATGCTAGATATGCTCCTTATTGATAATATTCTTATGGTTGTATTGATTGATATTAATTTAGTGATACACTTTATTTAAAAAAACAAAAACAAAAAAAACTTTGGAGTCTTAGTTTTGTACTAGAAAGTTTACTAATAACAAGTGAATTTATTTGGCAGAATTATGATAGTTTTGCAGAAAACTTGATGAATATTAAAAAAAAAACTGCACCATTACAGTTATGCCCTGTGCAAAATGATAATAATGTGTATACAGTGCAATAAGGTAAATGAGCTGATATTACACAACTGAAGCACTGTCATGGTGCAAAACAGTTCTTTGATCGGGCAAGGCATTTTCAGGTTTTGCCCAATTTCACCCCCACCCTGAGCAAAAGATTTAATATTTGGGTTAAATTTGAAAAAGGAAAAACTATTTTGAAATGCATTTCTTTATTGGTTTTTCTTATACAAAAGGAAGATTAAATTAGTAAACTGTCAGTCTGTTTGAGTTTGTCATTTGCCAACACAGAATAATTTTTTCTCTTAGCTATGCCTATGTAGCAGTGTCTTCATACTACTGATGGAAGATGTGACTCCACATTAAATTAATAAACATAATGAATTAGTTTCAGAATGTGATTTGTTAAGTGAAAGTCTGATATTAATACAAGCAAAATTAGTCTATACATTCAAAAAATAATTTAGCTGAAAAAATGAGTTTTGCTATGAGTGGATCTCGTACATCTCCCAGTTATATGCTGGCTGTTCCTGCAACTAAACTATCAACAGCTAGTTCATTCTTTCACATTATGCATTAGCTAACCATCAATAGTTTAGTGGTGAGAATACCCAGCAGGTAACTGGGAAACATGGGCTCAAGTTCCAATCACAGAGAATTAACCATATTGTTTTTTCACCTGAAAATTAGTATCCTATTGTCTGGTAATAAAAGTTCATTGGCTTTACCATAAAAAAAAATTACATAATGAATAAAACAGTGCTTTAACACCAGTCCTTGGTTTCAGGTATAAAAAGATTCTGCTGGAAATAAATATCAACCAATAGGCTGAAATTAATAATGTTAAACTGATTGCCCAATTTCACCCCCACCCTGAACAAAAGATTTTGGGTGGTGAACTGGCCTGGTTGAATTGACATGGTTTTTCTAGTTTGGACCCTGATATGGTTAACTCTTCATTTAACCACATCAGAGTCCAAACTGGAAAAACTATATCAACAAGCCACATTATTACGAAAACGACACCACGCACAAAGTACTATGAAACATACCAAATTCCTTAATGACATTAGTATTCATGTCAATACAAAGTCCCATAAAAGTCATAACGGAAAGCAAAGTCAAGTGCAATCTGGATAAAAAATGCTGATTAAACAGATTTCAAAAGGGCTCATTGTTGGAGTATGATGGACAGCAGCATCTGTAACAGAAGTGTAGAACTCGGCAAAAATTCACAAAACATTATCCCCTTGGAGAATGGCAGGAGTCAAAAAAAAAGTCTGCTCATCACAGAAAATGTGAGAGGAAAAAAGGTTCTGATAGACAGGTGCCATGAATTCTAATGGGTCATTCCATGTTAATTCAACCAGGCCAGTTCACCACACATCACAGATTTCAATGATCTTTGGCATAAATGTTAGTACACATAAGATGTCCAATTGTCCGAAATATTTTGTCAAAAAAATTTTTGTGAGGAGTTATAATCATTTAACCTAAGGGGAAAATATACAAATTGCAATTGTAATCAACGTTTTTCTTTTTTTTTTTCTTTGTTTCTGTGGTAGATGAGAAGACCAAACCTGGTGTATGGATGTAGATTTGGATTATAAATTTGTTGGGGAAAAAAATTGAAAAAATGTAATGCTGTTTTAAAAAACTGAATTTTTAAATGTGAAAGTGATAACATACAAAATTTGTAATATGGTCATTTCTTTGATAATGAGTAAAAAAGTATTGAAATTTTACTAATGGTTAATCGTGCACTTCAGGGGACCACATTGATGCTCTTGCAAATGCGCACTACGAGGAGAAGCATGGAAAGGCTACTGACGTGTGTTACACTCAAGTGCGACTTTTTAACTCCAACTAGCATTCAGCTGCTACTTACAGCTATAATGCTGCTATTGATAAAAGTTCATATCTTTTTTACAGACGAGCAAATGAAAAAGCCCATATTTAGAGGTAACAAATTTAACAATGCAAATATTGGAGTGACACATAGGTGACCAGATTAGGTTAAGTGTTCCGACTTCAGTTCATATAACTTGAAAATGGTAAATTATGCTTCATTTTTGATTAATTGTTCTATAATAAAGGGAGAAAAATATTCCAAAACATGAAAACTGATGGTGTAATTGTGATTATCTCTGTTTTTCAATCTTTGAGGAAAAATATTTCTTTGCTGATATTATCTCAAGAACAGTGCAAAGGCAGAAGTGGGTGCCAGACGGTTTAATCCAATAATAGAAATTGCAATTGTTTTCACTTACTAGACTTCACAAAATTAATTCATGTTGCATAGTACTCGTACTTGGTACTTCTAAAATATATTAAAATATAAATTCAAATCTCTTGATCATTATGTCGGTAACTTAGCCCTTTTCAGTTTAAACGATTATATATTCTAATTATTTATGACTAAATTCTTTATCAATTTATTTTACAATAGCATTATTTTGTCAGAAATGAATATGACTGAATAAAATTCAAACTTGCATATGTGCAATTTTTTCTACTCATTAAATTTGAAGGAGCATCTTTTTTCTTGCCCAGGATGCCAAAAGAGTTATTAGTTCTTTGCTTATTTGGACTACACTAGCCCATTAAGCATATCCTTAAATATTATAGAACAATTGATCAAAAATAAAGCATAATTTACCATTTTCAAGTTGTATGAACTGAAGTCTGAGCATTTAATAACCTGACCCAGTTTTTATCAATTGCAATCTGATCACCCTATGTATCATTCAACATATTGCTAAATTTGTTGACTCTAAATACTGGATTATAGCTGTAAGTAGCAACTGAATAATGGTTGGAGTTACAAGGTCGAGCTTGAGTGCAAGCAGCACACATACTTGTAGCCTCTCCTCCTAGTGTGCATTTGCAAGAGTGTCAGTGCGGTCCTCTAAAGTGCATCATTAACCATAAATTTAGTAAAATTTCAATACTTTTTTACTCGTTATCAAAGAAATGACCATACTCCAAATTTTGTATGTTTCTATGGAGCATAAATGTACAACATATGTCAGTTTTAATATTTTTATATATGAGGCCACATCACTTTCACGTTTTAAAATTTTCAGCTTTTTAAAACTGCATTACACTTTTTAAATTTGTTTTTTAACAAATTTATAATCCAAATCTACATCTGTACACAAAGTTTGGTCTTCTCAGAAGCAAAGAAAAAAAAACATTGATTACAATCACAATTTGTATATTTCCCCCTTAGGTTAAATGATTATAAATCCTCACAAAAAAAATTTTTTTTTACTCAAAATATTTCAGATAATTAGACAACTTATGTGTACTAACATTTATGCCACAGATCATTAAAATCTATGATGGGCGATGAACTTTTCCCAAAATTTTGGTTGATTTGACATGGAATGGCTAATACAAGATCAATATCACCTTAAAAACACTGCTATAGATGATGTACTTTATGAAAATTTCTTGTTACTAGATACACAGATGAGAAACACTGAAGTCAAAAAAGTTAGATTTAATGAAGCAGCATTCACACTTACAGTTGAAATAGATGAAAATATGTAGTTCTTTCTTGATTAGTGAACTTGGTTGCATTAATACAAGGATGTAGTAGAAATTACTATTGCAAAATCATGCACAATAATAGCAAAGATGTAACTGAAATACATCATATAAAAGTAGTAGGATCTAGATTTTGAAACATAAAATATGTTCTTCACTAGCAAAATGGTGGTAGTTTCTGTGTTAAATTACATTATGAGAAGGTATATTTAAAAAATTTCAAATCACTAAATTTGAACTGTTATTATAATCACTGTACGTCAATTTTTTTTCTGCAATTTGACTAACATTTAAAGTATGTAGAAATTGTCCATTATAGTTAGTTCTCTGAAATGACGTCACATTTATTCACCCTGAAGTGATAGCTGAGGAAGTTCTTAAAGTGCAACTGGTGATTTGTTGACAGTTGTACAAGGCATTATATTGCTGCTGCAGAAAATTTGCTGCTGATCATTACTAGATGTAGTTGGGTGTTGTTGCCATCACTGGTCACCTGGGGAATGGGTTAGCTCAATTGGTAGAGTGCTATGCTCATAATCTGTAGTTCTCAAGTTTGAGTCCCACCTGGGACAGTGTTGAGATTTAGCTACACTAAACCCCCACCCTGCCCTCAGTCAGAAAAAGGACACTGATGTGCTAGGAAAGACCACTATCCAGTGGATGTGACATAATGCAGTGGCCCATGCATAGGTGAGCTATACCTTGTGCATATTAAAGAACATACTGGGTGGCCTTAATGGAAAGCTTCTGTCCATCTCCTAACAGCTGTTCCAGTATGTCCTCTTACCCAAAACTACTATATAGGTCTTTGTGATGTGGCATTTAGACTCACGTATGGGAAAAAAAAGTGACTCCTCAGAGGTAAAACAACCCAACCCACTAGTCATGACAAGATGTTATAATAATTTAGGCTAATAGGAGTTACCCTGTTTCACTCCTATATGTTGAGATTTCAGTACAATAAACCTCACTGGTACAGTTGGTTAAAGGATTATGTATGCTAGTAACTTTTCTTCAATTGTCAGCCGCTAATGTGCGCACATAGGACACGACCCCTCTTGCGTCATAGCTAGTGCGATTGTCAGATTATTCAAATGTTTTCCCTGCATGCAACAGACACATGCCAGATTCGTATGCTGTGTATATGTCTTAATATGTCTAACATTAAAAGATATGCCAAAAATCATATTTACATAATAGAACGATACACATACTCGCTTATTAATATAAGGCAGTAGAAGATATTAGAGCTGAGTAGTTTAACTTGAATGTAGTCTCATAACTTTGTTCAATTTATAGTGATTTTAAATTTTAGATTATTAAACTGTAATATTGTTTCTACAAGTGAAAATCAAGGGCTTACTTCCCCTCCCCCCACCATCATCTTACCAAGGGACCACTTATACAACAAGATGTCCATTAGAGTGAACTTTTTCAATCCTTTCAATATCATAAATTTTTACTGTTGGCATGCATCAATTTTTTGCCACATCACAAAAATTCTTTATCCATCTTTGTTTTCCTAACAAATTTTAAAGTTTTAGTTACTCTTCTTAGAGTTGGTTGCAGAGTATTAGCAAAGCCATCTTTGATTTATATTTTCAAGTGACATTAAAAATATTTTTCTATTCTCACAGGATGTGTTAATTTTAAAGAATTACCTTTCGTTGCAGCTTCAGTAAATAGCTGACCAGCTGTAACAGCTTTAAATTTTGGAATTATATCCTTTTTGTCTTCAGTTTCTTCCTTCACATATATTGTTTCAGTCTTCACCCCCATAACATTATCTGAAATATAAATTTAAGGAACACTGTATACTATTCTGAAGAAAGGTATATAATATTATGATACATTGAGCACATTGATAATAATTTTATGGTGTTTAAAAAATATATAGTGTTAGCTGCCCATCTTGCAATCAAGTTGTTTTCACATCACGTCATACACTGAAATGCCATTGAATTAGGGTTAGTAGACGTTATCCAAATTCAGTACCGCAAAATACCACATTTGCACTCATCTATGAAACTCTGGTCATATATAGCTGTCAGCTTTGTCTTCCCCAAGCATTCATCGTGAGAAGTGTAATGGGAAAGGCGCGGGATTTAGATGCATTTGACAGGGCAGATCGTAGGTGCCAGATAGATGGGACACTCTGTTTCTGAAATTGTCAATGAACTTTGATTTTCTCGTATGACAGTTTCAAGAGTGTTCTGGGAATATAAAATTCTGGCAAAAAAACAAGCACCCTGACAAACTGCAAAGGACAGCCAGCCTTGAATGATCATGGGCTTCGCCATCTGACCCGCATCATACGGATCAATAAGGGCCAGACATTATCTGAAATTACCTCCCATCTGAATGTGGGTTCCAGCTGGGATGTCAGACAGACCGTGCAATGCTCACTTCATCATCTCAGGTTCAAGAGCCGCCGACCTATGAGAGTCCTACTTCTAAATGGCACGTCACTGGGCTCAACGCCTTGTCTGGGCTAAAGAACATCGAAACTGGATCATCGAAAACTGGCAATGGATGATGATTTAAACTTCATCACACCAATGGGAGACTGTGGGTATGGCACCAACCCCATGAAGTCGTGGATCCTACATGTCAAGTCAGAACAGTACAAGCTGGTGGTGGCTCAGTGATGGCCTGGGGTGTCTGTGGGATCTTTGCCACATATACTGACGACTCTCAATGCATCCTGGTACGTAGAACTCGTGGCTGACCATTTACACCCATTTATGGCCATCATGCATCCCCAATGGAGATGGTGTCTACCAGAAAGACAACTGTTCATCTCACAGGTCCAGATTGGCTACTGCATGGTTGCAGGAGCTTTCTGCTGACTTTGAAATAATGAATTGGCCACCTAGAAGCCCAGATTTAAATCTCATCAAAAATCTTTGGGATACCATTGAGCAGTGTTTGGGCTCGTATCCCATTAGCAACAACCTTGAGAGAATTGTGCTCTGGAGGATGCGTGGGTCGCCATACCTGTGGAACATTTAAGTAAGTTGGTGGAGTCCTTGCCTCGCTGTGTGGTGGCCATTATCAGGGCCAGAGGGGGTCCAACACGTTACTAGGTTGCTATCCCTTATTTAATGGCACTTCAGTGTATTTCATTCGCTTCCACTGGTGGTAGTTAGGAGTACTGCTTGATGACAGGCAATGCCACACTGTAGATCTAAAGCAAGACTTGCGACTTTACCAGTTTAGTAGAGGTTTTGGGTATTATATTTAGTTTTGGCTACTATGCAGCCATTCTCAGGTCAAGTTGCTTCATGTTCTAGCTTTTCATCACTCTGCTGCTTGTTAGTGGCAATGCAAAGCGTTCCTCACATTGCTGAGTTGACACTTCAGAGTGGACAAATGGGAATTTATAGCAGAAGTGCTTGTATTCAACTTAGTATTATTTTTGATATTTTATAATTGTTAGCATAGTAAAAGTTTTCACAGCAACGAGGGAGGAGGGTGTAACAGATTTCATTGCTGCCAACAATGCACTTTATTTTGATAGATTATCCATTTGTTTTACTATATCAACTGTGAAGTTGTTGCAGCACGCACACACACAAAATAAATCCTCATGTCATGGGTTAGAGGTTCAACCAGACTGTGCAATCAAATCAGTCCCAAATTTTCTGTGATGGTCCCACTTGCATGTCCTGTGTAGCATTTAGAGATGAGTTCCCAGCTGCAATGGGTCAGGATTAAATCTGCTCTAAGTATCAGAAATCTCTGGGGATACTGTCATCATCTACCTTATGAACCTAGTAGTATGTAATTGATGGGAAAACCACTTACTTAATGAGATGAAACTGTATACCAAATATGGAGGTCCTAGCTCTTCCCATTTAGTTCTTGAACAAACACACTCTTTGAGATTCAATGCTCAAGTGGAAATTGCAACACTTTGAAGGAAGTGATATATACACCTGAAACCGACAGTAGTTACAATGCCAAATATGGAGGCTGCTGCACTTGTGGAGTTCCATCTTTGGCCAAAAATATCTAGGCTAATTGAACAAATAGATAAATGTAATTATCTATTTGTATTGTAAAACAAACAAATTACAAAACATTACAAAATATAAATAGATAAATGTATATTGTAATGTTCCAAAGATTATTAATTTTACAAGTTGGACCTTTTGTCTAATCCAAATTTATTCAAAATCCCAGATAGCTTTGTCATGCACCAGGCAATTTTAACTTGCCAAATAAAGTTGAAATAGGGTTCTTCAAAAACTCTCCAAAGTCCTTTCATGAATACAAAAGTTGGAGTACTAGCAGCTCACATCTATCTAAATCTCTACTATATCTCTCTCCATTACATCTCCACTGATAATTCTCATTCTCTCCACTAACTATGACTACACTTCTACCTCTGACTCTGTGACCTAACGTCACTACTATACTAACTCTGTGACCTAATGTCACTTAGTTATACATGCAGCATACGAATCTGGCATGTGTCTGTTGCATGCAGGGAAAACATTTGAATAATCTGACAATCGCACTAGCTATGACATAAGAGGGGTCGTGTCCTATGTGCGCACATTAGCAGCTGACAATCAAAAGGTCTGAATTGCACATGCGCAACTCCTGCAGCTGATGAAATTGCGATGTCCAAAAAAAAAATAATCCCCAAATTGATAAATATAACATAAAGCAAAACTGATTAAGGAAAACTAAAAGTGAATGGGTGGACCATCACAATATGAGGGTCTAAAAAGTTCCATATACACAATGGAGATAACTGTCAAACATCTGATGTAGATTAATAATTTATGCAAGGATTCATCTTTGTTGAATAGTGGTACATAACTTTATCTTCCATTATACTAGAATCCATCCATGGCTCAGTTGGTAGTGTGCCAGGCTTGTAATATGCAGTTCCCAGGTTAGTCTCAGCTGAGGCAGCATTGAAATTTATCTTCCTAAAATTCCCCACCCTTCCCACAGTTGGTAAGGGTAAAGCCATGGTCCCATGTGTGGGAGAGTCATACCCTGTGCACGCTAAACATGCTGGATGCCTCCCAACAGCTGTTCCAGTGGGTCCTCTCCCCTAACCTTCTCTGAGCCTTAAGGGTCCTTGTGACCTGGCTATTTAACCCAATATGTGCAAAAAAAGTGCCACTCAGAGGTAAAACAATTCAACCAAACTAGAATCCACATTAGTATAGATTTGTGGTAACAAAATTCTTGAGCATATCCAGATATGCAACACCTGTAACTGTCTTTTCACTAAAAAATACAAAATTTTGCATAGCTGATGAAAAAGAAATGAGGTCTTTTCATGTTGTACACTTCCCTTTTGTGTAACAAATAAGTTACATTACGTGGAAGCTGTAAAGCTGTGTTATGATTATCATATATTATTTAGAGAGAGAAAAAAAACACTATTCTGTACAGTATATTTAATTGCATTTAAGAATGCCTTTGTGCTTAATGTATGTTTTAAAACTTGAGTTAATAAGCATTGATGACAAAAATTGTTTCTTATCAATGACAGTTTGTTACAGTCATTATTCAATCAATGCACATGTGAACTAGGTGATATTGGCCTATTCTTGTTTTTACTAAGGTTTCCAATATATACTGCTATCCTTAAAATAACAAATTCAGTAAATATATTTTTTTAAATCTGGATTTATGTGACACTGAGCATTATTGTGTGTCAGCTGTATTACAAGGTGTCACCAAGAACATCATACAATTAAGTACTAACCTCTATTTAACATCAAATATGTGGAAAAATTCAAAACATCAGCAAACATATTGTGAATGAGACCTAGTTATTTAAAATATACATCTTGGGACCATAGTGGTAGTAATCACAAAGGAATAATACCAGGAAGTTATTAAACCATTCATATAGTGATTAGCAAGAGCTGCAACAAATAGCAGCAAGCATAATAATATTGATAAATAACACTAGCAAAAAAAAATATTTAAATTTACTTAAAATTTAATTTCTTTAAAGGTCGTGTTTTTAGTTAACTTCTCTAAATTTTTAAGCCTCACACAACTGCTGACATCTAAGTAAAGCTTCAGATCGATTTTGGCAACATGGCTTTGGAAGTATGCTACATGTGTAAATTGCAAAATCGATGGGAGGGAAAGGAATTTATTCAGCCTAATGGTAGGGTATGTTTTTTTACCACATTGATTGTGTGTATTTAGAAGTATGACAGTTGATAAGCGTAGCAAGTGGATTTGTTCTAATTGTAAAGATAATCCTCAATCAGTAGTTGTGAGTGATAGTAACTTGGCAAGTATAGACTCTGATTTGCATGTAGTGCCATCTGTGCAAATGATAATTTAGGTGACAGCTCACCTGTAATTGAGTTTCTCAGTACAATAACTTTATTAATCAAAAGTCAATTTTCCTTTGTTTTACAAAGTTTGAAGGAGGAACTCTGTAAACATATTTCAGAATTAGAAAAATCTATAAATTATTGCTGTAATAAACTTGAGTTCTTGAGAGAGCATGAAAAAAAATTTCAATGATCAAAAAAAAAGTTAACTGAATTTTCAGTAAAAAATAAAGAAATTGAGATAAAAATAAATGATTTAAGTTGTAAGCTAATGGACATTGAACAGAATGCATTGAATAAGAATATTGAGGTAACTAGGCTCCCTAGGGTTGCAGACAATGATTTACAATCAGTTGTAAGTTGTTGATGCTTTCGGAATTAAGGATGATTCTAGCAAAAATATAACTAAATTATATGAAGTCTGCAGATTCCAACAAGTTGAATACAATGATTATAGAATTTGCTGCAACTGAAAATAGTAATTATTGGTTGAGTCAGAAAAGGTTGAAAAAGACACTCATTCAGAGTGATATATTTGAAACAGAAAATGGCCTACCTATTTATATTAATGAACACTTAACTAATGCAATAATTTTTTTCTTATCCTATGACAAAGCAGAACAAAAAGAGAAGAAATATAAGTATGTTTGGATTAAAAATGGAAAAATATATCTTAGATTGATGAAGATGCTTCAGCTATATTAATAATGAGCATAAATTATTGTTTAAAATAATATAAATTTTGTATGTCACAATGATGTGTACAGAAATGATTTAGTTGATTTACCAAATCATGGTTTTGGTTCAGTGGGTAGTGTTGGTATCTTACATCTAAATATCAGGAGCATAAAGAAAAACTTTAACATTTGCTGGAAGTAAAACAGAAATAGGTCAATTAGGCCATCTATCATTATATTGTCTGAAATTTGGACCAAGCCAGAAAAACTGTTTTATATAATCTAGATGGATAGTCCCCACTGGTGGTGTAGATTGAAAAATAAATCAGGAGGTATAGTTATTTTTGTTTCAGATAGTTATAAGGTTGAAGTCACTAGTATTAATTTTCAAACAGCTGAGTGCATAACCATTGATATTTTTTTAAATGATATTTAAATGGACTGTCTTGGCTCTTTATAGATCCATTGTTATTAAAGGTTGAAGATTTTGTTGATGAGCTTTTGGAAAATAAGAATATGGTAATAATAGGAGATACAAATGTGGATATTTTGAGTCCTAATCATACTACAATAATAAAGATCTTTTAGATAGTTTGGATTTCATATCTTGTATTAATGGTGTAACAAGATCATTGTCAAATTCTTGTTTAGATCATATTTATGTGAGAACTGATTCTCTAATACTTATGAAATCATTTATAATTGAACATGATATCAGTGATCATTATATGACTGCTGTAGATTTATATTCCAATAAGCTAGTTTCACTTTCATTGTTTGACACAAATATATAGTGAGGATATGGTTTACAAAGTAGGTGATTGGGCTGATGTTTTTAACATTTCTAATGTAAATGTGGCTTTTGAATTTTTTATGAATCAGCTTAAGGAATGTGAGGATATTTCAAAGATTAAAAGTGACTAACAGGAGGAAAAGAAAACATTGGTTATTCATGGATCTGTTGGAATTGATTCAAGAAAGGAAAACAATATTTATTATTTTTTCTTCATTTCAATGTAGAAGAATATAAAATATTCAGGAACACTGTAACAGAACTAATTAAAAAAAGCTAAGCATAGGTATTACACAAGAATTGATGCGAAAAATAGGGAATTATCAATGAATTAACTAATAAAAATTTGACACACACTAAGATTGATAAAACAATGTGATGAACATGGTGTTATATGATAATAATCCAAAGTTGTATTTTGAAGTGATTTCTAGTAGTGTACAAAATAGTATGGTCTTAGTCCCAACTACTGAACATGAGCTAAACACTTTTTACTCTCACTGAAAGATAACCAGCAGATTAAGTATAATTCCATAAATACCTACTCATTAAAAGCTACAAATTCACAAGTGGATGTTTTATGTTACTTATGCAATTTATCTTTTGCATCTGGTGACTTTCCAAATATTTTAAAAATATCTTTGACTCCAATATTAAAAATGGGTAATAAATATAACATGAGCAATTTCAGGCCAATTTCAATTCTGTTTTTTCAAAAGTATTTGAAAAGTTTTTAAAAACAGGTTTATGAAATTTCTGAACAAAAACATTATCAACAAGAAGCAGTTTGTTTTCAAGCTAATAAAGGTACTCTGAATTCATTTGTATATTTTACTTTGTTCATAATGCTCTTAACTCCAAAAAAGCTATAGTTTTAGATATGAGAAAAACTTTTGACTTGGTTGATCAAAATATCCTTTGCAAAAATTATATAATATTGGTATAAGAGGAAATTTTAATACATGGATAGCCTTATTTGGCAAATAAGAAACAAATGGTAAAACTAAATTATACTTTAAATGATATATTATTAGTTAAATATTGTGTGCCTCAGGGCTCAGTTATCAGCCCATTATTGTTCAATTGTTTCATTAATGATATTGATTTACAATTTTTTGGTGATTTAATTGCATTTGCATTGCTGATGGCACTAGTTACTCTATATGGCAGATGACAATAATCAAATGTTAATACAGACTAATAGTGATATTATAACTTTGCATAAATGGCTATCACAAAATAATTAGCTTCAAATTTGGATAAGATGAAACATATAAATGTCTCACTTTCTACCAAATATGCTGATCATTATGTAATTAGATGTCATTCTCTGAGGTGTATTCCTATACTAAATTGCAGTTGTCACACAATTGAAGTAGAACATAAATATCTTGGTGTATATATTGACAGGAATTTAATCTGGAATAGGCATGTGGAATATGTGGTCAACAAATTAAAATGTGCTATAAACAGATTTTACATTTTAAGAGAGCATAGTTTTTATATCCAAATTGTATTATTTTATTTCTTTTGTGTACAACCACTTCTGCAAAATTGTATTGATTGAACATATTACAAAAGTTAATCTATTTTTTTTTTCAACATGACTCTTAATATTAACTCCCACTTCTATTTATGGATTTTTTGCATATCCTTCAAGTAGCCAAATTGTACATTTTTAGAGATTTAAGTTTCATCATATTAACGAATTTGATCATAGTACCTCACATTATTGAATTAGAAAATATTATTATAACCAGAATTTATAAAACAAAACTTAAACAATGTATATAATATTGGCCCAATATACATTATAATCAATTAAGTTCTGAATTGAGAATGCTTAATAACTTAACTATGTTCAAAAAGAACATTTTGTGTTGGTTGAATGAACTGGATGATTATATTTCTCTTTTTAATTAAGGCATGTTGCCAATCATAATTTCTGTTATTTATATCCACAAACAAGTTTTCTTAGCCGGATATAGTACATCTATGAAATGTAATGCTTTTTTGTGTCAATAAAAATTATTATATTCCCAAGAGATGGTGAAAGCTACTAGAATTTATTGTGCAACAATATAACACAGAACAAGCACAAATATTGCGGTAAGCAAGAGAAAGAATATAACCATGTCAATAGAGACATAGTTGTCATTTCACCACAAAAGCATTAGTGCTTATATAATGGTTTCAAATTTATTGTAATTATATAGCTAGGCAACTCACCTGCTAAATATATGTTCTTGTGCATTCCTGCCTCCTTTTTAATATCTTTTTTTAACAGACTGCTAATAGTAGTGTGATTACTAAGAGGAACAACCACTGGTTCATACTTCGCTTCCATATCATCATCATCAGAATCTGCAATAAACTATAAAAAATTTTATACAATTATTCATAATTTAGCATATGATGCAATCAACCAGCAAAATTCACAATATGTATTTTACTTAATATATTTAAAACTATGAATTTTAGTTTACATACTCTTCAACACTATTTTGTCTGTGAAATTCATATATTTTTCATATGTTTGATCAAGTTCGTGATGTACTTCTTGCCAACTTTAAAACAGTTCTTCTGCTCAGTGAGTTCAAAATTTAGAAAAATTTACATTTCTTATGTACATATGTTAGAAATATTAAAAAGTTTTTTATACTTTACCTACAGGAGTTTATAAAAATAATGGAAACATAGATAGCGACTGCAGTACATGCAATAAACCTTATGCATATCACAGGGTCAATGTCGCCCACGATGTGAGGTATATAAAGGGAGAAATACGATGTCTGCTATCATGTAGCAGTGCCACAGGCACTGGTGAAACAGCTGTTGTGGTGTAATTGTCGACAATGTCAGATCTCAGTGACCTCCAAAAAGCATGATCATTGGTCTGCATCTTCCAGGATTTCAATAACCAGAACAGCAGAAATAGTTGGTGCAACACAAGGAACTGTATCGAAGATTATGACTACCTATCAAAAAGGAGAGTGTTGCCTCCAAATATGCAAATTATAGATGCCATACGAAGTTGTCAGATAGGCGAACATTGGCACAGATTGTACAATGGAAACCCAAGACCATGGCACTGCAAATAGCAGCAGAGTTGAACACCAGTTGGAATGATCCTGTTTTCGTCCTGCTGCAATCCACAAACTTCTGATTACCAACATCAATGCAACAAAAACAAGGTGGTGCAAAGTACATAAAAACTGGGATGCTAAAGACTGGCAACATGCCATCTGGTCTAATGAATCATGCTACACATTGTTTCCCACCACAGTAGAGTATACATCTGGTGAAAACCTGCAGAAGCATACCATCCCGACTGTTTGGTGCACTCTGTGAAGCATGGAGGTGGATCCCTGATGCTGTGGGGTGCCATATCATGGCATTCCTTAGGGCCATTAGTTATTCTGCAGGGTCATGTCACACTCACAAATCCATTCTCGGGCATTGTTCCCTAATGACCATCCCTGGTTTCAAGTGAATAATGCACCCATGCATTGTGTGCAATGTGTCAAGTTGTGGTTTGCAGAGCATGAGGTACAGCAGCTACACTGGCCACCTCAATCTCCAGACCTCAGTATTATTGAACATTGTGGGAATATCTGGAGCACAAGGTCAGATCACATTTTCCACCTCCAGCATCACTGACACAGTTGGGCCATATTTTACAGGAAGAATGGTCCCGCATTCCATTACCTTATGTGCATGACTTGTATAAGTCTATTCCACATCGAACTGTGTCTGTTCTGAATGCCCAAGGTGGGCCTACAACTTGTTAATAAAATGTTCTCCACAAACAGTATGTGTTTCTATTTTTTGATAAACCCCTGTAGATGCACTGCTATTCATTAATGCTAAAGGAAAAGTGAAGGCTATTTCCCAACAATGTTTAAGGTAATAGAGAATATCTCATCAAAATCACCTTTAATGTGCACCGAGTATGCCTCTCTTGCACATGGGAAAGCAACCTTTAAGCACCCAAAACATTGCATCCAATATAAAGTGAACTTTACAAGCTGCTATTTTCTTCCACATTAACAGCAGAGATAAATGGAAAATCTTGATGCAGATCTTAGACATCTAGTTCTGCAAAAAAACCTTCAAATCTCAGGTTTATACGCCACTATCATAAGTGGAACAAAGATTGGCTATATATACTTATGATACATGTGATACTGAGCATCATAATAATATATATCATTGTATACCATGCACCCTATGTTTAAACCTCATTTTTTTTTTAGAAAAGTTGAAATTATTTACTCCCAAGCTTGTGTTTATTAATGTAAAAATCTGCCCGTATTGCATCATCATAATGGCACCATCAAGCTGTATGTACTGAGAATTTACATCTGGGAAAGAAAAATCATGTGTTACAATATACAGGTAGTAGAGAAGTTAAAAAAAATTTTTTTCTCCCTACAGTATGTTTCCAATTTCTTTGGCATATTTAATTAAAGTTTTTTGCCTGCTGTGAACAGCCATAGTCACCTCTTATAACTCGTGATTGAAAGAAAATAAATAACAAATACACACCACTTCCCAAAACAGTGACACACCAACCTTGTGTTTTGCAGTCAAGAGTTGTTGCCATTTGGTTATGGGTAAAAGCATATCATCACACTAGGCATTCCCCTTATTATTTGGGGAGGGGGAATATACAGTCGTATCAGAATAATATGACCACCTACCATTCGTATTATTAGTAGATGGTCATATTATTCTGATAATAGTGTATACTGTACACAGTTGTATCAAAAACGATGTTTTGGATTGTTTTACCTCTGAGCAGAACTTTTTTGCACACCATGGACTAAATGGCCAGGTCACCTGAAGGTTCAGAGAAGGTTGGGGGAGGGGACTCGCTGGAACAGTTGTTGGAAGACAGATGGTAGCCTCCCGTCAAGGTCATCCAGTGTGTTTAATGTGCACAGGGTATGACTCTCCCGCCACGCTTAATGTCCCATCCAACAGACAGCGGCCTTTCCAAGCCCATTGGTGTCACCTACTGACCGTGGGCAGGGCGGGGAATTTTGCGGAGATAAATCTCAGCACTGACCCAGCTGGGACTCAAACCTGGGAACTACAGATTACGAGCCTGGCATGCTACCAACTGAACCACCCCTGACCCGAAAAATTCTTCTATGGGAAAGCTACAATCAATTTCGGATTCTCAAAAACTCATTTGAATACGTTATCCAAAAAATTGCACCTGTAAACTTACATTCTTCAATAAAAGCTTATTTTTGAAGTTGACAGAAAATCTCAAACTTTTAGTTGTTTGCTATCATGATATTCTGAAATGAGCAAGTTAAGAAATTTTCTTAAGTCTCTGGCTTTTACCTCTGTATATGGTCTATTTCAAGCTCTGAATGTAAAGGTTATACAACTGCCATATTATGTAAGGACATCAATAGTCTCTAGAGTCATGGAAACTAAATGGTTACTATGATTTTTAATCAGGTTTAGGAGAGAAGCAGTGCCAACAACATAAAAACCCCTAATTGTAGGCAAGGAACACAGACCCATTCAATATCTGCTAGAAATTTAAGCCACAGTGCTGGCAGGAACTCAAGAAAAAAAATAATAAAACAACTCTCAAGCAGCTGCTTTCCACAGAAATCCAGATCCTTTCCACTTACCTTCAGGGGAATATCCCCTGAAAGATACTAATGATCTGCACCACAAGAAGGCAGATCAGACTGTAAAGTCAGATCACTGATGCACTCTAAAATCTGGATCAGACTTTAGCACTATACCTGGCTACTTCTGTGTATCATCACAGGAAAAAATGCACAGCTTTCTTTCCAGTTATGCCAAGGTTTGGAAGCCTAATTACATGTGAAAAAAAAAAAATCCAGTGGAACATTTATTTAAAACCAGATTTATTAACAAAGTTCAATATATGTTCCTCTGATGACTGCTAATATTGAACCTGAAATCAATCTTTATAAATTAAACAGGCATACTATATTTGTTGCATTATTTAATAAAGGCAATGCATATAAATGTGGATATTTGATTTTGCTATATAGGTTTCCCAGTAGAAAACATTTAATATTTGAAGTGACACTTTTATGAACACAACGGGCTAAATGGCCAGGTCACATAGGCTCAAAGACTAAGATTTTAGCACAGAAAGGGTATCCACTGGACATATATGGTCTTCACTGAGGGTATCATTTATTTATCCACTCTGTGAATAGGGAGAGAAATGTACACATACTATCTTTGTAGAGCATCAAAGGATTAACATAAAAACTTATAAAGTTTTTTTTTTATCTATCATAGTTAAAAAAGATATACGTTTTCCAAGGTCACATGTCTGTTTTTTCATCATCATCCCTTTGGGCAGGAGTTGTAGGTCGCTTTGGCATTGGTAGTTCCAATGGCAATGGGGAATGTCTCCTACAGGTAAGTAAACTTAATGGTTTATGAATCACTAACATATACTACAAACACCGGGACATTTATAAATATACTGGGTTTCATCTGATGGGTTGCACAGGAATATGACAGATTATATTTTAATTAACAGCAAATGGGCCAGTTCAGTTAGGAATACCAGATCATGCAGGGGAGCCGAAATTGGGTCTGACCATTACCTGGTCAAAAGTGTCTTGCAGCTGAAGCATAAGAAATGTTGTGCTAAGATTGAGAAAAATACCTTCATCACAGAAGGTCTGAAAGATCCAGATATAGCTAAAGCATAGCATGATAGGCTACTTAGTCATTATGACAATGATGGTTTGCTTACTGCTGAAGTTGAGAAAGAATGGGACCAGTTTAAATAGGCTTTTCTTGAAACCAACAGTACTCTTTTGGGTAAAAGTGAACAGAGGAAACAAAATTATTTGAGTGATAAGGAAAATAACTTATCTCTGGAAGAAGGAAGTGTAGGATTAATATGAATCAACACCCTACTAGCCCTAACAGAAGGCATTACAACAAGCTTAAAAAACATGTAAAGGATCAGTTAACAGCTAAGAATCTTTGGCTTGATAGCTTGGCTGACAGCACAAAGCAGAGGAAGCAATTAGACAGCACAACAGCAGGGGGTTGTACCAGATTGTTAATGTTTTATGTGGAAAGAAACATATAAGTACATAGGGATTGTGGGATAAATATGGCAAGGTGGTTGAGGGTGAGGATTCTGTGATGGCTAGGTGTGCTGAGCATTTCAGAGATGTTCTAAATAATGTGATTATTTCTACTCCCCTTGTTTGTAATGAGGATAGATGCATTACTCACTTTTATGATGGCCCTATATCACATTCCGAAGCCGCTTTGGCTATCTTTAAATTAAAACTGCATAAATCCCCAGGGCAAAAATCACTGAAATGCTTGGAGCTGGGAACATTTGTGTTATCATATGGCTGACTGAAATTTTGAATATTTTTTATGATAAAGGTGTTCCTAAGTATTTTATTAGAGCTTTAATTGTCCCAATTTTTAAAAAAGATGATAGCAGTTCTTTTGATAATTATAGAGGAATTAGTTTACTTTCTGCTCTAGGTAAAGTTCTTTGCATGACTTTACTTAATAGAATTAAGAATTTGGTTGATTAGTAACTGCATGATGAACAGTGCAAATTCACAAGTAGTAGGGGATGTATTGATCAAATATTTTCACATAGGCAGATTCTTGAGAAATTTTTAGAGTTTCAGAAACCTGTGGTTACTAGCTTTATAGATTTCAAAAAGGCTTTAGACTCTGTTGATCTACATAATTTGTGGTTAATTGTTAGATCGCATGGAATACCTGATAAGTTAGTGTAATGAGAGCTCTCTATAATGAGTCGTGACATCTGGCAGCGACTGGTTTAGCATTGCTAGTGGAGTTAGACAAGGGTGCATTTTTGCCTCCTTTTCTCTTTAGTTCGATTATTGATTATGTTATGTGAAATTCTTTACAAGGGAAAGATTTTGGCCTTAAATGGTCTAGAGATTTCAAAATTTCTGATTTAGATTATGCAGATAATTTGGCCCTGTTAACTGTTGATGAGATGAATTTGTTCATTAGGGCTGTTGATGAAACTAATAGAATAGGTTTGGTGATAAACAGAGAAAAACTAAAGTGATGAAAATTGGTCAGGTAGATGGTACTTCAGTTGCTTTGAATGGCTGTACTATTGAGCAAGTATCTCAGTTTAATTATCTTGGGAGCTATGTAACAGATACTTGTGATGTGTGGCATGAGATAAATAGAAGAATAGGGATTGCTGCTGGGACTTTTAAGAATCTATGGAGAGTATGGAAAAATAGGCGTATACACCTGAAGACTAAAATTAGGCTGTATAATAGTTTGGTTCTTTCTAAAGTTAGTTATGGTAGCGAAACATGGACCCTTTGTAAGCAGGATAACAAACTCGATGCCTTTGATTCTAGATGCTTATGCAGTATCTTGGGCATTAGGTGGTTTGACTTTGTAAGTAATGATGAGGTTAGAAGGACATCACCCTCTTTTGTGCAGCATATTATAATATGCATAGCTGCAGATTGGCAAAGAGGATTATGAACAGTATGCCTAAGGGTATCAGAAAAAGGGGGAGACCTAGGATGCAATGGGCAGATAATGTCAAACAGGACCTTGCTAGAATTGGCCTAGAGTAACCAAATGTAGCAGCTGTAGCTCAAAAGAGACACATCTGGAGAGCAAAATTATAGTCTGGTTGGTCCTCTGTAGCCCATGGCTGCATGAGGATTTTGTATGTATGATGTAGGTAGGTGTGCTGATCCTTAGTAGCACAAGATCTTTAAAAGTATATGGATAGTAGGAAGATGTTTCTTCGACCAATGTTAATGACAATTTTCTGTAGATTAGACTACTGCTTTCTGATTCTCAAAAACACATTCAAGTACAGGAATGTTATCCAAAAAATTGCACCTATAACAGTGTTTCTTCTGGGCAATGCATGCTGATGTAGTACTTGATGCATTTCCAATGGCACAAGACCAATAAAAGCCTGCACCATTTCATTGACTGTTAGAAAGTTGCTAACTTTAACAGATTGATTCCCCATATTTCCAAACCTTGTTGCATCAAAAATTCAAGTCCCTACTTACAGAATTGGATTTAGAATCTCAAATAATGTTATCTCTGTTTTTATAGTTTAGCATAAGGAATGGCAATTTTAATACATTTCAGACCTCTCATCCCCTTAACATTGAAAACACTTGACTGCCTGGTTCCAGATTTCTAATAGATTTCCCTCATCACCCCATGTTGCACTAAAAATTCAAATCTTTATCTCTTACAGACCTCAAGTCAATTTAAAACTTTTATTTCCCCTAAGTAATTGGGGTAGGGGTGTGAGGAACACACTGAATTTCAACAGGAAATTATTTGTGTTAAAATAAGTCCCTACCTATGTAAGAGAACCAAACTTAAAAACCCCAAATCAATTTTTTTCTCTATTCTTAATTTTCAACTGTTGAAATCTGAAAGGCTGTATATTAGTAACAGATAAAAAAATTTAACATATTATCTCGATGAAGGTAACAGATAAAAAAATTTAACTTACATTATCTCGATGAAGGTTATCCAGGACTTTGCTCTCTTCTTCTTTAAAGTTCTCTGTTTTAATTGATGGAGCAGTATACTTTGGAACAGAAATTACATCCTTTGCTTCATTTCTGTAGCTTTCACTTGAGGAAGCTAAACAAATGCAAATTACAATGAATTATTTTGTACTTCATAAAACTGCAAACATTGAGATAGTAAAGAATATTAACATATCACCTTGTAATTTTACAGCAAATTACTGTAATGAATTAATTTATAGGTCATAATGGCTTTTTCTACCTCCCCACTCTCCATGACAATTATTTTCAAGCAGTATGGTCAGTCTTTGCTTTCACTTGGAATTTTACACAGAACAGTTCTTTTAAAACTGGAATCAATCAAATTAATTTCCTAAAAGAAACAATGCTCAAGCAATCTACACAGATGTCCAAAGTCAATGATCTTGGCTATGCTTTTTAGTCTTAAATTACAGCCAGACTACCACATAATTGGAAATTCCACTCTACTATGTATAAGGCATATAAAAAAATGTCATATTGCTGCTATGCAACAAGCTATATTATCATTAGAAAATATTATGAAGAATACAGAATTATCTAATGAGACTATTTTGAGAGTTTAGATATGAAACCACTTCTAAAAGAAGTGCCTATAAGAGCCATAAACTAATATGGGAGATTTACTTAATTTTAAGAATTATTAGGTGAATGGTTATTCAACTGTGCATGCAACTGACAGGTGACTTCAACCTAGAACAATAAACTACATGTTGGAATCTGAGATGTGAATTTCATAATCATTACTGTATTTGTACATTTGCCTTTGTTGAAAATCACAACAGTACTAGGCAATTAAAATTAAGTGCAATCAGATAAATCCAGTCTATGTACATTAACTTTGCTTAGTACAATCTGGAATAAACAGAATAAATTAGAAAATATTTTTATGGTATGGATCAAGTTCCCTGATATGTAATTCAAAGGGTGACAAGCTACCAAAGTATACCTGAACAATATATGGTGTACAAAAAGGCAACTTCAATCATCTTCCATGACAGTCTGTCCCCAAATATATTTGAAATATATATATAATTCAAATTTCATGAAATTTCAAATACCAAATCTCATATGTACTGCAAATTTGTTGGATTTCAATTTACAGAAATGTGATATACAATACAGAGTATTGGACACCAGGTTGCATTTATGATATATCAATAGAACCATTTTGGAATTCTGCAATTTGGAAATTCTGCAATTCTCAAATTTATCTTTAAGACAAACTTAGTTTTTAGCTTATCTAAATTTTGTTTCTCAACATTTTAGGTCAACTGAAAATACTCAATAAAATATGAGAAAAAAATGTGTCATGCTGCTCAAAAAATATGCAATTTAGTTTATTCATTTGATGCTGAAATGGATGTGAACCATGATGTGTTTGTTGTTTGCTGCCACCCATGAACTGATTCTCATTTATGCAACCATCCAGGGAAAGTTGGATTGGCATTCACAAGATACTTCAACATCACTCTCACCAACCCACTGCCCTTACCAATGTTCATCTGCATCAGCCTGCCAACTTCAAAAAAAGATGCAAACCTTCAGTTTCTGCTGCCTATTACATGGAACTTGGAAGCTGCTCCAGTGATTCCATCCCCTGAGAAATCTGCAACTCTGACTACCCTTCATATAAATTAAAAGTACAGAATACTGAATGAGATAATCTCATCAGAACTGACGTCAATATTAGAATATTCACCACAAAGTTCATGATGCACAAATAACCATACATCAATCAAGTTTTTAATGATATTACTATGCAATGTGAGAAACATGATCTATGAAATAAAGTACTTTGTTATACTGGTTAGTTCAAACTGAACAAATTGGAGAAACAAAAAAAGATTGTAAGATAAAAAAAAAAATTACATATTATGAATTGCAAAAAAGATATAAAAAATTTATTTTACAAATTAAAAGCTACTTTACCTTTCCTGGGTGTAGCACTCATGGACATTTCACTAAACACTCCACCTTGAGTCTGAATATATTCTCTATTGTTTCTTCCTCTTCCACGCCCCCTATCATTTCTTCCAGATGATTCTCTACTGGAACCTCTAGTATTTCCTCCTCCTCTCTTGCCTTTGTCATCTTTATCTAAACTAAAATGGATTTATAAATTAAAACAAATAACATGGACAATGACTCTTAATACCTATTAAGCCATTGGCTTATGAATAGTTTTACACTAAATATGCTGAGAATAACTATTTTATGAACATAAAATGAAATTTTGCTTAATATGCAATTCAACCTACTTTTATTCAATTGGAGCTAAACTGTTGAATTTTCAATTGCAATATGTTTAAATGATGAAAGCTTTTTGTAGTATTTATTTAAAAGTTTTTCAATATAGAACACCTTAAACACTCAGGTAAGTGGAAGGTAACAAAGCATTTCTTACATTCATACTGGCTCTCATTTTTATTTACTTATTTTGTACATTACAGTTTCGTGAAGGATTTTTTTTTAAAGAGGGGAGGGGGTATCTGATGCCTCACGTTATCTATTGCCAGAGAAGAGGATCAAAGAAATTACTATAACTGCTCAATCTGAGATGTATGTGTATAAATGGCTTCATTTCCTTATACATCTGAAAGACAATGTAAGCCAAAGGATTAATAAAGTGGTGTTACCATATACACATAAATGCTCTTAATCAACAAAATCGCATTAATTTACAACACGTGGCAAAACCATCACAGTAAATAATTTACAATTACATATTTTTATTCATGTACAAATTTTATATTACTCAATTTCAATATCTCATTTCTTGCATACTTTAGAAATAGTTAATCTCATTAGCAATTAATTTTTATGCTTAATTTGCAATGCCCTTCTTTCCCATGCATTAATATCAGACTACAAACCATTCTGTACAGCTATTTGCATTTGTACATAGTGCAAAAATAACTCATTTTTGAATCCCTGATGAGGCATAATTTATTTCATTTCTATGCTGTGCGTTATCACTCCTTTACAGGTCTTCTCTATGGTGAATTATAGTAACAGATCATACCTGGTCTAGCGGTTAGCATACCTGACTATTAAGCCAACAGGCATGTCCCAGTGTATGCGTGTTTACGTTGTATGAGAAACCAGGACAAGTCCAACAGCTATGTTATCTCTGCCCTTTGTGTAGGGAAGTACATTATTCTTTTTTTTAAGACCTTTGTGATGCTTGAGGAGCAAATATACTTTTATTATTACTGCCTTGAAAGAGAACCCAATCTCTTGCAAATTCACACACAGCAACTTAAATGCACAGAAAATGTAGGTGCTACAAACTAAGCATAAATTTCTTTTTATTATTAGTGAGATGCTTAATATATGCAACAAATATGAGACTAGTTTTTAATTAAGTAGTTCTTTAGCTTTAAGCTAAGAAATGAGATGCTAACGATAAATAAAAACAAGGGTGTGCAACTAAAAATACAAAAACAAATACACTAAGTTTGCTCAGTTTTGAAGAATGCTATATGCTGTTATTTCAAACAGAATATTCTACAAGTAGTTTATAAAGCTTCTTAAGTAATTAAAAGGAATTACAGGTATTATCAGTATGAAATTAAAAAAAGGTCTTATATATTCATGTACTATTTTTTATAACTTCCACTCTGTGCTGAAATTTTTTAAATTATTTTCACACCCTCTGTGTGCACAAGGGCCTAGTAAAGGAAATAAATATTGGTTGGGGGGGGGGATGAAATTTTTCCAGCTGAAAAAAATAACTACTTTGTATCTACTTGTCAGAGACATAAAAAGATATGTAGTTTTTCATTCAGTGGGATGGGGGGGGGGGAGGCTAGAAAGGGGTTTTCCAAAGGGTTTCGCAGCATCACCTTGATTTCACAGAAGAAAAACCCTATTTTTACGTCATTTTAATTTCAGCAAGCCCCTTCGAATTTTGCCAACTCTCCTTAACCCTTTCAGAACTGAATTTTTAATATGAAAAATAATCCATTTTTGATCATCAATAATTGAATGTAAGACAAACAAGAGCTCCCCTACTAAGTTTGAGCGGGTTTCCACCATAGGTTTAGAAACTAGGAAATCATGGCAAATGCCACCATCAGGTCTTAAAGATAAAAATGGAAGCATATTTTTTACTCATTTTAAATAATGTTTTCATACAAAGATCTTATCAAATTATTTCGTGTGAAAAATTTTTAAACAATTTTTAGATTTCGATTTTAGGTCGGTACTTAACCAAACATGGTATTCAGGTTATTAGCATTCATCTGAATAGCGGAACAATACAGGTCACTCAGATATGAAAACACTCACTTCTTGTTGAACCATGTCATGAAATGTGATTCACATACTTTGTAGAGGTGACATCTAGTGTTTTATGGTGAGACTAGATACTCAGCCAGTAGCTAGAACTCTTTATATATTAAGGTGGCAAATGCCACCTTAATATATAAATTAACTGCCTTAATTAACTGCCTTAATATATAAATTAACTGCTTAATATATAAATAAACTGCCGGTGGCAAATCTAATCGCAATGTGAAAGTGTGTGTGACTGTCGCACACTTTCACAAAACTAATCGCATCATTTCACAACTCCACTGTATTTTACTAAATGGTTTCGAATTTTGCTAAGTTGCCTCCATTTGCCCCAACTCACAGTAATTTCACAGAAAAAAAAAATCAAAATTTTTTCATATTCTCTGAATAACTTTAAATTTTGTCACTCTTCTTAGTTTTACAAAACCAATCCCAATTTTTTCAACTCATCTTTCTTTTGCCAAGTGGCTTTGAATACTATCAACTACCCTAGATTTGGCAACCTCCCCTCTATTTTGCCAACTCTTCTTAATTGTGCAAAAACAATCCCAATTTTCACAACAAGCCATAATTTTACAGAAAAACTCACAATTTTTAAATCTTCCCTAAATTTGTCAAGTTACTTCGAATATTTCACAACTCGCTTGTACTTTACCAAGTGGCTCTAAATTTTGCCAACTCTCCAATATCTTTCCAAAATTTTACAGAAAAATCCCAATTTTTACATCTCACCTGAATTTTATCAAGTCACTTTAAATTTTTCAACTCCCCAATATTTTGCCTACTCTCCTTAATTTCCAAAACCAATCCCAATTTTCAAAACTCACCTATATTTTTACCACGTGGATTCAAATTATGCCAACTCTCCTAGATTTTGCTAACTCCCCTAAATTTTACAAAAAAAAAAATTCATAACCTACCTGGATTTTACAAAATCGCTTACAATTATACCAACTCCGATTTACTTTGGGGGAAGTCTTCCCCCATCCTCCCCCCAAAGCTATGCCCCTGTGTGTGCATAATAATTGTTATGAACAGCTGTTTGTATAGATTCTTTTTTCAATTCTATAGTCCCTTGTTTTAAATTTGGTTCTAAATCATTATTTCCTCACTAAACTCTGGAAATGCTAATCAAACATACACTGAGATGCCAATTTATTAGGTACACCTACCTAATAGCATGTTGAACCTCTCCTTTGGCCTTCAGAATAGCATGAACTCACAAGATGCTGGATGTGTTGTGCAGGAATGTTGTACCATGCAGAAATGACTGTCGCACACTTTCTCAAATTGGACAGCAGCATCTTGCTGCGAACAGCCCTTACCAACTTATCCCAAAGATGCTCGATAGGATTTATATCTGAGGACTATGCAAGCCAATGAAGAAAGGAAAACCAGTTCGCATATTCCTGGAACCATTTGGTGGCAATACATGCCTTGTGAGTAGGTACATTATCATGCTGAATGTGTCCATCCATGTGAAGATAAACTGTAGCCATGAAGGAATGAACCTGGTCAGCAACGATGTTCAAATACACTATGGCATTCAGATGTCCTTCGGTAGGTGTCAGGAATGTGTGCCAGGAAAACATTCCCCATACCATCACTGGTCTCTCCTCTTGGAGCCATCTTGTTTGGTGACAAACTTCACCATCTTGTTTGGTGACAAACAACATGGAGCCATCTTGTTTGGTGTCAACAAACAAGATGGCTCCATGTTGTTTGTGCCAAATTCTGATCCTTCCATCAACATGATGCAAAAGAAACATTGATTCGTCTGACCAGGCTTTTTCAGTCCTCGATGGTTTAGTGTCGATGCTCCTGCACCCACTGGAGACACACTTTCATGTTCTTTGCTGACAACTTCAGCACTCCACATTGTAAGCAGCTGTTGCAGCCCATTCATGACAAGGTCCAATATGTGGTGCATTTGGAGATAACCTTCTGCACACCAATGTTTAATTCTGTTATTTGCCTGGTTGTGGTCTGTCTGTTCACTTGCACAATTCTCACCAGTCTCCTTTGACCCCTCTGATACATAAGCTGTTTTTGTCCACAGGATGGCCATTACTGGCAGTTTTTGTTTTTTCACATCATTTTCAGCAAAACCTTGAAATGGTTGTGTATAAAAAGCACAGGAGGTCAGCCATTCGGGAGATGCTAGAACCAGCATGCCTAGCACAAACTATTGTGCCATGTTCAAAGTCACTCAGGTGATTTGTTTTGCCCATTCTGACACTCAAATTCTAACTGATGCTTGAAGAATTGATCTGCATGATTTATACCCCACACTGTCATGTGACATTATGTTTTGGAATGAACCATTTATGTGATGAGAGTATCCAATAAACTGGCATCTCAGTGTATATGCAAATGCTAATTTGTGTGCAAACAACACCATTGCAAATGGAACAAGTGGTGAATTAACATTAAGTATCAAATCCATAATTTTTCTGTTTCTCTTTTAGGTCCTAAACCACAAAAACAATTATGAAATATTTCCAAGAAAATAAACTGGAGCCTATTGCTCTGTAATAGGTTGGTTCCAGTTTATTTTTTTAGTTAATGAAACCAAACAGCTGCATTATATTCACTACCTAGAATGACCACAAAAGTAAATTTGACTGCTGGCATTTAGGGTTGACTCTCAATACATTTCATATCATTACTATATTATTTTTAATCCTGCAGTAATCACATGGCTTTTGATAACACGTTTAGTTGTGTGGGAGACCAATGTCACCCATTTAGTAAATCAAAATTTTGGAGAAAATTTTACGTTTTGAGGTTAATTTGGAATTTATCAAAAAATTTCCTGCTAAAGTGCACTTACACATAAAAATGCTTATATATTATCGACATAAGCTGGGTGACATGTACACTCAAGCAATTAATCACATTTCTGTCAAAAAGATACATTTGGCTATTTTAATTGTTACAATAAATATAATTATGTTAAAACTATTTTGTCATGGAGCAAAAGTGAAATTAAACTGAAGTATGTCAACTATACTGATGTGAAGTGGTGTAGCAAAATACTAAAAAAAATAATTAAATTATCATATACTGTTAATCTGAAATGAGAAAATAACTTTCTATACTTCAGGTAAACATTGTAGATTTAATCTGATTTCCACAGCATTCCATTATCTCTTATACTGATGCCTTTTACAATTAGTTAATTGGTTTGCAACAGGGGTTGAAGTATTTGATCCCAACTCTGCATGCTTTCTTTCCTCATGGGAAGTCATTATGTAGTTCCTCAGTAAGCTGTAGAATGAAAGCTCTCCCAGTAATCTTTCTTCCTGTAAGATCCATGAATTGAATCTGCAAGAATTAAGATATTCTAGAAATTCTGAAGGGGCCATTTTTGTCAACTTGCTTTTATGGTATATTTTCTATACATTTGATCTGAAACATCTACATTGTGCTATGTAGAATAATGCAGTCTCTAAAGTAAATAATAAAAGTTTTTTTTTTCCTATCACTACCAATAGAAATACTGGGATAAGCTGTGCTGAGTATATAGTTTTTTTTATTTATTTAATCTACACTAATGGAACTGTGTTTGATGCTTAGAAAATTTTTCTGAATACAGTTCAGTATTAATAATCTGAAGGCAGAAGTTCTCTTTTTAACTGACTGCATTACCTAAACAAGAATTTTTGCTAATCAATTCTTCTACCATATTTAGGGAAGTAACAAAACTGTCAACAGTCCCTTTTCTGCTCATCCTGACACAAAGAATGACACTTTTCCAAGCTTTAGATCATTGGACATGTATCATTGTTCCCTATGTAAGGGAAACTGTTTAGAATACACATTGACAGCTAGTCAAAATATGAATTCAAACTATATTTGTTTATCATATATATTCTACATCTCGCTGTTGAGGAAGGAGCTGTTGATTCAGATGAAGTAATCAAAAAATTTATTGCCAACATCCATTAAAGAAAACAACCATGGTATCTTTCACTAGTTTGCAGACATCATGAGACTGAAAGATGAACATATGTATTACTTAAATACACGAAATCTTGCTGCAGTCCTAAATATACCTTTCCTTTTGTCTCTTGGCTAATTTTGTTTCAAGCTCTCCCTCTTCCCAATAAACTAAAAGCATTTGGCACAACTGGCCACTGCTATACATGTGCCCTCAACATGCAAAATCACACATTTCTCAATTACATGATGATGCCTTCACATTGCAGCCAAAAGATTTGTGGTTCTTCTTTCCATTGTTTTTGCCCTTTTCAAAAATTCACTTGTTATATATTTCTCTATGTAAATTATTAAAAGCCAGAGAATATTGAATATAATTTAACAGTAAGGATGACCACTATGGACGTTCGAAGTAGTTTAGGCTTATATCCTGCAAAACTTGTATGTTAACTTTTTAATTAATTTTCCCATGCATCTTTAAATTAACACCAAACTTGAACACACAGAAATGGTATTACATTTAACCCTGGGGTAGGGATGACTCAGTTGATAGTATACCAGGCTCGCAATCTACAGTTCCCAGGTTTAAGTCCCAATTGCGCCTGTACTGATATTTATCTCTGTTAACCTCCACCCTTCCATTGATCAAAAAAAATAAAAAATCTGTTAACATCTACAGTCTTGTAGATGTTAACTGTTGGTTTTCCCCTTATCCAGCATTGCACTGCTGGTTTTGTATAAACTAAGAATAATTTTTTCCAACTGAGCTTGTCAAAGCATAGAAATCTAATTTACAAAGAAATTCCAACAAGGAAGTGATGCTTCTACAGAGGTCATGGTTTTTCAACTCATTTTTCCTTCAAGCAGATGGCAAAAAAAAGTGAATTTTATGACATAAGATACTACAGAGGGAAAATGCTATCAAATGATGTTATCTTTGTAGCATGAGCAGGTACTTTACCCCTGTGGTATTTATTGTTTTAGCTTTTCTGCCTTTTGCTGAAGAGTAATGTAAAATGCATGTTATCAGAAAAAACTTGCTACAATTCTAATATTTTTCTTTCCTCCTTTTGGCCCAAATAAAATGATTCAATAGAATTCAATTCAATTAACCACTACCATATACAGATATGACCTTTGCTGTTATTAACAAATTGGTTGAGAGTTTCATACTGAACTTTTTTGCTTTTATTTTACTTCATGCATTAGTTTGCTTTATGGCTAACTCAAGTAACAATGACAAAAGAATAAGAAACAATGCTCTATCCAATACAACTGTTGGCTACAGACATTCTTGAAAATCCCAACAGTTTACCATCAAGTTCATATAATGTATTAGAGAAATATTTTTATCATTCTTTCCTGTATGAATTATGGCAGAGATGAGCAAATTTTTCATAACTGTATCGAAAGGATTTTATAAATCCATTAAGTTTCCATCAAGCATCTTTCCTTGAGCCTCACATTAGCAAGCAAGTTGAAGATGATTTTATTTGTTAATATTTCAATGAAAAAATTTTATGCCAAAAGAACAAGAATATCTACAATAAATTACCACTTTGAAGTCTATTCAAATTTTTAGAGGAAAAATTGTCTTGAGCTGGATGGGATATGAACCCACGACCTCCTGATAACGTCAGGTGCTCTGGACCACTGAGCTACCAGCCACCGATCAAGATCTCCTCTAACTGATGATATGAACATTTTCAACCTACATTACGTGCAGGGACTGTTCTGGCAATTTCGCCACAAGTGGTAGACACGTGTCATATAGATGGAAAGTATTTCTTACAAGTATACTATTGATAAATAATAAACTCTACTAATAAATTACCACTTTGAAGTCGGTTAAAATTTTTTTTAGAGAAAAAATTGTCTTGAGCCGGTTGGGATACAAACCCACGACCTTCTAATAACATGTCAGGTGCTCTGGACCTGCACCTGATGTAGGTTGAAAATGTTCATATCATCAATTAGAGATCTTGATCGGTGGCCAGTAGTTCAGTGGTCCAGAGCACCTGACATGTTATCAGGAGGTCGAGGGGTTCATATCCCACCTGGCTCAAAACAATTTTTCTCCTAAAAATTTTAATCGACTTCAAAGTGGTAATTTATTAGTAGATATCAAATAAGTAGTTTATTTATTATTTGAACAAGAATGTGTGTTGAACATCCATACTCTATGATATTATCATCTATCTTTTTTATTCTAATATCAGTATGTTTGATGAATTATTAGTTACAAAATCAAATATTTGATTACAATTGACACACATATATATATGAAATACTATATACATTCTGATGCAGCAGAGTGGTTAGCATGTTTGGCTGCTGATGAAAGGGATCTGGGTTCAAGCACTGTGTAAAGCATGAATGTTTGTGTTGTCTTTCTGCTGAGGTCCCGCCATCTTCACAGACCTTCTACTATGGTGTATTAAACTGACAACCTTCTGTCAGACCTCTGTGGCATGCAGCTGCTTGAAGGGTTATTTTACTTATTTATATATAAATATCATAAACTCTTGTCTGAAGAATTGTTACAATACATGTAAAGCTATAAAGATGCCTTATTCTATAACCTAAGGTTAGAAGGTTATAAATCTGAAAAAAATCTTTAAATTGTGTGTCGACTTTATTTAAAATTATACATGCATTCAAAAAACGTTATACCAAAAGAAGAGAAAATAAACTTACCCTACACCACTCGTTCTTTCTCGACGCACAGGAATATTTGGTGCAAAAGTTCTTTTAGGTGTAGCACCCAAAGTCAAATCTCTTGGGCTTCGAATTGATGGTAACCTGAAAGAGATATGTTAAATTTTAAGGTGGGTATAAGTATTATTATAAAAATTCTTCATATAAATCCATTTGTAAATCGTAAATGTTTTCAGTTTTTTTGCTCAGTGTCATTTGCATTGCCAGATATCTTTTTTTCTACACCACTCTAAAAAAAAGCCTTTTTAAAATTAAATTTATTGTCATTAAATATTTTACATAAAATCCAGATTAATTTCATATATGACATGTTTCTGTTCATTAAGCTATTTGACAAAAAGTTCTTGCTTAAAATCAATCTTTTTGGATGAGCACAGTGAAAAAAACATTAGTTTGTGGTTTAATTCTAGTTTTTCAGGCTAGGCACTGAAGAACATTAACCATCAAAACTTCCTCAGAATTAAGATAACTGCATGAAACTTTTTTTTATAGAAAACATCACTTGGTATTATGTATCTCAATTAATGAATCTACTGCTAAAATTTTGTAAAGGATCCCCCTCTTGGCAAAATATTTTTTCAGCCAACTATACAACTATAAAGTATTTGTTATAATTTAAAAACTTTAATTGAGAAATGTTTTAAAAATACTTTCACTCACTCAAATTTATTCACTCTGGTAGGGAATATTCTCTAATCCACAAGAATGTTAAAAAAAACTCAGAAAATGAAATGAAGCAACTCACCAAAAAAAGTATTAATAAAGCAGCAACCATATAATTGTTATAAACAATTAAAATTGTCATTGTGCATATTCATAAAAGAAATCTTTATTTTTGCAAGATGTTTACATAATATTAAATGATTCAAGGACAAACAAAAAATTATGTAATACACTGATTACCATAAATTAAGGAGCTACTTGAAAGTCAGGTTTTTTCAAAAACCCTTGTATCTGCTATATGTGAATTAAAAGATAAGTACAGTGTTCATATACACCTAAAAATAACAGTTGAAAAAAAAATAAAACTTTGCATATAATTTTGGGAATAAAAAATACATGATAAAAAAGTAAATGTTAACCCAGTTGATAGCTCAATATGGAGTGTGGTCTTCTCTTACACCTATGCAGGCCTTGAAGTGCTGTCTCACACTGTTGAAAAGACTGTCCAGTAGCATTGTAGGTAGTACTCTCCACTGTTCCTCCAGAGCATGTTGAAGCTCTGGGAAGGTTGGAGGAGCAGGATTCAGGGGAGCAGCTCATCTCCTGAGAGCATCTCATGATTGTTCTATGAGATTTAAGTATGGAGACTGAGCTGGCCATTCATAGTTTGATAGTGCTACTTTCCACATAGCAATCAACAAAGCAACAAATGGTGCAGGAGTATGTTACCATCCAGTAGAAGGAAGGTATCACCTATTGTACATACATATTGTCACATGAAGGGATCCAAGATTTCATCTCTGAAGCAATCAGTGATGTAGCATTTGAAAACATACAGATCTGTGTGGCTGCCCAAAGATATCCCTCCTCAATCTATGACATTACTACCACTCTAGATGCCCTGTTAAAGAATATTTGTGGTATAATAGTGTTCCTGGTTCCCTCCATATTACCTATCAATTGACACTGTAAATCATTGTGAAGAGCAAATCTTGATTAATCAGTGAAGAGCATGGATTACCATTCTCCTGAGTGTAGTTGGCATGATATCTGCACCAATTTAGATGATCTCTCCTGTGGTGCCAGATCAAGGGCATGCACACTATTGACTATCTAGTGAATAAGCATATCTCGTGAAATCTTCAGAATATGGTGGAAGTGGATATTAACATTCCTCTCACTATTGCAAGGTCTGATCAGTTAACGTGACGCTGACATCCTGCTCTTCCTGATGCATAACACCAGATAGCAGCCCTTCCTTGGGGTTGTTGACCATCATCATCTGGATGTGCTCTGTCTTAGATGGAGGCTGCCAAATACTATGAACCACTGAATTACTCACATTAAGCCATGTGGCAGCATTTGCTTGACTTTGGCCTGATTTCAGCCAACCTATAGTTCATCAAAGCACTTCTGCCAATAAATGTCTGATGGACATTCCCAACAAATCTGCCATCTCGACAACTCCACCTCACACTTCGCGGAGAAAAGCTTTGATACACTCAATTTTAATGCTAGATGCATTTACACATACAGCTGTCAATGTCATTCACCTGCATACTGTATTTCAATCCTTGGTTGGATTTTACATACTATAAATGATTTTCCTACATTACAGGATACCACATAACAGGATGTTATGTGGTCTTCCAACAGATGTCCTGCTGCTATTGTCATATTTTACAATAACACTATTTTTTTTCATTTGTGGAAACCAATGTATATACACTGGTTTAATATGGACTTTGAATTTTTTTCAATCATCCATGATTCAAACTTGATCTTCCCATTACCATACAAATTAAAATTTTCAATATTCTGTAAGATTAGAAGCAGATGTCACCACAGGCATCTTTTCCAATATTCCAAATGGGGATTTCTGCTGCTTTGTCTTACTGGAAATCTGTTGTGACTGTCCAGTTTGTGTAACTGTCTCAAATGCTGCCTGCAGGTATTGTACCTGTCAATCACCTCATACATTCATCTTGGGTTTCTTACCACAGTTCTAGTACTTACTGGTTATTTTTCCTTCAGTGTTCACTTTTACAACAAAGAAGATGTGCCGTTTCTGAGATAGAGGAATCCACATTTTGCATCAGCCATCATACCTTTTTCAAATTCTGATAAATTGCACCATTTGTTCACTAATCCTCCCAGGGTTAAGCAGCTTGAAATACTGGTTTATATCAGAGTCCAAGCTATTTTTTTTACTATGCTGTCAAAAAAAAAAACTTTGAAACCTTTTTTTTTGCCAAATAACTAATGCAAGGGATTATGGCATGTTACATACCAATTAACCAGCTTTTAATTCTGGATTTTATAAAAAATAAAATATTCAACAAAAAAAAACTAATTTTATTTTAATAGGATAATTTAGAATCAAGTAGTAAAAATAATACATATGAACAGAAAGGTTATATCTGAATAACATAAAAATAAGTAATTTTTTTTGTTTCAAGTAAAAATTCTCTTTTTGCAATTTCTTTTTTATTCTCTATTTTTGAAGGAGGATATATTTCTCTCAGTCCATTTTTGCAATTTTCTTCAGATTTGTAGCTAGGCTGAAAATAGTCTGCAAATGACTCGAAGCCCAACAAATCAATACTAATTCATACAAGACATGGACACATGATATGAATCTGGCAAAGGTTGCCTTCTCCGTGTCAGTGATTGGGAGGAAAGCTGAATTTGTTCAACTGCCATTTCTACACCTATTGATTACCCAAAACCAGCAAATCAATATTTTCAGCTCAGCCCCAAATCTGAAGAAAATTATAAAAAGGGACAAAAACAAATTTAGCCTTCATAAAAATTGGGCATATACATATTTCCCCTACATTTGCAGATATTTGTTATTTATTATATTAGAAAAACCATATGTTCTCTACATGAGATGTTCACAGAGAATCAGACAGATGTCAGCCAAAACAAACCAATGACTGCTGCTGCCAAGAGCAAAACTCCCCAACCTGTCCATGGTCAGTAGGGGACACCGATGGGCTTGAAAAAGCTGCTGTCCATCAGATGTTGAATTAAGCCATGGCCCCATGTGTGGGAGAGCCATACCCTGTGTATGTTAACACACAGAATGGCCTTGACAGGATGTTACGTGGTCTTCCAACAGATGTCCAGTGGGTTCCCTCCCCCAGCCATCTCTAAGCTTTCAAAGTCCTTGTGACCTGGCATTAAGCTCACTGTGTGCAAAAAGTGACACTCAAAGTACCCAAAGCTGCTGCTGTGCTGGCAGTTCAACACACAGCTACCATAGACTGGGAGCACACCACACTGCTAGCCCATGCATCAACTTACTACCATCATCCATGAGGCTATTTAAATAATGACTACATCTGTCCCCACCTGCAACCACCCTTCACAACATGTGAAAAGTTCTTAACAGCCCTAATGTCACTTCACTGAAGACTGAGCAGTCCTTGCTCCAGAAATCTTTTCAATATGCTAATTGTTTGAAGGATGAATTTTTAAAATTTATTGCTCAATGACAGAGAATTTTGTTACTTTAATCAAAAGGAAATTTCATTCTGAATAATGATTTTTATTTCCTTTCATAATTCTTTCTTGGCTCTTTGTTTTTTACTGAATATATTTTTCTGTTAAACCATTCAATATAAACTCAAAAAAATTTGTCCTCCCAACTATAGAAACAATTTCCATGCCAAGAAAGCCCATTTTGCTTTCATATGCAAAACCTCATTCAATTTTCAGGAAACAATAAAAGATCAGTTTTCGACTGGAAAGTGAAGAAATAATTTTTAAAAAAAATATAAAACCTAATGTAATGTTAACAAACATATCCACAGCAACAAGTTGCAAGCTGGTTATCATCATAATTAGCAATGCAGCATAACTCTAAACGATTGGTAATGATGTAAAAAAAAACTATGGAAATAAAATCAAAATAGATTTATAGAAATAAAAATTAAGCTTTAATTATAAAACTAGATATAAAATACTAACTGAATTGAAAAGATATCCAATGTTGACAATGCTATACACATCACTGCCCATGCATGGCTGCATCTTGCTGGGGCTGTGACTTAGTTTGCACGGCTGAACTGCACAAACATGTTTTGGTTTCAGTAATTGGAGAGATTTAACTGAATACCGGGATGAATGATAAAAATAATTTTAGGCAGAAAAGAGAGATAAAGTACGTCATAATTGCTCCCAAAATCCTCTGATTTTAAAAAAGCAGCTTTTGGTTAATTTTAAAGAGAATTTCAAAACTAAGAAAAAGTGAGTTTGCAATTTGCAACAGTTCAGATCAAACTTGCAAGTTTAATCAGGAGGTTGCTTGAATGTAGAAAAACGGATCCAATCACTTAAATAAATTGCCCCTCGAGCAGCTGCTTGCCACAGAAGTCTGACAGGAGTCTGTCAGTTTAATATGCCAGAGAAGGTCTGTGAGGAAGGCAAGACATCAGCAGAAAGACAACATCCATACCTCACCAGGGGCTTGAACGCAGACCCCTTTGATTAGTAGCCAAGCACACTAACTACTCAGCCACTTACAAATTTATATCGTAGCTTAATAAAATATTCCTCAAATGAAAACATTATTAAAGCTTGAATTATGCATTTTTAAACAGCAATTGCTTTTTTTTTAATTGAAGTTTTATGTGTTGGGTCAAAAAAGGCATTTTTCGACTCTCATTTCCGATTCAATGTATGTAATAGATGGGGACCCTGAAAGGTTAAAGTTACCTATTTTTAATTTGCATGTCTCAAAAACTTTACTGTGAACTAATAGCTGCTACTGTTGATATACACCAGCTTTTATTCCCTTTACAAAGTTCATTCTTCAGAATGAGATGGTCATAATTTGTTGCCACTGAATCACCTGAAGACTAATATAGAATTAAAAATAGTCATGGTTTAAGTATTTACAAGATAAATGATTGTTTCTCATTGTGCTTTCAAAATAATAAACAACAGTATTCAGCATAGGAAAGATTATCAAATCTTGTTCATTACCTTGCACTTCTACCAACAGGAACTCCTCTTCTTCCTAGAAGTCCTCTAGGTAAATGGCTGTAGTCCTGCATATCATTAGTACCTGATGACCCTGGGTTTTCATTTTGTTGATTCATATCTGTCAAAATGCAGAAATAAATTTTAAGTTTAAATTTATCAGTTCATTCAATTAGACTTATTTAAATAATTATTTCACTATATATGGAACTGAATTTTGATTAACTGGAGTGTTAATCCCAATGGTGATGGCAGTTTTTTCTTGTCTTCAATTTTTCTTTAAGATAAAGTTGCAAATGTTAGAAAATAATTTAATGAACTTTCTTCATTAAGAATTAGAAAGTACAAGAAATGTTTTGAAGGAAATAGTAGTTGTAACTAATATTTTTGACAGAACTGTTGTCATTTTCTAGTTTACCAGTTGTCATTGTTTCTGTTATTGTGATATGCTGTTGCTTTTTCCTCTAGTGGGTATGATTATTATTTGCTGTAGGATGAATCTCAGGTTGCTTTTCATTGGAGATTATTCTTTCAGTAGGATTTTTTTCATTCTACTAGGGTGTTTAGGATGTCATTATTAGAGAAAATTTCCAGCATTTCTGTGAGTGATAGTTGGAATTTAGCTTGGGCACTCGGATAACAAATGAATGGAAAAATTGAGGAGTAATTTTTTCTGTTAAGAATATTTGCTACAGTGCTGAGCTCGGCCCATTTTTAATAATATTGCACTGGTGGTTCTTAAAAGGATCTGGGTCATTCCATGTCAAAATCAACCAAAATTTTGGAAAAACTTCACCACCAATCACAGATTTCAATGACCTTTGGCATAAATGTTAGCACACATTAGATGAAAGGGATTATTAAACTAAGGGGAAAATATACAAATTGCGACTAAATATACTTTTTTTCTTTGCTTCTAAGATAGATGAGAAGATCAAACTTGGTCTTCTCATCTACCATAGGAGAATTTAGAAACTTGGTGTACTGATGTAGATTTTGATTATTAATTCAATACAAAAAAAACAAATTTAAAAAATGTAAGGCTCGAAAAAAAAATTGAAAAAACTGAACTTTAAAAATGTGAAAAAAAGTGATGTGGCCCAATAGATAAATTAAAACGGACATATGCTGAACATTGTACAAAATTTGGAGTATGGCCATTTCTTTGATAACGAGAAAAAAAAATATTGAATCTGTACCAATGTTATTGTTAATGATGCACTGCAGGGGGCTGCATTGTGTAAATAGTGATTACCTCCATTTTTCAACCTTTGAGGAAAAATATTTCTTTGCTGATATTATCTTTAGAACAGGGTTGGGCGGAAAAGTCGCCCAGGGTGTCAATGGCAGGGGATACTGCAACGAGTTTAATCTAATAATAGAAACTGTAATTTTTTTCATTTACTACACAATATTCAAGTTGTACCTTGGTACTTCTAAAATATAAAATCATAATTCTCTTGATCATTATGTTGGTAACTTAGCCCTTTACAGTTTAAATGATTATATATTCTAATTATTTATGATTCAATTATTTAATATCAACGTATTTTAGGATAACTTTTATTTCATCTGCAATGAACATGTCTTCATTAAAATGAACTAAATTTACAATTGCGTATGTGCAATTTTTTCTATTCATTAAATTTGAAGGAGCAAGGGGATGCCAAATAATTTTCTTGGCCTGGGTGCCAAAAGAACTATAAATGGCATTGCTTAGTTCTTTGCTTATTTGAACCAATATAGACTACACTAGCCCTATAAGCATGGCTTTCTATTACAAAGTGTTCCCTAATGAAGTATCGATAGAACTGGAAGCTGAATGATTACCATAGCAACAGTGCAGTGAGATTTCCCTCCCTATGCACTACTTTAAATGACACCATTGAAGGAAATTATAATAACTAATACTTTTGGCATAACTAAAGCAATAAATCAGCTGCACATAACAAGGGGAAAGCCAATGCAATAACATGCACACAAAGACCTAAGCAAACAGATTTTTTCGTATAATCAATTATCAACATCTAGTATATCTAAATCACAATCACCAAATCATTACTGCAGGATCGAGAAAGATCAACAGGGTGATTACCGGCTTCATCTGTGTGTTCAGGTTACTTTTATAGCAATCTATTCATATATAAAGATTAAAAAGTATTAATATTTTTCTAGAGGAAATGCAATGCTAAAGTATTTTTGTACATTAGCTGCTACATTTCTAGAGAAATGTTAATATTTTTATAGTTATATTAATTACAAAGAAAAAATATGGATAGATTTCCACACTTATTATTCCATTAATGGAATACTTGAGGGGTGGCAAAATACAGGGTAGTTATAATTAAACTGACAGTACTCGGAGCAATGTAGAGAAGGATCTACTCGATAGATCACAGCAAAAAGTGGTGAATACCTTAATAAGAACATGGGGTACAGAATTTGCGAATAAAAATAGTTTTAGTGCCACCAGGTGGCATGGGTGCACTAAAAATATGGTAGAACATGCTAATTTCTCATGACATTGCAGCCAATCACATATGAGAGTCTCATGAGGCACACTATAAAATGTGATGTCTTCCCTGTAATCGCTAGGACTGAGCTTTGCTAGTGAAACTCTTTTACCAAAATGGCGGTAATGCCACCGCTGCATTAGTGAATATCGTCATCTGACAAATATAAGAAAAGGACCTTTGTCGCTAAAAGGACTGAAGAATATAATACAGAAATTCGAAGAAACGGGCAAATTGGGTGTGGCTCCAGGTAGAGGCTGCCGGCCTTTTGCAGAAAGCATTGCAGAAGATGTCACACTTACTGTTGCAGAAACCAGTTGCAATCGGCGCTACCCATAGTGCCAGACAGGTATCCCGGCAACTGCAACTTCATGGTCAACTGTCCGTAAAATTATATGGTCCATCCTGAAATGGTATCCTTATAAAATTCAGGGTGCAGCAATTGCAACCACATGACCCTGAACAGTACACCTACTTCACTTTGTGATTTCTGGTGAGGATGCAGCTTGACGACATGTAGCCTTCGAAAGTCTTATGGATTGATGAGGATCATTTTTTCCTACATGGAGCAGTGAATACACACAACTACCGAATATGGGGACCTACACATCCACATACTGTGTATGATGTGCCCCTACACTTAAACTATGTAACTGTATGGTGCAGGTTTACTGCAAAGTTTATAATCAGACCATTTTTCATTGAGATCACTCCTCAAGGCCCTATGCATTGAGCAGTGAATGGACCATGTTACACAGATCTTTTCCACCGCAAGCTTTCCAGCTTTGCAAGAAAGAAATTGCTTAGACTCCATAGCCTTCATGCAGGATGGGGCGCCACCCCATATTGCACATATGGTAATGCAATTGTTGTGTACCACATTTGGTGAGGACAGAATAAAAGCTCGGATGTTTTCCAATGCTTGGCCACCACATTCCCCTGACTTAAACCCATGCAATTTTTGGTTATGGAGTTACATTAAAGCCAAGTTTATCAAGGCAATGTTGAATCGCTTGCTGAACTGAAGGCAAAGAATAACACAGCATGTTGCAGCCATTCCCCAAGACATGTTTCAAGCAACTGTAAGCCATGCCATATTATGTTTCCAGCACATTTTGCATGTGAATGGTTCACATATTGAGTATCTTGATTTGTAAAATAATGGTTATGTTTGTTCAACTTATATTTTTTTAGCACACCCATGCCACCTGGTGGCACTAAAATTAACTATTTTTTTTATTCGCAAATTCTCTACACCACATTCTTTTTAAGGTATCTACCACTTTTCACTGTGATTCGTCAAGTAGATCCTTCTCTACATTGCTCTGAGTACTGTCAGTTTAATTGTAACCAACCTGTACTTATTCCATTAATGGAATAATAAATAGGATAAATACAAGTCATATCCTATTATTTAAACCTTCTGAAAACCATTTTTTTTAATTCCTTACTATACAACTTGAAATAATATTGCAGTCTAGTAAATGAAAAAAATTAGTTTCTATTAAATTACTCACAGCGCCCCTCTACCAGTGGCGACTTTCCTACCCAGCCCTTAAGATAATATCAGCAAAGAAATATTTTTCTTCAAAGATTGAAAAACAGAGGTAATCACAATTATACAAACAGTTTCACATATCAAAATAATTTTTTTCTTTTAATTATTACAGAACAGTTGACCAAAAAAAAGGAAATAATTTACCATTTTCAAGTTACTTGAACCTGAAATTGGGATATTTAATAACCTGTCTTGGTTTTTACTGATCAAAATCTGATCTCCCTATGTATCACTCAACATTTGTTTTGCTAAATTTGTTCCCTCTAAAAATTTGGCTTTTGTTTGCTTGTTTGTAAAAAAAGGATATGAACTTTTACCTACAGCAGCATTATAGCAGTGATATATTTTAGAAGTACTAAGTGGCAAATGGTAGTTGGAATTATAAAGTTGCGCTTGAGTGCAAGCAGCAGAGCACGTTGGTATCTCCTCTGGTGCAAATGTGCAACAGCATCAGTGTGAACTATCTACTGAAAAAACTGTAAAACTACTGAAGTGTATCATTAACAACAACATTGGTACAAATTCAATGTTTTTTTTCTCGTTATCAAAGAGATGACCATACTCTAAATTTTGTACAACATTTCTATGCAGTGCAATGTACAATATATGTCAGTTTTAATTTTTTTTCTATTAGGCAACATCACTTTTTCACATTTTAAAATTTTCAGTTTTTCCAACTTTTTTTTCAAAATCGTATTACATTTTTCAAATTTGATTATTTTTTTTTGTTTCTATGGTAAATGAGAAGAACAAACTTAATGTTCTGATGATTATTAATTCAATAAAAAGAAAAACTTTAGTCACAATCATAATTTGTATATTTTCCCCTTAGATTAACGATTATAACTTTTATTTATCATCCAAAGGTATATAAGGTATGCATTTTCTGCTAAGGGTAACCTTTAAAAGCTGAATCGCAAAAAATGCCGTATTCTTCAATGATGCCATGTAAAAAAAGCCATTCACATCTATTTCAAAAACAGGTAGCCTTTTCTGGTTGGCAGCTAAATAGTGCTGCACTTGAAATCCCATGGCCATTAAAAAATGAAAAGTAAAAAAAAAGTGCAATACCAGATGGGTTATAGTATGGAATAGTGGTGCCTTGCAACAACACATCAGAACAAAGGTAACTTCTGTGCTAATATCAGTGGAAAAAGTGTGTGTGTGTATATATAAAACTGCGACTAAATGACCCTATCACATGCAAAAAAATGCTTACAAATTTTAAGCTGAAGAATAAAAATTTAAATAGGCACCACTAGTAAGATTTTTTTTCTCTATAATTACCAACAATGATCCTTGCTTTTACCATCCAACACAGTAATGAATGCTTGGCAAAGAATATTATATAAGGTGACTGGCAAATGACATAATTACTACCACCACAGTTTGCCATGCCTTGGTGTATTCCAAGAAAACATAACTGTATAGATAGTTGTTACTCTTTACATGTTCTGAAGTTCCAATATGCAAACATTGTCAAAGTTTGCATTGATCATGTCTTCCATTAAATGGTTTCAATTCATACAGAAAGCCTTCATCATGAAGTAGATTTTTAACTTTTTCATTAATTACTTATTCTAACCTCAAATGGCAATAACTTTAATAAACTTCTCTAAACGAATATAAAAATGTTTAAAAAGTGCAAGCAATTACAAACCATAGCTAATCCAAATTTTCATTTCATCTGGAGACAGGAACATGCTGTATTATGTTCCCATGTTGAAATAGCAAGAACAAAAATAAGCTATAAATTAGTTATTTTATAAAAATTTTCTTATCACATTTGTGCAATAAAATATTTACCCTTTTAAGACTTGTCAACAAGCAGTCAGTAGCTCAGTGATGTGTATTTCAATTTCTAATTAAAAGTTGCCAGTTCAGTATCCACTGTAATGAAACATTTCGTTTCAGCAACTTTACTTTTTATGTTTTATTTTTCCCCTGCAACTCGTAAATATTCGATGTGGCATTCAACTTAGCAAATTATTTTTCCTACTTATTTCAAAAAATATTTGATGTTTTTTCTTTTATTTCCGATTTATAAAATTTGCGAAGCAGAAACTTTAAAGATAAATTCCCCAGACATGTCTAAATGCTGGGTCTCTCTAAAATACTCATTGCACCATACAGATTTAGCCTTTATTATGGCTAGTATGGGAGGTCCTCTTGACATACTTTGCTCAACATTTCACAAAACTATTGTCATGTTGACAAAACATTCCTTAAATCATTCCACAAATCTCTCTCAACTTTGATCTCCTTGACCTTAAGAAACTAACCCCAGAGTTTCTTCCATAAGTTTGATAATTTGTAGTCTGCAGACAAAAATTCCAGCCAAAACCTAAGTTTGTCTGCAGCCATACTTAGTCCCAGAGCACAAAGATGACAGACTGGATCAAAGGTTAAAATTTTCAAAGCTGATGTCTGGTTTTGAGTGACTGAATCCTGGCCTTGAATAGCAGACTATTCTTCACAGTGCAGTTATAAACATTTTCGATGTGGTTACAGTGCAGTTATAAACATTATGCACCTTGTATACGATTTTTACCGTTACACAAAATTTTCCTGAAAGAGCTCCAACTCCCTTGAAATATATCATTCTTCGCAGCCAATGAATTCTTGGTACTTGCAATGAAACATGATCAGCTAAACCTTCACCCATCAGTAAGTACTTATTTGCCATCAGTAAGTACTTATTTGCCATCAGTAAGGCAAATAAGTCTCTCCCTGTATTGAGGTTTAGACAGTTTCCCAGGTCTTGATGGAAATTTCCACATTTGGTGCATCAATTTCAAAACCAATACAATAAAACTTTCACTCAGTCTTTCATGACCCTGTGGGAAGTACTCTAAAACCAGTATGTTTAATATATATGTAATACAAAAACATACTGGTTTAGATTTACTTTTAATGTGAATTTTTTGCGAGTTTTAACCTTTGCATGATATTGGTGTAGTGCAAGATATCTCTTCTCACCAATTACCCACTTCGGGTCAAAATCTAATAATGTGGAATGTTTTTCACCCACTACCAACCAATTATTCAAAATGCCAATCCGAACAACCTGGCCATAGCAATCCCAAACTTTAAGTCAATTGGATCCCTTTTCTGTATTTAGCATAATTAGTAAGTAATCCATATGGAGTATAAAAAACATGGACGAGACTATAAGATTGCTGTTTTACCCAAATATCTTACTATTCAATCTGAAACACGAAAATTCAACATTATGCACCTGGCGATCCTATAAAAACTTACTGAAAATCAGCCAAAAACGTAATCTCAATAAAAACAAAATAATCAAATGCTACATAGATAAAATATTAAAAGCCTTTACATGCAAAGTTGCTGAAATATTTCATTACTTAAAGCCATGAGGAAAGTACATAACTTTTTGGAAAAATTTTCTGAAATCGAATATTATTTCACATCAATTAACAGCACTTGTTTACCTGATAATCTATGCTACAAACACTTCCAAAGTATCAATCGCTTTAATTATCAACAGTTAACATGTATCAAAACTATTGTTAAACATCTCGTAGCTCAATGCTCTGCATGAGTGCGTTAAACTCCACATACACGGTTATGGCTAGGTTTTCTGTGTTATAGTTCATCATCATCATCCTCAAGTAGCCATGGGCTACGGAGGTCCAACCAGACCACGCAGTTTAATTCTCCAAGCATATCTGTCCTGAGCTACATCTGCTGCATCCGGCCACTGCACACCAATTACAACAAGGTCCCGTTTGATATTGTCTGCCCACCGCATCCTAGGTCTCCCCCTCCTTCTGAGGCCTCTAGGCACACTGTTCATAACCCTATTCGCCAATCTATAATTATCCATACGGGCAACATGGCCAAACCAGCGGAGTCTCTCTCTGCACAATATGCTGCGTAAAAGAGGTTGCAAACTCCTTTGCCTAACCTCATCATTAGTTACAAAGTTAAACCACCTAATACCCAAGATACTGCGTAAGCATCTAGAATCAAAAGCATCTAGTTTCCTGTTATCTTGTTTACACAGCGTCCAAGTTTCACTACCATAACTAACCCTAGAAAGAACCAAACTATTATACAGTCTAATTTTAGTCTTTAGGTGTATACGCCTATTTCTCCACAATCTCCATAGATTCTGAAAAGTCCCGGCAGCAATACCTATTCGTCTGTTAATCTCATGCCGCACATCACCAGTATCAGTTACATAGCTCCCAAGGTAATTAAATTGTGACACCTGCTCAAGACTGCAACCATTCAGATTAACTGAATCACAACCTGCCTGACCAATTTTCATCACTTTAGTTTTCTCTCTGTTTATAACCAAACCTACTCTACTACCAGTCTCATCAACAGCTTGAATGAAAGAGTTCATCTCATCAACATCATTTGCCAAAAGGGCTAAATCATCAGCATAATCTAAATCAGAAATTTTCGTATCTCCAGCCCATTTAAGGCCAAAATCTTTTCCTCGAAGCGAATTTCGCATAACATAATCAATAACCAAACTAAAGAGAAAAGGAGACAAAATGCACCCTTGTCGAACACCAGACGTAATGCTAAACCAATTGCTACAAGACTTACCAACTGTCACACATGACTCAGTGTTATTATAGAGAGCTTTCATTATGTTAACTAATTTGTCTGGTATACCATATGATCTCACAATCAACCACAAATTATGACGATCAACAGAGTCGAAAGCCTTTTTGAAATCAACAAAGCTAGCAACCAAAGGTTTCTGAAACTCTAAACATTTCTCAAGAATCTGCCTAAGTGAAAATATCTGATCTACACATCCCCTACCACTTCTGAATCCACATTGCTCATCACGCAATTGCCTGTCAACCAGATTCTTAATTCTATTAAGCACAATCATGGAAAGAACTTTACCTGGAACAGAGAGTAGGCTGATACCCCTATAGTTATCACAAGAACTGCGATCACCTTTTTTGAAAATAGGGATAATAATAGCTCTGGTAAAATCTTTAGGAACCATGTCTTTATCATAAAAGTTATTCAAAATTTCAGTCATCCAAGTGGTAACCAAAACATTCCCAGCTCTGAGCATTTCTGTAGTAATTTCATCTACCCCTGGGGATTTATGAAGTTTAAGTTTAGAGATAGCCAAACTAACTTCAGATTGTGTTATAGGGCCAACATTAAAGCCACCAATGCATCTATCATTATTACAAACAATGGGAGTAGAACTAACCACATTGTTTAGAACATCACTGAAATGCTCAGCCCACCTAGCCATGACAGAATTCTCACCTTCTATAACCTTACCTTGTTTATCCTTCAATCCCTGTATGCCTGTCCGTTTTCTACCACATAAAACATTAACTATCTGGTACAGCTCTCTGCTGTTGTGCTGTCTAACTGCTTCCTCAGCTTTGTCAGCCAAGCTATCAAGCCAAAGATTTTTATCAGTAGCTAACTGATCCTTTACACGTTTATTAAGCTCTCTGTAATATTTTCTATTAGGACTAGTAGGGTACTGATTAAGGACATTAATGCAGTTCCTTCTTTCTGAAATAAGCTCAATTGCCTTATCACTTAAATAATTATGCCTCCTCTGCTCCTTTTTTCCTAAAAGAGTACTGTTAGTTTCCAAAAAAGCCTGTTTAAAATGGCCCCATTCTTCCTCAACTTCAGTATTAAGCAAACCATGATTGTCATAATGACTAAGTAACCTATCATGGTAAGCTTTGGCTATAACTGGGTCTTTTAGAGCATCAGTATTAAAAGCAACTTTTTTAACCCTAGCACAACACTTTTTAAGTTTAAGTTGCAAGACACTTTTAACAAGGTAATGGTCAGATCCAATTTCAGCTCCACTATATGCCCTGGTATTTCTAACAGAACTAGCCCATTTGCTGTTAATTAATATATAATCAATCATATTCCTATGCAGCCCATCAGGTGAAACCCATGTGTATTTATGTATGCGCGGTGTTTGTAATATGTGTTAGTTATTCTGAAACCATTGAGTTTACTTACCTGTAGGAGACGTTGCCCATTGCCATTGCAGCTACCAATACCAAAAGGGCCTATTACTCCTCCCCAAAGGTCAGAGTAGGTACCAACTTTGGCATTGAAGTCACCAAGAACAAGGGTAATATCTCCTTTCTTGACAGAATTCAAAATATCCTGAAGTTGTCCGTAAAACCTATCCTTCTCATCCTCATCAGAATGCTCAGTGGGGGCATAACAGCAGATAATATTCAAGTCTTTAATGCTTGTCTGAAATTTTGCTGTAAGAAACCTTTCATTAATGCACTCATATCCTAGAAGAGCATCACTAGCATGTCTGCTGAGCAGCAGACCCACGCCTTGGTGATGCTTTCCATCCTCCCTCCCTGTAAAGAAAAATTTAAAGTTATTTTTAAGTATCTCACCTTTACCTGTCCATCTGGTCTCTTGCAAGCCTAGAATATCTAGGTTATAGCGCTGGAATTCCTGCATGAGGACATCAAGAGAACAATCTCAATATAATGTCCTCACGTTCCACGTTCCTGCAGAGAGAAAATGATTAGTAGGATTTTTAAAGAAATTAGGTTTATTGAGATTGGTAGGGCCAACAATATCAAACAGCCCCCTGATCGCAGGCATGGGGCAAAGACCCGTTCCTCCTCCGCTAAAGGCTGAAGTCACCGATGCTGGTAGGAACTTCAGGCACCACCTTTTCAAGTGGACTTTTTCAAGAGCCACATGGCCTGTCTGAGACGCATTACTCCAGTTTAGGCTTGACGATGCCCAACTAGCAAAGTAAGGTTCAGGTACCTGCGATGGCCTCTGATTAGGATTATCCACCAGCTGATATAAGGTATCCCATGCCTCTGTTCACTTAGAGCTGGCAACCCAGAAGCAAACAGAAAACACAGCGGCAGACTCTCCCTCAACAGAGGCCCACCAGTGCAGCAAGCCCAGGATCCATAATCAAACTCAAATCCATAAACAAGTCCAGTCTGGTAGGTATAAATGGTCAGCACCAGGACCCTGTGAAGTTGACCACTCCTCAGCAGGGTTGAAAAAAAAGAAAAAAGTGGCCATAGATGACCAGATCAGCAGGCCATACTGAACTGGCAGCCCTCCCCTTCCGTTCCCTTCCAAAAGAGAATATCTCTTTTGAAAGGTACTAACGGCCTGCACCACGAGAAGGCGGGGTCGGCTATTAGGTGCTAGACCTGGCCGGTTCTGTGCATCACCACTAGGGATTGGTACACAGCTCTCCTTCCAGTTTACACCTAGCTACCATTTACAGGCCCATCATCCACAGGCCAGGCATCTATAGTTACTGTTCCGTTTTTACCCACTTTGGACATAATCATCAATCCTGGTCTTCAGAATCACCTTATTCTGTGGTTCTTGAGAAACTATTATCGACCATCGGGTCGTAAAAAATCGCAGTTTTGATTTGAGTCACACAGAAAGAATAAAGAGGGATTGTTCAAAGTTGAGGAAGAAGATTCTGTCTCCGGCTTGACGTGAAACATGGTTTGTCCTGCATCATCTTCATGGAACTTAATGAGGTCTAATCCAAGGAGACGCCCTAACGCGCTTTCCCTGTGGAAGGAAAATGATGCTTACGCAGCATTGCGGTAGCCATGTTGTTGCAATCAAAACAAACCGTCTGCCGCTGCAATCAAGCCCACTTACACTCAGTTTTACTGTGCGATTCGTGCAGCCGTAAGCTGAACAGGCTGCCAAAATACAAATGTCGACAAAAATTAGTATAGGTGAGTAACTAATGATCAATGTTTTGAATAGAACAACATGGCTGCCGTAGCATCATTTTCAAGTGCTTAGGGCTCCTCCTCTTATCTTCCTACCTCCATGGTCTAATCTGTGAATTGCAGAATTGGTTATATTCTCTGTAGTTGTTTTTTTCAGAAACAATCGGACGTGCTGCTGCATTTGAGATCTGTTTTTTTTTCTTTTGTTTTCGTGTGCTAGCATATTTTTAAGTGCGAGTTCTTCAAAGTTGGCTTTTTTCATTTCTTTTATTAAAGTATTTCTATGATGTTGGTAGAGGGGTTAACTGAGCAGAATATGAGTGGTGTTTTCAAATGTGTTGCACGGGGTACACAAATTTGAATCTGCTTTTTTCGCAATGACATTTTATACTTTAGTTTGCAATGGCCTGTTTTGAGTCTTAGGATCTTTATATGCTGTCTGTCAAGCTTTCTAAAGTTTATGGTATCTATAGTCTTGTCAATTAGCCGTCTGTACCATTGAGGTAATATTATTAGAGACAGGATTGGCAACGGACGCCATGAACATTTACAAAATCTTAAGCCTACTCCTCAGTGAGGCAAAGAGAGAGGCGTGTTTGATTAGCGTAAACAAAATTTCGTCATGCACTTAGATTCAAATGAATTGTCTACTAACTACTGAAAAATACTATAAAAGCAGCAATTCGACATTTCATAGATTAGTAATTTACGAATATTGTGAAATGCTTTTAAATTTAAACTGTTAAAGCAGAGAGGCCTAAAAATAAATAAAGAATTTTAAAATACCGTTCTGTCCTAGTATAATATCAGATGTAGTTCACGATTTTTTTCATAAATGAAACTAATATTTACATATGAAAAGAAGGTGATTTGCAGATTGAAACAGCATGGAATTTATAGAATATTTTCGTGAATTTTGTTTAAAAAAGAATAGTGAATTTAGACATTAATTTCATGAGACTTCTGCTTTGCATTTCTGTTTTGCCAAAATAACACAAATTGTTTTTTTTTTCTCAAACGAAACGCCTGAAATAGGGATTTTATAATTTTGTATATGATAAATGAAGCTTAAAAATTTGCTCTTCATATTTGATAAAAAATTTTAAGAATTGAAATGCTAAGTTCTGTCAATTGTGGTTGAAGCTCCACTGTCTCTCTTTAAACAGTAGCTAGTATTATCTGTTCCCAGCACTTCACTGTTTTAAAAATAAAGTTCCAGAAAATGGCCCAGTAGGATTAATTAATGATGCTGTGCCAACTTTATTCACATTTGTAATAAATGCCTGTATTGAGAGAGACTTGTAGAAGATATGATAGAAATTGCAATGAGAACAGATATTGCATATTAAAAAGATCACTCATGCTGTGGAAGAGGGAAGAGTCCTAGAAATTTTAAGAGAAAGTTGCTGTCAGTGCAAAATGAAATCCAGAACTTAGAGAAATGCTACGGTGAAGTTATTGCCAGCTAAGAGCCAAACAATCACAGTCTTCTATTTTAAAAGAAATATTAGATTTGTTTAATGCTCAAAAGCTCATCAAGATGACATTGAGACACCAAAGCCTGTGCTTCTAGATATAACTTTAAAGTTCAGAAATTAACAGCAAAATGCTGAAAGAAACAATGGCATATTTTATTGCCAAGAGGTAACTAAGTTTACCATGATATTTTCATTCTTCAAAGGATTATTAAAAATTGAGGTTCTATTTTTTTTATTTTTAAAAATGCTTATGAATTTGTAAGAGAAATTCTTCTTTCCCAATTGCTTCACAATTTTAACTTGGTGCAGATCTGTAGATGGCCTTCCTGGATTTATTAAAGTTTTCTGCATGGAAAATTTTACTGAGAGTGAGCAGAAGCATATCATACTCACTTTATTATTTGAGGAGAAGTCAATTAGGAAACAAATACTGTTCAATGGCAAATGCAATTGTGTATATGTAGATTATGGTAAAAATGCTAATGATAAAAATTGAGATATAGCTTCTGAAACTCTAATTTTTATGTTTGTTTCAGTTTTATGTAGCTGGAAAATCCCTATAACTTATTTTTTTAACAGTTGGTTTGTCTGGCTCAATATATATTTTTACTTACAAATTCAGTCAGGACCATATTTAATTTTTTTAAGCTATAAGAGCAAAAGAGGGAAACTATAATAACCTAATGATCTTTAGTTCCAAAGTGCACATATGCTGTTAATAATTAACTGGCTGATAAACAATTTCCATTTTTTTTATTAATTAACTTTCAATGAAATTAAAATCATTGGCAGCGATAATGAAATATCCAGTGACATTTTAGGTGTTTCTCACAGTGGATAATATCAAGCAATCACAGTAAAACAATGAATGTCATTTGTCTCTTTTCTCTTAAATTGAAAAATGTTGTTATAAGCTGTCTTTATAGCAAAAAAATTAAAACTTTTTTTGCATAGAATGTAAATTAGCCTTAATTGACTCTGACCTAATGCAATCTTCTGTGTCTGCACTTATTAGCCCTTACAAAGACAATTTTTTTTTTCTTTAAGGAACAACTTTTGAGCCTTGTTATGAAAAACTAATGAATAAAATAGTCCATATTACATGTCAAAAGAAAAAGAATTTTATTCTGGAAAAAACAGGTAGGGAAGCATAAAAAAACATGTTGCAGGTTCTTTCGTAGGGATTTTTGGAAACTGATTAATCAGCTTCTGTCACTTTAAAGGTTAATATTAAAAATTGAGGTTTTATCGCCCTTCTCACAGTATGTGTGTGCAATTGCAAAAATTATTGAACAGTGTCTTCCAGGAGAAAACTTTATATTCTCAACAACAACTATTTCATACCTAATTAAAAAATTCTACTTAATGTCCTACGTAGGCTTCAATGCATGTTGGTGCTCATATCACTAGATAGTCATATCAGCATCACTAGATAGTCATATCGTAGCCGCTAGGGCTAAAAATTGCCTAAAATAATGCCTATATGTGATATAAAGGGAATGTTCATAGCGTTAATTAAAGGAGATCTGAATCGGCGGCCGGTAGCTCAGTGGTCCAGAGCACCTAACATGTTATCAGGAGGTCATGGGTTCATATCCAAGCCAGCTCAGACAATTTTTCCTCTAATATTGAAATCGACGTCAAAGTGCCTATTTATTACTGGATGTTGAACTGTCGAGTTTATCTCAATATTTATTAACAGTAATAGGGAAATGGATGTGGAAGTTGACAATCATGCTTATAATATGAAAAAGAAACATTACAAAATAATATGCTAAATTACACTTCACCATTTAGAGACACAAATGACAGAAAAATTAAAAGGCATTATATTAGAGCAAACATCTAAATTTGCACAAAACACAGTGACAAAAATATACTTTGCAGTAACTTCATTTCTTATATTATGTGTATGTGTGTGTGATATGAATTTCCTACTGCCTCAGCTGAAATGAAAATAGTTTGCATTTTTGTTATTTTTCGTAGCATGAAATTTCAATTATGTCATTTGTGAGTGTGTGTGTGACCTTGGATTTCGTTCCACCTTAGCTGATATAAAAGTTTACTATATGTGGTTTTCGTTGCATGGAATTTCAATCATTTCATTTGTGTGGGGAGAGGATGGGACTTGCCTTTCCTTCTACCTAGTTAATATGAGAGAAAGTGTAAATTTTTTTTATATACATATATATAGCATGCAATTTCAATTATATCATTTGTGTTTTTGTGTGTGACCTTGGATTTTCTTTTTCCTTAGCTGATATAAAAGTTTACAATATTTGTTTTTTCATAGCATCAAATTTTAATTATGTCATTTGTGTGTGTGTGTGTGGGAGGGGAGCTTGAATTTCTTTATGCTTCAGCTGAATAACAAGCTTATAATATTTGGGTTTTTTATAGCATGAAATTAAATTTTGTCATTTATTTGGAGGATATTTGATTTCCTGCCTCAGATGAATTAAAAAATAAGTTTATACTCTCTGATTATTTCTTTCAATTTTTAGTAAAAATTAATATTTTTTAATGAAAGAAGAAAAATAGATGTAACTTTTCATGTTTTTTTAAATGAGGGGCGGATTTGCACTATTATGATCTATAAATTTTGAGGGCGTTCATTTAAGCTGAATGATTTGATCATGTATTAGATTTTAAAATATGTTTATCATTGTTCCTGTTTTAAACGGGCTCAAATTAAAGTCTGCTAAGTTTACAGGCAATTTAGTTCAGCTTTAATCACATATTAAAAGCATATCGAAATTTTTTTTAATTTTCATACAAAACCTCCCTTTGAAAGAGAAGCAGTTTCCAGAGTCTTCGCTTTTCATCCGATATAAATCAATAAGTGTTTATTAATTAATTCTAATTTGCTTTAATTACTACACTGGAATAATCTCATTGAAATAAAAAACAAAAAACAGCAAAATTCTGCCTCATTTAAATCATTTGTTAAGCATTTTTAAATAGCTTTCATCATTGTTCACATCCAATTCGCAAGGCATCATGGGTATTCATGCCTCACTAAGCAGTCGGCAGACACAGCGGTCTGTGATCATGGTGGTCAATGCTACGGGAATCGGAATCCTGTCTCTAGTATTACTACCTCAATGGTCTGTATCCACACAACCACAATATTCAGAAGATATCTGAGGTGTTAAATGGATATTCATAAGTAGTTGAACTTTTCAGCATTTTCATTAGTGAACAAAGGTCTCTAGATTATCCATTGCTTCGAAGTGTATTTTCTTTTTGAAACCGTTTATATTTGGGTGATTTTCTATTATAACAGAGGCTACTGTGATATTTTTAGTTAGGTAGTCTGCAATCTCATTTTCAGGGAGTCCGATATGACTTGGGATCCACTGAAAATGTGATATCAATATTATTTTTCTTGCTAAGGTGGGAAATATCTAAAATATTTTGTATTCGTTTTTGATAACAGCTTTTATAAGGCTCTTTTAATAAAGACAAGGAAGCTTTACTACAATATAGTTTTCTTTTTTTGCACATGTTTTAATGCTTGTAGAATGGCTATGAATTGCATCTGTAATTTTTAAAATTATTCTGCAATTTTTTCAAATTGCATCTGTTATTTTCTTGATCATAGAAAGCCCCAGTTGCAAGGTTTCCTTCTATGTTAACTAAGCCGTTAGTGTATTTTTTATGCTTTTGGGATTGTATTTTATTTTAGTCTTCACTTTGTCCCAAATATCTTGCTGCAGATAAAGTTGTTTTTTTTTCGTAATTCCGGGTATTTCTATATTAACTGAGAGAATTTTTGTGATCCATGGCGACGTTTCAGACATCCAGTTGTAGTTCCCTTGCAGTTTAATGATTGTTTTGTGTAGTCGATGACTTTTGGTCTCCAATGATATTTGATGAGATTTTCCCTGCAGTGATTTTCTGGAAAAGGAGGTGCTTTTGTGTCGATTCTATTCGGAGAGTCTTTTATAATAATTCTTACTTTCTAGTACGTAAAGCAGGAATACTAGTCTCAGCTTGTATTGATATTATAGAGTAGTTTGGGAGCTGTCCGGAGCAGAATTTTAAAATTTTGTTCTGCATTTTTACCAGTTTTTGTTTTAGAGTTTTAGCTGCATTGTTCGTAAAAGGTAGGGCATATTCCAACTTGGGTCTCAGTACAGCTGTATATTGCTTAAGGAGACATGCAGGTTTACATCCCCATGGAAATCCTGCTATCACTTTAGTAACTGGAGATGTTTTTTTCCAGCTTGCATTAAGTTTTGGTAGTGATCCAACCATGTGAGTTTGTTATTTATTGTAAGTCCAAGAAATTTGTGTGTGGAAACCTGCTTGATTAGATAATTCTCTATGTTTATATCTAGTGGTGAAACAGCTCTTAGTTTTGTCATGATTGGCATGATTACTGTTTCTTCCTTAGAAATTTGCAGGCTCCATTTTTCAAAGTATTTCAGGAGATTGTTGATGGTATGTTGTAGAATATCTTCCAGAATATCTAATAGATGTGTTGCTGCTCCAGATGGTGATGTCATCGCCATAGATGGATAATTTGGAATGAGAGAGAATGACATTAGGTTAATTATGCAAGAAAATGTTAAAGAGAGCAGCAGAAAGAATGCAACCCTGAAGAATCCCCTTATTCAGAGGTTTAGGAAAAAATAGGTGGCTTCCAAATTTGATTTTGTTTTGAACAAGTTGATTTGAACATGTTGCTATGTATTCCAATTTTTTTCAGTTTGAACAGCAAGCTAACCTGCCAAATAATCATTGAAAACTTTCTTCAGGTCAAGAAATATAATAGCAGTTGGCATGCCATATATTTGGGCATGCTTTAGGTCTATGATTAGGTCCTTGAAGTTATCTTGGGTGCTTCTGTCCTTTAGCAAATTTTCTGAAGGCTTCCAATGATATTTTCATGTTCTACTTATTAATTTGTTTTTTTTAGTTTAATGAACTTTTCAAAAGTTATTTAGCATACAAGAACTTAATGTAATGGGTATATAAAAATCTAGAACAGTTCGTAATTCCCATGATGGTCAGTACTAAAGGCTCTATAACGTATAGGTAGAGGTTGGCCATCTCAAAATTGGATGCCATGTTTTGTCATCGCTCGCATTGTTTGGTGTGCAAAGCTGAATGGTATTGCACCAATACTTATGGAGTCCGGAAAACGATAAGCCAATATTTAATGCAAAATTCAGTGCTCTCGATTGGAAGCAAAAGAGCCGTTTTAGGCTTTTTTTTTAAGATAGAAGACAAATTAAAATTATTATGTCTGTTTGTATGTCAAACTTTTTTGTTTATGCAAAAAAAATAAAAAATTCTTTTTGTGCTGGATAGGAATAGATGAAATATTATGAATTGCACTTTTTGAAAATCCCCAAAAAATAACTAAGCCCTCTAACGTTGGAAGAATTTGAAAATTCCAAAATTTCAAACAAATATTCTTAACGATGTAGTTATGTTACAAATCTGAAATTTTGGTGTTGAAATACGAATGTAACGAAGTACCATTGATAACAATGAATAAAATGAAATTTGATGTGAAATACGATATGAAAAAAATTGATAATATAATTGCTAAAGATATCAAAGAAGGTGGAAGGGAGAGTGGGAAGAAGTTCTGGAGATAAGTTAAACAAGGTTAAATCAGGGAAAACTACTCATGTCTTCGATATTAAAATGGCTCTCTAACCGGAAACGATAAAGAACTGCGTGAATTTTTAAATAGATTGGCCCTTGAGTAAATTGAACGGGGAGAAGGAATTATTAAAAATTCTGGGGATGAAAGGTCAAGCGTCAAAAGAGTTGAATCTACTCTTTTGTGAGAAATTTCACAATCTGATCTGATAAAAGCGACTAAGAGACTGAGAAAAAGGAAAGTTGCGGGAATTGACAATAGTTCACAAGAAATGATCAAATGCTTGGACGACAGAGGTAAAATGTATCTCAAAGGCATATTTAATGAAATGTTGGAAAGCGGGAGATACCTCATGACTGGTTTGATGTTAAAATCAAACTGATATTCAAAGAAAAAGGCAAGTCTAAGTAGGATATCAGTAGCTCGGCCTATTGCACTCTCCAGCTGCATTTTTAAGATGTTCATGTCAATTTTAAAAGATAGACTAGAGAGATGGATGGAGGAAGGCAAAAAATTAGATGAGATACAATATGGCTTTCAAAGAAATCGGCGATTGGAAGACTGTTTATGCTGACGGAAATTTAAAAGGAATATGATTCAATTGTCAGAGCAACTTTATGGGAGAGATTACCCCCAAGAGCGCAAGAGAGCAAAGCTTTGTTGCCATTGTAAGCCTTCTGACCATAACACTCTACTACCAAAATTTCAGATTTCGAGCGTGAAATAGATCGTTTATGATATTCGTTTGAAATTTTCGCATTTTCCACTTTTTTTTCACCGCTAGAGAGCGCTATTAAAACTATCGGAAGAATTCAAAATTATTACGAAAAAAAGAATTATTTATCTCTAAAAGTAAAAAAAAGTTGGTTATCTATAAACGCACAGAGGAGTAACAGATAAAAGAACCAATAAGCATAGGCAGACAACAAAGAGAAAGCATTAGCTTGTTTTGCAAACGAGCTAAAAAGAAATTATTTGTTGGTTTTCAGTTATCTCGTTTCACTTTTGCTGTCTCCTAATAGAATTTCTTTGAAAAAATTTCATTAATTTATTTCGAGTGAAAATTTTCCTCCAAATGCTGTGAATGCAAATGAGGCATTGATAAATTATGAAAGCTTTTATAGGCAAAAAAGCGATAGAAATATATGTACTATAACAACTGAGAAACTTTATCTAGGTACACACACTAACTCGTAGGCTTTCGTCTAATAGTACAACAAAATATGGCACACATAAACCATGTGACTCAATCAACCAATGGCAGTCAATCACTGAGATAGCCAGCCTCTAACTATACAGGACCTCTAATCTGTACTATCTACTGTAACACAAGGTCACAAATCCTTAAGGGGAAGGATGGTGTGTGGAAAATATTTAAACCATCAAAATAAACCCATTTTCAATTACCTCCATTTCAAAATAATAAATCTCTTATTATAATGAATACAATATTAAATACATGTTCAAAAGCTTTTTTTCAACAGCAGTTCATTTAACAAACAAAAAAAAAGACACATGTGCATTGCATTTGATATTACATATCATATAAAATTCACAAAATCTTGAAATTAAAATAGAAACGAAGTTCTGAGCATTAATATTGCATAACTCCGCTCGAGAAAGTATTGATTGGGTTGTTTTACCTCTGAGCTGCACTCCTTTGCACACAATAGGTTAATAGACTGGTCACAAGGACCCCGAAGGCTCGGAGAAGGTTTGGGGAAGGGACTCGCTGGAATAGCTGTTGAGAAACAGATTAAGAAAAAACATGCTGGACGGCCTCCCATGAAGGCCATCCAACGTGTTCTTTAATGTGCACTTAATGTGTGTTTTAATGTGTGTTCTTTAATGTGTGTTCTTTAATGTGTGTTTTAGGTTATGGCTCTCCTACACATGGGGCCACAGCATAACCTCCCATCTGATGGAGAGCAGCATTTCCAAACCCATTGGTGTCCCCTACTGACAATGGGGCGAGGAATTTTGCGGACTCGAGAAAATATGTACTCGCATGTGGGAACAGTGAAGGGTAACAAAGATTGGCACATCTCTGCGAAGACCAATAAGGCTTATCCGCAGGGAATATAACCTGCGTTTGGAAAGTCATGTTTGTTCTGTTAGTTATTTTTTTAACCTTCAAAGTAACCAAATTTTTAATAACGGTTTTTGCATAGAGAAGACAGAATATTTATTAATTATCTTGGTAGTTGGTTGAAGTTAAAAGGGATTACGTAATATGGTTATATCATACTGATTTAAAAGGTTTGCACATTAGAGCTCTAGACAACGGATCCCCCCCCCCCCCAGACTGGGCTTCCAAATTTTCTGGTTTGTTGACCTCTTTATATTCGAGAGAATTCTAAAGGATTACCCTAAAAATTGGATACAAAAGATAACAGCAATGAAGTCTAAATCTTGGATAATAATTGACTATCTCACAAAATTCTACATGTACTAGAGGGAGAACTCGTATACCTATCTCTTTGGATACCATGGATCACTAAGGCCCTCACATACACTATCTGATCAAAAGTATCTGGACACCCTTTCTGAGTAGTGGATTTGCCCATATACGCCAGAGTTATGGCCCAAACTGGTATAAAAGAATGCACGAGGCCTGGCAAACCTCACAGACATGTATGAACAGGAGAATGGACCATCCATACGGCATAGCTCAGTGACTTTCAACGTGACATGGTCATAGGATGCCACGTTAGCAACAAGTCAGTTCGAGACATTTCGGTCCTGCTGCAGCTGCCCTGATCAACTGTAAGTGACGTTATTGTGAAGTGGAAACGCTTAGGAGCAACAACAGTACAATCGCGACCAATAGGCTACGTGAAATGACAGAGCAAGACGCCAAGTGCTGAAGCAGGTGGTACAACAAAATCGCCTGTTTCACCAGCAAGTCCCAAAAATGCCTCTGGAAGCAATGCCAGCAACATAACAGTTCATCGCAAGATGCAGGAAATGGGTTTCCATGGCTGAGCAGTTACATACAAGCATGTGTATATTGCATGCATCAACAAGATCAACGCCAAGCATCGGTTGGAGTGGGGTAAAGCATGACACTAGTGGACTCTTGAGCAGTGGAACCGCATTATCTGGAGTAATGAATCGCGCTTCACCATCTGGCAGTCCGATGAACGAGTCTGGGTGTGGAGGATGCCAGGTGTACGCTACCTGCCTGACTGTGTTGTGCCAACTGTGAAGTTTGGAGGCGGAGGCATTATGCTCTGGGGCTGTTTTTCATGATTTGAGCTTCTCCCCCTAGATCCAGTGAATGGGACTCTGAATGCCGCAATCTATAATGACGTTATCGACAATTCTGTGCTCCCAACTTTATGGCAACAGTTCGGTGAAGACCTTTACCTGTACCAATATGACAATGCCCCCATTCACAAAGCGAGGACAGTGCAGGAAATGTTCGATGAGATGGGTGGGGAAGAACTGGACTGGCCTGTACAGAGACCTGATCTCAACTCCATAGAAATATTTTGTGATGAATTGGAACGTCGACTGTGAGCCAGGCCACTACTCGCAGCCAGCCACTGCAACACAGAACAGCTGACTGCTAGCCATGCCAGTCATTGATGTTGGGCAAACTCCCAACATCAGTGACTGGCCTCACTAATGCTCTTGTAGCAGAATGGCAAGCAATTCCGCAGGAACGTACCAAAATGTAGTGGAAAACCTTCCTGCACAGGGGAGGCTGTGATAGCAGCAAATGGTGAACCAACGTGATATTAATTCCTTTCATATTACAGGGAGGTTGTGGATGAGTGAGTGAGTGAGTGTCCAGATACTTTTGATCATATAGTGTATGTTTCGAACAAAATCTGGATATATTTTTCCATTATATGAAACCTAAAGATATCAACGCAGTCACATTTTACGTATTTTATAATGCTGAGATAAAGTACAACCAGGGCTGGACTAAGGCCAATTGATGCCCTAAGTGCAGCCCAACAATGGTGTCCCCCTCGGCCTTCCACTGCTTTACTGACAAAGCATTAAGACTCAATAAGTGCCGAAGATACTTACTGATGAAACTTTAGTCACTCACCATACCAATGAAAGAGTTTTTTTAACAATTCACATTAAAATCGAACATGGCAGATAAAAGACAATTATAAAAAATTCGACTAAAGTCGAGTTAAAGAAAGAGTTGAGAGTTAAGGGCATGATAGCTAGGGGAAAAAACTCTGTGGTGCCCATTGAGGTAAGTAATACTAGAGACAGGACTCCGATTCCCGTAGCATTGACCGCCATGATCACAGACCGCTGTGTCTGCCGACTGCTTAGTGAGGCATGAATACCCATGATGCCTTGCGAATTGGCTGCGAACAACGATGAAGGCTATTTAAAATTGCTCAACAAATGATTTAAATGAGGCAGAATTTTGCTGTTTTTTGTTTTTTATTTCAATGAGATTATTCCAGTGTAGTAATTAAAGCAAAACAGAAATAATTAATAAACACTTATTGATTTATATCGGATGAAAAGCGAAGACTCTGGAAACTGCTTCTCTTTCAAAGGGAGGTTTTGAATGAAAATTAAAAAAATTTCGATATGCTCTTAATATGTGATTAAAGCTCAACTTAATTGCCTGTAAACTTAGCAGAATTTAATTTGAGCCCGTTTAAAACAGGAACAATGGAACAGGAAATAAACAGGAACGTATTTTAAAATCTAATAAAAAAAATAAAATAAATACTCCCTCAAGCAGCTGCTTGCCACAGAGGTCTGACAGTTTATATGCCATAGTAGATCTGAGAGGATGGCAGGACTTCAGCAGAAAAACGACACACACATCCATGCCTAATCCGGGGCTCGAACCCAGGTCCCTTAGATCAGTAGCCAAGCATGCTAACCACTCGGCCACGGGACGGCTCAAAATCTAATACATGATCAAATCTTTCAGCTTAAGCGAAAGCCCTCAAAATTTATAGATCATAATAGTACAAATCCGCGCCTCATTCAAAAAACATGAAAAGTCACATTTATTTTCTTCTTTCATTAAAACAAATATTAATTTTTATTAAAAATTTAAAGAACTGATCAGGGAATATAAACTTTTTTTAATTCAGCTGAGGCAGGAAATCAAATCTGCTCCAAATAAATGACAAAATTTAATTTCATGCTATAAAAAAACCCAAATATTATAAGCTTGTTATTCAGCTGAAGCATAAAGAAATTCAAGCTCCCCCTCCCACACACACACGCACAAATGGCATAATTAAAATTTGATGCTATGAAAAAACAAATAGTGTAAATTTTTATATGAGATAAGGAAGAAGGAAATTCAAGGTCACACACACACAAATGATATAATTGAAATTGCATGCAATATATATATATAAAAATAATTTACACTTTCTCTCCTTTCAACTAAGGCAGAAGGAAAGACAAGCCCCACACTCCCCCCACACAAATGACATGATTGAAATTTCATGCAACAAAAACCACATATTGGAAATTTTTATATCAGCTGAGGCAGAAGGAAATCTAAGGACACACACACTCATAAATGACATAATTGAAATTGCATGCTATAAAAACAAAACAAACATGCAAACTATTTTCATTTCAGCTGAGGCAGTAGGAAATTCATATCACACACACATACACATAATATAAGAAATGAAGTTACTGCAGAGAATATTTTTGTCACTGTTTTGTGCAAATTTAGATGTTTGCTCTAATATGATGCCTTTTAATTTTTCTGTCATTTGTTTCCCTAAATGGTGAAGTCTAATTTTAGCATATTCTTTTGTAATGTTTCTTTTTCATATTATAAGTATGATTGTCAACTTCCACATCCAATTCCCTATTACTGATATGACTAACTAGTGATATGAGCACCAACATGCTTGAAGCCTATGTAGGACATTAACCTGAATTTTTTAATTAGGTATGAAATGGTTGTTGTTGAGAATATAAAGTTTTCTCCTGGAAGACACTGTTCAGTATTTTTTGCAATTGCACACACATATTGTGAGAAGGGCGATAAAACCTCAATTTTTAATATTAACCTTTAAAGTCACAGAAGCTGATTAATCAGTTTCCAAAAATCCCTACAAAAGAACCTGCAACATGCTTTTTTATGCTCCCCTACCTGTTTTTTCTAGAATTAAATTCTTTTTCTTTTGATATGGAATATGGACTATTTCATTTCTTAGTTTTTCATAATAAGGCTTAAAAGTTGTTTCTTAAAGGTAAAAAAATTGTCTTTGTAAGGGTTAAAAAGTGCAGACACAGAAGACTGCATTAGGTCAGAGTCAATTAAGGCTAATTTACATTCTATGCAAGAAATTTTTCATAATTTTTTTGCTATAAAGACAGCTTATAATAACATTTTTCAATTTCAGAGAAAAGAGACACAATGACCTTCATTGTTTTACTGTGATTACTTGATATTATCCACATGCGAGAAACACCTAAAATGCCACTGGACATTTCATTATTGCTGCCAATGATTTTAATTTCATTGAAAGTTAAACAATTGCAATTTTTCTTATTAATTATCAGCCGATTAATTATTAACTGCATGTATGCACTTTCGAACTAAAGATCATTAAGTTATTGCAGGTGTAACAAAGTTTTCGAACAGTGTTCAAGGTGTTATTCAAACTGGAAGTGGCTCGGTGATGTTCAGTGGATGCATTACATACTACGAGGTAGGCCTATTAGTTGAGGTATTATCCTTTTAAATCAAGAAGGTTATGTACAGATTATGGACGAACAGGTGTTGCCTTTTATGCTTTATGTGGGAGACGAACACAACATAAGACACTGTTATGTTCCAGAAAGGCAACTGCAGGGTGCACAGGGCTAAAACTGTTTGTGACTAGCATGAGGAGCATGATGTATAATTGAGTGAGCTCGACTGGCCTGCAAAGTCACCGGATGTAAATCCTATTTAAAACCTTTGGGACTATCTGGAACAGAGAGTGAAATATCGAAATAGGAATCCACATAATCTAGCTGAACTACGAGTGTTTTAGTTTAGGAGTGGAGTAGAATTGATGTAAACTATATCCAGCGACTGTTCGAGTTCATGACTAACAGGATTTCTACTGCAGTTCATGTGAAGGGAGTTGTTACACAATATTAGGTGAGAAATTAGAGAGGTAATTAATTTGTTTTGTCTGGTGAACATATTTAACAGCAAAAAAACTTTTTTTACGTAAGTTGTGCATGATGGCCTTGACGGGAGGCTACCATCTGTCTCCCAACAGCTGTTCCAGTGGGTCCCCTCCCCCAACCTTCTCTGAGCCTTCGGGGTCCATGTGACCTGGCCATTTAGCCCATGGTGTGCAAAAAAGTGCCGCTCAGAGGTAAAACAACCCAACCCGTTATAGAGAATTGTTAGCATTGATATCAGCATTTCTTGCATTTGCATGAATCGTGATTTAATTACTCCACAAAGAAAAAAGTTCCAAAGAAAAACTTGCAATCATTTGTAATAATTTTTAAGCAGTAGTGAGTAAATAAATTAACTACCATCATAATTGACACAAAATGTAAATGTAAAAAAATTGTTGTAAATCAGGAAATTAATGCTCGTATGCGTCTGTATTTATTAATGGCAATTAAGCTACTGGTGTCCTTAGTTATTAACGGAGATGAAATGCATCCTTTAACTTTAAGAAATAATTTGTTGCTTTTCAATATCATTGTAAGAAATATAAGAATGGGAAGTTCAAAGATTGTGGCATCTTAATACATACTAAATTCATATGTAGCTTAGGATCCAATGTGTTTCATGCTTTCCTCAAGGATCAATAATATTTTAAGGTATAATTTAAAAGATGCTCTGTATAAACTTGGCTGCGTTCGTGTTTCACGAAAACAGAGGCAACATTAAATTGCATTATAAATAGGTTTAGAATTCCATTATGCTGTCGAAGAGCTTTTGTTGATGTCATATGTAGTTAAACTTGGCGTGTAGCAGACCAGGATCTTTTAAAAAAGAGGGGGAGAGGGGAGGGAGGCAAGAAACTATTTCCATTACAGTAGTGAGGTGGGATTGACTTATCTGAAGTGCATCAGACTCATAATCTGTAGTTCCAAGGTTCGAGTCCCATTTGTGCTAATGTGGAAATTTATCTCAATTAAATTAAGTCAGAAATTAATTAGTCAGAAAGGGGACACCAATGGGCTTGAAAAGTCTGCCATCCCTCGGATGGAATATTAAGCCATATCCTCTGCATGTTAACGAACATGCTGAATGGCCTTGTCAGAAGGCTATAAAGTGCCTCCTAACAGTTGTTTATTTATTACCTTCTCTTTTAATAGTTCTCTGTAGACTTTGGAGTCCTTGTGACCTGATCATTTAGCCCATTGTATCCAAAAAAAGTGCTGATCAGAGATTAAAAAACCTATCCATTGCAGTATATCAATTTCCTCTCGGTTTCAGAGGATTTTTCCCTCCGTTTGGAAAATGCATGAAATATGTACAATCATTTTTTTTGCCTTCATTACTATAGTAGCATTCTCGAGGGGAGCGGAGAGACACAGTGGGTGGACATGGACTGTTATGGATTGTAGAGTGTTTTTTCACATCGTAATACCATGAACATAACTATAAGAACACAAATCACTTAAGCCATAATACAATGCTTTCAAAGAGAATGGGGGCGGTGGTGGCTCAGTCGGTAGCGCGCCAGGCTCGTAATCTGTAGTTCCCAGGTTCGAGTCGCAGCTGGTTCAGCGTTGAGATTTATCTCCGCAAAAATTCCCCGCCCTGCCCACGGTCAGTAGGGGACACCGATGGGCTTGGAAAGGCCGCCGTCCGTCGGATGGGACGTTAAGCCGTGGCCCCGTGTGTGGGAGAGCCATATCCTGTGCACGTTAAAGAACACGCTGGATGGCCTTGACGGGAGGCTACCATCTGTCTCCCAACAGCTGTTCCAGCGGGTCCCCTCCCCCAACCTTCTCTGAGCCTTCGGGGTCCATGTGACCTGGCCATTTAGCCCATGGTGTGCAAAAAAGTGCCGCTCAGAGGTAAAACAACCCAACAACAACAACTCAAAGAGAATGTGGTTTATAGTTTTTTAGACTTTAATACCCACTATTAATAGTAATTTCAGTTAATGGATGAATTGGGAGGATCAAATCGTAATAAATTAGTAGTTATAAAACACAAAGAGAATGTTTTGTTATTTCTTAAAACAAAAAGTATCTAAATATGTGGAGAGGAACAGTCGAAAAAGAGAAAACAATACTCTATCTCAGTGGTTCTCAACCTTTTGTGCTTCACGTACCCCCTGGAAATGTGTATGTAACTGGCGTACCCCTTGTATAGATAGATAAAACTATAGTTATAATATAACAATGGTTATTTTTACTTTGTTACTTGATCTAGCGACCTTTGAGCGACTCTCAATGCGTACCATTTGAGAATCCCTACTCTAATTTGTTGTAATAAATGGACATATTCTGTAGGATCTGAGTGTGTTCCTTGCTGTCCGCATTTGACGGTGTCTACAGTGAACCAATCGTTTGCCATAATCCCCACTGAAATTACAACCTATTTCAAAAAATTTCAGCAGATTTCGAGGACTCCCAGAACTTCCCAAAAAACGTTTATCGATCCCAATTTTTCCGTACGGAATTCCTTTGGCCATTACCATATTGCGTTCGAAAATCAAGTCTCTATCTTTAATAAAACCCGAAATAGATTTTTGGAGAGCAATTTTTTTTTGCCATTCTCCTTTCTGCAGTTAGAATTGGTCCAGAGTTCGATTTTAAAACTGCCGAATGAAATATTTATTTCTATCTCATAAAACTTTGGTGGCCGATGTGCTAATTAAATATGTAATTTATGATTAAAAATTTAAAATGAATAAACAACCATTATTAGCTTCTGTTTTCATTTACCTCTCTTTCGCTGTCTTGCATACTGCATGACGAACTCATGGGAACATTCGGATCGATCAGAAACAATAAATAATCGTAGTACCATAATTTAGGTATGTAGATGTCGTCAGCACAAGTGCCACTCTCCCTAGAATTCATCACTTTCTTCTGCTCTTTTCGAAAAGAACTCCACATATTGTTTATTTTTTTTTTGGTGACAGTTTCCCTGCTTGCCGTAGTATCTTTGCGACTAGCACGTCGTACGATTCATTTTTTTATTGTTATAATATTTATTTACACAAAAAACTCATTCTCGTGAAAAGTTCAATAAATCCCAACAGGAAATCTTTCGCAAACTGGTTCATCTTCACATAAACACAAACCAATGAATGTAGGCAACAGCACTCAAGACAGATGTATACGCTGCGAAAACTAAAACTTAATGAGGATTGGCCTTCAGGTCTCGCCACAAACGTCATATGGCAGTTCAGTTTAGGCTCTCTGTTCAGTCAATCTTCTGCCATTCCGAAAGTTCTTCAGGCCGATATTTTGACCTAAACAGTCCACCCTGCTTCCATACACACGTACGGTAAATCGGAACAATCGTGGACTGTTCAATTAGACCTGAAGACCAAACTGAATGTCTGTGAGTACCTTAACATTAATTTGTTATGGTAATTACACAAATACACGTGCTAGGACACCAATTGAGAGTGGCCCATTACACTTGACAGGCTGATTCAATCAATGCAACGAACATTGTACTTAAGCAAAATCTTCATTTAATTGTATCAGTAGGTTTGTCAACTATTTTTGCCAAGGGATGAAAATATAACAATATATTGAAATTTGGTTTACGATGGAACATAAATAATTAGAAATTTCTTCAGAAGAAGTCAAGAATCTTTGAAAGAACACCATAGTATCTTTGTTTGCTAAGGTTGAAATATAATGAAGAGATTGAATGTAAATTATTATTGTTTTAATAAATAGTATGAACTATGAACTATTTAGCTGAAAAAATTAGTTTCGCCATGAGGGGGATTCGAACCCACGTCTCCCAGAAACATGCCAGGTGTCATAACCATCGGCGGCTGCCTTTTCTTCAGACAATGTGACATAAATATTCCCGCATATTTGTTGATTCGCTCCTGGCGCCATCTATGTCGGGGAAACGGGCAACCAATTTGCCTGGTATGAAGGAAATATTTTTCACTCACGCTCACAGAGTTAAATCAATGATTCAGCAGTGAAGTATCACAGGAAATCTCCGTGGAAATGGGAATCCCGTGTGCCGCGAAATTTCGGATGGTATTGGAGACAAAAGGAAATTTATAAACCATTTTATTGCTACTTTCTGTCACTGATTATTATTTTTTTCGTTTAATCAAAAACTTATCCATATTAAATCTTAATGCTAAAACCAAAATTGACACAAAAGATGCCCATAACACGTACGCCACACGCAGCAACCTCAATACACGTCAGAACTTGAATAGAATAGCTCTGCATTTATAAACGACTCTACAGAAATGGCTCTTATTGAAGGGACACTGCGCATGCGCGAGTCTCCCGTAGTGTTGTCAACTTAAATTTTTAGTGTGTCGCAAACATTAACGGCGAAAAATAATGTGCCGTGCAAAAAAAAAAAGTTGTTTTCCAATATAAGTTTGTAATTCGAAACCTTAGTCGAAAACTTTACAGTTGTAGACGAAATTTTGTGGTTCTAGCTCTGGTTTTCTAAGAGGACAAACAGACAAACCCTGGAAAATATATAATAAATAATATCAACTACAATGATTTCAGGTTCCGATATTTGAATAATTCATAAAGGGAAGAAGAGCTGTGCATTATTATAATGTACTGAGGCGTAGAACCGGCTAAGAAGAGCCCAGGGATATTCAACCCCTTGTTAACGCACCACGGTGTTTGCACAATTGTTAAAAACGTTCCCCATTGCATCCATTTTTTTGTGTTCGTAAGTACGATCATTTTTTTTGCGACAATCTTATATTTGACGTTAAAACATTAAAGAATTCCTGGCAACCACTTCAAGAAGCAACTGATATCTTTTAAATAAATTATTTAGTTAGCATGCTTGACTACTGATCTAAGGGACCTGGGTTGGACCCCCCAGGTAAGGCATGGATGTGTGTGTTGTTTTCCTGCTGAGGTCCCGTCATCCTCACAGATCTTCTCTATGGCGTATTAAACTGACAGGTTCCTGTCAGACCTCTATGGCAAGCAGCTGCTTGAGGGGGTATTTTTATTTTTATTATTATTATTATTATTATTATTATTATTATTATTATTATTATTATTATTATTATTATTAAAACATACTTACATTCCACATTTTTATAACGCTGTTAGAAATGTTTTTAATTATTGAAAAATTACACTGATACCGAAAAAATGATTTAAACTGCAAACATACATATAAATATTTATTACACGGCTTCAACTTCGATGATGGGATTTACCACAAATATTTGACCCTAAAATCTGAAAATTTTAAAAATATTCTTCCTTGGTGATTTGGGCGAATTGGGACTCTTCTACGAAAAGTTTGCAGACTGCTGCTGTAGCCTGAAAGGTAATGGAAGGGTAGGCGTGCCATATCAGTTCTGTACTTCAATGGACCCTTTCCCTTCTTTTCTCACAATGCTAGGAAGTGGTCTGCTTCACAGAGTCTCTGCTAAACCGATATCTACTAGTAATGAACTTGATTTTATATTATGGACAATTTAAACTGCTGAACTTCTGTTTAGTCTCAGAAGATAGCTTCTTAGGGCTCAGAACAGCATGTCGGATTACGATGATAAAGAATTACATTGGTTGTGTGAGTCCTACAAACATGGTGATTTCAGCCTCTAGTAGATTTAAAATGATTCTTTGTTTCAAATATGAGATTAGGAGACTGCTTGATATTGTTCACCATATCTCTCTCAATAATGCTCATCATCATCATCCTCAAGCAGCCATGGGTTACGGAGGTCCAACCGAACCGTGCAATTTTGTTCTCCAAGCATATCTATCCTGAGCTACATTTGCTGCATCTGGCCACTGTACACCAATTCTAACAAGGTCCTGTTTGACATTATCTGCCCAATGCATCCTAGGTCTCCCCATCTTTCGGAGGCCTTTATGCACTGTTCATAGCCCTCTTCGCCAATCTATAAATATCCATACGGGCAACATGGCCAAACCAACGGAGTCTCTCTCTGCACAATATACTGATTAAAGGAGGTTGCAGACTCCTTTGCCTCACCTCATCATTAGTTACAAAGTTAAACCACCTAATACCCAAGAAACTACGTAAGCATCTAGAATCAAAAGCATCTAGTTTCCTGTTATCTTGTTTACACAGCGTCCAAGTTTCACTACCATAACTAACCCTAGAAAGAACCAAACTATTATACAGTCTAATTTTAGTCTTTAGGTGTATACGCCTATTTCTCCACAATCTCCATAGATTCTTAAAAGTCCCGGCATCAATCCCTATTCGTCTGTTAATCTCATGCCGCACATCACCATTATCTGTTACATAGCTCCCAAGATAATTAAACTGTGACACCTTCTCAAGACTGCAACCATTCAGATTAACTGAATCACAACCTGCCTGACCAATTTTCATCACTTTAGTTTTCTCTCTGTTTATAACCAAACCTACTCTACTACCAGTCTCATCAACAGCTCGAATGAAAGAGTTCATCTCATCAATATCATTTGCCAAAAGGGCTAAATCATCAGCATAATTTGAATAAGAAATTTTTATATCTCCACAACATTTAAGGCCAAAATCTTTCCCTTGCAGTGAATTTCGCATAACAATCAATAACCAAATTAAAGAGAAAGGGAGACAAAATTCACCCTTGTCGAACACCAGAAGTAAGTGAAACCCCTCAGTGGAATATCTCTTGAAAAGCTACCATCGAAATTTCAAATTTCTGTTATATACAAATCATTTTCAAAAGTCGTTAACTGTTGTTTCCACATTTGACGATCTATAATGACATGAATTAAAATTACCTAGATATTTGAAAAACTGTGAATTATAATATTTTATTAGTACCAATAAAAGTAAACGAGTTTTCCAATATCTCTTTATTTTTTCGATAAAAACCTGGTAATCTTCACATTCCACTACCAAAATTTCAAATTTCTATTATAAATATATAGTTTGAAATATTCGTTTAAAATTTTGGAATTTTTAAAATTTTCCACCATTAGAGGGCGTAATTACAGCTTTTAGGATATTCGGAAAGTGCAAAAAATAAGTAAAAAATAAAAAATACCCCCTCAAGCAGCTGCTTGCCACAGAGGTCTGACAGGAGGAGCCTGTCAGTTTACATGCCATAGTAGAAGGTCTGAGAGGATGGCAGGCCCTCAGCAGAAAAACGACACAAACATCCATGCCTTATCCGGGGCTCGAGCCCAGGTCCCTTAGATCAGTAGCCAATCGTAATATTTTATCAATACCTATCCAACCTAAAAAGAATTTTTAATTTAACTTCATAAAAAAATTACCTTTTAAAACAAAAAAAATTCCGTTTTCCCTCCCAATCCTGAGTCTTAGACATTGTTCCCAATGGAAACTTCACGACGTTCATATTCCACCACCAATATTTAAAATTTCTAGCTTAAATACGTCGTCTGCAATATTCGTTTGAAATTTTGGGGCGCAATTATAGTTTTGGAAGATTTAAAAAGTGTGAATTATAATATTTTATCAATTCCTATTTAACACGAAAAGATTTTTTGATTTATATCTAAAAACGAACAATCTTCTGCTAAAACTAAAAATATGTATTTTCCCACGCCCTCTGGGTCTAAAGAGTCAAGTCATTGATGACAAAAGAAACTTCGTGACCTTCACATTCCACTAGCAAATTTTTAAATTTATAGCATAAATATAAATAAAAAAATAAATAAATACCCCCTCAAGCAGCTGCTTGCCACAGAGGTCTGACAGATCATTTGCAATATTCGTTTGAAATTTTGAAATGTTCGACTTTTTTCACCGTTAGAGGGCGCAATTATAGCTTTATAGAGATTCGGAAAGTGCATACAGTAATATTTCATCAATACCTATCCAACACAAAAAGAATTTTAAATTTATCTCTATAAACAAAATAGGTCGATATTTGCTGACGGACAGATAGACAGGCAGATAGACAGGCGACAAAGCAAAACAATAAATACCCCCTCAAGCAGCTGCTTGCCACAGAGGTCTGACAGGAGCCTGTCAGTTTATATGCCAAAGTAAAAGATCTGAGAGGATGGCAAGACCTCAGCAGAAAAACGACACATACATCCATGCCTTACCCGGGGTTCGAACCCAGGTCCCTCAGATCAGTAGCCAAGCGCGCTAACCACTCGGCCACGGGATGGCTCTAAAAATAAACAAATGGAAAATTAAGCATTATTCTGGCATTCGGACCTTTGGAAGGACTCAGGGGGCAGTGACCCTATCTTCCCCCTCCACCACTCCCTTCTTGATGCCCCTGTTAAAGGCTCAAATAATTGAGGATAAAAATTCTTCTGTTGCTGGGGGTTAGGGAGAAATCGAAAAGGGACCAGGAGAGTCCCATAATTCTATAGATAAGCCAAGAATGTCTTTCTGCTGATGTTTCGCCTTTTTTGACAGATCTCCCTTATAGCATCTTTTACTGACTGGTTAAACCTTCAGGACAAGAAGATACTTGAGAGATAATTTTTTTTCCACACATTGCGACTGCATAAACAATTTATGTAAAGTTTTCAGTGCAAGATTAGAATGTAAACTTAGACTCATCTCAACACGAACCTGTCCGTCTCTTTTAAACGCAGGATATATCATCGTCCAAAAGTCTAATTTCACATATTGCGTCAAAATCTCTGTAACATTTGGAATTGCCACAGTTATGGTTAACAAAGCCTCGTGTTGCCGCCATTCCCTTCGGCTCTTTCTTACTGTAGCCAGCAGATATTCTCGAATTTCGCTCGCAAGAGTAGCTATAAACAAACCCGCGACCGTTTAAAAATAGCCACAGCTCAGCAGCAAATGGGAGAGAGCGATTCACGGCGTTGGAGGCAGTATACACGGCGCAAGCGTTATGAGCAGTTAAGAAATAAAAGAGACATTTTCGGCCCCACGTAGGATGCGGCTCGCGAGGGTTCCCATGTGACATCATGTTCTGCTTTATAAACCATGGGCCATCGACTTGGAGACGAACGAGGAATGGAATCAGTTGATTCTGCGCCAAAGGAATCTTCTTTTTTATCCCCTCTGAAACTTTTTTTTTTTTCGAAACGCACGAGGCAAAGTGATAATTCTCTCTGATAAGTTCTAATCTCGTGTTTGTAATGAAACAAAGAGACATTGATGTCGAAAGCGAAAAAAAGGCATTCATGGATAATCTTTTTTAAAAAATTCGCAATGAACGTTATTGTATCCATCTTACGTTTATAAAAAAAAAATCAGAATACTTCTAAACTAACCAAACCTTGATTGCTTTGCCTCTGAGTGACTATTTTTTTGCTCGTAATTTAGTGGGTCAGAGTTAAGTTTATCGGGTTACAAAGGTTGAGTTGTTTAACCTGAGGGGTGCATTTTTACATGCATTTGTCTTAAATGGCCAGGTCACTAGGATCTCAGAGTGCTCAGAGACAGAGGAAGAGGACTTACTTAGCATCTAATAAGAGACAGCGAGAAGCTATCTGTGAAGTCTAACGTGAACAGAGTATGGCTCTCCTGCACACGAAGACACGGCTTTAATAAATAAAAATAAATACCCCTCAAGCAGCTGCTTGCCACAGAGGTCTGACGGGAGCCTGCCAGTTTATATGCCAAAGTAGAAGGTCTGAGAGGATGGTACATCTCTCTTAAAAACTCGGAACTTGAGTAGAAAAGTTTTTCTCTGTGGCAAGTCACTTGCTTCATTTCTCAGCATCGGGTGATTTCATTCCAATTTCACATTTTCCATTCTCGGCATCAGGTATCGTCGATGTAAGGATAAACATTCGTCTCACGACCAAAAGCAGTCAATGTTCAAAAAAAAATATCTATCTTATTGCTACATTTGAATGAGGGGGGGGGGGGGTAAATAATATCGAAGGTTGATAGATGTAAAAATTTCGGAGAATAAAGAAAGATTGATTTCATAAAAAAATTTCAATATTTCGTAACATCCCAATTTCTAATCCTTTGAAAAACTATTTTTTGGGGAAAAATTTTAGACCACTTTTTTTTAAGCTAAATTTGCATTTAAAGCGGTATCGTATTAACATTTTGTTAGGTAAAGTTTTTGCACCAGGTGGCGAAGAAAGGAATTCTTTGTCAAGTAGGGAGGAAAGATTTGGGAATATTTAAGGTAAAACCATCACTTTTCATTGAGGGCCTTAAGAGGTGGAATTCAATAACAGGAACTCGGAGACAAAAGTCTTGGAAAACAAGAATCAGTTGAAACATCAAGTTTAGTTGGAAGTGAAACTCTAACCCACGATCTCCTGATAATATGTCAAATGCCTCATACCAAGTGAGAGGAGAGGGGATTGGTTCAGTCAGTTGCGCGCCAGTCTCCCGTAATCTGTAGTTCCCACGTTCGGTCCCAGCTGCGTCAGGGTTGAGATTTATCTCTGCTAAACCCCACCCTACCCTCAGTTAGAAAACGGACACCATTGGGCTTGAAATGGATGCTGTCTGTCGAATGGGACGTAAAGTCATGGCCCAGTGGGCAAAAGAGTCATAGTCTGCTGATGTTAAAGAACACGCTGGATGGCTGTGACGGGGGCCTCCCATATGTTTTCTAACAGTTATCCAGTTGGTCCTACAAACTTCTCTGAGCTCTTGAGGTCTTTGTAATCTGGAAATTTAGCCCAATGTGTGCAAGAAAAGTGTTCGTAGAGTAAACCAACCAACCAGGTGAGATATTCTGCATCATTCAGACTCACCTATCGGGAGAATATGAGTTCGAAAAAGTGCATGGACTCCTATCCCATTTTTGTCAAAACCGAATGTTTCAGTTATCTCCTTATCCCATGGAAAAATCCTACTGCAGAAAGGAAAATGTCGTAATTGCTAGCAAACGTCGTGAGGCAAACCAGATCACTGTGCTGTAAAGCTCGAACGGATATGCGGAAGTATGCTTTCAGTTCTATCTATATAACTATAAAACACTCAAAGCTAAATCCTGTTTAGCGCAAAACAAAAATTAGTTGGAAAACAGGGGCGGTCATAAGTCTCAAGTCTAGAGGGGGCCATTTAGGGATGTTATGGAAGATTTTGAAGTCCAGAAATGACATTCTAACTTTACTAATTATTTAACAATGGATATCTTTTTTAACAGCTTGTCATTTAGTCTCTTAGATAGTGAGGGGTTTTCCTTCCTAGAAAAGAAAATTGGAATCGAACAATACATTATCTCGCAGACCCTATGGAGAGGGTCATGACCCCCCTGGCCCCCTCCTTATGACCGCCACTGCTGAAAAATAGAGTCTTAATTGGCCCACGATCTCTGACTAATATGTCAAATGCCTCTTACTCTCCTTAGTAATTACTATTGAGAAATTACGTCTCTTACTCTCCGTATCCGTAGGAAAAAATAATAAGGAGGAGAGGACAAGTAATCGGATTGCGGTTGTAGTTTAAGATTTTTACCTCCGTTTTAGTGGTTTTTAAAAATTTCGTAAAATGACTGAAATATATATACAGGGTGTCTCAAAAATATAGGTACAAACTTTTAGGGGAGGTAGATAACATCTAAAGGAATGAGAATTGCATAAGAACCTATAACCGGAAACGTCATCGTAAGTCAATAGGCGGCGGTTCATCAGTGCATCAGAGCCGCTCAACGAATGTATCAAGAACGCTTCCCACACAGACATGTACCGGACCACCGTTTGTTTGCGCGTGCGCATCAAAATTTGTGCGATTATGGGTCATTAAGAGCTGTAACATTATGAAATGTATCATCTAGTACGCCATTTGTAATAGTTATGTCCAATAAATGTTTTCCCATTAATCACTGTCTTGTGTCCTTTCAGATCTTCTACCTCTGCTACCACTTTCCCATGATGTTTCCGGTTATGGGTTCCTATGCAATTCTCATTCCTTTAGATGTTATCTACCTCTCCTAAAAGTTTGTACCTATATTTTTGAGACACCCAGTATATACGTTTAACACGTTTCGCCTCCATTTCGGTAATTAGCCTTTTAAAAGGGTGAGGAGGGAGGGGGGGAGTAATGGCTGTCTTGAATGCTACTTACAAAGTTGCACGAATATGACTTACCCACTCAACAAATACTGTATCATTATTGAATATATTTCATGGTTTTCATCTTGTATTAAATAAAAATGTAATATTACTTAACTGCTTATATTATCGTCATTTTTATTTACATTTTAAGCACATGGCTGAAATTTTAGAGTGCTATTGTTGCCTATGTATCTATGGAGTCTATGGGTGTTAAGTGAGTGGGGCTCGTGGGTCTCTTGATCCGGCCCTGCTCTGATTGGTTGGTTGGTTGGTTGTTTCAGGTTTTAAAGAAGTAAAGACAGATAACCTTCAAAGTTAGAACCAAATGCAGCAAAAAGCAAAAGGCAAAACCGAGATGTAAATAATACAAACAACAATAAAGGAGTAAACCAACAAATATATATATAGGTATAAAGCATAAAACTAACCCAGGTGTATGACCCAGGTCAGATAGCAAATAAATTAATATCCCCTCAAGCAGCTGCTTGCCACAGAGGTCTGACAGGAGCCTGTCAGTTTATATGCCATAGTAGAAGATCTGTGAGGATGGCAGGACCTCAGCAGAAAAACAACACACACACATCCATGCTTTACACGGGACTATAACCCCTTAGATCAGTAGCCAAGCGTGCTAACCACTCAGCCAAGTTGGGTTGGGTTGTTTTACCTCTGAGCGGCACTTTTTTGCACACCATGGGCTAAATGGCCAGGTTACAAGGACCCCGAAGGCTCAGAGAAGGTTAGGAAAGGGGACCCACTGGAATAGCTGTTGGGAGACAGATGGTAGCCTCCCGCCAAGGCCATCCAGCGTGTTCTTTAACGTGCACAGGGTATGGCTCTCCCGCACACGGGGCCACGGCTTAACGTCCCATCCGACGGACGGCGGCCTTTCCAAGCCCATCGGTGTCCCCTACTGACCGTGGGCAGGGCGGGGAATTGTGCTGAGATAAATCTCAACGTTGACACAGCTGGGACTCGAACCTGGGAACTACAGATTACGAGCCTGGCGCGCTACCGACTGAGCCACCCCCACCCCTCATTCAACCAAGAGACAGACAATAACAAATTCATAAAATTACAGCCTGTTAAAATAACCTGTATACCGTAAAAATGCAAAAAATTGGGGTTAAAAATCTATTATCTGATAGAAGATGTCGGACTGTAAGTAGCTCAGAAGTATAACTTGAATAACAACTGGGTAAACTATGAGACTGCGCACTTTGGTCATCGTTCGTAGATTTATTGACCGATAATTGTTTGTTCATTCACCTGTGATATACAAAAGTGCCTCATCTTCAACTGCGCACTCTTATGATGTTCCAGTTGCGAAAAAACATCTGACATTCGTGAAAAATCGAAGCAATCGAAGCCCTAATTTCGAAGGTCCGCCATTCCCGATTCCTATTTAAAATTCATATTTTTTTTTTGCCAATGAAAGATGGGCGAAATCCTGAGGGAAAGAACTGACGCATTGGATGTGAACATCAGAGATTTACACGTGCTAAAAATGGGGTTCGTTTTTACTTTGTTTTAAAAAAGAGAGTAATGTTCGTTATATCTAATTTGGCGTCCGTCTGTCCGTTTGTAATCATTCAAACTTTTTTGCTATTAGAGATAAATTTAATATTCATTTTCGGTTGGATAAGTGTTGAGGAAACATAAGGATTCGTATATTCCGAATCTCCTTTTTAATTGAGCCCCCTAGCGACGAAAAAGTTCGCAAAGGGCAAAATTTTAAATGAATATTGCAAAGGAACTATTTTTCCACTCCGGTAATGACAATGTGCAAGATATATTTAAAATAAGGTCTTTTTTTATCGCTTAACACTACAATTATTTTTCTGCAGCATAATCGGCTCGTCTACGACATACATATTTAATTATATGTACAGGCATGCTTCGTTAAGCGCTGATTCATTATAGCTTTGTTGGTCTCAGAAATATTCTAATATTAAAATATATATAAATAAATACATTATACTGTTCAAAAGTACAGTTGATATATAATTTTCTCGTCGTGGATCTTCAGCTAGTAGAGTAGAGTGTTGTGTTGGGTTGTTTTACCTCTGAGCTGCACTTTTTTGCACACCATGGGCTAAATGGCCAGGTCACATGGACCCCGAAGGCTCAGAGAAGGTTGGGGGGAGGGGACCCACTGGAACAGCTGTTGGGAGACAGATGGTAGCCTCCCGTCAAGGCCATCCAGCGTGTTCTTTAACGTGCACAGGGTATGGCTCTCCCGCACACGGGGCCACGGCTTAACCGCACACGGGGCCACGGCCTTTCCAAGCCCATCGGTGTTCCCTACTGACCGTGGGCAGGGCGGGGAATTTTTGCGGAGATAAATCTCAACGCTGACCCAGCTGGGACTCGAACCTAGGAACTACAGATTACGAGCCTGGCGCGCTACCAACTGAGCCACCACCGCCCCTGAGTAGAGTGAGTGCTATATACAGGGTGATTCAAAACTCTTGGGCCAAACTTTAAGGGGTGATAGAACACACCTAAACAAGCACTTTTCGTCATACAATGCATGGTCGGAACTCAAGCGGTGAAGCTCTAGGGGTTAGCAATTACTGTGTCAGGAAACGAAGAAACATAAGAATCACAGAAGAGGTTTGAAACAATTGCAGAAATACAGAACAGAAAGTACAGAATTTTACTGAACAAATTGCAGAAACTGCTCAAAAGAACGACTGCCAACATTAATCCAGGCTTCACACCTTCGACGTAGTGATCGGCGTACCAGGTACAGTCTTTGGGCTTCCCTCGCATTCCCGTCTGCAGCTCCGTACGTGAAATGCATGTCCGCCTTCTCCTGATTCATGAAGCAATCCATCCGTTCTGCAATCCACGGTAGAAATGACGACGAGTGCGAAAACCAGCGCTTATAAGTGTTCACTGGAAAGCGCCCTCTAGCGCTTCACCGCTTGAATTCCGATCATGCATTGTATGACGAAAAGTGCTTGTTTAGGTGTGTTCTATCACCCCTTAAAGTTTGACCCAAGAGTTTTGAATCACCCTGTATATATATATATCGTACGTTCTCAGCCAATGAGAGCTAGCGCGGCAGTGCACCATACTGTAAGCTCTCGGCTAATGAGCGCTAGCGCGTCGTACTGCGCTTTCGTCAATTTGAGTGGCGCTTCGCAATCTGTTTACTCCGCTGTGATCTCTCTTTCTGCCATTATTTCGCACAGAAGATGAACCCGAATAAAATCTCACCAGAGAACTTCGTCAAAGGTCACCAATAAGATCATGGATGGCGTGGATCACTTTACTGAAAATGACGTAGATTTTGACCGCAACACTGCAGCGAAGAGAATTGTTACCACAACAATGCTCTGAGAGAAGAAACTTCGTGCAAGGCAATCAACCCCTGATGACTTCTTCAAGAAAGAGAGATGTGTAAAAACCTGACTCATCTTCCCTGCAGCACTTCCTATCTTGTTTTCCAACAGTGCCAAGTTTGCCATGTTTGGGATTTTGTACTGCACTGGCTTTGGGTTATATTACCTCTGAGCGGCATAATCGGCTCATCGGGTCGCATCGGGTATCAGCGGCATAATCGGTCGCATCGGGGTCCATGCGACCTGGCCTCAAGGCCAGGTCGCATGGACCCCGAAGGCTCAGTAAGGTTGGGGGAAGGGACCCACTGGAACAGCTGTTGGGAGACAGGTGGTAGCCTCCCGTCAAAGCCATCCAGAGTGTTCTTTAACGTGCACAGGGTATGGGCTCTCATGTACACGGGACCACGGTTTTACGTCCCATCCTATGGACGGCGGCCTTTACAAGCCCATCGGTGTCCCCTACTGACCGTGGGCTGGGCGGAGAGTTTTGCGGAGATAAATCTCAACGCTGACCCAGCTGGGACTCGAATCTGGGAGCTAGAGATTACGAGGCTGGCGCGCTACCGACTGAGCCACCCCCGCCCCACTGCACTGGCAAGTACAGTACAGCACACTTCAACTAATTTCATTAAATTTTTATTTCCTTATTATTCATTTGACAATAGAGAATGTATTAATAAAATCATGTTTATCAAGTATTATTGTTTAAGTAACCCACTAAACTTGAAACTTATTGATCGTAGGTAATTACGATTTCAGGAACGCATCTCCATAGTGACTGTGCTATAACAACACCGCATAAGCTTGTTCGGTTAGTAGTTCCATTTCCGGGAACGCATCTCCCGAGCTAAGCGAGGTATGTCTGTATACTGATTGTGAGGGATTGAGTGGGAAAGGAGGGATGACGATGATTTCAACTATGCTGCAGAAGTAGTCGAGCTTTGGAAATTTGCAACTAGGGCAATATGGGGGGGGGGGGGGGGGGGGCGTAGATCTAATAAGAATTGCGAAATTTGAAATCCGTCATGTTCTGCAATGTCAAGTTGAGGTGAAACTTTGATCTAAACATCTTCTGAGTTTGATAGAAATGTGGAAATTGAGGTCTAGTGGTGTTCTTGGTCGTAAATCTTAGAACCACTGAGAAATTTCTGATTCGGGTCGTCCTTCAAACAGAGATCAACTTTAAAAAAATTATTAAGGACTGTTATTGCCGTTCCTTATCTACTCATAAGGACCCCAAAGACTCAGAATTAAATATAGGGAAATAGGTGCACTGAACAGATTTTAGGAGACAGATGGAATCCTCTCGTCAAGGTCATACAGCATATTCTTTAACTTATATAAGGTATAACTCTCTTGCCCCAAGGGACACGGCTTATCGTAACATCCTGCAGATTCTGGGGGTTCTTCTTCACCAACTTCCGAAGAATACAGTAAGAGATTTAAATTAAAATTTCGTGCAACTAATGTGTGATTTTGAGAAACATCTTTTCAAGCGGTGAAATTTCAATCCATTTTCTGAGAGTTGTCCGATTTTTCTTTAGTGGGAAAAATCCAAGTCTTTAAGATTTCTCTAATTAGTAGTGATACAGAGACATTAGTAAATACTGAATCTGGAAAGCCTGGTTGCTCTAGTATTTAATCAAAAGATGGGTTGTTTTGCCTCTAAGAGGCGCTTTTTTTGCGTACAAGGAACTAGGCTAGGTCACAAGGACCCCAAGGGTTCAGAGAAAGTTGTGAAAAGGAATCCTCTGAACAGTTTTCAGGAGACAGATGGTAGCCTCTGCTCAAGGCCGTTCACCTTCTTTAACGTTCACAGGATATGGCTCTCCTGCATACGGGACCACGCTTTATGTCCCATTCGATGAACGGCGTCCTCTCAAAGCCCATTAGTGTCCCCTTTCTCACCGAGGACAGGATGAGGATTTAGCGAAGATAAATCTCAACACTGGAAAAGGAGGGACTCGAATCTGGGAACTGCAGATTATGAGCCTGGAGTACTACCGAATGAGCCAACCCTCCCCACACCACCACCAACAACAACCGCTCCATTTAATCAAAAGGATTTATATATAATTAAAAGAGAAAATGAGAGTTAAAACGTTAAACGAAACTGCGAGAGAAAATGTTAAAGGAAAACTGACTTCGGGAGCGCTAAGCAACTGCAAGAGCTCACTGCCACTCTTAGAGCCAGCAACCTCTGCTGATAAGTGCTCACTTAAAGTAACAGCAAACACAAGCAGAAGGCCACATACCATCGACATATAAAGCGAATATGAAATATGCCGTAATTTCCTTCCAGCAAATGTTTCATCTTTCCATTTTTTCACGCAGTTCCGTTTGCCCTTCGTATTACTAATATGCTGTTTCAGTTTTGCGTCGGCCACAAGCAGATGGTCTCTCATATGCTTGACATCCGTGACAGCTGCAGAATTTTTTTTTCATCATTAAGGAAGCAAAGTGGCTCCCGTGATAAAACTCTTGCGTCCTTAAGCACTTCCCAAACATGACACCAAAGCAAACTAAAGCAAAACCACTGATATGTGGGCAGTAGGTAATATCAGATATCTCGTGTCACTTGCAGAAAGGTTACATTAATGTGTTGCTGCAGGGAAAAGTTATGAGTTGTTTCTTACGCATACAAAACAGTCGAAGTCAACCTACTTCCACACAGGGGCGGGGGTGGCTCAGTCGGTAGTGCGCCAGGCTCGTAATCTGTGGTTCCCAGGTTCGAGTCCCAGCTGGGCCAGCGTTGAGATTTATCTCCGCAAAATTCCCCGCTCTGCCCGCAGTCAGTAGGGGACACCGATGGGCTTGGAAAGACCGCCGTCCGTCGGATGGGACGTTAAGCCGTGGCCCGTGTGCGGGAGAGCCATACCCTGTGTACGTTAAAGAACACGCTGGATGGCCTTGACGGGAGGCTACCATCTGTCTCCCAACAGCTGTTCCAGTGGGTCCCCTCCCCCAACCTTCTCTGAGCCTTCGGGGTCCATGTGACCTGGCCATTTAGCCCATGGTGTGCAAAAAAGTGCCGCTCAGAGGTAAAACAACCGAACCCTACTTCCACACATTATAGTAATCGACGTCTTAAAATGTCCATAAAAGAAACATCGCCCAGGAAACTTTCTAAGTCAAATAAACATGAAAATGAACAACAATACGACACTGTCAGTCTCGTATTTTTTTTATTGCGAATTCCATTTGCTGGTGAGGGTTTGACAGTCAGTACACGACTGTGTTGTGATAGTTGTCGATAGTTTTGAATTTTGCGGGTTAAATTTTCAAGAGAAAACTTGAATTTGATGATTTCTGTTCTTTCAGAATTCACTTGTAGCAAGATCAAGAAGAGATTGATAGCGAATCAGGATTCAACGTTGTTATATAGATTAATCTATTCCCCATTATCCTACAATCCCATTATCTTAAATCAGCTGAGATTATTTAATTGTTTATATCTGATCGACACTTCTTTTTTTCGCACAAAATAAGCCAATGTGGAGTCAAAAAGACCCTCAAAGATTCAGAGACGGTTGGGAAGGGGATACACCGGACAGCTTCTAAGAGACAGACTCGAGCCTCCTGTCCAGCATGTTGTTTAACGTTCAAAGCAAGACAATATTGAAATAGCATCCATTACAGCTGTTAGGAATTTCAGATATCCAGTTGATCAGGGATATCTTTTAGGAACTTACAAAAAAGCCACTTTCTTGGCGTTGTACCATGAACGACAAAGGAAATTTTGACAGCACCCCTTCCAGTCTGCCAGTTGGAAATGGAATGTTCGTGGCGAAGCACATATTCATCCGCTCTTAGCTGACGTAGCACGACTCGGTTATACTCTCGATTCGAAACAGAAGGGTTCTAATGAGAAGTACATGCAACATGTGATGCCCTTCTCTGGTCAGTGCAAGAGAATCGGGCAGACGTTCAACTGAGAGGAAGAAGCTCAAGTTACCATAAAAAAAATAAATACCCACTCAAGCAGCTGCTTGCCACAGAGGTCTGACAGGAGCCTATCAGTTTATATGCCAAAGTAGATGATCTGAGAGGATGGCAGGACCTCAGCAGAAAAACGACACAAACAGCCATGCTTTACCCGGGGCTCGAACCCAGGTCCCGTAGATCAGTAGCCAAGTGCGCTAACCACTCGGCCACCCTCAAGCAGCTGCTTGCCACAGAGGTCTGACAGGAGCCTGTCAGTTTATATGCCAGAGTAGGTCTGAGAGAATGGCAGGACCTCAGCAGAAAACCGACACATACATCCATGCCTTAACCGGGGCTCGAATCCTTAGATCAGTAGCCAAGGGCGCTAACTACTCGGCCATGGGACGGCATAGTGCAATAAAAATATTATTTACACACTTTCCCACTCGGTTTCAAAGATGAAACGCTGAGATTATAGACAGAGGATTTACGCATTGGATTCGCATTTTTCGGAACTATTTCTTCTCCCCTTTCCATAGTGAATATCAGTGGTCTATTGAAAATAGAGTTGGAAAACTTTGCGATTGCGCAGTTGGATGCTTCGACAGTTCTTCTGAGATTCGAGTGTCACAATGTCACTTTTCTTGCTTTCCATAACCTTGTTTGGTTTATTAAATAATATAATATTACAGGGCTAAGAACGAAATTTCAGTCAATTTATCCTAACAAACACGTTTTTTTTTTAAATATTGAGATTTCCTATTATTCATTAAATATAAAATGTTACTAAATTCAGCTCGATTACTTTCTTTTACGCTTTGTTTCCCAGTCACCCCTCACTAGAATCGGATCAAGCATTTTCAGAGCCCCCAGGTAGCTCAGAATTTAGAGGCTCTTCTCTATCCATAAATGAATCAAAAAATATGGTAAATAAATACACTGGCGGAAATTGAAAAAAGAACACCATTAACAATTGAAGCGTAATCTAGGAGATTTAGTAGAAACAGCTTGTTGAGAAAGGACAATGATCACATGTGTGAAGTGATGCAATGTTTATTTTACCTTTTAAAGAGTATTACATTTTACAAAAGGTACATTTTAATAAGGTGTTCAACCTCCTCGAGCAGCAACACAAGCTTTCAATCTGGCATGCAATCGGTCATACAAATGCTGGATATCACACTTGGCGATACCATTCCATGCGCTTTCAACTTGGACACGTAATTCAGCGATGGTCGTTGCCTGCCACAGTACACGGAAGATTATTTGTCCGATCCAGTCCCAGACATGCTCGATTGGAGACAAGTCCGGAGAGCGTGATGGCCAAGGGTGTTGGTGCACTGCCTGAAGAGCATGTTGAGTAAACTGGGCGGAGATTGAGCGGGCGTTATCCTGCTGGAATATCGCATTTGGGATTACACTCAAATATGTCAGAACGACTGGCTGTACAATGTCGCTGACGTATGTATTGCTCTTCAGCGTACCCTGTACAAACATGAGACACGTACGAGAGTGTACGCTCCCACACCGTGATACATGGTGTGGGCCCTGTGTGTCACTGGCAGCTGCACGATGGAAGTAGCCGCTCACTTTGTCACCTTCAGACACGCAAGCGATCATCAGATACTCCTAAGCAGAATTGGCTTTTACCACTGAAGACCAGAGACTGCCATTCTTCCCTTCAATGAACTCGTTCTTGACACCACTGCAAACGTGTTGGTAGCGACGAGGTGACAGTGGTAATTGTGCCAGCGGCACGAGTGTCTGCAGTCCTGCTTCCAAAAGACGATTGTGTATCATTCTTGTGCACACCCTTGGTACGACAGTGGATCGAATCTGTGATGCCATAGCCATCCACTCTACCACCGCCGCCCTCCTGATACGCTGATCCTCTCGTGCATCCATAACTCTGTATTGCCCGGAATCATGTCTGCGAGTGTGCGAATGCTCTTCTGACCATCGACGCCACCTGGTGTGGGTTGGGTTGTTGTTTTACCTCTGAGCGGCACTTTTTTGCACACCATGGGCTAAATGGCCAGGTCACAAGGACCCGAAGGCTCAGAGAAGGTTGGGGGAGGGGACCCACTGGAACAGCTGTTGGGAGACAGATGGTAGCCTCCCGTCAAGGCCATCCAGCGTGTTCTTTAACGTGCACAGGGTATGGCTCTCCCACACACGGGGCCACGGCTTAACGTCCCATCCGACGGACGGCGGCCTTTCCAAGCCCATCGGTGTCCCCTACTGACCGTGGGCAGGGCGGGGAATTTTGCGGAGATAAATCTCAACGCTGACCCAGCTGGGACTCGAACCTGGGAACTACAGATTACGAGCCTGGCGCGCTACCGACTGAGCCACCCCCGCCCCTCACCTGGTGTGGAATTTGATGAAAAGACCAACCTGCTTCCCGAAGACCCACTATAAGATCTCGCTCAAATTCCGCTAACTGAACAAACGTTGCGCGGCTGCATTATCCAGGCATGATAGCTTCTTCAAAGAGCACTGAACAACACGACACAAGACGAATAACTTCTTTCTTCACGCCCTAGTTCTTAAATACGCTCTGCGTACATTTGCATGTTGTCGTTCTCAGTGACGTCATTATTACACCCAAGGACTTTCAATCTTGGATCACTGTTTCTGCTGCCCTTAACTATTAACATATTGAAATATGACGTTCCTAAAGGAATTCCTTCTGGGTGTTCCTTTTTCGATTTCCGACAGTGTATATAACGTTATTTTTTTTTTGTCTCTTATGAGTACCACGGTTCTTTGAGTGTAATTAATGTAATTAAAAAACTTTTATATCACTTAATATTCTTAATAGTCAATTTTGAGAAAAACAATTCACAGGCTTTATAGATAGTAGATGGTTCAGATTAATCAGCCTATAATGCGTTAAAATGTTAATTTTTGTAATGATTTCAAGAGTTGTATAGGTTTAAAAAATATTAATTTATACTTAAATATTGCTAGGTCTTAACCAAATGTATAAAACCAAATCCTCCCTCCTCCTACACTATTGCTTCGGGCTTGGATTCACCAGGCCTTTATCATAATCATGCCCAAACCATGATGCTATGCAACAGGAGAATATATTTCAAGACAGGAATCCTGCTATTTGGCTAAAGAAGAGAGGAAAAAAAAAAGTGGATACTACTAGCTGATGGTCTTCGCTCCAAGTTCAAGAACGTGCACTTCAACTTTTAACATCATTTACCCAGCTAGATAGCTTCATTGCAGAAATGAGGTCAACTAGCTTGCGAGCATTCCACACTTTCTATTGTGTAGCGTTATGAGCCTCATAGAAAGTTCTAGTGTGTGAAGAGGAACTTTATAAAGAGGTATTCGACTCCCTTTATTTTTCAAATTTGCGAAAGATAACACTCGATCCTTGAGTTTTAGAATTTACAATTTACACAAAAGTAAAGAGATTTATCTAAATCTTGAGTTTCAGGAATATTCATCCAGCGTTTAAAGAGCAATTGTTTACCCACTTTTACTTTTTTTTCTGGCTCGAATGAGTTTCTTGCCCCATTTATCTTTTTTAGATCCGGGACTGATGATGACTAAATGTGAAATCCAGATAAATCGCTTGATTAAAAACATCAACATTTATAATTGTTCACGTCTTTTTATTGTAATAAAAAATATTCCCTCAAGCATCTGCTTGCCACAGAAGTCTCACAGGGGCTGGCCAGTTTAATACGCCCAGTAGAAGGTCTGTGAGTATGGGGGGTCCTCAGCAGGAAGACAACACAAATATCCATGTCTTACCAGGGACCCGAACCCAGGTCCCTTTGATCAGTAGCCAAGCTCGCTATATGGTATTTTATATGGAAAATGTTTTGTAAAACAATCGGTAAAAAAATAAGGTGGATAAAAATTCTCCTCCCCAGTGGTAAAACGAAGATAACGAGAAGATTTGGTAATGTTAGGATTAAACAATATAAAGTTTTGATAAAATATGCTGCACAAATAGTTTAACACCTTGTATTAATAGCCTAGGTAAGGGGTGGGCAATTGTTTTCGTATCTACACTGCGCATGCGTATTGACATGGCCGTCCTAGTAATACGAGACGAATCTTCGGTCGCGCACGGGAAGGAAATCTCGGTTCAAGGCGGATTTTTCTGACTGTCTTGGCGGACCACAAAAAACTCTTAGAGGGCCGAATGTGGCCCGCGGGCCGCTATTTGCCCACCCCTGGCCTAGGTAGAACCCGCCACTTTAAACGCGTGGTCTCGTATCTATTTTCGCGACGTTTAATTGGCGAATTAAAAACATTCTCGTGTCTGCCTCCTCCAATTAAACTTATGGCAAAGGTAGACACGACATGCGATTTAAATTGGCGCCATCTATTGAATAAGACGGATTTCTGATTTAATACACAGATTCCACTTTAAATATGACTTAAATGAAAAATTTGGTCTTGCTTAAACACGTCATGGCTGCTGATAATTGAAAACAGCTCTTTCCCTCCCGAAAAAGAGTTGGTTTAATAATTCATGTAATCGAAAGAGTCCTTTGTGAAAATAAATACCTACTGAAGAAGCTACTTAGGGTAGGTCAATGTCACAGCTAAGATCTCTGAAATGCACTCAGCCTCAACAACAACAACAATAAAAAAAAAACACAATTACGCTCTTGCCCTTTTCCAGAATTTAAATTTTTCTCATTGAAATGTAATAACTTAGATAATTTGGTTCGCTAGGCCTTGAGATCACATATAGCTAAAAAGATGAATCAACATACGAAAATTTTCGGTATTCCAGAAAAATTGATATTATTTTAAATAGGACCGAACCCTACTACCTCCTTGCTACAGTCAGAAAAACTGTCCCCGACGAAAAATGGACGCGCCAATAATCGTTCTTTTGATAGAGTATAATTTTTTTCTGGAAAAAATGATAAATTTTCTTTGTAAACTAACAAATATCACAGGAAATCGTACCTACGGTAAGTACACTAGCCATCATACTAACATTCAAACAAGTTTTTTGAATGTAGATTCTTACAAATGAGCAAAGCCATGTCAAAATTTGCATTTATATGTGATATCACAAAGAGCGAAGCTGCTTTTGTAGACAGCCAATAGGGTACATGCATTGATTCTCAAATCAATAAAACCTGCACAGACAGGTGATAAAATGCAGTATATAGGTGACAGACGTCACCTATATACTGCATTATACTATACCATAGGTATAGGGGCGGGGGTGGCTCAGTCGGTAGCGCGCCAGGCTCGTAATCTGTAGTTCCTAGGTTCGAGTCCCAGCTGGGTCAGCGTTGAGATTTATCTCCGCAAAATTCCCCGCCCTGCCCACGGTCAGTAGGGGACACCGATGGGCTTGGAAAGGCCGTCGTCCGTCGGATGGGACGTTAAGCCGTGGCCCCGTGTGCGGGAGAGCCATACCCTGTGCACGTTAAAGAACACGCTGGATGGCCTTGACGAGAGGCTACCATCTGTCTCCCAACAGCTGTTCCAGTGGGTCCTCTCCCCCAACCTTCTCTGAGCCTTCGGGTCCTTGTGACCTGGCCATTTAGCCCATGGTGTGCAAAAAAGTGCCGCTCAGAGGTAAACAACCCACAACCACCCCTGCATATATGCAGTATATAGGTATATAGGTGACAGACGTCACCTATATACCTATATACTGCATATATGCAGTATATAGGTGACATACAGTACTAGGGTGACCAGACGTCACCGTTTTCCGGGGACAGTCCCTGGATGAAAAGCTCTATCCCCGAGGAATAAATGTCACCGATTTTATTTTTTAAACATTATTTTAAATTTCAAATTAATTCTTACTGCATTAGCAGATCATTTAGTAATAGTAGTGGCAACACTGTTCGCATAGAGGTTAGAAAAAAAAACAATACGTAAAAAACCTCTGGGTTATAAAAATATTCTGTCAGTAATGAAGGTGACTGAAAATTTCAAGAAACAATTTTAAAGTCGTCAATCGCGAACTGGCAAATTAGAGTCGTCCTTTAATCTGGTCACCCTAGTTGACAGCTCGCGGCTGAATTCAAATTAAATTTTTAAATCTTTTCGGATCTATTCTGTAAATCTGGTCGCTATATACCAGTGGTTCTCAACCTTTTATGCTTCACGTACCCCTGAAAATGTGTATGTAACTGGCGTACCCTTTGTATAGATAGCTAAAACTATAGTTATAGTATAACAATGGGAATAAAATAAAACATATATATATATACACATTAAATTTTGCATTCATAAATTACATATATCGATAAACACAAAAAAATGACATTTTTTAACAGCAGTGTTGCCAACTTAGCGACTTTGTTACTAGATCTAGCGACTTTTGAACTCTCACGGCGTACTCCACGTTGAGAACTGCTCTAGAGCAGTGTCTCGCAAACTTTTTTTACTCTGCGGCACACTGAATCTAATTTTTTTCCGCGGCACACTAAATCTATTTTTTTTTTTTCCGCGGCACACCTAAAAAAGAATAAAAGCAAACTCTATATAATCGTCATTATATTTGCGCTTTGTTGAAGTCATCAGCCTGGTTTTACTTGAAGATTTGCTCTCGTTCTTTAATTCATAACTCGGTGTTTGTTTTAAATATTTGTCCATTCTATGGCTTGAAATAATCAAAAATTAATACCAAAATTTGGAAAAAGCTTGATAAATACTTACAAGATCCCAGTTGATAAAATCTGAAAGATTTTTATTAAAGCACGTCGATAACACAAGTCAAGTCAAAATGAAATCTTTCGAATATCTAGTGTCACTTTGAAGATCTCTCGCGGCACACTACTGTGCCGCGGCACACAGTTTGCGAGACACTGCTCTAGAGTATACACGATTGCTGTATCCTTTGCGTAATAATCATTAATGCATTGGGAAAACATAACTTTTAAGACTTAAGTCTTACTGTGGTGTAAATATATAAAGCACTTCACTCACTTAAAAACATTAGAACGAAGGTACGAACTCAGGGAGAGGGGGGGGGGAAGCAGCCGGCGCTGCGCAGTACGAAATGCGTTTTCTTTGTTCTGCGCATTACGTCAGATGGAGCACACAAGTCTAATATGGTAATAACGAGCTTGGTTAAAAAAATGAGAACCGTAAGTAATGAGCGAATTAAGAAGTCGCAATTAGTTTTGTTAGTAGCGTTATTATGTTTTCACAACTAATTTTCATTATCAACAGTTATTTTAGGTTTAGGATAATAATAATAGGAGTTTAAAACAATAATTGCTAAAATATGAAAAAAATAACAGTATAGTTGTTATTAATTTGTTGTTTTGCAAAAGGCAAATCATAAGCGTTATTTATAAAGTATAACTTTTGTCAAATATTCTTCTTTCCATAAATCTTTAAATACTGAACAAATATTGTTGAAAATTGAGATTTAAATAGATTTCGTTATGATCCTTAATTTACTTTCGGTCGAATTTTTCTATTAAATGCGCAATAATGTTCCATTTAATTGCATATCCATCAGCAGGATATTTTCAGGGTGGAGCAAATCAATGTTTCAGGATACAAATCAATGTTTCAGGATACAAATATTTAGGCTGCGCAGTTCATTAATGAGCGCAGTTGCGAATAAAACAATCACGCATATATTATATCATAATACAAATAAGGTTACACGAAAACAAAAGGAAAAAAGTTTTAGATGTCTTTAAAAAATTTCGTAAAAAATGTATAGAATATACATAAGTTTCATAATTTTTTACCTCTGTTACTATTATTTTACTGTCAGATATATAATTCTCAAAGGGGGTCATGGTCCCATTGGTACCTCTCTCATAGATCCGCCGTCCATGAGTGTGTTTTTTCTCACCTTTCTAGATTTATCAAACAGATATTCCTAGACAGGGGCGTAGCCATGGGGGGATGAGTAACTCGGAATTGGCAAAATTCGAAGCGGCTTCGTAAAATCTAGGTGAGTTGTGAAAATTTGTAATTTTTTTTTTTCGAAAATTAAACGGAGTTGTCAAAATCGAGGCAACTTGGCAAATCTAAGGCAGTTTGGAAAATGGAGAGACGGCAAAATTTCGAGCAGTTGGCAAAATTCAAAGCCACTTAATAAAATACAGGTGAGTTGGCAAAATCGGGACAACTTGGCAAAATCTTGGGGAGTTGGCAAAAATTAAGGTGAGATGTAAAAATTAGGTTTTTTTTCTGTAAAATTATGGCGAATTGGCAAACGTAGGGAGTTGGTAAAATTTAGGGGCAGTTGGCAAAATCTAGGGGTAGTTGGAAAAACTAGAGGCAGTTGGCAAAATTCGGAGTGACTTGGCAAAATCATGGAGAGTTTACAAAATTCAGGTGAGATGTAAAAACTGCAATCTTTTTTCTGTAAAATTATGACGTGTTGGCAAAATCGAGACAACTTCGCAATATCTAGGAAAGTTGGCAAAATCTTGGGGGAGCTGGCAAAATTCAGAGTGGCTTCGCAAAAATCAGGTGTGATGTAAAATTGGGATTTTTTTCTGTAAAATTGTGGCGAGATGGCAAAATCGAGGAAACTTGGCAAAATCTAGGGCAGTTGGCAAAATTCGAATCCACTTGGTAAAATACGGGCAATTTGTGAAAATTGGGATTGTTTTTGTGAAATTAAGGAGAGTTGACAAAATCGAGAAAACTTGGCAAAATCTAGGGAAGTTGGCAAAACTGGAAACCACTTGGTAAAGTACAGGTGAGCTGTAAAAATTGGGATTGGTTTTGTAAAATTAAGGAGAGTTGGAAAAACTAAGAACTCTTGGCAAAATCTATGGGAGTTGACAAAATTCGAAGCCATTTGGTAAAATACAGGGAAGTTGTGAAAATTGTGCCTTTATTGTGAAATTAAGGAGAGTTGATAAAATTCGAAGTGACTTGGAAAATTCAGAGAAAATGTAAAAATTGCGATTTAATCACGGCGAGTTGGCAAAATCTAGAGTAGTTGGCAAAATTCGAATCCACTTAGTAAAATATAGGCGAGTTGTAAAAATTGAGATTTATTTTGTGAAATTAAGGAGTGTTGGAAAAATTGAGGAAACTTAACAAAATGTAGGGCAGTTGGCAAAATTCGAATCCACTTGGAAAATACGGGCGAGTTGTGATAACTGGGATTGGGTTTGTAAAATTCAGGATAGTTGACTGAAATCGAGAAAACTTGGCAAAAACTTGGGGAGTTTGCAAAGTTTGAAGTGATTTGGCAAATTTAGGAGAGATGTAAAGATTGGGATTAGTTTCGTGAAATTAAGGAGAGTTGTCGAAATCAAAGGAAAATTCACTCTGACTTGCTACAATTCAGACGAGATGTAAATATTGGAATTTTATCTGTGAAATTATTGCTAGTTGGGAAAATTGGAAGTTAAAAGTCAAATTACGGTTAGTTTGCAAAATTGAAAGTCAAGTCAAATGGCAAAAATGCAGGAGATTTGTAAAAAGTGTCTCAACCCTCCCCCCCCCCCCCCACCCACCGGAGAGCGAAAAATCTAAGTAAGTTTGCTCAATTGGCAAAAATTGTATTTCGAGTTGGAAAATTTTTTATTTCCCCCCCCCCCCCCCAACAATAGTCCTTCTCTACGTCCCTGTTTTTAGATATCCAAAAGAAAGCATTAAAAAATAAATCAAGATTACATTTCGTTAAAGAAGAAACGAGATATATTTTTGGTACAACTGAGTTATTCCTCATTATTTAATATTCCATTCAATATCCCCAGTGGGGGGTGCTGTTAAGTCAGCTATAATTGTCCAAATATACCACATTATTCCTTGATATAAGAACTGCTTGTGTGACTGGTTTGCAGCAGAGCATCAAATGATATAATAAGCCCAACTGACAAAATCCTTCTACGTTTGAGAATCACATTGATTTATGTCAGTACTCAGTTTCATTTCTCGCCAATATGCAAAGGGAAAGGAATAATAACATTTTTCATGTTTATTTTTGAAGAGTAAAACTGATTTTAAATCATCAAGAAAACAATATTCAGCTAAGTTGAAAATGAAGAAGAGATGCAAGAAGCTCGATGACAACGCAAATCATTAGATTATTTTCGATTCAAAAGTATTTTTTTCTCATACCACTTTTTATATTTAATATGCTCTTTAATATATTTTCAATTTAAATATCTCAAGTAAACTTAAAAACAGCATGCTTTTAATTTCAAAGAAATTATGTAGAAAGTTTTAGATACAAAACCCTATCAAAATATTAGAGATGGTTTACCCCTGAGCAGTAGTTTTTTTTTTTGCATACAATGATCTAAATGGCCAGGTGAGAAGAGCTCCAAAGACTCAGAGAAGGTTGACGCAAGAAACAGCTTCTAGGAGATGATAGTATCCCATCAATTTAACATGCAGTCAGAGCCACGACTGAACGTCCCATCCGACGGACGGTGGCCTTTCAAATTCCATCAATGTCTCCTTTCTCATCGAAGGTAAGGGGAGAGTTAATGGAAATAATTCTTAACGCCAGACTCTATTTAACAGACATATTTAGTTCTTCTTTACCCTCCTCCAAAAAATATAATAGAGAATTCCAATGCAATGTTAATGTAAACCTAACTTTGAAGCTCTAAAACTTCTAAACTATGCATTTATTGGAAAGTGTGACTGAAGATAAATCGAATCCATTTAGATCTCATTTTTAAATACTATTCGTTCGTTACTTAAAGAGTTATGGAAGTTGTAATATTTAATAATAAATTATCTTGCTTTATAAAAATCATTCAGAATTATCTAATATTGAAATAATCATTACGCAAACTTATAAAATGCGTATATTTATTTTATTAATTTTTTTGAAATAATGTTATTTAAGTTTTAATTAAAATCTGAGGTAAAAATCTTATGACGCATTACTTTTGTGAAATATTCTAACTTCCATAACTCTTTAAATACAGAACAAACTTAGTTGAAAACCAAGATTTAAAAAGTTGATTACAATGTTTATTTTATCCTCCGTCACATTTTTCCATTAAATGCATATTTTAGAAGTTATAGAGCTCCGAAACTAGAATCCCATTTACATGAAATTCTCAGATATTCTGTACTTTGTTGACACTGTATATTGGATTATATTGATGTTACCGCTAAAGTGCTGAAATCAGTTATTCTACAGATTATCTAGGTATTGTGCAGATTAACTAGGGTGATCCGTTAACGTGCGGAAAATTGTTTCATTTCTCAAATTACCTAGGTAATCTGCAAATTACCTGAATAATCTGCACATTACCTACTAGGCACTCGTTAAAGTGAAAATAAGATCTTTGCTGGAACAACAGGAACGTTTCTGTACGCTTAAATTAACATAATGTTATTTATCTAGTGTCCGAGAGTAGAGTTGAAACCAGGGTCATCCCTCTGTCAACACGAATCAGTCGTCCGAATTATAAAAAACGCCCCCAAAATGAGCAGGCCAAGTGAGAACGAATCATTTTAGTGATTCGTTATCAAGAATGAATCACTTTACCGATTCGTTCTCACTTGCCTCCGCTCATCCGGGGCGCTTTTTATAATGCGGACGAGTGAATCACGTGACACGAAGATTCATATTCAAGAGATTCACCACTATGAGAGAAACAAACTTTTGAACTTTAACGATACGGAAGCCGTTAATGTGCACATTACCTAGGTAAAATGCGGAAAACTCTTGATTCCTCACGTTAACGGAGCAAATCAGTTAATCTGCAGATTAGCTAGGTAATGTGCACATTAACGGCTTTCGAGCTTTAGCGGTAACATTGACACTATATATTGGATTAGCACCAGTAAAGAGAATTTCATTAAAATAAGGAAAAAAATCATGCAATTTATATGGTTCTTTCTAGCAAAATATTTAATTATAATTACGTTAACTATTTTGATTATATTGAAAATATTTGATGTTAAAAATGAATCATAATTTAGGCTTCATGGTTTTCAAACTGTGGGAACCATCTTGGAAAGGGGTCACTAAGTTCTGATAATTTTGCATTTGCCAATATTTTCAGCGAAACATTTTCCTACATCATACGGAAGGTGGAAAAGGCGGCAAAATTCGATTTGCGATTCAAGATGGTCTCACAAAATTATTAGAATTTTATGCGGCCACAGTGTCAAAACGTTTGTGATCCTCTAGTTTAGGTGATGAATCGATTATAGAGTTGTGAATTCAATCCATTTTCTCACATGCATGGTTTAAAAATGGTGATTGAATGAATATTTTAATGTAAATTAATAGTAACAAAATTAACTTCTAAGAGTAAGAGTTCTCATACCTTGTATGAGAAGGCCTGTAAAAGCTAGGAGTAGCTTCTAGGATTCTTCTCTGTCCTATATGTCGCAAATAAAAAAAAAATAAAAAATAATTAAATTCGATTGTGGCTTTTCATTCGCATAACATGAAAATGTCCAATTCTTTGCTAATATACTATGTTAAAAACGGGTTAATTATTTTAACCATTTCATCTCCTTCCTCTTTAATAAACTGCATCAATGACAATATGAATCTTAATGTTCACTGCGACCGCATCATATCTGATGTCGCTAGTGCAGACGCCCTGCACTCGTCGACGTCCCAGATGCATGTGGGAATGTCAGTCACTCTCGTCATCTTCGTTATCCCGCTCTACTTTCGGCGCCAGGCGTACGAAAGATCAAGCCCAGTAAGTAGCAACTGCTTTGCCAGCTCGAGAGAGTCGGAAGACGGAGCGCGACCATACACCTCACTCCTTCCGCCTCCTTTGAAAACCGCGTGCGCCCACTTACAGAGAAGACAACCGTAACAACCAGCGTTGTGTACAGTGCATCGGTGTTGCCCCGTGGCCTCTCTTCACTTGTGACCCCCCCTCCCCAGGTGCGGCTGTAGTAGTGAGACATTGGGTGCCATCTCGGCTTATTTCGTCGTCAGGCCTCTCTTAGGGGTAGTGGACGTGATTGGAGCGGTCCAGAGATGACCGGTCGGGATCGTTTGACGGTCCGCCTCTGTGGAGGAGGACCTTGGGGATTCAGGCTCCAGGGAGGAGCAGGAACAGAATTGCCACTCACAGTTGCAAAGGTAAGTAACGTATTCATATATATCAAAACTTTTATACCTAAAACTCATCAATTATGGTATATTTTATGACTTTAGAGTGAATCTATACTGAAAATATATCCATGACACTTTTCTTAAAAATCCATCTATGATGAAAATCTTATAAATGTACACTTTTTTCTCTACTCATCTACTCAGACTACAGCATGCTCTCTAGGTGCTGATTAGGGGGAATATTTGAAAAATTGAAAAATTTAGAGGGTGCTTGTACAGGGGGAGGGGTTATTGATATTCATAAATAGTATCTAAGTTTTCCCTTTATCCTTTTATGTTGGGAATGAAATAACTAAAACTATAGAAAGGAAGTGAAAACAGTTAAAATTAATACAACTTAACATTTCCACGTGTTCGATTTTTCTGTTCTTTTTTTACTTTCGAAAGGGAATCAGCTGTCTCTCCTTGGATTGGGTTGTTTTACCATTGAGCGTCAGTGTTTTACACACAATGGGCTAAATGTCCATTAGATATATGAAGCACAAATGGCACAATGGTCACAAGGACCCCTGGGGCTCAGAAGGTTGGGGAAAGAAAACCCATTTGACAGCAGAAGCCTCCTATCAAGGTCATCCAATGTGTTCTTTAGCGTGCAAGGGATATGCCTCTCCTGCTCACTGAACCACCGCTTAAAGTCCTTTATCACGGACGACGGCTTTACCAAGTCCAGCGGTGTCCCCATTCTGATCGAAGGCGGAAGGGTTAGCAGAGATAAATCACAACGCTGGTCCAGCTGGGACTCGAACCTGGGAATTGCAGGTTATGGACCTGGCCCGCTATAGACTGAACAAACTCTCGCCCCGTGAACTACAGACATTCAGAGAATTAAATATACTTGCCCATTTCTCTTTTAACATTTTTAGAGTAATAGTTCGAGCCGACAGTGACATTTAAATGGACTTAGACATAGTGTCGTCCATCTCTCTCTATATACTTTTAATTTCAAAAGGGATTGGTTGTTCAATTCAATAATTGTTTAAAAATAACTCTAGTAGTTTTGTTAGGCTCTTACTAGGATTTTTTTTCTTGAGTGGGTTCTAAACCTAAGACATTTTCTCTCAATATACATGATGTATGATGCATACCTACTAGTAAATCACATAAACAATAAACACAAATTTTATGGGTAAACCATTTTTAATTATATTAAAAAATAATGTTTTACTAACAATTTTCTCAATTTAATATCAAGAATCATACAGTTTTTTATAAACGTATGAGCAGTAGCACCGGGGCATATCAGAGGGGGGTCCGTTCCCCCCCAAAAAAGTCCTGTAGTCTTATTCTAAATCTCAAAGTTCTCCACCTGCTTTGAAATTCAGAAGAACAGTTGGCTTTGTCTTCATATTGTATAATTTTATTATTTTAGACCCATATTTTATGCCGTCACTAAAAATAGTTTAAAAGATCTATAAAATCTCCTTCCACATATAATACCATTTTAACCTTTTCTGTTCGGTGAATATTTTAGTAATTGGGAAACCTACTCAAGCCTTATTCCTAGACTCCCCCCCACCCCACGAAACTAAATCATGGGTATTTGCCTGCAGTAAAAAATTAGGTTAATGCTCTTATTTATCTCACTTTTTGCATATTTATTAACGACTTGCTCATCTGTTACAGCAAAACTCGATTATAACAAAGCTGTGTAAGAGCTTTGCGGAAAGTTTTCCATAAACCCTTAAATGTGCGCTTATGAATAATTTCAGGGTTTTTTTTTTTAATTTAGTCCTTTCAATGAATAAGGGTTGAGTTGTTTTACCTCTGAGCGGCACTTTTTTGCACACCATGGCCAAATGGACCCCGAAGGCTCAGAGAAGGTTGGGGGAGGGGACCCACTGGAACAGCTATTGGGAGACAGATGGTAGACCCCCGTCAAGGCCATCCAGCGTGTTCTTTAACGTGCACAGGGTATGTCTCTCCCGCACACGGGACCACGGCTTAACGTCCCATCCGACGGACGGCGGCCTTTCCAAGCTCATCGGTGTTTCAATGAATAAGTAAGGTGACCAGACGTCCCGCTTTTGGCGGGACAGTCCCGATTTTTAACAATTTGTCCCGCGTCCCGCGGCGTTTTAAAAAAGTCCCGATTTTTGGAAAGAATGCACGACAAGCTAGGGAACGGCGGGAGAACGGGAAGGGAATATACGGTTTTCGGTGGCTATTTCGCCAGGATATGAGTTTTATATTATTTTTGTTAATTTTATAATGTTAAACTTTAATAATAAGAAATAATTGTTGAGAACTGATTATCGAGAACTGCTTATCAAAGTTCGCATTGTTGATCAGTTGTTAGAATTCGACCACCATTGTTTAGACTTAATGAACAATGACCGTACTGCGTGCTAGTGCTAGTTAAACAAGTGATGTCAACAAATCAGCTATTCAGATAATTTAGGGAAGTAATTTATTTATTTATTTCATAAATACATAAATTTTCTTGAATTTAGCAGACAGTACTCGTATTATTTATATTTTATAGTGGCGGCAAAAAGTCTAGCGCCGGCCTTGTAAGTGACACTTACGACTTACGTTACGGCAAATTCAGAGGAAAAATAATACAAGTTAGTATTGTTATTATTTAGAAAGAAATATAGGATTAAAATTAAAATAATTTTTAAAATATAGTTACTTTATAACAATCAAATTAATTTAATTTATAAACTAAGAATAAAATATGGTGTCCCGCTTACCAATGGTGACCGCTCATGGTGTCCCGCTTTACCAATGTTAAAATCTGGTCACTTTATGAATAAGGAGTAAGTTAAAAGTGTAGAACACTAAGCATCCCATCACCCTCCTCTCACACGCATTGAATGAGTCTTTTATTTGCATTCATTCATTATCATATTAAATCCTTCTACATAATTTCTTCAGCAGCATTAATGAACCTTGTTAATCACAAAACAGCTGAAGTGATACCTTGTCTAAAAATCACGAATTCTTTAACTGTTAAGTTGGTTGCGAAGTAGATGGGCTCGAACAATAAAGATTCTTGTTTCTTGCTCAGAACTTCTCAGCTTCGTAGAAAGAAAATATTTCTCGAGTAATAATAGCAAGAAAATAAAATGCCCCGTTGTTGATATTGATGGTTGATCAAAGTTCGCTGCAGATATAGGATGTCTGTAAGGCAATGGCAGACAAGGCCTTCCTCTCTAGACACTGTAAGTGCATGAAAAGGAGTGGCCAACGTTTCAGATCGAAATCTAGAAGAAATTCACGTCCACTTACGTTATTATTTATGATGTTGTCAGATAGTGTTGATCGATTGCATGGTAAAAGAGAATGGAGTTAGTGTCATTGGAAGCAATAGGTCCACCTCATCTAGGTTTAATGTTTCCTGGCTTTTTTTTTTTCTATTTCTAGTGAAATAAGTTTCTTAATGAACCTTTTTGTCTTCATCTAAATCCTAATCGGGAGGTGTTAAACCAAATGGTAATAGAACAGAATGTGTGACATGTTATAAGCCATTCTTATCATTGATATTTTAGAGGAACAACTGTCTTGAATTGGGTGGGATATATGAACCCACCCTGCACCTGAAAAAATATCGGGAGATCATGGGTTCGTATCTCATTCGGCTCAAGACAGTGCTTCCTCTAAATTTGATATTGATGTTAGGAGTGACTTCATGAGCTTTCAACTGAAGAAACACCGAGAAATCTATTGATTAATTAATTGCGTGTACTCGTAACATGCTGTCCCATGGCCAAGTGGTTAGCACACTTGGCTACTGATCCAGGGATCTGGGTTCGAGCCCCGGGTAAGGTTGGTTGTTTGTGTCGTAATTGGTTGTTTGTGTCGTTTTTCTGCTGAGGGCCTGCCATCCTCTCAGACCTTCTACTATGGCATATGAACTGACAGGCTCCTGTGAGACCTCTATGGCAAGCAGCTGCTTGAGGGGGTATTTATTTTTTTTATTTACTCGTAACATGCATTGCAATCTACTTCAGGATGCTGTTGGTAAGTGGAGAAGACATTTTCTTGCCAGTCATAAAAATTTTTTTCCTCTAAATTTGATATTGATATTAAGAGGAACTTCACGACCTTTCAAACTGAAGAAACATCGAGAAATTATTTTAAGGAACAAAAATTTTATTTAAATAATTTATGAATTCCTCTTAGGCAGTTATCTGAAATGAACAAAAGTGATTCACATTTTATGAAAAGGAACTCTACAAAAAACCTAAGTTTAAAGTCGATAAAAAAGAGTAAACTCTTTTAATTCCATGTTTATAATGGAATCAGTATTTTTTTTCGAAACAAATGTTGAGTGGTTTACACGTGATTGCATTTTTTTTTGTGTAGGATTACAATATCTCGCGCATTTTTTATTAATTGCAAGGCCAGATTATCTTCTGCATTTATTTGGTATTACATACGGAAAAATATATTTTCGCAAAAAGACATAAAATATTTCAAAGCACTAATAGCAATGTTAAGAATATTCCTTAATTAGGGGTAATCCGGAAATTTCTGATTCCACGTGTCAAACTGTTTTTTGTGTGAAATCAGTTAAAAATAAGAAAAAGTTGCTTCTTTTTTCTTGTAATAGTAATTCAAACCATTTTAAAACCAATTTAATAATTCTGTTGCACGTAAGTCTAACAAGGGTTGGATCAAAGAATTTTTGTCGAGTTTTCCCATTCTCTCAGGAGCAGGGAGCCCAGAGAATCTTTGGGTTTTCGCAAAACGGAAGGATTCACAGTTAAAATCCCTTGCTATATGCGACAATGATAATTTCTAAACTATTCAGAAAGTGATTTTTTTTTTAAATTTGAAAATGTTCGCAACATTTTTTTTTTGCTTAAAGAGTGCCCAACTCTTAGGAAGAAAACAATGCCCCACCGTCATCAATGGATCCAAATGTAAGAGAATTATTTAAATATTAATATTTCAGAGTTTTGTATCATCATCATAATCATCACATGGTTTCATTTTATTTATTAATCAACTCACATGTATTGATAAAATTTCTACTAACTGCTTTCTTGATTTTATATACAGGGTGTCTCAAAAACATAGGTACACGCTTTTAGGGGAGGTAGATAACATCTAAAGGAATGAGAATTGCATAGGAACCCATAACCGGAAACGTCATGGGAAAGTGGTAGCAGAGGTACAAGATCTGAAAGGACACAAGACAGTGATTAATGGGAAAACATTTATTGGACATAACTATTACAAATGGCATACTAGATGATACATTTCATAATGTTACAGCTCTTAATGACCCATAATCGCACAAATTTTGATGCGCACGCGCAAACAAACGGTGGTCCGGTACATGTCTGTGTGGGAAGCGTTCTTGATACATTCGTTGAGCGGCTCTGATGCACTGATGAACAGCGCCGCCTATTGACTTACGGTGACGTTTCCGTTTATGGGTTCTTATGCAATTCTCATTCCTTTAGATGTTATCTACCTCCCCTAAAAGTTTGTATCTATATTTTTGAGACACCCTGTATATTAGAATGGTAGCAATGCTTGGATTGCACTTTTCTTAGAGCGTGGTCCGTGAATCTATATATTGTACAAATTCTTGATTTTATATATATGAGAATGGTGGCAATGCCTTGTCGTCAGCAGATCGTTATATAACATATTCAGTTATCAAAAATCTTGGTAAAAAAGAGGAAAATTGTAATAAAGTTAAAACTAACTGTAATGGTGGTTAGAAACCTAATTAATATTCCAGCAGTCGTACTTTGGTGTGCTGTGATAATTATGGATTGTTTTAAGATATTTTCACTGACTTCGTGTTTGTAACTTATGCGTGTAGATCACATATATACACAGTAACCAACGTGTGACGAAGCGGTTTGGTCCATATATCCAAAGCGAGGTAGAGAATGGACAAAATCACTGTGAGGAAAGTCTCTTTCTTCTATACTATATACACAGTTCAGAAGTGTAACAGTTCCCAAAATAGCCACCCTCACGTTTTCTCGCTCTCCCTCATGTCTTCAGAGGCTATATTGTCCATCACTGCAGTCAACCACAGAGGAGACGAGTCTTTCGCTGTCGTTTAATTCAGCCTCTGGGACGTTAAGATGACAGAAGTGTTGACGACACGAAACAAAGTTGCATATTTGAAAAGAGAGTTCCTTTTTCATTCTTTATTTCCTTGGAATTATGACATAATTGAAATCACAAATAGGCGTTTTGTATTTCGTGTAAAATTAGTTTAAAGTCATTAAAGAAAAGTAGCAGAAGATATTTGCATTTTTTTTAAATTTTTTCAGTGGCTTCATTATCATTTGTTGCAATAAATTCTTAGATTTTTTTTTTTTTCTTTCCCCGATAGCAGTCTATTTTTTTAATTAAATGTCAAGAGGAAATCTGTGGGTTTATCATTGATTGACAAATTACGTCTAACTTTCCAGAGAAGACTGAAATGTGTCCAACTTTCTCGAGAGAACAGTATAATGTGTCTTTCTAGCGAGGGCAACAAATTATGTCCACTTTTCCACGAAGGCACTAAACTCTGCCCAACTTTCTAAGAGTTTTTCCTGAGTTGCAACGAAAAAAAGTAATTATGTGTGATTTTCTACCGAAGGTCAGCAAATAGGGTTCATCTTTCTAAGAAGAAGAATAAATTGTGTCCCGTGAGGGCAGCAATTTGAATCTATTCTTTTCAATGAAGAAATTTCCTCTGAAGAAAGAAAATGTGTTCATCTTTCTTGCAAAAACAGCAAAACAGTGTCCAGTCTCTCAGTGTGCATGGCAAATTGTGTCCAACTTTCCTGCGAATTGTGCCTAAATCCTTCTTGAGAACAGAGAAAAACGATGTTTAACAAAATGAAGATTCATAAATTGCGGTGCGATTTTAATAAGATAGGAAATTATGTCTAACCTTCTGGCGAGGTGCTATGTTCGGTTAACAAACTGTGTCTCGCTTCCTGGCAAATGCAACTGCTTCTGTTACATTTTTGGAAAAAGTAGCATCTTCATGTCTTCTGCAATAGGGATAAAATGGCTTTAATATTTTCTTGAGAGTAGAACGCTGCAAGTGCTTTTAGACGACGACAGCAAATTACGAAATTTTTCGGTGAGGATCATGTATGCGGTTGCTGCATTGCCACGTTGTATCTTCTATCAATCAGTTGCTTACTGTTCTCAAAATCTGTAAAGCCAAATCTGGTGAAATTTCTTCATTTTATCAGCAGACTTCAAATAGGAATTTACTCCAAAATAATATTACTACGATATATTCAAAAGCAAAATTAAAAAAAGAACATATATAATTCCAGTTTTGCTGTAATATTTAAAGATTTGGACTTACACTTCCTTTGAATTTTTTCCCTTCTGTCTTTTCTTTCTCCCTAGATTATTCGCTGACTTTTTCTTATTTTCTGACAGAATGATTCATCTCATTCTCTGCTGTCTCTAAATTAATTATTATTCTCCCAACATGGATCGTTCTAATATTTCTGATTCCAAATACCTGCTTTGTGTTATGCTCCTCTGACGTCTTCCTGAAAATAACAGGAATTTTTCCTTCCTGTTATTTTATTTACTTACAATCATGCAGTTATCCGTGACTGTATGACTTTACTATTTTGCTGCAATCCTCTAAATAGGCGTTCTCAACGTGGAGTACACGGTAAATTTTTTTGGGGTACGCCGTGAGAGCTCAAAAGTCGCTAGATCTAATAACAAAGTAAAAATAACCATTGTTACAGTATAACTATAGTTTTATCTATCTGTACAAGGGGTTCGCCAGTTGCATACACATTTCCAGGGGGTACGTGAAGCATAAAAGGTTCAGAACCACTGGTCTATAGTAGGGGTTCTCAACGTGGGGTACACGGTAAAATGTTTTGGGGTACACCGTGAGACACTTTATTTTTTTGATAAAAACGTGGTAATCTTCACATTCCATTACCAAAATTTCAAATTTATAGGATCGTTTGAAATATTCTTTCAAAATTCTTCCCCATTTGCCACTCACGAGATTTATTTCCGCTAAACGGGGGGGGGGGGGGGGGGTTTAGCGGAAATAAATCCCTCAATCAGAAAAGGGACACCTATTTGCTTGGAAAAGTCACCGTCCGTTGGATGGGACGTAAAGCTCTCTGTTGCAGGAGAGCTATATTCTATGCACGCTAAAGAACACGATGAATGGCCTTGACGGTAGGCTTCCATTTCTCTCCCAACAGCTGTCCAGTGTATTCCTTTCCCCAATCTTCTCTGAATTCTTGGGTCCTTTGCGACTTGACCATTTAGACTATTGTGTGTGAAAAAGTACCGCTCGGAAGTAAAACAACCCAACTTCTGTTCCTACATTGAGAATTATCTTCGCAAAACACATTCCGCTCTCATTAATGCAATTATAGAATTTGGGTTTGGATAAGTCACAGTTTATCGGATGGGTTGAGATATTTTACCTCTTAGCGGCGCATGCGTACAATCGGCTAAATGGCCAAGTCACAAGGATCCCGAGGGCTCAGAGAAGGTTGGGGGAAGGTGACCCACTTGGCTGCTCTTAGGAGACATGTGGAGCCTCCCGTCAAAGCCATCCAGAGTGTTCTTTAAAAGTATAAGTTAATTCTTTAACATATACAGGGTATGGCTTTCTCACACCCTAAGTTATGGCTTAACATCTCACCTGATGGACGGCTCCCCATCCAAACCAATCAGTGTCCCCCTACTGACCGAGAACCTGACAGGGAATTTTACGGAGATAAATCTCAACGCTGTCCTAGTTGGATTTCGACCGTGAGAACTATAGATTACGAGCCTGACGGCTACCCACTGATCCACCTCACCCCCGTTTGTCAGATAGGATGTTAAGCCGTGATCCGTATTCAGGAGAGCAAGGAAAAGGCTGTGTGACTTGAGCGTAATGCTTCCAACTTTTCCTTAACAGTCCAATTTGGCCACTACACAACTCTGAGTCCACAAAGTCTTCTGAGCTGATTATTTAATCTGTTGTGTACGCAAAGAATGTGCAACCATTTTTCACCCTTCTCTGCTAAGGTTTTATCTAATAAGTGATATGAAGCAGATTACAGTGCTGTCACTATTGTTTTTTGATCGGATTTTACTATTATAACAACAGAATCGGACAGAGAACACTAGTGATAATAAGCAAGCATTTTTCACCGACAGACATTCATTAAACGTTCAGTTCCACTTTCAGCTGAATTCTTTGTTCCCTGTTCTTTATTAATTTGGACAATAAACGCTCTGCTGCACTTGTATAATTAATATCAGCCGCTGCATTTCCAAGCTAATTATACTTCCACTGGTCTTTAGTTTTCTCTCTTCCCATTCGTCTTAAAAATAGCTTGTTAAACGAATGTGTGGGAGGTGGAGAAGGTTATTGGAAAGGAAATCTGGCGAAGTCTTGAGGAGTGGAATGCCAAGTTGAAGGACGTGTGCCTAAACGACGACCAAGTGTTGCTTAGATTCAAATTCTGTTTAAAAACTCTAGTGCCTCTTTGTAGTTTTTTAGTATTTTAGCTTGCTCTGTGCATAAATGTCTGAAACATTTATACTTCCATTAATAAAGAATCACGTTGCTGCAATAAAATCAAGGGCAAACAGATGGTTGTTGTTGTTCTTGTATCAATGGCACCCTTATCTCATTTCAGCGATTCCCCGCCTTGCCCACGGTCAGTAGGGGACACCGATGGGCTTGGAAAGGCCGCCGTCCGTCGGATGGGACGTTAAGCCGTGGCCCCGTGTGCGGGAGAGCCATACCCTGTGCGCGTTAAAGAACATGCTGGATGGCCTTGACGGGAGGCTACCATCTGTCTCCCAACAGCTGTTCCAGTGGGTCCCCTCCCCCAACCTTCTCTGAGCCTTCGGGGTCCATGCGACCTGGCCATTTAGCCCATGGTGTGCAAAAAAGTGCCGCTCAGAGGTAAAACAACCCAACCCATTTCAGCGAATACCAGGAGAATAGGAGACCGCTGTTCAGTCGACAGCTCTCAGCTCTCGAATCTTCAGTTCCCAAGTTCGAGTTGTGCCGGCGTTGAGATTTATCTCCGCTCAACCCCCACCCTGCCCTCGGTCAGTAGGGGACACCAATGGGATTGGAAACATCGCCGTCCATCAGATGGGACCTAAAGCCGTAGCCCCGTGAGAGGAAGAGGACATACCCCCTGACCCATAACGACGTAGATTGAAGTGTAGTTGCCAAAGTCTTACATCAGATGGCATATAAAAGGGAGAGATCTGGTATCACCACTGAGGCTGGAAATGTCGAAGAACGGGTTTTATTGCAAAGAAATTAATGATGAAATTATTTATGATAATAGAATTCAGCAATTTTACGAAAGAAAGATTAGAAAAATACAAATTTAATTATCTTTCTTATTTGCCATTGTGTTTTTATGTATGAAAAGTAAAATATCTTTCTGTTTGAAATAAGTAGCTGAAAAAATTTGGGCTTTTGTCTTTAGTGGGTTTCGAATCCACATCTCCCAGCTATGCCGGGTATGATAACCACTACATCATCATCAACTAGCGAGTTTTTTAGCAATGTGACATATAGACATTCCCGCATATTTTTGTTGATTCGCTCCTGGCAAAGTTTTTTCAGTTTCATTCTTTGAAGTGTTTCTTGTCTACAGGACACTTCCTGTGATACTTTATTGCGGAATTATTTACATAATGCTGTAAGCGTGAGTGGCAAATATTATTTCCATCATTCCAGGCAGCTTGATTGGCCAATGCCAGACATAGATGGCGCCACTGGCGAATCAGCCAAATATGCGGGAATGCTTATATGTCACATTGCTGAAAAAAAGATTAGCCAATGATGGTGCAGTGGTCATCAAATCTAGCATGTTTTTGGGTGACGTGGGTTCCAATGCCTCTCAGGACGAAACTATTTCTTTTTTGTCTTTGTGATACTTTATTACTGAATTAAATTTCTGTTGATTTTGTTTTATTTCCTTAACATAAATTGCTGAGCTTCAGCACTCTGGATCCCATGTGCTATAATATGCCTCTGGCTAACCAGGCAGAGAAGAAGCACACTCAACATCGCAAAAAATGGGGGCGGGGGTGGCTCAGTCGGTAGCGCGCCAGACTCGTAATCTGTAGTTCCCAGGTTCGAGTCCCAGCTGGGTCAGCATTGAGATTTATCTCCACAAAATTCCCCGCCCTGCCCACGGTCAGTAGGGGACACCGATGGGCTTGGAAAGGCCGCCGTCCGTCGGATGGGACGTTAAGCCGTGGCCCCGTGTGTGGGAGAGCCATACCCTGTGCACGTTAAAGAACACGCTGGATGGCCTTGACAGGAGGCTACCATCTGTCTCCCAACAGCTGTTCCAGTGGGTCCCCTCCCCCAACCTTCTCTGAGCATTCGGGGTCCATATGACCTGGCCATTTAGCCCACGGTGTGCAAAAAAGTGCCGCTCAGAGGTAAAACAACCCAACTCAACATCGCAAAAACAGGAGCCGAACTCAGCTTAAAAACTGTAATTATTTGCATAATGGTTCGAAACATAGGCGAACGTTCTCATTGTCTATAGCGACTAAAGAAGTGGGTGTGTGATTCCAAGAATTCCTCGGTTCTAAGCTTCCCTTACTGATGTGCCATATGGCAGAGACATCCTTGGCAAAACCTCTGAACTTCTATGCACTAAATAGTACAAATGGAAAACAAAAATCAGACTTCTTTTTCTTAAAACTGACAAAACAAACGAAGAACTGCTTCTTGAAGGCACACAATGGGAACCTCTGTAGCGATGTTACTAATGATGGAAAAATTCAAGACCTGGGCAAGCAACCCTAAGATATTTTTTGATTTACAAAAAAAAGCGCTCTTTGTTCAGGAGTCTGATAGTTAAGCTTTCTGCGCTGTCAGAAACCTGAACTTAACTAGAGAAAAAACATATCACTTGTGTCGAATGTTCATTTTCACAGAGAATATAATTTTTTTTATTTTCCATGCACTGTAATATTGGTTGAATTATTTTACCCTGAGCGGCACTTTTTTGCACAAAATGGGCTAAATTGCCAGGTCACATGGACCCCAAAGGATCAGAGAAGGTTGGGGAAGAGAACCCACTGGACTGCTGTTAGGAGACGGAAACCAGATCAAGGCCATTAAAGTGTTCTTTTATGTGCACAGAGTTACATTTGTTTCAAGATTGGATCTGGGGGGGGGGGGGGGTCCAAGTGGGCAATGCCTCCACCATCCAACCCTTTGAGAATGTTAAAAAGGGTAATGGAGGCCAAAAATGATTAAACTTGTGCATATTTCCATATTTTTCATGAAATTTTTAAAAAAACTTAAAACGAAGCGGAATATATTATATTGTAATGGACATCCAGTCTCTTGCGCTCCCCCCCCCCCTTACACGGCTAGATGAGGCAGAGGTGGCTCAGTTGGTAGCGCGCCAGGCTCGTAATCTGTAGTTACCAGGTTCGAGTCCCAGCTGGGTCAGCGTTGAGATTTATCTCCGCAAAACTCTCCGCCCTGGCCACGGTCAGTAGTAGACACCGATGGGCTTGAAAAGGCCGTCGTCCGTCGGATGGGACGTTAAGCCGTGGCTCCGTGGAGAGCCATACCCTGTGCACGTTAAAGAACATACTGAATTGCCGTGACGGGAAGCTACCATCTACCTCCCAACAGCTGTTCCAGTGGGTCCCCTCCCCCAACCTTCTCTGATCCTTCGGGATCCATGTGACCTGGCCATTTAGCCCATGGTGTGCAAAAAAGTGCAGCTCAGAGGTAAAACACCCAACCCGGCTAGATTGCGTTGCTTGCCCCCCCCCCTTACATGTATATTTTTGGCCCCTAGGCAAGGGGCCTGGTCTAACTGGCTCTGCGTTCCCCTCCCCCCCGCCGTTTTTTTAGAGGATAACGAAGGCGAAAGAAAAACCCAGTCATCTGGTCTTGAACAGATGCAACGCCGGTACCAAATGAGTCAAGGTTAATTCAAAGCCACTATGCCGATTCACGAAAACGTGTTCATGCATTAAAAACATTGTGCGTTGTTTCCGATCATGGCAAAACACGATCGTTATTCGTGTTTGATGCAATATCAATTCACCTTCTCTGTTTTGCTGGAGATAAAAGAGTTAGAGACATTGCTACTCGTGGCCCCCTCCAAATTCAAATCGCGTGTGAATGAATCCAACCCTGCACCTCAATGTCAAGAGATCGTATGTACATCGTATGAGCGAATCCGTTTCAACAGTGATTCTTTTTAATGTTAACCCTTTCAGGACCATAAGGTTTCTAAGAGTAAATATTAGTATGTAACTGTTTATTTTAGTTTGTTTAGACATAAAATAAATAAAAATCATAAGAAAAGTATGTAACAATGTGTAGTTTTTTTTGGAATTTTATGGGAAATATTTTTCCCAATGGTAACACAAATTATAGTTAGGCTTATTGTGCAATGTCTTTTATTTATTGGTTTATTAGAACAAAATGTTAACTAAAATAATACAAAATTATGAAATAAAATTACTATACAAAATGATGTGCTAATTATGATATTCTGCGAAGCAATTTCTTTTGGTAGTGAGGCAAAGATGGACATTGCACATAGTACATATATTATGCGTCCTGACAGTTCTGTTTTTGTTTTCTAAACGTTCCCGTTTACGTAATTGCGTTCGGGATACGTTCTATTTTGACATTTTGTATAAAAAATGCAGATAAGGTTATAATTAAATACGACAATCACCAATTTTAAAATGGGAAAAATGTTTCCCTTAGTCGTGAAAGGGTTAAACAATTATGATTCTTTTTCATAAAACAAGACAATTTATTTTAAAAATTTCCCTGCTTCCATAACTCTTTAAATACTAAACAAATATTGTTGAAAATCGAGATTTAAATAGATTTGATTATGATCGTCAACTTATCTTCAGTCACATTTTTCCATTAAATGTATATTTTAAAAGTTATAAATAAAAAAATAAATAAATACCCCCTCAAGCAGCTGCTTGCCACAGAGGTCTGACAGGAGCCTGTCAGTTTATTTGCCACAGTAGGAGATCTGAGAGGTTGGGTTGGGTTGTTTTACCTCTGAGCGGCACTTTTTTGCACACCATGGGCTAAATGGCCAGGCCACAAGGACCCCGAAGGCTCAGAGAAGGTTGGGGGAGGGGACCCACTGGAACAGCTGTTGGGAGACAGATGGTAGCCTCCCGTCAAGGCCATCCAGCGTGTTCTTTAACGTGCACAGGGTATGTCTCTCCCGCACACGGGGCCACGGCTTAACGTCCCATCCGACGGACGGCGGCCTTTTCAAGCCCATCGGTGTCCCCTACTGACCGTGGGCAGGGCGGGGAAATTTTGCGGAGATAAATCTCAACGCAGACCCAGCTGGGACTCGAACCTGGGAACTACAGATTACGAGCCTGGCGCGCTACCGACTGAGCCACCCCCGCCCCAGGAGATCTGAGAGGATGGCAGGACCTCAGCAGAAAACCGACACACACATCCATGCCTAATCCGGGGCTCGAACCCAGGTCCCTTAGATCAGTAGCCAAGCGTGCTAACCACTCGGCCACAGAGCTTCGAAATTAAATTCTCATTGATATAACATAGAAATTCGTTAATATTTTGGTTGAGAAATATATATTACATGGCTGAAGACATCGTGGATGTAATCAAAGAACACAATGAGAATTAAAGACACTTGTCTTGAAAATTTGTAAAGTATTTTTTATTCTTAGGGATGTTATTAGATTATAAACCTAAAATTTATAACAAATGCATTCGATATTTTGAGCTGGTGCTGTGTTCATATTTATACAATCATTAGATATCAATAGCATAGCAGGGCAAAAAAAATCACAATATTATACTCTCCCCCAAACACGTACAGTCGCTCAAAAGAATATCCGAACACTATGGTTGATTACAGAATTCAGAAAAAATATCTGGCAACACGAAGGTTGCCAGATCACTAATTTCTAAAAAAAATCGTTGCCAGATATTTTTTCTGAATTCTGTAATCAACCATAGTGTTCGGATATTTTTTTGAGCGACTGTACCCAGTATTTAATTTCGGGGAGGGTTCAAAAATTTAGATTTGGAGGGAGAGTGAGTCTGAAAATAACACTTAAATAGGATTTCCCAATTACTAAAATGTTTAAAATTATATTCCATATGGAATTAATTTTTTTTCAATTTATTTTTAGTGTCGGGCATATGGTATGGGGCTAAGGTAAAATTATATACAGTGATACCTGTTTTGGGTTTCAAAGCAATCAGGTAAACAAGTTTGAGATTTCGTATGAAACAACAGGATTTTCAGGGGGGGGGGGAATGTCCGGAATCTCTTGTCCTCCCCTGGTTCGCCCTAGGGGCCTAAGGGCGGATATATATGTATCGTCCTACACTATTCCTAAATCAATATTTCATTTGTACCTCCGTTTTAGAGGTTTTATACGCTTCCTCCCCTAGGTCCCAAATACCCGCCGTTTGATTATTTTTTCTCCTTAATAAATCAATATTTCATTTGTGTTTATTAACAAAAAGCGTGAACGAAATCTAAAAAACTTTTTCTCCCATCCGAAAGTCACCGCGTGAATGTCGATAAATCAATTACATGACAGTCAAAAAGAGTTATTCCTTTAATCAGCATTTCAGTTCCCAAAATGCTTTCAAGTCAATGTTTTCTCTGTTTACGTCCACAGAAGATTCGAGTTATTAGCACACGTGGACAGCAGAAGATCCAAGGCTGATATTAGCTTCCGCCTGCCTGCTATTTTGAACCGAATCTTTATCTTCAGATCAGAGGAGATGCGGTTATTACAGCCGAGGATGAGATGCTCCAGAGACTGCTAATTATAGCTATAAGTGAAGGAAAAGAACCGCAGTGCAAATCGCGGCTCTATTATCAACAAGATGAAAAGTTCCATTGCATTAGCCGAGCTCATCCGTTAACTGCAGAGACCGCTTTGTGAAGCTGTGCAAACAATCTCTGAACTGGGTCACGTTTTGGATAAATTCATCGTTTGTACAACGTGTACTAATGTTTTTAATAATAAATTCTCAGGCGTATTTGTTTCTTTTGGGTCAGCATCCCTTTTTGCTTTTACGGATATGTGCTATCAGGGGTGATGTCTGCTAAGTTTTCGATGAGGAACAGATGCTATTTTGCGAATTTGCAAGGAGGGAGGTAAACACGTGAAAGGGTGCATTTCTAATGTTATTGTGAGTTTCCGCGGGCATCTCCCCAACCTCTTTCAAATGGAGACTAAAAAAAAGTGTTTTTTTAATGTTTAGAGTAGTGTTTTTCAACCTGAACTTCACGAGCATAATCCATTTTCTGCGTTTTTTCCCAGCTTTTTTTAAAGTTCCGATCCGCCTATCTAGCTATTAAACCTTCGCGATTCCATTTCCTTCCTCCCACCCCAACTCTTCTCGTCATTTTTGAATTAGATCAATTGATTTCATCCTGATAGTCTCCCCAGGCCCAAATGTACCAAAAAAAAAATGGAGTTGCAGGAGGGAAATGATGAAATCTAGCAGGAAAAAGGCGAAAAGGCAGGGTCAAGACACTGGATTTCCATTGGAGTATAACATTTGTACCTCCGTTTTACAGATTTAAAAAAATATTCGTTAAACATGCGTGAAATATGCACAAGTCTAATATGTTTTTGCCTTCATTACCTCTACTAGCATTTTCAAAAAAGAGACTGAATTTCCAATGCATTATAACATTTCCTTATCCGTTTTATGTCTTTTAAAATTTTTCTTCAAAAATGCATGAATTATGAATAAATCTAATAATTTTTGCTTCTCTTACCCTTACTAGCATTCTGAAAGGGGGGGGGGTCATGGCCCCCTTAACTCCCTCCCTCCCTTCCCGCCTACATTAGACCCTGCGTACACCTAATTCCTGAAGATAATTTTCTCAAAAACCAACCTAAGTATCTACCAGAGAGTTTGTCACTTTGATCAAGAACTTCTCCTAAACAATAAGAACCGAGATCACCAAATTCAGCATATCCTGCCTCCATCTTACAGCATCCCCTGCCTCCATCTTACAGCAACGTAAGGAATTGAACCCCCAAAATCTATTCCCCGCCACAAAAAAATGGGGTTGGTAATTTCCCCTAAACGGTTAAAAAGTACGACCACCAAATTCGCTGTACAGATTTCTCTGACCTAACTTAAAGCAGTCGTCCCGTGGCCGAGTGGTTAGTGCGCTTGGCTACTGATCTAAGGGACCTGGGTTCGAGCCCCGGGTTAAGGCATGAATGTTCGTGTTGTTTATCCGCTGAGGTGCTGCCATCCTCACGGACCTTCTACTATGGCACATAAACTGACAGGCTCCTGTCAGACCTCTGTGGCAAGCGGCTGCTTGATGGGATATTATTATTATAACTTAAAGTAGGGGTTCTCAACGTGGGGAACGCGGTAAAAGTTTTTGGAGTGCGCCGTGAGAGCTCAAAAGTCGCTAGACCTAGTAACAAAGTTTTATTCCCATTGTTATACTATAACTATAGTTTTATCTATATATACAAGGGGTATGCCAGTTACATACACATTTCCAGGGGGTATGTGTTGCATAAAAGGTTGAGAACCACTGACTTAAAGCAATATAAAAAAGCATGACCCATAAATCTTCCCCCCCCCTCCATTAAAAAAAAACCCGGAGATAAAAACACGTGAAGGATTTCTTTTAAACTACAATAGCTACGATTACAGAATTCTATTATTAACTTCCTGTCATCGTAAATTAAAGAAACATGAGGGTTTACCACAACCTTTGTTTCCTGTCTCCAGAAAAGGCCTCTACATAAAAATGGGGGACGAATTTATATTAAACAGTAACAGCTAGGACCCTTGAATTCGGTATAAATCTTCTTCTCATCATGGCTTTAAGCAATATAGGTTTTGACTCCCAAACTCTCTCCTCCCCCCCCCCCCCCAAAAAAAAAGGAGAAATGCATATACGAATAAGGAGAGCGAGTTGTGTCTGAAAATGACGTGGGAAATGTCATTGGCTATCCCCAATTAGTCCCCCTCATTTCAGCTCTAAAGGAAACGGAGGAAAATTTCACGAGTATCGACACTCAAAGATATGTCAAATAACAGCTTGCGATGTGAAGAGTATGCTGTACGGAATATTTCAGAGAGTTATAACACCCGAATAAATTCAACTGCAAGCAGTTGAGTACCCAGAAATTTCCAATGAGGAGGAGGAGAGTTCAGTCTAATGGGAGGGAGGGGGAATTTGAAGTTTTAAGTCTCTCATTTTGGGAGATTTCTTTAGAAAATATGAATTATTCAAGCCCTCAAAGGGGTATCCTACCTACCTTGAATATGTCACTATCTGCTATTATACCTATACAGTAGAGTAGCTATTTACAAATCTACTCTATGTTTTAGAGTGTTTGGTTTGATCAAGAACTCGTAAAACGATAAGAACTAGGACCACTAGTTACTCCTGTTATTTTAATATTAATAACGCCATCCCGTGGCCAAGTGGTTACTGCGCTTGGCTAAGGGATCTGCGTTCGAGCCTCGGGTAAGGTATGGATGTTTGTATTGTTTTTCTGCTGAGGTCCTGCCATCCTCACAGACCATCTACTACGGCACATAAACAGAATAGCTCCTGTCAGATCTCTGTGGCAAGCAGCTGCTTGACTGGGTATTTATTTTATTTTATTTAACGCAAGGGTATGACGAACAAAGTATATGAAGAGAAACAGTTGGGCAAAGAGGGGACATCAATGGGCTTGGAAAGGCCGCCGTCCGTCGGATGGGACGTTAAGCCGTGGCCCCGTGTGCGGGAGAGCCATACCCTGTGCACGTTAAAGAACACGCTTGATGGCCTTGACGGGAGACTACCATCTGTCTCCCAACAGCTGTTCCAGTGGGTCCCCTCCCCCAACCTTCTCTGAGCCTTCGGGGTCCATGTGACCTGGCTATTTAGCCCATGGTGTGCAAAAAAAGTGCCGCTCAGAGGTAAAACAACCCAACCCAAGCAAAGAGGGGTGAAATGTAGTGTGTGCGAAATGCAGCACACACATAGCAAAATATATTGTCTACCACGATTTAATTTGCAACCACTTACAGAGGTTAGAAGATGAGATAATGCAGCACAATGTGACTGCCTCAGTAGGTGGTTGCACCGCTGTGAACGGCAATACAGACGGCAATAGGGCCTTGCATGGAGTCATACATTCGACGGATACGATCTTGAGGAATAATTGCACACCAAGCAGCGTTGACTTGCTCTCATAATTCATCGAAATTCCGCGCCGGCCATTAAGAGGATTGCACACGTCGTCCAATGTGGTCCCATAGATTTTCTATTGGGGATAAATCTGGAGATCGTGCTGGTCATAGCAATACTTGAACGTGTTACAAATATGGTCTGGAGATCCTAGCAGTATGTACACGGGAGTTGTCATGCTGAAAAATGGGCTGCTGCATGCCTCCCAGGAACGGTAACAAAACGGGCTGCAGAACTGCGCTAACGTATCATGCAGCTGTCAGTGTTGCCGTGATGCGGGCAAGAGATGACCTGCTGTCATATCCAATAGCACCCCATGCAATTATGCCTGGCTGATGGACGGTATGCTGGTCGCGAACAAAAGCTGGATCCGTCCTCTTGCCAGGTTGTCACCATATACGGACCCGTCGATCGTCAACGCCCAGAGAGAAACGGGATTCATCACTAGACACAACAGTGTTCCATTCGTGACCCCAATTCGCACGACTTCGGCACCAAACCAGACGAGCGCTGCAATGGTTTGCAGTCAATGGCATTCGATGTAATGGTTGACTAGAGCGTAGGTGTGCCTCATGCAACATTCGGTTTACCATTCGGATCATTATGGGGACGTCCATGACTGCTGACACAGTCCATCGAATATTGCCTGCAGTGCTCTGTGGTGACGAATGAGCATGTCGAACAATGCACCTATCAAGTCATGATAATATCTGTTGGATGGCACCACTCCATTTGTGATGCACGCTAGACCTTTCATTTCGCCACTGTTGCCAACAGCGTCTAACAGATTGTGCATCCTGATGAACATGAGCAGCGACACGACGTGTAGTCCATTAAAACTTCACAGCCTATAATTCTTTCTCTTTCAAAAGCATCCAAATGGTGATAAACTTGCCGACAGCGTGTACCAGGCATTTTCGGCCTTCACCGAACAATTTCCAAGTGAAGTATATACAACACCCTAAACTGTTTAACCTGCATAACAGTCTTCGACTTTCACCTGCATAACACACCATCCTCAGGGGCAGGGGTGGCTCAGTCAGTAGCGCGCCAGGCTCGTAATCTGTAGTTCCCAGGTTCGAGTCCCAGCTGGGTCAGCGTTGAGATTTATCTCCGCAAAATTCCCTGCCCTGCCCACGGTCAGTAGGAGACACCGATGGGCTTGGAAAGGCCTCCGTCCGTCGGATGGGACGTTAAGCCGTGGCCCGTGTGCGGGAGAGCCATACCCTGTGCACGTTAAAGAACATGCTGGATGGCCTTGACGGGAGGCTACCATCTGTCTCCCAACAGCTGTTCCAGTGGGTCTCCTCCCCCAACCTTCTCTGAGCCTACGGGGTCCATGTGACCTGGACATTTAGCCCATGGTGTGCAAAAAAGTGCCGCTCAGAGGTAAAACAACCCAACCCACACCATCCTTGTTCCTCCTTGCACCTTTTATCTCTTGAGCCACACACATCATTGGCTCCGGATTATCATCATTTGCATATCTGAACTGCGCACACCCACCCTTCTATTTGCACGTTTCTACGTCCTGTCCTTCTGGATGGGGCACTTTCAATGTAGAACAGTGTATTTCAGAAAATGATCACACTTCCTCAATCCGTTATTTCTAACAAGTTTTCGAAAAAACGAGCTCTTACATAAATAAATACGAAACGTACATAGAAAACAATACACAAAGGCTATGCACAATGAAATAGAACTTTATGATAACTCAAAGAAACACGATTTTGGTCTCTACAATTGAGAACCAAGGGGCAACTGCTCGTCCAGATTCTGCTGAACACTGCCAATGAAAATTTCGGCAACAGCACATTGTGTCGCACGGTAAACAACAATATAAAGTAAAACTTGGTTTTTTTATATTAAATTTTCTACATTTAGAAATTGAAGAATTCTATTTTGATTTTAAACAAATTTTTAAAACTCTTTTTGAGTTCCATCCGTAGGATATAAATATTAGTATTCTCATTTCTAAATCTCTCAATAGTTCTACCTTCCACGTTAAGAGGGTGCTAAATTTTAAAAATGACAAAATTTTAAACGAATATCGAAAAAAATTGCTCATTCTAAATATTTTAATTTTAGTGGTAAAGAAGTTGACGGTAGCACAGGCGGCGATTGGACGCTTATCCCAGGGTGGGCAGTTTTACCTCTGAACGGCATTTTTGTGCACACAATGGGCTAATTGACGAGGTCACAAGGACCCCAAGGCTCAGAGAAAGCTGAAGTTGGGGAGCTGTTAGGAGACAGATAGAAGTCTCGTGTCAAGGCCATTCAGCGTGTTTTTCGACGTGCACATGGTGTGACTCTCATGCACAAGCCACGGCTTAAAATTTCCTCCAAAGGACGGCGGCCGTTCCCAAGAGGTTGGAAAATTCAGTTTTTTTAGATTTCAGAGTTAAATGAAAAATTCTTTTAAGTTGAATGAGTTCAAATACAATACTATTAATAACTTCTCAGTCATTTTAGTTGGAGTTTTCACCGTTAGAGAACGCTAAAATCGGAAAATGGCAGAGCTCAGTTACTTTTGTAACGAGCATTACATATTTGCAGAGATGATTTATTAGTCTGCTAGAGCAGTGGTCTCAACTTTCATGCTTGACGTACCCCCTGGAAATGTGTATGTAACTGGCGTACCCCTTGTATAGATAGATAAAACTATAGTTATAGTATAACAATGGGAATAAAACTTTGTTACTAGATCTAGCCTTTTGAGCTCTCTCGGCGTACCCCAAAAAATTTTACCGTGTACCCCAGGTTGAGAACCCCTAGTCTAGAGAAGTGGTTCTCAACCTTTTATGCTTCACGTACACTATGGAAATGTGTATGTAACTGGCGTACCCCTTGTATAGATAGATTAAACCATAGTTATACACTGCTCACAAAAATTAGGGGATATTTAAAAATGAATATGAAGCGATAAAAAAAGAAGCATTTTAATTTTTTTAATTAAACAAGAATATCAGAAAACCAAACGACAAGTCAAAGAAAGTTGTTCGATTATGCAAATGAGATGCAAACTCAATTGTCGTGATTGAGTAGCAAGTGACATATTGGTGGGGGTGAACAGAAGCATGTCAAACTGGACGAGAGTGCCACACATTGACTGTTCAGTAGGGTGTGTGGTCACCCAAGACTGCCAAAACACACTGACAGCGATAGGGCATGGACAGGATCAGAATGTCCAGCAGTTCTTGTGGGATCCTCTGCCACTCTTGCTCCAGGGCAACTTCCAGCTCAAGAAGTGTTGTGGGAGGCATTGGACGGTTTGCCAGACGTCTTCCCAGTGCATCCCAAGCATGTTCAATGGGATTCAGGTCTGGAGAACGTGAAGGCCAGTCCATGCGTTCGATTCCTGCCTGCTGAAGTATGTTGTTGACGAGATGCGCACGGTGGGGCCTTTCTTCGAAGGAGTCCCTTTCTCGCATGAAACGTGGATTCTCCCGTGTTCCTCGTTCACGCCAGATCAGGACACGATGATTGTCAGGCTACAGACTGAACCGTGACCCATCAGAGAAGAGGACAGTTGGTCCAATCACGGGTCCAATGACGATGCTCATCGGCCCACCTTTTAGGGTTCTACGGTGTTCAGCAGATAATGGAATGCATACCATTGGTCGCCGGGCATGCAGTCCAACACGATGGAGCCGATTTCGTATGGTCTGGGTGCATATCCGTCGTCTAGTGGCAGCAAGAAACTGTCCCCGCAGCTCTGTTGCATTGCTGCGCCTGTTCCTTCTTGCCAATAAGGTCAAGTAGCGGTCATCTCTTGCTGTTGTGACAGATGGGCGACCCTGCCCTCGTCTTCTTCGTATTGTGCGAGTCTCTTGAAAGCGATTCCACAGTCTGCTAATCACACTTTGGGATGTTCCAAGTGCTGTTGCCACTGTCGTCTGTGTCTGACCAGCTTCAAGACGTCCTATGGCTCTCCAGGCTTCGCATTCGGGCAAATCGTGTTGCAGGAGCATTGCAAAGGCTGGGAAATTGCAGGATGTGCACTTTCAAGATCAGAGAACGTGCAGATACTCCAGTACTTTCAGCCTTTTGTATAGTGCATTTTCACCAATGAAATAAAAGTTGGTTTTGCATCTCATTTGCATAATCGAACAACTTTCTTTGACTTGTCGTTTGCTTTTCTGATGTTCTTGTTTAATAAAAAAAATTAAAGGCTTCTTTTTTTATTGCTTTATATTCATTTTGAAATATCCCCTAATTTTTTTTAGCAGTGTAGTATAACAATGGGAATAAAACTTTGTTACTAGATCTAGCCTTTTGAGCTCTCTCGGCGTACCCCAAAAAATTTTACCGCGTATCCCAGGTTGAGAACCCCTAGTCTAGAGAAGTGGTTCTTAACCTTTTATGCTTCACGTACCCCCTGGAAATGTGTATGTAACTGGTGTACCCCTTGTATAGATAGATAAAACTATAGTTATAGTATAGCAATGATTATTTTTGCTTTGTTACTAGCTCTAGCGACTTTTGAGCTCTCGCGGCGTACCCTAAAATTTTTACCTCGTACCCCACGTTGAGAACCCTATGCTAGATGAAAAATAAAATACAGCATGGAGTTTTTCAGAGAAAAAAATTCATGATGGGTCACGGACCCAAACAACTCCGGGTAAATCTTGCTCGTTACAAAAGCATAAATAATTTTGGAAGAATAAAAACTTTTTCGAGGCCATAAGAATGGCCGAGTGGTTAGCACGCTTGGCTACTGATCTAAGGGACCTGGGTTCGAGCCCCGGATTAGGCATGGATGTGTGTGTCGTTTTTCTGCTGAGGTCCTGCCATCCTCTCAGATTCTCCTACTATGGCATATAAACTGACAGGCTTCTGTCAAGACCTCTATGGCAAGCAGCTGCTTGAGGGGGTATTTATTTTATATTTTACTTAAATGTGGAAAATAAACAACTTCATTTTCTTCCAAAACGAGAATCCCATGTTTGCTAGAGGTGATGTGTTATTCTTAAAAAAAATAAAATAAAAAATAAATACCCCTTAAAAAAAATAAAATATAAAATAAATACCCCCTCAAGCAGCTGCTTGCCATAGAGGTCTGACAGGAGCCTGTGAGTTTATATGCCTTTAGCACTCTGTAAAATTATAATATTACCGAATAAAGGTAATTCGATGTAAAGGATGATTTGTAAAATAAACGTAACAATATTTTATTAATATCTGTAAGACACAAAAAAAGAGTTCACTTATGTCTTAACACTTTGAGGACCGGTAACATTTGTCGAAAGTCACAAATTTCAATTTCGGCCGGTAGCTTACAATTGTTTATGAAGATAAATACCTTTTTTCCTGCCGTAAGCGTGATGATTACAGAAATAGGTCGATTCATGTCTCAGGTTGGCAATGTGTTAAAATAAAAAGTTGCGTTTTTCTACTGCCCCTGATTTTAAAGAGACGAATCATTGTTGCCAGTGTGGGGCGGGGGTGGCTCAGTCGGTAGCGCGCCAGGCTCGTAATCTGTAGTTCCCAGGTTCGAGTCCCAGCTGGGTCAGCGTTGAGATTTATCTCCGCAAAATTCCCCGCCCTGCCCACGGTCAGTAGGGGACACCGATTGGCTTGGACACCGATTGGATCGTCCGTCGGATGGGACGTTAAGCCGTGGCCCCGTGTGCAGGGAGAGCCATACCCTGTGCACGTTAAAGAAAAGAGTGGATGTCCTTGACGGAAGGCTATCATCTGTCTTCCAACAGCTGTTCGAGTGGGTCTCCTCCCCCAACCTTCTCTGAGCCTTCGGGGTCCATGTGACCTGGACATTTAGCCCATGGTGTGCAAAAAAGTGCCGCTCAGAGGTAAAACAACCCAACCCATTGTTGCCAGTGTGTCCCGCCCAACTACCAAAATTTCAAATTTCTTGCATAAATAGATCGTTTGCAATATTCTTTTAAGTTTTGCTTTTGTCATCGCTAGAGGGCGTTTTTAAAACATTGTAAATTCGGAAAGCGCAAATAATATTTCATCAATATCTATACAAACCAAAAGAATTGTTAAATTATCTAAAAAAACAAAAAAAAGTTTTGTCTACATTTTGTCAGTGAACATGTTAGCTCTATTGCTTTTGAAAACAATCTAAGGTGAAGATATCTACTGGAACGGCGTTCTGGCACAACCCAGCCAATCACCCCCCCCCCCCCTCCCATCTCCTCCTTCCTACAAAATCAGATATTTTTCCTAGATGCGGGCTTGTATTGCACCCACTATTTGAAAAAAAAAATTCTAGGAAAAATACCGGAACTGTGTTCAGTCCGTTCCCTTTCGTTCCAGTTACTTGCCCTCTCTAATTTTTGTTTTTCTCCAACATCTGGAGTTCTCTTCAGAACAGGAAATCACAAAAGGTTTTGAGTCATGCTTCATAATCCCCGAGGTTCAACTTCGAGTCGATTCTCTGAAGAAATATTTTTAAACCTCAGAATTTCGCAATCCTCGTGGTCCTCGTGGCTTCATTCTTTCAGACACATGAGCAGCTGGCAATGCGCCCACGAAAAGGAAAGAAAAAAGAATCGGCGCAAGGAAATGCGCAGTCGCTCTTTGGGGGAAAGAAGAGCCGCTGAGTAAACGAAATAATCTTGCGACGCAGAAAAACGAACTCAAATTATCTCAAAAAGCGGCAAATTTCAATTCGTTGCCATTTCTTTTTTCCGTACATATTTCGGTAGGACGCACGCTTTCAAATGTTTATAGATGTCTTTTTCTTCCTTCTCTCATATCTGGAAGAATACACTCCAAATGAAGTTTTAAGGTATTTTTTACAGGCTTCTGTAAACTGAGAGTTTTCATTAGCATTTTGCGTATCCATCTTTGCCTTGGCCGCTCGCCTGTTGACGTCTGCCCCGAAAGATTCGATTCGTCACTCAATTTTCACCACTTCCTGATGAGAGTGGGGCGCCCTCTATATTTCTTTGCGGTAATTTCTGCTGTTGAAGGATTTAATGAGGATGACGAAAGGGAACTAAAATAACCTCTTTAGATGAAACATCCTTAGAAACGAACAGCGCTGAATCCAGTGACGTTAGATTAGATTGTTTTACCTCTGAGCGGCACTTTTTTGCACACCATGGGCTAAATGGCCAGGCCACAAGGACCCCGAAGGCTCAGAGAAGGTTGGGGGAGGGGACCCACTGGAACAGCTGTTGGGAGACAGATGGTAGCCTCCCGTCAAGGCCATCCAGCGTGTTCTTTAACGTACACAGGGTATGGCTCTCCCGCACAAGGGACCACGGCTTAACGTCCCATCCGACGGACGGCGGCCTTTCCAAGCCCATCGGTGTCCCCTACTGACCATGGGCAGGGCGGGGGAATATGCGGAGATAAATCTCAACACTGGCCCAGCTGGGACTCGAACCTTGGAACTACAGATCCAATGAGGTATTTCGAAATTACGTTTCAGGATGGGGAGGGAGGGTTCAAAAGATTTAAAAAGTAATCATTAAGTTAACACTAAAAAAAAGCGAACCGATAAGTGACTAAAAACATTTGCAATTATTCTTTATGCAGATATTTAAAAAAAAATTCACGATTCTCACATAAATTTTTAGCCCTCCCATATATAATATGTAAAGGATCTTCGGAAATGTATACATTTTGGAGAAAGCAAAGGAATGGGTGTTGAACCTCCAGAAACCCTTCCGTTAAATCCGCTATTTTCTGGAATTGAAGAACCACTTCCTAAATTATTATTCTTGAAAATCGCCCTTTGCATAATGTTACTTGGGTGACCAAAAAATCTCTTGTTAAGCATTTTTATCGCGTCTTCCCCATATATTCCAAAGTCCTCCTATTATGGGACGGGGGTGGCTCAGTCGGTAGCGCGCCAGGCTCGTAATCTGTAGTTTCCAGGATCGAGTCCCAGCTGGCTCAGCGTTGAGATTTATCTCCGCAAAATTCTCCGTCCTGCCCACGGTCAGTAGGGGACACCGATGGCCTTGGAAAGACCGCCGTCCATCGGATGGGACGTTAAGCCGTGGCCCCCGTGTGCGGGAGAGCCATACCCTGTGCACGTTAAAGAACACGCTGGATGGCCTTGACGGGAGGCTACCATCTGTCTCCCAACAGCTGTTCCATTGGGTCCCCTCCCCCAACCTTCTCTGAGCCTTTGGGGTCCATGTGACCTGGCCATTTAGCCCATGGTGTGCAAAAAGGTGCCGCTCAGAGGTAAAACAACCCAGCCTCCTATTATAAAAATTTTATCAATTGAAATTGGGTTGTTTTTCCTCTGAGCTACACTATTTTGTAACAATGGGCAAAATGGACAGGTCACAAGGACCCCAAGGACTCAGAAGTTTTGGGAAATGATTGGAATCTGATTGAGTGTTGTTATCAGATAGATAGACGTCTTCCTTCAAGCTCATCCAGCGTGCTTTTTAAACTTCTAAATTTTAACGTTTTTAGGGGTTATTGTTGCCTCAGATGGGTAGTTCGCTAGATTCGTAATCTGCACAGATATGGCTTTCTTGCGCACGGAGCCATGGCTCAATATTTCATCTTATGGATGGCGGCATTTCCAAGCTCATTGGTGTCCTCTCTCTGACCGAGGGCAAGGTGGGGATTAACGGAGATAAATCTAACACCTGTGACTGAAACCTGAGAACTTCAGATTACGGCATGCTACCGACTGAGTCAACTCGCTCCGCATATCAACTGAAGAATTTCATGTTAAAGATGCTGTTCAAGCCAATTGAGGGGGTTTGAGGAGAATAGGTGACAACTAACAGGGTGATGTTCCTAGGTTGTGCTACAGAAAAGTTTGTTATATGTACTACCTTTACAGTAGACAAAAGATGGAACTACAATGTTTTATTTTAATGATCCAAAAAATGACAATGAAATTTAACTATAATATTTATAGGGGCTGGGGATGACTCAGTCGGTAGTTCGGCTGATCCGTAATTTGAGTCCCCACTCTGCCTGAGATGAGATTTTCTCCTCCAGGCTCCTTTCTACCATCGGTCGATGAGAAAGAGGACATCGATGGGCTTAGTAAAGGACATCTGTCGGATGGGACATTTAAACCACGGCTTTCTTTGTGCACGAGATTCATAACCAATGCGCATTAAAGAACACACTGGATAGTCTTGGCGACAGCCATCAATCTGTCCCCTATGTATTGTCCAGTAGATATTTTACCCAATTCTGGCTCTCATAGTCCTTGCCCTAATTGTGTCCGTGGGATCCTTGACTTCAATTGAATCCTTGTGGATCCTTGACCTCAATTGATTCCTTGAAGATCCTTGTGGTGCTTTACCTCAATTGAATCCTTGGGGTTACTTTGATTCTTGACCTCAATTGTATCCTTGGCGATACTTCAGGTTTTTACCTTCGATTGAGTCCTTGTGGATCCTTGTGGGGTTCTCAATTGTGTCCCTCGGCTTCTTTGAGGGTTTTACCTCAATTGAGTCCGTGCAGTTCTTGACCTCAATTAGGTCCGTATGAATCCTTGTGGTGCTTGACCTCAATTGGGTCTTTGACCTCAATTGAGTCCTTGGGATTCCTTGACCTCAATTGAGTTCGTGGGGATTATTTTTGTTCTTGACTTCGATTGGTGATCTTTGTGGTTCTTAACTTCATTTGAGTCCTTGGGATCCTTGACTACAATTGTGTTGTGGGATTCCTCATGGTCCTTAACCTTAATTGAGTCCTTGGGGACCTTGACCACAATGGAGTTTTTGGAGATCTGGACCTCAATTGAGTCCTTGGGATCTTGACCTCAACTGAGTCCTTGGGATCCTTGACCTCAATTGTCCTTGGAGACGACCTCAATTGAGTCCTGTGGACCTTAACTTCTATTGAGCCCTAGGGAAGCTTAACCTTAATTTAATCCTTTGGAGATCCTCGTGGCCCTTGAGCTCAATTGATTCCTTGTGGTCCTTGATCTCAATTGAGTCCGTGGGTATCCTTGTGACCTAGCGTTTAGTTCAGTGGGTGCAAAAAAAAAAGTGACGCCCATTGGTAAAACAACTAGAACGCTCTGGAGTCTACAAGTCCCGGACTTAGAAAATGAGTTTTTTTAAACTTAAACTCTTAAACCAGGTCACTGAAGTGTAACCTATGGCCCGAGATGCAGATTTGTCCATTCGCCCATTAAAGGTAGATTTGTAGCAATATTGTGGCGTGATTAAGAAATGGCATTTTGTTTAAATATCTCGTAGTAATTACAACGATATGGGTTAACTTGTCATATCTAATAATTCTATATAAACTGAAGTGGCATAAAATGTTCTAGAATGTGAACAGTTATTGATCCAGCATTAATATAAATAATCTGTCCTTGTGGCTTATATTACAGAAAAATGAACCCTTAGTAAGGGACGCAATTAGAGAATTTGAAGGCTCTGGGCGCTAGCGTCAAACGTTGGCCCATTAATTTATATATGAATTAAAGAAATGAACAGAATATATATTTTCTTTTTACATCGTTCTAAAAAAAAAACGAGATGACGTTTTCACTTTGTCGTATGTAAACATCGAACTGTTTTTTTTTTTAAAGATTAAAATGAGGAATTCTTTTTGTATTGGATAGATATTGATGAAATATTACACTTCGCACTTTCCGAATCTAACAAAAGTTTAAACTGAGTCCTCTAACGGTAGAAATGTTTGAATTCTAATTCATGTTAAAATGAATGTATTCATGTTAGAAAATGGTTATTCTGCTGGTGGAATTATGAAGTTCATGAGTTTTGCATTTGAAACAATAAGTTGCCCCTTTACATCCAAGGAGGAGGATTGCGTTGGGTTGTTTTACCTCTGAGCGGCACTTTTTTTGCACACCATGGGCCAAATTGGTCAGGTCACATGGACCCCGAAGGCTCAGAGGAGGTTGGGGGAGGGGACCCACTGGAAGAGCTGTTAGGAGACAGAGGGTAGCCTCCCGTCAAGGCCATCCAGCGTGTTCTTTAACGTGCCCATGGTATGGCTCTCCCGCACACGGGGGCCACGGCTTAACGTCCCATCCGACGGACGGTGGCCTTTCCAAGCCAATCGGTGTCCCCTACTGACCGTGGTCAGGGCAGGGAATTTTGCGGAGATAAATCTCAACGCTGACCCAGCTGGGACTCGAACCTGGGAACTGCAGATTACGAGCCTCACACGCTACCGACTGAGCCACTCCCCAGGAGGTGGGAAACGCAACTTTGTTTTAAGAGATTAGTGGAAAATTCTTTTCACTTGAATTGATAGTAATGAAATAATATAACCAGCATTTTTCAAAATCCTTGGGTAGTTTTAATTTATATCCCTAGAGGTCACTAAATATGGGAGAGGCGAAACTTTTAACGAATATTCCAAGTGATTTATTTATGGTAAAAATTTTAAATTTCGTTAGTAGTCAGATATTGAACAGACAGCAGAAATCTGCCCCCTTTTCTCAGAGGGGTATGAGAAAAACAAGTTTTTAAAGGGAAGGATTAAAAGACAAATACCTTTTAATGTTTTACAAATACTAGCAAAATACTACTATTTGCATATTCCCAAACATCCATTAGTTCGAATTAAAACTTTTAAACGGTGCAAACTTAGGTGAAAGAAAAACTTCATTCTCTTTGAAAACGAGATTCTCATATTCGCCAGAAGTAATTTGCGGTTTTCTCATTTACACGTTAAAAAGACAATAACAAATGAGAAAGAGAATTACATTTGTACTTTTTTAGCCTTTAGGAAATTGGTCGCTTAAATTACAATAATCAATTTCATTGGTAATTTTCAATAAATCGAGCTATTCGATAGTTCAATCCACGCAATGGCACCACTTCCGCATCTGATGTTAGACTTTGGAAACTACACTTCAGCCGAGGATAAGATCTAGGGATAGAGGATGTGCCCCCTTCCCCTTCCGAATGCTAGTAAGGGAAATAAAGGCAAAAAAATTATTAAACTTATTTATATTTCATGCATTTTTCAAGAAATATTTTAAAGACCTATAAAACGGAGGGATGGAATGTTATATTGCACTAGAAATCCATCTCTTGTCCCCCCCCCCCCCCACACACACACACACACACTATCCCTTTTACATTTTTCCGGCTCGATTTTTATTCTTGGCCCCACTTCATTTTTTTCCCTAGATCCGGGCTTGTTTCAGCCGAAGTTGTTTATCAATCGAATGATCCATTTTGTTGAAATTATCTCTAATATTAATAGCAACTGAAATGGAGCCCGTAGAATTATCGGGCCCTAGGCGAATGCCCATAAGAAAAAAACCATAAGAAAATTGGGATATTTTACAATGGCGTTAAACTACGGAAGACTTTGCCTTCAGAACAACAAAAATAATCATCATACAAATTATTTTTTTTGCAAAGTTGGATGTGTACTGTCCGCTAAAATTCTTTATATCCTTGTTTGTGGCGATCTAAGACGAAGATTAAAGTTAGGAGTTGACCGAGGGATGGACTTTACTTTTATAGTACAGTTCGCCCTAGGATGTCGTGGGCTGAACTTTATCTATATGGTACGGATGGGACGTTAAGCCGTGGCCCCGTGTGCGGGAGAGCCATACCCTGTGCACGTTAAAGAACACGCTGGATGGCCTTGACGGGAGGCTACCACCTCTCTCCCAACAGCTGTTCCAGTGGGTCCCCATCCCCAACCTTCTCTGAGCCTTCGGGGTCCATGTGACCTGGCCATTTAGACCATGGTGTGCAAAAAAAGTGCCGCTCAGAGGTAAAACAACCCAACAGCCCAATCTATATGGCACTGACTTGTCCCCGACTGTAGGTAGTGGTAAACATGGCATTATTCCTTTAGATGGCATGCAGTAAGGGAAATAAAGGCAAAAACATTATTAAACTTATTTATATTTCATGCATTTTTCAAGAAATATTTTAAAGACCTATAAAACGGAGGGAGGGAATGTTATATTGCACTAGAAATCCATCTCTTGTCCCCCCCCCCCCCTATCCCTTTTACATTTTTCCGGTCCGCTAAAATTTTAGAGAGTTTCCATTATGTGAATGGGAATCTAACTTTGAAGGTCTGTAACTTCTAAAATATGCATTTAATGGAAAAATGAGATTGTAGATAAAGCTCGAGTGACTATAACGTAAGGGCCACAAAACTGAGTGATCCTCTGATTCCATTTAATTCTCCACAAAACTGCCACAAAACTGAGTGATACTCTGATTGCATAAAAATTAAAACTTTCATTACTCAGGGGAATCAACAATGTAGAACTTTAAGGTGTTTTAACTAATCCATAGTAAATACACAGATTATCTGGAGATAGAGAATCAAATAATTATTCATCTGGGGAAAAAAAAAAAGAAGTTATTGTTGAGGCGGTGGGATTGGAACCCGCAACTCTCTGGATACATGCCAGGGCGCCCTATCGTTAATCCACGCATCAGACACTAATAACCTTCCGGAATAATACCTATAAATCTTTCACTGAGATGTGGCGGACCTTGCGCCATCTATACTTCAAGAGAGGCGACTTTTTCCAATTGGAGGCCATTGACGCTTAAGCGTTATTATTAAAAACCCATCTCAATGAAAGATTAATAGGTCTTATCCTGAAAGATTATTAGCGTTTGATGCGTGGTTCTAAAAAATCTCTGGCATATATCTAAAAAATTGCGGGTTCGATTCCCGCCGCGTCGGCAATAACTTTTTCTAGATGAATAAATGTTTTAACTATTTTTTTGTTTTATAAGCATTATTATTGTCATATTTGTTATTACTCAAGGGCCAATGTGATTTTAATAAAACTAATACTTTTCACCCTACCGGAGAGTACCAACTCATCTAAAACTTCTCTCTTATCACTTTGCTTCGGCAAAAACGGTGTTAACATCCTGGAGGTTCTTGTTTTTACAACTCCAGGAAAAGAAAGGAATCCTTCCTTTCTTCAGGAAAAGATCGAGGATTTTTCCAGGAATTTTTCCCTGGATTTTTCTCCAGAATATTTCCTGGTCTGTGAGCTTCCTCTGTTCAACTGATAGAACACTTCATCCTGTCAGACGTTCTTGACCCATCGCGCTTTTTTGATAATTTTTTTTAGTTTTAGTTATGAGTTTTGTTTATGAGTTTAGATTTATGAGTTTTAGTGACTGATCTGTCAGCAATAGTGACTGTTACGGCAATTGCTGGAGAAAGTATCACAACTGTGGACACATATGACATTCTGGCCGAAAGTGCCACATTTTCAATAATCAACAAATTGAAGAATTGCCTTACTTTAGTCAATTTACAGTACTACTTTTAAGACAATATCACAAATATTTTTGTCCTATTGCTAAAAAACCTACATAATAACCTAAATGTTTTTCATTAATACCCCTCATTAATACCCCACAGACATTTAATACCCAAAAGTAACGGATGCAAAAAATTCAATAGATTTAAATTTAATGAATATATAAAAATATACAGTCTATACAGGGTGATTCAAAACTTATCGTTCAAATTTCGTGGGGAGGTAGGGAATACGTCAGGAAACCGATTTCACATAGGAAAGTATGTCCGCAAATGTACGCATGCGTATGTAGAGGGCGCTGTGTGTACCCAACCAGTGTACAACTCGCCCGACCACTCCCGCTGTCATCAGCGATCGCTTGGCCACCCAGGTCTCCTGATTTATCGACCATGAATTTCTTTTTGTGGGGGGCCATGAAATACCATGTGTACGAGACCCCCGTCGACAGTAAAATGGACCTTGTTGAACGAATAGTGGCCGCCGCAGGCATTGTCCGTGATATGCCAGGCGTTTTTGAAAATGTTCGGCGGTCAATGCAACGGCGCTGTGAATCCTGTGTCCGTGTAAATGGTCGCAATTTTGAGCACCTACTGTGAACCTGTACTTTACCTTGTTGGAATAAAAGTCACATTCGTTACCACTTAACTGTACTGTTTCCTTGTGTTCACTTTACTTGTCCATTTTGTTCATGTAGATGACGTTTGCGGACATACTTTCCTATGTGAAATCGGTTTCCTGACGTATTCCCTACCTCCCCACGAAATTTGAACGATAAGTTTTGAATCACCCTGTATACTTTCACATACCAGACTAAAGTAGATATTAGTAGAATATTTTAAAGATTTGAGTAGAACATAGTGTGCTTTAAAATGGTCAAAATTATGGCAAATTATCCCAGCATGAAATTAAGTATTAAATTGTATATTTATGTTTATGCAAAACCAGAGTGAGTATTAACTCTATTCACAAAATTTCTACACCTCCTCTGCCAAGGGGTGATAACAGTGACTATACCTCCTCCATCAAAGGGCTTCTCTTCTCTAAGAGGGGGCGGGGGTGGCTTAGTCGGTAGCGCGCCAGGTTCGTAATCTGTGGTTCCCAGATTCGAGTCCCAGCTGGGTCAGCGTTGAGATTTATCTCCGCAAAATTCCCCGCCCTGCCCACGGTCAGTAGGGGACACCGATGGGCTTGGAAAGGCCGCCGTCCGTCGGATGGGACGTTAAGCCGTGGCCCCGTGTGTGGGAGAGCCATACCCTGTGCACGTTAAAGAACACGCTGGATGGCCTTGACGGGAGGCTACCATCTGTCTCCCAACAGCTGTTCCAGTGGGTCCCCTCCCCCAACCTTCTCTGAGCCTTCGGGGTCCATGTGACCTGGCCATTTAGCCCATGGTGTGCAAAAAAGTGCCGCTCAGAGGTAAAACAACCCAACCCAGTGACTACACCTCCTCCATCAAAGGGAGGGCTTGGGTTTATGCGACTTCTCTTCTCTAACAGATATGGCCAGTATCAATTAATGTAGAGAAGAGAACACCACGCGATAATTATCTACACGCTATTGCGTCTCCAACCAAGGGGTTTCGTAACAAATATATAAAAATATATACTTGGGTGCTCCACTCGAGAGAGTCTCTTATAATGGCTCTTTCTCCAAGTTGGGACCACGAAAAGTGCCCAGGCACAGGGACATACCCAGAGGGAGGATCCGAACCCTCCTCCTCCTCCTCCCCCTAAAATCCTGTCGTCTTATACTAAGTCTCAAACTTGTCTATCTGTTTTGAAATCCAAAATACTTGTCTTTGCATATTTTATTTTAGCCCCATATTTTATGTCCAACGCTAAAATTGATTTAACAAATAAATAAAAGTCATTCCATATAGAATATCATTTTAAACTTTCCTGTTCAGTGAAATATTTTAGTAATTGGAAACCCTACTCAAGTCTTATTCTCAGACCTCCGCCTCTCCCGAAATCAAATCCTGGGTGCGTGCGTGCGTGCCCGAGCATCCCTGACGGTACACCACTGTTAAAATCATCAAAGCTATTTAAATATCGATTTTCAACAATATTCGTTCATTTGCTTCGTCGGTGGGACAGGTAAATATACTTATGAAACAAATCCCACTAGTTCCGCCTAAAGCACTACCACTATAGAGAAATGCCATATTCACCACTATCTACGGTCAGGGACAAGACAGTACCATAATAGATACAGCTCATGCCCGACTACCTAATGGCGAACAGTACTACAGGAGTAAAACTCATCCATCGGTCAAAACTTAAATTTAATCTATGTCCCGGACCGCCACAAACAAGGATATAGAATCCAAGTTGCCTCGGCTCCCGTGGTGGGAACTCTTAGTCGGGCCCGACGTTTGGGGTCCTGTCCGACCTAACGGACCAAGTCAGTCAGCACGGCCCCTAACAACTCCGAACAGGGGGCCCAAACGGGGTCCAACCGGGGCCCAAACCAGTCAGAAGAGCCTTCGACCCCGATGGGCCTTCAAGCGCCCCCCCCCCCTACCACACACACATACCACTACCACCACCACCAACAACACGTCAAGGTGGTTCCCTGTCGGGGGGGGGGGGGGTCCTCGGTGGGACAGTGGTATCGTGTTGGTTAGCAATGAATGGCAGGGTCCGGTTCGAGTCGTGAGACGGCATTGTTCTCTCTGTGTGGATTTGTGTGCTGTCAGCTCTAACTGGGACAGTGGTCAGCAGTGACTTTGATCTTAGTGGGTCATGCAGGTCCTTGTATGAAAAAGCCTGTACAAACTAGGAGAAGTTTTTAGGATCCTTCTCTGTCTTATATGTTACGAATGAAAAACAAAAAGTGTTTAAATAGTTATTGAAAGCTGAAATATTTTAGAACAGTAATGTGTCAGAAAAATTTACCTCAGAGATCAATTAAAATTTAAAATAATAAGTGTTGTTTCAAACCATTTAATAAAATAGATATACACTATAAAAATTGGGTAATGATTAGCTCAATTTATGAAAGATTTTTATAAAACAATTTACTGTTGAAGATGGGGTGGGGGTGGTTCAGTCGGTAGCGCGCCAGGCTCGTAATATATAGTTCCCAGGTTCGAGTCCCAGCTGGGTCAGCTGGGATTTATCTCCGTAAAATTCCCGCTGGACGTTAAGCCGTGGCCCCGTGTGCGGAAGAGCCATACCCTGTGTACGTTAAAGAACACGCTGGATGGCCTTGACGGGAGGCTACTATTTATTTCCCAACAGCTGTCCAGTGGGTCCCCTCCCCCAACCTTCTCTGAGTCTTCGGGGTCCATGCGACCTGGCCATTTAGCCCATGGTGTGCAAAAAGAGTGCTGCTCAGAGGTAAAACAACAACTGTTGAAGATTCCGTAACTCTTTAAATACTGAACGAATATTGTGGAAAAATCGAGATTTTAAATAGATTTGATTATGATCTTTAGTCTTATTTCTAGCAAATATATATACAGGGTGTCCCTGAATTCATGGCACAACCGTGACGGGATGGCAGTACACACCGAACCATCAATATTCATCATAGAATATGAGGCCGCAAACGCAGCCCAGTGCCAGTAGGGGGCGCAGACGAGACGGCATGGTTTAAAAGCGCTGGATCGACCAAACCCCAGCATTCTCAGCATCGACCGGACACGAGATGGAGCGGTTTATGAACGCAGAAAAGCCGATATACACCTGATGTACGGCGTAGCCGAGGGCAATGGTAGAGAGGCATAAAGACTTTACCGTGAGCGATATCCTATGCACCGTGTGCCCGATCATAAAATGTTTGCGCGATTGACAGCCAGCTGTCTGAGGCAGGCCCTTCTATGTCCGTCGACATGATGCCGGACGAGCATGGACGGTCAGAACTATGAGCGAGGACATCTTGCGTATGATGACAGATAACCCAGGTACAAGCACGCAATCCTCCACCCGGAGCCTGGGTGTGCATCGGAACAGTGTCTGGCGAGTACTGCATGAAGAAGGGCTACACCCCTATCACTTGCAGCGAGTGCAGGCATTGATAGCTGTTGATTATCCCCTGCACATGGATTTTGCCCAGTGGTTCTTGCAGCAAAGTGCCGCACATCCCGATTTCCCCGCGCATGTACTCTTTACGGATGAATAAACATTCTCACGTGAAGGCGTAGTGAATGTCCATAATGCACATTTTTGGGCGGCCCAGAACCCCCATGATACACGTCCAAATTCGAACCAGCAACGGTTCGCCATCAGTGTCTGGGCGGGGATCGTGCATGACTACTTAATTGGACCCTACCTACTGCTGGACTGCCTCAATCGGCGAGCGTACCGTATTTTTCTGCAATAGGTTTTGCCGGAATTGCTTCAGGATGTTCCAGCTGCAATCCTCCCCCGTATGTGGTTCGAGAAAGATGGTGCACCCGCCCATTTCAGCAAGTACATGCGTCAGCATCTTCATACCACATTTGGGAACCGATGGATTTGGTAGAGTGGTCTCATCCCGTGGCCCCCCAGATCGCCCGATCTTTCTTGTATCGATTTCTTTCTGTGGGGACATTCGAAAAGTGTCATGTACGAGATGCCCGTGCAGTCCGCAGAGGTTCTGGTAGCCCGACTGTCCGTCGCAGCCACCAATGTGCGCGACAAGTCCGGTGTTTATGAGCAGTTACGCCGATCACTACTCCGCTGTTGTGCTGCCTATATCACCGTTGGTGGGCGGACGTTTGAGCATTTGTTGTAATGATCTCCAATAAATGTCACTCTGGAAACCTCTGTGTCTGTCCTTCATTTCCGACTCCTCACCGCGTTTGCAGCCGCATATTCTATGACGAATATTGATGGGTTCGGTGTGTACTACCATCCCCTCACGTTTGGGCCATGAATTCAGGGACACCCTCTATATAGCAGTAGCCTTAACTAGCATAGTGGTGAATCAGCTAGCGACTGTTACAGCAAGGTACACTTTGTGTGTTCTAAGTGAAGCCATGGTCAGCAATGATTTTGGTCTGAGTAGGGCATTTCCTTGTATGAGTTAAGGCCTGTAAAATCTAGGAGTAGATTCTTCTCTGTCCTATATGCAGTAAAAAAAATGCATATTTAAGAAATTATAGAGTTTTTAAGATTAACATGGAAATTCTCTAATAATCTGGTAGGGCAGTGTATTGTTTGCATGTTCTAATTAAATTTTAACGTAACTACTTTATTCCTGATTCTATTTCTTAAAATTCAACTTCAATATTTCTTTGAATGCTGAACTAATATTTTCGAAAATCAAGATTTAAACAAATTTAATTAAGACCTATGTTCTTTAATGACATCAAGGTCCTTTTCTTTAAAGAAAGTTTTCTGATCCTCTTCATCCTCCTCTCTGGTCCTTTGTGTCATCCTTTCTGACGATGGGCTTGGAAAGGCCGCCGTCCGTTAGATGAGACGTCAAGCCGTGTCCGCTTGTCCGAGAGAGCCACACCCAGTTCCCGTTAAAGAACACGCTGGATGACCTTGATGGGAGGCTGCCATCTGTCTCATAACAGCTATCCAGTAGGTCCCTTCCCCCCAACCTTCTCTGAACTTTTAGGGCCCTTGTGACCCGTCCATTTAGACCATTGTGTATGAAAGAAGTGCCGCTAAGAGGTAAAAAACCCAAACCATCCATTCCGTTTCTGTACTTTACTCTCTCTGGTCTCCTTCATTCTCTTTCTCTCGACTGAATCCCTCCTTGGACAAAAAATGTTGCGAATAAATATAGGCCCATAGCCAACTCAAAGCTATGGGGGGGGGGGGGGTAGCATTTATAGAGATAGGCTGACAAATGATCAAAGCATCTTCATGAAAAGAGAAACAGAAATGCCAGCCTATGTCAAAATATGAGCTGTAGCAGATTTCTGCTTCGTCATACCAAGTGTAAAGAAATCCTTGTACTGTGAAGCAGCGTATCTCAACCTTTTTCTCTTGGCGACACACATCTGAAATAATATATTTTCCGCGACACATTTCTGATATAGTGTATTTACCGCGACACACCTAGGGTACTAAAAATAATTTGCTTTATTATATAATTTAAAATAGAACTTAGCATTTAGACAAAAAACACATATTAAACTCAACATTTGATGAAAAACAAATTCATAACAAAAAAGTGAATAAAGTAAAATTGTAGAGAGTACTAAAGTACAGATTCTTAAGCAGTAGTATTCATCTTTTTTAGGCTTTAGCCATATCTGGACCTTGGACGTGACACACCGGTTAAGAACCATTTATTTTAAAGTATCAAATGTTAAAGTTTCAAAAAATTGAAACAGACTTAAAATGGGTTTGATTTCATGGATTGCCAGAGGGGCTACAATATGGTGTTCAGACCTTCTGGTAATCCATGAAAGCCATGGTCTGCTAACGTATCCAAAGCAGATAGTAGCCTCCCGTCAAAACTATCGAGGGTGATCTTTATCTGCATAGGGTATGATTCCCCTGCCCATGGAGACACCCAAGGCTTAAGGTCCCATCTGGTGAACGAAATTCTTTCCAAGCCGATTAGTATCATCTTTTTTGCAGAGTGCAGAATGGGGGTTACAACGAGATAAATTTCAACGCTGGCACAGTTGGACTCGAACCTGGGAACTGCATATTGCGAGCCTGGCGCGCTGTCGCGTGATCCAACACCAGCCCCACTTTTGAAAGACCCACAACTCGACCATTTGGCTATAGTTCTTTGTCTCTCAATTATATCGTTTTCTTATTCTTGTGCCCACGTGTTTAATTTCAAAATGCTCTTCACAGGCATTGAAATATTTCCACGCGGAAGTGCTCTCCAAGTGACAAATCAAAGCACAAAGCATGCCTCTTTTGTGTATTAAAAGCAACTTTTTTTTGGATCCCTATCAAAACCGCGTTTGCATCACAACCTCTTAGAGTCTCCCCAAGTAGCAAGGGGGAAGCTTGTTTTCCTTCAATACTTTTTCCTGTCCTTTTTTTTTAGCTCGTGTCAAAAAAAAGCTATTGTTTCACTTTGTCTTCCGTCTATCCGTAGATATTCAACTTCTTTGTTTCCAGTGAAAAAAAAAAATTCTTTTTTAGGTCGGATAGGTACTAATGAAACATTATTATTTTTATTTTACGATTCATCTACTAGTTCAAATTTGCACCTTTAGAAAGTGCTAAAATCGGACAATGGCAGACTTCATTCTCTCTGAAAACGAGCATTCCATATTCGCCAAAGCATATAATCTTGTATTCTTTTATTTTGAAGCGAAGCGCGGCTTTTTATACGTGGGAAGCAATTGATTTACGTAGCGCTGAAAATGGGCTGCGATGTTTCCTGCTGAGAACCTGCATTTCTAATAGATTTTCTTTGAATTGAGAGGCTCTTGTGCTTATATCCATGGTTCTTTAAGGAGAGGTTTTGTTCTACACCCCACCAGATCTAGTTGATGGGGAGTAAGAACTAGGGGCAACCGATAGGTCAGGCCCCAAAATAATGGCTGATGATTGATTGCGTTGTGTTTTCAATGTTGTCTGCGAAGGAAGCCTTTCCTTCTCATCAATAAACACTCATTCGTACAGGAAGGTTCATTACAAACATAATTTATTATTCAGAAAGTACCCGACCGATTATCTGGGGTCGGATCACAACTTCAATCTTACAGTACTCGCCAGCCTACTGGACCTTGTTGGCGAAACATTCTGGGAGACGCAGAGAGACATTCTGGCAGACTCTCAGGGACTATTACGATAGAGGTAGGAACTAAAGAATCTCAGAAAAACGGCTGCTGATCTTTTAGCTTAGTTTGCTCCATCGCTGGGCTCTTTCTCGTCTGTTATGCTGAGCTTGGCCAAGGGGAGATCTTTCGCTCGCTCTGAGAGTTGTCGCTCGGACTCCATTAGTGGCATCATCGGCGAAGATTCCTCATAAATCCGCTGTTGACAAGGCTAGAGGCGCCGGCGTGTGGCTCCGGCAGGTAGCTTGGCAGGGGGCTTCGTCTCTCTTTTCACGCAGGTGGCTGATGGTGACCATTGCTGCGCATATTCGAAAAACTCCCTTTCCCCTTTTTATGGCCTTGTTTACTCTGCTTTTGGATGGGGTGCCGTGTGCAAAAACCCAGATGGTCCGTCGTCCTCAACATGGCGGCTCAAGTTGTTGTTTCTAGCCGTCCCACTGAGGGAAAGTCGGGTGGCTAGAAGAAAATGGCGAGAGATAGTTACGTCGAACTCGGGATTTCAAAATTCCGAGTACGACATACCTATCCCGGTCTAACGGAAAAAAGAGGGGGAATCCGGGCGGTGTAAGTCCGCCCGGGGCGAAAACTGAAATCTAACCACAAGAGGGGCAGTCTCTCTCTCTTCCTGCGTGACCCTTTACAAAAATAATATATAATAAATAAATACCCCCTCAAGCAGCTGCTTGCCACAGAGGTCTGACAGGAGCCTGTCAGTTTATATGCCACAGTAGGAGATCTGAGAGGATGGCAGGACCTCAGCAGAAAAACGACACACACATCCATGCCTAAATTCCGGGGCTCGAACCCAGGTCCCTTAGATCAGTAGCCAAGCGTGCTAACCACTCGGCCACGGGACGGCTACAAAAATAATGCACGGTGTTATTTCGCGGCTGAAATGAAAAGGAAAACATCAGTCCAGGTATGATAGTCTTATGGCTGGCTGTGATCACCTTATTATCTGAAAGCTCCAGAGGAAGAGTTAGCACTAGTGTTCTCACACCAGGAATCTTGCGACTGCTGGGGTATGTGCCGATGCTTCGTCGGGCTGGCTAGGAGGCGGTACGCAACGGCGGCCGCACGGTGGGTCCCACTCTTGCATAGCAGTCCACAGCTCTCCGGGAACATGAAAAAGAAAAACATCGTAAACTATGATCAGTCTGTGTGGTAGTCATGGGAAAAGATGCGTATTCTCTCTCTCTCTGGATGTTTGGGTGTGTGTCCCTGTTCCTTTTTGTCTGTCCTCTCTCTCTCTCCCAACACCTTATACGAATGTACTGGCAGTTACCTTAATTCTACTGAATTATTCTTTAACCACTCGTCTACATAAAAAAAATAATAAATACCCCCTCAAGAAGCTGCTTGCCACAGAGGTCTGACAGGAGTCTGTCAGTTTATATGCCACAGTAGGAGATCTGAGAGGATGGCAAGACCTCAGCAGAAAAACGACACACACATCAGTATTAAATATTCATCTCATTTCTATAAGCAGTATCAACTAATCATATCATTTCTACGATCAGTATTAACCTCACTTCTACAATCAATATCAATATTACAAAAATCTGCGGGCACTTGCCTTAATTCAATAAATTATTCTTTAATCAACTCGTTTCTACAAGCAGTATTAACTCTGCTTCCACAATCAATATCAATCCTACAAGAATCCGCGGGCATTTGCCTTAATTTACTACATTATTGCCCATAAATCATCGCCTTAATTCCACTAGTTTATTCTTTAATCCTCAATCAATATCAATCTTGCAAAAATCTGCGAGCACTTGCCTTAATTTACTAAATTATTCTTTAATGATTGCTTTGTAACGGGTGGTAATGTCTTCAAAGAAGTAAAGAGGATCCATTGTATCTGGGTTTCGTTTTTGAAATATATCATTTCGTGTTCACACATTAACAATTTGATGCTTAAATCGGAGATAACCTTTATATTAATTGCAAATATATATTATATACAATATTGTTACGACAGATGAACGTGATGCAATGAGTTTGTGATGGGCGTGTCATGAACTTGGATGTGCGTGAGAAATAATTAACCAACGAATTAGAACGTGGAACCGATCTGAAATATAAGAAAGATAGAAGTGTTGTTGAATCTGAGACAGTGTTGTATCTGAGACAAAGAACTGTAGCCAAATGGTCAGGTTGTGGGTCTTTCAAAAGTGGGGCTGGTTTTGGATCACGCGACAGCGCGCCAGGCTCGCAATATGCAGTTCCCAGATTCGAGTACAACTGTGCCAGCGTTGAAATTTATCTCGCTGTAACCCACATCCTGCCCTCTGCAAAAAAGATGATACAAATCGGCTTGGAAAGAATCTCGTCCACCAGATGGGACCTTAAGCCTTGGGTGTCTCCACGGCAGGGGAATCATACCCTATGCAGATAAAGATCACCCTCGATAGTTTTGAGTCTATATTAGAGTTTCGAACCGGTTGACTTTCTATATAAATTATTTTATCCTTTCTTTTGTAATAAATTGCATTGTATGAAATTTTCATTGACCAATTTTTACTTGAACCCACGCTCTGTGCTCATCCATTTTAAATTACAACAATATCATAAAAACAACATATTAAAAATATTATATAATTACATATAATAATCGGTATACTTCTATTGAAACATGTATAACATTTATTTGAGGTTTGCATGCTACTTCAGTGTCAATAAATACCTACCGGTCAAATGATTAAAAGACTCCCCTAAAGTAAATAATAGGTTCAATGTTATTCGGTTCAGTTCACAGCAGACATCCGGAAATGATTTCTGTATAGAGCAGAAACTGAAATTAACAATATTAGATGCAATTACAACTTGAAAAAACTTCTCTTTATAATGTTTAGCCTCTAAAATGTTTAGCGGTTGACTTTGTACATAAATTATTTTATCCTTACTTTTGTAATAAATTGCATTGTATGAAATTTTCATTGACCAATTTTTACTTGAACCCACGCCACGCTCTGTGCTCATCCATTTTAAATTCCAACAGCATTATAAAAATAACATATTAAAAAAATTATATAATTACATATAATAATCGGTATACTTTTATTCAGACATGTATAACATTTATTTGAGGTTTGCATGCTACTTCAGTGTCAATAAATATCTACCGGTCAAATGATTAAGAGACTTCCCTAAAGTAAACAATAGGTTCAAAGTTATTCTGTTCAGTTCACAGCAGATATCCGGAAATGATTTCTGCATAGAGCAGAAATTGAAATTAACAATATTAGATGCAATTACAACTTGAAGAAACTTCTCTTTTTAATGTTTAGCCTCTATAATGTTTGGCGGTTGACTTTGTATATAAATTATTTTATCCTTACTTTTGTAATAAATTGCATTGTATGAAATTTTCATTGACCAATTTTTACTTGAACCCACGCTCTGTGCTCATCCACTTTAAATTCCAACAGCATTATAAAAATAACACATTAAAAAAATTATATAATTATATATAATAATCGGTATACTTCTATTGAAACATGTATAACATTTATTTGAGGTTTACATGCTACTTCAGTGTCAATAAATACCTACCGGTCAACTGATTAAGAGACTTCCTTAAAGTAAATAATAGGTTCAATTTTATTCGGTTCAGTTCACAGCAGACATCCGGAAATTATTTCGGCATAGAGCAGAAATATTAACAATATTAGATGCAATTACAACTTGAAGAAACTTCTCTTTTTAATGTTTAGCCTCTATAATGTTTGGCGGTTGACTTTGTATATAAATTATTTTATCCTTACTTTTGTAATAAATTGCATTGTATGAAATTTTCATTGACCAATTTTTACTTGAACCCACGCTCTGTGCTCATCCACTTTAAATTCCAACAGCATTATAAAAATAACACATTAAAAAAATTATATAATTATATATAATAATCGGTATACTTCTATTGAAACATGTATAACATTTATTTGAGGTTTACATGCTACTTCAGTGTCAATAAATACCTACCGGTCAACTGATTAAGAGACTTCCTTAAAGTAAATAATAGGTTCAATTTTATTCGGTTCAGTTCACAGCAGACATCCGGAAATTATTTCGGCATAGAGCAGAAATATTAACAATATTAGATGCAATTACAACTTGAAGAAACTTCTCTTTTTAATGTTTAGCCTCTATAATGTTTGGCGGTTGACTTTGTATATAAATTATTTTATCCTTACTTTTGTAATAAATTGCATTGTATGAAATTTTCATTGACCAATTTTTACTTGAACCCACGCTCTGTGCTCATCCATTTTAAATTCCAACAATATTATAAAAATAACATATTAAAAAAAATATATAATTACATATAATAATCGGTATACTTCTATTGAAACATGTATAACATTTATTTGAGGTTTACATGCTACTTCGGTGTCAATAAATACCTACCGGTCAAATGATTAAGAGACTTCCCTAAAGTAAATAATAGGTTCAATTTTATTCGGTTCAGTTCACAGCAGACATCCGGAAATTATTTCTGCATAGAGCAGAAATTGGAATTAACAATATTAGATGCAATTACAACTTGAAGAAACTTCTCTTTTTAATGTTTAGCCTCTATAATGTTTGGCGGTTGACTTTGTATATAAATTATTTTATCCTTGGCTATTGATCTAAGGGACCGGGTTCGAGCCCCGGGATTAAGGCATGGATGTGTGTGTCGTTTTTCTGATGAGGTCCTGCCATCCTCACAGATCTTCTACTATCTACTATAAACTGACAGGCTCCTGTCAGACCTCTGTGGCAAGCAGCTGCTTGAGGGGTGATTTTTATTTGTAATAAATTGCATTGTATGAAATTTTCATTGACCAATTTTTACTTGAAACCACGCTCTGTGCTCATCCATTTTAAATTCCAACAGTATTATAAAAATAACATATTAAAAATTATATAATTACATATAATAATCAGTATACTTTTATTGAAACATGTATAACATTTATTTGAGGTTTGCATTCTACTTCAGTGTCAATAAATACCTACCGGTCAAATGATTAAGAGACTTCTCTAAAGTAAATAATAGGTTCAATGTTATTCGGTTCAGTTCACAGCAGACATCCGGAAATGATTTCTGCATAGAGCAGAAATTGAAATTAAGAATATTAGATGCAATTACAACTTGAAGAAACTTCTCTTTATAATGTTTAGCCTCTATAATGCTTAGCGGTTGACTTTGTATATAAATTATTTTATCCTTACTTTTGTAATAAATTGCATTGTATGAAATTTTCATTGACCAATTTTTACTTGAACCCACGCTCTGTGCTCATCCATTTTAAATTACAACAATATTATAAAAATATCATATTAAAAAAATTATATAATTAAATATAATAATTGGTATATTTCTATTGAAACATGTATAATGTTTATTTGAGGTTTGCATGCTACTTCAGTGTCAATAAATATCTACCGGTCAAATGATTAAGAGACATCTCTAAAGTAAATAATAGCTTCAATGTTATTCGGTTCAGTTCACAGCAGACATCCGGAAATGATTTCTGCATAGAGCAGAAATTGAAATTAACAATATTAGATGCAATTACAACTTGAAGAAACTTCTCTTTATAATGTTTAGCCTCTAAAATGTTTAGCGGTTGACTTTGTACATAAATTATTTTATCCTTACTTTTGTAATAAATTCCATTGTATGAAATTTTCATTGACCAATTTTTACTTGAACCCACGCTCTGTGCTCATCCATTTTAAATTACAACAATATTATAAAAATAACATATTAAAAAAATTATATAATTACATATAATAATCGGTATACTTCTATTGAAACATGTATAACATTTATTTGAGGTTTGCATGCTACTTCAGTGTCAATAAATACCTAGCGGTCAAATGATTAAAAGACTTCCCTAAAGTAAATAATAGGTTCAATGTTATTCGGTTCAGTTCAGAGCAGACATCCGGAAATGATTTCTGCATAGAGCAGAAATTGAAATTAACAATACTAGATGCAATTACAACTTGAAGAAACGTTTCTTTATAATGTTTAGCCTCTTGCTTATTATTTTTAGGTAATGCCAACAATTCAATAATATTTACTTTAATGAATAAATTCTGCCTTTTTCAAGACACTCATAGAGAAAAGTTGCGTGGTCTCATTGCAGCCATGCCATTCTTTTTTATGGGTAATTTTTAAAATTATATTATGTGGTTTAAACAATTATGAATCATAATGCATAAAACGAACCTCAAGCAGCTGTTTCCGCAGAGGAACTTTTAATTCAATATACTAGAAGTTTGTAAGAATAAAAGGACCTTAGCAGAAAGACAGCACAAAAATCCATTCCTTTCTTGGGACTCGAACATAGGTCCTTTTGATCAGAAACCAAGTGCGCTAGCCAAGAGACGGCCTCATAATGAATATAATTTTTTAATATCTGTATCTTATAATGTCAAAGCATAGTTTCCATACCTGAATCATTAAAGCTATTAATCAAAGGATGGAATCAGACAAATGCGTATTTTAATCTGTTAATGTGTATCTGAAGGTCACTGGTTGAATAAGTGACTGCGTTCAGCTTTTTTGGACGAACAGCAAACACCCTCAACAGAAGATATAGGACGCTCTCTTGCTCATTATTTTTATGTGATGCCAACAATTCAATAATATTAACTTTAATGAAAAAATTCTGCCTTATTTAAGACACTCATAGAGAAAAGTTGCGCGGTCTCATTGCAGCCATGCCATTCATTTTGATGGGCAATTTTTCAAATTATATTGTGTGGTTTAAACTAATATGAAACAAAATGCATAAAAATCTTAAGAAGCTTTTTCCACAGAGGTCTGATATGAACTTTTAATTCGTAATACTACAAGTTTGTGAAGATGAAAGTACCTTTGCAGAAAGACAGCACAAAAATCCATTCCTTTCTTGGGGCTCGAACCCAGGTCCTTTTGACCAACAACCAAGTGCACTAGCCACGAGACGGCCTCATAATGAAAATATTTTTTTAATGTCTGTATCATAATTATAATGTTGATGCCTGAATCAATGCATAGTTTCCATACCTGAATCATGAAGCATATTGTTCTTAACACCTAACAATTATTCCTTTTTTTGCGATATTAAAATTCATAAATAAATCAAAAGAAATTATATATATATATAGTGATCAAAATCCAGAGACAAAACACGACTATTAAGTAGAAAAAGCATGTATATTAAAGGATACTCAAATTATAGTATTACAATGAAAGAGAGTTTATAGTAGTTTTTAAAAGTAATTAAAAAATAAGATGAAATTAGCTGGTTGATGAGATGAAAGTTTACTATGTGTATTAAGAAATATTTACTGGATAGAGATTGTATCTAAAGCTGAGGAAAAATATGAATTATTAACTGTTGGAATACAGCTACAACTTCTTAATAAGTTCAGACTGCCTACAAGAGGGTAAATGATTGAATTCATTATGATCAGAAAAAAAAAGGAGTCATTCTGCATTCGCATTTCTATTGTAAACATTGAAAAGGTATTCAGGTATTCTAAGTTATTTTTATTGATGGTAACATAAACGACATTGACAGTAAAATATATATAGAAATACACAAAGCTATCGAATTGGACAAAACAATACGTTAAGCTTGAAGCATATGCATGAAAAGCAATAATTATTATGTTAAAAAAGCTAGTAAAATATGCATAATGAAAATTACTATTGCAAAAGTGTACAATTTTTTTTTTAATTTAATTTGTGAAAAATCGCGATTGCCAGAATACCGTGAAAGGTTTCACTTAATTTTAAAATATTTTCAAAATCATGAACATCTAACGTTAAATACTATATTTGTTTAATTTAAACGAGCACATAAAAATAATTTGCAATTTTGTCGTTATAAATATTTATAACAATGAAAATCTGGTTTCTCCTTTCCCCCCTTTACGTTTTTTGGACTCGATTGAATCGCAGTCAAATGATTATGAACGTAGTCAAATAATTAGCTCCGATTATTAACTATGAACGCAGTCAAATAATAAGCTTCGTTTAGTCAAATATAGAAATCTATGTTAATAACAAGATCTCTGTTATCACAAAAAAATACTCTCCACAAAAATTGTAAGCATAAAGTCAAAAATAAATTTTTAAATTTGAATTTATTTTCGAATAAAATCTTATATGCGATATCCGCATATAAGCTTCGTATTTTTTAATCTTATTATTTTACTCTAATACAGAGATAACAGATGTCAGTCATACTAAGGAGGAAAAGTCTTCCTTTTTATTTTAAGTTCTGTGGACATTTTAAAAAGGCTTCATATTCTCTATCTGCTCTAAATTACCTATGAATTTCCATTGATATATATTAGGTCGCTCTGCAGACGAATGTATTCATAACCTTTCGCGTCAACGACAGTTTTAGCCCAAACAGCAAAAGTCCGAACTTCTTAAAGACGATTTTTAATTTACTGTAACAACTGTTCTAATTTACTACAACAACTAGTTACTATATTTCAATCATATATGTAATAAGATAATGGTAATGATATGCAATATAAAACATGAAAAAAAAGTAACTTAATAGCCTTGTTTCAAGTTTCAATATTTCGAGACTGTTTTTTCTGGTAAGCGGTGACCACTATGGATGATTTTTCATTTTTTCCCATCAGTGAGAAATGAAAAGGAGGCGAAGTTTCATTTCACGTGCTTTCCTTCTCAATGTAAAATAAAATTCTGTTGGTTGGAAAAGTCATGTTAATAAAGAAATATCATAGAAAAAAAATAGAAGAATTCGCCTTCAAGTGTAAAAATTAACTCTTATCGAAACTTATTAACTCATCTCCCCTTTATGATAGATTAGCTATTTTGTAAATAAACAAGGTACCCCATCGGAAGAAGACAATCCATTTTGAAATTTCATTTGGCGTACCTAAACCTCCAAGGGTTGCGACTCTCTTATTAAAATTAGTCTCCATCTGGTTGAAGAATGATTCTGTCAGATATTTGTGTTCTGACATATTCTGCACCACACTTTCCGCGTCCCTTACCGCGTCAGGAATTGTTTTGGAACGATGAAGTGATTTTACGTTAAACTCTTATTTCTGCCATATCTCAATTCATTACTCTCCATATTTTCATATTAATACTAAACCATTTCAAAAACCTCACCACACGAATCAGAGGTAAAATAAAATTCCGTCTTCCTTACAAATTTCAATCTCCTCCCAATTTATTAACCTATTTTCCCTTTTTAATACTAAGCCATTTCAAAGACATCGTAATCGCAACAACACAAAAAAACACAGATAAAAAATAAACTCACCTTCCTATTTTTTATTTCAATAGTTTATTACTAAACCGGCTCAAAGAAATCGCGATTGCATCAGCAAAAAAATAACCAATAAAACTAACTTTTTTTTTAACTCCCGTATATCCGTTACGCGACTTGGTTCCAAGTTAAAAACTTTTTATTCCTAATACTTATTGTCGCTGTATCCCCAATTCAACACATGATTCACTTATGCAAATTATTGCTCTTTCCTAGGAAGTAACTCTGCTAAGTAACAAAATATTAATTCATGGAACAAAATTATTTCTAGAGCTAAATAATCACATTTGATTTGCACAATGTAAACTCTTTCATGAACAGCAATTATGCTACAAGTTGAATTCCTAAAACACTAGATTTAAACTTAAGATATTGAATCAAATTCAAACTTAAATGAGATTGTGCTTAACTAAAGCACCTCCTACTCCTCAATTTATGCATAGAATAAAGTTGTTTCGAATATTTAATTATCACATTGCATTGCATAATTAGAGGAACAGCGACTACGCATTTAGCACAGTCGCTGTTCCTGTATTTATGCCATTGTAATGTGATAACCTCCTTAGGCTAATTATATAATGCTCAAGGGGGAACCTAACTTAAGACAATAAAATTCAAACATAGATGAGGTTGTAGTTAAGGATGATCGAAATCAAATATCTTACCTATCTTTTGGTATACAGCAGGCTCGATCCGATCCGGCAGCCCAAGGGATGAGGCCTCCATCTTGGCAAGGTTTCCTGGCGACTAAAGAATTTCGGAATATTACGAAGGTTAAACAGACGGGGAAGACATTGTGACGATTTCGCTCTTTTTGTTACTAAGCGATAGAGTTTTGTTAGAGGAAAGAATGAACAAATCTCATTGTTCCATTTTCCGTTCTGACGTTCATTGTGTATTTCCGTTCTGACGTTCATTGTGTATTTCCGTTCTGACGTTCATTGTGTATTTCCGTTCTGACGTTCATTGTGCATTTCGGAAATATTTGTATTTAAAATATATCGGAATAAAACATCTTTTGTAACTTAAGCTGATGAAGCGAATTATGTTATTCTAATATTAACATAGATTAAATTAAATATATTTTTACAGACATAAAAATATATAGATGTTAGGAAAAAATTAATTTAACATCATCATGCAAGAATCAAATAGTTAACACTAACCTGCATGAGTGAAATTAGTTTTTCCTCGAGTTTCGAAGAAGCAGAAGCATTTTTTTTATTCAAAAGGTGTTATTGCAAAATATTTCATCACTGATTTGAACTTGAATATTCATATTTCGGTAGGTGTAAGGATTTTCTTCATCTCGTTTTAATATTTTCGAGCACGACTCTCATACGTTACGTTTTCTGTCAGATGTCTCGTAACGAACAAAACGTGTGTGTTTTTGTTAATACAGGAGATGATATGAGAACGGTTAGGTCCTGGAAAGAAACAGCCCATAACGGAGCTTTATATAGCTTGTATAGGTTATACAGCGAGAATTTTCAAACTTAGAAAACCCAAAATCTTGTAGTGGGCACAAAATGTGTTAAGAACGCGGCGGAGGGATGGTAAAAGGTGAATCATGACCTGACACGGGTTAAATCCTTGTTGCTTCGCGCAAAGGGTGAATAGGTGATAAATGTAATATCCACAAAAAAGGGACAAAATCCTTGTGGCTCAAAAGGGTCGCTCAGTCCTTTTTTTGAAACAACTGGATTTCCCTTTTCAGATTATTACATGTTTTATCATACCATATCTCCTGTGATGGTGTGAAACAAAGGGGGTTGAAGTGGGGTGAAAATGCGAGTTTGGCCAGAAGGGCTGTTTACTTCAATGGGTGACGTCAGCCGACGCCTCTGGACAGAGAAATTTCGAAATGGGTCCAAAAATAGCGGTCAAGGGTGTGAGGGTGATGAACTTTTCCAAAACATGTTGTAACACATCACGTCTGATACGGAAGCAAAGGGTTTCGACAGCGTGATGGGTGACGTCATCCAAGATGACCATCGATGGAAATTTCGAGAAGGGTTAACCATTCAAGATGGTTGCTCGGGGGTGAGGGGGTGGAACTTTTGCTAAGAGTTTTAATTAATTAGGGTTTTTTAGAGTGGGATTGGGAGGACTCTTTGATGAATAATGAGTTTATAGGTTGGTCATCGAAGATGGCCACCAAAGGGATGAAGGAGATTCCCTGAACGTTGTCACTGAACGTTTAGTTGGACTTTGCAGTTATTTTGAGGATTGCATCAAGCCATTCTGAGAGGAGTTGCCCTGAACGTTGCCTTCGAAAGTTTAGTTGGACTTTGCAATTATTTTGAGGATTGCATCAAGCCATTCTGAGAAGGGATGTCCTGAACGTTGCCTTCGAAAGTTTAGTTGGACTTTGCAATTATTTTGAGGTTTTCATCAAGTCATTCTGAGAGGGGATGTCCCGAACGTTGCCTTCGAAAGTTTAGTTGGACTTTGCAATTATTTTGAGGATTGCATTATCCATTCTGAGAGGGGATGGCCTGAACTTTTTCATTGGAAATTTAGTTGAACTTTGCAATTATTGTGAGGATTGCATCATCCATGATAGCATCTGAGAGGAAGGTGGAATTATCCAGGTGTTTACAAGTCTGACATGGTGATTGCATCATACATTCCAGAATTGCGCCATTTTCTGGAACTTGATTAGAATGTGCAACATTTTCTAGTACATTCTAAAAGGTTTTATTACGTTATAGGATGCGAGTTTTGAAAATTTTTGTTGGCTTTGTGGGAGTGTGATCAGGTCAGAAGCCAAGATGGTCATTGTGGGAGTTAGAGAAATTTCGAGAAGGGTTGGCCCTCAAGAGGGATGGAACTTTTAGGGGTCGTTATGACCTAGAGAATTAGCCAATTGTGTATAAAAAAAGTGCCGATCAGAGGTAAAAAAACTCAATGTTAAAGAACACGCCGATGGCCTTGACAGAGCAGATTGGGGGAGGAGACCCACTGGAAGAGTTCTTGGAAGACAGATGGTAATGAAGCTACCATCTGTCTCCTAAGAACTCTTCCAGTGGGTCTCCTCCCCCAATCTTTTGTCAATTCCGAGTACGACAGTTTGTTAAAAATGAAATGGAGTATTTGACTGCGTATGAAAACCAGAAAATAATTTTATTCAGTGGAAAAGGAAGACATTCCAGAGTGAAATGAAGTTCATTCGAATAATTTAATTCTGTTATCACGGTTAAGATTTCAAAGAGCTTCGGTTATTTCATATTGCAGTGGCATGATCTAATATCTCCAAACAAACAAATACATCTTACATTGATAAATATAACACAAAAATTGTGCTTTTTCCCTCAGGATTTAGTTTTTTACAGTTTTGATAAAATCATGGACTCAAATTTCTCAAAGCAAAGGACGAATTTAGACCATTGAACTCAGTAATCTTGCTGACAACACTAAGGGGGTCTTATTTTGTTTTTATTTTGCATTTAAAGCTAACATTGGAAAAAATTCCATTTCACAAAGCTGCGCCCGCTTCAAGTAAGTGCATATTCTACACCAGAGAGTTGAATGTCGAGCAAAGTGGTAGAAGGATTTGTTAGTGGTGCCGAACGAGGTGTAAAGATGTTCACGATGGTAAGTTAGCAGGTCGCTGATTGTAATCACGACTTGCACAGTGTAGTGGTACAGTCGCTCAAAAAAGTATCCGAACACTATGGATGATTACAGAATTCAGAAAAAATATCTGGCAACGATTTTTTTTAGAAATTGGTGATCTGGCAATCTTCGTGTCACGTGACACGAAGGTTGCCAGATCACTAATTTCTAAAAAAATCGTTGCCAGATATTTTTTCTGAATTATGTAATCATCCATAGTGTTCGGATACTTTTTTGAGCGACTGTACGAGACTAAAAAATGTTTTAATATCTCAGCTCTGTCAGTATAGTATTTTCAATACTTGTATCAGAAAAATGGGTGAAATATGCACAAGTTAATCATTTTTGGCCATTACCCTCTTCTAGCATTCGCAAGGGGGGAGGAATCATAGCCCCTTGCCTCTCCCTCCCTAGATCCGGTTCTGTATGTAATAAGCCTGGAAGTTTTGGAACAAAATACAGGCTGTGTTGCTTTACTTCTAAGCAGGCCTGGATCTATAAAGAAATAAAGAGAGCGGGAGAGGGGACGAAGTGATGCAATCGAGCCGGAAACAAGTAAACGGGAGAGAGGTAAGAGACTGGATTCCCATCGCAGTATAACATTTTCTCCTTCGTTTTAGAGGTCTATATTTAGAGGTCTATGAAAATGTGCGAAATATGCACAAGTTTAATAATATTTTGCCCCATTATCCTTACTAGTATTCTCAAAGGGGTGGGGTAAGCAAAAGGGCCTATGTTCCGCTTAGATTGGGGCACACCCCTAAGAGGCACTTTTCGCACACATTGGGCTAAATGACTAAGTCACAAGGATCCGAAGGGCTCAGAGAAGGTTGGGGGAAGGTGGCCCACTGGACAGCTGTTGGGAGACACGGTAACCTCCTGTCAAGGCAATCTATCATAGTTCATAACATGCACAGGGCATAGCTGTTCTGCACAAGGAACCACGACTTAACGTCCCATCCAACGGACTGCGGTCTTTCCAAGTCTATCATATCCCCTTTCTCACCGAGGGGAGAACGGTAGTTAAAGGAAATAAATTGTAACGCTGTCACAGTTCGGATTTGAATCTAAGAATTGCAGATTACGAGCCTGTCGCGCTACCGATTGAGCAGCCCAAACAAAATACAGGCTATGACCACAAGGGCGTTTTACGTGCGCTAGACGCATGCACTGCGGCGCATGCGTCTAGCTCACGTGACGCATGCGCAAAGTCATGCCTCAAATCAGTTGAACGGCGCGTTTTCAGTGACGTACGCAGTAGCGCACGTACTTCCACCAGTAGTGGATTTTTTGTTCAACATTCCTTGCAACTTTGTAATTTGTCTGGAAGGTTTCGTTCTGTTTTTGCAATTATTGAGCTTGTATTTTTTGTTCACCATGTCGTCAGAACAAACATTGGCCTTTATTGAAGATTAAAATAAATAAAATAATAATATTATTACAAAAAATAAAATAAAACCTTCGTTTATAATATTTTCACTAAATCTTTCACTATATATTCTACCTATTAATATAACTCTACAAGTACTTGTTTTGACGTGATATGGAACCTTCTGCCGACTAAATTCATATTCATTCATAATATGCAAAATATTCATATATATATATCAGAATGCAATAGAAACTTCAAAAGAAATGGTGCTGCATAAGAATACCAAAAAACTAAAGGATCACAAATAGTATTGTTAATTCTATAAAGGAAAGAAAAAAATTGAGAAAACGTTATAAACTAAATTTAATGTCTGAAAAGGATATTATGGACTATAAGATTTATAGAAATATACTCACATCATTAATTAGGGAAGCAACAAATCTATATTACAGAAATAAATTTGTAGGAAATATATTAAACTCAAAGAAAAACTGGGATACTATAAATGAATTATGTGGGAATGACATAAAGAGAAATAATTTAAATCTAGAAATTAATGATGAGAGGAAGGTATATTCTGTGAATGGGAATCCTCATTTGCTAGCAAATCGGTTTAATAAGTATTTTAAAGACGTTGTTGAAACTTTAGTTACTTCTGAAAGTAGGGATGATACCTTTATCTATGATATACAGGAATACATAAAAAAATACATTTTTTGTGGACTACATTGGGAACAGCAAATTAATAAAGTTATAAATAGCCTAGAAAATGGAAAATCCAGTGGTTTTGATGGTATTACTGCAAAAATTGTTAAAGAAATTTATCCAGAAATAAAAGATATTTTATGATTATTATTGAATAAATCCTTTCAGCAGGGTATTTTCCCAGTAGTTTTAAAAATAGCAATTATTGTACCGATTTATAAAGGAGGCGAAACGTTTGGAAAATTATAGACCAATATCGTTGTTATCTATATTCTCGAAAATATATGAAAAACTAGTAAAGCAAAAAATTATATCTTTCTTAGATAAAAATGGCTTTTTTTCTCCAAATCAGTTTGGATTCAGGAAAGGTACAGGAAGAGAAAATGAGGTAATGAAATTGACTTCCATGATGTATAAGAGTCTAAACAAAAACCAAAAATCAGTAATTCTATTTCTACATATAAAAAAGCCTTCGATACTGTCTCACATGAAATTTTATGTGCAAATTACATGCAGCTGGGTTTAGGGGGATTATGTTGGAATGGTTCCAAAGCTATTTAATTGACAGGAAGCAAAGAGTAAAAATTAAAAATAAAATCAGCGATGAAGTTACGTTGCAATTTGGAGTGCCCCATGGATCTGTATTGGGTCCAGTGCAATTTTTAATTTATATTAATTACTTGTGTGATTTACGGTTAAATGATAAAGTAATTACTTTTGCAGATGATACAACAATATTTTTTCTGGTAGAGAAAGACATAACAATTAACTAAATAAATGATGATTTATGTAAATTTGAAGATTGGTTCCATAAGAATAAATTGGTGTTAAACATCAAGAAAACAAATATTATTTTAAAGAGAAGCTAAATTATCATCGTGGATCCTGTAGTGGTGATATATGTAGATGTGAAAGTATTGAAGGAACAGAGAATTATTGCTATTTAGGAATAATTATAAACAAAAAATTAATTTGGAATTTACAAAAAAAAAACATCTATAAAAAAATCAGTTGCAGTAATCCCTAAAATGTACTATATCAGGAATTTCGTAGACTTATCACTATTAAAAATTATTTATAATGCATGGATAAAATCTTATCTCAACTACAGTATTTTGTCATGAAGGGGAGATTGTGATGCACATATTAAACCGCTAGAGGGAGTCCAAAACCATATAATTAGGCGCATGTTAAGAAAGAGAAGAACAGAAATATAATTCAGGATTATCAAATATTGGGCATCTTGCAAGTGAGAAAACTATATATTTTTAATGTAATCAAACATGTAAAGAAAACTTAGAATGAACAAAATATCAGAAATTTTGCAGTTAATACTAGATTATCTAAAAAACTTAACTAATTTATACTAGATTATCTAAAAAACGTCTTATTGGAACAGCTTTTTGCAACAAAGAATATTATTACCAGGCATTACATTTATATATCCCCAAGATTATTTAATTTGACTATAAATTATATAAAGGATGTAAGAAACATAAATGAATTTGTTAAAGAACTTAGAAAATGGATATCAGAGCTAAACTTAGAAAATAATAAATTTTTATTAAAAAAAATATATGGAAACAATAAATGTAAAATTACTCCTTAAATATTAAAGATCATGTCAAATATATGAACAAGTGTTTTTTATTTATAAACCGCACAAACTAGTTTTACTCGTGTGAGATGATCCTGTTATATAATGTGTATGGTAATAACCTGCCATCCTCTCAGATCTCCTATTGTGGCATATAAACTGACAGGCTCCTGTCAGACCTCTGTGGCAAGCAGCTGCTTGAGGGGGTATTTATTTTTATTATTTATAATGTTACTGTAATGGCAAAAATACAACAGAAAAATGCCCAATACCAAATAGCTTTGATTGTAAGAAATGAAGTTCATAGTTTAAAGTTATATATATATGTAAAATATATATTCAAGCTTATTTGTATTATAGAGCAGTGGTTCTCAACCTTTTCTGCTTCACGTACCCCCTGGAAATGTGTATGTAACTGGCGTACCCCTTGTACAGATAGATAAAACTATAGTTATAGTATAACAATGGGAATAAAATAAAACATATATATATATAACATATATCTAGCGACTTTTGAGCTCTCACGGCGTACTCCAAAAAATTTTACCGCGTACCCCACGTTAAGAACCCCTATTATAGAGCAAAGAGTTCCTATTTGAATTATTACTTTGTGGCAACCATGTCCTGTATGTGTACATAAAACAGATAATAAACTTACTTACTTACTTGTTAACCTAAAAACGATTCGACATATTGCATTTCATCTATTTCTACCCAAAAACTCAAAAAAGACGTATGTTCCTCTCGCCTCCGTGAAATTTCTAAAAACGTTCCCGTTGGGAGCCACTGCAACGGAAGGCGTTCAAAAAGTTCTTCAGAAGTGTCTGTAAACTTCATTCGTTCCCCCGAAGTTTACGAGCAACGACTTGTTTGAAAGCTTATCTAAACTTCTCATTGCGAGTTAAAAACAATGGTCGTATCGTTATCTCTTTTTGTTCTGAAGGCGCGTCAAATTCGATCTGCAAAATCTGTGCGTTATTGCTATGGAGTCTGCTAAAGACTGGGAAAGATTTTGCATTTTCAGAAGGATGCGACTTGGGGGACGACGCAAAAAAATTAGTACGATTTATCATAAGTATATGGGGATCATGCTTGTTCATATGGCACTGTTACGGGATGGATGCGCAAATTCAGAGAAGGACGGCAGAGCTTTGAAGACCTCCCTCGTGCTGAGAGACCGAAGGAGGCCTTGAACGAGAGAAGCATCACTGCTGTTCGTGAACTCATTAATGAAATCCCACATGTCACCATTCAGGTAATAAGTTTAGATATCAGTGTACCGATTGGCAGCATGGAAACAATTATTCATTAATATTTAAAATTCTGGAAGATCAATGCTCAAGTGGCTACCCCACAAACTGATAGAAAGCGAAAAAGAGTTAGAGTCGACTCATGCAAAGAAATGCTGGCAATGTCTGAATCTAGTGGCCGCAAACGGTTAATAGACATTATCACAGGTAATGAGACATGGTTTTATTACTGTGCAACTCCCAGAAAGATCGACAACTATGTTTGGGTTGCAAAAGATGAACCGGGCCCCCAAATCCTCCGACAAGACGTGCGCTCAAAGAAGAGGATGTTCACAATTTCTTTCAATTCCCAAGGAGCGGTAGCCGTAGACCTTACCTGAAAAATAACTACAAATGGCCAATGTTGTTTTGTCCAAAATGGTTAAAGAGATGAAGGAGCAGCGTCCAACAACATGTGTGTCAAGAATTCACCTTGTTCATGATAATGCTGGTGATCACAAAACCCGGCAAGCTACGGCTTATCTGGAGCAGATAAAAATCAGACAGTTACCCCATCCTGCACATTCACCCGAACTTGCACCATGTGATTTTTGGTTGTTCACAAACATTGAAAAAGTTTAAACATTTTTAAAGGATTCAAAATCCTACAAAATGCGTTCATTCAGAATTGCAGAGCATTCCCCAACAGGAGTATCACCAAGAGTTCCAAAATGGCGTAGACGTCTGTAACTTTGCATAGTTGCTGGAGGAAAGTACTTTGAAGGACAGTAAAAATTTTATTGAGGTAATTGCAAAGAGTTTCTGTTCTGTAGATGCATGTCAAGAACTGTTTGAACGCTCCTCGTACAAATGAACAAAATGCAACACATGAATGCTAGCACTCGTATTACTTTGTTGCCCCTAGGCAAGTGCACAACGTGCCTTATGAGAAATCTGGTCCCTGCTTATGAAGTTACATGAATATGACACTCTTTCTTTACACGATTCAGTAAGATTCTTATACATAAGCAGCAACTTGCTGCAGGTATTTAAACACTCACTTTAATGACCAGAGAAACACTCCTTTTCAGATCTGAAAGGAATATCAAAAGTGCCTGGGTCAAGGCCATTGAATCGTAAAGCAACTTCTTAAGCGAACACAATAAAGATATGGGGGCGGGGGTGGCTCAGTCGGTAGTGCGTCAGGCTCGTAATCTGTAGTTCCCAGGTTCGAGTCCCAGCTGGGTCAGCGTTGAGATTTATCTCCGCAAAATTCCTCGCCCTGCCCACGGTCAGTAGGGGACACCGATGGGCTTGGAAAGACCGCCGTCCGTCGGATGGGACGTTAAGCCGTGGCCCCGTGTGTCGGAGATCCATACCCTGTGCACGTTAAAGAACACGCTGGATGGCCTTGACGGGAGGCTACCATCTGTCTCCCAACAGCTATTCCAGTGGGTCCCCTCCCCCAACCTTCTCTGAGCCTTCGGGGTCCATGTGACCTGGCCATTTAGCCCATTGTGTGCAAAAAAGTGCCGCTCAGAGTTAAAACAACCCAACCCAATAAAGATATGGAAGAAAGATTCCCAAAACCTCGTCTGAAGGATAGAAAAGAGATCCGATCTCTGATAACTCTGAAGCTCTTCTCTTTCCTTCCTCTTGTCTGTCGCCCTCGTTTCTTTTCTGCTCATCCTTGATATAGCCTCAGTCTCTCCCCATCCACTGCTTCAGTTTAGACATGTCTGAAAATGTCTCCTCCCACACACGCGTTACAAGGGGAAAGGGATAGCTCGACTGCACCAGGAACGCGGAAAGAGCACTGGCCCTTGCCACGTGATACTTCGCAATGCACTACTGCAAAGACGCTGAGACAGCAAAAGAACAGTTCGCATTTGCTGTCTGTTCAAAAGGACATGCTTATTGTTCAAAGAAGGGGATAGGGATGTCAGAAGGAAATATGTAGCTGCCTTTTGGATTGATTTTTTCGTCTAGCAAATGGGATAAGCTAATCAGTTGTAAAATTCACTTTTTGACAATAAGAGCCCTTTCGAAAACACCATCTTGTTATAAAAATTATTCTATTGAGTTTACCTTATTTTATCCTCTTCCATTACAGTTTTATTTGTAAAATACTCGTTTAGCCTTCATACGGAAAAGCACATATCAACAGAATTCCTAATCAAATCTGTTGAGAAATATGTGGAACGATTGTGTATTGAAAAATGTCTCGATTTTCTCGATTATGATTTGAATATTAAACGGATCGGTATCAAATTCTACAGAATTACTGAATTTTCAACAGATTCATAAGTTTAACTGATATTAAATTCAGTTGCTCCACAAATTTCCCTACAGATCTATATGAAATTTGGTAAATTCACTGATTTTTCGAGAGATCGATATTAATAAGGCAGTGGTCAGCAGTGACTTCGGTCTTAGTAGGGCATGTCCTTGTATGAGAAGGCCTGTATTAAGCTAGGAGTAGCTTCCAGGATTCTTCTCTGTCCTATATGTCGCAAATCAAAATCAATCAAAATGCATTGTTCTTCAGTAAATTGACATTCAAAGAAAGTACCGATTTTTCGATAAACCGGTATAAAAAAGTCAATAGTTCTACTATTTTTTTATTGCTTTCATTTCAGATAGCTCTGCTAGTATTTCATATCGATACGTTGGGAGATAAAATAGTAGATCTATTAAATTACATATCTAGTGGGTACCCTTCTTAACCTTTTATCAGCAGTTGGGGTCTTTGTGACCTAACCATTTATCTCATTGTGTGCACAAAAATCCCTCAGAGGAAAATCAATCCAAGACAAATGAGTTTCGTATCGATGTACTAAAAAACTATTGATTTACTGAATTTCATGCTAATTGTTTAAAAGGAAAACAACATTAAATGTACAGTCGCTCAAAAAAAGTATCCGAACGCTACGGTTGATTTCAGAATTCAGAAAAAATATCTGGCAACGATTTTTCTTTTAGAAATTAGTGATCTGGCAAACTTCGTGCCACGTGACACGAAGGAAACCCCAGACACGAGTGAAGCGACTTTAGCTTCTGGGTTGTAGACATATTTGAAAGTTTTTTCTTTCAAATGAAAAATCTTTCCTTCCTTCAAAATTCTTTCCTTTTCCTTCAAAAAATTCCTTCTTTTTCTTTCAAAAATTTTTTTCGAATGGTTAGAAACCGACGAAGAACCCACTGGTGAATTGTAGGCTGCTCTGGATAAATTTCATTCATCGATTCAAAGCTTAGACTTAAATACAAATAACGAAACTCAGAGACGAAATTCAAATTCGTACTTATGTAATGTACCCAGTCGAAAGCGCTGCTGTAGCTCTTTTGCATGTGCTGTAAAAGCTTAACATATTTATCAGAAAAGACTGCTTTAGCTTTCTTGCACGTGCTGTAAAAGCTTAAAATATTTATCAGAAAAGACTGATTTAGCTTTCTTGCACGTGCTATAAAAGCTCAACATATTTATCAGAAAAGACTGCTTTAGCTTTCTTGCACGTGCTATAAGCTCAACATATTTATCAGAAAAGACTGCTTTAGGTTTCTTGCACGTGCTATAAAAGCTCAACATATTTATCAGAAAAGATTGCTTTAGCTTTCTTGCACGTGCTATAAAAGCTCAACATATTTATCAGAAAAGACTGCTTTAGCTTTCTTGCACGTGCTATAAAAGCTCAACATATTTATCAGAAAAGACTGCTTTAGCTTTCCTGCACGTGCTATAAAAGCTCAACATATTTATCAGAAAAGACTGCTTTAGCTTTCTTTGCACGTGCTATAAAAGCTCAACATATTTATCAGAAAAGACTGCTTTAGCTTTCTTGCACGTGCTATAAAAGCTCAACATATTTATCAGAAAAGACTGCTTTAGCTTTCTTGCACATGCTATAAAAGCTCAACATATTTATCAGAAAAGACTGCTTTAGCTTTCTTGCACGTGCTATAAGCTCAACATATTTATCAGAAAAGACTGCTTTAGGTTTCTTGCACGTGCTATAAAAGCTCAATATATTTATCAGAAAAGATTGCTTTAGCTTTCTTGCACGTGCTATAAAAGCTCAACATATTTATCAGAAAAGACTGCTTTAGCTTTCTTGCACGTGCTATAAAAGCTCAACATATTTATCAGAAAAGACTGCTTTAGCTTTCCTGCACGTGCTATAAAAGCTCAACATATTTATCAGAAAAGACTGCTTTAGCTTTCTTTGCACGTGCTATAAAAGCTCAACATATTTATCAGAAAAGACTGCTTTAGCTTTCTTGCACGTGCTATAAAAGCTCAACATATTTATCAGAAAAGACTGATTTAGCTTTCTTGCACATGCTATAAAAGCTCAACATATTTATCAGAAAAGACTGCTTTAGCTTTCTTGCACGTGCTATAAGCTCAACATATTTATCAGAAAAGACTGCTTTAGGTTTCTTGCACGTGCTATAAAAGCTCAATATATTTATCAGAAAAGATTGCTTTAGCTTTCTTGCACGTGCTATAAAAGCTCAACATATTTATCAGAAAAGACTGCTTTAGTTTTCTTGCACGTGCTATAAAAGCTCAACATATTTATCAGAAAAGATTGCTTTAGCTTTCTTGCACGTGCTATAAAAGCTCAACATATTTATCAGAAAAGACTGCTTTAGCTTTCTTTGCACGTGCTATAAAAGCTCAACATATTTATCAGAAAAGACTGCTTTAGCTTTCCTGCACGTGCTATAAAAGCTCAACATATTTATCAGAAAAGACTGCTTTAGCTTTCTTTGCACGTGCTATAAAAGCTCAACATATTTATCAGAAAAGACTGCTTTAGCTTTCTTGCACGTGCTATAAAAGCTCAACATATTTATCAGAAAAGACTGCTTTAGCTTTCTTGCACGTGCTATAAAAGCTCAACATATTTATCAGAAAAGGCTGCTTTAGCTTTCTTGCACGTGCTATAAAAGCTCAACATATTTATCAGAAAAGACTGCTTTAGCTTTCTTGCACATGCTATAAAACCTTAACAAGGTATCCACATAGAAATGAAAAAATCTCTGAAGCCTTACAACTTTTATTGAAGAATGCAAAAAGAGTAATTTTCACACAGATCACAGACAGTATGCTTGAGCATCATATATGGGAATCTAACATCCGGTTACATTAGGGTGCGTAATGTGATGGTGTACAACATTCATAGCACGGAGAGGTCCAAACGGTACTCAATATCTCACCACACACTATCATAATTCAATTTGAAGCACATTATGTAAAATAAATATCATATGTTAACATATAATTATAAATAAACAAAAAAATAAATATCCTCTCATGCAGCTGCTTGCCACAGAGGTCTGACAGGAGCCTGTCAGTTTACATGTCATAATAGAAGGTCTGAGAGGATGGGAGACCTCAGCAGAAAAACATCAGAAATGTCCATGCCTTACCCAAGTCCCTTAGATCAGTAGCCAACCCAGGGCTCGAACCCAGGTCCCTTAGATCAGTAGCCAACCCAGGTCCCTTAGATCAGTAGCCGTCGGCCACGGAACGGCAAATATTTTTAGAGAAATTTATATATGAAAAGTTATAAAGCTTCAAAGTTGTTTCATTTCTATGTAGACACCCTGTGTTTTATGCATAACTTTTCAACGTTTTATATTGTCCTTCATATTTGATGGAATTTTAAGAGATTGATTGAAAAGTTTAGGTTAGGTTGTTATATCTCTGAAAGGTACTTTTGTGGAAAAAATTGGTTAAATGGTCAGGTGGCAAGGATCCCAAGTGCTCAGAGTAGGTTGGGGGAAGGGAATCTAGTGGACAGCTTTTAGGAAAAGATGGAAATCTCCCGCCACTACTCGGGTGCCAACTGTGCAATCCAAATGTGGCTATTTTCTCTGCGTTCCTGTTCTTACCCTACTCTCAGTTGGGTTGGATTGTTTTACCTCTGAGCGGCACTTTTTTGCACACAATGGGCTAAATGGCCAGGTCACATGGACCCCGAAGGCTCAGAGAAGGTTGGGGGAGGGGACCCACTGGAACAGCTGTTGGGAGACAGATGGTAGCCTCCCGTCAAAGGCCATCCAGCGTGTTCTTTAACGTGCACAGGGTATACGTCCCATCCGACTGACCACGGCTTAACGTCCCATCCGACGGACGGCGGCCTTTCCAAGCCCATCGGTGTCCCCTACTGACCGTGGGCAGGGCGGGGAATTTTGCGGAGATAAATCTCAACGCTGACCCAGCTGGGACTCGAACCTGGGAACTACAGATTACGAGCCTGGCGCGCTACCGACTGAGCTACCCCCCCCCCCCCCCTACTCTCAGTGACAAGAGTCTTGGAAGAATTGTTATCCATCCGATGGCCCATTAGCAACAACCTGTCAAAGTAACAACTTAGTGAGAAAATTAAATGGCCAAACTCACAGAACATAGAAATTAAAAATTAAAGCGTAAGACCACACTTTGAACAAGAACAAGTTGTGTACAAAACAACAAATAAATCAATAATGAACATGAAAGTAACTTTAAAACATACGAATTTGCATTAATTCCGAAATTCGTCAAAAGAAAAATAATTATTTTAAATATGAATTCTTTAAATGTTCTAATGATAGCAGAAAACAATGGAAATTTGCTAATAGATTCATTGATAATTCTAGGAAAAAGAATATTGAGCCTGTTAGCCTTGATCCACCTAATAATTTTAGCAACGTAAGAGTTAAAAATACAGCTAATAATTTTATTTATTTTTGCTAATGTGGTAGAGAATAAATGTGAGAGAAACGAAAATGATGTTCTGAAAAATCATGATATTACTTGGAATAATAACATTATGTTTTTACTTCCCACATGTAGTACAGAAATTAAAAGTATTATTTCCGGTTTGAAGGTTAATAGTTCTCTTCGTTTTGATGGGATTGGTGACTATACAACTAAACAGTATCAGGGCTGCTTAAATTATATCACAAATTTACCTTTCGAACATGGTATCTTTCCCAAAGATTTGAAACATTCTGGATAATACCAATTTATGAAAACGGACATAGGAAGAATTTTGCAAATTGCAGGCTGATTTCTCTTCTACAACTTTTTAGAAAAATATTTCAAAAAAGTTATTTAAACAAAATTGCTAAATTTTTTAAATAACATGAACCTTTATTCTAAAAAATTTGTTAGATTAAAAACCTAATAATTTTAGGGTAGATCTTGATACTGAGAAAGCTTAGTGAGTTTTATTAATAAAGTTGTTCATTCTATAGATAAAAATCAATTAACACTTTCTGTGTTTCTTGATCTGGAAAAATCCTTTGATATGGTACATCACAATATCTTATTGCAAAAAAACCAAATTTGTTGGGATCAGAGGTATTTTTTTGAAGCTATTTCGAGATTATCTTTCAAAAAAAACAAGCTGTAAAATTACATAATATTATTAGTGATCCTACAGCAGTTAAAAGTGGTGTTCCTCAAGGATTAATTTTAGGCCCGATATTGCTTTTAATATACTATATCAATGATTTTTGCAATAAAAACCTAAATTGTCATATAAATGCCTATGCTGATGATAACAATTTTGACTTTTAATGCTAATACTTTTGAGGAATTACAATTTTTGTTGAATTCAGAGCTAGAAAAAAATTGCAAAATGGTTCTATGATAATAAACTATCTATAAATGTTCCAAAAAATTAAATATATTCTATTCCATTTAAAAAAATTAAAAAGATGCAAATTTTGGCCATTACAGATACATAAACCAAAATGTAAAGATAAAAAATTTGTCGTTGTCCTGAAATTGAAAAAGTTTGTAGTTTCGATATCTCGGTGTTAAAATTGATCATAATTTAACATGGAAACCGCACATAAAACATCTTACTGATAAACTAAAATTAATGTTAAAAAGGTTTTACTGCTTGAAAAATATCATTGATAATGATATATATAAAATACTTTATTTTTCATGGGTACAATCTGTTGTCGTCACATGGCCGAGTGGTTAGCGCGCTTGGCTACTGATCTAAGGGACCTGGGTTCGAGCCTCCGGGTAAGGCATGGTTGTTTGTGTCGTTTTTTCTGCTGAGGTCCTGCCATCCTCTCAGACCTTCTACTTTGGCATATAAATCTGACAGACTCCTGTTCCACAGACCTCTGTGGCAAGCAGCTGCTTGAGGGAGTATTTTTTTTATTACAATCTGTTATCGAATATGGTATTTTAAGTTGGGAGGTTACCGTGATTGGGCGATCTGACATTGGGCAATGGTGACCGTGGGCAAGGCGGGGAGTTTCAGGGAGATAATTCTCAACGCTGGCACAGTTCGGACTCGAACCTGGGAAATGCAGATTACAAGCCTGGCGTGCTACCAACTGAGCCAAATTTTAAGAAGTATTGTAACCAATTTTAAGTAATTGGTAACCCAGTTCAAGTTCATACGCATAATGAAATTTAGTGTACAATTTTAAGAAGTATTGTTTTTGTTGAAAACGGAATAATTAATGTTATAATAAAGCATAACGACAGGATTTAGTGCAATTTGAAAAATATTGTAATTTAGGCATTTTTCCACTTAGACATTTATACACTTTTAAATGCTAAATTTTTCTACTCTAACAGTTCACTGGCGACTGCAAAAAGAACTATATTATAATGCCAAATTTAGTGGCTTAAGATGTGTAATTCCAGTCGTGAAAAAAGAAATTATGCTTAAACTTTTCTACTTCCTTGGATCAAAGTTTTTTAATCATCTAATATTTCTGTTTGTCTCAAGAAATTAAATCTATATATATTCACTGTTGCTTTAAAGATAAAACTTAATATTAACTATTTTAACTTAGACGAGCTTTTGCTCTTGGGTTATAAATATCACTTCACAATCAAATATATGAATACTTTGTTCATACATTATATCTGCATAAATGTACAAATATGTAAATACATATGTATATTTAAATGCAAAAAAACTTTGATTTGATTTGATGGTATAAAAGGATTCAGATAATAACAAATAAATATTTATTAAAAAGTAAACATTCGAAAACCGACGTCAAAAGAACGTGCTCTAATAAAAGATTTTCAAAACGTAATTTACCCGGGAGTATCTGCTAAAATGGTATCATCAATAGCGTAGCACCACCAGCTGCTACACTGGGGAGATTATGAGACTATGAAATTCATGTTACGGCAGTTTCCCACAGTTCAAATGTGAATGATTTATCAGTCATCTCTCAGTCATCAAGATCAGTAATATTAAAATAAATCCCCCCCTCAAGCAGCTGCTTGCCACAGAGGTCTGATAGGCGCGTGTCAGTTTATATGCCATAATAGAAAGTCTGAAAGGATGGCAGCTCTTCAGCAGAAAAATGACACATCCATGCCTTACCGGGGGCTCGAACCCAGGTCCCTTAGATCAGTAGTCAATCACGCTAACTACTCGGCCACAGTGAATGACAAAAAAAATCACTGCATGCGCAATGTAGCACGAGAAATAGTTTTACTTGTCAGGCAAGAGTACTCAACGAAAAGCATACTGCTGATCTCCAAATTCATGAAGAAATAGATATTAAGCAATTTGTAAAACTATTTCCAGATATCAGAGCTGCAAGTCGATAAGAGTTTTTATTAAGATTTTCCAGTGGCGGCTCCAGACAAAAATATTTGATGGGGCACTTTACTTAGCAGAGGCAAGGGCTCGGATATAGGAAAAATTCTTCGGGAGTTGCCTAATATTGAATTGAACCGAATGGGATTAAAAAGATTTTCCATAATGTATATATATATATGGGGCGGGGGTGGCTCAGTCGGTAGCGCGCCAGGCTCGTAATCTGTAGTTCCCAGGTTCGAGTCCCAGCTGGGTCAGCGTTGAGATTTATCTCCGCAAAATTCCCCGCCCTGCCCACGGTCAGTAGGGAACACCGATGGGCTTATGAAAGACCGCCGTCCGTCGGATGGGACGTTAAACCGTGGCCTGTGTGCGGAGAGTGGCCCGTGTGCGGGAGAGACGTACCCTGTACACGTGAAAGAACACGCTGGGTGGCCTTGACGGGAGGCTACCATCTGTCTCCCAGCAGCTGTTCCAGTGGGTCCCCTCCCCCAACCTTCTCTGAGCCTTAGGGGTCCTTGTGACCTGGCCATTTAGCCCATGGTGTGCAAAAAAGTGCCGCTCAGAGGTAAAACAACCCAACCCATAATGCATATACATATATTTTTTTCAGCTGTTCCCGAAACGCATTATTTAGCCAAAAATTGACAAAAATAAATTCGGAAAAGCGTTCTTCTCCTTTCTACTTCAATTCAGTATTTTGTCCCTCTCCTGTAATAATTATTTTTATATACTCTGTATGTATTTTTCCTATCCGTTCTAATGGCATTTTAAAAAAATTATTTGTGAAAAACATGTCTAATATATAGGTTTACTCTTTTTCTACTCAGTTCCGATTATAAATCAGTATTGATTATTTTAAACTGAATTACTAATAGTAAATTATCGTTTGAGCAGTTGTCTATTTAGTTACATTTAATTTCCAATATTAATTATATATACATTATGACATATGTTAATATAACAGTGAATTGTAAAAACGTGATTTTGTAATAAAAAGAATTATAAGAAGAATTATCAAAAAATATACATACGGGTACTTAGCGGACTAAGTTACGTATCACTGATGAAATTTAGTGTTCAAATATATTATTAGCACTCCATTTTTCGCTAAGTAACAAAATCTTCGACAATCAGTCAATCAATTGTCACGGACCACTTCAAAATGGTGACAGTTCAGCGCTATTGTATTTCAGCGCATGCGCATTTGTGTAATCGCTATAAAAATAATATCAAGATTCTGGCCTGTGGTCGTAATGGAAAAATTCTTATTGTATAAACTATAAACGAAAGCAGACGACGCAGCACTGATTCAAATAGTAAACGCTTGATTGTATACATAACGCTGCAAATAATGATTAAAGAACGATTTTAAAAGTGATATTATGTTGATTTTGATGTGACAAATAATGAATACTGAATTTGAAATTCGTTTATTTCTTATAATTAAATTTAGGTAGAGCAGAGCCTCATGTGCAGGGCCGGCGCGAGGCGGGTCCAGCGCGTTCCAGGGAACACGCTGGACCCGCCTCGCGCTGGGTTATTTCGGTCAAAATTGACCGAAATAACGAAATCAGTCAATTTTGATGACGTAATTAAAGATTTTTCGGCGAAAAAGGCGGGAAAAATTATGTAATAATTATAATATACTCGATGTTTCTATAAGTTGTATGTAGATATGTACCGCACTTTGTACTTATAATAAATAATTTATTATTATAAAATTTAGAAGTACATAAAAATGCGGGTTTTTTTTACCCCGCACAGTTTTGGAACCCGGCCTTGCAAAAGTTCACGCCGGTCCTGCTCATGTGACCTAATAGACGAGCCGCCGCTAAAGATTTTTGCAGTTCAGAAAATTTGAAGAAACGGGGAAATTTATAAAACATTTGAATAAGGTAATACTAGAAAATTTGAATTGCAAAATCATCGATGGATAAATTTAACCGATTTTGAAGTACAATCCTGCTCAATATACTCGTAGAAGAAAATGTTTATTGACTTAAGGCTCGAATTCGAAACTATTGAGCGAAATCGGTTAACTGAAGAATGCTGAAAAATCATATGCTTAAACGCGTGGAATACAGTTGCTGAAAACACTCTTTTTTTAAAAAAAAACAATAACTCTCTCTAATTTTTCACTTTTGTCATCCATTTATTAGCATGAGTCAATGTTTTCCAGGGCCGGATATAGGGGTGAAGGAAGAAAATATACTCTCTCCCCTAAACTTGTGCATATTTCATGTATTTTTCATGACATTTTTTTAAAATCTCTAAAACAAAGGGAAACTCCACCCCACTCCCACCTTTACCTAAAGCCTTTACTCATATTGTGCATAACCCTATTCTCCAATCTATTGCTATTCATACGGGCAGAATACCCAAACCAACGCAGTCTCTCTCTGCACAATACGATACTCGAAGGAAGTTGCAGATTCCTTTTTCGAACCTTATCATTTCTAACAAAGTTGAACCACCTAATTCCCAAGACACTGCGTTAAGCATCTAGAATCAAAGGCATCAAATTTCCTGTTATCATGCTTACAAAGGGTCCCTATTTCACTAACAGAACAAACCTAAGAAAGAACCGAACTATTATACATCCTACTTTTAGTCTTTAGGTGTATACGCCTATTGTTCCGCAATCTTCGTGGATTTTTATAAGTCCCAGCAGCAATTCCCATTCTTCTGTTTATCTTCATACCACTCTTTCATACCTCTCATACCATACTCTTTCGCTATGGAGCTTTAGCTCCATAGCGAAAGAGTCAAAAGGGGGTCCATAAAAAATAGAGTCCAAAGGGGTCCATAAAAATAGAGTCCAATGGGGTCCAAAGAGTCCAAAGGGGTCCATAAAAATAGAGAGTTCAATGGGGTCCAAAGAGTCCAAAGGGAGTCCATAAAAATAGAGTCCAATGGGGTCCAAAGAGTCCAAAGGGGTCCATAAAAATAGAGAGTCCAAAGGGGGTCCATAAAAAATAATGCACATAAGTAGAACAAAACTTGAGATTGTAAATAAGATATAATTCATTAAATATTTATCATCTGCTGCAGCCGAGAACCACTCTTGCTCCGTCTGCATATAAACTAAGAAACGAAACTTTCATTTCCTTTCCTTTAAAGAAGTCAACTAATTTAACTTAAACTCTCTTAATGAGTACGCGCATGACGTTTTAGCACCCTTATCAGAATCAACAGCCAACCATGTTCAAGCAAATAACTCAAAAAACTGGGTAATAACCTTAATCCTTCCAGCCACTTAACGTTAAAGGTATCGACTTTCCAGGGCTGCCGGTGCAATTAAACTAATTTGTTTTCATTTCTCTAGTGCTTGCCATTTACCATCAACGAAATGATTTCGTTTTCTGATGGCAAAGGCTCTTCTGGGTTCCTGCTTGCTCGCATCTGCGTCTTGTCATGATGAGATGAATACGTCATCACTTTCTGACGTTGAAGGAACTAGCATTGGTTTGTCCTCTAACCTCTCAGGGATTCTTCTTTGGAGAGTTCACATTTCGATTCGTGATGGAGAACAATTCTACATCAACATATTTAGTATGATTAAATTAGTTGAGTGATAATTGAATGTCACTATTCATTCAGAAAGGTAACTCGATTTTACGCTAGGGGAAAGGAGATCTTGATTTTTAAGGCGACTTTAACTTCAGAGGAGAGTCCTGGATAATGCAAGAAAGTTTTATTTCCGATGTATGTTTTCTTTGCTCTGAGGTTTCGCCTTCTTCGCAGATCTTTATCGCATATTTATGCTGACCTCCGGGGGAAGTGGTCTGCCTGAGAAGTATGCTAATTCTCTAAATTTAAATATCATTGCACACATCTAGGGGGGGGGGGGAGGAATATTAAACTATTTATATCTTACGCATCTTTCAAGAAATCTTTTATAGATCAGTAAAACATGTTATATTGCATAGGAAATCTCGTCTCTTGTTCCTCCGACTTTATGTTTTTCCAACTCTATTGTGTTTCTTTCCCCCCACCCCCCCACCCCTCGATGTATTTCTAGATCTGGTCTGATTGCACAAGTTTTTACAAAGTTACAATAGCCCAAAATGGCTGCAAACACAAATTGATTTCTGTATGAAAACGGGTTGGGTTGTTTTTACCTTTGAGCAGCACTTTTTTGCACACCATGGGCTAAATGGCCAGGTCACATGGACCCCGAAGGCTCAGAGAAGGTTGGGGGAGGGGACCCACTGGAACAGCTGTTGGGAGACAGATGGTAGCCTCCCGTCAAGGCTATCCAGCATGTTCTTTAACGTGCACAGCTCTCCCGCACACGGGGCCACGGTTTAACTCCCATCCGACGGACGGCGGCCTTTCCAAGCCCATCGGTGTCCCCTACTGACCGTGGGCAAGGCGGGGCGGGGAATTTTTGCGGAGATAAATCTCAACGCTGACCCAGCTGGGACTCGAACCTGGGAACTACAGATTACGGGCCTGGCGCGCTACCGACTGAGCCACCCCCGCCCCTGTATGAAAGTAAATTTATTTAAAATATAGTAACCTATAGCGACAAGAAATTCTGAAAGTTGACATATGTAATGCCCAAAAAGGAACAATTCCCATATATTTACACAAGTGTATATATAAATGTAATCCTCTTGAATACCACATTCCACCATGAAAAGTATCAACTTTCCAGCATAAATAGATAATTTAAAATATTAATTAAGATTTTGGTTCCAACTTTAGTACTCATTAACGATGAAAATTAAATTGTTCAAAGGTATAAAAAATACGAATAATAATGTTTCGCTAGTAGCCATCTAATTCAAAAAGAATTTTTCATTTACCTCTGAAAATAAAAAAAAAGTTGAATGTTTTGTTAAAAGATGGACACACGACAAAGTAAAAACAATGTTCCGTTGCTTCGAAAACGAGCTAAAAATCCTTTCATTTGTAAGGTAGTCAGTCATTTTATGGAAAAAAGAAAAGTTCGGGATTTGGGTTGTTTTACCTCTGAGCGGCACTTTTTTGCACACCATGGGCTAAATGGCCAGTCCAGAAGGACCCCGAAGGCTCAGAGAATGTTGGGGGAGGGGACCCGCTGGAACAGCTGTTGGGAGACAGATGGTAGCCTCCCGTCAAGGCCATCCAGCGTGTTCTTTAACGTGCACAGGGTATGTCTCTCCCTCACACGGGGAAACGGCTTAACGTCCCATCCGACGGACGGCGGCCTTTTCAAGCCCATCGGTGTCCCCTACTGACCGTGGGCAAGGCGGGGAAATTTTGCGGAGATAAATCTCAACGCAGACCCAGCTGGGACTCGAACCTGGGAACTACAGATTACGAGCCTGGCGCGCTACCGACTGAGCCACCCCCGCCCCGGATTTCGTGGAACTCATTACTATTTTTCCTATTGAATTCTAAGATCCTGGGGCGAGAGTCTCTACTCTAGCTTAATTAAGGCCTAAACGAGTTTTTCTTTTTAATGAACATTATTTGCAGGCCAAATTGATGCTTCTGTAAAAACGAAATCTTAATAAACAACCCTTGTAACTCTTTACATAACAAGCATCCAATTGCAGTCTCTTTGGGAGAAGGGGGTTGGTTCAGTCGGTAGCGCCAGGCTCGTAATCTGTAAATCCCAGGTTCGAGTACCACCTGGGTCAGCGTTGAAATTCATCTCAGCAAAACGCCCTGCCCTCAGTCAATAGGGGACACCGCTGGGCTTGGAAAGTCCATCATATGGGACACCGCTGTGCTTGGAAAGCCCATCATATGGGACACCGCTGGGTTTGGAAAGTCCATCATATGGGACACCACTGGGCTTGGAAAGTCCATCGTATGGGACACCGCTGGGTTTGGAAAGTCCATCATATGGGACACTGCTGGGCTTGGAAAGTCCATTGTATGGGACACCACTGGGCTTGGAAAGTCCATCGTATGGGACGTGAAGCTGTGGTCTCTGTGCACGTTAAAGAACACTCTGGATGGCCTTAATAGGAGGTACCATTTGTCTCCTAACAGCTGTCCAATGGGTGATCTTTTCACAGTCTTCTTTCAGCTCATTAGGGTCCTTGTGACCTGTTCATTATATGCGAAAAAGTGCCGCTCACAAGTAAAACAACCTAAACATTTGTGTAATATGCAACGATACCTTATAAATGAAAATCTTAACGTGTTAAAAATATTTCTTTCGTAATTTATAATAAAATGGTTAAAAACCTTAGAGTACCTTGCCAAAGCCGTTTAAACTATTTTTATTTAGAGGGCTTTGACCTAGTACACCTGAAGTTCAAGGCCCCTTTCATGAGGCTGTTTATCTTTATAGAACAAGTAAGTACCATTAGAGTTAACAATCCATCAACATTTTGTTGATAAGGCAACTACTGCTCTTTTTGTACGCTTAACCGCAACCGACATTCCTCACTGCATTAATGGATGTCGTGTGCAAACGCTCTCGGTGTTGAATTCGCGTGCAATACGCTCTCAAACACAAAAACTCCGTTGTTTTGGCAAGCATAAGATCTGTTTGTGAGTAATTATGGCCAAGAGGTGTATCCGTTTCTTCCACTATCGGGTGTTCCTCCTCCTCAATGCATTCCGTTGTGATTCCTGATAGGGCCACTCATAGTCCTCCTCAACCATTGGCATAGTTTCTCAACACGCAGACATTTCCAGCTTGTATCACCCATTCAAATGCCACTACACTCTGCGGCGTTACAATGGTCACAGAACATTTTTTATTTTGGCAGGCCCAACAAAGATCTTGTATGTATATGCTTCTAAGCACTAGTTTAGAATAGATGTAATAAAACCTTAATTTTCATCACGTGTCTTTCCAACCAGTAGTGGCGCACCCAGAGTTTCTAGAAAAGGGAGTAAATAATGTTCATTAATAATTTATTATTCAAATAATATTTATTAAACATATAATAAAGTATTTCAGTGAAATGAATATAATCTAATGGTAATGAAATGTCTAAGACTAATTAAAAGCAATATCAAAAATAATTACAAATCGCCTCTGGCGTGCATGAAATGGTCGTTTTCAAAGACAATAAAATTAGTTACTTTCAGGTTGTTTTGGGTTGTTTTACCTCTGAGCGGCACTTTTTTGCACACCATGGGCTAAATGGCCAGGTCACATGGACCCCGAAGGCTCAGAGAAGGTTGGGGAGGGGACCCACTGAAACAGATGTTGGGAGACAGATCGTAGCCTCCCGTCAAGGCCATTCAGCGTGTTCTTTAATGTGCACAGGGTATGGTTCTCCCGCACACGGGGCCACGGCTTAACGTCCCATCCGACGGACGGCGGCCTTTCCAAGCCCATCGGTGTCCCCTACTGACCGTGGGCAGGGTGGGGAATTTTTGCGAAGATAAATCTCAACGCTGACTCAGCTGGGATTCGAACCTGGGAACTACAGATTACGAGCTTGGCGCGCTACCGACTGAGCCACCCCTACTTTCAGGTTAAAACCTGAAAGTAACTAATTTTTGCATGCTGTCGAGGTGCAAACCAATTGGCCAATGTCTCTTCTGTGACGAATCCAGATTCAGTTTACAATGTGATAGTCATCATTTTGTCACCTGGAGAGAACCCAGAACCCATTATCACCCCTCAAACGTCAGAGAAATGCACCATTACAGAGGTGGTGGTCTACTGGTCTGGGGTGGCATTATGTCACATGGCCACAGGCCGCTCCATGTCTTTCCTGAAGTAACTTTGGTCGGCCTCAGATATAGAGACGAAATACTCGAACCTAATGTGGAACTTTTTCGGGGTGATGTTGGCCCACAATTCCTGCTTATGGACGATAACGCGCATCCACATCGGACTGCTTTAGTGGGAGATTTCCTTGAAAATGAAAACATCCAGCGTATGCCATGGGCAGCATATTCGACGGACCTCAACCTTATAGAACATGTGTGGAGTGGGATTTAATTCCTCAAGATCTTCTTACTTCCCTTTTCAACAGCATTCAACGTCGATGTGACACTGTAACGTTGTCATCAGACACTTTACTGAACTCTCGTGCGCGGGCAAATGTGTCTCCAGGCAAATTCTCCAATTGTCACCTTATTGAACTACATTGCATTGCTCCACTTTATCCTCTATTTTATGTCAGTTGTATCGTGCATTTGTTTCTTCCTTCCATATTCCATCTGCATTATATCGCCGAGGTCATTCTACTGTCTCGTGTTTTTCATTTTATTAATTTTTTTTCCGTTATGCTTAACTATTGAACACCAGTGTTTCCTTTCTGCTTGAAATATTGCCGTCCGTTAGATGTAACGTAAAGCTGTGGTTCTCTGTGCAGGAGAGCCATACCTTGCGTACAGTAAAGAACATGTTGGATGGCCTTGACGGGAGGCTAACTTCTGTCTTCTAACTGCTCGTTCAACACATTATATTTTTATATAACACTTATATTTTTCATTTTTCCCAATATTTGTACTTTCATTCAAATTTCATGATATCACACTTTAACTCTTTAGCTAATTGTCAATTGTTTTGAAAACAATATTTTTGGTTATCCTACGAGTTTCTGTTCGCGACTTTTTTTACTAGTGTTTACATTTAAAAATAATATATTTTTTTCAAATTTGTATTTCAATGAATTTTTCTTGTAAATAAAAAAATATTTTTATTCAGTCATCAGGCAAAAATTTAATGAAACTTTTGTTACTTCAACTTTATTATAATTAGAAATTCTACAATATTGAGGGTATCCAACCTTCTCTGAACCCTCTGGGGGGGGGGGGGGGTCCCTCTTGTGATCATCCTTCTTGTGACTTGGCAATTTAGCCCATCGTGTACTAAAAAAAGCGCAGCTCAGAACCCAACCCAACTTCCGATATTAATTAAAAAATCCTTCTCTCTCCCGTGATTTTCAAATGGAAAACGACAAACACTTCGAATTGTTGAACATTAAATTCCGATGTATAAAATTTTATAAACAGTAACTCAAATAAAATTCTTTTTGTTTATGTTCCGTTAGCTCTCTATCGTGTGAACTTTTCAAGAATAAGACTGATAGCATGATTCGGTGAAAGTTAAAACAGGCCCGCGATCGAGTCCTGGATAAGAAATAAAGATTTTCTTTCTTAAGTATGTTTTTTTAGCTCAGCTTTCTGTCTGCCTCACAGATCTTCTTAAGAAGTATTAGGCTGACAGGCTTAGGAACTTGAGAAGTAATTTAACTTCATTTATTTTACGGGGTGGGATTAGGAGCAATTCATTGTTTCTCACAGACATCTTCAGGAAATGACGCTCCTGCCCTGGGAACTTCTTGTACTTGAAGACAAAAAGGCAGGGAAGCAATGATCCTTAATCATTCTTAACTCTTGGCAACACTGGTGTTCCTGTTGCCCTTTTTATGACCTTGCAGGTTTGTGTGTCACCTAAAGTTGCCAAGGAATAAAAAAGGTTGTTTTTTTTTGGTAAAGGACGAGGCCGCATGCTGTTTACATGGCCTCAATGATGTCATATGCACTGCTTTGTCTCATCAGCTCTTAGTGATCGTTATCTTGAGTATTTGAAAAAAAAGTAAACGTTTAAAACCGAAATATAAATTTGAAAGGTTTGTATATTTTAAAAAATGAGTAAAATGGATATTCGTCTATGCCTAGTAGTGTGTCTAGAAGGTATCGCTTCTGGTGGGGGGTAGAAAGACGTCGGATGCTTAGGAGCAGGAAAAGATTATTTCTAGGGGGGAAAAAGGAGGGGGGAGGGGGCGCAAGTGACGCAATCGAGCCGAAAAAAAGTAAAAGAGAGGACATCGGCCAGGATTGCCATTGTAGTATATATTTTACCTTCATTTTAGATGTCTAAAAATTTCTTAAAAATGCGTGAAATATGCCCAAGTTTAGACATTTTTTTTACCTTCATTACCCCTACTAGTACTCTCAAAGGGGGTGAGGGCATGACCTCTCCCCCCCAAATCCTGCTCTGCTTGGGGGGAATATAAAACGTTTTATTATGAAAGTATTTGGCTACTCCTCTGTTTTGAAAAGGGCAGCGATGCACTTACTAGAAACAATTCAGACAATGATACTGCGCTGTTCGCGAATCAATGGCTTTCGTTGTTCGTTGGTTGATTCACTATCAGCCGGTTTTTAAGCAGTTATTGATCTGTGATATTACTGAGTAATTTATGAACTCATTGGGTGATTCAGAAGAAATTGATAGCTGAATGAACCAATGACCTATGAGAAACGCCAAAGCGTTCTTTGTACAGTCTCCTAGTCCCAGTTGCTTCGTCCAGTTAGAAGGAAAGCCAAACTGGAAGTTCTCTAACTTATAAAGCAAGCTTTTTGTGAGAACATTTGAGACCGGATGACTCGAACCTGGGAACTGCAGATTATGAGCATGGTGCTCTACCGACTGAGCGTACTACCTCTTCTTAGCAGACGATACACATGTAACAGATGATAACACTGTTAGTTGGGTCGCGAGGTGAAGGGATATTTTTATTTTGGGTTGCGACCAAAAAAGTGTGAGAAAGACTGCCCCAAACAGATATTTGCTTCAGACACACGTGAAACGAATTTCAACGTTTCCTGTCCAATTGCATGAAAAAAGTGTTCTAGAAAGTCTTCTTTCTACCACGGCATTAAAAATGCATTATATGCAATAGTAAAATTATGATATTCAGAAGTACCGAAAGTTTTGGTATAGCACAGTGGATCTTAACGTTTTTGAGCTCATCGCCCCTTTAACCCTTTCTATATCTCATGGAAATTCAAAGCATGCTTATCAATGTTAATATTCAACTTAATGCATTTCTACCGAAAAACTCAAGAAATATCCCCCCCCCACCTCAAATTTCTAAAACGTTCCCAAGGGGGTGGGGGTGGGCGTTTCCATTTGGAACCACTGCCCTAGGGTTATTTCTGCACGGTTCTTCCTGCGAGTGCCTTACTCCCAGATTTACAAGGAATTGAAAAAGTTGCCCCAACCAATATGGCTGATATTTATCCCATAAATACTCTGTGAATCTAAATATTATTCATTTGTTTATAGCGCTTGCAGACTGAACCACCGATAAGGAGGGGGTAAAAGGACAAATAGACAGCGACCCGTCAGAAGCGTATTTAAGGTGGTTGTTTAGGGGATTCAACTCCCAATGTAGTATATATATAATACACAAATGTATGTATTGCATTTTTTTTTCAATTTCTTTCGTTTTTTATATATTTTAAACATTTAGTAACACTTAAGCATTGATACGAAATATACCGCTAATTTTTATTTATTTATTCCTTGCCTTATTATTATCTATGGGGGGGGGGGGGTAGATTTTACTCTTTCAAAATATCAAAAATCTTCAAACATTTTTCAAAATACGGCACTGGACCCCGCATTGAATAAAGATCCATGACGCTATAAAAATCGTGCGATATGAATACACTTATACAGACTCAAAAATTTCAAAACTTCATGTTGTACAGACACAAAATTCCCTCCATTTAAACATCTATCTGACTATCTATTTGTTTAGGGATGATCATCATTTAAACATCCCTAAACAAAAGGATACAAACCTTTTTGTTTAGGGACTTGTTTTCGGTTGTACAGGAGCCTAGAATTTCCGTCGGCGTTCCTGCTCACATTTTGTTACCTGTACTTATTGTCATTCATCCACTAAGCAAATAATTTGCTTACTAAAAAGCTGAAGAAGATGTTGAGGTAAAAGAAAGCCAAGTAGGTCAACAGAGAAACCAGGAAAGCATCGAAACGTGCTTTAAAACTAATATATTTCCCGTGTTCTTTCAACAGTGCCAAAGTACACAAGTGAGATCAAGGACAATCTGACGGAGTCACTTCCGCCTACGTCATGCGTAGTTGCGGAATTTTTCACAAGAAGGCTCTGGAGGAGGTTTCTCTTTTTCCGTTGCCATGATGTCATTTAATTGGAAGTATCTAAATACAGTCTTCTGGGAACACAATAAAAGATTACGAATTGCTTGGCAGATTTAGATGCCTGTTAAATGAATAAAACATGCTGTAAAACCACAAGTTTCCAGAGAACATTTACTGTTGCTCATCTAAAATTGTAGGTCAGTTGATAGAAAATGATATTATCTACAGAAGTGTTATAAAAAGGATGCGAAATTTTATAATATACATTCGGGTGAAATGATCTTGCTGGTCTTATGTTTGACAATCCTGCGCTCAAGAGTAGATTATTTATTGAATAAAAAAAACACAGGACCGAGATAACCAGTGAGATTTTGACTTGTATTGGTTTCTCGTAAACTATACAAACACTTACACAAGGACATGCCCGCTGGAATAGTAGTCAGGTACACTAACACTAGGCCAGATAAAGCTTTGAAATTTCCCTTGCAATTTACACACACATACAGAACAAAAAATATTTTCGAGGGGAGGTGGATAAAATGAATGTTCTAGGAACATATGTAGGTGCAGCATTTTTCATACTTTTCTGATAAACCTTATAATTGAATTTTTAGAATAAATAAAAATAAATACCCTCTCAAGCAGCTGCTTGCCAGAGATGTCTGACAGGAGCTTATCAGTTTATACGCCATAGTAGAAGGTCTGAGAGGATGGCAGGACCTCAGCAGAAAAACAACACAAACGTCCATTCCTTGCCCGCGCTCGAACCCAGATTCCTTAAATCAGTAACCAAGCGCGCTAACTTCTTCGGCCAGGGACGGCCGTAGAATAATAAGCGAGTTAAAAACTTTATTATACACAAAAATCAGTTTTTCAACTTTAATTTCCTAAATATTTTCACCGTCCTAAAACCGCCCCCCTCATCTCTTGACTAGGTATGTATTGCAGTGGAATAGTGGTTCACTGGTAGCCTTCAACATCCTTTTATGTGGCCAGCGGAAGATATTGTATAGGCGCTTTTTTTTATCGAAAATATTGTTTTAAGAACAGGGCAAACGATGGCATTTTTTTAAACCAATGTGTTTGATGAAAATCAGTTTTCTTTAAAATCTCAAAATCGAAGCGAATGTTGATTTCTTTCTTTTTTCAACGCTGAAAATGATTCATTCTTTGCAAAAGTTCGACAGATTATCTCCAGGATTTAAAAAAAATACTTGATTAAAAAAAAATACTTGCTAAAACTTGATTTTGTTGAACTTTTATATTCGTTCAATAATGCAGTTCATTCAGCAAATATTCGCGTGACTTCATTCATTTTGCGCTTCTTCTATATTTATTAAAATAGTTTGTTATTATCTTTTTTTTTCGTTTGCCAGCCCAAAATAAAATTATGTTATTTAGTTAACTTGTTTAATCCTGTTTATCTACTTTATTAACTTGTTATATGGATTCCCTTTTATGATTAAAACTCTCCAGCTGAAGTGTGTTAAGAATCTGCGGATCTCGAAAACATCAAGGTCTCAATGCTTGGCCCTCAAGCACATAAACATTGGTCCTATATTACTTTATAACCTGTATGGCCGAGTGGTTAGCACGCTTGACTACTGATCTAAGGGACCTGGGTTCGAGCCCCGGATTAGGCATGGATGTGTGTGTCGTTTTTCTGCTGAGGTCCTGCCACCCTCTCAGATCTCCTACTGTGGCACATAAACTGACAGGCTCCTGTCAGACCTGTGTGGCAAGCAGCTGTTTGAGGGGTATTTATTTTATATACACAACTGTCGATCACGAAGCAATTTTAAGTCAATCTTTCCTAAATTCATTCAAAAAATGTAATAATACTACTTAATAATAGTAATATTTCCCATCTCTAGCTTCATTCATATCTTTCCACCATTAACATATTACTCACAACGTATTAATTGTATTCCCAAAGAAGGCGACGGCCGGAACCCTAGAAATTTCCGACACTTTAAGAAGGGATCACTGCCAACACGACCTAGGGGTGCTGTCACTGCCGACCCATGACAGTTAGGATCCCCATCCGTTACACCAAGAGGGTCAGAACTAAACGGGCCACCCCACCAAGTTCTGGACCAATCACTCAAGTAGACGCGGAACCACGGGGACTCTGCCAATTTCTGTCACCGATGATGTCATACGTGTACCAGCCAGGAATTACGGTTAATATATATATTAATGATGATGATTATTTTTTCAAATTATTTTATTCAAATTCAATTCAGTTTCTAACAATCCACAGTATTCTTTGCTTTGTGTAAGTGCCAAAACATTAAGCTTTGCTTTGTCTCAGACCTTCTACTGTGGCATATAAACTGACAGGCTCCTGTCAGACCTCTGTGGCAAGCAGCTGCTTGAGGGGGTATTATTATTTATTATTATTGAAGAGCCAAAACAGTATGACTACCTGCCTAATGTGATGTTGGTCCTCTACGTGCCGCCAAAACAGCTCTTACCCGGCGAGGAATGGACGCTACAAGATTTCTAAAAGTGTCCTGTGTATCTGGTACCAACACGTTACCAGCAAATTCTTTAACTCTTGTAAGTTACGTGGTTCAACCACCGCAGATCGGATATGCTGTTCCAACACAAACTACAGATGCTCGATTGGATTGATGTCTGGGAATTGGAGTCCAGGGCAATACCTGGAAGTCTTCCTCATGTTCCGCAAACCATTCTTGAACAATCCGGCAGTATGGCATGGCATATTATCCTGCTGAAAGAAAGCACTACTAGAAGGGTATACCGTTGCCATCAAAGGATGTACCTGGTCTGCAATGATGTTTAGATAGGTAGTTGATGTCATGGTTTCCTGCACTTGAATGACTGGACCCAGGGTTTCCAAGCAGAACATTGCCCAAAGCATTACACTTCCTCCACCATCTTGTTTTTGTCCCACAGTGCATCTTGGTGCCTACACTTCCCCAGGTAAATGATGCACACATACCCGGCCATCCACATGGTGCAACAAGAAACGAGATTCATCAGACCAGACGACCTTCTTTCAATTATTCAAGGTCCAGTTTTGATGCTCACGTGCCCATTGTAGGTGCTTTCGACGGTGAACTGAGGTTAGTATGAGCACTCTGAGGCCTGTGACAACCCAGCCCAACAAATCAGAAGGTTCGATATACTATGTGTTGTGAGTCTTTACTCCCGTCACCAGCATTCAAATTATGGGCGAGTTACGTCACAGTATCCCTTCTGTTGGCTCGTACCATACAGGATAGCCTTCACTCACCTCTAGCATCGATGAGGCGTGGTTGGCCCACACCTTGACATACTAATTGACGTCTATACAATAAATAAAATTTGCCAATAAATAAAATTTGCCAAGAATCGCTGGTGACAGCGATTCTTGGTTTTTCCCTCCCCGGACCACTTTTAGAAGGTACTAACCATGGCTGATCGTAAGCACTCTACAAGCCTTTCCATCTTGGAAATGCTCTGACCCAGTCATCTGGCCATTACAATTTGGCCTATGTCAAACTCACTTAAGCCAGCTGCCTTTCTCATCTGAACAAGAATAACACTGACTAACAGAGCTAGGTGTTATTTATACCGTTTCATCACCTTCTCACGCGCTGTCGTTTACCTGCAGTTGCTTCGATTTGCATAAAGACGCGCTGGTCATAATGTTTTAGCTAATCGGTGTATGTACTGGACACGTTTGACTGATAATCATCTTGATAACTCGCGAGCGCATTGAACGCTCTGCTGCTGGGAAGATTATTTCAAAACAGCTGGTGATTTACAATGTCAGATTTAACACTAATCTTAATAAATATCTACTTTTATAACTCAAATATTTACACCTTTTTACCTTTCCCTTTGAAAATACATTTATTAAAAGATAAATTTTCAAGAAAAAAAATCATTTTCTTGAAGTTGGGCCAAAATATTTTTTGAGGAGGAGGGGGGGAGTGAGTGAGAGGTCGATTGCCCTGCAAGTTAAAGATTAAATGTCGATCCCAAGTTCATGGAAAGTTGGCCACCACTGCCCTATAGCATCAAGTCGGACCGAATGAAATGAACATCACCTGAACGGGTTGCTGCCGTTAGATGGCAGATCCTACGGGTGGCAGAAATTCTCTCTCTAGTGGCAGGTACGCTCTAGAGGCCCTATATAAGTAGAGGTTGGCCATCTCAAAATTGGACGCCATGTTTTGTCGTCGCTCGGATTGTTTAGCGTGTATAGCTGAATGGTTTTGCACAGTATTTATGGATTCCGGAAAAGTGTAGGGTAATATTTGATAGCGATTTCAGTGCTCACGATTGGAAGCATTTTAGAAAACGGCTAAAAAAGGAAAAGTAAATTTTAGGGTTTTTTTTTTAAATATATTTTTTGCTTTGTTGTCTGTCCTTTTGTAGACATGGAACTTTTTTGTTCATACAGAAAAATAAAAAAATCTTTTTTGTGTTAGATAGGTATTAATAATATATTACGATTTCCATTTTTGGAATCTCCCAAAAGTTATAACTGCGCCCTCTAACGGTGGGAAAATTTGAAATTTCCAAAATATCAAACGAATATTCCAAACGACGTAGTTATGTGAGAAGTTTGAAATTTTGGTGTTGAAATGTGAAAGTTACGAAGTTACCATTGGCAACAATCACTTGACCATTTACAACCTGGGGGAGGTGAATGCAGCTTTTATTTTTGTTTTAACAGAAGAGTGTATGCGTTTAGATATTAATTAAAAATTCTTTTTGGGTTGGACAGGTATTGATGAAATATTACAATTTGCATTTTGCGGATTTTCCAAAAGCTATAATTGCGCCCTCTGACGGTGGAAAAAAAATCGAAAAATCCCAAAATTTCAAACGAATATTGCAAACGATGTAGTTATGCTAGATATTTAAAATTTTGGTGGTGGAAGGTGACAGTCTCGAAAATTCCACTGACAACAGTGAGTTGACCCTAAGCTCTAGGTAGGTAAGAAACGGAACGGTTTTCTTTTAAGAGATAATTGGAAATCTCTTTTTTAGTTGGTTACTAATGAAATGTAATTCGTATTTTCAAAGGTAGTTTTAATTTATTCATTAGAGATCACTAAATATTAAAACTGCAAAACTTTTAACGAATGTTTCAAGTGATCTGTTTATGGTAGAAATTTCGGCGTGTTGAATTCTGTTATGGTAGAAATTCCACTGACAGTAATGATCTGCCCACTGTTTTCAGAGGAGCGAGAGAAAAGCAACTTTTCAAATTTAAGAACTAAAAGACAAATACTTTTTATGTTTTATAATTACTAATTAAATACTACTATGTGCATTTCCCCCCATTATACATTAAAAGATAAATAAATAACCCCTCAAGCAGCTGCTTGTGCAGAGGTCTGACAGAAGCCTGTCAATTTGTACGCCATAGTAAAAGGTCCATGAGAATGGTAGAACCTCAGCAGAAAACAACACGAACATCCATAATTAAAACTTTTAAGGAATGAAAAAGTAGGCAAAGGAAGAACTTCATTCTCTTTGAAAATAAAATCCCCTTATGCGCCAGAGGTGATATGCCTTCTTCTAGTTATTTTACACTTTCAGTACCCTCAGACAGTGGAAATTCGAACTACTGTATAATTGAGAAAATAAATTATTAATATTTTATTATTACCTGTAACGTGCAAAAAACACTTTTATTTATCTCTTAAAGCAGAAAAGTTGCATTTTACCAACGGGACAAATCATTACTATTAGGGTAAACACTTGACCATTACCCTCTATGACCAAAAATTTAAGTTTCTAGCAAAAATAAATCTTTCGCAAATTCATTTAAAGATATGGTATTTTCCTGCTTTTTTTGCCGCTAGAGGTCGCTTTTCGAGTTTTAATTTACCGCCTTTAGCACTCTCTAACACTGAAAATTCCACTGATGGAGATTCGAAAAATGTAAATATTAATATTTTTTTGGGAAAAAATTTCACCAACATACGGAATTTGAACCCGCATCTCTCCATAAACCTGTCAGAGTATTCTAACCTGTTGAACAAACTCCTGATTTTTTCACAAAAACATTTATTGATTTATAGACGATTGAACGTCTACAGATAACGCTGAAATTATCAAATATTGTTTAAATCATTAATATTTTGTCAGTGTCTGTAAAACAAATATTTACATATTGTTTCGTTTATCACTTAAAAAAAAGTTTCATTTTCGCACTCCCTTTTGACTAAGACGGCAAAGCCTTGTTGCCATTGTAAACCGTCTAACCATAACACTCTGCTACCAAAATTTCAGATTTCCACTGTAAATAGTTTGTTTGTAATATTCGTTGGAAATTTTAGCATTTTCCATCTTTTCCCACCGCTAGAGAGTTCTATTAAAGCCATTGAAAATTTTCAAAATTGCGAATCGCAAAATTTGTTCGACAATTTGTCCAACCCAAAAAGAATTTTTCATTTAGCTCTAAAAGTAAAAAAATTGAATGTCTGTAGACGGACAGAGAGGGTGGAAAGACAAATGGACAGACAACAGTTAACAGGCAGACGAACAAATATTGGCATAAGCAGACGACAAAGTGGAAACATTAGCTCGTTTTTCAAAGGAACCTTAAAAAATTATTTGTTGGTTTTCAGTTAGCTCGTTTCACTTTTGCAGCCGTCTTCTGACGGAGTGGGGCGGGGGTGGCTCAGTCGGTAGCGCGCCAGGCTCGTAATCTGTAGTTCCCAGGTTCGAGTCCCAGCTGGGTCAGGGTTGAGATTTATCTCCGCAAAATTCCCCGCCCTGCCCACGGTCAGTAGGGGACACCGATGGGCTTGAAAAGGCCGCCGTCCGTCGGATGGGACGTTAAGCCGTGGCCCCGTGTGCGGGAGAGCCATACCCTGTGCACGTTAAAGAACACGCTGGATGGCCTTGACGGGAGGCTACCATCTGTCTTCCAACAGCTGTTCCAGTGGGTCCCCTCCCCCAACCTTCTCTGAGCCTTCGGGGTCCATGTGACCTGGCCATTTAGCCCATGGTGTGCAAAAAAGTGCCGCTCAGAGGTAAAACAACCCAACCCAACTCTGACGGAGTTTCTCAAATAAAAATATTAATAAATTTGTTTGAAATTTTTACACCCAAATGCAGCGTAGTGAGGCATTCATAAAATATGACAGCTTTTATAGACAAAAGAAGTGGTAGAAATGTATAAAACTATAACAACTGAGAGATTTTAACTTGGTACACAGACTAACTCATAGGCTTTCCTCTCACGGTGTGACAAAACATGGCGCCCATAAACCATGTGACTCAATCAACCAATGGCAGTGAATCACCGAGATGGCCAGCCTCTACCCAGCACCCAATTATCACACACCAGTCACTTATAATCACCACTTAAACGAAATTAAATTCTCTCACTCCACATGGACACACAACTGGATCCAACATGCAACATACAAAAACACCTTCAGAGCCACCATTGCTGCCATCCCACACACATTACACCTCAATTACCTTTCCAGAAGAGCTCAAACTGCCATTCACCAACTACGCACTGGCAGAGCAAATCTTAACAAGGACCTCTTTATGATAAACAAGGTACCTTCAGCACTTTGCACTACATGGCAGATGATAGAGGATATCCCACACTACCTTCTACACTTCCCCAAATACATAATCCACAGACTTATCCTCTTCCAGAAACTCGCCACACTGGGAATTACCCACTTTACAGCACAAACTATCCTTGGCCCTACACACAAAAATATCAAAGACCACTACAGGGCCTTAGCCCTGTACATCAACAACACTGGGAGGTTTCGCTAACTGCCATTCTCTGTCTCTTCGAGAAAAGCCCATCTCAATTAAAAGATCCTTGGGACAACAAAAGATCCAGATGCCAATAAAAGATCCTTTTAGGACATTAAAAGAAACATTATGGACACTATAATTCATAGTAACTAATTTCAAAAAAAATTTTTTGAAAGAACTATACTAAAAAAAAATATCTACCAAAAAACTACATTCAATTATATTAACTATCATACGAAAAAAAAATATGCATAATATATAAATTACTAGAACCCAAATCTATCCACAGAAACTCTCCCAGCACACGACACTTCTAAGCACCTCATATTCCCTCTAACCAAATTGACTCTCTCTGCACCTCTATACACCCTCTGATGGGACCCTTAAACTGCACTCTTGCTACACACCTCATGCTTAAGGCTGGCTTTCCACCAGGCTAAACAAAACTGCAAATAAATCACCACACACTCAACACAAACAACCCTATTTTGCTTACACCAATGGTTACTCCATATACTTAGCTTCTCCATTTCCCACCGATAAAAAAAATTAACTCCATCTTAAACTATTAATTTTCCATGTAGCTAAGCCATTTCCCAGATCTACCCCTGCGCGATATTTCACTGCACGACAAGGCAACTCAATGCTAACCTATGGAGTTAGGAAATCTACCATAATTAAATTAATTGCATCACTATTATTCTGAAACTTCAGCATTGCCTACCCCCCCCCCATCTACCCCCACCCCCACAAAATTTCATCCTCCCGAGCATTACAAACCAACAGGGGGAGAATTTTGAGACGAAAAAAATTTTTTTTCATCGCCCCCCCCCCTTAAGGTATTTTTTACTAGCAGCCCAATTTATTAACTATTCCACGGTCATTCCCCCCCTCTTCCACCCCACCGAACTCCTTCCCCCATCTCCCACCCCATCTTGAGATGGGGCCACTTTTAGATTGCCTCATTATATCCCAATCTGACAACCAACTATGACCACAAATAACACAAAATTTACCTCTCTCATCCAGGAAGAATTTAACCCCCAACACCTCTCTCCACCTCCTACTCCCACCATCCCATTACCTGCAACTGGTATTTAATTCACCCATCACCTTCCTCTTCAATCACTGTGCGGCCTGCGGCCAAATGCCCATTTGCCAATCTGTACGGTTGCTGGCACTTCACTGTGCCGGCCCTGTCTTTACCGTTTTACAGCAGCACCCACAGCACATTTAGCCTATGGACCAGATGACAAGGGGGCCGAGGCCCCCTTTACAAATTTGTCCAGTTACGATGGAAGGAAGTTTAAGAAGAAGAAGGCCAGCCTCTAAAAATACAGGACCTCTAGTACGCTCTATCTTACCTTAGTTCTCTCAGTAACCGATAGATGGCAGCAAAGGACAGAAAAACGCAATTATCAGCAGACAGTTAAAAATGACTGAACAGATGTAAAACTTTGAAACTGGGAGCTTGCCAAACAGCTAATATTGCACTTGTTTCGTTAATTACTTGTTCCTCATAATTTACCACTCAAATTTAGCATTCAGTTTTTACCTGCCATGCAGAATAAAATTTTGCAATTGTAACAGTTTTATTTCTCAGTCTTATTTGCATTTTAGATCGTTTTCATTAAACGCGAAGAATTGCTCTCCCTTTTCTCCTATGCTCATCTGCAGATTTAATTTTTTTTTCGTTTTAGAGACAAATAATTTTTCGTTGCTACTGTTGTGCAGTCTCTGAATTGCGAAGCATCTGGGTTTTGTCATTCATTACATTACCTGTTGTTGGATAAATATTATAATTAGCATTACAAAAAATTCACAATATTTTGAATTCTATTAAAAAAAGAGAGTTGTTTGGGTTGTTTTACCTCTGAGCGGCACTTTTTTGCACACCATGGGCTAAATGGCCAGGTCACATGGACCCCGAAGGCTCAGAGAAGTTTGGGGGAGGGGACCCACTGGAACAGCTGTTAGGAGACAGATGGTAGCCTCCCGTCAAGGCCATCCAGCGTGTTCTTTAACTTGCACAGGGTATGACTCTCCCACACACGGGACCACGGCTTAACGTCCCATCCGACGGACGGCGGTCTATTCCAAGCCCATCGGTGTCCCCTACTGACAGTGGGCGGGGAATTTTTGCGGAGATAAATCTCAACGCTGACCCAGCTGGGACTCGAACCTGGGAACTACAGATTACGAGCCTGGCTCGCTACCGACTGAGCCACCCCCGCCCCTAAAAAAAGAGATATTACTCTTGTGTTGGGTGACTTCTATGACAAAGCCTGACTTTAGGGCAGGAGGGATAGATCCCTTTGAATTGGTAGTTCCAATAGCAATAGGAAATGCCTCTTACGGGTAAAGGGTGGCTAATAATCTGCAATTTCTAGGTTCGATTCTCACCTCGGCCAGCGTTGAGATTAATCTCCAACCCCCCCCCCCCCCCCCCCCCCACCCCCACACACACACAGCTTTCCATCAGTAGACCGACATCGATGAACTTTGAAAGACTGTCGTACGTCGGATGGGATGTAAAGCTGTGGCCCCGTGTGCTGGAGAGCCACACCTTGTGCACAGCTCCCCACCTCTAACCTTCTCTGAGCCCTCAGAGTCCTTGTGACCTGGCCATTTTGTCCATTCTGAACAAAAAAGTGCCGCTCAAAGGTAAAAGAACCCAATCCATCTTAAGGGTAATTAAAACAATTTGATAATAACTAACTATTGACACACCGGAATATTTACATATACTTAGATTTCACATGATGGTTGCCACAGGTTTTTAAACCTCTGGTTTCTCTGCAAAGCTAAATTATTAAATTAATTGCAAAAAAGTAACATGTATATTTTAAGTATTTTCAGTAGTTACTCTATGCTTAAAATTCTACCTATTAAATAAAATATATATTATACCTATATAATAAAATAAAATTCTACCTATTAAACACGTATTTATTTTAAGAGTGTATATTTTTAACCAGAATTGTTTCAGTTTTCAAATTTAGCCTGCTTTATAAAACTTCAGAGAGAAAGGTCCAAAGTATTCAGTTCGTTTGACAAAAAAAAAATTGCTCATAAACATTATTCATATATCTCACCTAAAATCTTTAATCACTTGTCTCTTGAAATAAGAAAATGGAAAAAAAATAATATCTTGAAACAGAACTTAAAGAGTTTTCTCTTTTCTTTGGAAGCTATCGCACATATGTTGAATAACTTAGCATAAAATAAAAATTTATTTACACGCTTCGGAAAAATTAAAATATTGTTTGTGATCCTTGTAGTGAATAAGTCGTTATTGATTTTAGTGTTAATTTCCTTTAGTGGCCTGGCCAAACCATGTGGTTTTTTGGGTTCACTTGTATTTTTCTATGCTGTAAATTGTATATGATAGGAAATAAAATTGATTAATTAACTGACTGACTGAGATTCAATAAATTTACAGAAGATTTAAATGTTCGCGAAAAAATAGGAATAAATTGGAACGTGTGAACGCGTTAATATGCGAGGCGCGTTGGGCACGATATTCCAATTGTTGTTATAATGAATCATCATCAGCAACTGCATGAGAAAGAATGAGAGAAATGCTTCCAAAAAACAACCACTGACAGCTAAGATTTAACTCCTCGAGGAAGTTTGTTCGATTTCTTGAAATGTAGACTTAGAACAAATTTATCGTTGAAGAAATAGTTGTCGAGTGTTGAATTCAAATTAGTAATGTTTTGGAGTATATACTAAAGCTCTGGATTCTCTTAAATGTGTCAAGATCCGGATTAAGGATGGAGTCAAGTTCCGGGAAAAAGTCCTCAAGTAAATCGAAGAATCTTTCGGCTGCACAGAAAAAGACCTTATCTAAAAAGAAAAAACCGAAGAAAACGACTCCCATTTTTCCTGTGAGAAGAATTCATGATCGTCTTTTAGAAGGGATTGACCAAGTTGACCCTAACACTGCTGTATATCTTAATGCCGTCATGGAGTACGTGGCCGCTGAAATTTTGGATGTATCTGGAACTACAGCCATTGAGTCGAACGCTAATTTTTCGATTGAAGAATGCAATGTCTTGACGGCCATCGAGAACGACCAAGAACTGTCAGCTCTTCTCCAAAATATTCACAAAAGTGGTAGAATGTGAAAAACATGGAACATAACAGCCCTTTCTTTGATAATCAGTCATCAAATTCTCATTTCATAATCAGTCATTCAGGTGATTTGCATTATATAACCGCTTGTAACGAGACATTGACTTATTTTAGAGTAGTGATTTTCTTCTGAATGATTCGCAGAGTAATTGATCTACAGCTTCCGATAATTTACTTTCCTTAAAACAATTAGGAATCATATATCTTTTAAGAACTTTTAAATTTCTCCCTAACACAGCATTTTTATATGAGATAAATCATCTAGTAACAGAGCTGATATAGTTTTATCCACAAAGTAAAAATAATGCTATAAAACAGCAATAAAATCTCAAACTAAGTTGGATTATTTGCCAGTGTAAGTTTTTGTTGACTCTAAATCTCTTTTAGTTTGTTCTGCACTATAGTAAATATAATAAATAGTAGTTAACAAAATGGTAAACGGGTGTTAAGTGGAATTAACATTCCACTGAAAAATTCCAAAGTTTTCTGAAAATGTAAACTGAATATTTAACAATGTGTTGCCCATACGTTTCATAGCATGTAGTCCTCTTTATTGGCAAATACTAAACGTGATATAGTGCCCTGCCAAAATATTAGAGAATATCTATGTGATGTGAATGGGAATCTAACTACGAAGTTCCATAACTTCTAAAATATGCATTTAATGGGAAAATGTATCTGAATATAAAGTAAAAATCATAAACCAAAATGTTTAAATCTCAGTTTTCAACAAGATTCGTTCAGTATTTAAAGATTTATAGAAGCGAGAATATTTCACAGCAGTAATGCGTCATAAGAATTTACATCAGAAATTAATTAAAATTTACTATGCGTTGTTTCAAACCATTTAATGAAATAATTATACATTTTAGAAGGCGTAATGATTAATGAAATATTAGACAATTTGTGACGATTTTTATAAAATAAGATAATTTATTGTTAAATAGTCAAGCTTCCATTATTCTTTAAATACTGAATGAATCTTGCTGAAAATCGAGATTTAACTAGATTTTTAGATTTTATTGTAATATTTAAATTATCTTCATTCACATTTTCCTATTAAATGCATATTTTTGAACTTATAGAGCTTCAAAGTTCGATTCCCATTGACATAACATGGAAATTTTCTGATATTTTGATAGGGCATTGTGTTATACACTGTTTTTAGCTAAGTGTAACCCACTACATACTTATATACATATTAAAAACAGTGTTATGGGCATCACAGTTCCACATATGTCATTTAACCCTCCTCAACATAAAAGTTATTCTAGTTCCATGGAGAAATGTAAAAATATGAAGGGAGATTTTTTTTCATCAAGATTTTTGTTTTGCAGACTCACTCAACAGCAGCGCAGCAACTCGCACGGTGAGAGAAACTTAACTGTTAATTATTTGTGACGTGAGCATCAACATTTCGAAATGAAGTATAAACAATCATTTGTGTACTAAGCGTGAACCTTTCATTATTTATTTTTTTCAATTTCAGGGCTTCTTTTCAGTCAGGACATAGTCCAATGACTTTGCCGGTGTAGAGAAGCGAAAAAATTACCCTGTAAATATTTAATTCACTACGTGATCCTTTAATAGTTTTCAGAGCTAGCCTAGAGAGATTTGCCTCCTTTATTAACTTTAATTAATACTTATCACACCTTTTTGCACAACCTTGAATTTTACTTAACTGGCACAAATAGCAAGGTGATTCCTGATTAAAGCTGACAGATGGAGCTATCGTATTTTGTATTCCCCGTTATTGAAATAACAATAGTCTTTGACACCTATTTTTTTGCATTGATATAGCTCTGTAACTCTCTTTGATGTTTTTTTCCTACGGTAAAAATTGGGTGCAAGAATTATATGAGGGTATACAATTCTTTTTTTTTTACTTTGTGAATGAATTAAAGTGTTTGTGCAACGGTTATGACAGTAGTGAAATAGAATAGAACATCAGTAGTATTATATTCTTATATCACTGAAAATGCAGGTCCTTTTAGACACTAATCTTCGACATGTGCACGAAAGTGACCATCATATGTAAAACAACCCCAAAACAACTTTACCTTATGTGCACTTAAGACTGCGTGTAGCCGATTGCAACAAGCGTAGCAAATTGCGCAGTGATATGGAAACTGTGAAGCATAGTGAAAATAATAAATTGGCATAGTTGCCGAAATTGAAATGCATAAAATATCGACATATTAAACCCATGTGGGGGAGGGGCGAATTTTTTAATTTCCGGTAATAGTAGTGATCTGCTATAGTGTTATTAGAACGAACCATTATTTTAGGTACCTAAAATACTATGTACAGTACCGCACCGTAAAAAAAAATTAATAATTTTTTTATTCGAGTTACACTAAGAATACAAAGGTTTAATTTTAATATAGACAAAATAGGTATTAATCAGAATATAAGTGCTAAAATTTTTATTTTTATTTTTTACTGGATTCACAAATGCTTTTCGGCTCTTACGCGGTAATTCACCCATCATTGTACTACACTGCGAGGAACATGCGTTTATTGCAGATTTATCAGTCCATAGAAGGCTCACCTCAGGCAACTGCCTGAAATTATACAAGCTTATAGACGTCTCGACATTTCATCAATCAGATGGTTAACGGTGTTCCAAACAGCATCCAACTGGGCACGCAACTGTACCAGGTTCGCTGTCGGAAATAGATGGCGAAGGCGGCGACCCATAAGGTCCCATACATGCTCAATATCCGACAAGTCCGGGGATTATGTTGGTCATGGGAGAATGTCCACACCTTGGAGACTGTCCATCTTTGCACGTGCAGTGTGTCGGGTGGCGTCCTCCTTCAGAATCAGTCAAGGTACGGTGGTAAGGAAGGGTCATGCCACAGAATTAGCGATGTCATCGATGTAATGTCTTACGGTTAGTTCACCAGAAACATGGAGCAGAAATGTCCGGCCACCATATATGGTGCCACCAGTGGCAGACTGGGCCGCCGGGACACTGGGAGATTTCTCGGTAAATAAAAGAAATAATTACCCCCTCAAGCAGCTGCTTGCCACAGAGGTCTGATAGGAGCCTGTCAGTTTATATGCCATAGTAGAAGGTCTGTGAGGATGGCAGGACCTCAGCAGAAAAACAACACACACAACCATGCCTTACCCGGGGCTCGAACCCAGGTCCCATTAGATCAGTAGCCAAGCGTGCTAACCACTCGGCCATGGGACGGCCATTTCTCTAGGAGCCTGTCAGTTTATATGCCATAGTAGAAGGTCTGTGAGGATGGCAGGACCTCAGCAGAAAAACAACACACACAACCATGCCTTACCCGGGGCTCGAACCCAGGTCCCATTAGATCAGTAGCCAAGCGTGCTAACCACTCGGCCATGGGACGGCCATTTCTCTGTAGGCTGGTAAAAAAAAATGTACCTCGAGGTCGGTCGGTCTGGAGTTAATTCTTAATTAATTTTGAAAAATAGGCTAGGGTCCATAATCACATGTGTTGAATTGGTTAGGAAAATATATAAAAGAACAGAATTGAATCTCAGAGTCGTTGGGAGTAATCCTTCGAGGCCACATTTGCAAATACAAGACAGTAAGTAGACATGAAGGTGGAGACCATTGCTTCACAGTGATTCAAAACAAAAAAATGTTGGTTGACTTTTTGCGAATCACAAAAAATTATATATCGTATTGAATATAATTGTTCAGTGTATCTGTAATGCTTTTTTTTACTAGTAAAGTTGAGGTATTGAGAAAGACAGTTTTTCCAAAAATAAAGAGTGTTTTTGCAAAATTTACTTTAATACCCTTTTTCCACTATGCCAAATTGTTCGGAAATTTTGTTTGCCATGTGTTTGTAATATGGTGAAACATAATAAAACTTTCACGATTCCGACGATGAATTTCATACCTGGCTAATCGTCAGGTTGCTTTCTATTCTGCAAAAAATGTGATGCTCCTAGGTGTTTCTATGAGAGGAAAATGTCTTTATATTATAGTACAGCCTGTCTAAAGCATGTAGAAAGTTAAATTAATCTCTTAAATAACTTTTCTGTAAGAAAATGTGATAGATGAGTTAATTTCAATGAAATCTATGAGAATCTGGATTCTCAGCAATATTGACCGAATATTTAAATATTTCTGGTAGCCGAAATAAAACATGACTTAGCACTCGTGTTAACAGTTTTAACATAAATTTCGAAGAAACACTCCATACACTTCGTTTAATGTCATAAATGGTTAGAAATACTAAAGTTTTTATGAACTCTTGAGGCGTTAACACTGAACTAGTAGAAGAAAAATCTTCCCAAAGAGAGAATTCGAAAATGAATGTTAATGGCTGGTGTAATAACTAACGACCATAAATTACAAAATGAGATAGATCATTTCTAGCTGAAGTTTTTAATGTAATTACGGACAGCACAATAAACTCAATCGAGGGATGTTTTCCAAATTGCGAAAAATTATTCGCCGACATATAAGTGTTGGATCACCGCATTAAAGCTTGCCTGTGTATTTATATATTCAAGACGGTCGAACAGTGAAAACTCGATTCAGTACTCGTACACATCTCATGTTTTTACTTAGAAGTTTTTGTTAAATCATACACAACAAATAAAAATTCCCTCAAGCAGCTGCTTGCCACAGAGGTCTGACAGGAGCCTGCCAGTTTAATATACGTCATAGTAGAAGGTCTGTGAAGATCTCAGCAGAAAAACATCCGTGCCTTACCCGAGACTCGAACCCAGGTCTCTTAGATCGGTAGCCTAACGTGCACTTGACCACGAGACGGCTATACACTACAAAGAGTAGACATTTAGTTTTATTTATATTTCTTTTTATTTTACAACATAGGTAAGTTTGCATGGTATACATTCAATTTTCCATTTATCCATTTCTGTAATTCAATTTATTTAACCTGCTGCATGTATTTTTGTCATTTATAAGCTGTAAAAACTTTTTGATTTTAAAACCTTCCCGAAGCTTTTACGTCTGGAGCCTTCAGATACTTTAATGCGCCACTCATTAGATAAAAACAAAATTAAAGAAAATGTTTGTGAGGAAATTTCTGCGAAAAATTTAAGTGCTGCGAGAAATGGAAATAAAAAAGGGAGTAATTAGAAGATCTAATTGAAAATTGCGACAATTTAAAATAATAAAAGATTTATATATAAAATTGACGAATCCAGTGATAAGAGTAACTCAGAAAGATTTCGAAGCAATGTTAAGAACGCAAAAATCATGCCATAAAGATTGTATTTATGACGTTTTCAAGCATTGACTAAGTAAATTTTACACTTTAGTAGGTATAGAAATACTTATATGGCATATAAATATATCATTATATTGTAATCTACCAAATTTTCGTATAACGAAGTTTTTCTCGTTAAAAAATTATCAGGAACAAATTTCAGGAGTTTACTCTCTCTGGAGAACTTAGAAGTGTTTATTCTTATGTGCATAGAGAAATATATTTTAGTTAACTTTATCTTCTATTACTGATATGGTCGCCAAAAGTGCACCAAATATAAAAACAAAAATTAGTGGGTTAAAAAAATTTTTGTCAATAGAAATATGCTTTTTATTTTTCCCGTGTACAAAATTTTTAGCGTTTTAATTGAAATTTCGGAATATCTTCCTCCCACTCGTTCTCAATGGACAAATTTTACATTTACATGGCACCATGGGCTCCCGCAATAACGGGAAAGAAGAGGCAGTGGCGTAACTAGGTAATTTGCCGCCAGGGGAGAATGATTGTTACTGTCGCCCCCATAGTCCAGTGCACTGCAATGAGTCAGTTTTCCCGCCCTCTGAACTGAGGGCAGCAAAACGGAAACAATCGCAAAATCATTCAAATGGGCAAAATGAAAAGAAAATTCTAAAATTATGTTTTTAATTGCAATTTTATCGCCTGCGGATTGTGGCGCTGGGGTCGACCGTTATGCTACTATGAAGAGGCACTTTGCAACCTCCTGTGTTTCACGAAATATTAATCATATAGATACCAATCACTGTCACCAAAAGATTCATTTCAATGTAATATCTTTCCGAGTTGAAATGTGCATTTTTACTACCGAATCTAGAACCAATATACACAGTCGTATCAGAATAATATGACCACCTACCATAGTATATGTAGCTGGCCATATTATTCTGATACGACTGCGTATATTATAAAGCACTGACACCTGAATAAGCATCAAATTATTTTATTAATATTTTTAGTAATCAAGATTTCAGAAATGTAAAAAAAACCCGTAAAATTCCAGTTACTCCTCTTAAGAACCTGATAAATAAACGTTCAAGCTGTTTCAATAGTTTTTTGGTTGCAGGTGTGCAGAAGGCCAATTCCGATATAGTCTCACAATATCTCTGAAAAGCCGGGCTAGCTGCGAAAATACGCTTAAAAAAGGATATTTCTTTACTTCCTTTCACAAATTTCCATTCCGGAGGCGAAATCCATTGTTAAGTGGTACCAATACACTCCCTAAAAAAAATTCACGCCCAGTGAGAAATGTATAGTTCGCTCGCCCTCCGGGAAAAACTTTCTGAGGGCACTCATGGGTGGTACGTATCCAGAGGCCTGCCAACTTACGATGTCCAGGGCCGTTTCCATTTACCAGTTCGCTACTGGGTCCATATCATTGTATAACTCCTACCATTGTAGTAATATACATTGCATACATGGTGGGGAGCATATAACAGCGAATGGAATAAGCTTCCTCATGCCGGACTGTACGTCTCATCCTCATTCCTGCATTAGGCAAATGTTGTCTAATAGTTTTTTTAGAGACTGCTGTACCCATAGTGGTCTGCAAATCATTCTGCAGCACAGTCGCTGTGTGAAAGTGTGGCGAGCGGAGTGTGCTATCTTCATATCCTGTGGTGCAGTGTGCTGGTCCCGTACCTTTCCTTCGTGTCATTTGGTGCACCATGATGTTGCACGAGATGCACCGTTGCACTGTGCTCATATTGTGCCCCATGGATGCGGCTATCGCCTGAAGGCTGAAGCAGAACTCTCTCATATCGACGATTCTCTCTCTCAGAAGGCGTCATTTGCTCATAAGGGTCCCGTCTGCATCTCCAAGGCATGTTCCGAACATTTGCACAGCATGCACTCCAACCTCACTGTCGGTCGTGCTATAATACGAGCTCGTGGGCACCCGGCATTTATCCACGGCTCGACTGGGTGTCACGTGTCCATTCGCTGCGGAACTTTAATCATGTGCTTATCTCCGATGACTGATTGCCTCTTGCAATTTACATATCTCTACTACTCTTTCTATTCTTGGAGCTGCGATTTCTAATTTAAGCAGTGAAAAACGCACACAATTTTTTTTTTTGCTTTGAATTAGAGTAAAAATGCCTGAGTTTTTGTTTCGATAATTTTGTGTTGGAATAGAATGACGATTTTATTGCTACCTATAAGATTATTTTAGCAAAAGAAAAAAATATACTTTAAAGAAAACAATGTTACTAAAAATAATACAGTTGGTCTTAAAATGATCCTCAACATATTGCTGTTGCGAACTATTTTGGTAAGTCGCAAATTTGATAGATAAATCTTTAATGGGTAGCAAACAATATGAAGTTAAGAATCACTGTACTAACTGGGATCAAAGCCTCGCAACCTGATATTCCCAAGTTCGAGTTCCCACTGTTATTACATAGAAGTTTTCTTCGCTAATTCCGCTCTGCCCTTGTTGAGAAAAGAGAGACTGAATGTCTGGGAAAAGGGCTGAAATTCAAACATTGAACATAGCTTTCTTTGAAGTGAGATTTAAATCATGACCCCGTGTGCAGGAGAACTACCTTCTCTGTGCACATATGCCAGTGATCAGGGCCGGATCTAGGGGGAAGGGGATGAAGAGGGCCATTTTCCCCTTTGAGAATTCTGGTAAGGGTAATAGAAGCAAAAAATTATTAAACTTATGAATATTCATGCGTTTTTCAAGAAATTTTTCAAAATCTCTAAAACGGAGGTGGAAATGTTTTATTACAATGGAAATTCACTTTCTTGCAGTGATGGGAACGGCTCGGTCTGTAGCAAGCCAGGCTCGTAATCTGTAGTTACCAGGTTCGAGTCCCACCTGTGCCATAATGATGAATGATTTATCTCCCCAAAAACTCCCTTCGAGGTCAGTAGGAGACACCCATGGGTTTGGAAAGGCCGCCGTTCGTCGGATGGGACGTTAAGTCGTAGCCTCGTTGTGCGGGAAAGCCATACCCTGTGTATGTTAAAGAAATTGGCCAGTATTTTTTTTTTATCCGATGGCCGACTGGTTAGCGCGCTTTGTTACTCTAAGGGACCTGGGTTCGAGACCCGGGTAAGATATGGATGTATGTGTCGCTTTTCTGCTGAGGTCCCGCCATCCTCTCAGAACTTCTACTATGACGTATAAACTGACAGGCTCCTGTCAGATCTCTGGTAAGCAGCTGCTTGAAGGGATATTTATTTATTTTATAGCTTGGAACGAATAATAACAGAGGTCATGAACAATCAGAGAAGAAAAACGAATCGTGAACAATCAGAGAAGAAAAACGAATCGTGAACAATCAGAGAAGAAAAACGAATCGTAAACAATCTAATCAGCTTCGTTTCCCATACTAGAAATTCCTCTCCTTGCTATTTGTGGGCCAAACTCGTTTTCTCAAAGCCTTTCCTTAGATTTCTAACGAATAATATTTACGCGATATGATTAACTTTTTGGTAGGTGTTTTGTAGGTGTTTGGTAGAGATATAACACTAAGATAATAGTTTGAATCAAAACCCACACATTCATATTTTATGCAATAAAGTGTAATAATTTAGTTTTATATAAAATATCTGTGGGTTCTAAAATTTAAATTATAAAAAATACAGAAAATATTAAAACAAAGATATTAATATGAATTGATTATAATTTTTTAATAATTGAAAGCTATTCGATTTTTTACAAAAGGGTCTCTGGAATCCTTTTCGCGGGGAGGCTCAAATATTTTCTGATACGCTACTGATGGTTGCATCATGTATTGCATAGGAATATTGTAAATTATGTATTAATTAATATCAAATGGACCAGCCCTCTTTGAAAAACTAGATAGTGCAAGTAATTCTAGCTTTGCATGGTTTTGATTTACACGAATTTGTTTTTACACGGTTATTAATTTTTTACTCGGTTATTAATTCAGACATTTTCTTAATTTGCATGATCCAAAAATTTACATTTACAGGGTTTGAAACGAACCTCTAACCGTGGTGTAAAAAATCCTGGCACCTCTATTGATGAAACACATACTTTGTAGCAAACATAGAAAAGGTTATCAACTCGTTGGCAGCTACACAGCTGTATAAGCACGGGCTTCTCGTCTCATGAGTCACTTATCCTGGGATCCGCATAAGGATGGTAGACGTCTCAATTTGTGCGGGACTGTTCCGTTTTTGCATACTGAAATCCCTAGTCTCGCATTGACAGCCAAAAATCCCACATACCAAGTAACAAGAAGCAATTTAAAATACCATTAGATATAAGTTCTCGTTTTAAAATTCTTGGTAACGACTATTTTATCCAAGGTAGCTTGTTATTTTAACTAGTGCTTTCGAATGCAAAACACCGGAATTTCCGAAGTAAGAAGTTCCTACGCTCTTACTATAATATTACTGCCTTTCTTACTATATATTTATTTGACTTGGATTTAAGCTTATTTTATTTTCTACCTTAAATATTACACTTATTACATTGCATTCTGTATTACAATTTAAAATTTCGGTGATGTTGAGTTAGCTAATACAGGAACGTATTCCCTCTAACTTGCGCATTTCAATTATATTACATGGGAAATTATTCTCGTTATATGCGAAATCGATTTACACGGTAGTTTTCAAGAAAGCATTTTCCGTACAAATCGATTTGTGATTATGAGATCATTGGCATTACTGATAAGATACGAATAGGTAACATGATGATAGTTCTCTATAATAACGCTGAGTCATGTATGAGAATTGTTAAAGTTTGTAGTGGCTGGTTTAGCAGTATTACTGGACTTACAAGGGGATTTCTCAACACTTTGTCTCGTCAGTTTGGTTAGTGATTATGTTATGGTGAAATCCATTGCAAAAGAAAGACTGGGGCCTTAGATGGTCAAAAGTGGTGGTTCTCAACTTTTTTATCGCACGTATCTTCTACAAAGTTTCTTTCTATTGTCGCAGATTTTATTCCAGTTTTCTATGCAACACTAGAGTAATTTTTTTAACTTATATTCGTTTTGTAGGCAAAAGGGTTGGGTTGTTTTACCTCTGAGCGGCACTTTTTTGCACACCATGGGCTAAATGGCCAGGTCACAAGGTCCCCGAAGGCTCAGAGAAGGTTGGGGGAGGGGACCCACTGGAACAGCTGTTGGGAGACAGATGGTAGCCTCCCGTCAAGGCCATCTAGCGTGTTCTTTAACGTGCATAGGGTATGGCTCTCCCACACACGGGGCCACGGCTTAACGTCCCATCCGACGGACGGCGGCCTTTCCAAGCCCATCGGTGTCCCCTACTGACCGTGGGCAGGGCGGGGAATTTTGCGGAGATAAATCTCAACGCTGACCTAGCTGGGACTCGAACCTGGGAACTACAGATTACGAGCCTGGCGCGCTACCGACTGAGCCACCCCAGCCCCATTGTAGGCAAAAGATCACCCTTTCACATTTCCTTTTAAATTTTTGACTTTTTCCCACTATTTTTCTTTTTTAAGGTGAATATCATAACTGAATTTCCAAATCAGCTTATTTCGTCTTCTAAAATAATTATTTTCACTCATATCAGCCACCAATTCATGCAGTAATGTTTGCTATAATCCTACAGATTTTATCCGAGTTAACAACAATTTGTTTAACTATTGTTTTATTCTCTATCCACGTTAACATTAATTTCTTATCCTCGGAGAGCTTTTAAACCGGATATTCACATATAAAACAGCGGATATTGCTCTGACGATGGCAAATGATGTTGGTAAGATGAGCTCTTTGGTTGAAAATTGAGATGGAGAATTGAGAAAATCGGATGCTGGCGGATATTCTTATCCGCTCAAAGCTCTACTCATGTGGTATTGAGAGTATTTTATTGTTCTTTAACCTCCCTTTTCCCATTGGTCTTTAGTCTCACTGATTTGGAGTTCGTGGCATCTTTCTTCAAGAATGTAACCCTCGATCAGTGAGAGCCTACTCTACTTTTTGAAAATTTCTTAATATATTTTAATTATTAAAATTATTAAAAGCAAAAATTTTATTTTTTACTTTTTAATAACAACTTTAGAGGGGATTTTTTCCCTAACAACAACAATTATCATCCTATTTTAGATGGAGAATTATTATATTATTATTATATTCTTTAGGTTATTTTGGGCAGGGGTGACTCAGTCGGTAGCGCACCAGATTCGTAATCTGCTGTTCTCAGGTTCGAGTCCCGGCTGCGTCAGCGTTGAGATTTATCTCCTCAAAACTCTCCGCCCTGCCCACGGTTAGTAGAGGCTTGGAAATAGTCGCCGTACGTCGGATGGGACATTAAGCAATGGCTCCGTCTGTGGGAGACTGCAACCCTATGCACGTTAAAGAGCACATTGGATGGCCTTGACGGAAGGCCACCATCTGTCTCCCAACAGCTGTCCAATGAGTCCCTTCCCTCAGCTTTCTCTGAGCCTTCGGGGTCCTTGTGACCTAGTGAAAAGTGCTGCTCAGAAGTATAACAACCCAACCCTAGGATATTTTGCTGTCAATAAGCTTTAATTTGACATAAAATTTATTATGATTGGTGTACGGGGATATAATGGATAAACTTTTACACATCATCGCTTTTTAGCGGGGAGGGAAAAATTAGGGTTTTCTTTAATAGTCTAGAGCAGTGGTTCTCAACCTTTTATGCTTCACATACCCCCTGAAAATGTGTATGTAACTGGCGTACCCCTTATATAGATAGATAAAACTATAGTTATATTATAACAATGCCAACTTAGCGACTTTGTTACTAGATCTAGCGACTTTTGAGCTCTCACGGCGTACCCCAAAAAATTTTACCGCGTACCCCACGTTGAGAACCCCTGGTGTAGGACGCTCCACAGGCACAATCTTCCTTTGATATATAGCTCATTATGATCGGGCACCAGGATAGTTAACTCCGAGCGGCACTTTTTTTGCACACAATGAGCTGAACGTCCCATCCGTCGGAAGGCGGCCTTTCCGATCAGTGTCTTCTTTCTGACCGAGGGCAGGGGCGGGGGTGGCTCAGTCGGTAGCGCGCCAGGCACGTAATCTGTAGTTCCCAGGTTCGAGTCCCAGCTGGGTCAGCGTTGAGATTTATCTCCGCAAAATTCCCCTCCCTGCCCACGGTCAGTAGGGGACACCGATGGGCTTGGAAAGGCCGCCGTCCGTCGGATGGGACGTTAAGCCGTGGCCCCGTGTGCGGGAGAGACATACCCTGTGCACGTTAAAGAACACGCTGGATGGCCTTGACGGGAGGCTACCATCTGTCTCCCAACAGCTGTTCCAGTGGGTTCCCTCCCCCAACCTTCTCTGAGCCTTCGGGGCCCATGTGACCTGGCCATTTAGCCCATGGTGTGCAAAAAAGTGCCGCTCAGAGGTAAAACAACCCAACCCAACTGACCGAGGGCAGGGTGGGGGTTTAGCGGAGATAAAACCTGGTGGCATAGTTAGGATTCGAATTTGGGGACTACAGATTACGAGTCTGACTCGCTACTGACTGAGCCAACCCACGCCCTGGGTGTGCTCACCCAGACTTGAGAAACCCCGAACCATACCATTGTTTTGCAACCAGTGTATCGCATAAGTTATTAACAAATTGGTAAACATCAATTTTGCAGTAATTCTGATACAGGTTTATCAAGTCTTTTGTTTCAAGTCAAATAAAAAGAAACTGACCTCTACTATATCTGTATTGTCGTGATTTAAAAGCATTATTGAGATAAGAGCACAATGAACATAGTTGGACATTATTTTTTTCGGGAATAAAAATCATTTCAAATTGACCAGAAATCGAGGTATAAGAACATGCCAAACACATCTGCCATTCGCACTTTTACATTTCTAAAACCTAAAATCCTGATGAAATTGGGGCGAGGGTGGCTCAGTCGGTAGTGCGCCAGGCTTGTAATCTGTAGTTCCCAGGTTCGAGTCCCAGCTATGTCAGCGTTGAGATCTATCTCCACAAAATTTCCCGCCCTGCCCAAGGTCAGTAGAGGACACCAATGGGCTTGGAAAGGCCGCTGTCCGTTGGATGGGACGTTAAGCCGCGGCACCGTGTGCGGGAGAGACATAACCTGTGCACGTGAAAGAACACGCTGGATGGCCTTGACAGGAGGCTACCATCTGTCTCTTCGGGGTCCATATGACCTGGCCATTTAGCTCATGGTGTGCAAAAAAGTGCCGCTCAGAGGTAAAACAACCCAACCTGATGAAATATTTCAATTATCAGCTTTGCTCAACTTCTGTCCCAATATATGCTGTAGGTTTGATCTAGTTGAATAATTGAACGCGGTCGGATTCGGGACGGAATAGCATTTGAAGGGCGATTTTTCTCAACCTCTTTGGAATTTCTGGCATCTTCGGCATTTTGCCAGAGAATCTTCGAAAGTAAGTTGCTTTCTGCTCCTCTTGCTCTCCTCCCACTCATTGCTTACTTAAATGACGACTTTTGGCAAGCAAACCAACGGAACAGCGAGCTTAAACAAGGTTGCTCAATACTGCACTACACAACCATAAAACTGCTGTAAGAAAATAAACTACGATTGTCTACATCAGCGGTTCCCAAAGAGTAGTTCGCAAAAACTTAACGTTACTCAAAGGGTGTCCAAAGTGTTTTCCAGAAAATTTCACTAAGGAGAAGGCAGTAGTTGTTCATGATCTTCTAACCTCTAGGGTCAACAGATATGCGTGGTATCCTTCAACCCCAAATACCGTCCTCGCACAAGAATTCCTCCGTTATAATTTAGATATTCTCGGCTTGCAAGGGACCAAATGGACAGATAAAGGTCAGCTTCTTAAAAATAATCTTAAATTTCTCTTTTCAGGGAGGGACGACAATAAGCATCACCAAGGCGTGGGTCTGCTTCTCAGCAGACACGCTAGTGATGCTCTTCTAGGAAATGAGTGCATTAATGAAAGGTTTCTTACAGCAAAATTTCAGACAAGCGTTAAAGACTTGAATGTTTTCTGCTGTTATGCCCCCACTGAGGATGCCGATAAGGATGAGAAGGATAGGTTTTACGGACAACTTCAGGATATTTTGAATTCTATCAAGGAGATATTACCCTTGTTCTAGGTGACTTCAATGCCAAAGTTGATACGGACTCTGACCTGTGGGGAGGGGTGATAGGCCCTTTTGGTATTGGTAGCTGCAATGGCAATGGGCAACGTCTCCTACAGGTAAGTAAACTCAATGGTTTCAGAATTGCTAACACTTATTACAAACACCGTGACATACATAAGTACACATGGGTTTCACCAGATGGGCCGCATAAGAATATGATTGATTATATATTAATTAACAGCAAATGGGCTAGTTCTGTTAGGAATACAAGGGCATATAGGGGAGCTGAAATTGGATCTGACCATTACCTTGTTAAAAGTGTCTTGCAACTTAAACTGAAAACGTGTCGTGCTAGGGTTAAAAAAATTACCTCTAATACTGAAGCTCTGAAAGACCTAGTTATAGCTAAAGCTTACCATGATAGGTTACTTAGTTATTATGACAGTCGTGGTTTGCTTACTACTTAAGTTGAGGAAGAATGGGACCATTTTAAACAGGCTTTTTTGGAAACTAACAGTACTTTTTTAGGAAAAAAGGAGCAGAAGAGACAGAATTATTTCAGTGATAAGGCGGTTGAGTTTATTTCAGAGAGAAAGAACTGCAGGAATGTCCTTAATCAGTACCCTACTAGTCCTAATAGAAAGGATTACAGAGAACTTAATAAACGTGTAAAGGATCAGTTAGCTGCTGATAAGAATCTTTGGCTTGATGGCTTGGCTGACAAAGCCGAGGAAACAGTTAGACAGCACAACAGTAGAGAGCTGTACCAGATAGTTAATATTTTGTGTGGTAGAAAACAGACAGGCGTACAGGGATTGAAGGATAAACAAGATAAGGTTATAGAAGGTGAGGATTCTGTCATGGCTAGGTGGGCTGAGCATTTCAGTTATGTTCTAAACAATGTGGTTCGTTCTACTTCCATTGTTTGCAATGATGATAGATGCATTGGTGGCTTTAATGTTGCCCTATAACATAGTCTGAAGTTATTTTGGTTATTTCTAAACTTAAACTTCATAAATTCCCAGGGGTAGATGAAATTACTACGGAAATGCTTAGAGCTGGGAATACTTCGGTTACTACTTAGATGACTGAAATTTTGAATATCTTTTTTTGATAAAGGCATGATGATGTAGGCATGAATTTTACCAGAGCTATTACTATCCCTATTTTCAAAAAAGGTGATCGCAGTTCTTGTGATAACTATAGGGGTATCAGCCTACTCTCTGTTCCAGGTTAAGTTCTTTGCATGATTGTGCTTAATAGAATTAAGAATCTGGTTGACAGTCAATTGCGTGATGAGCAATGTGGATTCAGAAGTGGTAGGGGATGTGTGGATCAGATATTTTCACTTAGGCAGATTCTTGAGAAATGTTTAAAGTTTCAGAAACTTTTGGTTGCTAGCTTTGTTGATTTCAAAAAGGCTTTCGACTCTGTTGATCGTAATAATTTGTGGTTCATTGTGAGATCATATGGTATACCTGACAAGTTAGTTAACGTAATGAAAGCTCTCTATAATAACACTGAGTCGTGTGTGAGAGTTGGTAAGGCTTGTAGCAATTGGTTTAGCATTACTTCTGGTGTCTGACAAGGGTGCATTTTGTCTCCTTTTCTCTTTAGCTTGGTTATTGATTATGTTATGCGAAATTCAACTTCAAGGGAAAAGTTTTGGCCTTAAATGGGCTGGAGATACGAAAATTTCTGATTTAGATTATGCTGATGATTTAGCCCTTTTGGCAAATGATGTTGATGAGATGAACTCTTTCATTCGAGCTGTTGATGAAACTGGTACTAGAGTAGGTTTGGTTATAAACAGAGAGAAAACTAAAGTGATGAAAATTGGTCAGGCAGGCTGTGATTCAGTTCATCTGAATGGTTGCAGTCTTGAGCAGGTGTCACAGTTTAATTATCTTGGGAGCTATATAACAGATAATGGTGATGTGCGGCATGAGATTAACAGACGAATAGGGATTGCTGCCGGGACTTTTAAGAATCTATGGAGAGTGTGGAGAAATAGGCGTATACACCTAAAGACTAATATTAGGCTGTATAATAGTTTGGTTCTTTCTATGGTTAGTTATGGTAGTGAAACTTGGACACTTTGTAAACATGATAACAGGAAACTAGATGCTTTTGATTCCAAATGCTTACGCAGTATCTTGGGCATTAGGTGGTTCAACTTTGTAACTAATGATGAGGTTAGGCAAAGGAGTTTGCAACCTCCTTTAAGCAGCATATTGTGCAGAGAGAGACTCCGTTGGTTTGGCCATGTTGCCCGTATGAATAATTATAGATTGGCGAATAGGGTTATGAACAGTGTGCCTAAAGGCCTCAGAAAGAAGGGGAGACCTAGGATGCGGTGGGCAGACAATGTCAAACAGGACCTTGTTAGAATTGGTGTGCAGTGGCCGGATGCAATAGATGTAGCTCAGGACAGACTTGCTTGGAGAACTAAATTGCACTGTCTGATTGGAGCTCCGTAGCCCATAGCTGCTTGAGGATGATGATGATGATTGGCAGACATTTATTGAGACCGTTGCTATTTCCCATACACTTGGAATGTTGTACCTCGTGATTTTCCGCTGAGTTCCGTTACCTCCATTACGGATGCTCCCACTCATCGAACTCCAACGATGAGCACCACCCCCTCTGACCTTTCGAGTCAGTAAGATCAGCATTTTTACCCCCAACGCAGTCGACTTAATGAGATCCGCTGCCAAAATCTGTCAGATGTTCTTTTTCCGTACCCTCTCGGAAATCAATGTTGTCATCCTATATACTAATATGCTACTTCTGTCAGTGTGTAACAGAGTCCGGTTGTCAAAGGAAACGCCAGATAACGTTAGCTGACATCATGCCTGTTTGCGGCTCAGTCTATAGCTTTCCCTATATATTAACGTTTAAAATTATATTTCAGTAAAAATTTAATAATAAAAATTTTGTAACGTTATTTTATACAGTCATTTATTCTTTAGTGTGTCGCCAAAAGAAATTACCGATTGACTCTAAGTCGAAATGTATTTTACAAGATTATCAAAAGATTAGTTTTCATTGAATAGCAACTTGACTGCATCGTCATAGTAAATAGTTCGTAAGTTCGTCTTAATGGTTGTAATCGAGTGAGGTTGGGTTGTTTTACCTCTGAGCGGCACTTTTTTGCACACAATGGGCTAAATGGTGTGGTCAAAAGGACCCCGAAGGCTCAGAGAAGGTTGGGAGAGGAGACCCACTGAAACAGCTGTTGGGAGACAGATGGTAGCCTCCCGTCAAGGCTATCCAGTTTGTTCTTTAACGTGCACATCCGACGGACGACGGCCTTTCCAAGCCCATCGGTGTCCCCTGTTGACCGTAGGCAGGGCGGGGAGTTTTGCGGAGATAAATCTCAACGTTGACCCATCTAGGACTGGAACCCGGTAACTGCAGATTACGATCCTGGCGCACTACCTACTGAACCCCCGCCCTCTCCCCCCTAATCGAATGAAGTGCTTTAAATGTTCTGTGCCCCATAAAGACTTAAACTTTAAATGTTATAGTTTTCCCAATGTATCTATGATGATTATGCAAACGATACAGCAATCGTGTGTATTTTATACACTTAACCTACGCAATTTTTATAGATATGTTAACCATTGCATATATGTATCCTATTGGTTGGCTACAATAGTAGCATGGCCATTTGTGCTAGTGCAATTGCTAGCCTACACCTTCTAGGCCAGGGATGCCCAAACGTTTCGACACGGGGGGGTCTCATAATTTAGAATTTCTTTGGTGGGCTACTAAATTTTTATTTACGTTTCAATATAAAGCAATGAAAGGGGTACCATCAATAGTAAACAATTGAAAATAAATAATTTAAATGGCACTTAACGTTACCTATTACATCATCCGTAAATTTAAATTTTTGATATGGCTTTGTTTGATGAGTGACTTCTTTGAAAGGAGCGAGCAAAGCGAATCAACAGCGGCGGTGGGGTTGGGGTCGAGGCCCATTTGCGGTTTGGCGGCCTAAGCTGCCGGAGAGCAGCTTTTTATATTACGATAAACTTATAATAATTCTTCCCCCCCCCCCCCACACACACACACACCTATCGATAGTGACAACAAACCCGTTTCTAGGTCGTTCAATACATGCGAAAGTTACGTTTTGCTAATTCGATGTATACATCCGCTCAAAAGAATATCCGAACACTATGGTTGATTACAAAATTCAGAAAAAATATCTGGCAACGATTTTTTTAGAAATTAGTGATCTGGCAACCTTCGTGTCACGTGATTAAAGAATTCAGGAAAAATATCTGGAGCGTGTACAGCAACTGTACACGCTCCAATTATCGTGAGTGAGCCCACACGATCTAGTATCAAAATAATATGACCACCTACAGTCGCTCAAAAAAGTATCCGAACACTATGGTTGATGACAGAATTCAGAAAAAATATCTGGCAACGATTTTTTTTAGAAATTAGTGATCTGGCAACCTTCGTGTCACGTGACACGAATGTTGCCAGATCACTAATTTCTTAAAAAAAATCGTTGCCAGATAATATCAATCATAGTGTTCGGATATTTTTTCGAGCGACTGTACTCTGCACTCATGCACATAAATAAGTGTAGTGTATATTACAGTATATGTAACTTTTTGAAGTCCACTAATTGCTTGCCCAATGCCCCCAGAAACACTCCCCGGATCTGCATGAAATTTAAAGCAATTATATTTTTCCGTTCTTTAGGTACGGAGGAAGAGTAAATCTTACAAGAACCTTTACGAGGGCGATCTGATTGTGAGTGTTAACGGGCGTTCCTGTGATGGTCTCACTTACGATCAAGTCATGGAGATCGCAGACCGCAGTGGATCAGAGCTTGCCATCGAGATCGTCAGGTAGGAAATTTCTGTTCAGTATTCAAATTGGTCCTTGTAGTTAATTACTTAAGTACATTATTACTTTAAATACTTGTAAGCGTGTTTTAAGTACTGGAGGTTTTCTATCGTGTCGGAGGGCTCTCATAGTCCGTCAGGGAGGGCTCTCATATTCCGTAGGGACGGCTCTCATAGTCCGTCAGGGAGGGCTCTCATAATCCGTAGGGACGGCTCTCATAGTCCGTCAGGGAGGGCTTTCATAATCCATAGGGAGGGCTCTCATAGTCCGTGGCTTCGTCCCAAACGATTGAGGTTTTTATTTTGACAGATTATGATACTCTGTGGTTCCCGATGTACTTGATGGAACAGTCCCAAATTTCATACCCCCTGTCTGACCACTTGTTTGTTTAAAAACTCAGATCCCTAGCTGCAATGAAACGCCTTAAAATAATAATTCCTTTGGTGATATGGAAATCTGCAATGGCAGGGAATTTAAATCCTATTATGACTCTTACGTTTACAGTTAGGGGACTGTAAGTGGCAACAATAAATTTGACAGCGATTATCGTTTCCCGTAGGAATAGCATGGCAAATATTTTTGTTTCCAGCAAGCACCTCGTTTGGACTTTCGACCTGAAATTTGGCAATACAGCCCAGATTACAACCAGAAACATTCTGTGAAAATTTGAAGCGTCTACCGCGATTTTCCAATACGTTATGGCTGCCACAGACACACAGACAGACATCTTCTTTCATTGTTATAGATTTAAGGAAATACACTATCTGGGCAAATTATTACGAACACCTACTTAATATTTCATCAGATTTTCAATTCTCTGCTCATAATTCTCGTTAAAATGGATTTTTAAACTATTCTAGCTGTCATCTCTCTCTCAGCTGATGAACTCGAACAAGTCTATTTGGCCGACTGGTCTTGCCAACGAAAGCTTGTCTGCCAGAGCCTTTTTCCTCCCGCATTTGCCATCATTGGCTGTCGTTTTATGAGACCGTTGCCATTTTCCATACACTTGGAATATTGTGTTCCGTGTTTTTAAGCTGAGTTCCATTATTTCGGTTACGGATGTTCCAGCAATGAACCCCCTTTCAAAGTCAGTCAGATAGGCCTTTTTACCCATGTCGCACTTGACTTTGCTTTCTGCCATGCCTTTACGGCTTTTATAATACTTCGTGGTGACGTAGAATACATCAGTTCGGGCGAGGTAGCTCAGTCAGTAGCGCGCCAGGCTCGTAATCTGCAGTTCCCAGATTTGAGTCCCAGATGGGCGAACGTTCAGATTTATCTCCGCAAAATTTCCCACCGTGCCCTCGATCAGTAGGGGATATCAATGTGCCTCCAAAGGTTGCCGTCCATCGGATGGGACGTTAAGCCGCAAGCTCCTGTGTGAGAGAGCCATACCCTGTGAATGCTAAAGAACACGCTGGGTAGCCTTGACGGGGAGGCTACCATCTGTATCCCAACAGCTGTCCAGTGGGTCCCCTCCTCCTAACCTTCTCTGAGCCCTCGCAGTCCTTGTGACGTGGCCATTTAGCCCATTGTGTGCAAAAAAAGTGCCGCTCAGAGATAAAACAACCCATCTTACGTCAGTAAGAAATTTTGAACACGTCATGTTACTTCAGCAGGGGGCGGATTTGTCGATAAACGGACTAAACGGCCGCTTAAGACCAAGGGCTACTGAGCGCCTCCCCCCCCACACACACACAATCGTTCTCTGAAATGCTTTCATAATTGTAGAGGTTATTTCAACAAAACACCATAGGGCCCCTAAATGTTGTTCCGCTAGGGCCCCTTTACCACTAAATCAGCCAGTGTACTTCAGTGAAAAATTTTGCACCCATTCACACGATACAGTCTGTGTTCTAACAAATTTACCAGTTACTTTCACTACCTTTTTTTTAAACTGGTCCATTTAATTACATTAAGGGATTTATTACTAACCCTGTAACATCAAAAAAATTCTATTTTTGCAAAGGGGGGCGGGGGAAGATATGGGTCATATGCACCCAATGGACTTTGCAATGAGAGTTATTTGATCTCTGAAATTGATTATTTGACAGTTGGTGGGAGGGAATTTCATGAGAAGTGCCATTTGCATATAACAACTGTTTGGTTGTCTTTCTTTTACCCCGCCTTATGACGAAAATAGCATAGGGTCTTTGTAACCTCATCATTTAGCCCATAAAGCAATCAAATGAAATATTGTTTGATGTACTGATTAGGGTTAAAACAAAACCCGACCTTGCTGCAGCGAGGCTAAGAGCATTTGCAGAGCGGATGCAATGCCGCCTTCCTCCAGTGGAACCTTCGGGATGCTCCGTTACTTTTAGACGGTCCACGTGTCTGGAAGACAGCCAGCTCAAGTCTGCAGTCTTCGTTTTTGTTTGCCGTTCGTTCGTTCTCCTCTCCGCCAACTCCTCCCCATTTTCTTATTATATAACTACAGCTGCAAGAAACTAAGTGGTCGTTTGGAAAAGGTGAAAGAAATCGAAAAATTGAAAAAAGGGGTGATGAAAGCAAAGAGATGGAAGCAAAAAGATGGAAAAAGAAGTGCTGAAAGCGAAAAGATGAGAAAAAAATTATAGGAACCTGCGTGACCTATAAACGCTGCTTACTACCATGATAGTTTGAACTGTTTGGACTGTTTTACCTCTGAGTGGCACTTTTTTGCACACCATGGGCTAAATGGCCAGGTCACATGGACCCGAAGGCTCAGAGAAGGTTGGGGACCCACTGAAACAGCTGTTGGGAGACAGATGGTAGCCTCCCATCAAGGCCATCCAGCGTGTTCTTTAACGTGCACAGGGTATGGCTCTCCCGCACACGGAGCCACGGCTTAACGTCCCATCCGACGGACGGCGGCCTTTCCAAGCCCATCGGTGTCCCCTACTGACCGTGGGCAGGGCGGGGAATTTTGCGGAGATAAATCTCAACGCTGACCCAGCTGGGACTCGAACCTGGGAACTACAGATTACGAGCCTGGCGCGCTACCGACTGAGCCACCCCCGTCCCACCATGATAGTTTGAAACCTTTCCTCAAGAAAGCCTCTTTTTTCACAATTACGGTTCTAATGAAACAGAAATGGATATAACCTACTTGTTCTTTGGATGAATAGGACTCGACCCTCTTACTTGATGGAGAGTGCGGGATGCCTGATGTAATCGTCCTCACAGTGTCTTTAAATGGCTGCTATCTGGTGACATTGTTTCCAACCAATTCATTCCACTGTCACTTCATTCACTGCACTTCTATGTTACCTCTGCTCTTCTCTGTTACCATTCCAAGTGCACCTATGCAAATTCGGCCTGTTTAAAACGTACATCAATTTAAAAATAAATAATATAAATAAATACCCCCTCAAGCAGCTGCTTGCCACAGAGGTCTGACAGGAGTACGAAAATTATTATTTTTTCACGATTAATTCAGAAATTTTTCATTGCACAATATAAAATTACTCTGCTATTAAATGCAAATTATCCTCCTGGTCTCCTGACAATCTGGAAGTCTGGCCCATATTCTTAAGAAGAAAACTGCTCCTCCTCAGCATCCATAAAAGCGCTCCTGACACTCTGAAAGTCTGGCCCATATTCTTAAGAAGAAAACTGCTCCTCCTCAGAATCCATAAAAGCGCTCCTGACAATCTGGAAGTCTGACCCATATTCTTAAGAAGAAAACTGCTTCTCCTCATCATCCATAAAAGCGCTCCTGACAATCTGGAAGTCTGGCCCATATTCTTAAGAAGAAAAGTGCTCCTCCTCAGCATCCATAAAAGCGCCGACTTCGTAGCGAACAGAGTCAGGGATTGGCTCAAACGACAGCACACTAGGCTTGAAAGCTGCAGTTGGTTACCTCTTTTTCCACACAATGGTCTAAATGGTTAGGTCACAAGGACCCCAAGGGCCCACTGAACAGCTGTTAGAGGCCTCTCGTCAAGGCCATGCATCATGTTCTTTAATGTACAGTTGCTCAAATAAATATCCGAACACTATGGTTGATTACAGAATTCAGAAAAAATATCTGGCAACGATTTTTTTTAGAAATTAGTGATCTGGCAACCTTCGTGTCACGTGACACAAAGGTTGCCAGATCACTAATTTCTAAAAAAAAAAAAGCTCTCCTTCACATTAAGCCACGGTATTACGTCCCATCTGCCGGATGATGGCCTTTTCAAGCTCATCGGTGTTCCCTTTCTGATCGAGGGTTGTTGTGTTGGGTTGTTTTACCTCTGAGCGGCACTTTTTTGCACACCATGGGCTAAATGGCCAGGTCACATTGACCCCGAAGGCTCAGAGAAGGTTGGGGGGAGGGGACCCACTGGAACAGCTGTTGGGAGACAGATGGTAGCCTCCCATCAAGGCCATCCAGCGTGTTCTTTAACGTGCACAGGGTATGGCTCTCCCGCACACGAGGGCCACGGCTTAACGTCCCATCCGACGGACGGCGACCTTTCCAAACCCATCGGTGTCCCCTACTGACCGTGGGCAAGGGCGGGGAATTTTGCGGAGATAAATCTCAACGCTGACCCAGCTGGGACTCGAACCTGGGAACTACAGATTACGAGCCTGGCGCGCTACCGACTGAGCCACCCCCGCCCCCTGATCGAGGGTAAAGTGGGATTTAGCGGACATGAATCTCACCGCTGGCACAAGGGAGACTCGAACCTGAGAACCATAAATTACGTGCCTGGAGCACTACAGACTGTGTTACTCCCTTCCCAAGACACTTAGTGTGTTGCATAGTGCTTAGCCGTAATTATTACAGTTTTCCAGTTTATTGCAGTACGGGGATCTAAAAATGCATCTTAGTCTACGATATTAGACATCGGTAACTAATTTAAGTCAGCGAGAAAAAAAATTCTACTACTAACTTTAAAGCCTATGTGAGCTATTTAATGTTCCAATATAATGCTGCAAAAATAAAACCATTCTCAGTATAATGCACTACCCACTATAGAAAATGTTTATTTCTATTGATTTTATATTTATTAATGATCTGAATATCATCTCATGTATTGTTTTGATATGGAATTTAGTCAGTGGGCAAAGATTAGGATTCGCTTCCTGAGATTCAAGATTCACATTAATGTGAAGGGCCAGCGGAAGTGCGTCGCCCGCAGTAGACGCACTTCCGCTAGCCCTTCTAGGAACTTTCCGAACTCCTTCTAGGAAGAAAGTGGGGCTTGGGCTTCCCAGAGAGCCAATCGCCAATTGGAAATCTGTGGATATTGGAGTAAGAGGAGAGAAGAAATCTTGAGACAAAGGGGGTTCAACTGGCGATTGGGAAGTGAAAAGTTGAGGGGTGCGAGAGAGCACGAGCGCCCGATGCCCACTGGTATATATCTTTTTTGCAGCACGCGGAGTTACCGGGCATTCGAAAGTAAAAGGGTAGGATGAGAGTTGGGTTGGGTAGTTTTACCTCTGAGCGGCACTTTTTTGCACAGCATGGGCTAAATGGCCAGGTCACATGGACCCCGAAGGCTCAGAGAAGGTTGGGGGAGGGGACCCACTGGAACAGCTGTTGGGAGACAGATGGTAGCCTCCCGTCAAGGCCATCCAGCGTGTTCTTTAACGTGCACAGAGTATGGCTCTCCCACACACGGGGCCACGGCTTAACGTCCCATCCGACGGACGGAGGCCTTTCCAAACCCATCGGTGTCCCCTACTGACCGTGGGCAGGGCGGGGAATTTTGCAGAGATAAATCTCAACGCTGACCCAGCTGGGACTCGAACCTGGGAACTACAGATTACGAGCCTGGCGCGCCCCGCCCTGGTAGGATAAGAAGTCTTGTAAGAAGCAGAAAGTGGTCGGATAAGGGTCCGTTAGTCTTCAAAGGAAGACGTAAATATTAAATCACGTAAAATTTGTTGTTCTCTACCAGGAGGAAGTAGGGTGGTGTCACATGAACCATTAGCAGCTAGCAGCCAGAGTCTCAGGATGCGAAATGCATTTTAACCTCCTGATAAATTCCATATCTCTGGAGAAGCAGCAATAAAGATTTCAGTAGATTCTAAAAGAATTAGTTTGGCGCTTCTTTTCGAAACATCTGTTGAAATCGGGATTCTGTAAAAAAAAAAGAATCGTGCGGGAAAAATAAGAAACGCCTGGAAAATAAAGAAATTGGCGAAAGTCACATAAAGCAAAGAACAATCCGTTAGAAATTGGCGCAGTAAAATCAGGATAACTCTTACATATTGGCCTAGAGGAGTCAGGATCCGATGCACTCAAATCGTCGCTATGAAGCCAGCTGTATCAGAATCTTCTACTTCTATTTCCTTCAACATTAGTAATATCAAGGCAACGGCATTATGTGTGCATTTAGACACTATTAAAACACTGCTGTGAAAGCAACTCCTGTCTGAATCCATTCAAAAATAAGTTATTTATCATAAACAGATAAACCACCTCAGGGATTCCTCTCTCTCCCAGTATACACACGCCGACACCCACCTGTCTATATCTTCAGAGACAGTATCTCCCATTGAACCACGTGGACAGGTGCCAGAATGCAGTTCTGTTGACGGGGTGAGCCCTTCGCTTCAAGTGCAACCAGCACCGAAGCCAAGTTTAGTCGGCGACAGCAGCTCTCCCATGCGGAGATTCTACCTCTCTGGATGAGGAGAGACAAAAAAAAAGCGCCACCAAATCGTTTCGCGAAGCGTGTACATTAGAGGAGTTGCTTCTTGCTCCGCGTGTCATGTCTACCCTCAACTTGTTTATTTGAAATTGTGCGTGTTGTGCAACTATTGAGTGAGTATGGTTGTTCTCGAAGCCGTCACCAGTTGTCTCCTTGCCATTGTCACGTGCGGTGTGTTCCGTAACGAACTGCTCCGCGTCAAGGATATCGTTATTGGATTCGTTGAGCCCAAGAAGACCAAGAAGAAAGATCACAAGAGCAGGTAGATCTTCTAACCTAACTACTATTTTCAAACAAATGAAAGTTTCGAATTCAGCATCCCCGTTTTCTTTTGCATTCAAAAGTTTTGGAATCCAGAACATAATTAATTGCTCATTATGCTCGACATTCGATTAGACTCTTTCACTCGATTCGTTGGAAATAGTTCACTTTGTCCTAAAACTTTATACTGCAATGATTGAATTGGCTCAGTCGGTAAGACTCGAGGCTTGCAATCTGATATTCCCAGATTCAAGTCCCCACTGGGCCAGCGTTGAAAATTCCCCACCTCCTAACCCCACCTAGCCCTCGGTGAGATAGGAAGCCCCAATGGCTTGGAAAGGCCGGCAGCCGTTGGATGGGACGTTAAGCCGTGGCCCCGTGTGCGGGGAGAGCCATACCCTGTGCACGTTAAAGAACAGAGTGGATGACCTTGACGGGAGGCTACCATCTGTCTCCCAACAGCTGTTTCAGCGGGTCCCCTCCCGCAACCTTCTCTGAGCCTTCGGGGTCCATGTGACCTTTCCATTTAGCCCACGGTGTGCAAAAAAGTGCCGCTCAGAGGTAAAACAACCCAACCAGATTCAAATCCCCACTGGGCCATCGTTGAAAATTCCCCCCCCCCCCTCCTCTTAACCCCACCCTTCCCTCGGTGAGAAAGGGAACACCAGTGGCTTGGAAAGGCCGGCAGCCGTTGGATGGGACATGAAGCCGTGGTTCTGTGTGCACAAGAGTCCTTCCCTGTTCAAGTTAAAGAATATGCTGGATAGCCGTAAAGGGAGCCTACCACCTGCTCCTAGCAGCTACCCAGTGTATCCACTTCCCGCAACCTTCTTTGAGTCCTTGGAGTCTTTGTGACCTGGCCATTTAGCCCATCGTGTACAAAAAAGAGCTCATTTCAGCTCACTGGTGAAATAATCCAACGAAGGTAATGGTCGGCTTGCAAATTGTTCTTCTAATGTTACAAGTAAAGCTACTAGAATAAAAAATGATAGTTATAGGAAGTTAATTTATATATTCTACCCCTGATGTAGTTAAGGGAGGGACTATAGAATACTGATGTAGTTAAGGGAGGGACTATACAATACTGATGTAGTTAAGGGAAGGGACTATAAAATACTGATGTAGTTAAGGGAGGGACTATAAAATACTGATGTAGTTAAGGGAGGGACTATACAATACTGATGTAGTTAAGGGAGGGACTATAAAATACTGATGTAGTTAAGGGAGGGACTATACAATACTGATGTAGTTAAGGGAGGGACTATACAATACTGATGTAGTTAAGGGAGGAAGGACTGCGGATTAAATCCACCCCCATCCCTTTTTTCGGGAAATAATATTTCCAAGAAATCATAGGTTAATCAGTTTGCATTTACAATAGTATTAAAATATTTTCGAAACCACTCCTCTTCCAAAAACTATGGCACTCCACTATTACATATATATATATTTCATATTAATAAATAATACTCCTCGCCAAGTAACTCGATACATCGTTTTAGGGATTATACTCATACTGGAAATTTATAACCTCCTTTTTAAAGATAATTTATGTAACATCATTGTAGCTCTTCAGCCTCACAAATGTCACATACATTTCCTCCACAGGTTGGTTTAAGGCAAATTTTTTTTTAATATTTTTTTCTTAGCTGCTCAAAAAAAGAACAGCTTACACCGAGGCCCATAGATTTTAAAATTTTTAGAATGGCGAAGTACGTACACAAATACGAAAAAAATCTTGGTATTCTAATTTTTATTGCATTTGTTATTTATTATAATTAGATTTAATTTCAACGAAGCATTTACAATGATGAATGAATTTGTCTACGAAATAAAAGGACATGGATTTGAACTAATAATTGTTCAAACAAACACTATATTTAAGCAAAATAATTTCACAGCTTTTCACTTAATATTTAGACAGTTTTAGTGATAATGCATTATTAAAGCTGAAGGGGAGTTTAAAGTAGATACTTGCATTGGCTAAAATGGTTATAAATATCTATATAGGTATTTATAACCAAGTTATAAATGCATGGTTATAGAACCTGGGATCTAAAAAAAAAAGGCTGGTAATTTTCAGCTCCCAGATTCAAATCCCAAATGTGCCAACGTTTAAATTTATCTCCGCTCAACCCTTCCCATGCCCTCGGTCATATACCGATGACCTTGGAAAGGACGCCGTCCGTCGGATGGTACGTACAGACGTGTCACCGTATAAAGGAGAGTCATACCCTGTGCATGTAATGAACACGCTGGATGGTCTTCACAGAAGGCTTCCATCTATCTACTAACAGTTGTCCAGTGAGTGACCTTCACCAACTTTTTCTGACCTCTTGGACGTCAAGGTGACACTGATGGGCTTGGAAAGTCTACCGTCCTTTAGATGGAACGTTAAGCCATGACCCCTGTGTTCAGAAGAACCATACCCTGTGGACGTTAAAGAACATGTTGGATGACCTTGACGGCAAGCACCCTCTGCCTTCTAACAGCTGTCTAGTGGGTCCCCTTCGCCAATCATTCTCCGAGCCTTAGGGATCCGTATGGGACATGGCCATTTAGCCCATTGGGTGAAAACAATTGCCGCTCAGAGGCAAAACAATCTAACGCAATTCTAAATGTTAGTGGAAGATGACATTGATCAGTTGCCATCGCTAAGGTCAGAGAAGAAATCAAATTCTGACGCCCTCCTGTGGGGCGGGTGTGGCTCAGTCGGTAGCGCGCCAGGCTCGTAATCTGTAGTTCCCAGGTTCGAGTCCCAGCTGGGTCAGCGTTGAGATTTCTCTCCGCAAAATTCCCCGCCCTGCCCACGGTCAGTAGGGGACACCGATGGGCTTGGAAAGGCCGCCGTCCGTCGGATGGGACGTTAAGCCGTGGCCCAGTGTGCGGGAGAGCCATACCCTGTGCACGTTAAAGAACACGCTGGATGGCCTTGACGGGAGGCTACGATCTGTCTCCCAACAGCTGTTTCAGTGGGTTCCCTCCCCCAACCTTCTCTGAGCCTTCGGGGTCCATGTGACCTGGCCATTTAGCCCATGGTGTGCAAAAAAGTGCCGCTCAGAGGTAAAACAACCCAACCCAACTGACGCCCTCCCATGAACTTTACCTAGCAATTATCCGCAAGCAATCTAGAACCTTCTAAACTTTTGTGCTGTTGGCAGTTTTAATTGGTCAAATGCTTGATTGAAGCTTCTCTGTCGGACTGTTCATAAACAATTTTTTGAATGTATAACTCAGAGAATTTAAAGATTTCGATTACTACTTTTCTCTCTAAAATAGTACTTGTTTCAGAAATATACAGTGAAATATCGATATAAGCTATCGGATTAAAGATTCAGTTTTTATGACATCGGCAAAAGCTTTCGAATCTAATGAATTATTTATATCGATAGGCAGTTTTCTTTTAAGAATTCATCCTCATTTCACGTGACAAATTTTTGTCTACTAAGCAGAGCCCTTTCCTCGGTTTTATCTTGGCAGTCATTTTTCATTCCTGAAAACATTACTTTGGAATCTTGAAATAATCTTGACTTCCGTAATTCCCTATTATGCTGGTTTCCATAAATAAAGGAAAAACTGTATGTTATAGCAATGGGAAGATAACGTCGAAGCTCTATAACTTCTAAAACAAATTTTTTTGCTTCGAAAACTATGACAGCAGATAAAGATCTCAATCAAATATATCAATATCTTGATTTTCAACAATATTCGTTCAGTATTTAATGAATTATGGATGTTTGAATAAGGAACAATAACAATGCTAGTCACAAAAATTGACTTCAAAAGTTAATTGAAACTTGGTTGGGTTGTTTTACCTCTGAGCGGCACTTTTTTGCACACCATGGGCTAAATGGCCAGGTCACATGGACCCCGAAGGCTCAGAGAAGGTTGGGGGGGAGGGGACCCACTGGAACAGCTGTTGGGAGACAGATGGTAGCCTCCCGTCAAGGCCATCCAGCGTGTTCTTTAACGTGCACAGGGTATGGCTCTCCCGCACACGGGGCCACGGCTTAACGTCCCATCCGACGGACGGCGGCCTTTCCAAGCCCATTGGTGTCCCCTACTGACCGTGGGCAGGGCGGGGAATTTTGCGGATATAAATCTCAACGCTGACCCAGCTGGGACTCGAACCTGGGAACTACAGATTACGAGCCTGGCGCGCTACCGACTGAGCCACCCCCGCCCCATTGAAACTTGGTAATAAGTATTGTATCAGTTTAGTAAAATAAGTGTATTTTAGAAATCTGTGTACAGAATTCTTTTACTATTCCTCAGTTTTTTATAAGTTATGTTAAGACTGACATTTCTGTTGATAAATATTCATACTTCCATAACTCATTAAAAATGCTGGGCGAATAATATTGTTATATATATTATAATATAATAATATTGTTGAAAATCGGGTTATTGATATTGTTGACAGATGAACAAGCAACAATGACCGTGATGTGCTGTATCATTTTGATGCTCGCGTGAGAATTACGTCACTAACCACTTCGAACGATAACTTAACTTAAAAAAAAAGAATAATTAAGTTGTAATTAGGAAGAATTAGTGTGAAGGAAAAGTAGTTTGTCTTAGACTTTGCACGATAGTCTAAAGAAGAAATGTTTTTATTAGAGTATGCGCTGGAGTGCTAAAAGAATTTATCGAGTTAGTTCTCGATATTTAATCGGAAGAATTCATCGTCTGATGCGTGATCAACATCTGAAAAGAATCGGTTCTGAGAAACCAGTATACTTAGTCACAGTTTTGTAGTGCTTCAGACTAGAATCTTAGAAAAAAGTCATTTGGTGTATAGTTATTTATTTTGTTAAGGAATTGGTACAGTCGCTGAAAAAAGTATCCGAACGCTATGTTTGATTACAGAATTCAGAAAAATATCTGGCAACGATTTTTTTTTAGAAATTAGTGATCTGGCAACCTTCGTGTACGTACACAAAGGTTGCCAGATCACTAATTTCTAAAAAAATCGTTGCCAGATATTTTTTAACACGAAGGTTGCCAGATCACTAATTTCTACAAAAATCGTTGCCAGTTATTTTTTCTGAATTCTGTAATCAAACATAGCGTTCGGATACTTTTTTGAGGGACTGTAAGGTTATTCTTGATAGATTACAGTTTTATTCGCAGGTATGATTATGCCACTTATTGAGTATTATAACAAGACTTTTATTTTATGCTTTGAGTAGAGATTTTAAACTTATAAAGAAACAACTATTTGTAGGAATAATGAAAAGGTGATATATTCTTCTGATGGTTTATTTTCATACTGATGTAGATATAGATTTGTGTTAGTTGAATTTAGTTTATATAAATGTTTTTATCCAAACTTTTGTAATAAATTGCGTGATTTTAGAATTATTGTTGCAAAATATTCTTTTGAACTCGCGCTCAATTTCCATCCGTTAAATTTCTAACAATGTATTCGATTCAGATCTTTATCTGCTATCACATTTTTCAAAACAAAAAAAAAACATTTTAGAAGTTTCAGAGCTTCGACTTTAGCTTTCCATTGACATAACATAAGGTTGGTCCTTAATTTATTGAACCCAGTTTAGTTTGATTAGTGGAGAACATTTTATAAAAAAATCATGGCCAAAAGACATTGAAAGAGAACACATATTTTGTTCAAAATCAGTCATTTCAGATTTATCTCGCTACATGTCGTACATAATATGTATTTGACTGATTAATTAATATGTTAAGTTTTGAACAGCAGCATTTGTTAAATCACAACTCGATATTATATTTTCCGAAAAATAACGGATAACAAAATTCCTATTCGATTACTTTTCGATTATCACTATTCGATTATTCTGGAGAAAAACTTCACTATTCGATTATTTCGCTGCTCGTATTTTAATTTATTAAGTATAGCAGTTTTAAAATTCGCAAAATTTTGTGATTTTTTTTGTAATTGGATAGCTTTTTTCTGAATTTTTAATTATTGCCTGGTAATTAGAAATAGTTATACAGTAAAAGCTCGATTATCCGAATCAGGGCCGGATCAATGGGGGGGGGGAGCAAGGATGCACTGTCCCCCGCACCCTTTTCAGTATGCTAGTAAAGGTCATAGGAAAAAAGTTATAAAAACATTATATTGCATTCATTTTTCAAAAACATTAAGAGACCTATAAAAGGAAGGGGGAAATAGTATACTGTATTGGAAATCCGATTTCTTGAACCTTTTTTTTTACATTTTTCCGACTCGATTGTGCTTCTTCTTCTCCCCTTTCCCCTCCCCCGTCTATTCTTTTCTTAAACCGGATTAATTGAGGATGCAGATAGTTCAGATAATCGATTTCCAATAAGACATATATTATGTATAAATAAAAATATATTAAATATTTAATTCGTATTGAACAAAGTATAACAACAAAAACATTTAACTAATTAAAATTTGAGAAATTATATATATATAAAGTAAAAAATTACATACAAAATTAACAACGTTTAAATGCGAAAAATTGCAAACAAAATTAACGCTGTTTAAATGTGAAAAAAAAATGCATACAATGTTAACAATAATTTATAAATGGGAAAATTTATATAGAATTAAATTTTTAATTTTGGTATTTAAATGAGCACCGGCAGGGGAGGAGCAAGAGAGGCAGTTGACATCCCATCCCTGGAAAAATCGGAAGAAAAATTAATTTATGTTGAATAATATCAAGCGTAGCAAAAATTAATGTTTGTTTCTTTGAAGAAATGTAAATATTCATTTTACTTTTTACCTCTTTTGTCGGATGTATTTCATTTATTATTATGAAAAAAATATTTCTTATGTATATTATCAATATACATAAGAAAATAAGTTCCTTTTTTTCGCTTTGTTTTCGGGCATTTTTCGTTTGTTTATTGCATTATAATGATGTTGTATCTGCGCTCATTAATGAACGTCTAGACATAAATATTTCTTCTTAAAACATTGATTTTTTTTTTGTTGCCTTCCCCCCTCCTGCTGGAAATATTTTGTCCCTCCCTAGAAAGTTTCTGCCTGTTCCCTTTGGATATGTATCCAAGGAAGTGGTGTTGCGATCTTGAAACGCGTTATGTACAGTCGCTGAAAAAAATATCCGAACGCTAAGATTGATTACAGACTTCAAAAAAAAATATCTGGCAACGATTTTTTTTAGAAATTAGTGATCTGGTAACCTTCATGTTACGTACACGAAGGTTGCCAGATCACTAATTTCTAAAAAAAAAGTCGTTGCCAGATATTTTTTCTGAATTTTCTAATGAACCATAGCGTTCGGATACTTTTTTTGAGCGACTGTACTTGTACATACCAAAGATGGATTGCTGGTTCAGTAACTCAATTAATAATGTCTCTATAATGTCTCTATAATGGAAAGTCGTTGATCACTCGACTTGACATGGAGGCTTAGCAGATTATCTTGGTTACGAATCTTTCAAAAAAACGGTGACATGAAATAACATACTTGGGATTTACCTATATCTCCAAAAATGTAAGCTAAAGGTGATTTTATTCATAAAAAATATTAAAATTTATTGACAGTCGGCCCAAGGATGTGGCAACTTTTTTCTTAAATCCGTGTAAATTTACATTGGCTTCGTGTGGTTAGCGTGCTTGGCAACTGATCTGGGTTCGAGCCTTGACTAAGGCATGGATGTTAAGGAAGGCATGGATGTTTGTGTTGGTCAGGCCTTCTTCACAGACCTTCTACTATGGCATATAAATTGACATGCTCTTGTCAGAACTCTATAGCAAAGCAGCAGCTTGAGGTAATTTTTATTTATTCTGTAAATTTTTAGTTTTAAAATACATAAAGCAAAAATAAAAATTGAAATTTGTTGCTGACTTTTATACTTGTATTCACTACTTTGCTGTAATAGTAACTAAGGAATATGGCTATTAATCATTTCGCATGTTTTTCCTCAGACCTACTAGTACTAGGAGTTCAATTAGGTTTTTTTTTTACCTCCGCCACGAACATTTTTTCTACACATGGAGCTAAATGGCTGACCCCAAGGACCCAGAGAAGGTTGTGGGTAGGCAACCCATTGAACATCGGATGGGGAACAGATGGCAGATTCCAATCAATGGGCATCAGGTGTTTTCTTTAGCGTACAAAGATATGGCTCTCTCTTAAAAGGGGTCACAGCTTAATGTTCCATCGGACTGACGGCGTCCTTTCCAAGCACATAGGTCCTTGTCAAACAGACCCTTGTTGGAACTGGCCTACAGTGGCGAAATGCAGAAACTGTACCTTAGGAATAGACATGTTGGAGAACTAAATTGCATACTGTGGTTGGACCTCCGTAGCCCATGGCTGCTTGAGGATTCTGTATTTATATATGTATGGAAATACTCAAATAGTAGCCAGGTCTGCAATTTGCAACTACTTGCTTGTATCCGACTATAATGTGAGCCCAGACTACTATAAAAGCGCAAGGCTGCAAATAAATTAGAACTAGCTGAGACCCGCACAATCATTGCACGAATTTTTTTACAATTAATTTATGAATGTGTGATTACGTAAAAAATGTACACAAAACTCTTTCAGTTTCTTGAATAAAAAATTTAGAAATCTTTCCATATCAATTTAAAACTTTCCTAAAGTAACTGTACAATTCCATTTTCACGAAAAGGGAATTCACATATCCAAAGAAACACCTGGCATCCCTTCTAAGACCCGGTCATTATTTCCAAATTCTGCCCTATTACATGGCTACAATTCAAGACAGGTCATTTAAATACCAGAATATTTAGGCCCGACATTTAATATGTCATCTACAGTATATGTAACATTAAAAACGCAGTTCACAAGGATTCCCCAATTACTAAAATAAAAATGTACTATTGTCACTATTCATTAATATGAAAAACACCAGCATTTAGATAAAAATGAAAAGGAAATTAATTAACAGTGATAATAATTATGATAGGCCTCGCTGGCCTCGCGCTGAGGATGGAGGTGGGTGGGGCACTGAGGGCCGGATCTAGCGGAGGTCAAGGGGCCCATGCCAACCCCAACCCCTTTGAGAATGCTGTTAAGGGTAATAGAGGTGAAAAAATTATTAAACGTATGCATTTTTCAAGAAATTTTTAAGAATATGTAAAAAGGAAGGGAATGTTATACTTCTACTTATTTCCTGCTCGATTGTGTTTCTTGGTCCCACCATTTTTTTTTTTCTACATTGGATTTTAACCCCTCGGTTAGGAAGGGCCTCTGAAAAAAAAAAATTTTCAAAATTTATGAGAGGACTTGATATACACAACTGCTTAAAGTAATAGCCGGGAATTTTTCTCTATAGCTTTGAAGAAATGATATCAGATCGTAAACAATCAGATCGTCTTCCCTATTAGAAAATCCTCTCCTTACCACCTATGGGCTTAAACTCGGCATCTCAAAGTCGTTAGTTCTCTTAGGAATAAAATATTGAAACTTTAATATAAGTTTAAAACTAAGATAGTGTTTGGGATTTCAGAGCAACTTTGAGATTTCGTATAAGACGACCGGATCTCTGCCCCCCCCCTCCTCTCCCTCTGCTGATAAGTACAGTCGCTCAAAAAAGTATCCGAACACTATGGTTGATTACAGAATTCAGAAAAAATATCTGGCAACGATTTTGTCAGAAATTAGTGATCTGGCAACCTTCGTGACACGTGACACGAAGGTTGCCAGATCACAAATTTCTAAAAAAAATCGTTGCCAGATATTTTTTCTGAATTCTGTAATCAACCCTAGTGTTCGGATACTTTTTTGAGCGACTGTAGGTGGTCATATTATTTTGATACTAGATCGTGTGGGCTCACTCACGGAAATATTGAGCGTGTGCAGTTACCGTTCACAGCAAACTGGAACGTGTGCAGTAACTGCATACGCTCCAGTTTGCTGTGAACGGTAACTGGAGCGTGTACAGTTGCTGTACACGCTCCAGATATTTTTCCTGAATTCTGATAATCACGTGACACGAAGGTTGCCAGATCACTAATTTCTAAAAAAATCGTTGCCAGATATTTTTTCTGAATTCTGTAATCAACCATAGTGTTCGGATACTTTTTTGAGCGACTGTACCAAATTTACAAGGAAATTGAGTTTATTATTGTGCGCAATAGTGTAAAAAATGCTCATAGAACATTTAGCGTCCTTTAAATTTGCACAAATATATCCTGGCACCGGATTCTGCCAAATCCAATGCGACTGCACATCCAATAACTAATTTCCATTCCTTTTTAGCAAAGGTAGCTGAATTCTTCAATAAGCCTTTATATTGGTACATTGGTAATTCAACTTGTTAATAATCAATGCCTGGGAAAAACATTTGGATTACAATTATTGAATTATTATGGTCATTTAAAATTTAATTGTGCCTTCAGTTTGAAACAAAAGTGTTTAAAATGCAATTCATAACAAAAATTTTCAATTTTTGCCACTTTTACACAAATCAATCAACCGAGTTTATCAGAACTCGGCTGATTGCTTAATCTATAAGTGGCACCATTTTTTTTTTACACACAGTGTACTAAACGGCCAAATCCCAAATACATAAGGGTTCAGAACTTAGACTGGGCAGCTATTAATAGATGGAATCTCCCGTCAATGACAACGAACAACATTTTTTCTCCTTTACACTCGTCTGAGCCTATCTGAGAGTTATCTATTCTTCGAACAAAGCCAGTGAAATATTTTTAGGGGACCACGAAGTGAATGTGCACAGATTTGGGAAAAAAGATGCATAGGAAGTAACCAGGTGGCTCTAGTAGATACTGAGGTAGTAATAGTAGTCTTCTCTACCAAGTGTATATTGCAGTGGTGCATCTCTACATGAATAAGAGTGTAAAAAGGCTGAGGCTGCCTATCTTTTTCTTTAGTAGTTTTTCGTTTATGTTCTTAGTTATTTTTATTCATAGGTCTCAAAAACGTGATTTCGATGCTTATACTAACTAGCAGGGGTATACTCAAGTACGGGCCCATCGGGCTAGGATTCCTCAAAAAGACTTTAGGGCAAATACACAAAAAAACTTATGTAGATAAGTGCAACGTATAATAGACGGATAGGACACCCGAAATATCACAGGACAGTAATAGGACTTTTTACAAAAGTGTTGCCAGAGTAAGGGTTTTTCCATTAATCTGTTTTTTTTTTCACCCTAGTGGAATTTAATGTAACATTTCATTTAAGGGACGTTATGTGCAGTTCTTTCTCACCGAGAACAGAGTGAGAATTTGTGCAGATGAATCTCAACGCTGTCACAGTTGGGATTCCAACCTGAGAATATCAGATTATGATCTGATACCACTGAGACACTGATATAGCCGTTGCCAAAATTATCTAGTGCATCAGTTGTAAATAATCACAGGATAAGTCCTGTAGACATGGAACTCATGAAATGATGATCTAGTTCATGTTTTGACGATTACTGATGTTCTCCTGCATGTGAACAACGATTTAATATCTCATCCACTGGAAGATTTCTTTGCGAATTTTACCTCCACAAGAAAATTCTTTTTCCCCACAATGACAAAGAGTGTGACGTAAAAGCTCAATGTCGTCAAGTGTCTGTAATATATCCGTATACCGCCTCAAAGGATATTTATTTTCTTAGATTTGTTTTTCAAAAGGGGTCATGTTTGACATTCTCTCCCTCTCCCGAAATAAATCTGTCTGCTGTTGCGCTCATTTCACCGTTACCTTGTGCAACTAGGATTGGTTACTTTTGTGATGGGGTACGAAACGACTCAGAAGTTTCACATGATTGGCCGACTCTCAATTACAAGTTAGGAAGAATGCCAAAAAAAAAAACTTCGGAAAGAAAAAGTCGTCGTTCGCCAGCTGCGGAAGTCGTCAAATTTAACAATCGGCTCTTAACTTTTAAGCATAAAGAATCGGTGGCACCAATTTAGACTTTGTACCTGACGAAAAGATCTGTGTAAAACGTACTACACACAATGAGTTAAATGGCAAGGTCACAAAGATCCCATGGGCTCTTAGAAGGTTGGGGAAAGGGATCCACTAGACCAGGGGTTCTCAACGTGAGGTACGCGGTTAAATGTTTTGGGGTATGCCGAGAGAGCTCAAAAGTCGCTAGATCTAGTAACAAAGTCGCTAAGTTGGCATTATTATACTATAGCTATCTAAGGGACCTGGGTTCGAGCCCCGGATTAGGCATGGATGTGTGTGTCGTTTTTCTGCTGAGGTCCTGCCATCCTCTCAGATCTCCTACTGTGGCATATAAACTGACAGGCTCCTGTCAGACCTCTATGGCAAGCAGCTGCTTGAGGGGGTATTTATTTTTTTATTTATAGTTTTATCTATCGATATAAGGAGTACGCCAGTTACATACATAATTCCAGGGGGTACGTGAAGCATAAAAGGTTGAGAACCACTGCACTAGACAGCTGTTAGGGTACAGATGGAAGCCTCCCATCAAGGTCTCCCAGCGTTTTCTTTAACAAACACAGATTATGGCTCTTCTACGCATGGAACCATGGCTTAACATCCCATCCGATGGACAGCGGGTTTTCCAAGCGCAGCGGCATCAAACTTCGCACAGAGGGGAAGTCTGGAGGTAGTATACTAGTACAGTTGGGACCCGAATCTGGGAGCTACAGATTACGAGCATGTCGCGCTACCGACTGAGCCAAACCCCTTCCCTCGACACACTTATAACAACAGATGCTTGGAGATGAACAGACTACCAGGAATAAAAATCCGTATCCAGTTCTAATCTCGAATGCGGGATTTTTTGCTATGACGATAGAATCTCTATCGTTATATACAACAATTGGATATTTCTTACAACGCCACCTATATCATTGGGAAGTTTTGTCAAATTTAGCTACTAAAGAAACAACGAATTTTGCACCTTCATTTCTCAAAACCTTTTTTTTTTCTTTGGTCTGTTAGAAATAATATTTTATTATTTGAGATAAAAAAAAGAGAGAGAAAAACAAACTTAAAGAGATTTATGTTTTAAATATATGGTAGCTTATAATTAAATGCGAGTATTACCTGTTTGCCGAATGAGGCAAGACCTTGCAAACATTAAAAGCTACTGAAAATAAAATACTGCTGTCGCAATCAATGTGTTCACATTTACTGAAAGATATTCTATACGTTAGCAAAGGAAAATTACGCGCAATTTGCAACTCAAGCCTATCTTGATGGTAAAGTTTCCAACTGTTGACTTCAGCTGTTGAATAGTGTTTCAATTGCAAATTACACATATATTTTTTTTTCTTTATTAGCATATGAAATAGCCTTTCATGAAATAAGTTTTTTTTCTTGCGATATCTGCATTTTATTTTAAGTAGGTTTTAAGAGGCTTGTTGAATGTCCTCAGCGTTGTCCTGATTACATTCCATTGGGCTTTTTCTCGCTCAGAGATAGATTCGACATTTTAACGTAACATGAGGTGGCCAGGGCGAAGCCTTTAGGAGAAATTTCGGACTGTGTGGTCAAGAATTTAGGGAATTAGGTCGAGGTGGGGGGAGGGAGATGGGTAGAGTCCAAATCTGTTAAAAAAAAGAACTCAAACCCTTTCAAGAGAGTAAACGGCGCGCAGCTCGCTTTCATTGGGCATGTCCCATTGGAAGACTGTCAAATGTTATGTCAACATACATTGCCGGCGAAGGTAGGTGTCTTTCACGGAAGAAATTGCAACTATTATTTATATGTAGTGTTTCCTTTTTTTACATGTCGGTTGGGATGTTTTAACTCTGCACTGCACTTTTTTGCATAATAAATAAAAAATAAATATCCCCTCAAGCAGCTGCTTGCCACAGAGGTCTGATAGATGCCTGTCAGTTTATACGCCATAGTAGAAGGTCTGAGTGAATGGCAGGACCTCAGCAGAAAAACAACACAAACAGCCATGTCTTACCCGGGGTTCGAACCCAGGTCCCTTAGATCAGGTAGCCAAGAGCGCTAACTACTCGGCCACGGGACGGCTAAACACTAAGCTAAATGTTCAGGTCATAATCCCAGGGCTCAGGGAAGGTTGGTGGAAGTAAACCCACTGGACAGCTGTTAGGAAACAAATGGAAGACTCCCATCATGGGTCATCGAACGTGTTATTTAACGCGCACAGAATATGGCTCTCTGCACACCTTGTCATAGTTTTACGTCCCATTCGACGGACATCGGCCTTTCCACTCCCAAAGTTGTAAAACTAAAAAGTGAAAGTACGAAAAGGAAATTGTTTAAGGTATATGTGCGCCAGGAAAATTTGCCCCCACGTTGAGATTGTTCTCAACGTGGGGTAAGCGTACCCCCAAGGGGTACGCGGTAAAATTTTTTGGGGTACGCCGTGAGAGCTCAAAAGTCGCTATATCTTCCATTTTCCAATAAAGAAGAGTTGATTGAGATATCTTGTGACAATAGTTTAAGAAGAATTCATTCTAAAAAGCCATTGATTAGTTTTTGGGGTGGAGAAGGAATATCCGACTTTGTCAAGAATTGCAGTCAAATATTTGTTACTTTTCACAACAACTTTTTTATGTGAAACTAGTTTTTCATCTTTAATTGCTTTAAAAAATAAATATAGGAACAGGCTGGATGTTGAAGATGACTTGCGACTCTACCTTAGCAAGATAACCCCAACCATTGATGAACTGTGCAAGCGTAAACAAGTGCAACCATTTCACTGATTACCCAGTAAAATATTTATAATTTTATAAGATTTGTTAAATTGTTTATATCATTTTTTGTGTTTATCGATATATGTAATTTATGAATACAAAATTTAATGTGTGTATATATATATATGTTTTATTTTATTCCCATTGTTATACTATAACTATAGTTTTATCTGTCTATACAAGGGGTACGCCAGTTACATACACATTTCCAGGGGGTACGTGAAGCATAAAAGGTTGAGAACCACTGGTTTAAGGGATTCATAACTGCAAATTGTTTGCGGATCGAATTATTAGTTCGAAAGTTACAAAACTGAATATAAGAATGAACATTTGAGAAATAACGTTAGTTTTTAACATTAGTGAATTTCCACATGTATACCGTTCATGCCCTGGATATGTCCAATGGGAATTCCACTTCTTGCCATGCACGCTGCAGCATATCCCTTGTCACTTGTTCAGTCGATTCTCTTATTCTGGCTTTCAAATGAATTAGGTCTCGAATTTTGCTCATGTAAACATGATTCTTTAGAAACCCAACAAGAAAGAAATCAAGAGATGTGAAATCAGGGTTCCTTGGTAGCCATAGTATTGGACAATTTCTGCCAATCCATCTATCAGAAATGTTGAACTAAGAACTTCTGTAACATACCTTGAGAAATTTGGCGGTGCACCGTCTTGTCTGCTGGCTGCCCGTGAAACTCTTTGAATCTGATGCCTTTTATGTATTTGGAGTAAATGCTTCCCGAAACCTCACCATTTTTTGTCGGACATCCTGTATATAATGTTACACAGGCCCTGATTTAGAGAAACAATCGAGAGCGGTGGCCAAGAAACACAATTGAGACAAAAATATGTAAGGAGGGGGGGGGGGGGGCAAGACACTTGATTTCCAATGCAGTATAACGTTTTACTCTCCGTTTTACGGGTTTCAAAACATTTTCTTGAAAAATGCATGAAATGTAGATAAATTTAATAAGTGTTTGCTTCTTTTACCCTTATTCAGATTCTGAAAGAGGGGGCCATGGCCTCCTTGCCCCCCCCCCCCCCTCCCTAGATCCGGCCCTGGTGTTGCATATTGAAATGAATTTTCTACATCTGATAAAGCTCTAAAATATTGGAAACAGATCCTTTGTAAAGGTATTGCCAGTGTTTCGCAAGGAGCTCTAGCATCATATATATATACTGAGATTCCAACACATAATACGTCTCGTGACAACGTTGTAGCGGTATAAGTCAGTGAGACCGTGACAGCGATATAAGTGAAGCAGACGAGCTCTTCGAGCACCAGTTAGAGTTGGATTGAGCGTCAGAATGGGCAAAACGAGCGACTTTGAAAGTGGCATGATAATTGATGCTAGGCATTCAGGTTCTATCGTCTCCCAAACGATGATCCTTCTTGGCCTTTTCACGCAAAACCCTTTCAAGGGTTTACCGAGAATGGTGCGAAAAGCAAAAAAATACCAGTGATCGGCGATCTTGTGAATGAAAAGTGTGCAAGTGAAAAAACAGGTTACAACCAGGCAAATCACAGCAGAATTAAATATTGGTGTGCAGAAGGTCATCTCCAAACACACCACTTGAGGGACTGCAACAACCAACACCATGTAGAGGGTCGATGTTGTCAGAAAAGAACATGAAAGTACGTTTCCAGTGGGCGCAGGTACATCGACACTGGGCCATTGAGGACTGGAAAAAGGTAGCTTGGTCGGACGATTCAAGGTTCCTTTGCATCATGCTGATGGAAAGATTAGAATTGGCGCAAACAACATGAGGCCATGGAGTCATCTTTTCTGGTGTCAACAGTACAGGCCAGTGATGGTTGTGTGATGGTGTGGTGAATATTTTCCTGGCGCACATTAGGCCCCCTGATAAACATAGAAGGACATCTGAATGCCACGACATATTTGAACACAGTTGCTGACCAAGTTATCCCTTTATGTCTACAGTTTATCCTCGCTGAGATGGACACGTTCAGCATGATAATGCACCTACTCGCAAGACACGTATCGTCACCGAATGGTTCCAGGAACATGCCTGCCCAGTCCCCAGATCTAACCCTATTGAGCATCTTTGAGATGTGTTCGCAATGAGAGTGCTGCCGTCCAATTAGCAGCAACTGCGCGACATAGCCATTTCCGCATGGTAGAACATTCCTGCACAATTCATCCAGCATCTTGTTAGATTCATGCCCCGACGAATTCGGGTTGTTCTGAAGGCCAAAGGATGGACATCTGCGTGGTAGATGTACTGGTAAACTGGCATCTCCGTGTATTTGTCGCACAGTTACCAACATAACAAGAGATAAATTTGCTCCAAAGCGCAAACAATTCAAAAAGACTGAAATTCATCGGTTGTCATTACTTTAGCATCATGTGTATTGATTTTTAAGCTTACTCCATTTCAAGACTCATCATCAGTACATATTAAGAAAAGAATTGAAGTCCTGAAAATAGCTAGTCGACGAAATCGTCCGCATCAGTTTAATCCCAAAATTTTAATCCTCTAGACCAGTGGTTCTCAACCTTTTATGCTTTACTACCCCTGGAAATGTGTATGTAACTGGCGTACCCCTTGTATAGATAGATAAAACTATAGTTATAATATAACAATTGGAATAAAATAAAACATATATATACACACACACACATTAAATTTTGTATTCATAAATTGCATATATCGTTAAACACAAAAAATGACAAACAATATAACAAATCTTATAAAATTATAAACATTTTACTGGATAATGAGTGAAACAACTCACGGCATACCACAAAAAATTTTACCCCGTACCCCATGTTGAGGACCCCTACTCTAGACCAATGCTTCTCAAACCGTGGGCAGTGGAATCGACAGGAAGGTTTCCAATGTCAGTTTCAACTTCACCAAAACCAACTACCTCGACATTATCAGCTGGAAGTAAAAAGAGAAAACCGATACCTAATGGAAACATCCTATATAAAACAAGTTTAATATTAGATGATGAAGACGCCCCCAAAAATTTCTGAAACGCTTTCATTGGGAACCCTTGGTATAGATCATCTCAATCTCAAGCATCTCTACCCCTATCAAAATCCGTAGGTAAAATAGTATCATCACTAATCGTAAGAATTTTAGCAGTAATTGAATCTACTCCAGAAGACTTGTACAGCTACAATTATCACCCAAATTAACTTTGGAGCGTGTTAGAGAAGTAATATTAACACGAGACATGTATTATATTTCGTCGTTGTAAACAATGAGAGCAGAACTACTTTTAAAAAGGAAATAATCGGAACCAATTTCAGCTCCCTGTACGTCCTGGTGTTTTCGATACCTAGTACATCTATAAGTACTTGAAATTATTAGCTAAAAAAAACTGTTTTTTGCCCTGAGTGGCTTAATATTACCTATAATAACATGATATGAAGTTAATTAGGGGACAATTATAGTTGTAGAAGTCTTCTGGATTAGATTCAGTTGCTGCTAAAATTCTTAGGACTGGTAATGATACTATTGTCCCCTCAGGGCAAAACGAAATTGTTTTCAGCTAATCGTTTCAAGTGTTTCTTGTTTACAGGACATTTTCCTGTGATACTTTACAGCTGAATCAGTCCATCTATACTCTAGTTCACATAAAAAAATGGAGGGTCAAAATCTGACGATCAGAGAAAGCAACAACCAGTGAAAAGATGTCACACCCACATGAGTTCTAACAAGAACAACTCGCAGATGCATTTGCAGATTAAATAAAATAAATAAATACCCCCTCAAGCAGCTGCTTGCCACAGAGGTCTGACAGGAGCCTGTCAGTTTATATGCCACAGTAGAAGATCTGAGAGGATGGCAGGACCTCAGCAGAAAAACGACACAAACAGCCATGCCTTACCCGGGGCTCGAACCCAGGACCCGTAGATTACGGCATAGTAATCAGGCGTTAATCTTACTTTTCATTGGATTTCGTGGTTAAGAATACTAAGCGACAATGGACAAGAATCTCTGAAGAGTAATTGCCGCTTCCATTCTGAATGTGAAACAGGATATAGAACTAATAATTATTATATATTCAATCATGTTATTTATTCTCAAACAATTTAGCTTCTTTACTGTAAGAGAAGTTCCCCTTTTGTTATTATTGCCACGAATGCCAAAAAGGGCTTATCGGTTTAGTCAGATTCTGTTACGTAGCAAACCGAATTGGGTAACTGTCCTCTTAATGACGTAACACGGTTTGCCAAGCCCGGGTGCAATTTAATACGAGAGGATTCCCTCAAGCACGCGCAACTCATCAACTCTATTACATTTGGAAAAAGTCCTCTTTGTTCAATGTGAACCTTTTTCCTCAATGACAGGTATGCCTCTGGTTGATAATATTCTTTTAGTGGTAGCTATTCATTGGAATTAATTTAGAGGGACACTTAATTATTTAAGAAAAATAAATAAATATGGAATTCAGGCGTCTTCTCATTAGTAAAAGAAAACTGCTACAACTATTGCCACTGATTCCTCTATATCCTCCCGCTCCCAAAAAGGAAAAAAAAAATAGCGATTCTAGAATTTGTATAAAACCGATGTTCAAGATATATTCAGTTTGATTTACCTGGTTGGAACGAAAGTTGATGAACCTCGTGCAAGAGTCTCAAAAAAACTCTACCTAGATTATATTAACTGTCCAAAACGATCTGTCAGTCTTCCCTTTTGAAAAAAAAATTCGTCAAAAATATTAAAATTATCACCATCGGAGAGATGGATGGAACACTTGTGCTAAACTATGGCCGATCTCATGCATCATCATCATCCTCACAGGAGAATGGAGCGCATCATCATCCTCACAGGAGAATGGAGCGCATCATCATCCTCACAGGAGAATGGAGCGCATCATCATCCTCACAGGAGAATGGAGCGCATCATCGCATTGCAGTTCAAGCTTAAGTACCACTTACAGACCTTTATTACTATATTATAAACTTGCCTTTGTTTCAGTCATTACGATGATTCACTACTACAGACAGGAGTGTTATATTCTATCAGTTTGCTGTTCAATGTACCGGAAACAACGCAATGTTGCGTTTAGTAGGAAAAAAAAACTACGGGAGTTAAAAGCCCGTAGACTCGGGCAGTGATCCGATCCATGGCTGTTGGTACCTCTAGCAGATGTTGCTTCTACAGAGGAGGGAACAAAAGGAAAAAGAGAGACAAATTTAGCATCCGTCGGTTGCTGCTTGGAGCGGAAGAGAAGTCCTCCCGATGATCATCAGTGCAAGGCCAGCAGCACTGCACACTTTGAATGGCAGCTAAGAATAACGACAACACCCTTTGTTGATGACACTATTCTTCAGCATCCTGTTCAGACTACTTTTGTTCTATTCATAGTGTGGATCAGGAGGAGACAGAAAAGGATGCTGGTGCTGCCAATTGTTCCGTGTTAATTATGAACTTTTTCTGACGCTATCGCTTTGACTGTTTGCCCTGAGAGTGAAGGGTTGCTTCTATCGCGAAAAATAGTAATTAATAAATCTCAAGCGTATTAAAGATTTAAAAGTATTAAAATGATTCAGAAGAAAAATAATGTATTTTGAGGTAAATGAAAAAAAGAGTATTTTATATCTATTAAAGATAATTGTTTACTGGAGTGAATTATCTTTAGCATTGTGGTTCCTGCGACCTGGGGGCTGGGGTTGGCTCAGCCAGCAGCTCGCCAGGCTCGTAATCTGCAGTTCTCAGGTTCGAGTCCCACTTGTGCCAGCGCTTGGATTTATCGCTACTAAACCCCCATCCTACCCTCAGTCAGAAAAGATGGACTTAGATAAGCAGTCGTCCGTCGGATGGAACTTAAAGCTGTGGCCCTTGTGCAATAGAGCCATACCTTGTGCATATTGAAAAAAAATGCTGTATGACCTTCGACGGGAGGCTACCATCTGTCTCCTAATAGCAAATTAATGGGTCCTTTTCTCCAACCTTCTATGAGCTCTTGACGTCCTTGTGACATGGCCATTTAGCCCATTGTGTGCAAAAAAAGTGCTGTGCAGATGGAAAAATAGCACAACCTTGTTACCTGCCATTTGAAGTTGGTGAAAATTTTAGAATCCCGATATATAATGACGCCAGGTGTGGAGGCTGCTCTTGAGAAGTCAGTCTGTTGTTTCCTCACTGAACCTGACTACATCAACGTCACTATGGGAAATAAAATGTCTTGGGAATTATGCGTCTCATCCAACAGTGACCGCATCTGCTTGATTAATGATCTTCAGCAGGGAGTCGGCTGGTTCGGTTCCTAACACCATATCATTTTCTCTTTCACCTCACGTGGTCTTAGAATTTAGCACTCAGCTATTATTTTGTTCTCTCTGATGAAGAATTCCCGTTATTTTATAGTGCTAATGAGTATGTTATCCGTCGCCAATAGTTTAATCCAACGAAACGTTTTTAACTTATTAGCGTCTTTCAACCATTCAAGAAAATGAAGGTGAACACTTCCTATTATACGTCATATAGTCGTTCTGAAAAACCATCAACAGAGTTCTTCCTCGCCTTAATTTTTCACTCGATGTCTCTTTACTTACTCAATGTTTAAAATTAAATTGTTCGTTGCTAAGTCTGTTCTCAAATCCTTATCAAATCCATTGAACTTAAAATGCTCTAACCTGTGAATACCTAATTTCGCACTAGATTAGAGCACTTCACTAAGACTTTTCGCACTTCACTAAGACTCTTCTTAAACTGATCCCCATTTTTTAATTTCCAGAATAAGGAAGAAGATTTTATTTTACGTCTCTTTAGATGAACAAAAATTTAAATGAGCATTTTTATGTTATCGCAAGTTTCCAAATCCTCTTTCTAGCTACCATGAACCCGATTTGAACGTCGACTAAGAGACAAAAACAACACTACCACATCCTACAAAAAAAAACTGTAATTACAAATAATTCTGTTTAAAACTCACAATTTTGATGTAAAAATTTCAAAAATAAACGGTAAATAGTTATGAACATTAAGTTTATTAAGATTATTAATTCGGCGAAGGAAATACACTGGTTTCCATAAATTAAGGAAAATCCCTATGTTAAGGCAATGGAAAGTTAACGTTAAAACTCAATAACTTCTAAAATAATTTTTTTTTTTCGTTTTAGAAAATGTGATTGCAGATGAAGATCTCAATCAAATAAATCAATATCTCGATTTTCAACAATATTCGTTCAGTATTTAATGAGTTATGTAAGTTTGAATGTTTAGCGATAACAATGGCAGCTACAAAAATTGACTTCAGAAGTTAATAAAATTGTATCAAAGTGTTTAATAAAATAAGTTTGTATTTTTGAACTTCGTGTATAGAATTTTTTCACTATTCTTCAGTTTTCTATAAGTTTCTTAACACTGGGATTGCTGTTGTTAAATATTCAAACTTCCATAACTCATTAAATACTGAACGAATATTATTGAAAATCGAGATATTGATTTATTTGATTGAAATATTTATCTGCAATCACATTTTACTACACAGGAAAAAATCTTATTTTAGAAGTTATAGAGCTTTGACGTTAGCTTTCCATTGACTTAACGTAGGGATTTTCCTTAATTTATGGAAACCAGTGTATATTAACATATACAGAATCTCGAAAAAACAACAGGATATTCTTTAGGTTTTTTTACAGAGGAAATACACTGTTCGACATAGAAAATGTTACACCATGAAGGAATGCACGAAATGAGACGAAACTTACTACACATATAGGGGCCGGAGGTAGCTCAGTCGGTAGCGCGTTAGGCTCGTAATCTGCAGTTCCCAGGTTCGAGTCCCAGCTGGGTCAGCGTTGAGATTTATCTCCGCAAAATTTCCGCCCTGCCCACGGTCAGTAGGGGACACCGATGGGCTTGGAAAGATCGCCGTCCGTCGGATGGGATGTTAAGTTGTGGCCCCATATACGAGAGAGCCATATCCTGTGCACGATAAAGAACACGCTGGATGGCCTTGACGGGAGGCTACCATTTGTCTCCCAACGTTTGTTCTGGTGGGTACCCTCCCCCGACCTTCTCTGAGCCTTCGGGGGTCCATGTAACCTGGCCATTTAGCCCATGGTGTAGAAAAAAGTGCCGCTCAAAGGTAAAACAACCCAAGACGAGGGGGTCGTGCAGAGGCATGAAGTCGTTTGCCAATGACGTCCCATACGTTCTCTATTGGGGGGAAGTCTGGGGATCGTGCTGGTCAAGGCAGCACCTGGACATCTTGTAGGCACTGTCTGCTGACGTTGGCGTGTTGAAATTGGGCTTCAGGGATACCAAGAGATACGGCAACAAACCAGACTTCAGCACCTCATCAATGTATCATCGTGTTGTCATTGCACCCACTAGGCGTGCGAACCATGAACGGCTGTTGAAACTGATAGCACCCCAAACCATGACACAAGACTGAGAAGCCATATTATGCTCATGGATGGCAGCAAGAATAGCCCAGTGATCTTGTCGTCTCCAGACTCTCAATCAGCAATCGAAGCGTTCTGATATCCACTCTCACTACGGCGACCCACGTTACCTTCCTCCAACCAATGTCGCCAAATTCGACCTACAGTTGTTGCATCCTGATGCATTTTAGCCGCGATGCGACTCAGGGACCAACTAGTCGTACACAGCCCTATGATGAAGCCTCTGGTAAAGGTGTCCATGTGATGGTAGTATTCCCGATGACGTCGCCCAGGGTTTCTTACTCCTCACACGTGCTTTCGCCACCGAGATCACTCCGATGAGTGGTCCACATGGCCAGGTGAGGACGACCAAACTTTTGGCCCTGTTATCTCCCTCATCTTTCACGTGATTGGTTCGTCGCTGCATCATTTATATAACCAAACTGTCGACACATATGCACCTATTTGCATGCGCTCCGAGAAATACTTCCTGGTGCCGGATATTAGTTGAGAATTAAAATAATAGCACTAAAAGAATAGCAACACATTTCTTGGGAGTCATTGGCTTCAGGATCACCTAGAGCCAAACTGAAGATAAAGTCAATTCAATGACGATTCCTAATGATGGAGTTGATGATATTGACTAAAATTTATTAATATATGCAATTAATTATTATAAATATATGCAGTTAAATGTAATAAACTATTTACTTAGAATTTTTACATTTTATTTAAGAAATTTTATTTAAAAATTAAGAGAAATTTTAGAGAAACCTGTTTCTTGAGAGCATGCCAAATAGCTTAATTCTCTCATAGGGTAAAAATCAATATTTATATATATATCAATATCAAGTATGTAACGAAATATTATATTTGATTATAAATTATTCTGTTATATATATATATGTGCAAAATATAATTATTCAAATTCATACTGATAAACTAATAGCTTTGCGGGTCACTATGATTAAAATACTTATACTCTGTAAATTTATTGAATAAAGAATAATTTCAAAAAGAAAAAAAACTATTTTGCTTGTGTGCACTTAAGAAGGTGTCGTTGCCATGACGTAGGATTTTTAAGCAATCATCTTCAAAATGAAACTTTCTTAATAAATTACTGTTTGATTCTGTTTTGCTCCATATTAAGAGTAATTCAATTTGATTACGTTTGGTTTCATGTTAACTTTGTTTGTAAATATTAGATAAACTTAGAAACATTTAAGGATAACTTTATACCCTTAAATTTTGGGACTAAATGAAATATTTTTCGCATGAGCAGGGGTGGAGCCAACAAGGAAAACGTTGCCCCCGAAAATAAAGGCACCAGCTCTCCTGGAAAGACACTCACTATAAGCTCTGTTGGCCAACCCTCTGAGAAGATGACCACGAAAAAGGAGTTTGTTACAATGACAGAATCCAGAACAAAAGTAGGTAGATTTCTTCTAGATTAAGAAATGAAATTTAGATTTCTTTATTTAGATATTTAATGCTCGAAAAGAATTAATAAACTAACTAGTATTAGGTTGAAAAACTGCAGCTGTTTTATTCTCTTTCTTTTATCATCTCTCATTTCGATCCTATGATTTTCACTGATTAATAATCACGATTACAATAAAAAAAATTCTTTTTGAACTCTGTTTAAACGCATTTATACAGTGAAAAGCTTCAAATGTAATAAATGATATAATCAGGGGAAAAAAAAGTTTTTTTTTTTCTGTTCAGACTGGAATAATTCAGAAACAATTCAGATTATCTTCTTTTAATTTTTTTATTTTTTACAATGAAATTGTAAAATTTTAACAATAATAAATTAATTAATAAATGCTGAATAAATTAATGGGAGAAATAAAAGTTTCCCTTTAATTTATTCAGCATTTACATTGGTGAGCAAATGTTAAATTGCAATCTATATTATGTAAATAGGAAGCTAATTGCGAAGCACTATAACTTCCAAAATAATATTTTTAAAATGTGATAGCAGATAAAAATCTGAATCAAATATATCAATGTCTCGATTTACAACAACATTCCTTTAGTATTTAATGAGTTATGGAAGTTTGAATATTTTACAATAGCAATGCAAGTTATGAGAATTTATCTCAGACCTAAGACTTCATAAGTATTATTATTTCAAACGATTTAATTTTTTAAAATAAGTGTATATTTTAGAAATTCGTGCAAATTAATTCAGTATTCGTCAATTTTGTATATTTTCAATGCCTGGCATTGTTGTTAAATATTCAAACTTCCATAACTCATTAAATACTGAACGAATATTGATGAATATTGAGATATTGAGATATTTGATTGAGACTTTATCTGCTATCACATTTTTCAAAATGAAAAACTTATTTTAGAAGTTATAGAGCTTCGACGTCAGCTTCTCATTGACATAGCATAGGGTTGTTCCGTAATTTACGGAAACTAATGTACTAACTGCAGTATGATAAATTTAGAGTAGTCCCACCGAAACTAACTCTACATTTGAATGCTTATGTATGGTCAAAATATGTTGGAGAGAAATAAATGTTTATTAGCAAGAGTGAAGAGTTCATTTGTTTTTACAGTTTTTGGGTGGCTGACTGAAGTTCCTTTAATTAATTGTTCTTTTAGTTTTCCGTGGCTCAGTCTTCATTTATTAGTCATTCTCAAATATCAGCAAAATTAACAATATTATTCTTGTTGTTGTAAATTGTTTTTATTTTGCTTTCCCTTTTTACGATACTCCTAAATTAAGTCACTCAAAAAGGAAAAACGAGATAAATAGCCATCTACAATTATTAAGTAGGAAATTATAAATAAAGAACCACCTATTTTCCACAACCACTGATGACTCTATGCCTTTAATTCCGCACTTACTGCTCCACAGTTGCTTTTATTAACCCTTTCAGGACCATAAGGTTTCTAAGAGTAAATATTAGTAATGTAACTGTTTATTTTAGTTTGTTTAGACGTAAAATAAATAAAAATCATGAGAAAAGTACATAACAATGTGTAGTTTTTTTGGAATTTTATGGGAAATATTTTTCCCAATGGACTATAAAGGTAACTCAAATTATAGTTAGGCTTATTATGCAATGTCTTTTATTTATTGGTTTATTAGAACAAAATGTTAACTAAAATAATACAAAATTATGAAATAAAATTACTATACAAAATGATGTGCTAATTATGATATTCTGCGAAGCAATTTCTTTTGGTAGTGAGGCAAAGATGGACATTGCACATAGTACATATATTATGCGTCTTGACAATTCTGTTTTTGTTTTCTAAACGTTCCCGTTTACGTAATTGCGTTCGGCATACGTTCTATTTTGCATTCTGTATAAAAAATTCAGATAAGGTTATAATTAAATACGACAATCACCAATTTTAAAATGGGAAAAATGTTACCCTTAGTCGTGAAAGGGTTAATTTGGAGACAAATTGTAATCGCTTAAGCATCGACCAAGTTTTGCGACCCCTTCTCACATTGAAACAAAATTTAAATTATGTAAAAGTTAATATTTATTTGTTTGAACTTAGGAATTTCGAAAAAGCGTCTACGTTTTATAGATATAGATTTAAATATTTAGCTTCACTTTTACACAAAATATACTCATATCGTTTATTAGTAATGTTACTAATTTTGTTAATGTATTTAAAAAATGGAAAAAAGCTCTAAACATTTTCAATTCAAAGTCATATGGATGTATTCACATTTTCATTGAGAATATTCAAAAGAACTACTTTACCTTTTTTGTTTTTGAATCATTATTACATTAGTTTTGCATTTTCCTTTAATTGCTGATTTTAACCATTTGATAAGCATAGACGATGCACTATGGAATACGACATAGTTGAGCACATACTAATTAATATAATGGTTTTAAAGGTACAAATACGTTTCGAAGGAAAATCTTCCCCCGAAATGTCTTTGCCTAATATCCTGACAGTAAAGGCTCAAGTGCTTTTAAGGAATTAAAAATTAGGAACAATTTCTTTTAATAAAAAATAAATCTTTATATGATGTAAAATTCGGATATCATATTGGAAGATGTTTTCCAAAATAAAGCAAAGTACCGATTACACTGGGCAACAAATTTCAATAAAAGTCATGCCTCTTAGATAAAAGTATCTATTTCTTAAGATTTCAAGGTGCTGAACACGAATATGACAATGAAAATGCAAAACTGGCTACGATTTCTGAGAAATACGCACCAGTTTCTTATATAATAGAATAATACGCACATATGACATGTATCGGTAAAACCCCGCTACTACTTCCGACGTCACTTTGCCTGTCGCTTGTATAGCTGCTCAGGATCATCTCTGGCGAGAGTCAAACAGTAGTCCGCCAACATCGAACTGGACCAGTTTCCCTGGTATCGTTTCTCCATCGTTGCAATGTCCTGTTGAAAACGTTCACATTGCTCATCACTAACCATGCCGCAGTTGTCGGGGAAGATATCTAAGTGGGAATGGAGAAAGTGGATCTTTAAAGACATATTGCAGCGAAGATTATGATACAGAAACAACATGTCCTTAACCAGTTTCTTATAGTTGTCTATCTTGACATTCCCGAGGAATTCGGTTGATACCAGACGAAACGCGTCCCAAGCCTTTTTCTTGTCACCTTGAAGCAGGTTGTCGAACATCTCTGAACAGCTCGCGGATCTGAGGACCCACAAAAATTCCCTCTTTAATTTTCGCTTCGTTGAATCGAGGGAATTTGTCAGCCAAGTACTTGAAAACTGATGCAGTCCGGTCCATGGCTTTTACGAAGTTTTTCATCACACCGAGTTTGAAGTCTAGGGATGATAGCAGGATTTTGTGCGTTTCTGCCAGTGCTGGGTGTTCCACATTCTTCTCTCCGGCTTTCAGAGATTTCCTGAGGCCAGTTTCTCTTCACGTAGTGCAAGTCTTTGCTCGGCTGTCCCATTCACATAAGAAGCAGCAGTACTTCGTATATCCCAGCTGCAGACCCATCAACAGAGCCACTACCTTCAAGTCACAACAGAGATGCCAGCCACACTTGCTGTATTGAAGACAGTTCAACAGCTGTTTTAGGTTGTCATAAGTTTCTTTCATGCAGACAGCATGTCCGACCGGAATGGATGGAAGTCGATTTCCATTATGCAGCAACACCGCCTTGAGACTCAATTTCGAGGAGTCTATGAATAGTCGCCATTCTTGAGGGTCATGTTTGATTCCGAGGGCATTCATCAGGCTATCTACATCGGAGCAGAACAAGGTCATCTTCCTTTCCTAAGTAAGGTGCAAACTGCTCATGACGAGTTCGAAACGAAGTCACTCGGGCATTTTCCTTGAGAAGATTTCATTAAGTCTTGATCCAAGTAACTCTGCTTTGGCTTTGGACAACTAACAGATCTCAAACAGAGCATTCATTTCTTCTTCGGTGACAATGTGTGACGAACCGTGGAGGACATATGGATCATCATTAGACACCGAAGGCTGCAGAGAACCCGACGCCGGTTCGCCTCCCTCTTCATCGTCTGAATTGATGGAAAATTCTTTTGGAGGTTCGGTAATGGGAAGGCCTTCGCTGTGTGGAACTGGTCGGAGAGCAGATTGTATATTCGGGTACGCTTTTGTTCACTTCTTTTTCCTTGTGATGCCTCCAGAAACAGGTGGAATCCATTCAGAAGTAGCAGTCATTTGCGTGATTGCTTGGCTCTCTCCAAACCATAGGAGCAGCAACAGAATCGCCACCTTTTCATCTTTCAGCCACTTTGGAAGATTTCTTGCACACATACTGCAGCATACGTATGGACCAAGGCCTTGTCCTGGTCCCCGATCTTGCATCCAAAATAAAACTCATACTCCGCCTTCACTATTAGAGTAATGGCTCTTTTCTGGCTTGCAAACGTCACTTCCCCGCAAATATAACAAAATTTATCTGCAGTATTAACACAGTTACGAGGTATCATTACTGCTGGATTAAAACTGCAAGGATCACTTGTGGGTTTCAAGGGGGTCGCTCAAAAGACTTGTTCGCCCTACGAGACGTCGCTTATAACTAACGATTGCATCATCTTTTGTCCGCGATGTCATGACTCAACTACATTGCATCAGACAATGATGCAATACCTCCAGGGTTGTGTGTATGGCGGGCTGATGCAATACAACGCAATATGTTGCAATCTGGAGTTTAAAATACAGCGTTGCGAAATGGTTACCTATGTACTCAATGCGGATTGAGTTGCTTATACATGACCATCTCTGTCTCTCCTAAACAAGAGGCAATCGACAAATTTTATTGTGTTTATTGTGGTGTTCAGTACCTCGAAATTAGTAAAGATAGGCTATTTTCTTTTCAAAGCATTTTTGTGTGTTGCCCAGTGTTATTCATAGCCGGAATATCCGTGCCCTTGTGGTACGAGAGAGAAATGAAAGCTTTATATACATAAGAAATATTTATATACCGTATTTTGAACAAATATGAAAAAACTGTGCGGCTCTTTTCTGCACATAATGCACTAAATCATCAGGTCACAAAGACCCCCAAATCTCAGAGAAGGTTGGGGAAGGAGATACACTGAACAGCTGTTAGGAGACAGATGGACGCCTCCTGTCAAGGTCATCTAGCGTGTTCATAAACGTGCATACCATATAGCTCTCCTAGATACGGAAACACACGATTCAACCTCCCATCCGACGGACGACAGTCTTTCCAAGCCCATCAGTGTCACCTTTCTAATCGAGAGCATAATGGCAGTTAGAGGAGATAAATCTCAATGCATGCCAAGTTGGGACTCGAACCTGGAAACTGTTGAAAACGAGCCTGGCGGGCTACCAACTCAGCCAATTCCAGCCCAAAATTAGCTCACCAGCTCCAGTTTAGTATTTTAATTTCTTGCAATAAAATTAAGATGAAAAAAAAGTAACTAATTTTTTTTTCATCTGAACATAGTTCTTTTCACTGTGGAGCGGGGGTGGCTCAGACAGTAGCGCACCAGGCTCGTAATCTGTAGTTCCCAGGTTCGAGTCCCAGCTGGGTCAGCGTTGAGATTTATCTCCATAAAATTCATCGCCCTGCCCACGATCAGTAGGGGATACCGATGGGCTTAACATCCCGTCCGCTGTCCGTCGGATGGGATGTTAAGCCTTGGCCCCATGTGCGGGAGAGCCATACCCTGTGCACGTTAAAGAACACGCTGGATGGCCTTGACGGGAGGCTACCATCTGTCTCCCAACAGCTGTTTCAGTGGGTCCCCTCCCCCAACCTTCTCTGAGCCTTTGGGGTCCATGTGACCTGGCCATTTAGACCATGGTGTGCAAAAAAGTGCCGCTGAGTGGTAAAACAACCCAACCCTTTCACTGTAATTGCTATACGTTAGAAGGGTAAAAACTTCCGATAACTTGAGAGATAGGTTTAGGTGATGTCACATCTACTACATCAAAGATATCATTTGATGGAATCAAGAAAGAGGTTATACCTAATTTTGCTTCAGAACAACCAAGTATCCATATGTGAGAAACGGTTATGAAACATTTCGGATGTGGTCGTTTCCAAAAACTGTGAACGAATATCATCTAATTCGCGCTTAAATATCCCTTCAAAAATTATGTATTTTTAACATCAATATCTCCGAAAGAAAAGGAAGGTAACAGAAAAATGAAAAGCAATCGTTTAAAATTAGCTTCGAAATTCGTGATACTCTTTTTCGCTAATAAAAGAAAATACCCCTCAAATAGCTGCTTGCCAGACGTCTGACAGGAGCTTCTCAGTTTAATGCGCTATAGAGAAGATCTGTGACGAAAGCAAGATCTCGTCAGAAAGACAATACAGTTAAAAAACATCCATATATTACCCGAGAAAGTTATCAAGTATGCTAACCATTCCATGAAACATTAAGGGCACGATTTCAGATACATGGTCTTGACTATTATACGACGAATCATTTTCAGGATCTGGACTGCAGGGGTTCTCTAAGTCTTGTAATCTGCTGTTCTCTGGTCCTAACTGTCCCTACATTGAGATATAGTTTAGCCTTGGTGAGACAATTATAATATGATCTCAACAAGAAGCCATTGGAGTGGATGGCCTCGACAGGTTGTTGGGTTGTTTTACCTCTGAGCGGCACTTTTTTGCACACCATGGGCTAAATGGCCAGGTCACATGGACCCCGAAGGCTCAGAGAATGTTAGGGGAGGGGACCCACTGGAACAGCTGTTGGGAGACAGATGGTAGCCTCCCGTCAAGGCCATCCAGCGTGTTCTTTAACGTGCACAGGGTATGGCTCTCCCACACACAGGGCCACGGCTTAACGTCCCATCCTACGGACGGCGGCCTTTCCAAGCCCATCGGTGTCCCCTACTGACTGTGGGCAGTGCGGGGAATTTTGCGGAGATAAATCTCAACGCTGACCCAGCTGGGACTCGAACCTGGGAACTACAGATTACGAGCCTGGCACGCTACCGACTGAGCCACCCCCGCCCCGCCTCGACAGGAAATAGCCATCTCTCTCCTAACAACTGTTCATACCTTCCCTAACTTTATCTGAGTCCTTGGGGTATTGAGATCTGGTCATTTAGCCCATTAGATTGAAAAAAGAAGAGCCGCTCAAAGGCAACACAACTCACGATCTGCACTTGTTATTCCTCATGCTTACTATAACTCCTCCTTATTTTCCATGCTTATTATAACTCCTCCCTTGCCAGATTGTGGGAGGAACCAATCTCATTCGAAGAAATCCAGATGCCAAGCTACTTAAGCGCTCCTAACACTTCATTTACGCTTCCTAGTGTATTTCAATGGTCATCCTATTTTTAGGACGCATACTATGTGTGAATGTATAAACTATGTTCACTATTACTATGTAATGATTACATTGAAACTTTTCAGCAAGCAACATATCAGTAGCGAGTTCGCATTATAGGCCACCTCCACAGACAGTGCTTTCCCCTACGATGTCGCCCAAGTTCGCCCCTCGCTATTGCTCCCTTGTTAATATTCATTGATAAGGGGATAATAGTGAGGGGACCACTTGGGTGACATAATAGGGGTAAATCACTTTCTGTGGGAGGTGCTCTTTAATGCAGACTCACTACTCACATGATTCAGTATAATATAAGGATATACAGGAAAATTCTTCCTGAGATACGCTTAGTATATTACAAGAACGCATTCTTAGAATATCTGGAGGGAAACTTGGATATAGTCTTGATTATTCGTGTATGTAGGTTTCTCTGTATATTCATCAGTCCCTATTAACATGCACAATCGGAAATTTGTCTGTTATCATTCTGAAATGTCAAACATTTTACATGTTTCGAATAAACTTTGTTTAATTCCCAAATGTTTGTCGCTACTCGAATATTTATTTCGGGTCTTATGGAACATCTCTCAAGTACCTGCTTGCTACAGAGGTTCGACAGTTAAGTACTTCCACAGACGGACTGCGAAGTAGTGGAAATCTCAGCAGAAAGATCTCCCGTCAAGCCATCCACGTGTTCTATAACGCTCACAGGTTAGGGTTTTCTTGCACACATTGAGACCGTGACTTAATGTCCCATCCGATGGACAATGACCTTTGCAAGCCCAAAAGTGTTGCCTTTCTCTCCGATGGCACAACGGGAGTTAGCAGAAAGAAATCTCAACACTGGCACCTTTGGGATTCGAACCTGGGAACTTCAGATCCAGAATGAGTGTAGCGCCCTGCTGACTGAACCAACCGCCTTCCCCCTTGATCAGTACCGGGATGGTGGACCAAAATAAGAGAACTGCCTGGAAATTATTTAGATTGTTCATAATGTACACTCATGGGCTAGAGCTTTATGATCACTCCTGTCTCCACGAGTGGACACATCTTACAGCACATAGCAGTGACGTCATTAACTAGTGCAGAATATATAGAGACAACTTGTACAGTGTGCCAGTAGAAAGTGCCAGTTCGTCAATAGGAAGCTTACTTTTCTCCATGCAATGGGGGAAAGGAAATACTCGTCAGAGTTTGATTCAGGAATGAAGGGAATGATTGCTGGCGTGAGGAAAGGGGGCCAGCATCTCAGCAAACAGGGTCACTGTAGTGGTGGGAATGGTTCGAAGAGGGGCACACATGCACCCAACATGCCCGAAAGGGGAGACCAGCACTTATTGATAGTCGATGAGAAAGCGGTTTGCACATGCTGTCTGGGATAACAGACGGCTCATGATCCCTCAATTAATAGCAAACTACAACCAGGGCACGCAGAGAAACTTTTCCCAGTATGTTATCCAGTGGATAGGTCAATGAAGTTGGCAGCCTGTTCATGTGTACACATTGACTGACCATAACCAGCTCTGCCTACAGGTAATTAAATGAATGACAAAACCCAGATGTATTGCAATTCAGCGAATGCACGCCATCTATAGGGATAATGCCAAGATTACCACTAACTACGGTCGAGGGCAAGTCAGTACCATACAGATACAGCTCACCCCCGACTACCTAGGGCGAACAATACTATAGAAGTAAAGTTCATCCCTCGGTCAAAACCTAAATTTAATCTTCGTCCTGGGTCGTCACAAACAAGGATATTGAGGATACAAGTTGACTCGGTCTGGCCCTTATGTCTCGTCCTGTCTGGCATGAGTAACCCTACTCAGCATAGCCCTCAACTTCATTAAAGCACTCAAGCCCCCTCACCACGTCAAGGTGATTTCCTTCGAGGGGACGGGCGGGGGTGGCTCAGTCGGTAGCGCGCCAGGCTCGTAATCTGTAGTTCCCAGGTTCGAGTCCCAGCTGGGTCAGCGTTGAGATTTATCTCCGCAAAATTTCCCGCCCTGCCCACGGTCAGTAGGGGACACCGATGGGCTTGGAAAGGCCGCCGTCCGTCGGATGGGACGTTAAGCCGTGGCCCCGTGTGCGGGAGAGCCATACCCTGTGCACGTTAAAGAAAACGCTGGATGGCCTTGACGGGAGGCTACCATCTGTCTCCCAACAGCTGTTCCAGTGGGTCCCCTCCACCAACCGTCTCTGAGCCTTCGGGTCCATGTGACCTGGCCATTTAGCCCATGGTGTGCAAAAAAGTGCCGCTCAGAGGTAAAACAATCCAATCCAATCCAATCCTTCGAGGGGGAGCTCAGCCTACATTCGTTCTATTTTGTTGCGATCTTATGCAACCACGGCAATTCCCGATTCCGCCTGAAAGTACTACCAGTTATGAAGAGCCGTGCTATCTAGAGCCGGGGGCAAGGAATACGCCATATAGACGCACCTCAACCCCGGCCTCAAATGGCAGCAGTCCTATAGAAGGAAAGCTGACCACTGGAAGAAACCTAACTTTAATCTGTTCCCCGGTTAGCCATGAACAAGGATATATAGATCCAAGTTCGCTCGGCATCCGGGGTGGAGACTATTAGTAAGGCCCAGACTTTGGTGAGGACTCGACCTACTGGGGAACAAATCTTTTCAGAAGAGTCCTCGAACTGCTCACCCAGAGAACCTGATAGGTGAGGTCTCGGACACCGTCACCATCCAACCAGCTTAGGAAACCGGTCAGTGGCATCGTCAACCTCGGTTGGTCTTGGCTGTGTCCAACCGGTGCTGCCACGCCGGTCGGCACAGCCTTCTACCGGGTTGCTGGACCCTAGGCCCCCCCACTACAACAAGGTGGTCCCCTATTGGGGGGAGCTCAGCCTACAGTGGGCATGGGAGCACCGTGCCTGGATGACTGTAAAAGAGTCACCTGGCCCAGTGAGTCTGGGTTCCAGCTCTACTGTGCCAATGGAAGGGTTCACGTTGAACTCCATGCAGGTGAACAGCTGCAACCAGACAGTACAGTTGGGGGGAAATAGGCTGGTGCTAGCAGTGCCATGGTATGGTGATTGCCCTCATGGATATCATTGAGTTCCCTCATTCCTGTTGAACACACCCTCACCACCAGCTCTTACCTAGGCACTGTTTCGGACCAACTAGTGCGTACATGGTGATTGCGTATCCAGATGGCACTGGACCCTTTCAGCAAGACAGTGCCCTTGTCACAAGGCTCGTATTGGCAGAAATTGTTCAAGGATCATGTCCAAATATTTTGTGTGCTCCCTGGTGGCCAAATTCCCCAACATTAATCCCATCCAAGATTTGTGGAATATAATGGAATGCAGCATACTCCCATTACATGCCAATACCTCGTTCCGTCATCGATTTAGGATTCATTATATCCAGATGCTGCAGAACACCTGAGGACACCTTCTGTAATCTAGTGAAGTTATCAGTCAAGTGGTTATCGCAACAAAAGGCGTCCCAGCGCACGACTACAGTCAGCGATCATGAGTGTATTCTCTAAAAAATGTAATTTAATTTCATTTTTCCTTCTCTTAGCTAGACTTTGTTTTAAATGGTGGCCAAGTTTAGACTTAGTTTCTTAATTTAAGAATTAATTTAGGGATGGAATTTTTAGATATGGCTATTTTAACACAGGGACAGAAGAAATACATTACTTCTTAGCCTAAAGTGACTCTGAGCCAAGGGTTCCACCCCAATCTCCTCCATCCATTTTCATTTTCATGAACTCTTTCCTAAGTTGATTTTAGATTTTTTATTGATTAAACTATTTTTAAAATAATAAAACTATGTACGAATGGTTCGTTAATAAGAGCCACAGGGACCAGGCCCCAACATTCTGTAATATATAATAGATTATTAATTTAAACCCAAAAATAAAACCAAAAATTGAAAATCGTAAATCACATGAATAATTATTTTCTGAAGTGCTTTGCCAGTTCTGTTACATTGAATATGTATTCAATGAAGCAATGCTCTCCAAACTGCCATGTGTCATTTTCAGTTATCTCAATGGGCAACCCGAGAATGGGCCCAAATCCTCTATCAATCACCATGATGAAGTATAGTCTGCGTTATTAGCTTATTTTCGGAGTTCCCAACGTGGGGTACGAGGTAAAATATTTTGGGGTACGCCGTGAGAGCTGTTTCACTGATTACCCAGTAAAATGCTTATAATTTTATGATTTGTTAAATTTTTATGTCATTTTTTGTGTTTATCGATATATGTAATTTATGAATACAAATTTAATGTGTATATATACATATAGGTTTTATTTTATTCCCATTTTATATACTACAATATATAGTTTTATCTATCTATATAAGGGGTACGCCAATTACATACACATTTCCAGCGGGTACATGAAGTATAAAAGGTTGAGAACCACTGGCCTATTGGAACTGTATTGCAGCAGTTTGCTAACTGGGGCATGGTTTGGGCCAAGTTTAAAGTCGCCCTTTACATACAAAGAGTCAATCAACGACCTACAATACGTGGATTTTATAACCTTGATTTCAGTGCCACCTGACATGACTCTAACTCACCATGCTATATATAAAATCAAATAACTTAAATCGCAAATATAATTCCGATGCTCATTTCTTCCCCCTTTCAATTCTTTCGTTTATTTCTAGGTAACAGAAGAAAGCGACGGCATGAGAATTAAATCCATATCTTTGCTACCAGAAACACCAACGTTCTTGAAACAGTCTGAAGATAGCAGGTTATCAGAAAGAATCGAATCCTTTGAGACTAAGTCCCAGCCGTCCAACGCGATCTTCAATGAATCCCAGTTTTCCACTTCTCCCCTACCTACCAAAACTCAGCAGCAAGTGAATTCTCTCTCGGCACCAAGGGATTCCTCCACCAAATCCATAAATCAAGAAGTGATGTCGGACGACAAGAAATTCGAGAAAACAACTACCGAAACAGTTCACGAGAAACACGGGAACACAGAAACGAAAATGGTGAAGAAAGAACACGAATCCATTATCAAAGATGGCGGCACGACGATCAGTCCGATGCCTCCGTTTTTGAACGGCCACGTAACAAGCATTCCGTTCAGCAGCGCAATGGACACAACGGTGCAAGTTCCTTCTTCTGCAGTCTCCACTGAGGAATCTCGCAGTTTCTCGTCGGTGGAGTCTCGCACTTCAGAAACGTCGCAAGTCTATCAGATGAAGCAAATCGAAACCCAGAAGAAAACGTCAGAGACATCCAGAACGATGACAGAAATCCCCGATCTCTCTGCCGATATAAAGGATTTGATATTTTCTGCTTCCGAAAAAATGGTAAAGTCAGTTTCTTTTCAAAAATTTTAGTGTCTATTTATGATATTATTAAGCAATAAATTAGCACTAAAAATAAAATGCATTTATTTCTTTATAGCAATCTCCTGCGGTCGATTCTCTTGAAAACTCTTGAAACATAAGAGTATAAAACACAACCGTACACAATGATTACGCTAATCCTATGAACAGTAAAGATGAGTTCGGGCTTTCTCGGGTTTGGGCTCAAATTACCGCAGACAATTTGCAGCTCAGTTGAAAATAATTTAAATTTCAAATATTTCTTGTAATTATGGAAAAAAAAACAAGTAGAAATATACAATATTTTCTGAGTATAGTTTCAATCTCTTAATAAGTCTTTAGTAATTAAAAATAAGCATAATGCAACTTTGATTACTTTTACATATTCTGTCTTTTAATAAATGAATGGCTTTTTACTTTTATAATGACGTTACCTACTAAATATCAGTTTCTTTTAGTATTTCTATTATGCATTAGCATTTTAATTTTCTCATAAAATGAATATAATTAATAAATAAAAAATAATATTAATAAATATCCCCTCAAACAGCTGCTTGCCGCAGAGGTCTGACAGTGAAATAAGAAAAAAAAAATGATTGGTGGCATGCATTTCTGTATACATGTTTTATGATGCGTCAGAAAAACTTTTTTCCGGAATTTTTTTCGAGCTCGGGAGAGTGTGGGCTCCACAAATTGAGCCTGAAGTCATCTCTAATGTACGCAATCAAAAATGTTCAGTTTTTATCTCCTTGTACTGTCGCTCAAAAAAGTATCCGAACACTACGGTTGATTACAAAATTCAGAAAAAATATCTGGCAACGATTTTTTTAGAAATTAGTGATCTGGCAGCCTTCGTGTCACGTGACACGAAGGATGCCAAATCATAATTTCTAAAAAAAGTTGCCAGATATTTTTTCTGAATTTTGTAATCAACCGTAGTGTTCGGATATTTTTTAATATATATAATGCGTATGAATATATAATGCAATGAATATGGAGTGTGCGCAGTTACCGTTCACAGCAAACTGGAGCGGTTGCGGTTAATGTTCACAGCACATTGGATTGTGTGAGCTCACAGAGACCTGGATCGTGTGGGCTGACTCACGGAAATATTGAGCGTGTGCAGTTACCGTTCACAGCAAACTGGAGCGTGTGCAGTAACAGCACACGCTCCAGTTTGCTGTGAGCGTTAACTGGAGCGTGTACAGTTGCTGTACACGCTCCAGATATTTTTCCTGAATTCTGTAATCACGTGACACGAAGGTTGCCATATCACTAATTTCTAAAAAAATCGTTGCCAGATATTTTTTCTGAATTTTGTAATCAACCATAGTGTTCGGATACTTTTTTGAGCGACTGTACCGAGAACAAGTTTCAAACTGAATAACAGAATCTCCAAACTAGAGCTCTTCCTTTTAATAAACGTACATCTTGGCAGTTGCGGATTACACAAAGGATCATGAAGGCCTCGACATTCGTAGGGGGTTGAAAATTTCAAAACTCGATTGTTCTTCAAAATTTTATTAAAATATTTTGCAATCAGTATAATTTAATACATATATATATATTTACACATTCCGTGTTTCTTACTTAGGTTAGTATCTCCGCAAATTTCCCCGCCCTGTCCACGGTCAGTAGGGGACACCGATGGGCTTGGAAAGGCCGCCGCCCGTCGGATCGAACTTTAAGCCGTGGTCCCGTGTGCGGGACAGCCATACCCTGTGCACGTTAAAGAACACGCTGGATGGTCTTGACGGGAGGCTACCTCTGTCTTCCAACAGCTGTTCCAATGGGTCTCCCCCCCCAACCTTTTCTGAACCTTCGGGTTCCATGTGACCTGACTATTTAGCCCATGGTGTGTAAAAAAGTGCCGCTCAGAGGTAAAACAACCTAACCCAACTTAGGTTAGTACCAAATATAATTGAATTTTCGTTAACTACATTAGAAAAAACAGATTTTTGTTTATCTTTCAGTACGTACAATTTAATGTAATACATATTAAACTTCCTGTTTATGCATTTCTTTGAGACTGGGGTGGCTCAGTTGGTAGTGCGCCAGGCTCATAATCTGTAGTTCCCAGGTTCGAGTCCCGAGTGAACCAGCGTTGAGCTTATTTCAGCAAAACTCCCCACCATGCCCTCAGTCAGCAGGGGACACCACTGGTTTTGGAAAGGCCGCCGTCCTTCGCATGGCACATTTAAGCGCGGTACTGTGTGCGGGAGAGCCATACCCTGTGCACGTTAAAGAATGCTCTGGATGGCCTTGACGGGAGGCTACCATCTGTCTCCAAAAAGTTGTTCCAGTGGGTCTCCTTCCCCAACCTTCTCCGATCCTTCAGGGTCCTTGTGACCCGACCATTTAGCCCAATGTGTGCAAAAAATTGCCTCTCAGAGGTAAATCATCCCAACCCAAATTATGCATTTCTGCAATTCAATTTATTTAATCAGCTTCATACACTTTTTTCCATTCAAAAGTTGTAAAAACGTTCGTACATTGAGTACCTTGCCCCGCCTACCGGATAGTTGGGGGGTCACTCCGAACCTTCTGCACCTGGGGCCTTCAAATACCTTAATCCGCCACTGCATCTTGAGACGCAGTTTTCGAAAATGAATAATAATCATTATTCTATGCTCTCATTTCCCGTTAATAGCTGAATTTTATATTTTTTTTAAAGTATCTGCAAGTACAACTGGATGTATATAATATGATTTAAAATTCTGGACATGTTCGTCAAAATACATAAAAACGCTGCTTGTCACTTTGAACATTTTGTTTCCTAATTAATACAATGTCACTAGTAAATCCTAGCAACCACTGACTGTTCTGCTTTTTATCTCATTTTCTGTAAGTCTACCAACGAGCGCAATGTAGCCTTAGTTGCTATTGTACCATAAAAAATACCCAAAGAACCATAAGTCTACCAAAGTATATCTTGATTACATGAATTTCACCAGGTGTCCAGACTTTTTTTTTATAGCGAGTCCAGCCTATAAGAAAGTCAGGACTTTTCAATCCCCGTACAGACTTTTGAATCATACTGTATATAAATCGTTTTTCTGTTGATCTGAACTTAGTTTAAAATGGCTTGCTTCTGCATTTGTTTTTATAATAGGAATTCATTATTTCATTTTAATTATGCTTTCGCTTTTGCTATTCGCAGCAAGAAAAAATGTCGCTATCTTTTAATACATAATAGATGCAGCAAAACGTCGCCAATTCGGAAACCAGAATACCATTCTTTCATGAATAAATTCCAATCCAATTAAAACCGAAAGAAAATTCCTTACTCTAACCATTCAAATAATCCTTTAAACATTAATTATTACAGACAAAAATATGGTTATCACAACAGACCAAAGGGCAAAATTGCACATTTGTTACTACAGATATTCCCAATGGGGGCGTTTTACAAATTAAGGTGGGGGGACTTCTTGAGTCTTTTTAGAATAAATAGTGTAAATAAAATATCGAATAGTTCTTAGATTAACGTAGACTTCGACTGAAAAACTTTAGAAAATCGTGGATAAAATATGGAAATACTCTTCAATTTGTATATATTATAAATGTTATTTCAACTAGCTTTATTCAGGAGAAAGTATTTTGAGTTACATGAAGGGGCGATACAAAGAATAAAGAGCCTATTGGAACGGATAACTGAAAAAGGTTGGGAACCATTATTATAGATGGCAGATGAGTCCTGGGAACAAAATGCCACATTACCTTTGAAATGGATAAAGTGGGGCACGCTTGTGATATGTTTTTCCACAGTTTGCTCGAATTCTTCGGTTAAAAGGGGAATTTTATTTTTATCCCATTTTATTTAGAAAATGGATGAATGTTTTCATGGGAAACAAAACTACGTTTTGTACATGATGAGAAAACGCTTGATAATATTAAAAGGAAACTCCCATCTGCTTGCCAAGTGAGTCTACTTTCTAAACTTTGGTCAGTCCTCAGATGGCATGGTCAGGCTGACGGGAGGAGGCGCAACCGAGAGCACACTCAGTGGCGATCCTAGGAACCACTTTTTGGGGAGGGACTAGAGGACAACTTTGAAAAACGATACTCACTGGAACGGCGCATGTATCTCTCTAGCACCTTCTCTTAGCCTTTGAGGGAGGACTAGTCCTCCCATTATTTCCCTTTAGATTTCTTTTATTCTTCGCGTGGGACTGCTACTGACCAAACTCGTAACTTTATGTTTCCAGAGTCTACTCTTCATTGCACCTACGTTCAGATGCTCTCCGCTAACTCTACTCCGTCTAATGACAAAGGGACTACAAAGAGTTTTTGAAAGGCCGCATTCCCTTAGACTGGACGTTAATCCGTGGACCCATACGCGGGAGAACCAAACCCTGTGCATGCTAAGGATAATAGTGGATGATCTTGACAGGAACCTTTCATCTGTCCGCTAATACTATCTAATGTATTCATTTCCCCTACCCAGTACTTGAGCCTTGGGGTATACCTATGTTATACATATGTGCTCTTGATTTATAGCATATCAGATTTTATGATGTCATTTAGCCCATTTAATGCAAAAATCAGTGACTCAGGGATAAAATAACCTAGTCTAACACTTTGTTCAGGAATAGACAATCCAATAACATGCTCATTGATCAAAGTATTAAAGAAATTATTCCTCATGAAGTTCGTACATCAAGGAAACTTTATAGGAACTTCCTACTATAATATGCCATCAAAAGATCAGCAAGGAGGGCAAGATTTCAGCAGAAACACAATCATCTATAACTACTAAGTCCATTGAACAATTCAAAAAAGGAGATTCAGTCTTCACAGTAGCAAGATAGCCATATGTTTAGTAACGATTACAAAACCATTTTCTGTCTGACAGAAAATAAAAATAGTTTCCAAACAGCCACTACATTCTAATACCATGGCATTTGAACAAACGACGTTTTCCTGTATTTCAACATGCTTTTTCTTAATCTTAACCCTTTATTAAAAATCTGTTTAATCTTCTTTAATATTTCTCTCTCTCTACTGAACTGCCTTCCTGTTCCTCACCTGGCATCTGAATCAGCGTCCCGAGACCCAAGACACCGGAAAGAAAATCCCCCCTCCCCCACCCCCTAAACCCAAAATTCGCCCTTTCAGTGATCCCTGTCTTGACAGATTCTTGGATCATACGGATAATGTCACGGTAAGCAAAATATCTAACTATGTATATCAGGTAGAGTAGACTTTTGTAATTGATAAGTGTGTAGAGTGATTTTTAATTCTATTTAATTTTTTAAACTGTTACAAATTTTTTTCGGAACTCTAATTTAGTATCAATTGTTTATTATTGTGGAATTTAAGGAGCAAAAATAGCTTATTGGTTACATAACAGTAATATAATACTCGAATTTTTATACGTATAAGGAAAAAGAATCTCGTTTCTCCTGCAAAATATTATTTAGAGAACCACAATTATCCAGCAAATCTTTATATACACTTATGCAGCAAAATATTATTTAGAGAACCTTGTTTATCCTTCAAAATAGTTTTTCGAGAACCATGCGTACCGTGCAAACTATTATATAGAGATCTTCACTCATCAGCCGAAACATTACTAGTTTTTACAGAAACTCTCTTATCCATAAAAATATTTTAGACATAACCTCAGTTGTCCGGCAAAATATTATATAAAAAAGAACCTTAATAATCTGACATCCAATTTAACGACTATTCGAATTAACCGACCCATCTTTTCCTTTGCAAAAAAGAATTATATAATAATTAGCAATTGTATTCATGTCTGTCTTAGAATTTAATATCAATATGTGTTGAACTTAAGAAAAACAGATTCACTTACTTGTGAATAAATATCCTAATATTCCGACCCCTGACTCGGATGACGATCCCAGTCAGGGGTGGAATTATTAGGAAATTTATTCACAATTAAGTGAATCTCTTTGTGTTAAGCTCAACACATATTGCTATTAATCCAAATTATCATTATAACGAGTATGTAGAGTGGCCTTCTAGCAAATACAGAAGTGCATTTCACATGCAATGTATTATCCTTTTAAGGTCTAGCTTTTCGCATTTAACGTTGAAAAACCCGGATTGAATCTGGATTACGGCCACAAAGACAATAACAAAAAGTCAATAGAATATTAGGTGTTATTTTGCATATCCGTTTTCGGAGGCAATTATATACCTCACCATTTCAACATAGGGTACTGTACTAAAAAGTTATCAATGATATTCACATTATTATTTTAAAGAGCATCTTATTTTATTATTAGTGAAAATTAATGTGACCATCCCTACTGCTTTGAGATTATTTGTACTGTCCGATTTACGTGTGCTGCTTTTGTACCACTTGCACTGCTTTTGTACACTTTCCTTGTATTGTACTTCCTTGTACTGCTTTCAACAAATAAATTCATTAATTTTTCTGCAAAATTATCATTGGTTAAAAATGTGTTTCTATCACTTAATTGAGTCAATCTAGTACGTATTTCGACGTACTTTTTTTTCCATACTTCAAAAGTTATTTCAGAATGGATGAAGCAAGTTTCAAGTGTTTATTTAGTTTAGTAACTAACAAGCTGAAAAAAAGGACACAATAATGTGCCAAGCAATTCCACTAAAAGGGCGTCAAATTTCCACCCTGAAGTGTCTTGCTAGTTGTCAATATAATATTTATTGACAACCAGCTCTGTATACGCTTTTCTTCTCTGTTTATAATTTGTTTACATTTTTCTATGGGTTGTTGGGTTGTTTTACCTCTGAGCGACACTTTTTGCACACCATAGGCTAAATGGCCAGGTCACATGGACCCCGAAGGCTCAGAGAAGGTTGGGGGAGGGGACCCACTGGAACAGCTGTTGGGAGACAGATGGTAGCCTCCCGTCAAGGCCATCCAGTGTGTTCTTTAACGTGCACAGGGTATGGCTCTCCCGCACACGGTGCCACGGCTTAACGTCCCATCCGACGGACGGCGACCTTTCCAAGCCCATCTTTGTCCCCTACTGACTGTGGGCAAGGCGGAGAATTTTGCGGAGATAAATCTCAACGCATTTTTCTATGGAGATTGTTATTTAATCTCCTTTAATATTTCTCTATCTCTACTGAACTGCTTTCCTGTTTCTCACCTGACACATCTGAATCAGCCTCCCGAGACCCAAGATACTGGAAAGATAATCTTCCCATCCCCTCCCCCCTAAACCCAAAATTCTGTTGTGCCCCCTCTAATTTCATGCAATGGTAAGAGAAACTGACTTTTGACATTTGTGTTAACAGAGTCTGTAGTGCTTGAGTACTTATTGAGAAATTAAACCAAAAGTTTCGAAATGGTTACTGCATATAAATACTTCAAATATACATCCTGTTTCAAGTATTGTTTTAGACCAGTGGTTCTCAACCTTTTATGCTTCACGTACCCATGGAAAAGTGTATGTAACTGGCGTGCCCCTTGTATGGATAGATAAAACTACAGTTATAGCATAACAATGGGAATAAAACTTTGTTACTAGATCTAGCGACTTTTGGGCTCTCACGGCGTACCCCAAAAAATTTTACCACGTACCCCACGTTGAGAACCCCTATTTTAGACAACTGAAATAATGGTACGAAATGACGACTTGTACAATAGGTGATAATTTTGTTAATAACAGAGCCAACTGCATAGGGTTTATAATTTTTACTTATTGTTGTTTTGTTTCCTGTTATCAATTATGTATTTATTTTACATTATATGTGTCTTGTCCTTTAATTAACCTATCATATGCTTGAGAGGAATCCTGCTGACAAGCCATAAGGCTTAGCGGGATAATTTATGTATATAACCATATTGTAAGCATAAATAAAACTGTTTTTATCATTTAAAAAAAGAAAGCCCTTATAATGAGAAATCCTGTATAAGCTGGGAACAGTTTCTAATATTATTCTATCTTCTATGTAGCATATCAAAAGTTTTTTTTTTAAATTATAGCTTATTTTTTATTTTTTTTTTAGTTTTTATTAAATGCATTCCTATATGGCTTCATTGTTATATAAATTTGTGAAGAAAGCTAATATTCAATGCTGGACTTCTTCAAAGAAAGATAAAGTTCAATGCTTGAATTTTTTTTTTTTTTTTTGGAGAAAACTAATGTTCATTGCTTAAATTCTTTTTTTTTTGAAGAAAGCTAATGTTCTATTCTTGAATTTCAGCTGCTGCCTCAGTCTAAAATGGAGACAGATTCCACGGGAACTAGGAACGTAGAGAATTCACTCTTCGAGTCAATCGACCATCCATTTGGATCAATCCTTGTCACCAGAAAGAGTAAGTTCGTCGATCCGAAATTTCGTGTTAAATCTAGATTAGCAATTAACACAATGAGCTGGATTAACACAAAAACTCGCAAAATCATCTGGAATAACACAAACATACCCTTACAGTGTTGTGCTGTTGGGTTGTTTTACATCTGAATGCAATGGCGTGCAAGAGGGTTGAGGGATAACAATGGCAGAGTGGGCAAAGAATAATTTCCCACCCATGAATTTTGGATTTGATTTTAAACTTGCAAACTACACCTGCAGAAAAACAATTTCCGGTGTGATCGTGGTATTCACCATGGGATGGCAACCTCTTTAGGATGCTATGATGTCACAGTCGGTCCAGGATCTTGAAAAAATTAAGGGGGTGTGGGGTTAAAGAAAATGGGTTGGATTGTTTTACCTCTGAGCTGCACTTTTTGCACACAATAGGCTAAATGACCAAGTCACCATGACTCTGAGGGCTCAGAGAAGGTTGGGGGGAAGGGACCCACTAGAAAACTGTTAGGAGACTGATGTAGTTTCCCGTCAAGGCCATCCATCTTTAACATACACAGAGTATGACTTTCCCGCACACGAGGCTACGACTTAACGTCCCATCCGACGAACGGCGGCCTTTCCAAACCCATGGGTGTCTCCTACTGACCCCGAAGGGAGTTTTTGGGGAGATAAATCATTCATCATAATGGCACAGGTAGAACTCGAACCTGGTAACTACAGATTACGAGCCTGGCTTGCTATCGACCGAGCCGTTCCCATCACTGCAAGAAAGTGAATTTCCATTGTAATAAAATATTTCCACCTCTGTTTTAGAGATTTTGAAAAATTTCTTGAAAAACGCATGAATATTCATAAGTTTAATAATTTTTTGCTTCTATTACCCTTACCAGAATTCTCAAAGGGGAGAATGGCCCCCTTCATCCCCTTCCCCCTAGATCCGGCCCTGATCACTGGCATATGTGCACAGAGTAGGTAGTTCTCCTGCACACGGGGTCATGATTTAAATCTCACTTCAAAGAAAGCTATGTTCAATGTTTGAATTTCAGCTCTTTTCCCAGACATTCAGTCTCTCTTTTCTCACCAAGGGCAGAGCGGAATTAGCGAAGAAAACTTCTATGTAATAACAGTGGGAACTCGAACTTGGGAATAGCAGGTTGCTAGGCTTTGATCCCAGTTAGCACAGTGATTCTTAACTTCATATTGTTTGCTACCCATTAAAGATTTATCTATCAAATTTGCGACTTACCAAAATAGTTCGCAACAGCAATATGTTGAGGATCATTTTAAGACCAACTGTATTATTTTTAGTAACATTGTTTTCTTTAAAGTATATTTTTTTTCTTTTGCTAAAATAATCTTATAGGTAGCAATAAAATCGTCATTCTATTCTCACACAAAACTGTCGAAACAAAAACTCAGGCATTTTTACTCTAATTCAAAGCAAAAAAAAATTGTGTGCGTTTTTCACTGCTTAAATTAGAAATCGCAGCTCCAAGAATAGAAAGAGTAGTAGAGATATGTAAATTGCAAGAGGCAATCAGTCATCAGAGATAAGCACATGATTAAAGTTCCGCAGCGAATGGACACGTGACACCCAGTCGAGCCGTGGATAAATGCCTGGTGCCCACGAGCTCGTATCATAGCACGACCGACAGTGAATTTGGAGTGCATGCTGTGCAAATGTTCCGAACATGCCTTGGAGATGCAGGCCTTATGAGCAAATGACGCCTTCTGAGAGAGAGAATCGTCGATATGAGAGAGTTCTGCTTCAGCCTTCAGGCGATAGCCGCATCCATGGGGCACAATATGAGCACAGTGCAACGGTGCATCTCGTGCAACATCATGGTGCACCAAATGACACGAAGGAAAGGTACGGGACCAGCACACTGCACCACAGGATATGAAGATAGCACACTCCGCTCGCCACACTTTCACACAGCGACTGTGCTGCAGAGTGATTTGCAGACCACTATGGGTACAGCAGTCTCTAAAAAAACTATTAGACAACATTTGCATAATGCAGGAATGAGGATGAGACGTACAGTCCGGAATGAGGAAGCTTATTCCATTCGCTGTCATATGCTCCCCACCATGTATGCAATGTATATTACTACAATGGTAGGAGTTATACAATGATATGGACCCAGTAGCGAACTGGTAAATGGAAACGGCCCTGGACATCGTAAGTTGGCCGGCCTCTGGATACGTACCACCCATGAGTGCCCTCAGAAACGTTTTTTTCCCGGAGGGCGAGCGAACTATACATTTCTCACTGGGCGTGAATTTTTTGTTAGGGAGTGTATTGCGTACCACTTAACAATGGATTTCGCTTCCGGAATGGAAATTTGTGAAAGGAAGTAAAGAAATATCCTTTTTTAAGCGTATTTTCGCAGCTAGCCCGGCTTTTCAGAGATATTGTGAGACTATATCGGAATTGGCCTTCTGCCCACCTGCAACCAAAAAACTATTGAAACAGCTTGAACGTTTATTTATCAGGTTCTTAAGAGGAGTAACTGGAATTTTACGGGTTTTTTTTACATTTCTGAAATCTTGATTACTAAAAATATTAATAAAATAATTTGCTGCTTATTCAGGTGTCAGTGCTTCATAATATACGCAGTCGTATCAGAATAATATGGCCAGCTACATATACTATGGTAGGTAGTCATATTATTCTGATACGACTGTGTATATTGGTTCTAGATTCGGTAGTAAAAATGCACATTTCAACTCAAAAAGATATTACATTAAAATGAATCTTTTGGTGACAGTGATTGGTATCTATATGATTAATATTTCGTGAAACACAGGAGGTTGCAAAGTGCCTCTTCATAGTAGCGTAACGGTCGACCCCGGCGCCACAATCCGCAGGCGACAAAATTGCAATGAAAAGCATATTTTTAGAATTTTCTTTTCATTTTGCCCATTTGAATGATTTTGGACTATGGGGGCGACAGTAACAATCATTCTCCCCTGGCGGCAAATTACCTAGTTACGCCACTGCCTCTTCTTTCCCGTTATTGCGGGAGCCCATGGTGCCATGTAAATGTAAAATTTGTCCATTGAGAACGAGTGGGAGGAAGATATTCTGAAATTGCAATTAAAACGCTAAAAATTTTGTACACGGGAAAAATAAAAAGCATATTTCTATTGACAAAATTTTTTTTAACCCACTAATTTTTGTTTTTATATTTGGTGCACTTTTGGCAACCATATCAGTAATAGAAGATAAAGTTAACGAAAATATATTTCTCTATGCACATAAGAATAAACACTTCTAAGTTCTCCAGAGAGAGTAAACTCCTGAAATTTGTTCCTGATAATTTTTTAACGAGAAAAACTTCGTTATACGAAAATTTGGTAGATTACAATATAATGATATATTTATATGCCATATAAGTATTTCTATACCTACTAAAGTGTAAATTTTACTTAGTCAATGCTTGAAAACATCATAAATACAATCTTTATGGCATGATTTTTGCGTTCTTAACATTGCTTCGAAATCTTTCTGAGTTAGTCTTATCACTAGATTCGTCAATTTTATATATAAATCTTTTATTATTTTAAATTGTCACAATTTTCTATTAGATCTTCTAATTACTCCCTTTTTTATTTCCATTTCTCGAAGCACTTAAATTTTTCGCAGAAATTTCCTCACAAACATTTTCTTTAATTTTGTTTTTATCTAATGAGTGGCGCATTAAAGTATCTGAAGGCTCCAGACGCAAAAGCTTCGGGAAGGTTTTAAAATCAAAAAGTTTTTACAACTTATAAATGACAAAAATACATGCAGCAGGTTAAATAAATTGAATTACAAAAATGGTTAAATGGAAAATTGAATGTATACCATGCAAACTTACCTATGTTGTAAAATAAAAAGAAAAATATAAATAAAACTAAATGTCTACTCTTTGTAGTGTATAACCGTCTCGTGGTCAAGTGCACGCTAGGCTACCGATCTAAGAGACCTGGGTTCGAGTCTCGGGTAAGGCACGGATGTTTTTCTGCTGAGATCTTCACAGACCTTCTACTATGACGTATATTAAACTGGCAGGCTCCTGTCAGACCTCTGTGGCAAGCAGCTGCTTGAGGGAATTTTTATTTGTTGTGTATGATTTAACAAAAACTTCTAAGTAAAAACATGAGATGTGTACGAGTACTGAATCGAGTTTTCACTGTTCGACCGTCTTGAATATATAAATACACAGGCAAGCTTTAATGCGGTGATCCAACACTTATATGTCGGCGAATAATTTTTCGCAATTTGGAAAACATCCCTCGATTGAGTTTATTGTGCTGTCCGTAATTACATTAAAAACTTCAGCTAGAAATGATCTATCTCATTTGTAATTTATGGTCGTTAGTTATTACACCAGCCATTAACATTCATTTTCGAATTCTCTCTTTGGGAAGATTTTTCTTCTACTAGTTCAGTGTTAACGCCTCAAGAATTCATAAAAACATTAGTATTTCTAACCATTTATGACATTAAACGAAGTGTATGGAGTGTTTCTTCGAAATTTATGTTAAAACTGTTAACACGAGCGCTGAGTCATCTTTTATTTCGGCTACCAGAAATATTTAAATATTCGGTCAATATTGCTGAGAATCCAGATTCTCATAGATTTCATTGAAATTAACTCATCTATCACATTTTCTTACAGAAAAGTTATTTAAGAGATTACAGAGCATTGATCTTGCCCTTGTTCTAACAAGAAACTTTCGATATGCTTTAGACAGGCTGTACTATAATAAAAAGACATTTTCCTCTCATAGAAACACCTAGGAGCATCACATTTTTTGCAGAATAGAAAGGTTTACAATCTGACGATTAGCCAGGTATGAAATTCATCGTCGGAATCGTGGAAGTTTTATTATGTTTCACCATATTACAAACACATGGCAAACAAAATTTCCGAACTATTTGGCATAGTAGGAAAAAAGGGTATTAAAATAAATTTTACAAAAACACTCTTTATTTTTAGAAAAACTGCCTTTCTCAATACCTCAACTTTACTAGTAAAAAAAATAGCATTACAGATACACTGAACAATTATATTCAATACGATATATAATTTTTTGTGATTCGCAAAAAGTCAGCTAACATTTTTTTGTTTTGAATCACTGTGAAGCAATGGTCTCCACCTTCATGTCTACGTACTGTCTTGTATTTGCAACTGTGGCCTCGAAGGATTACTCCCAATGACTCTGAGATTCAATTCTGTTCTTTTATATATTTTCCTAACCAATTCAACACATCTGATCATGGACCTTAGCCTATTTTTCAAAATTAATTAAGAATTAACTCCAGACCGACCGACCTCGAGGTACATTTTTTTTACCAGCCTACAGAGAAATGCCCGTCCCATGGCCGAGTGGTTAGCACGCTTGGCTATTGATCTAATGGGACCTGGGTTCGAGCCCCGGGAAAGGCATGGTTGTGTGTGTTGTTTTTCTGCTGAGGTCCTGCCATCCTCACAGACCTTCTACTATGGCATATAAACTGACAGGCTCCTGTCAGACCTCTGTGGCAAGCAGCTGCTTGAGGGGGTATTTATTTTTTTATTTACCGAGAAATCTCCCAGTGTCCCGGCGGCCCAGTCTGCCACTGATGGCACCATATTTGGTGGCCGGACATTTCTGCTCCATATTTCTGGTGTACTAACCGTAAGACATTACATCGATGACATCGCTAATTCTGTGGCATGACCCTTCCTTACCACCGTACCTTGACTGATTCTGAAGGAGGACGCCACCCCACACACTGCACGTGCAAAGATGGACAATGAATCTCTTTTGTTGCGATCTTATGCAACCACGGCAATTCCCGGTTCCGCTTGTACAGCACTACCTGGTTATGAAAAGCCGTGCTTATCTAGAACTGGGGGCAAGGAATACGCCCTATAGGCGCATCTCAACCCCAGCCTCACATGGCAGCAGTCCTATAGAAGGAAAGCTGACCACCGGAAGAAACCTTACTTTAATCTATTCCCCGGTTAGCCATGAACGAGGATATATAGATCCAAGTTCGATCGGCGTCCGGGGTGGAGACTCTTAGTAAGACCCAGACTTTTTGGACAGCTCGTGCCTACAGGCGGGTTCAGACCTTTCGGCAGAGCCGTCGAACAGACCACACAGGTCTCCTGAGAGGTGAGGTCTCCAACGCCGTCACCATCCGACCGGCAATCAAGCCGGCCAGCAGCGTCTTCAACCTCAGTTGGCTTCAGCAATGCTCCAGCCGGGGACCACCCCAACCGGCAAAACCTTGGCAATGCTCCAGCTGTTGCCCACTACAGCCGGCAAAGCCTTTGGCCTGCTCCAGCTGGGGATCATCCCGACCGGCAAAGCCTCAGCCGGGTTGCTGGGCCCTAGGCCCCCCCACCACGACAAGGTGGTCCCTATTGGGGGGGGGAGGGGGCAAAGATGGACAGTCTCCAAGGTGTGGACATTCTCCCATGGCCATCATAATCCCCGGATTTGTCGGACATTGAGCATGTGTGGGACCTTATGGGTCGCCGCCTTCGCCATCTATTTCCGACAGCGAACCTGGTACAGCTGCGTGCCCAGTTGGATGCTGTTTGGAACACCGTTAACCATCTGATTGATGAAATGTCGAGACGTCTATAAGCTTGTATAATTTCAGGCAGTTGCCTGAGGTGAGCCTTCTATGGACTGATAAATCTGCAATAAACACATGTACCTCGCAGTGTAGTACAATGATGGGTGAATTACCGCGTAAGAGCCGAAAAGCATTTGTAAATCCAGTAAAAAATAAAAATAAAAATTTTAGCACTTATATTCTGATTAATACCTATTTTGTCTACATTAAAATTAAACCTTTGTATTCTTAGTGTAACTCGAATAAAAAAATTATTATTTTTTTTTACGGTGCGGTACTGTACATAGTATTTTAGGTACCTAAAATAATGGTTACCATTATTTAATATTTATTATATTATTTTTTTATTAAAATAATGGTATACTACTGTTACCGGAAATTAAAAAATTCGTCCCTCCCCCACATGGGTTTAATATGTCGATATTTTATGTATTTCAATTTCGGCAACTATGCCAATTTATTATTTTCACTATGCTTCACAGTTTCCATATCACTGCGCAATTTGCTACGCTTGTTGCAATCGGCTACACGCAGTCTTAAGTGCACATAAGGTAAAGTTGTTTTGGGGTTGTTTTACATATGATGGTCACTTTCGTGCACACATGTCGAAGATTAGTGTCTAAAAGGACCTGCATTTTCAGTGATATAAGAATATAATATTACTGATGTTCTATTCTCTTTCTGTACTGTCATAACCGTTGCACAAACACTTTAATTCATTCACAAAGTAAAAAAAAAGAATTGTATACCCTCATATAATTTTTGCACCCAATTTTTACCGTAGGAAAAAAACATCAAAGAGAGTTACAGAGCTATATCAATGCAAAAAAATAGGTGTCAAAGACTATTGTTATTTCAATAACGGGGAATACAAAATACGATAGCTCCATCTGTCAGCTTTAATCAGGAATCACCTTGCTATTTGTGCCAGTTAAGTGAAATTCAAGGTTGTGCAAAAAGGTGTGATAAGTATTGATTAAAGTTAATAAAGGAGGCAAATCTTTCTAGGCTACCTCTGAAAATTATTAAAGGATCACGTAGTGAATTAAATATTTACAGGGTAATTTTTTTTTTTCTCTACACCAGCAAAGTCATTGGACTATGTCCTGATTGAAAAGAAGCCCTGAAATTGAAAAAAATAAATAATGAAAAGGTTCACGCTTAGTACACAAATGCTTGTTTATACTTCATTTCGCAATGTTGATCCTCACATCACAAACAATTAACAGTTAAGTTGCTCTCACCGTGCGAGTTGCTGCGCTGCTGTTGAGTGAGTCTGCAAAACAAAAATCTTGATGAAAAAAAAATCTCCCTTCATATTTTTACATTTCTCCAAGAAACTAGAATAACTTTTGTGTTGAGGAGGGTTAAATAACATATGTGGAACTGTGATGCCCATAACAGTGTTTTTAATATGTATATAAGTATGTAGTGGGTTACACTTAGCTAAAAACAGTGTATAACACAATGCCCTATCAAAATATCAGAAAATTTCGATGTTATGTCAATGGGAATCGAACTTTAAAGCTCTATAAGTTCAAAAATATGCATTTAATAGGAAAATGTGAATGAAGATAATTTAAATATTACAATAAAATCTAAAAATCTAGTTAAATCTCGATTTTCAACAAGATTCATTCAGTATTTAAAGAATAATGGAAGCTGGACAATTTAACAATAAATTATCTTATTTTATAAAAATCGTCCAAAATTGTCTAATATTTAAATAATCATTACGCATTCTAAAATGTATAATTATTTCATTAAATGGTTTGAAACAACGCATAGTAAATTTTAATTAATTTCTGATGTAAATTCTTATGACGCATTACTGCTGTGAAATATTCTCGCTTCTATAAATCTTTAAATACTGAACGATTCTTGTTGAAAACTGAGATTTAAACATTTTGGTTTATGATTTTTACTTTATATTCAGATACATTTTCCCATTAAATGCATATTTTAGAAGTTATGGAACTTCGTAGTTAGATTCCCATTCACATCACATAGATATTCTCTAATATTTTGGCAGGGCACTACATCACGTTTAGTATTTGCCAATAAAGAGAACTACATGCTATGAAACGTATGGGCAACACATTGTTAAATATTCAGTTTACATTTTCAGAAAACTTTGGAATTTTTCAGTGGAATGTCAATTCCACTTAACACCCGTTTACCATTTTGTTAACTACTATTTATTATATTTACTATAGTGCAAAACAAACTAAAAGAGATTTAGAGTCAACAAAAACTTACACTGGCAAATAATCCAACTTAGTTTGAGATTTTATTGCTGTTTTATAGCATTAATTTTTCTTTGTGGATAAAACTATATAAGCTCTGTTACTAGTTGATTTATCTCATATAAAAATACTGTGTTAGGAAGAAATTTAAAAGTTCTTAAAAGATACAGATTCCTAATTGTTTTAAGGAAAGTAAATTATCGGAAACTGTAGATCAATTACTCTGCGAAACATTCAGAAGAAAATCACTACTCTAAAATAAGTCAATGTCTCGTTACAAGCGGTTATATAATGCAAATCACCTGAATGACTGATTATGAAATGAGAATTTGATGACTGATTATCAAAGAAAGAGCTGTTATGTTCCATGTTCTTCACATTCTACCACTTTTGTGAAATTTTGGAGAAGAGCTGACAGTTCTTGGTCGTTCTCGATGGCCGTCAAGACATTGCATTCTTCAATCGAAAAATTAGCGTTCGACTCAATGGCTGTAGTTCCAGATACATCCAAAATTTCAGCGGCCACGTACTCCATGACGGCATTAAGATATACAGCAGTGTTAGGGTCAACTTGGTCAATCCCTTCTAAAAGACGATCATGAATTCTTCTCACAGGAAAAATGGGAGTCGTTTTCTTCGGTTTTTTCTTTTTAGATAAGGTCTTTTTCTGTGCAGCCGAAAGCTTCTTCGATTTACTTGAGGACTTTTTCCCGGAACTTGACTCCATCCTTAATCCGGATCTTGACACATTTAAGAGAATCCAGAGCTTTAGTATATACTCCAAAACATTACTAATTTGAATTCAACACTCGACAACTATTTCTTCAACGATAAATTTGTTCTAAGTCTACATTTCAAGAAATCGAACAAACTTCCTCGAGGAGTTAAATCTTAGCTGTCAGTGGTTGTTTTTTGGAAGCATTTCTCTCATTCTTTCTCATGCAGTTGCTGATGATGATTCATTATAACAACAATTGGAATATCGTGCCCAACGCGCCTCGCATATTAACGCGTTCACACGTTCCAATTTATTCCTATTTTTTCGCGAACATTTAAATCTTCTGTAAATTTATTGAATCTCAGTCAGTCAGTTAATTAATCAATTTTATTTCCTATCATATACAATTTACAGCATAGAAAAATACAAGTGAACCCAAAAAACCACATGGTTTGGCCAGGCCACTAAAGGAAATTAACATTAAAATCAATAACGACTTATTCACTACAAGGATCACAAACAATATTTTAATTTTTCCGAAGCGTGTAAATAAATTTTTATTTTATGCTGAGTTATTCAACATATGTGCGATAGCTTCCAAAGAAAAGAGAAAACTCTTTAAGTTCTCTTTCAAGATATTATTTTTTTTCCATTTTCTTATTTCAAGAGGCAAGTGATTAAAAATTTTAGGTGAGATATATGAATAATGTTTATGAGCAATTTCTTTTTTTGTCAAAGGAACTGAATACTTTGGACCTTTCTCTCTGAAGTTTTTTATAAAGCAGGCTGAATTTGAAAATTGAAACAATTCTGGTTAAAAATATCATCACTCTTAAAATAAATACATGTTTAATAGGTAGAATTTTATTTTTATTATATATGTACAATATATATTTTATTTAATAGGTATAATTTTAAGCATAGAGTAACTACTGAAAATACTTAAAATATCCATGTTACTTTTTTGCAATTAATTTAATAATTTAGCTTTGCAGAGAAACCAGAGGTTTAAAAACTGAGACATAAGTTATACACAAACAAATTATATTATATTGAAATGTTATTTGTATCCATACATAAAAATATAAGCACAATGTAGAAAAATATTGAGATTAACTTTCTATTTCAGATGGTACAATTTAAGTAGTTTGTAACGTGCTTCACCTGTAGTTTAGTTAATATGTTTCTTCCATTTTAGATTATTATCTACGGGAAATTTGTAAATATTTAACTTTCTCATCTTGTTTTATGGCAACATAAGTAAATATAGGTATATAGATAACTGAAAATGGCAACGATATGGGAAACGAGGTGTTAAGGACTGTATTATAACGTGAAAGAAAGCGATGATTCTTCAATACTGTATGAAAGTTTGCTTTTTTCTCGTCTCGAAAACGTCCGAAACATTGAGATATTGTTGTTTTGGAGAGAGAAAAAAGAAATATATAAACAATATGTACAGTCGCTGAAAAAAGTATCCGAACGCTATGGCTGATACAGAATTCAGAAAAAATATCTGGCAACGATTTTTTTTAGAAATTAGTGGTCTGGCAACCTTCGTGTCACGTGACACGAAGGTTGCCAGATCACTAATTTCTAAAAAAAATCGTTTTGTGGAATGAATTTTGTCAACTCTCCACGATTTTGGCAAGTCACTCTGAATTTTGCCAACTGCCCCTAGTTTTTGTCAACTGCCCCTAAATTTTGTCAACTCGCCATAATTTTACAGAAAAAATTCAAAATTTTCACATCTCACCTGAATTTTGCCAACTCCCCACGATTTTGCAAAGTCACTCCGAATTTTGCCAATTGTCCCTAGATTTTGCCAACTCGCCATAATTTTACAGAAAAAAATCCTAATTTTTACAGCTCACCTGAATTTTGCCAACTCCCCACGATTTTGCCACTTCATCTTCAAACTGGGTCACTCCGAATTTTGTCAACTCCCCAAGATTTTGCCAAGTCACTCCGAATTTTGTCAACTCCCCAAGATTTTGCCAAGTCACTCCGAATTTTGTCAACTCCCCAAGATTTTGCCAAGTCACTCCGAATTTTGTCAAATCCCCAAGATTTTGCCAAGTCACTCCGAATTTTGTCAACTCCCCAAGATTTTGCCAAGTCACTCCGAATTTTGCCAACTCCCCAAGATTTTACCAAGTCACTCCGAATTTTGCCAACTCCCTAAGATTTTGCCAAGTTGTCCCGATTTTCCCAACTCACCTGTATTTTACTAAGTGGCATCGAATTTTGACAACTGCTCTAAATTTTGCCGTCTCTCCATTTCCCAAACTGCTTTAGATTTGTCAAGTTGCCTCGATTTTGACAATGCCCCTTAATTTTCCAAAAAAAGAATTACAAATTTCGCAACTCACCTAAATTTTACGAAGTCGCTTCGAATTTTGCCAATTCCGAATTACTTTGGGGAGGGGAGCCTCCCCCCATCCCCCCATGGCTGCGCCCCTGGCTGTTAGGAGACAGTGGTAGCCTCCCGTCAACCCCATCCAGTATATTCTTTAACGTGAATAGAGAATGGTTGTCCTGCACACGGACCACGGTTTTAAGTTCTATCCGAAGGACGGCTGCCTTTACAAGCCCATTGCTTTTTTACCGAGGCAGGGTGGGAGTTTAGCGGAGATAAATCGCAAAGCCGACACAGTTGGGACTCGAATTCAGGAACTGCAAATTGCGAGTATGGAACGAACCGACTGAGCTAACCCTGTCCTGAAAATATAGAGTGTAAAATATTTTATTTTTTAATTATTGAACGTTGTACTTTTCTGCAGTCGTTGTTTCCGTATGCAGGAGAGCTGCACCCTCTAGAGGTTAAAGAATAAGCTAGATATCGTTGAGGGGAGGCTTCCTGGGGCGAGAGTTTCTCAGTCGACGCTAAGCTCGTAATATGCAGTTCCCAGGTTCGACTCCTGCATGAGCCAGCGTTGAGATTTATCTCCGGGAAACTCCCCGCCCTGCCCTCAATCAGTAGGGATATTGATGGGTTTGGAAAGGCTTCCGCCGGTCGAATGGAACGTTAAGCCGTCGTGTGCGGGAGAGCACGGCCCACTGTTGCGTGTTCTTTAACCTGTGCACGTAAAAGAACACGCTGGATGACCTTGACAGGAGACTACCATCTATCTCCTAACAGCTGTCCAGTGAGTCCCTTCCCCCAACCTTCTCTGAGCCTTCGGGGTCCTTGCGGCTTGGCCATTTAGCACATTGTGTGCAAAAAAAGTGCTCTCAGAAGAAAAACAGATGTTCAGTGGATCATTTTCCCTAATCTCTTCTTTTGTCCTGTTCATTTAGCCCATTATGCATAAAAAAGTGTCAATATGAGGCAAAACGTTTCGTAATATAAATACATATATAGTGTCTAGATAAAAAAAAATATCCTATGACAAAAGAAAGATAAATTTGAAACTCATTATCTTGAAGATGATGTTTAGTAAGAGAGCAGAGCTTTCCCTGTTATATTTTGCAAAACAATTATTTTCTCCTGAATACCACTGGATGGTGGAAAGTATCTCAAAAGAACAGATCCTAACTTCAAACATCGTCAGAAATATCATCATAACTGACCACTGCTTCGCATTCTGTAAATCTTCAGAGTTTTTAATTTTTTCACGATAATAAATGCCAGAACTATTTGGATCAATAATTCGCATTTGGTTCGTGCACAAATATCTTACGTCTAATGTTACTTACTAATTACACTGGTCTGCAAAGGAAAACCTTTTTTCCCTCTCTTCCAAAATTTTTTCTGATTTTTATGTTTTTCAGGATGCTGAACCCGAATCTGACAGCCGACTTGTTCTCTAACCTACAGTTTTCTAGAGATGTGAGTTTAAAAAAAAAAATATTTATTTGCATTATAAAAAGTCAAAGCTGACACTAATAAATTCTGTTACATGTAAATATTTAAACAAATATTTTTTTGTCTTCTGTCGCTTATATTTTATTTCTGGAGGCTCTCGCTGCAGGGCCCAACAGTAGTCCGCCAACATCCTCTCGTTCCATTTGCCGCTATATCGTTTTCGTATTTCGGATATATCTTGATGGAATCTTTCTCCATGCTCGTCTAAGACCCATCAATTGTGGGGAAAAAAATCAAGTGTGAATGTAAGAAAGGCAGCTTTGGCGACATATTACATCCTAATACTCTATATGAAGAAAATAGTTCTTCGACGATTTCTTCGTAGTTATCTGTCCTTATATTGCCTGAAAAGTTGTGGCAAATTTTTATGCCTCCAAGGCTCTCTTTTCATTGTAGTTTAATTTATTTTTGGAACTCAGAATCTTGAAACAACTGTCTGATCTGAGGAACAATGAAAATTCCCTCTTTATTTCTGCATCTCTAATACATGGAATTTTTTGCCTAAAGTAAGCAAATCCATCACCTTCTCTATTTATCTCATCTCACATAATAGACTTCCAGTAGTTTGAAAACGAATAAAATCATATATATATATTCTCAAAAAACGTTATTTTCTCAAATAACGCCATCCCACGAAAATAGTGCCTGATAAAAACTTTTGGATGCCAGATTCTGATTCAGCACCCTCAAATTTATAAAGTACACCCATTTTTCTGGGGCGGGGGTGGCTCAGTCGGTAGCGCGCCAAGCTCATAATCTGTAGTTCCCAGGTTCGAGTCCCAGCTGGCTCAGCGTTGAGATTTATCTCCGCAAAATTCCCCGCCCTGCCCACGGTCAGTAGGGGATACCGATGGGCTTGGAAAGGCCTCCGTCCGTCGGATGGGACGTTAAGCCGTGGCCCCGTGTGCGGGAGAGACATACCCTGTGCACGTTAAAGAACACGCTGGATGGCCTTGACGGGAGGCTACCATCTGTCTCCCAACAGCTGTTACAGTGGGTCCCCTCCCCCAACCTTCTCTGAGCCTTCGGGGTCCATGTGACCTGGCCATTTAGCCCATGGTGTGGCAAAAAAGTGCCGCTCAGAGGTAAAACAACCCAAAACAACAACCCATTTTTCTTCGCAGGAGGATTTTCGTGCAGACAGTGTTATCTTTGAAGTGCAATCTTCTGAATGGTATGGTTGGTTCTGTTTAACAGCATAAATAACAATCAAATACCTCAAGACTTTTTTTTCTCGTCGCTTCAGGAGGACGGTGGGAGGAATCTATTTCGATACAGCCGGTGGCTCATAATATGACGATTCCAGATTTAAATCTCCAAGATGCCTTCCTTGGGATATTCTGACACCTCGGTGAGGATGAGGACACCGACGGGCTTCGAAAAGACATCGGATGGGACATTTAAGCTCTGTTGCACTATGGGAGAAAGCTGAACTTTGCGTTTGTTACAAAAAGCGCTTAATGGTCTTCGGTCTCCTAACAGCTATCTAGTGGATTCCCTACTCAGCTCTCAACCGAAGAATAGAGCTGTGTTTTTTGTGACCTAATTATTAGTAATTAATTGTGTGCAGAAAAGTGCCGTTCATTGGTAAGACAACCCAATCCTCATCGCCTGTTAGTATGCCTACTTTATCTTTAGTAAATAAGTTGTGTTTTGCAGCCATAACAGGCAGAGTGATATTGAAAGTGGTAATAATATAGGGGGCGGGGGGTTATGGGGTTATAATATCTTTTGAGAGCTTCAAAATAATATATATTCTGTGGTAGTCACCGAACATCAGAGACTTAAACTTGTCAATCTAGCAGCTGCTCATTAGATCACCTTCCCCAACCTTTTCTGAGCCTCTGTGGTAGTCACCGAACATCAGAGACTTAAACGTGTCAATCTAGCAGCTGCTCATTAGATCACCTTCCCCCAACCTCCTCTGAGCCCTGGGTGCTTGTGACCAGGCCGTTTATTCCATTGTGTGCACAAATGTACCTCTCACAGGTAAACCAACAACACCATTACTGCAATCATTCATTATCTTCACCTTAAACTGAAAAACATTATGATAAAGTTGATATATCAATATACAGTATATTTAAGTACTCAAGTAATTTACTCGCCCATCACCATTTCAAAGTATAAAAATAAAAGTAATCTTTTTCCTTTCCAGAGAAGATGTTTTCTTCTTCAAGTTTCTACGAGGAGCCCCACGCCATTTATCCCACAGTAGAGGAACAAGTGGAGTTGGCCAGGAAGATTGCAGATTCTTTATCGGACGATACGAACAAGAAATCGAAGGGTGCTAATATGTTCTTCAAGAGAGTTAAAAAGTCGACCAAATGGGTACATGAGGGTAATCAAATAATCATTTCTGTTTAAATTAACTTTAGATTAGAAAAAGTTAAACCAACAATTAAAACCAATGATCGAATTCGGGAAAATAACTAGGAGGAGTTCTTTACCATCGAACATAATTCTCATTAGCCCTTTCACTCCCTTTTTTTTATAAATAATTTAATAATATTTATAATTTTTTAAAAGATGTGTTAGCTATATTTTAATTTCTGTAATGATGTTGGAATGCCCATAACTCCCATCTGCTGTCCGTCGCATGTAGGTTAAGCCGAGGTCGTCTGCAGGAGAGCCATATCCTGTGCAGGTTTAAAAACACATTTGATATCTTTGATGGAAAAGGGCGGGGGTTGGCTCAGTTGGTAGCGCCCCAAGCTCGTAATATATGGTTCCCAGGTTCAATTCCCTAATTTACTAGCTTTGATATTTACCTCCACTAATCTCCACCATGTTCTCGATGAGAAAGGGGATACCGATGAGTTTAGGAAAGCCGCCGTCTTTCGAATGCTACTTTAAAACATGCTTGCATGTGCAGGGGAACCATATCCTGTGCACGTTAAAGATCACGCTGGATGGCCTTGATGGAAGGCTATCATCTGCCTCCTTAGCAGCTGTCCTCTGAGTTATTTTCTCCCAACCTTCCCTGAGACCTTGGGGTCCTTGTGACCAGATAATTTACACCATTATGTGCGAAACAAGTGCCGCTCAGAGGTAAAAAATCCCAACCTAACCTACACAGGAAACTTCCATCTGTCTCCTAACAACTATCTAATCCTTGCACAACTTTGAACCCTAGGGGTCCTTGTAACCTGGTTACTTATATCACTACATGCACAAAAATACCGCTCGGAGAAAACAATCACCCAAAAATATAATAAATTATTTCCTTTTGTTCCCTCTCTGAAATCCTGCGAATGCCTTTATTTGCTTCGCAATACTGATTGAAAGAAAGTGTATCGCTCTCATATTTGTGTACCTAAATTAGTCCTGCCCTTGTCAATGCCGTATTTACAACCTTTAAAAAAAGTAAATAGCATATTAAAACGTTTCACTTTTATCTAATCGTAGTAGTAATAATACAAAAGAGCTTCTTTACGTATGAATGAATGACAACATGAAGTGTAAGCAGTCGAAATAAAAAGAAACTTCTTCTTCTGCACGTTAGGACAAAAGAATATCTTTCGTACTAACGTGCTATTTCATTTCTAAAAAGAAGAGAATTTGTTTACGCATTTTCACTTACACCAAGATCAACTCTTTTCGTTGTAAGTGGATCGGTATAACTGTAATGGCGTAACTGAGACCTGTGTTGAGAATCCACTCCTTATAAACATCTTTCCTGAAGCCCGGTTGTAGTCGTGTACACATCAGTCGGGAGAAATCGTCCATGTTTGATATTCACCAGACGACTAGAGTGCACTTCCGACTTCGCCCACGAAAACACTTGAACGTCAAGTGCAGAGATGATGCAACTTTGCCTCGTGCTTATGTTTGCATTCTGTGGTTCATCACAGAAGTGGCCTTGATGTGCTCCATCTGAATATAGCTCTAGCACAAAAAGAAATCATTTAAAAACTACTTGAGTGTAAGCTGATAAAATTTTTAGATGATTACAATATTAATTTCGTCTTACAGCATGTTTGTAACTTAACAATGCTTCTTAATACGTTAGGGTTGGGTTGTCAAATCATGGGTTGTCAAATCTGACCATAACTCTTTGACACAAATAGATATCGTAGAAGCAAAACTGACAATAAGGAGTGAAAGCAAGGAAGGGACGCTATTTTATAATACACAGATAGCAGGCGTGGCAGAGAATGGGAAACACTTGCATGCAGGAAACTTAATTCCCTTGGAAGGCCACAGGGATTTACTAAAACGAAACATAGGAATAACGTAGGAGAAATTAAAATATTTGATGATAGCCGCTTGATGATGAGTGAGATAAACTATGCCCCTGTTAATGATAGGAAATTGCCATTTCGTACAAATGATAATCACTCATTGGAAAGGAAGAAAAATATTTTGTTTGCGGCTAAAAACAAAGTCAAAAGAGTGACTAAATGTGGAGTGATGCAGATCCGAGATTAGGGTTCAAGAGAAATTGAAACGTAATTTTCGAGGGTAAATTAAGGGTGACCTGCACAATAAGGGATTCTACACTCATTCATTCAGAGCTTATACAACCGCTAGGAAGCTCAAGTCCATTCAAGAATCAATGTTAATTAAATTAGAGAAGAAATGGAAGGTCACAAAAAAGAGTTGGGTTGTTGGGTTGTTTTACCTCTGAGCGGCACTTTTTTGCACACCATGGGCTAAATGGCCAGGACACATGGACCCCGAAGGCTCAGAGAAGGTTGGAGGAGGGGACCCACTGGAACAGCTGTTGGGAGACAGATGGTAGCCTCCCGTCAAGGCCATCCAGCGTGTTCTTTAACGTGCACAGGGTATGGCTCTCCCGCACACGGGGCCACGGCTTAACGCCCCATCCGACGGACGGCGGCCTTTCCAAGCCCATCGGTGTCCCCTACTGACCGTGGGCAGGGCGGGGAATTTTGCGGAGATAAATCTCAACGCTGACCCAGCTGGGACTCGAACCTGGGAACTACAGATTACGAGCCTGGCGCGCTACCGACTGAGCCACCCCCGCCCCCTTAATACTTTAGGAGTCAACTAATTGTAATAAATGGTAATTAAATCCCAGTTGTACTTGCGTTGAAGTTTTCTTGCCAGTGTCCTACAAGTGGTGAGAAAAGAAGCTTTATTTAGCTTCTAAAGGACTTATTTCTACGGATGGGATGGATTGTTTAACCTTGAGCGGCACTTTTTTTGCCCACAATGGGCTTAATGGCCAGATCACAAGAAATCCAAGGGATCAGAGAAAGCTAAGGAAAGGGGACTTCCACTAACTTTCACTGGGCTTCTCTTTCTTTCTTCTTATAATTTCTAATAATTTAAATAGCTATTAGTAGGTTGAGAGTTGCCTCCCGTCAAGACCATCCAGCGTGTTCTTTAACGTGCCCATGATTTGGCTTTCCTTAAAGTCCCATCCGACAGATGGTGGCATTTCCAAGCTCACTGTTGTCCCCTTGATTCCCAAGGGCTCAGAGAAGTTTGGAGGAAGGGGACTCACTGGAGAGCTATTAGAAAACAGATAGTTGCCTCCCGTCAAGGCCATCCAGCGTGTTCTTGAACGTGTTCAAGATATGGGTTTCATCTACACGGTGCCATGGCTTTAAATCCCCATCCGACGGACCGTGGCCTTGCCAAACCCATCGGTGTCTCCTTGACCCCAAAGAAATCAGAGAAGGTTGAGGGAAGATGATTTACTGCTTCCCGTCTTTGAACATCCAGTGTGTTCATTAAGCGTCACATAGCGTGTGGTTCTCCTGCACACAGAGCGTAACTTCCCATCCGACTGCGACAGGCTTAACCTCCCATCCGACAGACGGCTGTCTTTCCAACCCCATCGGCGTCTCCATTCTAAAACGAGGACAGGGTGGAGGTTTAGCGGACATAAATCTCAACTCTGACACAACAACTCAACTCAAGTTCGAGTTGGAACTCGAATCTGAGAAATGCAGATTATGAGCCTGGCGAGCAACTGACACATGCACATATGCAAATTAACCCTGATTGGTACAAGATAATAAGTTATCACGTGTAGAGCAGAAATGCTTGTCAACGTCCAATTTTCTACGCAACCCATCCGTAGAAATGCGTCCTTCAGAAGCTAAAGAAAGTTGTTGTTTTTTAAGTAAGACACTGACAAGCAAAGAAAACTTCAAAACTAGCACACATGGGATTTAATTACTATTTATTACTCTTAATTGACTCCTAAAGTATTAAGAAGCATTATTGTTAAGTCGACAACAATTTTTGTAAAATCACTTTCTCATTTTCAATCTTTATTAATTCGCAATCATCTATACATCAGATGAATTAAACAGCGTTCAGCTGCTTTTTGCTTCTGCCTTTATCATTGTTCCTTCTCTGAAAAAAAAATGAGTTAAATGTATGACATATACATAAATAAATAGAAAACACAAAGCTTTAGCTGTGGTATAATCATAAGAAAGGATTAAAATTAAAAATATGTCAATCAGGTTAGGATTGAGGAACATATTCCCCACTTTTTATAATATTTCATATGAGCAATTCGTATCCGACTAACACGATTTCACCTTACACGAATTTGTTCAGGAACACAGCTATCATGTTAGTCGGGATTGTGGCTATTTTGCCTCTGAGCGACACTTTTTTGCACACAATGCGCTAAATGCAGGTCACAAGGACCCTGAGAGCTCAGAAAAGGTAATCGTGAATTCTCTTTTCATGGATTTCTAGGAAATTTTTAATTCTCTTTCTGTGGATTTCTAGGTAATCCTGAATTCTCTTTCAATGGACTTCTTGGAAATTTTTGATTTTTTTTCTGTGGGTTTCTTGGTAATCTTGAATTCTCTTTCTATAAGTTTTTTGGTAATTTTAAATTCTCTATCTATGGGTTTCTGGATAAACTTGAATTTTATTTCTATGGGTTTCTTGGTAATCTTGAATTTTAGTTCTAAGGGTTTCTTCGTAATCTTAAATTCTATTTTTATTATGTTTTTTTTATTTTTTTGTAATCTTGAATACTCTTTCTGCGGGTTTCTTGGTAATCTTAAAGATCTTTCTATGAGTTTCTTGGTAACTTTGAATTATTTTCTATAAGTTTCCTAGTAATCTTGAATTATTTTTCTACAAGTTTCCTGGTAATCTTGAATTCTTTTTCTATAGGTTTTACTGGTAATCTTGAATTCCCTTTTTTATGGGTTTCTTCGAAATTTTTATTTTTCTTTCTGTGGGTTTCTTGATAATCCTTAAATCTCTTTCTGTGGTTTTTGGTAATCTTGATTTCTATTCCTATGGGTTTCTTTATAATCTTGATTTCTATTCCTATGGGTTTCTTTATAATCTTGACTGTTCTTTCTAGGAGTTCTTGAATTCTCTTTTCACGAATTTCTTTGTAATCTTGAATTATATTTCTATGGGTGACTTGATAACCTTAAATTCTCTATCTGTGGGTTTCTTGCTAATCTTGAATTCTATTTCTATAGGTTTTTTGGTAATCTTGAATTCTCTTTCTATGGGGTTTTTGTAATCTTGAACGCTCTTTCTGTGGGTTTCTTGATAATCTTTAATTATCTTTCTATGAGTTTCTCGGTAAACTTAAATTTTCTATCTATGGGTTTCTTGGTAATCTCGAAGTCTTTTTCAAGAGTTTATTGGTAATCTTGAATTTTCGTTTTTAAGTATTCCTTGTTAATCTTTCTTTTTTTGTTTTACAGGTCCTGAACAGAGTGATGACTCTGCTCCAGGTACTCCTGAAATCCCAGGTGAACCGCCAACTCCTGATATTTCTCAGGTTCCATGGAAATCTCACAAAGGAATTCCACAGCTGAAGCTGGTCTTAGATCCTCGACACATCCAGAATGCAATCACTCTGAGATCAGCTGGCCAGGTGATCAGTGAACACAACGTAGTCAGCCCCGACGTGTGTCACGACCTTGTTCGTGACCTCGAATCTCCTGTGGGCAAGGGAGCAGCCTTGTTCGCCAAGAGGAAAAAGAAATCCGCCGAATGGATAGTGGACGAAGAGAAAGTGAGGTCTCACATGAAGACGCCAGAGCCATTTCCGGAACCGGCAGTACCTCCGTTTAATAAATTGCAAGAGAGGATCAATCCGAAGCTGAAGCTGGTGAAGACTCCTTGGGAGGCGGCTTTGGAATCTCCTATCGGCAGTTGTGATGCGGCCTTCATGGAAGTGAAGAGAAGCGCCATTGCTGACTCTGTGATTCGGGCTGCAGAGAATAGGATGGGAGACTCGCTGATGTCGTCTCCTCCCCCGGAAATGGAAACGTGTCGATCACCCCCCATACCTATAACTCCAGCAGCTGCACACTTTGATATCTATAAGGCTAAGGCTCCCAGAGGTTGGGTGGGAACTCCTCCACCTCCAGGTACGCAATATTAGTGTTTTTTTTTTTACAAATTAGGATTGTTGGGTGGGAACTCACCACCACTAATAATGCAATATTTGTGACATCTTTTACAATTTATGATCGTTGGAGTGGAGGAGACTTCTCCATCCCACATGCAATATTTTTACAATTTGTTATTGTTCATTTTAAACTCCGCTATCATCACAGACGTCCGAATGCAGTATTTGCGATATTTTTCCCTAATTATGATTTTTAAGTGAAATTCCACTTCTATTAAGTATTCAATATTTTGTAATATCTTTTACAAACTGTTAATGTTTAAGAATGGGTGAAAACTAACTGTACATTATTCCTTTGTTTAACAGTTCTAAAGAAATGTAGAAATTATGTTTAGAGATGTATTTTCTACGGAAATTAAAAGAAACGAACTATATGCGGACAAGGCTACCATACATCCTTATTTCTCCGAATATATCCCCATTTTCTACAATCCTAGGACAAGGGAGTCGGCAGATTTTTTCAGGAGGGGAACGGAATGTTTTCATGGGGGACAAAATATTTTCAGAGAAGGCAAAAAGTAAATCATTGTTTCAAGATAGAAATATTAACGTCGAGACGTTTGTAAGATTGCAATTGAGAAAATAGCAGTCATGTATACATCATAATAACATAATGCAATTAAGGATGCCCGAAAACAAAACGAAAATAAGAGAAACTTATTATTTAAAATGCATGTAAACAAGTGTTTTGTAATATTAATAAATAAATATAAATGATGTGCTTCTGAAAACAAAAGAAAATGTTAAAAATTCGATTTTACCTTTCGTTAAGGAAAATCAATTTTTAGAAGCCTGCATTATTCATCATAAATTAATTTTTCGATCAATTATGCAGAAGAGGGAAAAACTGCTTTCTTGCCATCCCCCACCTCCGCCTCTGCCGACGTCCATGTCGAAGCACCATCCGGAAGAAATTTCTAAAAGAATAAACAATATTTCGAATTCTTCATTTTTAAATTTCAAATGCCAAAGCCACGTGGTTTCTAAAAAAGACACCGACCTACAACCCGCCAAAAGATTGGCGCGAAACCTATTTCTCCTCTTCATTGCTAAATGTTTACAATTCCAGTGATTCATCCCCCGCATTCACAAAGGAATTAATTCTGTCTCATCACAACAAGAGCCTCGATTTTTGAACACAATAAGTGGTCACACATGGGGAACTCGCGTACGAAATATGGGGCCAATCGGTCAAATATTTGGGAGATTATAGGGGATCTAATTCGGTCGATAAAATCTAATTCGGATCTAATTCGGTTTCTAGGATCTAATTCGGATCTAATTAGGATCTAATTCGGTCGATAAAACTTTCTCAATAGATATGACATCACGTCTTTTCAGATACGACTAATATTTATTATGTCGTTCTGTGTTTTAATTTAACAATTTTAGAATCTAATCATAATTTTTATGAAAGCTCTTACTAATTTTTTTTCCCGTTTGCACTTTTTTTGTGGAAAACTTTTTTTACAAAAATGTACACAGAAAAAATGCCGAAAAATTGAGAGAGAGTTAAATATTATTTCATTCTGACATGAAAATTGAGACTGAGTTTAATATTCTTCCATCACATTAAATTTACTGGTACCCAAGATTTAAAGTATGATCCCATGTTATATCAGTGGAAAGCTAAATTCGAAGCTATATATATATTATTTTTCCAAATTGTTTATTAATGAATAAAATAAAAAAAAGTAAATACCCCCTCAAGCAGCTGCTTGCCACAGAGGTCTGACAGGAGCCTGTCAGTTTACATGCCACAGTAGGAGATCTGAGAGGATGGCAGGACCTCAGCAGAAAAAACGACACACACACATCCATGCCTAATACCGGGGCTCGAACCCAGGTCCCTTAGATCAGTAGCCAAGCGTGCTAACCACTCGGCCACTTAATTAAAAAAAAAAAAGACATGTACTATAATATGACAAAGAATGACTTATATTTAATGATCAATTATAACTTCTTACGCTTCTCTATAAATGAATGTACTATGGTATAGTCATAATTGTAACTTTTAAGCCATTTTCATTGTGCAGGACTTCTGAAAAACTATCGCTCCTCTTTTATGCAAATTTTGGGAACTTGTCTCCTTTTGGTTGGAATGTTTTTTCTTTACTTACGCTTAATTTCTGAGGACCATTTTGTTTTGCACACAATGGGTTAAATGGCCGGGTCACAAGGACCCCAAGGGCTCAGAGAAGATTGGGGAAGTGGATCCGTTGGGCAACTGTTAGGAGATAGATGGTAGCCTACCGGTCCAGGCCATCCATCGTGTCATTTAACGTGACCAGGATATGGCTCCCTCCCGTGCACGGGACCATGGCTTTACGCCGATGGACGGCGGCCTTTTCAAGCACCTCGGTGTCCCTTTCTCACCGAGAGGGACAGCGACATTCTATGAGGTTAGCGGTGATGAATCTGAATGCTGGTACAATTGGAACTCGAATCTCCGAAATTCAGATTACGAGCCTGTTACGGTACAAACCTCTAGCATCGCTTTTCCGTAGCCTCATCCCTCTCGTTTCTATAGCAAACCCCATCTCATCCCTCACCTTTCTGTAGTACTTCCCACCCCACCCAATGAAAGCATCTTCATTTTTCAAATCCAGAATATGGTACTCCTGTGTGTAAATGCATTGAAGTTGAATGTGCAGAATGCTATTAATGACTCACAATATCTTTGCATTGAGTGATGTCAAAAATTTTCCATTTTGTGTGTCGTTTATAAAAACTTAAAACGACATCAATTTCACCCTTATAAAAATTTAATTTAAAAATTTAGAAAAATATCTCTCTTCCTATATGCGCCCTAAAAAAGTGAAAAAAAAAAACTGAATCATACTGAAGAGAAATCATTCACTGAATTCGTATTCACTTGAAATTAATGTAGGGCGCAGGTAACTTTTGTTCAGTAAGTAAACTGGTTTTGGCACGCTATCTTCCTTTGAAGTCAATACGAATTCAATAACTGACTGAAAATACCTATTTTCGAAATTTTTATATTGCACTTCTGAAGCTTTCATTTAACATATGATTCATAAATATGGACCCCGTTAATTTTCCTCTTCCTTGGAGTAGAGAAATACGGGGGGGGGGGGCTTATTTGAGGTAGCCCACGACATTCTAGACGTCACAGCTTTAATTTGAGATATAACTCGTTAAGATTGACATTAATTAGCCCCCCCCCCCCCCGAGAAATCTCTCCTCCTTTTTTGGAGGAAGAGAGAGGGAAGAAGTGTAGGTGGCGTATCTCACTCAAGTTTGGGTTGTTGTTGTTTTACCTCTTAGCTGCACTCTTTTGCACACCATGGGCTAAATGGCCAGGTCACATGGACACCGAAGGCTCAGAGAAGGTTGGGGGAAGGGACCTACTGGAACAGCTGTTGGGAGACAGATGGTAGCCTCCCGTCAAGGCCATCCAGCGTGTTCTTTAACGTGCACAGGGTATGGCTCTTCCGCACATGGGGCCACGGCTTAACGTCCCATCCGACGGACGGCGGCCTTTCCAAGCCCATCGGTGTCCCCTACTGACCGTGGGCAGAGCGGGAAATTTTGCGGAGATAAATCTCAACGCTGACCCAGCTGGGACTCGAACTTGGGAACTACAGATTACGAGCCTGGCGCGCTACCGACTGAGCCACCCCCGCCCCATCTCACTCAAGACCGGACGACAGTTCCCATATTACAAGCTTTTGTAATATGGGAACTAATTTTGATGTCTAATTGGTAACTGTCATATCTCCCCCCCTCCCCCTTTTAGGAAATAAAATACGGGGATAAATTTGTTATAACCTGTGCTACTCCCCATTTTGAATAACTCGTAGAGATCAGTGAACGGATTGGGAAGATGGGAGAGGGAACAGTTTCGACAGAAACACAACAAGCCAATGACGAGCGAAAAGCATCATTTTATTAAATAGGAAGATAGGGTGAAATGCAATGTGTTGAAGAATATGAAAATTGCACACACAAAAGAAAATAACCATAAAAAAATTAAATCGTGTAATTTTAACTTATATTGCCTTATTTTTTACTTGTCATATGTCGTTTGTTTATCTTTTGTCAGTTTGTGTTCGTCAAAATGGTTGTTCCCTCCACATCTTCCCAACCATTCACCGACCTCGACGAGAAATGTGTCAGATGAAAGCTTGTCACGCGGAGAGTGTCATACGCTATAACAAATTTATCCCACGTGCTTTCTTCTCCTCTGAAGAAGAGGGAATGTGAGATTCGTTCTACTGACTTAGGGATTCACAATTACGAATCAAATGAAACCTTCTGATATGGAGACTCGTGAGCTATATCAGGTTTTCCTCCACCCATGTTCTACCCCCTAACTCTACTCTTCTTATCCTCTTCCTTTTTTCTTTTGTTTTACCTCTTCTACTAACTTCCCTCTACTCTCTTTTCCTTCTTGTTGTGACAATGTCGTCAGCTATCCCAATACATATCCCAATATATATCCAATATATCCCACATATTCTTTCCTCCTAAAAAGAGAAGGGAAATGGCGATCGACCTTTACGAGTCGAAAGTAAGCGGAGCAGTTCTAAAGATAGGTGTTGTTAATAACGAAATGAAAAAAAACGTAAATTTAAAAAAAAAATACCCATTTCCTTCGTCCTAAAAAGTAAAAAAAAAATGAAAACACATCGATGGTAAAATCACTTCGAGGTGAGGAAAATAGTATTTTCTTAATTAAATTTTTTGCAAATTGTTTTTACTGACAATTTCTTCTGAGTCGAGCAATTAATTGACATAAGTATTTCTAAACAAATATATAAGTTACCCTTCAATCATCTGCTTGCTACAGAGGTCTGACAGGACACCATGGAGAAGATCTGTAAAGAAAGCGAGACCTCAGCAGAAGGACAACAAAAGAAAGAAAGCATCCGTAGCTTATCCGGGGCTCGAACCGGGATTCCTTTGACCATCAGTCAAGCACACCAACCACTCGGAATGATCATTTAATAACCTAACTAGGCCAACTTACTTGACGCAAATAAAATTTAAAACTGGGACCATTCACAAAAAAATTTTCAAATCCTTCTATTTTTGCATCTTATATACATCCTTATATTTTGTTTTTGTTCGCACCTAACCCAAATAAATTCGGGAAGATAGTAACAAATTTAAATGTAAAACAATTCATTTTACTCTAAGCAACGTGTAAATTTCAACACAACTGAAGAGTAGAGATAGAGTCATGTAATTCGCACCAAGCAAATAGAGTCATGCACCAAGCAAAGAAGCTAAAGATAGCAGATGGTGGCGTGGGAGATGGTTATATAGGTTAAAAGAACATTGGTGAGGCCTTTAAAAGCTATTGGAATAGGAGACGTTTCATAGTACTCAGCTGAGGGAAGGACAACATATGCTTAAGGGTCGTCAATATCACCAAGTGGTAAACTCTAAGCAAGCATGGATCCATGAGAGTCATCGCAACAGAAGTTAGTCATAATTCTGGAGCTGTACAATGCTAGGTTGTTCAGTTTACCTCGTGAGGCACTTTTTTTAACACATTGGCTAAATGGACAGATCACAAGGATCTCAGGGTTCAGAGAAGGTTGGGGGAAGGCGACCCATTGGACAGCTGTTAGGAGACAGATGGAAGCCTCCCATAAAATTCATCAACATGTTCTTTAACATGCACAAAGTATGACTCTTCCTGCAAATGGGCCCACAGCTTATCGTCCCATCTGACAGACGGTGGCTTTTCCAATCCTAATGGTGTCCCCTTTCTCAATGAGGGCAGAACATGGGTTAGCAGAAAAAATTCTCAATGCCGACCAGTTGGAAGTTGAACATGGGAAAAACAGATTATAAACCTGGTGTGATATTGGACGAACCAAATTCTGCCTCTTTGTTGTTGGGTTAAATCACAACAAAGTGCAAGGCTCCAGCCTTAACATAGGTCCATGGCACGCAAGGATTGCCATCTCTGTTAAGTGATTCTATGGTATCACTTTCTCAGAGCAAACTAGCTCAAGAGTGATCCAAAAAGCTGTGATACACTTTTTGTCTAAAGCTGTGATACACATTGTGAAAAGCTGTGATACACATTGTGTCTAACCAACGATCCAACATCATTTGCACAACATCGATTGCAAAGCGCATAAACCACCTTCAAAATCCCATCACAGTTCAGGACCAGTTGGCTGGAATGGAAAAACCATATGATTCGCGAATGGAGGATATCCATGCTGTTAACCGATGAGTCCCGATTCTGTCTCAGATGAGATGATAACAAGATATACATCTGGAGGTATGTCCATGAGAGTCTTGCTGAAGTATGCTATGTTCAATGATCTTCTCAGTAATTCTCAACCTTTTATGCTTCACGTATCCCCTGGAAATGTGTATGTAATGGCGTACCCCTTGTATAGATGGATAAAACTATAGTTATAGTATAACAATGGGAATAAAATAAAACATATATATACGTACACATTAAATTTTGTATTCATAAATTACATATATCGATAAACACAAAAAATGGCATTTTTGCACAGCAGTGTTGCCAAATTAGCGGACTTTGTTACTAGATCTAGCGACTTTTGAGCTCTCACGGCGTAGCCCAAAAACTTTTACCGCGTACCCCACGTTGAGAACCTTTGATCTATTTGGTCCGCTTCCGATATATATACAAGTACCAGATGGCATCATGTAAGAAAAACCCCACTCCTAATACACGTTACTGGAGCTGAAACAGCCCAATGGTACGCCAACCTTATTGTGCAACACATACTACTAACCAATACGCCAGGTAGTCTGCACAATATGCTTCAGTAGGGTAATGTCCACATAGTGCATGTGTTATCAGGAACATAAATTTTCTTAAAAATATATTTTATAAAATATTATATATATAATTACATATTTTTTTATCTATAAAATAAAAATGCAAAAAAAATATATTAAATCGTTTATTAAAATGAAAACAATTTTCAGAGTTCAATGAGGACCTTCTTTTTAGCTTTTTCTAAAATAAATTTTGGATGACTTATGATAGCATGTGAACTATTAAATTTTCCATCTTCCTAAACCTTTTCAATGTTAAATAAATATCGTTGAAAATCGAGATTTAAATTAGATTTCACTCAAATCTTTAACCTCTTGTGGCATTTTTCAATAAAACGCAACGTTTATAAATTATAGAGATTCGAACTTGGATTCCCGTTGACATAACATGCAGTCGAATCAACTCTAGACACCAGTTGAGTTGTTTTATCTTTCAGCGACACTTTTTTTTTTGCACAAAATGACTAAATGGTAGTTCACAAGGAGCCCAAGGGCTTAGAAAAGGTCGAGGAACTCCAGTGGACAGTTGTTAGGAGACAGATGGAAGCCATCCAGCGTGTTCTTTAACATGCGCAGGATATAGCTCCCCTACACACAGGTTCACAGCTTTATGTCCCTTCCGACAGATGGCGGTCCTTCCAAATCCATCGATGTCCCCTTTCCGACCAAGGTAGCCTATTGTGTGCTCAAAAGTACAGCTCAGAGGCAAAACAACCCAACCTATGGAAGAACAATGAAATTTAGACAAGACTAAAACACTTCAACATTACTTAAGAGCATTGCACGATTATGTAATTATGAGCCATCCGCTTCCTAGAGCAATTACTTCATAATTAATTTTAATGTGACTCTTATTTGATTTTGAACTATTATAGAAACTTCATTCCATCACTATTAATCTTGAACACCAAGTGGGACTTCAATTTCATAATTCTTCTGTAAGCTCCGTCCTGAATTACGTCTAGGACAGTGTGGACCCAAACTTAGCGACTAACAACTAGAAAAAAAAATATTCTTAAAAAGCCGCAAAAAATGTTTACTTAGAAAAATGAAGCATGCATTTCTAACTGAGCAATGAATTTAAAAAAAGCGATATTTTTAAGGAATCAATAAATTATCTTGATTAAAAAACGAATATATAAATTTTTATTAAGTACTATGAATTGGCAAATCGTATCGTTATGCAACTAAAAACGTTTGTTCAAAAAATTAGAATGATGATGAATGAGATAGATTCAATATACAGAGGGTATTTTTATGAGCCGCTGGCTGCCCAAGAATTATGTTTTCCGAAATCACTCACTCACTTACAATCAGCTATTTACACTGTACTTATCAGTAAAATATTAGTAATAAAAATGTACTTCTCAAAATATATTTGGACAAATTTCGTCAAATTTCACAGGAATAGGGAAAAATAATAGTGCGATAAGTCATGAAAGTTTGTCCAAAATGATTTACATGTACCTTCAAAAACGATTAATGGAAAGTAAGTGAAAAAAAAAGCGTGCAGAGGAGGTTCCAATGTAAAATGCATAGTCAATGAGGGATGTGGCTCCTCTAGCATTAATGTAAACCTCACAACGTCGATTTACAACCTTAATAAGATAATCCAAGGGGAAGACAAAGTCCACTGAGCCAAAAAGAACAGTCCTTAGATTCTGGAGGTTTGGAGGAGAGGGTTGAAGGAAGCCATACGTCTCCCCAGGGCATCCATAGATGTTCTGTTGGGTTAAGATCCGGAGGATATTCAGTCCATTCCATTCTGTCCATACTTTCCTTTTCTCAAGTTGGTCAATTTTGCTCTGTGTAGACGGATATCCATTAGGAGGATATTTCCACTTACTGCACCTGCATACGACTTGATAGACAGATCAAAGTTCCCATCCAGGTATCTTAGACATTCACAAAACTTCCATCAAACCCATGGATGTCGGTAGGGCTACCACTCATAACCCGTAGTCAGATCTGCACCACCAAATGCACTTCTCTCAACGTTATGGGACTGGTTCAAGGCCACCTTAATGATGGTAGTTTGGCTGATTGCCGGTACCTACCTCTCTGCAGACACATTTGCTATCCATTGTTGAGTAAAACTCTTCGTGAACGCGATGTGACTCCATTGTTCAGGCTATATGATCATGACACCATTTCAAGCGGTCATATTTGTATCTCGAGGTTAAAGGGACTACGAATCGATGGCTAGAGTCAAACCTTCTGAAGCTCTTTGGTCACAAACTGAGACAGATATCTGACTTCCTTAAGGTCTGAAGGCAGTCATAATGTTGTTGTTTTTCTGTTTCGTCGGGACAGTAGTTCTATATAGCGATCGTCTTGAGGAGTTGAAACCCTACGACGCCCTTGGAAAGATCTTTTGATAGCTGTTTAGGTTGTTTAGAATTGCTGCCATCATTTTGAGGTAACAGAATGATGGACACCAAAAAAAAAAAAGGCCATTTCCGTGATTTTTTGACCAGCCTCTAACCTTTCAACGGTTCTCTATAGTTTTGAGCCATCTGAACATTTATTTTGAGGCATCATGAAGCAATCAGCTTTTCGAGTTGACAATGCAGCTTTCAGATTTAAATGACTGAGCATCTCTTCCTTTTATAGGGTATCTCGTTTGCATATTCCGTGACGTTATACGAGATTTGCATGTTAATTTTTTCAAACTACATATCAAATTACCTAGCTACATTAAAAATATTTTACTTATTTCTAATGATTGTTTTCTTATTCCCATTTTGGGGGTTCGTGGTTAACTTTTACTAACAAAATATATTTGTTAATTATATCTGTCTCAAAATAGTGCTAAGGAGGACTAACAGTTAAATATTTGCACTACTCATTAAGAAAATCTCGGCTATTTAATGCACAGTTAAGGAACTACTGGATTAGTATTATAAATAGTACGTGAAGAGCAAATGATAAATTACCTACATTAATCTTATCGTATTCTGTTTCTTTTTAGTGAGTTCCTCAAGTCCCTCTCTGCAGTTCCAGCCTTCTCCATCACCCGAGTTGAGCACTTCAAATGCAGCGAGGAAAACCGCATCTTTACCGAGGAAGATGGTGTTTCAAAACTTCAACACCACTCCTCGCAAATGGACTGATTTTGCCACATCGTACGGCAACAAGTATACTTAAAGGTGTAAATGTTTCAAGACTTTATAAGGTCACATGTAGGGTCAGTTCCTGCTGCGTGACTACATCAGTTGCTTTACGTCGCATGTGATGTCCATTGCAGCTTCGTCAGAAAGGAACGAAATAGGCTGTTGACTGACCAATGCCCAGTAGTAAATCAAGACAAAACAGACACATGTGGAATTTTTTTAATTCGTTATCAAATCTAGTTTCGTGAAAAAATTTTTAAAATATTTTTCGCTTCCTAGTACTTGCAATATTTCCCTAACTTCGGTGGAAATTTTCCTTTAAATAAATATTAGTCCTTATCCTTTTTTTTTCTTCTGCATTTGATGTTTTTTGGGAATAACAGCAATGATAGAAAGGGAAATTTTTTCTAAGCACTACACCCGAAAAAAAAAGCTAACATGATAAAAGTGTGGAAAATAAAGGGCGTGTGTGCACTTCAGCGAAAATACACAGTTCTTTCAGTGTTTTAAAATAGATCAGGATTTAGAGGGAAAATGAAGGATATAAATCACTTCAATGCTGTTCCGAAATGTTATTCTATACATATCTGAGTTTTTTCTTTAAAGTGTTGCAAAATATGCGTAATGTATATGTTTCTAATTTTTCGCCCTCGATCTAGCCCTGTGCTATGTTAGGTGACGTAGCATGAGTGGTAACTAGGGAGACTATGAGACTGCGCAGTTGACACTTTGACGGTTCTCATAGGTCAATGACTTATAAAATTACAGGCTACGAGAATTATCGAAGTGTCAAATGCTCAATCTCACAGTCTCGCAGGCTGCCATTCATGTTACGCCATTGGTAATGTTTTGTTTGAAGAGAAGTTCCACCTGTCTCCTAACAGCTGTTCAGTGGGTCTCCTAACAGCCGTTTCATGGGTCCCCTCTCTATACCCCTCCCCCAACCTTCTCTAAGCCCTTGGAATTCTTGTGACCTGGCCATTTAGCAATTATGTGCAGAAAAAGTGCCGCTCAGAGGTGAAACAACCCAACTCTGTTATCTTCCTATTTTTGCGAGCAACTGGAAATTTTGATGACACACTTTTGCCTTGTTAGCTTTTTCGCCTCTATACAATCTTTCACGCTCTTTTGACTTCCATTGAATCTTTTATATTTATGTTATCGTAGCCACCAATAATGGGAAGAATCTGATGCTGAATATGCAAGGTCGTTTGGACTAGAAGAATAAAGGTCTGTTTATAGATATAAAAGCGCATCTAAGTCAAAATAAGTCCATTAAAAATAACCTCAAAGTAACGGAATTATGTATGCTGTGTTTTAAATCTTAATATGTAAAACAATCTCAAAATATTATTCAAACCATACTTACTAAATAAAAACATTACTGGATTAATGCAAATAAGAAAACGTTCTTATATTGATCACTGTATTATATAATTGGTCGTTAAAGCAACTTCAAATCTAAATAATTTATTGAATGGGTCATTCAATCTGTGTGCCAAAAAATTTTGCAGAAATTAATTAAATACCGTATTTATTCGTGTGATTTTTATCTTAGCGTAATAATTAGAGTTTTTATTCTTCTCCCCATTGTGAAAAATCCCTCTTGTACTTTTCTCACTCTTATTTCGAGGTACAAAAATCGTCATATAAGGCGAAAATTATCCGATTAAATACGGTAAGATTAAGTATTTGTTGACATTTGAATATTTTAATTCAGCGCGAAATATTATGATTTGATTGCGGCTGAAAATGTTTCTGATGAAGTTATTGTTTTAAATGTGAGTAATAAGCTTATTTTTGAGACATTGTGAAATGTACAGAATAAAATTATTTCTGAAAGGAAGAGGGTTTAGGTGCCATTTTTTTCACTCCTGTAATTATTTCATCACTATAATCCGGTGTTTCCTAACCGGGGGTTCAGCGAGCAGTCTTCGCGTGGGTTGAGAGAAAAAAGTCTGGATTCTCCAACTAGGAAGAATATCTTGCAATTGAAAAAAAATCTATCCATCTTTGGCTTCAATTTTCAAACACATATTAATGTCAAACATCTTTTTCACCCCTCAGAAATATTATAAATTAACCAAGAAACCGTATGGTGCCAGTGGAAGAAGAATATCGAGTTTCTTTTTAAAAAAATATTCGCCCAATGTGTGCACTACTCGTCAAAAATTCGATATTGATCAATAAAATGCACATTTCTTAAAATCACAGATAATAATATATTATTATATAGAATAAGGAAGAGACATATGCGCAATTCGATAGAGTACATGCCAACCAAAGTATAACAGCAGCGCCCCCTGTCGATGGCTCAGGATAACTTCTCCACGGTTCCAGTTATTCGTGGCTGCATTCCACAGTGCTTTTGCCGTTATTTTTAGGGCGCTCCACACCTCATTTTACCATTACAAATAAACGGAGAGATTGTACTACAAATTGTGAGCATAAGAATCATGCTAAGTCCTGATGAAAAAAAGTGTCATTCTTTCCAGTCCTTACAAAAATCACGATTTTTCATGTCTGCAAAAAAAAAAAACCCACGTCTTTGCTGTGCGTTTTCATCACAATGAAAAGGCTTTACATTCAAAGATATAGTAAAGGGGAAATAGATAAGGGCACAACCAGCATTGTCCTGCTTTAAGCTCAGGGCCAAAATTTTTATAACTGTGAGTCCAGTTTAATTCATCATTTTAATAAAATGGCGGTTCTAAATAGCAGCGAATAGCAGCGTATTAGATTTTGCAAATTTTTCCAGTAAATACTAGTAATATTTTGCTGTGTAAATTATGTATCCATGGGCACCGAAGTCCAACCAGAATGCATATTAGTTCTCCAAACTTTTCTACCCTGAACTACAGCTGTTCTATTTGGCACAGTAGACCAATTCTAACGAGGTCCTTGCCTATCAAATCCTAGGTCTCTTCCACTTTTTCTGAGGCTTTTAGGCATGTTGTCTATAGTTATGCATAAGGGCAACCTGACCAAACCAATGCAATCTGTCTCTGCACAAAATGCTGTTTAAAGGAGATGGACGACTCATTTGCGTAATTACCTATCATTGCTCAAAAGGCCAAACTACGTGTTGCGAAGATATTGCGTAAACATCTGGAATCAAAGTTATCAAGTTCCTGTTGTTTACCAAGTCCCTGTTTTAGTATCATAGCTATAGAAAGGTTCAAACTATTTTATAACTTAATTTTATACACCAATTTTTTCACACTCTCCATAGATTTTTAAAAGTCTCAGCAGCAATCACTATTCTTCTCTTTACATCTTCAAGCATCTCAAGTATCTGTTACACAGCTCCCGAGATAAATTAAACTGAGTCACTGGCTGAAGGGTGAAACAATTCAAATTAATTACACCAAAACCTGTCTGACCAATTTTCATCACTTTAGTTTTCTCTCTGTTTATCAATACGCCTATTCTACTACCAGTATCATCAACAGCTCTAATTAAAGAGTTCATTTTATCAACATCATTTGTGAAAAGCATAATAAATCGTCAGCATAAAGTAAATCAGAAATTTTCAAATCTCTGCACCATTTAAGGCCAAATTCTTCTCTTTGCATTTAATTCTGCATAACGTAACAACCAAACTAAAGAGAAGAGGAGACAAATGCTCCCTTCTCGAACTCCAGTGACAATGCTAAACCAATTGATACAAGCCTTACCAAGTCTCACATATAAGGAAAAGCGTTTTGTTGCACTCCGATTTGCATCCTCGTGGAACTTGAGAGCAGGGTATGGTTCCCTGGCCAAGATCTTTGCCATTTTTGCCTCCATTCTACCCATCGCCATTTTCATAATTAGTGGAATCACGTAACCACCTAAACAAGCGACAACAGCAGCTGCAGGCACAATTATCATGTAGCTAAGTCCTGATGAAAAAAAGCGTCATTCTTTACAAAAACTCAACCCGTAAACGATATATTATTAAACATGGGTCTAAAAAGAGGCAAAGGAAACAACTAAATGAATTTAATAGGAACAGTATAAGTGGAAATATAACGAATTTTATGGGAATATAAATTGGTTGTGTTGGGTTGTTTTACCTCTGAGTGGCACTTTTTTGCACACAATGGGCTAAATGGCCAGGCCACAAGGAAGAAGAGAATGTTGGGAAGGGATAACCCACAGAGGCACAGAGAATGAGGGAGCAGAGAGTGTTGGGAAGGGTGAACCCACTAGACAAATGTTAGGAAACAGATGGTAACCTCCCATCAAAGCCATTCAGTGAGTTCTTTAACATGCACAGAGTATGGCTTTGCCACACATGAGGCCGTGGCTGAACTTCCCATCTGACGGACTACTAACATCTGACGGTCTTCTAAGCCCATCAATGTTCTCTACTGACCAAGTGCAGTGTGGGGAGTTTTGCAGAGGTAAATCTCAATGCTGACCCAGCTGGGACTCGAACCTCGGAAATACAGATTAAAAGCATGGTGCACTACCGACTGAGCCACCTTCACCCCTGAAAATATAATGGAGCAATTTTTGAATGCTATATTTCGAGATGCTAAGTTTGGAACAGACACATGTTTGACAGTCTGGATGTGCTGGGTGGTTTATGGCTCTTGAAATGAGTCGCATCAGCATTGAGGAGGGCACAGAAGACCAGCCCTCAACAATTGAGCTGGGAGAGTATCAAAGTAAGTGCAGGGAAAAACCCATGACTTCATGGCCTTACTTATATACTATACTTTCGGGCTATACCTCGGGAGTACAACAATAAATGAGACAGAACAAGATACCGTTAGTGTGAGGTCGTCGTTTTGGTGAACAACTGGAATTTGATCAGGGACCAGTAGCATTTAGCCATCCGGGAGCCCATCTCTAATATTAGAAAGCACAAGCAAAGAATTCCTACTGAGAATTTGGCATTGTAAAGTGAAAAGTACCTTCAGTCCACGAGAATTGTAAATCCCTAGTGACGTATCAAATTTTTGCATTATTGTGAGGTCTGTGAAAGTGGAACTTTTCTTGTGACTTGGTTTCTTGCTACCACCATATGCTATATCGCTAATTGTGAACTACCCCTCTCATAGCCATAAAAATCATTGACTTGTAATCATTAGCAGCGCCATAGTCTCGGCAGTGCTAGAATAAGTAATAACGATATTGTTTCCTCTCATCTTCCTGGAAGACAGAGACTGTAAAAAATAGTTGTGCTACCTCTTTGCTGGAGTCCATGGAGTTGACCATATAGTGTAAGCAAGCTAGAAGTGTGTGTATCGTCAATTGCACTTTTGTGAATCATTGCTGCAGGACACGTGGAACAGTTGGAGACATTTCTCATACGTCATTCGAACCCTGTGGAAGTGGATTTATTCTGTAGTAATCTCTTTCTCTAATGCCTTGCTCTCCTCAGTCTGTAAATATTCTAGACTTAAGTTAGAGTAGCTACCCTAAGTTCAGTAGTCATGTAGACATTTTTCCAGGAATGTATTTTCTATGTTATTTTGATATCTCCACTTGAGTGGCTCTGCATAGATTGCATCTTTACAACTGTCTACAGGCCAGCATCTGTGATTTAGTTAGAAGTCAAATTTAAATAAATTCAGTATTATTATTTTTGAACCCATTTGCCAGATTATATCGTATTTTCAGCGTTCTGTTCTTTGCCAAGACAGGAGTTTTGCAGGGCTAAGTGGCCAACCAACCAAAAGAAGATGGGAGAGGACATTAGACTGCCATAGCACCATCGCTTAACCCAGTGAGACTCTGGAGCTCTGTGTACAGTCGCTCAAAAAAGTATCCGAACACTATGGTTGATTACAGAATTCAGAAAAAATATCTGGAGTGTGTGCAGCAACTGTACACGCTCCAGTTACCGTTCACAGCAAACTGGAGCGTGTGCAGTTACTGCAGACGCCCACAGTTACTGCACACGCCCCAGTTTGCTGTGAACGGTAACTGCACACGCTCATTATTTCCGTGAGTGAGCCCACACGATCCAGGTCTTTGTGAGCTCACGCGATCCAATTAGTGATCTGGTAACGTTCGTGTCACGTGACACGAAGGTTACCAGATCACTAATTTCTAAAAAAATCGTTGCCGGATATTTTTTCTGAATTCTATAATCAACCATAGTGTTCGGATACTTTTTTGAGCGACTGTACCGTTAGAAAGGATGTGAGCCCTGAGGGAAAAGCAGGATTAGGCAGGTGTCCTTATAATGTGCGAGAGACAATCAAATAGTCCGCTTTACCATCGCGTTCGATTAGCCATTATGTTCCATTAGCTATCGCGTTCGAGCCTAACTGAGTGTCCCTTGAGTGAAGACCATTACTTAACAGCTACAGCAGGTCTTGGCACTTATAATTGCATTTTAGAAAGTAACAATTTAACATTAAGAGTATTTAATTATCATGATTGGCCCCCAGACTAACTTGTGAGATATAACTGTGTGTGGGAAAGGGAGACTTCAGCCATGATATCCACAGCTACCTATTACCACGCGGGCTCTATATGGCAGAGATAAATTCTTATTGAGAGGTATAGAGCTACATAACGCAACAGATTTTCGATCATCCCTTGGTCTAGTGTTTCATGTGACTCAATATCCGGAGGCGTCCGACATTTTTATAGACAATGGGAACGTATGTTAGGCTAACTTGTCAAGTATGCTATATGATATCACGATTACCCAAAAATTACGACAATCAAAAGAGTCAATAGTCTTTTTGAAATCAATGAAGCTGGTAATCATAAGTTTCTGAAACTCTAAGCATTTTCTTAAGAATCTACCTAAATGAAAAAAATATGATGTATACATCCCATAGCACTTTTGATTACACCCTGATCACGCAGTTGTCCATCAGACAAATTTTAATTATATCAAGCACATTTATGAAAAAACTTTTATGTGGAACATAAATTAGGCTGATACCCCCCTACAATTATCTCAAGAACTGCGATCACGTTTTAAAAAAAATAAATATAATAATAGTGCTAATGATACCCTTAGAAACAACATCTCTATCATAAAAGATATTCAAAATTTCAGCCAGACAAGGGACGACACAAACGTTCCCAGCTCTAAATATTTCAGTAGTAATTCCATCTACCCCTGGAATTTGTGTAATTTAAGTGTAGAAAAAGACAAAATAATTTCAGATTATGAATGAAATCAGACATTTTAAAATGATATATGACCAAAATTGAAGCTAGTAATGCATCTATCATCATTACAATCAATGGTAATAGAATAGCTGTTAATTAATATATAATCGATTATATTCCTATATCATTCTTCAGATGGAATCCATGGGTATTTATAACAGTATTTGTAGTGTTGTTCTCAAGCCATGAAGTTTGCCTACATTTAGGAGACGTTCCCCATTGCCATTGGAGCTACCAATGCCAAAGGGGCCTAACACCCTTGACCAAAGGTCAGAGTCATTACGAACATTAGCATTCTCAATGCTAACGTTCATTGCACATTCTGCCTGTGCTAGTCATCTAGCACAACAGAAATATCTCCTTTCTTCACAGAATTCAAAACATCTTGAAGTTGTTAGTAAATCCTATCTTTCTCACCAGAGTCCTCTGTGGGTGTATAATAACAAATAACATTCAAGTGTTAAATGTCCTTTTTACATTTAGCTGTAAGAAACCTTTCATTAGTGCACACATATCCTAGAAGAGCACCACTTGTGTCTGTTGAGAAGCAAATCTACGCCTTGAACATGATTTCCATACTCCCTCCCTGAAAAGAGATATTTTAAGTTTTCTCAACTGTCCGACTTTGTCCGACCCACCCACCTGGTCTCATTGGGTCCCACCACTTGTCCTACCCACCCACTTTGTCCGACCCACCCACCTGGTCCCACCTGGTCCACACTGGTAGGACTTCATGTGGCTTAAGTTGTCCCACCATGCACTCAGACAGTTAGGGAACTGATGAGCTTGGAAGGGCTGCCGTCTGTTAGGTAGAATATTTAGCCATGGCTCCATGTATGAGAGAGTCATACCATGTGCATGTTAAAGTACATGCTGGATGGTCTAGACAGAAGGCTTCCATCTGTCTCCTAAGAGCTTTCCAGTGGGTCCCCTTCCCCCAACCTTCTCTGAGCCCTTGAAATCAATGTGACCTGGCCAATTATCCCATTGTATGAAAAAAAGTGCTATTCATTGATAAAGCAACCCAACCCAATGTAAGTTTGGCAATGTCTGTAGCAGAAATGTTCAGGTAACTGAGATGGGCTGTAATCAGGGTTATTTATCAGCTGATATAAGTAGGGTGCTGCCCAATGGCCGAATGGTTAGCACGCTTGCCTACTGACCTAAGAGACCTGGGTTCGAACCTCGGGTAAGGCATGGTTGTGTTAGAGGCCCTATATAGGTAGAGGTTGGCGATCTCAAAATTGGACGCCATGTTTTGTCGTCACTCGGATTCTTTAGCTTACATAGCTGAATGATATTGCTCGAATACTTATGAATTCATGAAAAGGTAGGGTAATATTTGATACAGATTTCAGTGTTCATGATTGGAAGCACTTTAGAAAACGGTTAAAAAAAGGAAAAGTGAATTTTATGGCTTTTTTTCTTCTTTAATAAAAAAAGATATAATTTTGTTTTGTTGTCTTGTCCGTCTGTAGACAAAAAACTTTTTTGTTTATACAGAAAATAAAAAATTCTTTTTGTGTTAGATAAGAATTAATGATATATTACGATTTGCATTTTTCGAATCTCCCAAAAGTTATAACTGCGCCCTCTAACGGTGGAAAAATCTGAAAATTCCAAAATATCAAACGAATATTCCAAACGATGTAGTATGTAAGAAGTTTAAAATTTTGGTGTTGAAACGTGAAGGTTACGAAGTTACCATTGGTAACAATCACTTGACCCCTTAGATCCAGGGGGGAGGTGAATACACCTTTTTTTGTTTTAACAGAAAAGTGTATGTTTTTAGAGATAAATTAAAAATTCTTTTTGGGTTGGTCAGGTAATGATGAAATATTGCAATTTGCATTTTGCAAATTTCCCAAAAGCCATAACTGCGCCATCTAATGGTGGAAAACATTGAAAAATACCAAAAATTTAAAACCAATATTGCAAACTATGTAGTTATCCTAGAAATTTGAAATTTTGGTCATGGAATGTGAGTCTTGAAAATTCCATTGACAACAATGAGTTGACCCTAAGCCCAAGGTAGGTAAGAAACGGAACGGTTTTGTTTTAAAAGATAATGGAAATCTCTTTTTTAGTTGATTACTAATGAAACGTAATTCACATTTTCAAAGGTAGTTTAAATTTATGTCATTAGAGATCACTAAATATCGAAACTGCAAAACTTTTAACGAATGTTTAAAGTGATCTCTTTATGGTAGAAATTTCGGTGTGTAGAGTTCTGTAATGGTAGAAATTTCAATGGCAGCAATGATCTGCCCACTATTTTCAGAGGAGCGAGAGAAAAGCAACTTTCTAAATTTAAGAACTAAAAGAATAGTACTTTTTATGTTTTATAATTACTAATAAAATACTAATATGCGCATTTTCTCATCATATATTAAGAAATAAATAAATAAATAACCCCTAAAACAGCTGCTTGTACAGAGGTCTGACAGGAACCTGTCAGTTTATACTTTAACTCTTTATCCTACAAGCCTCTACTTGAGTGACACAGCCTGCTCTTGGTGATGCCTCCCTGGAAAGCCCCAGCCTCCATGAGTGCTTCCTCTAACGGATATAAAAAAGAAAATCCTCATTAAAAATAAGAAATATAAATATATTCAAAGGTTTTGACATAAAAGTATTTTCATAACTTTAATAAGTTTATTCTAACATAAAGTTCTACCCTGCTGAGGAGTGGTCAACCACACAGGGTTCTGGGCTGACCTTATAAACTAACTGGACTCCATAGTAGAAGGTCCATGAGGATGGCGGGACCTCAGCGGAAAAGCAACACGAACATCCATAACTAAAACTTTTAAGGAGTGAAAAAGTAGGCAAAGGAAAAACTTCATTCTCTTTGAAAATGAGATTCCCATATGCGCCAGAGGCGATATGCGTTCTTCTAGTTGTTTCACACTTTCAGTACCCTCTGACAGTGGAAAGTTTTTCATTTATCTCTTAAAACAGAAAAGTTGCATTTTACCAATAGGACAAATCATTACTATTAGGGTAAACCACTTGATCATTACACTCTATGACCAAAGAGTTAATTTTCTAGCAAAAATAGATCATTTGCAATATTTATTTAAAGATTTGGTATTTTCCAGCGTCTTACACCACTAGAGGTCGCCTTTCGAGTTTTTATTTACCGCCTTTAGCACTCTCTAACACTAGAAATTGCAGCTGATGGGGATTCGAAAAATCTAAGTTTTAATATTTTTGTAGAAAAAAAATTCCCCAACATACGGGATTCGAACCCGCAACTCTCCAGAAAAATGCCAGAGCATTCTAACCTGTTGAACTAAAGCCAGCTTTTTTCACAAAAAATATTTATTGATTAATAGATGTTTAAACGTCTACAAGTAACGCTGAGATTATCAAATATTGTTTAAATCATTAATATTTTGTTAGTGCCTGTAAAACAAATATATATATAATTTCGTTTATCTCTTTAAAAAATTTAATTTTCGTCTCCCCCTTTTGGCTAAGACGGCAAAGCCTTGTTGCCATTGTAAACCTTTTGACCAAAACACTACTACCAAATTTCAGATTTCCATTGTAATTGGTTTGTTTGCAATAGTCGTTTGAAATTTCAGCACTTTCCATCTTTTCCCACCGCTATAGGGCGCTATTAAAGCTATTAAAATTTTTTTAAATTGCTAATCGCAATATTTGTTTGACACCTATCCAACCCAAAAAGAATTTTTCACTTAGCTCTAAAAGTAAAAAACAAATGATTGTCTATAGACGGACAGACAGGTGGAAAGACATGGACAGACAACAGGTAACAAAGAGACGGACAGACATAAGAACAAATACTGCATAGGCGGACGACCAAGTGAAAACATTACCTCGTTTTTCAAACGAACCTTAAAAGAAATTATTTGTTGGTGTTCAGTTGGCTCGTTTCACTTTTGGAGCAGATTGCCGTCTTCTGATGGAATTCCTCGGGAAAAAATATTTATTAAATTATTTCTTTGAGTGAAATTTTTACACCCAAATGCAGCGCAGTGAGACATTCATAAAATATGATAGCTTTTAGAGATAAAAAAAGTGGTAGAAATTTATAAAACTATAACAACTGAGAAGTTTCAACTTGGTACATAATAAATAAATAAATAAATACCCCCTCAAGCAGCTGCTTGGCCACAGAGGTCTGACAGGAGCCAGTCAGTTTATATGCCATAGTAGAAGATCTGAGAGGATGGCAGGACCTCAGCAGAAAAACGACACAAACAGCCATGCCTTAACTGGGGCTCGAACCCAGGTCCCTTAGATTACACTAACTCATAGGTTTTCGTCTCACTGTACGACAAAACATGGCGACCATAAACCACGTGACTCAAACCAATGGCAGTGAATCACTGAGATGAAAATCACCATCACGAAACTACCATTCTTCATCCCAAATAGCGACATCGTGGACGCCCTCAAGCCATACGGCAATGTATCATGCATCGCTGACGAGTTCCTGAACCTCCCGGGCTTGGAATCAATCCGGACGGGTACGAGGGTAGTCCACATGGAGATGAAGAAAATGGTACCCATCTTCCTCCACATTTCTACCTTTTCGGCTACCATAACTTACTCTGGCATGATCAGACTTTGCAAGTGGTGCAGGCTTCCAGGACACATCATAAAGGACTGTGCTGCCTTCGCCAAGAAGAACCAACCACTTCTGACGCCACCTGCACCAAAATCGGTCATAATTTCGGACTCTATCCCGACCATCAACCCATCGCAACAGCTGGCACCAACCATCACTCAAAGAGATGAAGTACAGGCCCCTACAACTGAACTTTCCGCACCTGAAGAGACGGCACCTCCTACCCCCCTTCAACAAAAAAGAAAGCACCTTTCCTCTCCATCGGATTCACCTTCTGCCTCTGAGACTACTGTTCCTGCTCATCAGAAGAAAAAACAGCCAGCTCCTGACTCGCCTACATCTTTAATTGGTAATATTCAAAATTTCATTATCGATCGATCCACCTCTCCCTCCATTACTCTAAATTCCGACCCCCCTGATTTTATTGAGACCTTTGAGGACCTCCTTGACCTTCTAAAATTTCTCTCCAACCCTAAATTAGCTTCCTCCAAATGGGAAATTCCCCTCCACCTTAAAGCTCTTAAAAAAACGCTTTCCAAAGACGGTTTCATTTTGCCGAAGTATCGAGACCTCTACCTCTCTGCTTTAGGCAAATGTCCGCAGAGAGATTGCTTTTCTATTTGGGACTTCCTCCAATTAGTTAAGAATCTCCTCCCTTTATTTAAATAATTCACCATTCTTCCGATTTTAAATTAATTCCTGTTCAAAATTGGTCCTTTTCCCATTTTTTTACTCATTTAGCGATCAAAATTCTGCTTCTTTTTTCTTTCACATCCATCGTACTTCTGGTCCTATTTGTAAAGCGGGCTTCGGCCCGCTTATCATCAGGACCACAAGCAAAATTCATCGGTGGTGGCTAAGGTTGATAGAGCAAATTTGGAATTTTGATGCTAAAAATCAAAATTCTGCCTCCTCTCCATTCCTCACTCTCAGCGAATCCCGAAATTCCTTTATCCTCATTGGCTGAGACCACTCTTGCCCACTCGTCTCCGTTAGCGCCAAACCTAACAAACCTCCAGCTCCCGCTCTCAGCCAATACCAAAATTTCTTCATTCCCATTGGCTGAGTCTTCGGCGATCGATTTCCATCGTCTCGCTGCTCTGACGCTAATTTTCGGCTTAATTTCTCCCCCCCCCCCTTCACATTAAAGCTCCACCGTCTCCAATTTTAATGTTTACTCTCCTAAATACTAAATTTTCACTAAATTATACTCAATTCCCCCCACCTTCACTCTCCATCCACGATTTTCACGACATATACCAACTATGGAGCAAAATAAGACCTGTACAAACTTTCGGCCTTTCCTTCCACTCTTGCCTCTAAAATTGAAATACTAATTTTTAACACCTTCTCCCTCACTCTATCACCCACTGATGACATTGGCTCGTGGTCCTGATAATAAGCACGTAGAGGCCTGCTTTACAAATAGGACCAGCAATTAGAGGGATGTGCAAGAAGAAGAAGGCCAGCCTCTAACTATACAGGGCCTCTAGGTAGTGTGTGTTGTTTTTCTGCTGAGGTCCTGCCATCCTCGCAGACCTTTTACTATGGCATATAAACTGACAGGTTCCTGTCAGACCTTTGTGGCAAGAGCTGCTTGAGAGGGAATTTATTTTTTTTATAAGTAGGATTCCAGATTTGGATTGAGTAAATATCCCTGTTAGAAAGCTGAAACCAGGACAGGTTAGTTTAAAGTTCCGATTTCAGTTTACTGAGATTGGGATATTTCTTCTCAGAAGTGTAATCCCATAGAAAACGTATCTAAATTTGACTAAGACAGATGTACAATGGAGCAATAGGCATGAAACTTGCGTAACAGACAATTTGCAGTAAGTGGGAGAAACAATAATTCGCCCATGCTAAGTGCACTGAGTATAGATTGCATAGTTTATTCTGCATAGATTGAGGGAAAGCTATGTCTTACAGAGGTGTCACTTTTATTGCTACTAGGAGCGGGTTGGAGATGCAAGACTTTTCTCGTAGTATATATAATTACAAGCCTTCACATGCGATGCTTGTAGTAAAGTTCTTACTTCATTCTCAACACGCCGTCAATTCTCAACTACATCACTCGCCATCGTTCAATTACTTTTTGGTGCCAGTGTAATTCGCGTTTTTTCACAAAGGAAAAAATGTCGATGTAAATTTGAAAAAACTTTAAGTAACTGCTTGCTACAGTGGTTTGAAAGGAGCCTGTCGTTGTTTTTGGGTTGTTTTTACCTCTGAGCGGCACTTTTTTGCACACCATGGGCTAAATGGGCAGGTCACATGGACCCCGAAGGCCCAGAGAAGGTTGTGGGAGGGGACCCACTGGAACAGCTGTTGGGAGACAGATGGTAGCCTCCCGTCAAGGCCATCCAGCGTGTTCTTTAACGTGCACAGGGTATGGCTCTCCCGCACACGGGGCCACGGCTTAACGTCCCATCCGATGGACGGCGGCCTTTCCAAGCCCATCAGTGTCCCCTACTGACCGTGGGCAGGGCGGGAATTTTGCGGAGATAAATCTCAACGCTGACCCAGCTGGGACTCGAACCTGGGAACTACAGATTACGAGCCTGTCAGTTTATACACCATAGTAAAAGGTTTGTGAGGGAACAAACAGGCTGTTTGATATGGTGCTCGTGATATTCAAAAACCTGCTAATTAAATCCATATATATCAATACCAAACAGTATATCATCACAAAAAACCTGGACATGTGGATATCTAGAAAATAGTTTTTTGGAACACCAGAACAAATCCCAGAAAACCAGGACGTATTGCCACCGATCTATATGGTCAGTCCTGTGTACCTATTTAGTCGGGTCTGTCAACCCACAATCAAATTGAAAACACAGCAGTAGTTTTCCCTGAACAAAAGCCCACCAATGCTGCAAGTTTAGGATCCATAATCTACCTCAAAACTATAATCCAAAGGTTCTCAAAGTTTTTGACACTACTATCCTCTAGAAGTGTAATAAATATTTTGTACTTCAAATAAATAACTAAATTAATTAATGAGAATCAACAAATCTAAAATTATTGGAGCTTTGCAACCCAATCCCAAGCTGCCAACCCACAGTTTAGGAATTCCTGCATAATCCATTCTGGTTGGTATATGTGGTCAGTACCACAACTTTATGTGGTTGACCTCTCCTCAGCAGGGTAGGAAAAAAAAAAGAAAAGAATAGTCATAATAGTTCAGATCAGTAGGCCACGTTGATATGGTAGCCCTCCGCTTCCATTCTTTTCCAAGAGAGCATCTCTTTCGAAAGTTACTTTTGGCCTGCACACGAGAAAGTGGGCCAGCTTTAATCCTTGAAAAAATGTAAAAAACAGATCTTTTGTCACAGCATTATTAGATTTATTTACCATGAAATATATTAATTTAGATACCAATTTAAAAATATCCAAACTAGTTCAATAAATCGCTTCGGGTAGTGAGTTACCTACCACTAAAATGATGGTCACTAGCAAAGTATGTTGGGCTTTACATTTTGTTTTTGCCAATACACCATTTAGTTCCTCTTTATTGTATCTGTAGTTACACTCATTAATAATTTAAAACTCAGTAGTAAATAAAAATTTGCATTCCTATATCATATACACTGTTAGACTATTATATTTTAACGCAAGAAATGTGAAAAAGAAGATAAACGCAAAAATTTAATTTTTTAGTCATCCTTTACTCTGGCCTTTACTATGCTGAAAAGACTCGCAACACTCCAATCAAAAAACGTAAAGCTTTTCCACCATTTTCCGACCTCCATTTGTTTGTTCCATTCAACGTTCCTATTACCAGAGCCTTGCCAATGAGTTTGTATGGAATTTTGGCAGTAAGGAAATTTGATTTTCTGAGAATAGTTAATCGTGTAACATAGGGGTTCTCAACGTCGGGTACGCGGTAAAAAATTTTGGGGTACGCCGTGAGAGCTCAAAAGTCGCCAGATGTAAGTTAAGTCAAAATTTAATGTGTATATATATATATAAATATTTTATTTCATTCCTATTGTATACTATAACTGTAGCTTTATCTATTTGTATAAGGGGTACGCCAGTTACATACACATTTCCAGGGGGTACGTGAACATAAAAGGTTGAGAACCACTGGTATACAAATCCATCTGCAGATCACCCAGAAATATGCAAAGAATATCATTCAATGCTTGAATAAACGTTTCATCGGTTTCATTTATTTAAAATAATCAATCATTTATACAAATTAACGCATAACTGTGAAATCAGTTTCGGAAAATTAATGGCGTTTTCAGTATTGCTAAATTTAACCTTAACACTCCGAAAAGTAAAGTGTTATCAGGGTATTAGCATACCCTGATAACTAATAATATAGAAATTAGGATATTATAAGAAAACCGTTTAGACTCTCACCACTCGTAAAGACGTAACAGAACTAGTATTTTTATTTTAGAGTTCTATCTCTATTCCACTCCTGAACCTTATATGGACATCACTATTTTCAGACCTTTGGGAGATTCGGTTTCTCTGAGAGCACATCACCCATTTGGATGCCTAATATGGTTATCACTTCCAAACGTTTCTTCACCACACAAAAACTCTCATAAAAATAGGAAGCAGTTTTGTGCCTACTCAAAGTAGCCCCCCCCCCCCGCATCGACAGATTTCTGCCAACGAATTATGAGGCTGTGTATACCATGGCGATAGAACTCTGAAATTTGTGGGGGCGGGGGTGGCTCAGTCGGTAGCGCGCCAGGCTCGTAATCTGTAGTTCCCAGGTTCGAGTCCCAGCTGGGTCAGTGTTGACATTTATCTCCGCAATATTCCCCGCCCTGCCCACGGTCAGTAGGGGACACCGATGGGCTTGGAAAGGCCGCCGTCCGTCGGATGGGACGTTAAGCCGTGGCCCCGTGTACGGGAGAGCCATACCCTGTGCACGTTAAAGAACACACCTAATGGCCTTGACGGGAGGCTACCATCTGTCTCCCAACAGCTGTTCCAGTGGGTCCCCTCCCCCAACCTTCTCTGAGCCTAAGGGGTCCATGTGACCTGGTCATTTAGCCCATGGTGTGCAAAAAAGTGCCGCTCAGAGGTAAAACAACCCAACCCAACTGAAATTTGTGAGGCAAAGAAGGAGGCAACAGCTTGATATAGAGCTTGGTCGTTTGGGAAGGTCTTCTCCATCAGGAAATGGTCCAGATGCTGGAAGAAGTGATAATCCGTGGGACCAAGGTCAGGGGAATATGCAGAGTGTGTCAGAATTTTGTAGTTCAACTGGTGGATTTGTTGGATGGTCATTTGTGAGACATGCAGAGAGGCATTGTCATACAAAACGAGGACTCCATGCCTGTTGAAAAACTAGCTTTCCTTGCATCTGCAGCATTTCAGCACAATAGCAGTGCGAATTGATGGTTTCACCTGGTCAGAGAAAAGAATAATGGATCATGCTGGCAACAAACCACCATACGAGAAACAGCACTTCCGCGGGTGTAGGTGGGGATATGAATAATGTTTTGGTAGCTCCATGGTATCCAACCACTGTGCTGATTGATGACGACTGTCGTAGTGGATCCACTTTTCATTGCAGGTTATGATCTGATGCATGATTCCATCCGATTTGTTTCAGGCAATGAGGGAAATGCACACATTCAGACGGCGTGTCTTGTTGGCTATTATCAATAATTGTGCACCCAAAGCACCAGGCAGCAAAAATACCAGGCACTGGACAACAATCGAATGATGCACACAGACATTCGCTGTGATCTCACAGACACATGGCTGAAATTCCGTGGTATTCTTCACCTCCTCATCTGTTACAGCTACTGGTGGAGGGGCGGGGGTGGCTCAGTCGGTAGCGCGCCAGGCTCGTAATCTGTAGTTTCCAGGTTCAAGTCCCAGCTGGGTCAGCGTTGAGATTTATCTCCGCAAAATTCTCCACCCTGCCCACGGTCAGTAGGGGACACCGATGGGCTTGGAAAGGCCGCCGTCCGTCGGATGGGACGTTAAGCCGTGGCTCCGTGTGCGGGAGAGTCATACCCTGTGCACGTTAAAGAACACGCTGGATGGCCTTGACGGGAAGCTACCATCTGTCTCCCAACAGCTGTTCCAGTGGGTCCCCTCCACCAACCTTCTCTGAGCCTTCGGGGTCCATGTGACCTGATCATTTAGCCCATGGTGTGCAAAAAAAGTGCCGCTCAGAGGTAAAACAACCCAACCCAAGTTACTGGTGGAAGACCACGAGTTTCATTTTCAAGGGACATGTCTGCTGCTTGGAATTTTGCAAACCAAGAAACCACTGTGAACCATCATTCACAATACCCTGCACAAATGCCGCATTAATGTTTCGAGCCACTATACCCATGGAATGTCCCAGTTTGAACTCATACACAAAAATTTCATGCAACTGGCTTGTCTCCATGGTCTACTTTCATCGAAACCTGTGTACTCGTGGCTGAACCTCGTCACTAAATGAGGCACGTAATGCATACACCAAATATACTGCTCACAAAAATTAGTTTTAAATCCTTTTCTTTTGTAGTTTTTAAATCCTTTTCTTTTGTAGCTTTCAAAAGAAGAAAGAATTTAAAAAATTAGTTTTAAATCCTTTTTTTTTTTGAAGTTTTTAAATCCTTTTCTTTTGTAGCTTTCAAAAGTTTCTGACAGGCTCCTGTCAGACCTCTGTGGCAAGCAGCTGCTTGAGGCGGTATTTATTTTTTTATTTTTAAATGTATTTTATATATCTATATCCTTTCCTTCTGTAGCTTTCAAAAGTTTCGTTTTTTTTCTTCAATGAAATATTTTACGTTTTCTAAATGTATTTTATATATTTATATCTTTTTTTACGTATTATTTAATTTGACTATTATCATAATCAGTTAATAATATTTCAACAACAGCATTCTTTTCACCATGTACAGTAAATGGATAAATTAATTTGATATCTAACACATACTTGGCACAGTGTTTAAGGGTACAAATATCTATAGATATACTATTCTATATACATACTCTGTGGTTTTCTCTGAGGCATTAAAAATCAATTGGTTTTTCCAGTTGACAATATAACCATTCAAATCGAAATGATCGAGCATCAGTTAAATTACTTCCTTTATATGGTATGCGTTTTACCTATTCCGTGACGTATACGAGATTTACGTGTCGATTTTTTTTAACTATATTTAAATTTTTTAGGCTCATTCAAATTTTTTATTAATCTCTAATGCTTTCTTTTAGTTCATATTTTTATGATCCGTGCTTTTCTTTTGACAAACAGTATATATCAGATAGACACCTGTAGAAGTAAACAATTCGGTTGTCTTCTAACTGCAACTGTATCTATTATTCTTCATATTAGAAATTCATGTCTCTAGTCATCTGTAGTGGTGTTTAGTTAGTAGAAGCGTCAAATTGCGTGAACTGAGAATTAGTTAATATGCTCTGTACCATTACACTGTTGTTGGAAACAAACCGTGTTATAGAAGCATAGTGCATAATTTGTAAGAGACAAGTGTTTGTTAATATTGGGCTAATTTTTCAAGACATGATTTTAATATCGAAGTTACCGTGTATCTTGATATGCATTTTAGTAACTGTAGTTCTCAATGCACCTATAAAAAACAGTCCTTCTACAGTGGAAACTATGTTGGATCATTTTATTAATTCTCTTCCTGAAATGCACTGCGCAATACCTAGAAGTGTAGTACTACCATCTTATCCGAAAATGAATACACCTCAATACGATGATGGCACTCCACAACCATACGATCTTGGCATACCTTTAGAGATATGCATGATACCTATATCATCGAAAAGCAGCAATGATTTTAGAGCTTGGAAATTATGCGATGAAGTGTTTAAAGTAATAATTAATATGTCTTCATGTAAACTGACTGAAGAAAAGCTTGAAAGTATTAAATATGATATCAATTTACCAGTTTCAAATGACAGTTGCAAAGACTATCCTAAACATAAAACTATATTTCCTACTGATGAAAAATATTTGGCATCAAAGCTTACTAACGAAATGATATGTAGGTTAGTGTGCGATGGGGAAGTATATGAAAAAGCATGTAGTTTTCTTTTGTGGGCATATCAAGTGCAACATAAACTTGGTAAGGAGCTTTTTAATTTTAAAAATGTTTACATTGTTTAAAGGTAACAAATGTGTAAGCCCATCAAATTATGGATGTGATAAACATTCTTCTCATGAGAAGTACAATGCCACCAATTTTACTAGAGACCCAAACCCCTGTCCCCTAATAGTGGCTGGTAAATACAATTCTTTTTTACATCAATAAACATAAAAACTAGCTCTAAATTGCTTCTGTAAAGAAAACTAAGATTAAATATAAAATAAAGTAATGAAAAACATGTAGATATAATGCATTGCAAAGAATATATTAGAACATAGTAAATATTGGCTATGCACTTGATATCAGGACTATAATATTAATTCCCGTTGAGAAATATTTTCTCTCTCCATTGCCATCATGGTTAGCCTGCAGTTCATGGGTAACACAAGGGGCCTCATGCAAAAACAATGTAAGTAGAAAATTTTCCAGAATACATTGAGAAGTAGAACATAAATTGAGAATACATGAATAAACCTAATGTAAGGATGTACTATAATACAATGATTGGAGGTTTTTGCAGAATTAAATGGCAAACATGCCTGCTACTGATATTTGCTGTAGCCTGTGAATAGTGCAATGTCATTTTTTTTTTAGATTTATAAAAAGTAATGTAATTTGTGGGCTTCCTTACATTGTCTTGTGAGTGAATTTTAATTGTGGATTTTATGTATGAATTTTACAAAGGCTGTGAAATGAAAATGTTTTTAGTAATGCAGCCTGTGTCTTGGATTTTTAGGCATTTACAAATAGGTGGTTTTATACGTTTATCCTTTTGATAATTATTTAAGAAAGTATTGATGCTGCCATTTTTTTAAAAGAAGTCTGTGAAAGTAGACCCATTTTCTTCATAATTTCCAAACCAAAATTCTATCTATGCCACTGCCTCATAAAAAAAAATTTCACAAATATTTTATAAAACGTTGTAAAAACAAAAAGGCAGGTACTCCTGCAGTTTACAGCACTCAGCTCACTAGATGGCACTACTAGTGGTAACTGAACATTCATAAGATGTATAAAGTAGCATAAGTGAATAACGTATTAGTAGCTTTTCATCTTATCGAACGATATATTGGGTTGTCTGTTGTATGTTTCTTGCAGCCTGTGGTTCTTAATTTTATTTCAGGTTAAACCTTCTTATAGACTAAGGAGAGTACAGAATGGTAACTTTCATAGACCATATAGTTATAACGAAGCAATCACAATGCTCCTATGAATGAGACCTGGAAGCTCCAAAAAGCCTGCCACAAAAAAAAGCAATGCCTGGTTTCAAACTGATTACCTCTGTATCATGAGTCAGATGGTATTGGACAATGACACAGTATGCTTCGAAACTTTTATGAAGGTGTGATATTAGTACTTGATTGTAAATCAACTATTGAATGCATTGTTATATTTTCAGAATGAAGTTTGTTTTTGTATTATAGTAAGACTAAGATTGTATGAGCAAATGTAAAAAATAGACAAACTAATTGGCAAGACATTTTTGCTACTATTTCAGTTTTATTCACATAATGGCACTTAACACTCAATACCTTTTCAGTCTATTTCCCAGTATATAAAAACTGATTCTCATATTCAATTTTATAGATTCATAAGTAACATAGAAATTTAGTACATTATAACTTTTGGCAATAGTACAGATCACGGTGCTCAGCCGCCATTTTTTTTTGACACAACATAACAAAATGATTCCCACAACCCCCCAGACCCTAACCCAAACAGGGTTTCTAGAAAAAAAATTTTTTTTTTCATTACCATGGTAATGATAACCTGAGTTTACCCCAAATGCAAAGTATATACCATTACCATGGTAACAGTACTTTACGTCATAAACAAACGCAACGTAACAAAAAAGTGTGATTCCACTAATAAACATCCCTCACAATCACGAACTTCTAAAAAAAAAATCCAAGACAACACACTTGCCTTCCCACACAATACAATTGCAGCAATCTCCCCAACACACACACCACCTTTTCACAACACTTAAAAACTTTCCATAAATATATTTTCACAAACTAAACAAATAAGTCACATGCACAAAAATTAGCCTAAATAAATCACCTGAATTAATCAAATTTAACACAAATATTAAAAACAAAAAATCGTAAACAATGCTTCACCGATCCAAATTATAAAAAAAAACGAAACTGAATTATGTCCTCCCAGACAACACAAACCAAACAACATGAAAATCAGAAACATACATGAAAATCAGAAACACCGCCAACCGAATTATAAAAAGTCCCTGAAACCAAATAATCTCATCAGAGACCAAGTAAATATACCCCCATCTTATAGCTCAAAAAACCCTCCCCTAAATTACCCGTAAATCTTACTGATTCATTCAAAAACTGCAATTTTCCACACCAAAAATTCTACAATGCCCAAAATTTCTATGTAAAAAAAGCTGCCAAACACTTCCAGATATTAACAGTAAACCATATTAGTAACTTTAAAAGACTCCTAAATATCAAACAAAATAAATATATCATTATAGTACACTAATAATTACTATACTCTACAAAATTATTAATAATCACTCAATTCATCTCAAACTACTATAGCGAAATACACGGGTTCATTACTACCGCCATTTTCAGTTCCACACACTAAAACTTCCAACGTACTCCACCCCCCACCCCCACTACTACATCACAATCCTCTAAAACTTTAAACATATTTCACCACAAATTATTCTCTTAAAACCATAACACCCCCATTAATGTTCTCATTTTTACCACTTAATTTCCCCACATTCTAAATTTTTGCCATTTTCTTCCACACTCACTACAAAGTACATACATCATATTAAACACAAAAACAAAAATTTCAAATAATTCTAAACTGGTTCTAACCACTCCTTCCCCTTCAAATGCCCCTCACCCCTAAGAGCTTGCAAAAAACATTCCCCCACAGTTGCAAAAAGCTACCAAACTCACATTTCCAAATAATGCAACCATAACATAAAACAATTGATTAGCACTTTCAACAACAACCCTCCTAACATTAAATAATTTCAGTTCCAAAATATCTTAAATAATTTATAATTTACCATATTTTAACCAATTTTTTTAAAAAAACAACTGAAACTTATTAATTACCACTCTTCTGTCTATCATTCAAAATCCCTCATTAAATATATTATACATATAACTTACCTCTAACTACATGGGTGGCATGTTATCCCAAGCAGTGCTAAACCAGAAATGGTAAAAAAAGCAAATATCACATTCACGTCAAATCACACATATGACACGTGACTTAATGTTACCTACCCAAAAGAAACAAATCATAGAACCACAGGCCATCAACAACCAACAGTTACATTTCTATGTCATACTTTACTCTTCGATGTCATACGCTTCTTGAGCAGTGCCATCTGTTGCCTGAGGACCGAGTAAACTATGCTGATCTAACTTTTTTTTTCCTTTCCTGATATTTTATGTCATATCAACACACCTTTCACCCATTTCCATCTTCTGTTGAAAGTTATGAAATGAGACATTAATGGCATTTGTAAGATGATGACAGCAGAGAGGAAATGAGTAATTAGGGCCTTAGGTCAGGTGACACTGACTACAATTTTAATTAGCTACCTACTGGATAACTGGATAGCATCAAAATTGCTAAAAATCCCACTAGCTAGATTATCACCCAACTTGCCCATCTAAAAAATCATGGCCCCTGCCAGATTGTATACAGAAACAATGCCAACCACCTATGTATCCTGCAATATCATGCATGTTCCTAAAAGCTAAGTTACATAAGCCTGATATCTTTTTGAGGCCACTAAATGATAAATGCATGCACCTGTTATCAGACTTGAAAGAGCAATGTTTAAATTAAAAAAATATATGTTATCCTACTGTGATGTTCTAAAATGTATATTTAAGTTGCTGTATAATTCGGGAGCCAAGCAATTTTTCTTGCCATTAAATTAAATGAGGGTTCTTTTCTTAATATTAGCGGTGTTACTGCAGAAAAGAACTTAAACTAGTGATTGTCAATATAAATTTTAAACTTTAATCAAATCTAAATAATCTCTGCTCAAGAGAAAAAATTAGAAAGTCAAAACTGTTTCATAAAACAAATGTTTATTTCAAATTCTAGACCCATCAAAAAACTTTTCACAAAAAAGCAACTCTTTACAATAAAAACAACTTCTCACAGTAACCAACTTCCTCACTAACACTACTAATGTCTCTGAGCTCCTATGGCTCCACATCTCCTACACTCAACTCACTCTAACTCTTCTGCCTGTGACTAACATCACTTACTATATACATCTGACATGCAAACTGACATGTGCAAAACATGCTGGTGAAAGTCACATTTTTCTTAATATGAAGATCATGCACTAGCTATGACACAAGAGGGGCATGTCATTCCACATGCATTAGTAACTGTCAATCAACAAATGGAGTTGTGCAAGCACAACTCTTGCAGTACAGACAAGAAGAAATGATGATTCAACTGAAATATAAGCCCCCAAAATAATGCTTTTAATGTAAATGGAGTAAAACTGGTTAAAGGAAAGTAAAAGTGATAGGTGAACAATCACACTACAGATTATACCAACAATCCCTTAAAAGTGAGAAGCTTTTGCCAACTTAAGAGACCTGACTGCAAAATGGTCACACTGTATATTAAAATAATAAAAATAAATATCGCCTCAAGCAGCTGCTTGCCACATGGTTCTGACAGGAGCTTGTCAGTTTATATGCCATAGTAGATCTCTGAGGATAACAGGACCTCAGCAGAAAAACAATGCAAACATCCATTCCTTACCCAGAGTTTGAACCCAGGTCCCTTAGATCAGTAGCCAACCACTCAGCCACAGGACGGTTGGATATAAAAGCTATACCCCAATACGCCTCTACAAGATAGTCTTACTCTAAAAAAAAATTACTTAACTGGTGCACAGGATATTGGTGAGTTACAGCTTGAGAGTATCCTAACTGCTCTGAAGCCAATCACCGAGAACACTTTTTATACTCTCAATGAAGAAATATATCAACTAAAGAAAGGAGCCCCAATGGGTTCTCCACTTTCTGAGCTCTTGGCAGAAGTCATCATACAGTATATAGAGAATACTGTTATCTAGGCAATCTCTCCTTCATTGCCATACAATGAAAGGTATGTCAACCACACTACAATTATCTACCATATGCAGCATGACATTGAAAAAATTATGAACGACTCGTATTTACCCTACTATAAACTTTTCTGCAAAATTTGAACAAAATTAATTGCTACCTTCCCTGAATATGCACTTAATCGAAAAGATGATAAAAGAAATGGACAAGTTTACCATAAGCCATCTGCCTCCTTACAATTTGTTCCATGTAATTCATAACATGTTCTGGAACAGAAGGAACCCTACTTATAACCTTATGAAATTTAAGTTATGCCACTCTCCCCATCCTGCACATGGTCAGTAGGGGACACCAATGGGCTTGGATGTATATCTAAACTAAAAAAACTTTACAATCAAATTGTTCATGCCCAAACCACATTTCCCTTTCTGTACATATACACCACTGTCCCCAATTAATATTCATAATCCACTCAAACTCTACACCAAACTACCAACATATTTGCATCTGGTACAACAAAATTTTCAAACTTGCATACATTTTCCATTAGCACAGTAACAACCACCATCATCCTCAAACAGCCGCGGACTACAGATGTTCATATAATCAATTAGAGGAGATCTTGATCGGCGGCAGGTAGCTCAGTGGTCCAGAGCACCTGACATGTTATCAGGAGATTGTGGGTTCATATCCCACTTGGCTCAAGACAATGTTTCCTCTAAAATTTGAATCGACTCAAAAGTGATAATTACTTAGTGTATACCAAAAAGTCGAGTTTATTCAATATTTAACTACAGACCTTTTTTATAGGGCCAACATTAAAACCAGTATTGTATCTATTATTAGTACAAACAATAGGAGTAGAACTAACCACATTGTTTAGAATATCTCTGAACTGCTCAGCCCACAGAACCCTTACCTTCAATAACCTTACTATGTTTATTCTTCAATCCCTGTGTACCTGCCCATTTCTTCCCATACAAAACATTAGCTATCTGGTACAAATGCCTGCTATTGTGCTGTTTAGCAGCTTCCTCTGCTTTGTCAGCCGAGCTATGAAGCCATAGATTCTTATTAGCTGCTAAATGATCCTTTACACAGCTTTTTGTGATGCATTCTGTTAGGACTAGTAGAGTGTTGATGAAGGATACTTCTATAGTTCTTACTTTCAAAAGTAAGCTCCAGTGCCTTATTACTCAAATAATTTTGCCTCTTCTGCACCTTTTTACCCAAAAGAGTACTGTTAGTTTCAAGAAAAGTCCGTTAACTGTCCCATTCTTCCTCAACTTCAGTAATAAGCGGACCATGACTGTAATAATGACTAACCTATCAATGGTCAGCTTTGGCTATAATTGGGCCTTTCAGAGCTTCAGTGTTAAAGGAAACTTTTTTAACCTTAGCATAACAGTTCTTAAATTTAAGTTGCAAGACATTTTTAACAAGGTAATGGTCAGATCCAATTTCAGCTCTACTATATAATCTGGTATTCCTCAACTTCAGTAATAAGCGGACCATGACTGTAATAATGACTAACCTATCAATGGTCAGCTTTGGCTATAATTGGGCCTTTCAGAGCTTCAGTGTTAAAGGAAACTTTTTTAACCTTAGCATAACAGTTCTTAAATTTAAGTTGCAAGACATTTTTAACAAGGTAATGGTCAGATCCAATTTCAGCTCTACTATATAATCTGGTATTCCTAACAGAATTAGACCATTTGCTGTTAATATATGATCAATCATATTCCTATGCAGCCTATCTGGTGATACCCATGTGTACTTATGTATATGTGTAAATAAATGTTAGTTATTCTCAAACCATTAAGTTCACTTACCTGTAAGAGACTTTTCCCATTGCAGCTGGCAGTACCAAAGGCACCTATCACCCCTTCCCCAAAGGTGAGTCAGTACCAACTTTAGCATCGAAGTCACCTATATCAATGGTAATATCTCCTTGACAGAATTCAAAATATCCTGAAGCTGTCCATAAAACCTATTTTTCTGATCCTCATGTGTCCTCAGTACGTAGTTTCATAACAACAGAGAGCTGGGTCAGCATTGAGATTTATCTCCTCAAATTTCCCCACCCTGCCCACAGTCAGTAGGGGACACTGATGGGCTTAGGAAGGCCTTTGGATGGGACATTAAGCTGTGGCTCTATGTGCGGGACAGTATGTACAGTATGTATGGTTTAGGGAATAATTATGTACACTATCAAAAAAATAAGTAATTTTTCCTCCTATTGTCATGTTTGCTAATAAATGTTGCATTTTTGTTGTTTTTAATGAAACACTGAATGTTGACTGTTGCAATACTGTTTTCATTTGTGCATGCAGTATGTTGCTATAAATGTATAGTTATTTGCATTGGAACTTAAAAGATTTATTTGTGTTGATTTTTGAAACTGTTTGCACTATAAAAAAATTTTATTATGTAGTATTGTATCAAGCTATTCCAAAAATTTACATTATCAAATCATAAAAGTATTTTTTTTTTCAGTTGCTGAAACTTCATTTATAACGCAGAACATCAGCAAACAAAAGCCAGACTTAGCTGTCATAACTACTTTGAGTATAAACCCTTCACAGCATAATTCAGAGAACTTAATTGCACCGCCTGAAAATGCTACTGCAGATACAAATGAAACTCTTAATGAAATAACTGAGGAAGGGAAAACCAAGAAACTATCACAAGATGCAAAGGAAAGAGATAATGAAATCTCTGAGGAAGCCAAAGCCAAGAAACTACCTCAAGATGCAACGAGTAGTTCAGGCAAAATTAAGGCACTGAAAGAAGGTGAAAAAAATATAGAGTCAGATATTAAAAATAAGACTCATAGTGTTATTGAAAATCAAACAGAAACAAAAAATGGAAATTCTCATTCTGATTTTAATGCTGCTATAAATCAAGCTACTGATGAAACTTCTAGTGTAGGTAAAATGAAACCATCAGTAAATACTAATGCAAAAGATAATACAGATTCAAAAGCAAAAAATCTTTAATTAATATACTTATATCCTAGTAGAGCATCACTGGGGTGTCTGCTGAGAAGCAAACCTAGTCCTTGAAGATTTTTTCCATCTTCCCTCCCTAAAAAGAGAAATTTTAGATTATTTTTAGTGTCTGACATTTATCTGTCCATCTCTCTTGCAAGCTGACAATGTCTAGATTATAACAGTGGAATTCTTGTCTGAGGGCATCAAGAGAATAATCTTTAGCAATACCAAACAGCCTCCTAATCGCAGTCATGAGACAAAGACCTGTTTCCCCCACTACTAAAGACTGAAGCCATCTACATGGAAGACTTCCTCCAATGTAGGTTTGATAATATCCATAGAAGCAAGGATTCAGGTACCTGCAATGGCCTCTGATCAGGATTATCCACCAGCTGATAAAACATATCCTGTTAATCTATTCATTTGTGGCTGTTAACCCACAAACAGAAAACACAGTGCAAGATTTTCCCTCAACAGAAGCCCACCAGGGCAGCAAATTCAGGACCCACAATCTTTACTTAAGCATTACTTTACATAAACAGTTCTTTTACTCTTTTTTTTTTTGTATTTCTTGAGCTTAAAATGTAAATCAAAAATTTTTTAATACTTTATTATCAGAATCAGTCTCAACTTCTCTTTAAAATCTAGTATTCTTAATAAAACCAACCCATTTACTATTAATACATAAACATTCATTCCTATGTGGCCCATGAATCTACAGTGCCTAAAGTAGGCTATCACTTTGGTGCAAAGATACAAAATTAGTTATGCCCAGTACAAAATTTATCCTTTAAGTTTCCAGGCATTAGAGTAACAATTCCTTTCTTTTAAAGATATTCTAAAACATCTTAAAAACCTTCTCTTGCTGATAAAAAAAATCCACATTGGGAGAGGGGGGAATTAAAACAGAATAATATGTTCCAAATCCATAATTACAGTTCTATATTTAGCTGTAATACATCGTTTTATTAATACAGTCATATCCTAAAATCAACTACTGGCATTTCTGCTAGGTATTCCTATACTTTGCCAATGCTTGCCATCATTATGACCATGAAAAAAAGTAATCATGTGATAGACTACATCATCGCATCTTTACCTGTCCACATTAATCCTTTCAGGCCAAAGATATTAATTCTGTTTTCATGGGATTTTAGTGTGTATGGGATTTTAGACTTAAATCTGTTTTGCTTATTTTGAGAGAACATCAAAAAAGTATTCTTGATTTACAGTCTATTATGGATAAAGAGTTGATTTATTGAGAGAGGTGTAGGGCCCAGCACCACAAATACCCTAGTACAGACAGAAGGCAAAAAACTTCCCTGGCCTCTAAGGACTTGATTACCATCAAAATAAGACACCATGATGATGATAGTACTTCAGCATAGTCAGTATGGCAGATATTCTTAATTGCAGAGGTCTCAAACACACAGCCTGCAAAGTCATTTTGTGCACAGCTTGCAAGCAATATGGGAAGTTTATATTTTTCGGGGGGGAGGAGCAAAACTGTCTTCCCTGAGATGGTATTTCAGTCTAGAATCATTGCCACCCACAGAAGCTGAAGAGTTCAGATAGATACTGTGGCATATGATTAGGATCACACAACCAGCTGATATAAGATATTGTGTATCTGTCCAATTGCAATCAGCATACATAAAGTGTGGATAACTAAAAATAAAACATTGTGGTAGATTCTCCCTCAACTGAGGCTCTCATTAATGCAGCAAGTCTAGAATTCATAAATCACAATTAATGCCAATAGACAAGGGGTCTCAAAGTTAAATCATAATATGGGCTACATCATTTACTGCAGGCCACATTTTATTTTAAGCAGTCATATAGGAGATCATAGGCAGTAATAAGCAAACATAATTACTTACATTGTTTTATTGGGGCGGGCGTGGCTCAGTCGGTAGCGCGCCAGGCTCGTAATCTGTAGTTCCCAGGTTCGAGTCCCAGCTGGGTCAGCGTTGAGATTTATCTCCGCAAAATTTCCCCGCCCTGCCCACGGTCAGTAGGGGACACCGATGGGCTTGGAAAGGCCGCCGTCCGTCGGATGGGACGTTAAGCCGTGGCCCCGTGTGCGGGAGAGCCATACCCTGTGCACGTTAAAGAACACGCTGGATGGCCTTGACGGGAGGCTACCATCTGTCTCCCAACAGCTGTTCCAGTGGGTCCCCTCCCCCAACCTTCTCTGAGCCTTCGGGGTCCTTGTGGCCTGGCCATTTAGCCCATTGTGTGCAAAAAAGTGCTGCTCAGAGGTAAAACAATCCAAACAATACATTGTTTTATTATTTAAGTGCTACTATTAGTACCAAAACATAAATCTAAATTTCATTTGTAGTGGCTTCATCTGAACACAACTTATTCCCCAAATTCACATTTATTTGCAAACAATATGCTTTATCATAATTATGGTAATGAACTGAAGCTACTAACCAGGCTCAACTATAATATTATAGTTGAGCCTGGTTAGTAGCTTCAGTTCATTACCATAATTATGATAAAGCATATTGTTTGCAAGCTATACACAAAATGACTTTGCAGTCTCTGTGTTAGAGACCTCTGCAATTGACTGTCCATTTTGTTTTAAATGCTCACCAAACCTGAAAATGACCACATTTTGAAAAATGCTTGCTCTGAATTATTATTATAAAAGCTGCCATTTATTGGCCATTAAATGATAGACAGGGAATGGTGAACAGATCTTCCAATTATATTTAGCATAATTGGGAGATATAATTGATAGAGGAGCTCTGTGTACTATCTCCTGGGAGCTCTGTGTACTATTTCCTGTGATGATGAGCCAATACTTATCACAGTTTGCATTTTTGGCAGCAGTCATTATGAGTATCCAAAATTTCATCACAGTATTCATGATATGAGAATAGTACTAGGAGAGAGCAATTTTTTCACTGTTATCTGGTTTCTCAGGAATTGGGTAGCTTTTCCATCACTGTACAATTGTAAAATAACATTTTTGCCAATGGAACTGAAAGAACCCAGGTCTAAAAGTTACTGAGGATCTTTTCTTCACTGATACCATCACATGAAGATGACCATCACATGAAACTCACTGATGACCATCACATGAAGATGCAAGTGTATGGTTTAGGGAATAATTATGTACACTATCAAAAAAATAAGTAATTTTTCCTCCTATTGTCAAGTTTGCTAATAAATGTTGCATTTTTGTTGTTTTTAATGAAACACTGAATGTTGACTGTTGCAATACTGTTTTCATTTGTGCATGTAGTATGTTACTATAAATGTATAGTTATTTGCATTGGAAATTAGAAGATTTATTTGTGTTGATTTTTGAAACTGTTTGCAACTATAAAAAAATTTTATTATGTAGTACTGTATCAAGCTATTCCAAAAATTTACATTATCAAATCATAAGAGTATTTTTTTTTTCAGTTGCTGAAACTTCATTTATAACACAGAACATCAGCAAACAAAAGCCAGACTTAGCTGTCATAACTACTTTGAGTATAAACCCTTCACAGCATAATTCAGAGAACTTAATTGCACCGCCTGAAAATGCTACTGCAGATACAAATGAAACTCTTAATGAAATAACTGAGGAAGGGAAAACCAAGAAACTATCACAAGATGCAAAGGAAAGAGATAATGAAATCTCTGAGGAAGCCAAAGCCAAGAAACTACCTCAAGATGCAACGAGTAGTTCAGGCAAAATTAAGGCACTGAAAGAAGGTGAAAAAAATATAGAGTCAGATATTAAAAATAAGACTCATAGTGTTATTGAAAATCAAACAGAAACAAAAAATGGAAATTCTCATTCTGATTTTAATGCTGCTATAAATCAAGCTACCAATGAAACTTCTAGTGTAGGTAAAATGAAACCATCAGTAAATACTAATGCAAAAGATAATACAGATTCAAAAACAAAAATCATTCCAACAAGACATTCTGAAAAAAATGAAAAAAGTAATTCAAGTTCAGAAAATATGACTGACACATTATCAGTAAAAAAGGTTTCAAGTATAGTTTACGGCCAACTAAATAATGAAAATAAAACTTCAGTTTCATCTTCTATGAAAGTAACAAATGAGGGGTTATCCAAAAATACAGCTGTTACAAAATCAAGTACTTTGTCTACAGGCAAATTTGCAAATAAAAAAGTGGAAAATGCACAAACATTAGCAAATACTGCCAGTCCTATACCTAATGAAGAAATAGCAGTTGAAAAAATGGAATCTGATAACAATGAAATTCCACTTCCACCTGGTGATGAACAGGAACACTACAGTAAGTAATTTTTAAAAGCATTTTTATTAGCTGTATACAATATATCTGATATCTTTAGATTGATACACTAAACTCTAGAAAATAAAGTCAAATATTTTTCTAATTTTTACGTACAAAATGTGATTAATCATGTTTTTTTTTAGTTCAAAGTTATAAGAATCATGCGGAGTCAATCTACATCATGTAAAGAGCTGAAAAAAAAAAATGTTTTTGGTAAGAGTGAGATACCCTGACACTTTTCTGGTAGCATGTCAGGTACTGTTATCTGATGTGTTTCCTACTGAGCTATTTCATCGCCTTTCTAACTTCAGCTGATGACTATAGGAAGATTCCCATGGTAGGAAATGGGGCAGCATCCACAGAAAAATGCTTTTTTTTTTAATCAAATATGCAAATTCAGCATTTTTAATGAGAAATGCAATCCTCTCTCCGGCACGTAATCTCGATGCTCAAATTCCACATACACACTGCTGGGCAATTTTGCAATTTCAGAAAACGTGTGGTAATGAAATTATCAGCTTTTTTTGCCCCACACTTTAGTGGTTCTCTCTCTGTGACCTTACTGCTCAACATTGAAAGTGCCCCATCCAGAAGGACATGTCATACAAACATGCAAATAGAAGGGTGGGTGTGCGCAATTGAGATATGCAAATGATGATAATCCGGAGCCAATGGCGTGTGGCTCAAGAGATAAAAGGTGTAAGAAGGAACAGGGATGGTATTGTGTTTATGCAGGTGGAAGTCATGCAAATGGTTGAGATTAGGTGGTTCTGCTTGGAAATTGTTCAACAAAAGCCAAAAATGCCTGGTACACGCTGTCAGCAGGTTTATCACCATTTGAATGCTTTTTGAGAGAGGGAAGAATTATAGGCCTATGTGAAACTGGATGGACTACATGTCGTGTCGCTGCCCATGTTCATTGGAATGCACAAACTATTGGATGCTGTTGGCAACAGTGGCAAAATAAAGGTTCTTACATGTGTCGCAGAGGGAGTGGTGCTGTCCGACAGATGTCAGCACAGCTTGATAGGCACATTGTTCAACATGTTTGTTCATTACCACAGAGCACTGCAGGCGATATTCAACAGACTGTGTCAGCAGCCATGGATGTCCCCATAACGACTCAAAAATTGCATGAGGCACACCTGCGCTCTAGGCAATCGTTACATTGACTACAAACCATTGCAGTGCTCATCTGGCTTGGTGCCAAAGTCATGTGAACTGGGGTCACTAGTTGAACACTGTTGTGTTTAATGATGAATCCCATTTCTGTCTGGGTGCTGATGATCAACAGGTCCATGTATGGAGACAACCTGGTGATGGGACGGATCCAGCTTTTGTTCACCTCAGCCAGACATAATGATATGGGGTACTATTGGATATGACAGCAGGTCATCTTTTGTCTGCATCAGGGACACTGACAGCTGCACAGTTCTGCAGCTCATTTTGTTACCATTCCTGGGAGGCATGCAGCAGCCCATTTTCCAGCGTGACAATGCTCGTGTACACACTGCTAGTGTCTCCAGACAGTGTTTGCAACATTTTCAAGTATTGCCATGGCCAGCACGATCTCCAGATTTATTTCCAATAAAAAATATGTGGGACCACATTGGACAATGTGTGCAATCCTCTCACTGTCTGGCACGGAATTTCGATAAATTATGTGAGCTAGTCAATGCTGCTTAGTGTACAATTCCTCAGGACCATATCTGTTGACTGTATGACTCCATGCCACGCCATATTGCTGCCTGTATTGCCGTTCGCTGCAGTGCATCCACCTACTGAGGCTGTCACATTTTGCTGCATTATCTCATCTTCTAACCACTGTAAGTGGCTGCAAATTAAATCGTGGTATACCAGTATATATTGCTATGTGTGTGATACATTTCACCCCTATCCCCTCATCTCTTCTGGGTGGGGCAATTTCAATGTTGTGCAGTGTAATTTTTGTAATATTGCCAGTGGAATCATATGAAATAAGAATTTATATTATATGTTTGAATACTTATCATAGAAATAATTGTAAACATTCATTATTCTTCTTGCTGGGGGGCGGAGATGGCTCAGTCGGTAGTGTGCCAGGCTCATAATCTGTAGTTCCCAGGTTCAAGTCCCAGCTGGGTCAGCGTTGAGATTTATCTCCGCAAAATTCCCCGCCCTGCCCATGGTCAGTATGGGACACCAATGGGCTTGGAAAGGCTGCCGTCCGTCGGATGGGACGTTAAGCCATGGCCCCGTGTGTGGGAGAGCCATACCCTGTGCACATTAAAGAACACGCTGGATGGCCTTGACGGGAGGCTACCATCTGTCTCCCAACAGCTGTTCCAGTGGGTCCCCTCCCCCAACCTTCTCTGAGCCTTTGGGGTCCTTGTGGCCTGGCTATTTAGTCCATGGTGTGCAAAAAAGTGCCGCTCAGAGGTAAAACAATCCAATCCAATCTTCTTGCTGGACTGTCGTAATAAGCCACCATTTTCATGGCTCATTGTTTTTCAAATAGTGACAATGTGGAGTATGCATTATTTGTGTTCATAAATTTTTAATCATATAATCATGAATTCCCATTGCATCGGCTGTATTAATAAAATAATCACTAAAAAAAAGGTTACAAAGGGAGTGAATCAGTAAAGTTTGGAATAAAAAAAGCTTGCTCGTGACCACATGTTTTTTGAAAATTGCCAAAATAGAACAACAGTGTGTCTACGGAATTTTGAACCTGAATAAGCTTTTTACATAAAAAAAAATGTGACTGAAGATAAATTAACAATCTCGATTAAATGTTTCCAAATCTCAGTTTTCAGCAATATACCTTAAGTGTTCAAAGATTTATAAAAGTAGGAATATTCAATCAATTAAAATAATTGATCTGAAAAATTAATATGAACATGTTCAAAGAAATCAATAGTCATTATATCAGGTCATGTAAAAAATTCCAGCACTTTTTTACTGTCATAAATAAACACGTCTAGTGTTCAATGTCAAAAATTCTCTTTCAATAGAATTAAGTATTCTTATAGGTAAAATCCTTATAGGCATCCTGGTTACAGAATCGTTTCTGCCACATATGATTGTCCAGTGCATGGATGTGCGAATGTGGCAGAAACTCTAACATCTGAATTCTGCAATTGTGTTTATGGGTCATGACAGAGGTGTGTGGCCTTGTGTTATCCTGCAACAGCAGTGATCCATGACGATTCACCAGAGCAGGCTGTAACGCCTTGAATTTAATATCCATATATCATAGCATCCCTGAGTATATGACAGCAGTGATTGTTTCCCCCTGCTGCAACAGCTCATAATGCAATACTGACTTCTGCCGAAAGCACAGTCAACAGCACTTTGCAGGGTGGGCTTTGATGTCTCTTTCAGTAGTTCCTCTGGCAATAACCACTGATACAACCGTCAGCTGCTGTTGTGCAGAATCCATTTTTCATCAGACATCAGGATTCCATAGAGGTTCACACTCTATGCGTGAGAGGAGGGAATTGCAGGTGCTCAGTCACTGCACTTTGTTCTGCTCAGTAAGAGCATGAGATGCCCATTTGTCTGACTTTCTTACTTTTCTCAACTGATGTAGGTTAAATTGGCACAGGTATGTAGCTTGGTGGTCATCTCACACATTTGACGTGGAGGGCCTTGAGCATTGGACCTTGAGCACTGCCCGTAGAACCTCATCAAGAACAGAAGGTTGTCCTAATCATGGGGCATCCTCCAGGCAAAGAAGGTCTAAGGAGATGTCCAGCTTCTCACAAGCGTAAGTGGCACCGCTCTGCAGAATTTTACCAAAGCCGAACATGGTAAATTGGTGGGCAGCTGCAAAAACAACTGAAAGGTGCGATATGCACAGTGCAATCATATTAGCACACTGCAGCTATGGTTTGTCATACTATATTCTCTTTTTGAAACAAGCACCCCATATATTCCAGAAGTCGTGTTCTACTATTTATTGCTAAGTTGACCTAAGTTCATAAAATCAATGACTGGCTGATTGGTATTTGCACCAAAAACCAGACTGGTACACTCAAAATGCTGAGAAAATCAGATACTACAGAAGACTTCACAGTGTATGTAATTTCATCATAGTCTATTGAACAAGAGTAAAACCAGATTGCCTATTATAACTAGGGATTTAAAATTGCTTCCCTGACTTGAACTCTGACTCAGGATCTCTTGGTAATTCCCTTGCTTTTATATTTTAACAGAAATTGAAAAACAAGGAACCAAATTTTTTTGGTTGTTGAAGGCTTTCTGTTTTAACTGTTTGCTCCTTGTTTTCGATTTCAGAAGTATTTCTAGGAGGTAGTTAGATTCTTGGTTGTTTCCAATTTGCAGTGGAATTAATGATTTATAAGTAATTAGTTGTTTTAACTCTTTCCTGCCTAACTATTTCTAACATTTAAACCAAATTGTTTATTATTATTTTACAAAAATTATTTTTTTAAATCTAAAATATACTTTTTTGATAAATGAAAAGCAGTTTCTTCCATTAACCTGATCTAACAGTTGAGGTTGTTCACATAAAAGCATGTGCAGTTGATGTAGTAGAAAACTGTAAAAATTCTTCAAAATCAGTAGTCACCATTCAAATAAAACAGAAAGTTTCAAGCTGGTTTTATCAATAGTAGTAGTTATAACCAAAAACCTGGAAAATTCCAGGTTTTGAACTCTCCATCCATTTTTTTAGAATACTTTTTATAGAACTAATATATAATTTAGACTCATCATGGATGACATGAGTAGTCTTTGCAGGTGTCTGGTAATGGTCTTCCTTGTTTATATGTAAAGGTCTTTGGTGGAACTACTTAGGATTTCCTTCTGTAATTGTAATATTCCACAATGCAGTTTTATGTCCCACTTCATAGTGTTAGATGCAATATAGTCACTAAATTGAAAAAAAAATTTAAATGAAATACTTGATAATTTTTCATACATTAACTCTTATATTTAAGCACTTCTGCACTCAGAATTTTAATTTGTGTATATGGGAGAAGGGGGGTAGAATTCAATAGAACAGTTAATTTTAGTGATCACTGACTTAACTCACCCAATGCAAGTTGTCTCCTAAAAATATTTTAAAGAAAGTTATATATGTTTGAAACATAAATGTTCGTATTGAAAAGTTATTGTTGATGACTTTTTTCTGCCCATGTATACAAATATTTCATAACTTTTTGGGTTGGGTTGTTTTATCTCTAAGTGGCACTTTTTTGCACACAACGGGCTAAATGGCTAGGTCACAAGGACCCTGAAAGCTCAGAGAAGGTTGGGGACGGGACCCACTGAAACAGTTGTTAGGAGACAGATGGTAGTCTCCCGTCAAAGCCATCCAATGTGTTCTTTAACGTGCACAGGGTATGGCTCTCCCACACACGGGGCCATGGCTTAACATCCCATCCGATGGATAGTGGCCTTTCCATGCCCATCGGTGTCCCCTACTGACCGTGGACAGGGCAAAAAATTTTGCGGAGATAAAGCTCAATGCTGACCCAGCTGGGACTCGAACCTGGGAACTGCAGATTATGAGCCTGGTGTGCTACCGACTGAGCCACTCCCGCCCCAATCATAATTTTTTGTAAAAATTAAGTTACATAAGTGTAACATGTCTTTCTGGACCATGATTTCAAGACCAGTCTCTTACTGTTAGGAATGCACTATTCAGAGCTTTTCATTTTTCCTATTCCCTATAAATGCACTTTAAATTCAAGATCTTTTAGAAAATTATAAATGCATTCATTCTTGCACTATGCATACATGTAGTTTCTTTATTCCCTAAAATCTATACTGTCATTTGCCTGAAAGTAAAGTGGCATGAAGTCTTCATACCTGCCGCACTAGAATGCTTTAGTTTGCATACCTTAAACATGCCACCTCTATCTAGCAGCATATTTTTGGTTAATAATCAGACATCTCTCTGAAACTGAAGTTGTCACAATAAGATTTCCTCTCTCTGTATCCCAATAAAGATACCCTGTCTAAATATTTCTTATATTTAACTCTTAAATTGTTTGCTATTTTGCCAAAATTATAAAACTGAAGGAATAACATATCACCTCTGATGAATAGAAATTCTCATTTCAAAGAGAATGAACTTTTTTTTCTGACTTAAGCACTTTCTAATGGTGGAAATTTTAAATCATGGATGATTCAGGTTTGGTTGTTTTATATCTTAGCTATACTTCTTTTGCACACAATGGGCTAAATTTCCAGTTCACAAGAATCCAAATAAGGTTGGGAAGGTGACTTATTGAACATCAAATATTGAATAAACTTGACATATTTAGTATACACCAAGGAATTTCCATTTTGTAAGTCGATTTAAATTTTTAGAGGAAATATTGTCTTAAGCTGGATGGGATATGAACCCACAACCTCCTGATAACATGTCAGGTGCTCTGGACCACTGAGCTAACAGCCACCGATCAAGATCTCCTCTAATTGACGCTATGAACATTTCTATTATGTGACATATAGGTGCTGTTATGGCAATTTTGCCACAAGCAGCAGATAATGCTAAATAGATGGAAAGTATGTCTTACAAATATACCATTGATTAAATGTTGAATAAACTCAAAATATTAGGTATACACCAAGGAATTTCCTCTTTGTAAGTCGATTGAAATTTTTAGAGGAAATATTGTCTTGAGCCGGGTGGGATGGGAATCCATGACCTCCTGATAACATGCCAGGTGCTCTGGACCACTGAGCTACTGGCCACCGATCAAGATCTCCTCTAATTGATCCCCTAATTACTTTCCATCTATTTGTCATTATCTGCCACTTGTGGCAAGATTGCCGTAACAGCGCCTATATGTGACATAATAGAAATGTTCATAGCATCAATTAGAGGAGATCTTGCTCGGCGACTGGTATCTCAGTGGTCCCGAGCACCTGACATGTTATCAGGAGGTCGTGGGTTCATATCCCACCCGGCTCAAGACAGTTTTTCCTCTAAAAATTTCAATCGACTTAAAAAGTGAAAATTTCTTGATGTCATTGAACATCTGTGGTAATCTCCCATCAAAGCCATCTAGTGTGTTCTTTAACATGCACAGGGTATAGCTCTTCTGCAATTAATGCTTTATAAGTGTAATCAGTTTCTTGTAACTCTTTCTTGTCTAAATATTTCTTGCATTTAACTCTTAAACTGTTTATTACTATTTTACAAAAAATGATTTTTAATTCTTAAAATATAACAACACTTTTGTTTTAATGAGAGTATTATATTTTAGATTTTTTAAAGTATTTTTTGTAAAATAGTAAACAATTAAGGAGGTAAAGGTAAGAAGTGTTTAGACAAGAAATGTTAGACCCTGCATACAGGTCTAAATCTGAATGATTAGAATGATCAGCTTAACATCCCATCCAACAGATAGTGTGCTTTCCAAGCCCATCGGTGTTCCCTTTCTCACTGAGGGTGGGGTAGGAAGTAGCAGAGCTAATTCTCAATGTTGGCATGGTTGAGACTCAAACCTGGGAACCTGCAAATTACTAGCCTGGTGCACTATTGACTGATGCCCCTGGATGATTTGGAAAATGTGAATAGCAATATTTCTTTTGTAACTATCCAACAACAAAAAATTTTTGTTTTTAGAACAATAACATTGTATTCTAATAAGGATTATACTTATTTTGCTCATATATATTTTTTTTTGTTCTATAAGCAAATTAGTGCTGTAAATGTAAACCCAGTGACCATCACACTCTACTACCCAAATTTCACTCTTTCTAGCATGAATAGTTTACAATGGTCATTCAAAGTTTTGGCATTTTTCACTTTCCACATTTTGCATACTCTGAACAGTAGAAATTAAACCTATTGGAAGATTAGAAAAATATAGATTTCAATAGTTTATTTGTTCCCATGTAACCCAAAAGGAATTTTCCATTTATCTCTAAAGCAAACAGTTGAATGTCTGCTGATGGAAAGACAACAAAGTGAAAATGATAGCTTGTTTTTGAAAACAAGCTCAAAATCAGTTGTTACATTGATGATGAGCTTTTTTTTTAATTTGTAATCAGACCCTCAAAGCTAATAGCTTATTTGCAGATTATGACAGAACAAATTACCATCTTATCCTGGGACCACTGTGGGTACTGAGGCAGTTTTTAATTGGATTTCACTCTCTAAATGATTTGAATTATTTATTATTTAAATTAAGTGCCTTTTTAATAAAGTTAACTTATGCTAACAACTCAATATTTTGATACATAAATTTTGAAACACTGTTTATATAAGACCAACTTCTTTGCCAAATTTAATACCAGCTAACTTCACCCATAACAAGAACTTATGCTACTCAGCATTTTCTTTTACTTATTTTCCTTGCTTATTGATATTCCTCCACATAATCATACATAATCCTATAAAACCTAAGGCCACCCAAGTCCAATCATACTATAAATCTCAAAATACATATATTTTGAGCAACAGCTACTGCATTTGGTCACTGCACACCAGTTGTAATAATGTCCTATTTGACATTGTCCACCCACCTTATTCTAAATCATTCCGTCTTCTTTAGTCTTGAAGCATTCTGTTCATAACTCTATTCACTAATATCAGTAAGTTCAGTATTGCTACATGCAGGCAACATGACCAAACTAATGCAATCTCTCCCTTATATAAATGTTGTTTCCTTTGTCTAATCTCATCATCTTATATAATCTAACCACCTAATACTTAAAATGCAATATAAATCTAAAATAAAAAGCATCAAGTTTCTCTATCATACAAAGGGCCCAAGTTTCACTACCTTAAATTATCATAGGACTGTTTCATAGCCCAATTCTAGTCTCAGCTGAATATGCCTATTTTTCCATGCTCTCCACATATTCTTAAAATTTATGTTCTCTATATTAAAAATCTGTTCTCCTGTGTACCTGATGTTGAGACATGACAAAACCAAGGCCTTCCATGAGAGATGTTACATACTACAGGGAGGTGATCATTTCCGAATGGGTTGTCCTCATCCTCATGTGTCAGGAGTGGAAGAATTGAGGAAGAGAAGATGTTATGATCAATAGTAGTGAAAAGGCAGTTTAAGTTGGTCACAAGTGCACAATAAACTTTAATGATAAGTGTTCATTTAAACTCTTAAAAATATACTGGTACTTAAAATTATAGTACAGATTATAACAGTCTGTGGGAAGATTGAAACTAGACCTTAAAAATGACAGGTTAAGCAGTAATGCTAGGCAGACATTATTATTTGACAAGCCAATAGACATTGCTGCAAAATTATAAACTTTTCTTTAAAATTGATATAACCAGCTGTACTTCACATTTATAATTTACAAAAAACTCCTTCTTTTTCATTAGTCCTTGCAGTGCTTTTAAATCTCAAGTTTCTACTAATCACCTACTGGTATTATAAACTCAGCCCAAGCCCCTTATGGGGCGGGGGTGGCTCAGTCGGTAGCGCACCAGGCTCGTAATCTGTAGTTCCCAGGTTCGAGTCCCAGCTGGGTCAGCGTTGAGATTTATCTCCGCAAAAATTCCCCGCCCTGCCCATGGTCAGTAGGGGACACCGATGGGCTTGGAAAGGCCGCCGTCCATCGGATGGGACGTTAAGCCGTGGCCCCGTGTGCGGGAGAGACATACCCTGTGCACGTTAAAGAACACGCTGGATGGCCTTGACGGGAGGCTACCATCTGTCTCCCAACAGCTATTCCAGTGGGTCCCCTCTCCCAACCTTCTCTGGGTCTTCGGGGTCCATGTGACCTGGCCATTTAGCCCATGGTGTGCAAAAAAGTGTCGCTCAAAGGTAAAACAACCCAACCCAAGTGCCTTACACTCGCACATCTTTTTTCTGATGCTCCATTTTACCTGCTGTTTTTGCATTTTTACCTTTTACTGGCTATTTTACTTGTTTCTGATATTTTTACCTTGCTTGCTAGATTATACACTTGTTTTTGATTTTTAATGGTTCCTTATACACCCATTTTTATTGTTGACTTTTATACTTGTTGATTCTTTTTCTACTCATCTTAACTGTACCATTTTCTTTCTGTCTATTTTAATTTTGGTTGTGGGTTGAATGACTTTTATCCCTTTGTCTTTTTGTTTGGCACAATATAGCCTCAGTTGCTCTTGTGCCATAAAACCTCAAACAGCCAATGAACTAACCAACTGAAATCGGTGAAAATAGTTAGGTATATATTCTTGATGATTGATTGGCTAAGGACTATTTCAGACATGTCTCAAACCATGCTCTAACTTGCAAGTTGTTGCAAATGGTGAGAAGAAAGATTGACACTACCTCCTCTGGCATGGTGAATGATAGAGAATTCTGAGCCCATTGAGATCCCTGAAGGTGAAATGACAGTTTTTCAGTGTATTGCTTCATTGAATAGGGTTAGTTCAAAATTCCTCAGAAATATAAATATATATTCTGAAATGTATTGCATTTTTTTTATTTAATATGTACAAATAAGAAAATTCATAATTCAATTTTCATTGAATTATGATATTTCTTATTTGTTTTAGTTCAGGTTTAAATATTTTAGCACATATCACATAAATGTTCGTGGGTCTGGTCCCTAATGATGAGCCTTCCCTGATTTTATGTATTATTGAAGGGGCTAGAAATCTCAGAGCATAAAACTGTTTTTAATAAAAGTACTGACATTGTATGATTGTGTAATTTTATGAGCTTGTCTACTGAATACTCATTGTGCACAGTATAAATAATAAATATGGGTGCTTATGGCCCTGTCTAATTATACCAGTTTCACCACCCTTGAAATGACTGTGACTCTTACAAAAAGTATTATATTATAACTTGGGGTTGGGACATGTTCATTCATTTCTACTATAGTTCAATGAGTTCAGTTTAATCAATGAACTCATTGTTACATCATGAAAATGGAGGAATGAAAAATTGTAAAAACTGTCTATATTATATTTAATTATTTTTTTTAATATTAATGTTATATATCATAATTAAGTATAGTTTGATATTTTGCAGAATTCTGAGAATTTCATAAATGTGGATCTTACAAACCTTGTTTAACCCTTTAATGCCCAAGAAATCTGAGAAAAATGTAGAGGGTAGTAAAGACAAAGAAATAACACTATTCAGACTAGTCCATTTCAAAAACTCAGCCATTTTGGGCTATTAAAGGGTTAAAGACCTACTGGAATGCTGAAATATGGGAATTTCTTTTAATAAATTTTCAATGAATTTCAAAATGAATTAAGAAAATGCAGAGGTAATTAGAGTGAGATAATTAATTGAAGCTACAAACTGGAAAGTAAACAAATGTAGGATGTCTATATCCTTTTATGAAATGTTTTATTATTGCTCAAGTTTCAGGCAATTTATCTTAGGGAGTCTTTCAGGTGTATATATATTTTCTTAGTATTGAATGTGGGAGCTGTAATTAATATACTATTTCTCACAAAAGTTCCCCAAAGGAAAGCATTCAAAATAAAAATTGCTTTTTGGGAAATGCTGATAATTTCTTGTACCATAAAATCAGTTATTTGCCTATTTTAAAAACATGTGTTTTTTATAAAGTATATATGATATTTAAATTAGTAATTTTTTACTTAATCATATCAATATGGTAACTAAGATTTATATGTAATTCATATCTTAAATCTTGCCTTATATTTCCTGTGTTTTTATTGTATTTTTCAATGACTTCTTTTACTAAAGAATACATTGTGTTTTTTTAAATATAAATATAAGAAATAATTGATCAATAGAAGCTTATGTTTGTTTTTGCTAGTTGATACAGAAAACGAGGGGGATATAGAGGGGGAATTTCCAAGGTCAGAGTATGGTAGGTAAACTCGTTTTCTTTCATGCATGGATGCATGTTTTATGGTCACTAATCTTGTAGTGTAGATCACAGATATAGTCAACAACTAATCTCTTATGTAAAGATTAGCCTTAACATTTTATTGTAAAAGTCTGTATTAACTTATAATAAAATATTTAATATGTGTAGAAGCAAGTTGGGTTTCTTCCAGAATAATGGAAGAAATTGGAAAAATCTGGAATAATTTAAGAAACTAATAGGAATAATTATATTATAATAGGTTAATATCAAAGCTTATTCTGATTGGTTTCACCTGACACATTCATGTGCTTTATGCAAATGTACAGAGGTGATATGCAACATTCAGTGTAATTATAACATCTAATGATATTAATTTACAGTGGAAGCTAGAATTCAACCTACTATTTTAATTGTAAAGTGCATTTAAGGCATATGATACACTAAGAGTTCCAAAAGAGTGGAAGTGCATCAACCATAGCTAGGAATATTGTAGTGTTTGGTTTTAATGCAGTAAACGAATCCACATGTTGCCATTGGTTTTAAAAATTTGTTCAACAACAACTTTTTTTGTTTGTGACTTCAACTTGGAAGATAAGCTGCATTCTTAATGACTTTTAGTAGTTCATGCATATCAGTTATTAGCTATTACCAAAGAGGATCCTTACCATACACAAGAAGAGATTGCAAAAAAGCTGGGATTTCATTAGTCAACTATGTTTAATCACATTAATTTTAAAGAGCTGCTCCTGTATGTGTTACCCCACCCCCACCATTACTCTGCGGTTATGAGTCTAGTATTTCTTAAATGAAAAATCATTTTCTAATTTCGAGAATGTCCAAGCTCCTGTTGGTGAGTTTTTTCACTCCAAGCTAGAATGTTTTTACTGCAGTGAAATCTACAAGCTTATGGAAAGATGGGAAAAGGTTATATAAAACAAAGGACACATATAATTGATTTAAATTGATTAATATTTTCCTAAGAATCAAGTGTTAATTTTATGTATGACTGATCTTTTTCATAGAGCCAATGTTTTCATAATAAACAAATAAACCAGTCTGTAAAAATAATAATTATGATTTGTTAAACTTGTATTACAGCAAAACCATGATTATCCAGATTAAATAGGGATGTATGTAGTTCAGATAATCAAAAATTTGGATGATTGAATTCAAGTAAAACAAGTATATGTATTAAAAAAAGTTTATTTTGTATCAAAGAAAGTATTATGAAAATAAAAATTTAATGAATTAAATATTGGATAATTATAGAAATAATGTGAAAAATTGCATACAATTAAATATAGGAAAGTAGTGCTTGACACTTTTTTGATACAGATTGACCTTGAAAGTCAATCTGTATTGTCGACAACACTATAATGCACTGCCTTCAAATAAATGATGGTGAGTGATTTGTTTTGATTTTTTTTTTCAAGACATGAATGCAGTCCAGATAAAATATACAAATAATCGAGCTTTTACTGTAATCTAAATTATTTCATTATTCCAATATAAATATTCCATAACATTTCTTTTATTACTAATTCTTTAAGTGACAGGTTTTTGAAACTAAATTCACTCTTGTGTTTTGATTTTGAAGTGTTTTCTTCAGAAAATAAGCTAAAAAAAATTTAGAAACGTATCCTTAAGTTGCTAATAGAAATAGATCGTATTATTTATCAGAAGTGCATTTTATCATTGTGAGCAAAAAGTGGCAAAAAAATTCAAAGAATTTTTTTTTCAAAAAATCCAAATTTGAATTTTTTATTTAAATTCTTGTTTAGTTTTGTCAGTTTTTAAAAGTAATTTCATTGTTCCATCAGGATTAGATTTAAATGTAGTGGTCCCCAATGGCACATCATCACTAAGTAACAGCACTTCCTTGTATACTGTTTTTTCTTAATTCTCTATAAAAAAAACATTTTTTTTTTTTCATTTTTTTTTTCATTTTTTTTATAAAGGAAATATGTTGTCAAAATGAAAAGTATACAATTTTTCTCACCAAATACCAGAGTATGTAATAAGTATATATAACATACTCAGTAACATAATACAAATATGCTGCTATTTTATAAATCAAATTTTTCTTTTCCAAATTTTTTTGCTCTGTGAATGAGAAAATAATATTCTCACAATCCATATTCTTTAAAAGTTTGCCATCAGTTGTCAAGAGAGAGAGAGTGTGTGCATTTAACTATTTTTGAACCATGGATCATTGCAAGTAGTTCTTTACTCTAAGAGTTGAAAAAAAATACATTTTTTTTACTTGAATGAATAAAAATGGGGCACTAAAACACTACTGCTCCTATTACATTGGCACACCCAAAGGCAAATGCAAAATGTGTGGCATTAAAAAAAGAAGAAAATCAGTATTGGTTTACATGGAGTAATATTAGTAATAAACCTATTATAGACCAATTTTCATGTAGTGGAAAAATCATATTTTAGGGAAACATATCAAGACTAATTCAGTTAACAAAACTGTAAATTGCTTAACTGATCAGTTTAAGAAAATTCTGCAAGCTACAAATGAAAGTGAGAGTACACTGTGGTCACAGACATCAACATCTTGAAAATTGTCAAGATTTGAGTCTTACTAGTTATGGAGACTCTGAGTTTCACATAATCTGCTTGGTAAAGGTATTACACCCAACAGTATAGTTTCCCATTAGGTTAGAGTACAAAAATATTTTTATGGTTGGTTACCTATCAATATTTCCATTTTATGTACAACCTATCAAAAATGGTATCAGTTCTTAAATGGCCAATAGAATGAGCTATACAATGAAACCTCAATTATGAGATATCAATCATGAATAATTAATTAACCTGCATTGATATTTTGTTAAGTATACCTGAAGATAGTCATCCATTTCTCTAAATTATCCATTTCTTTATGGTCATTTACTCAGTTATCAAGCTTATTAGTGGCTTTAATCTCTAAATCTAATAAATGATCTAGTGAAACTGTTAAAACCTGTTGCCATTGCATTAGAGTCTTTACAAAGAGCACAACAAATTTTACGGGTGCTTTGTCATGTATGGATCAATCTTTTAAGAACAAAATAATTGGAGTACACATCCATGATATTTATGCCTAGTTCAATGAAGCTATTTTGCCACTGCACTTGTTTGCATACCTTAACACATGCAGAATAGTGAAATAAAGCTTAACCATCAACAGGAAGAAATAGCAAGAAAGAACAGCAATCTATTACCTTTCGTTGTTTCATTTGATGTTGAAAGTGATTCATTTCTAGAAATCTGCTTTCCTGAGTCCATCCACGAAAGCCTAAGTCCTGTAACTTGTGGGATAGGAGTTAGTAAAGATATACCAAAAGAAATCATATACTGTCAAAATTATTGGGTTCTCCAACCAGTTCTGCAGGAATTGGAAAGATTCCCCCTGCCCCTTTTTTTCCCCCATTTGTAAAAAAATTAAATCAATTAGAACTTGAAACTGGTAACAAGCTTCTGTTTTGTTTCAGAATTCTATACTGCAACTGTGTTTATTAATGATTCTTGTGTTCAGTTAACCCTATGGCATATTATTTTAATAACTGGCAACACCTTCATAACATATCACACATAATAAATAGGCACTTTTTGACATCGATTTCAATCGACGATCGAATAAAATTGAAATCGACGTCAAAAAGTGCCTATTTATTACTGGATGTTGAACTGTCGAGTTTATCTGAGTTTGTCTCAATATTTATTATCATTAGCATACTTGTAAGAAATGCTTTCCATCTATTGGCAAAATAAAAAGCCGCTAGGGCTAAAAATTGCCTAAAATAATGCTTACATGTGACATAAAGGGAATGTTCATAACATTAATTAGAGGAAATCTTAATCGGCGACCAGTAGCTCAGTGGTCCAGAGCACCTGACATGTTATCAGGAGGTCGTGGGTTCGTATCCCACCCGGCTCGGACAATTTTTCCTCTAAAATTTAAATCGACATCAAAAAATGCCTATTTATTACTGGATGTTAAACTGTCGAGTTTATCTGAGTTTGTCTCAATATTTATTATCACACATAACATTAAGTAATCAGTGAACTAGCAAGAAAAATAGTAAAATTTAATTTTAAGTTGGTTTGAATTTTAAATAAAAAATTAGTTAAAGCTAACAATGTAATTTTTACTACAGATAATGAAAAGAAATTAGGTTTCTTCTGTTTCTTCTAAAGCAGCAGAAGAAACATATTCCAGTTTTTTTCTATGGTTTTTCCCATTAGAAGAAACTTGCCAACTTTTATGTGAAGCTGAACTAATATATTTTACCAAATATCCCTTCATTGTGTGTTACATAGCATTAACACTTTGAACCAAATAAAGTTTAACATTTTAATGGTCTCTGTAAAATGATATAAGATATGATCCAGATGAACATGAGGACAACTGAAAAAAATCATAAATGCCAAAGTACTGAGAGGAAATTGAGTGTACATATATAAAATTGGAGATTATTCTTTACTGAAAAGTGTAAGTATGATGCAGAGTAATGTTCAATGAATCCACACAATAGGTAGGATCATGTGAGTAGAAATGTAAGTTATGTGGTGGTTTATGTTTGTGATCAAAAATTAATGTACAGAAATGTATATTTTGTGCTTTGATAAAGGTAAAGGATAATAGCTTGGCTTGATAGCCAAGCTATGAAGCCATGATCCTTTATCAAATTCCATCTTAATTCCTAAACCATGTTTTTTTAACCTTTTTCAAGTTTTAAAACCATCATAACTTTTATTGCAGTCTCAGGGATTGTTGCAACTTCCCTCCCCCTCCCATTTTTTAAACTTCAGACAAATCATTTCATTGCCATAGTGTACAATTTTTTTGTTCAGGTTTAAATAATAAAAAAAAACTTCTTTTAAATCCAATGTGAGCAGTCCGTTTAGTTTCACTATAAAAAAAGTCAATCTTGCTTTTATGTTATGATGCTGTTTTTGCATCAGATGAGTTTCATAAGGTTGCTATCTGGCAGTTGGAACATTATGACATGAACACTGTAAGAAGACTGAGACAATAGCTACACACCATAGATGTCTAAACTGAACTGATGTCGGTTCTTCTCTGATCCTTCTGCTTGAAGTAATAGTCTCCAAGATAATGAGGTTTTTGCTGTATCTCCATCTACACATAGTTGCCATTTTTTTTGTAAATATGGTATTGCTTGGGCTAATTGGAATTCTGTTGCCAGTGACTAATACTTTTATGCCCTAAAACTTTGAAATATACGCCTACTCTTGATTTACACAGTATTCTGTTTTATATGGTAAAAAGAAATTCAACCAGTTTCAATTTACACAATGATAGACTTGGTTTTACACCATATGGATTGAGTTTTATTTATATATTTATGTAGATATAATTCGTATTGTGAAGTAGCAGTGATATAGCATCAGGGAGATTATTAGAGTGTCATCTCAAAGTAAAAATCAACTAAATGGTGTTGATATCATTTGTTTTCAAGATTAAATAGGTAATAGTAAATTCCCATAGTAATAAAATTATCATCAATGTAACAAAGTATAACAATTATATTGTAAGTAACAAGTTATATTAATATTCTTTCACTAAAACTAAAGTCTTACCATTGCAATTCAATCTGTCTCATGACATCTTAATGACATGAAGCCTGTTTTGAATTGGCAGCAACATCTGATTTTTCTATACTGAATTTTTCAGACTAGTAAAAACTGTTTTATCTCATTTTTATCAACAAATTCAATTTTGTAGACTGTTATATAGGCTAAATATAGCTGATTCATAAGTACACTGTTTCTTAAAATCATATAAATCATAAAATAAAAAAATATATAAATGCTATAGATAAATAAATTGCAAATACAATTATACTTTATCAAGTTTAATTGTCATGATTTCTGGTTATTATTACATTTTAAAAACCTGAAATATTCCTAAGGTGGTCACCAACGTCAACCATTGCTTCCTTATCTGAGGTATATTGCCTCCTGTACAATATCCCCGATTGTCGCTTTACACCTCTTTCCTACTTTAAATCCTACAAAGTTTTCTACTTACCTACAAAGGTGCTAAAGTACAAGAAAAAGAAAAAATGTCATTACCAGTTCTGAATATGGTAGACGGCTGGCACAGATGCTTGATGTCTTCAAATGTTGATTCTCTTGATGTGGTGATGTCTCTTTTCACCTTCTGAGGTGGACGTTCTGTTTGACATCCTTGGCATTGTTTACCAGTCCTTATACGTTATATTTGTTCTTCACCTGATGGTTTACTGGACTTCATGGTCATTAATGGTTAGATTGTGTACACACTTAATTCAGTCCTAATCAGAATGGTTAAACTTTGGTGACTTTTGTTCACACTAGTTCTGAATATGGTAGACAGCAGGCACAGACACTTGATGCCTTCATATGTTGATTCTCTTGATGTGGTGATGTTACTTTCTACCTATTGAGGTTGATGTTTTGTTTGAAGTCCCAGCATTAAGTTTACCAGTCCTTGTACATTATATTTGATCTTCAGCTAATGGTTTCCTGGAGCTGGAGGAAACCTCAACAATCCATTCACTAGATGTCATATCGCTGTACCTTAATATGCCACATATGGATGCAGCAATGCGACTAAAAGCAGAATGGTTGAAGCAGGCCCAACCCACAGCACAGGAATAATTTAGTGTTCATGAAGCCTTGGATCTTGCCACAAATTCTAATTGGTTCATAGTCAATTGTCAGCCATGGGTTCAGACTAAGGGGGTCCCAATGGGATTGCCACTATTGGGGCTCATGGCCGACATTGAAATGAGGCGTGTGGAGCAAACAGCCTTTCAGTGAGCAAGGTTAAAAACCTTCATTGTACATCCATTACATCGACAACCTGTTAATTTTTTGGGACCACCCCATAAGTGAATTCCAAACATTAATAGATACATTTAATAGTATACTGCCCACAATAAAATTCACACATGAATCTAAAATTAACAGAAAAATACCTTATTTAGACATTAAGATTAAAAAGAAAAATCCCTAAATGTGACTTGGAAGTATACCGAAAACTAACTTTTATCCCTAATTTAATACTTTACACATCCACCCATTCATATCACTTATTAAAAAAATCTATCCTTTTACCCTATTTTTTGTGTGCTTATCAATGCAATACACAAAAAAGCTCATTGAAACAAGAATTAGAATTTATGTATAAAATAGTTGAAGAAACTAAATATCCTAAAACATTAGTGTAAAAATTAGAAGAAAAAGCAAAATTCCAAAAAAAATCAAGATTTGCAACCTAAACCCAATCAACAAACTGATATAATAAAATATGTACATAGTTTCCCATATGCTACTGGGATAGCTAAAACTTTTATTTTAAGCAGTGTCTTAAAAATATCAAATAAATTTACCACACACTGTACCTCAAACTATAATAATATTAGTAATAAATGATAAGGATAAATTAGTCACCATAGGGGGAGTATACAACATAAATATATCTGATCCTACAAATAAACTTGGGGGGGGGGGAATAATTATATAGGAAAAAACCTATAGAACATAGGAGTAATGTGTGACGGAGCATAGGAATGATATTAAAAATAAAAAAAAACAGCCTTAACGCAAACAATACTTGACAACAATATAAAAGTAAATAAAGTTCAATGTAAACCCCTAGTAGCTCCTCCAACTAAATTTCAATTGCAATATGCACAGACACTAATGATCAATTTACATGAAATAGTGTGCAATACAGAAATACCTACCCTTCCCACAGCATGGAATCTCCTGCTGCACAAGCAACCAAAAACTCGAGTTGTGCAGTTTAATAATATCAAGTAGAGAACGAGTATAAATACCCTGAAGCAGTTACCAACATACTGCACTTGCACCTGAGGAATCCCCGAGATAGGAGGGGGATGAAATGCATCATGATGTTACTGTTTAGTTCCTTTTTATAATGTTTAATTAATTACATGTTATAAAACTCTTCGGAGTATGTTTTAACTTTTAAATGTTCCTGGGTGGGAACAAAAGTCACCAAAGCTAACTGTTCTGAATTGGACTGTGAATTAAGTATGTGCACAATTCTAACCACCGATGACCATCAGGTCCAACAAACCATTAGCTGAAGACCAAATATAATGTACAAAAATTGGTAAATTTAATGCAGGGACATCAAACAGAACATCTACTTTAGTAGGTGAAAAGTAACTTCACCACATCAAGAGGATCAACATCTGAAGGCATCAAGTATCTGTGCCAGCCGTCTACCATATTCAGCTGGTGTAAACAAAAGTCACCAAAGCTTAACCATTTTGATCACGATTGTGAATTAAGTGTGTGCACAATCTAACCATCGACGACCATCAAGTCCAGTAAACCATCAGCTGAAGAACAAATATAATGTATAAGGACTAGTAAACCTAATGCTGGGACATCAAACAGAACGTCAACCTCAGAAGGTGAAAAGTGACATCACCACATAAAGACGATCAACATCTGAAGGCATCAAACATTTGTGCCATCTGTCTACCATATTTAGAACTGGTAATAACACTTTTTTCTTTGTACTTTAGCACCTTTGTAGGTAAAGGTTGATATAAAGTAGAAAAGAGGTGTAAAGTGACAATCAGGGATATTGCACAGGAGGCAATATACCACAGATATATAAGGAAGCAATGGTTGAGTTGGCGACCACCCTAGGAATATTTTAGGTTTTTAAAGTGTAATAACAGCTAGAAATTGTGACAATTAAATTTGATAAAAAGGCTAAGTTTATGAAATAAAATGCTAAGTGTTGGTACAAATGCATAATTTGTAATTCATATTCAGTTCTTAAATATCCTTCTTTCAAATTTCGTCCTCTTATTTTATAGTATAAATATATATACATTGAGGATGAGTATTTTTCGTCACAAAAAAAAATTATGAGAAATTAATCTAAGCTTATCTGAATTAGTACAAATAAAGTGCAAAATAATGTTGCATTAATGCTTATTACTGTTGAACTGATATTTGTGATAAATATTATAAATAAACTTCAACTGTACATTTTATACATAATAAGGACTATTTTCAGAACCTATCCCCCTTTTTTCCACATTGTTGGTTTTGATTTACATGCTGATTTCCCATAACTTGTCTACCATGTAAATTGAGGATGTAGTTTTTTCTGTTACTGCTACTAACGATGTTATCTTTTTTTTTTATGCCCCCTTGATGTTCTTTATTTCTCACTTCAGCAGTTCTTTTTGTTTTGCTTGTATATGGGGCCACTATTTGAGATTTCTTCCATATGCATCTGCATAAAACAGCTGAAGAAGCAGGATACACCAGAAAATTTGTCAATAACACAGAAAGGCATATTTTGCATATAATCAAAATATGTAACTTCTACCAGTGTAATCAGGGGGGGGGGGGGGGCTCAGTCAATAGTGCACTAGATTTGATCCCCACCAGGTCCAGCTTTGAGATTTATCTGAGCAAAACACCCATCCTTTCCTCGGTCAGTAGGGGACATCGATGGACTTAGAAAGGCCGCTGTCCATCGAATGGGACAAAAAGCCACTGCCCTGTGTGGAGAGATTCATACCCTGTGTATGCTAAAGAACACATTGGAATGCCTTGACAGTAGGCTACTATCTGTCTCCTCACAGCTATCCAGTGGATCCCCTTCCCCCAACCTTCTCTGAGCCTTTGACCTTTGAGGTCCTTTTGATCAGGCCATTTAGCTCACTGTGTGTAAAAAAAAAAGTGCCATCAGAGGTGAACAACCTAAATCCACCAGTGCAAACCAAGTAAATAGCCTAAAAGCAATATATCTCCCTGCCAATATACCATGGCTAATAAACACCATGAATAAAATGTTAAAACCTCATACCTTAAAATTATCAACAGCAAATAATTGTACAATATTAAAAATGGTAAAAACCTACAGAGATACACATTAAAAAAGAGGAGTGTGTGGAATGCAGAAAGACAACCCTTAAATATAGCCCCACATATAGGTAAATTGAAAAGAACTGCAAAAGTAAGAAATAAAAAAATCGTCATTAATTAAGCAGCAGTAGAGAAAAAAAAATCCCAAAAGCTTAAGGACATAAAAATATTAGAGGCACCAACTACAGAATTCCAATTAGCCACAACAGAGAAATGCCATATTTACAAAAAATGGCAAGTTTGTATCAACGAACACATAGCAGAACCCCTATTGCCTAGAGACTATTATCTCAAAAAGAAGGAGCATGAAAGAATTGGCATTGGTTTAGACAACAGCTACGTAATGGCATATCCCTTAGAAAAACAAACTCAAATGTAACAAAATGAATAGAGAAACACTTCTGATGAAGCCAAAGACTACTGCAATGTGTAAAGGGATTTTTGTTTGTGATATATGTATGTAAAGTTTAAGCTTAAAGCGAAATACGTAGCTGAGTTACAAAATAGAAAGTCTAGGCTTTTTGAGTGATTTGGGCTGTAAAATAAGAGCTACTGAAAAAAAATGGTAGGATCTATGCCAGCAGTGAGACAATATGGAGCCATAAATCTACGCGATGGAACAAAGTAAGACAAGTAGAAGATAGAAGACAAACCCAGAAGGGTAATATAGGCTTACAGATATGTTGTACAGTGAAGATAGTGAGAAACATAATACTGTCATCATAGTGCTTAACATTTAATACCAGTTTTGTATCATTCTTTATATTAAACTTGTTAGTTGCACCAAATTTTTAAATATTTGTACACATGTTAATTTATGACTGCTGACATCAATCATATGTGAGACCTTATGTGAATATGTACTTGCTCAATCTGCTAATCGTATGAATAATACCTGCTTAATGTGCACTTTCTTACTGTAATACTTGCATTTCTCACTATAAATAATCTTCAGTTTTACCATTTTCAGATCCATTTCTCCTTGACACTTTATGGCATTTATGATTTTTTATCTCCCTTTTCTACAAGTCAAATCCATCTGGACTTATAAAATATATTTTACCATCCATAAGGAGTATTGGTAGAGCTCTACTCTCCTGCAAATGAAACCAGTAAAAACTTTCACTTACTGTTATATCAACTAAATTCACATTTTTGGCTTTCAATAACTGTAACCTTTAAATGTCACTTGATTTTAAATATCATATAGTGTTTTATAGAGATTTAAGAGTTAAAAATGTTTTCCACACTTTTCTTTTATATCAGATGAAGTTTAATGTAAAAAAAATTAAATGACAGCAACAATCCAAAGCTGCTGTGAAGATCTTTTGTCCTGACAAGTTCAAAATTCTAAAATATAGGAAAAGGAAGAGTTATCATCATTAAGGATTTTACCTTCAACTTTGCTAAGGTTATTTGCTAAGGAAACAGCCATGGGCCATGGAGGTCTAACCAGACCATGCAATTTGGTTCTCCAAGCATATCTGTCCTGAGCTACATTTGCTGCATCTTGCCACTGCACACCAACTCTAACGAGGTCCTGTTTGACACTGTCTGCTCAACTGCATAAGCATCTAGAATGAAGAGCATCAAGTTTCCTGCTATCTTGTTTACAAAGCATCACTACTGTAACTAACTCTAGAAGGAACCAAACTATTATAAAGTCTAATTTTAGTCTTTAGGAGTATCTGCCTATTTCTCCACACTCTCCACAGATTCTTAAAAGTCCCGGCAGCTATCCCTATTCATCTATTAATCATGTGCTGCACATCACCAGTATCTGTTACATAGCTCCCAAGAGAATTAAACTGAGCTCAAGACTGTAATCATTCAGATTAACTGAATCACAGCCTGCCTGACCAATTTTCATCACTTTGGATTTCTCCCTGTTTATAACCAAACCTACTCAACTACCAATCTCATCAACAGCAGGAATGAAAGAGTTCATCTTATCAATATATTTGCCAAAAGGGCTAAATCATCAGCATAAAATCTAAGTCAGAAATTTTCGTATCTTCAGCCCATTTAACGCCAAAATCTTTCCTTTGCAGTAAATTTCACATAACATAATCAATAACCAAACTAAAGAGAAAAGGAGACAAAATGAACCCTTGTCGAAAACCAGAAGTAATGCTAAACCAATTGCTACAAGCCTTACCAACTCTCACACACGACTCAGTGTTGTTATAGAGAGCTTTCATTATGTTAACTAATTTGTCAGGTATACCACATGATCTCACAATCAACCACAAATTATGATGATCAACAGAGTCGAAACTAGCTAGCAACCAAAGATTTCTGAAACTCTAAACATTTCTCAAGAATCTGCCTAAGTGAAATTAATCTGATCCACACATCCCTACCACTTTTGAATCCACATTGCTCAACATATAATTGCCTGCCAACCAGATTCTTAATTCTATTAAGCACAATCATGCAAGAACTTTACCTGGAACAGAAAGTAGTCTGATACTCCTATTGTTATCACAAGAACTGCGATCACCTTTTTTAAAAATAGGGATAATAATAGCTCTGGTAAAATCCTTAGGAACCACCCCTTTATCGTAAAAGATATTCAAAATTTCACTCGTCCATGTCGTAACCAAAACAATCCCAACTTTAAGCATTTCCGTAGTAATTTTATCTACCCCTGGTGATTTATGTAGTTTAAGTTTAGAAATAGCCAAACTAACTTCAGACTATGTCATAGTGCCAACATTGAAGCCAGTAATGCATCTATCATCATTACAAACAATGGGAGTAGAACTAACCAGTGTTTAGAACATCACTAAAATGCTCAACCCATCTAAACATGACAGAATCCTCACCTTCTGCAACCTTATCTCGTTTATCCTTCAATCCCTGTTTACCTGTCCATTTTCTACCACACAAAACATTAACTATCTGGTACAGCTCTCTGCTGTTGTGCTAACTGCTTCCTCGGCTTTGTCAGCCAAGTCAGTAAGCCAAAGATTCTTATCAGCAGCTAACTGATCCTTTACACGTTTATTAAGCTCTCTGTATTGCTTTCTATTAGGACTAGTACAGTATTAAGGACATTTCTGCATTTCTTGCTTTCCAAAATAAGCTCCAGTGCCTTATCACTCAAATAATTTTGCCTCTTCTGCCCCTTTTTTTCCCTAAAAGAGTACTGTTAGTTTCAAGAAAAACCTGTTTAAAATGGTCCTATTCTTCCTCAACTTCAGTAGTAGGCAAACCATGACTGTCATAATGACTAAGCAGCCTATCATGGTAAACTATAGCTGGGTCTTTCAGAGCTTCAGAATTAAAGGTATTTTTTAACCTTAGCACACTTCTTAGGTTTAAGTTGCAAAACACTTTTAACAAGGTAATGGTCAGATCCAATTTTAGCTCTCCTATAAGACCTGGTATTCCTGACAGAATTAGCCCATTTTCTGTTGATATAAAATCGATCATATTCTTATGTAGCCCATCTGGTGAAACTCATGTGTACTTATGTATGTTGCAGTGTTAGTTATTCTCAAACCATTAAGTTTACTTACCTGTAAGAGATGTTGCCCATTGCAGCTCTCAATACCAAAAGGGCCTATCACCCTCCCCAAAGGTCAGAGTCAGTACCAACTTTGGTATTCAAAATATCCTGAAGTTGTCTGTTAAACCCTATCCTTGGCCTCATTGGCATCCTCAGTGGGGACATAACAGCAGATAACATTCAAGTCTAATACTTGTCTAAAATTTTTCTGTAAGGAACCTTTCATTAATGCACTCATATCCTGGAAGAGTAGCACCAGTGTGTCTGCTAAGAAGCAGACTTATGCCATGGAGATGCTTATTATCTTCCCTCTCTGAAAAGAGAAATTTAAGATTATTTGTAAGAATCTGACCTTTATCTGTCCATCTGGTCTCTTGCAAGCCGAGAATATCAAGATTATAATGGTGGAATTCTTGTGTAAGGACATCAAGAAAATAATCTCTGTGCAGAGTCCTCACATTACAACTATTTTCCAGGAAATGCAAATCTGACTCTGAATTTGGCATTATCCAATAGAATTGAGATGCAAGGTCATTAACACAGCAATGCATACAGAAGACCAGATTACCTGTTGTGTACAAGAAATATTTTTTCCTTGTATTACCCCATTATCTTAAACCATAACATATGACTTAAAGGAAGAAATTCAAATAGTGTACAAAATTATTGTTGCAGTTGTAACTTTTTATTGATATGCTTTTAATTAATTATTTTTACTAACTTTTGTTTTATCAGTAACCTTTATCATTCAGCAATAGTTTTCTGCCCAAGTGTTTTTTTTTATCATTATTGAATGCAAATGAATTTCATTGTTAACAGTAGAATGATATTTCTACATTTGTTTCTTCATTGTTAAAATTAGTTTCACCTTATCAAAATTAGCCTGTTTTTAACTTCTGCTTGAAGGTAACCATGACTTTTTATCTGTTTACCTTTTACTGCTTGTCATGTGTTTGATGCAGTATGGCCTCAGTTGCCCTTGCACGATAAAATTCCAAACAACCAATAGCAGTAGAATGTTACAAAAAAAACAGATTTTTCACTTCATCTATTGGCTTTTCAAGAAAACACAAATTTTAACTTTGTTTCGTCATTTTGTGAAAACATATTTCAGCCAATAATTGATTAATCTGTACTAAATTGCCACAAGACTTTCAGTGATAACAAATCAATACTTGCCATGCTCAGTTGTAGGTATTTTTGCAAGTCTCTAGTGCATGACTGCTTGTATATTTTGCAAATAATCTGTTCTGCAATTTTTTTTTAATATTTGTCCTTTTGCAAATGTTTTATTGTCAAATTTGTGTTTGCAAGCACTAGTGGAGCATCCAGAAAACCTGGGAGAGAGTGAAGGTAGCATGATTGAGTCTTGTAGAAGTTTTTTGTTGTACTTGAGGCTCTTACTTTTGTGGACTGCCTTATAAAATATGTCATTGATCCCCCAAGTAGAAAGGGTTATAATCCCCTTCCCTTGGATACACCTTGATAAGTATAATAGTCTATTAGATACACACCTTTTCTTAAATACTTTACCCTTTCTGAGACATAATGATTGGTATTTATATACATAACATGATATTGAACTAAAATAACTTCAGTATACATTGCTTGATTAAACAGAAGCACCTTAATATTTTATCTTACATTCTTTTATATACACTATATTACCAAAAGTTTTCTATGAAACTGAAATGGTAAAAAATATTACCAAGCTCTAATGAAAGAATGCACTCATCAACATTGTTTGCCAAAAAAGCCATATCATCAGCATAATCTAAATCATAAATTTTCAGACGTTAGACTATTTCTTTTAGCCAAAATCTTCTTGCATTGAATTCCACATAACATAATCAGTAACCAAAGAGAAAAGGGGACAAAATGTATCCTTGTCTTTACTTCAGTAGTAATGCTAAACCAATTGCCACCAGCCTTAACAACATTCACACATGATTCGGCGTTATTATAGAGAGCTTTCATTATGCTAACTAACTTGTCAGGTATGCCATATGATCTCCCAGTCAACCACAAATTATATCTATCGACAAATTCAAAAGCTGTTTTGAAATTTACAATGCTAGTAACCACAGCTTCTGAAGTTCTAGACATTTCTCGAGAATCTGTGTGAGCAAATTTCATTTATACATATCCTACCACTTCTGAATCCACGCGGTTCATCACACAGTTCATCACACAGTTGTCCATCAATCAAATTATTAATTCTGTAAGTCAAAATAATGCAAAGAACCTGGAAATGAAAATAGTGATTTCCTTGTAATTATCATAAGAACTGTGATCATCGTTTTTAAGAGATACAGATAATAATAGTGCTGGTAAAATAATTAGAAACAACAAGCTTATCATAAAAAATATTCAGAGTTTTAATCGGCCATGTGATAACAGAAACATTCCCAGCTCTAATCATTTCAATAATAATTTCATCTACCCCTGGGGATATACACCGAAGAGCCAAAACATTATGACCACCTGCCTAATATGATGTTGGTCCTCCACATGCCGCCAAAATAGCTGTTACCTGGCGAGGCATGAACACTACATGATTTCTAAAGGTGTCTTGTGGTATCTGGTACCAACATGTTACCAGCAGATTCTTTAACTTTAATATTGTAAGTCACATGGTTGAGCTGCCTCAGATCAGATATGCTGTTCCAACACAAACCACAGATGCTCAATTGGATTGATGTCTGGGGAATTTGGAGGCCAGTGCAATACGTGGAAATCTTCCTCATGTTTCGTGAAATATTCTTGAACAATCCAGGCAGTGTGGCATGATGCATTATCCTGCTGAAAGAAGGCACTACTAGAGGGATATACCATTGTCATGAAAGGATGTACCTGGTCTGCAATGATGTTTAGGTAGGTGGTAGATGTCATAGTTTCCTGCACATGAATGACTGGACCCAGGGTTTCCCAGCAGAACATTGCCCAAAGCATTATACTTCCTCCACTGGCTTGTTTCTATCTCACGGTGCATCCTGGTGCCAACATTCACTCAGGTAAACAATGCACACATACCTGGCCATCCACATGGTGCAACAGGAAATTAGTTTCATCAGACCAGACAACCTTCTTCTAATCATTCAAAGTCCAGTTTTGATGATCGCTTGCCCATTGGAAGCGCTTTCGATGCTGAACCAAGGTTAGCATGGACACTTGGAGCGGCCTGCAGCTACACAGCCCCATTTTTAGCAGAGTTTGATATACTGTGTGTTGTGTCACATTACTCCTGTCGGCAGCATTCAAATTACAGGTAAGTTGTACCACAATATTCGGTCTGTTAGCTCATACCATTTGAGATAGCCTTCGCTCACGTTTAGCATCGATAAGCCGTGGTCGGCCCACACCTTGCTGGCAGTCCATGGTTTTCCTCCTCATCAGACCACTTTTTGAAGGTACTAACCATGACTGACTGTGAACACCCCATAAGCCTTGCTGTCACAGAAATGCTCTGACCCAGTCATCTGGCCATTATAATTTGGTCTTTATCAAACTCACTTAAGACTGCTGACTTTCCCATCTAAAGAATAACACTGATTAACAGAGCTCAGTATCAGGTGTTACTTATACCATTTCTTGACCTTCACATGCGCCATTGTTTACCTGCAGTTACTTCACTTGCTTAAAGACAAGTTAATCATAATATTTTGACTCTTCAGTGTACATATGTAGTTCTATATATAGTCAAAGTAATTTCAGATTGTGGTATAAGGCCCACATAGAAGCCAGTGATGCATCTATCATCATTACAAACAATAGGAGTAGAACTAACTACATTGTTTAGAACAGTGGTGTCTAATCTATCATCATCATCCTCAAGCAGCCATGGGCTATGGAGGTCCAACCAGACCACGCAGTTTAATTCTCCAAGCATATCTGTCCTGAGCTACATCAGCTGCATCATGCCACTGCACACCAATTCTAACAAGGTCCTGTTTGACATTGTCTGCCCACCGCATCCTAGGTCTCCCCCTCTTTCTGAGGCCTTTAGGCACACTGTTCATAACCCTATTCACCAATCTATAATTATGGGGCAACATGGACAAACCAACGGAGTCTCTCTCTCTCTCTGCACAATATGCTGCTTAAAGGAGGTTGCAAACTCCTTTGCCTAACCTCATCATTAGTTACAAAGTTGAACCACCTAATGCCAAAGATACTGCGTAAGCATCTGGAATCAAAAGCATCTAGTTTCCTGTTACCTTGTTTACAAAGTGTTCAAGTTTCACTACCATAACTAACCCTAGAAAGAACCAAACTATTATACAATCTAATTTTAGTCTTTAGGTGTATACGCCTATTTCTCCACTCTCCATAGATTCTTAAAAGCCCCAGCAGCAATCCCTATTCGTCTGTTAATCTCATGCCGCACATCACCATTATCTGTTACATAGCTCCCAAGATAATTAAACTGTGACACCTGATCAAGACTGCAACCATTTAGATTAACTGAATCACAGCCTGCCTGACCAATTTTCATCACTTTAGTTTTCTCTCTGTTTATAACCAAACCTACTCTAGTACCAGTTTCATTAACAGCTCGAATGAAAGAGTTCATCTCATCAACATCATTTGCCAAAAGGGCTAAATCATCAGCATAATCTAAATCAGAAATTTTCGTATCTCCAGCCCATTTAAGGCCAAAATCTTTCCCTTGAAGTGAATTTTGCATAATGTAATCAATAACCAAATTAAAGAGAAAAGGAGACAAAATGTACCCTTGTCGAACACTAGAAGTAATGCTAAACCAATTGCTATACCAACTCAACACACACGACTCAGTGTTATTATAGAGAGCTTTCATTATGTTAACTAACTTGTCTGGTATACCATATGATTTCACAATCAACCACAAATTATGACATCAACAGAGTCGAAAGCCTTCTTGAAATCAACAAAGCTAGCAACCAAAGGTTTCTGAAACTAAACATTTCTCAAGAATCTGCCTAAGTGAAAATATCTGATCCACACATCCCCTACCACTTCTGAATCCACATTTCTCATAACGCAATTGACTGTCAACCAGATTCTTAATTCTATTAAGCACAATCATGGAAAGAACTTTATCTGGAACAGAGTAGACTGATACCCCTATAGTTATCACAAGAACTGCTATCACCTTTTTTGAAAATATGGATAACAATAGCTCTGGTAAAATCCTTAAGAACTATGCCTTTATCAAAAAAGATATTCAGAATTTCAGTCATCCAAGTGGTAACCGAAACATTCCCTGCTCTAAGCATTTCCATAGTAATTTCATCTACCCCTGTTGATTTATGAAGTTTAAGTTTAGAAATAGCCGAACTAACTTCAGACTATGTCATAGTGCCAACATTAAAGCCAGTAATGCATCTATCATCATTACAAACAATGGGAGTAGAACTAACCACATTGTTTCGAACATCACTAAAATGCTCAACCCATCTAAACATGACAGAATCCTCACCTTCTGCAACCTTACCTCGTTTATCCTTCAATCCCTGTTTACCTGTCCATTTTCTACCACACAAAACATTAACTATCTGGTACAGTTCTCTGCTGTTGTGCTGTCTAACTGCTTCCTCGGCTTTGTCAGCCAAGCCATCAAGCCAAGATTCTTAGCAGCTAACTGATCTTTTACACATTTATTAAGTTCTCTGTAATGCTTTCTATTAGGACTAGTAGGGTATTGATTAAGGACATTCCTGCAGTTCTTTCTTTCCGAAATAAGCCCAAGTGCCTTATCACTCAGATAATTCTGCCACCTTTGCTCCTTTTTTCCTAAAAGAGTACTGTTAGTGTCCAAAAAAGCCTGTTTAAAATGATCCCATTCTTCCTCAACTTCAGTAGTAAGCATACCATGACTATCATAATGATTAAGTAATCTATCATGGTAAGCTTTGGCTATAACTGGGTCTTTCAGAGCTTCAGTATTAAAAGTAAAATTTTTAACCCCAGCACAACACTTTTAAGTTTAAGTTGCAAGACACTTTTAATAAGGTAATGGTCAGATCCAATTTCAGCTCCCCTATATGACTTGGTATTCCTAACAGAACTAGCCCATTTGCTGTTAATTAATATATAATCAATCATATTCTAATACAGTCCATCAGGTGAAACCCATGTGTACTTATGTATGTCACGATATTTGTAATAAGTGTGAGTTATTCTGAAACCGTTGAGTTTACTTACCTGTAGGAGACGTTGCCCATTGCCATTGCAGCTACCAATACCAAAAGAGTCTATTACTCCTCCCCACAGGTCAGAGTCAGTACCAACTTTGGCATTGATGTCACCTAGAACAATGGTAATATCTGTTTGACAGAATTCAAAATATCCTGAAGTTGTCCGTAAAACCTATCCTTCTCATCCTCATCGGCATCCTCAGTGGGGGCATAACAGCAGATAATATTCAAGTCTTTAACACTTGTCTAAAATTTTGCTGTAAGAAACCTTTCATTAATGCACTCGTATCCCAGAAGAGCATCACTAGTGTGTCTGCTGAGAAGCAGACCCACGCCTTGGTGATGCTTATTGTCGTCCCTCCCTGAAAAGCGAAATTTAAGATTATTTTTAAGAATCTGACCTTTGTCAATCTGGTCTCTTGCGAGCCGAGAATATCTTAATTATAATGGTGGAATTCTTGTGTAAGGATATCAAGAGAAAAAGCTCTGTGCAGAGTCCTCACATTCCAACTACCTATGGAGAGAAAATGGTTAATGGGATGTTTAAAGAAACTATGTTTATTGAGAGAAGGAATGCCGACAATATCAAACAGCCACCTAATCGCAGACATGGGGCAAAGACCCGTTCCCCCACCACTAAAGGCTGAAACCATCTACACTGGAACACTTCCTCCAATGTAGAATTTGACGATGCCAGTAGAAGCAAGAGTTCAGGTGCCTGTGACGACCTCTGCTCAGGATTATCCACCAGCTGATAAACATATCCTGTGAATCTATTCACTTGGGGCTGTCAACCCACAAACAAACAGAAAACACAGCGGAAGATTTTCCTTCCACAGAAGCCCACCAGTGCAACAAAATCAGGATCTATAATCAAGCTCAGAGCCATAATTCCGTTCAGATTGGTATATTGGTGAGCACCAGGATCCTGTGTGGTTGACCACTCCTTAGCAGGGTAGAAAAAAAAGAAAAGTAGCCATAGTTGTCCAGATCAGTAGACCACACTAATCTGGCAGCCCTCCTTTTCCGTTCACTTCCACAAGAGAGTATCTCTTTTGAAAGGTACTAATGGCCTGCACCACGAGAAGGTGGGGTCGGACATTAGATGCTAGGCCTGGCCGTTTCTATGCATCAACATAGGGGATTGGTGCATAGCTCTCCTTCCAGTGACTACCTAGCTACCATATATAGAGCGTCTAATCTAATCTGTAGTCCGCAAATAATTTATACATGGCCTGAGTAGAAAGTGAATTAAAACAGCATTTTAAATTTTGTTAATTATTTTAAGAACCAAGTGCATTTGACATTAAAAAAAGTGGAAATAAATGAATTCAAAAGATGTATTTTTTGTGGTGAATATGTGAATGTTGAAGTTACAAAACCACATGTTGGTGTCTTGAATTCTGTGTCTGTTATCTGTTTTTTTTTTTATAAAATATGTGCATGCCAAATGTAGTCCAGTGCAGTCATATATATGCTAAATAAGTTACAGACTTCATTTTGCATATAACAAGACATGGAAAATGTTACACACTAATTTTTCTCGAATCATTCCATGCGGCCCGTGAAACAAACCTAACTTTGAATATTGCCCCTGCACAGGAATAGGTTTTCTCAACTCTTCACATTATTCTTTAGTTAATGTGTAATGTTTATTTTTGTAAAAAAGGTATTTGTTCTTGTCATGTTAATCTTGTGAACCATGAACCTTTTCCCATGCACAGAAGACAAACACTCGTTTTTTCTGTATGCCCTTTGCTTAGTATTAATGGTGTTCCAAAAATGTGAATAACAAAGGCCTTATTATATGTGCTTTCCTCGTGTTTTTGTATTTAACAGTGCAGTAACTTGTGCAATGAATGTTGATTTGATCATTTTTGATGCAAGATCATTATTTTAATGTAAAATTTATATGAATAACATAATTTTTTTGTTTAAATTTTGATTATAAATTGCAAAAAAAATTTTTTTTTTCATAATACATTTAGTATTTTACTATCCTCATTCAAACTATAAAATTTGTTATCAGAAAAATAGTTTTCACTCTGTATAGCACAAGTTGACAAAAGTTTAGGTACAGTTGATAAAATGTACCTACCAGACAGCTGTTATGGCAGATGTAAGCCTTCTGACAAAGTACTGGGTTACTTTATCAGATGTGTTTTTTATAGAGTCCTACCTGATCTAGTGGTTAGCATACCTGATGACTAAGACCAGCAGGGCATGACCTTATGTGTTTGTATGTTGTATGAGAAACCAGGACAAGCCTAATATAGCTTCTAGGTTATCTCTGTCCTTTGTATAGGGAAGTACCTTCTTCCATTTTAACATGATCAGGTTCTTCTGCACAGATAGTGACCTTTTCAAGCCCTATGATACTTCCATCCTGCTGATATAGGTTGGGTTGTTTTACCCCTGAGCAGCACTTTTTTTACACACCATGGACTAAATGGCCAATCACAAGGATCCCGAAGGCTCAGAGATGGTTGGGGGAGGGGGCCCACTGGAACAGCTATTGGAAGACAGATGATAACCTCCCGTCAAGACCATCCAAGTGTGTTCTTTAACATGCACAGAGTATGGTTCTCCTGCACACGGGACCACGGCTTAACAACCCATCCGATGGATCATTCTTTCCAAGCCCATCAGTGTCCCCTACCAACACCTCCTACAAGAGAAGGCCGTACAACTACGTCACAGAAAACGGACTACGTCTAGAACCCCTATATACCAGGGCGATCTCTCCGCCATTCTTATGCCAACTGGTGACGTAACTTGGTGTTATAGTCAATGCAGCCGCTGTGTACACCGCAGTTTTTCAAATCCTTAGTATATAAAAAACAATTATTATCGGAAGATATTCAGCTGCGAATTGTCTAAACAGCTATAGGAACAATTGCACAGTGTTTAAATTCCAGGCTGATCCAATTAAATTTAAAAAAAGTGTGTTGAAAGAATTCGACCTAGAACGTGCATTAGGCTTATAGCGTTCTATAACATATACTTCTGACTATTGCTTCTGAATGTTAATGTTAATTTATGTGATATATCGATTAGTAATATGTAGATGAATGATAGCTACATTTAAGTTAGTAGTCATTCATCGTTTACGATTAAGTTTGGTTAATATAAAATATGCATGCGGCAAACTTCGATCGTGACGGCCGTAACCCTCCGCTTCCAGTGTGGACATACCGAGAACACCGACTACCATAGTCGCAAACGGCGATCGTCGCTGGGAATGGGGAGGCCAATTTTGGATTCGCTCGCAAGGCGGAAAGTGGTTGTCGTACTGTGGGTACTCTCTTGAAAACGTACGAGTGTCTTAAAATATTATCAAGGTCTAACTTAATCACTAATAAGTAATAACTATTCACCGCAGCTTTCTTTAAGGCAATAAAGTGATGGAATAAGCATTTTATAAAATAATATGGTTTAAAAAAACATTTATTCAAAAGCTATGGCTTATTATGTTCTCTTTTTTCACCTGTGAACTTGTCTGTGTTTTATCTACCAATATATGTATGTTTGGGTGAAATAACTTATTCAATTCAATTTGGTTTCGCCTGAAAATTATAAAAATTGGCACTTTGTATAGAAGTCAGCAATTTCTGAACAGTGGCATTTAATAATCAATGAATTACAGATTTTTGTAATCGTATAATATATTGTTTGTGAAATGTTTTCCTTCTATATGAAAGATTTTTCCTATCATCACATTCTGCTACGTGTGTAGTTAACTATATAGCTAAGTATAAATGAATCCAAAATTGGCCTCCCCGTTCCCAGCGACGATCGTCGTTTAGCGACTACAGTAGTCGGCGTTCTCGGTATGTCCACGCAGGAAGCGGAGGGTTACGGCGTCATGATCGAAGTTTGCTGCATGCATATTTTATGATATTAACCAAACTAAACTTAATCATAAACGATGAATGACTACTAACTTAAATGTAGCTATCATTCATCTACATATTACTAATCGATATATCACATAAATTAACAGTAAAATACAGAAGCAATAGTCAGAAGTATATGTTATAGAGCGCTATAAGCCTAATGCACGTTCTAGGTCGAATTCTTTCAACCCTTTTTTTAATTTTAATTGGATCAGCCTGGAATTTAAACACTGTGCAATTGTTCCTATAGTTGTTTAGACAATTCGCAGCTGAATATCTTCCGATAATAATTGTTTTTACATATTAAGGATTCGAAAAACTGTGGAGTACACGGCGGCTGCATTGACTATAACACCAAGTTACATCACCAGTTGTCATAAGAATGGCGGAGAGGTCGCCCTGGTTTGCCTTGTATATAGGGTCTCTAGACGTAGTCCGTTTTCTGTGACGTAGTTGTACAGCCTTCTCTTGTAGGAGGTGTTGCCCCTACTGACCATGGGCAGAGCAGAGAGTTTTGCAGACTGACGTAGGTCACTGAAAGTGAAGAGGAATGTTAATTTTACTAATTATTCAGAAAGATCAAGTTTTTCATCAGTTTATTGAATTCTCATCTTCAATTATATTTCGATTTTCCACCAACCTTATATGCCTAATACCAATATACTGTTTATGCTCTGTAATGATTTTCCCTATTTACCGAACTATCAGGTCTAGTAATTTTGCATCAGATTTGAACTGGAGTTTTCAGTTTCAATTCTTTATTGCTGGTGTCTTTTAAAACTAGTGGGCTGTTGATAAAGCCTTGCATTCCCTTTTATCAAAATTAAACTGCATTGCCATATCATCCAAGTATATTTATCTTCTTTGTTTATTTACCAGCACAAATGGTGTGAAGAATAGACTAGTTACAACTTTTTTTACATTTATTATTAATTAAAGACAAGAAAAGAATAGACAAAGAAACTGGTCATATGATCAGCAAATGATCAGCAAATGTTGCTCTAGACAGACATTTTTCTAAAACAAAACTGTACTCTACTTGAATCTTCATATTATTTGGTTGCTTGAAAATTTTGTACATACTGTATATGACATATTAAAATGCTAGGGCTTAATTATGGCTGGGTAATAGGGCAGAATAAGTAAATAATGGCCAGGTCTCAGACAGGAAATGCTAGATGTTTGTTTGGATGCGAGGATTGCCTTTCATGAACACAGAATTGTACAGTTACTTTAAAAAGGGATTTGACATGGAAAGATATCTAAAATTATTATATAAAGAAAGTTTTGTACATTTTTTATGCAAACACATGCTCATAAATTAATTGAAAAAAAAAATAAACTGTGCAATAATTGTGTAGACTTCAGCTAATTTTAATTTAATTTGTAGCCCAGGCTACTATTTGAACATTTATGGTATAAAGGTGACATGATAATTTCACCAAGCATGCTTTCAACAATCAACAAAGTAATAGACTTTACAGTTTGATGTCACAGAAAAATTCTGGGGTTTTTTTCTGATTTCAATATCAATCTTGCAGAGGCTTGCAAGGGCTTGGAAAGTTTTCATTGTAATGGAACAGAAATTATAAAATTACTGATAATCATATTTACATTTCTCCAAGTTTTGACTAGTTTTCTTTGTATGTCCATGATGTGTAAAATGTTGTTCCTCTGTTCAAAATCCTTAATGATGACTAATTTATTGAATTTTGAAATGTTTATTATTTTCATGTAAAAATGGTACTAATAGAAATAAAATTTAATCCTTAGCAGTATATGAAAGTAATGATATAAATATGTAGCATTACCAGAATGAAATTGAATTTTTCAGATTCTTCAAATAACGATGCTGGAAATGATGAAAATCAAAAAAGTAAACCAGACCAATCTGTAGATCATCAATTAAATGATATGCCTGGAGATGATGAAGATCATATTCCAGTGATAACAGAAAATGGATCAGATAGAATGCAAGATGAAGCTATTGATACCCAGGCTATAGCAAGGAATCAGGGAGCATTTTCTGATCAAGAAGATAATCATTTCTTCTTCTACTTCCTCAGCATTATTGTTGTATGCATTGCTGGCTATCTTGTTTTTCACAATAAGCAGAAGGTAAGATTATTCTGTTCCATTTATGTTGTTTTGAAAAAAAACATAAAAGCACCTAAAAAAAATGCTTTTTTAATTATATCTTGAAATCTTGTTTCCAGTGTTAGAAGGTGTAGAAAACCTAGGTTTTTAAAAACAAATAAGGTATAAATTTTTAATGAAAATCTCATAGATCTCATCTGTGAGCTCTTAAATTATATTTTTTGCTAAGCAGGTGAATTTTTTTAATTCTTAATATATTATAGTAATTCCTTATAGCTTAACTCTTATAGTTTTGGTACATTTGCTATTACATTCACACCTTGATGCACCACCAAGATTGAATTCTATATATTTTTGGGAATCAAGGATAAACAGTATATCATACCACTATCATCTGATAACATTTTAAACTGTATAAGGAAGATAGATAGCAATATTAAATTACTCATAATTAAATTGGTAACAAAAGATAATCTGTAGTTCCCAGGTTCGAGTCCCAGCTGGGTCAGCGTTGAGATTTATCTCCGCAAAATTCCCCGCCCTGCCCACGGTCAGTAGGGGACACCGATGGGTTTGGAAAGGCCGCCGTCCGTCGGATGGGACGTTAAGCCGTGGCCCCGTGTGCGGGAGAGCCATACCTTGTGCACGTTAAAGAACACGCTGGATGGCCTTGACGGGAGGCTACCATCTGTCTCCCAACAGCTGTTCCAGTGGGTACCCTCCCCCAACCTTCTCTGAGCCTTCGGGGTCCATGTGACCTGGCCATTTAGCCCATGGTGTGCAAAAAAGTGCCGCTCAGAGGTAAAACAACCCAACAACCCGGTAACAAAAGATGGTTTTACTTTTTTTAAGTTATATTGGCAAGTGTTTTGGGTGTTTTCTTTTTTAATTTGTTTGCTATTTATTGTCCTGAAAAATCTTTATCTGATATAAATGTAATAAGAAGGAAAGGATAAGATATACATGCACAGATATAAATATTTCACTAACAAAAATAATGCTCATCTATACAGTTATAAAAGGAGTTAAAAGCAAACCATTATAGGGCACAAGGGTAAGTTTATTTTCCATGAAATACTGAAAAAGATATTTTTTCTCTTGTGGCTTCTAATTTCCAAGGAAAATGGGATCAGAGGAAGAATGAAAAAGGAGGACATAGTGGATATAGCAAGGTGCCACAGCTAATAAGTTCTCCTTGTTCATTCTGAGGTTCATTACAGGAATTAATTGCAGTCACAGTACCAAACACTCCGTTTTTAAGCAGCACAGACAGTAGGAATATTTTGGAGACTAAATTTAAGTCTTGAGGCAGCTTCAGCCATGAACCCTTGAGCCAATTCAGACATGTAAAAATTGAAGAGATGGAATCACCATCCTGGTTAGTACCCTTCTTCAGTTCTCACATATGCAATTAGTGTGAAAAATAATTTTTCTTCAATTTTACTATTAGATTGCCATTTCTGAAGAATTGCATTTTTTCATTAGATTTATATTTGTAGAATTTGGAAGTCATTAAAAAATTGCTGTGCCTATCTGTTTAGATATAATATACAAGGTAATGAATGTAAATGAATATAAATAATATAAATAATAATAATAATAATATAATGAATATAAATGCAATGATTTTAAATATTTATTTTGAAAAACTGTAAATGTTAATCAGAAAAGCCTATGTATTTTGGGAGAGCACTTATTGAATTTTTTTGTATACCAGAAAAAGACACAAATGTTTGGACTACCATAGAGCACAATTGGAATATATCCACCCTATATTCCAATTCATCCTATATTCATTCCTTCCCATTCATGCCAGCTTTGAGATTTATCTCCCCATAACTCCCCGCCCTGCCCACGGTCAGTAGGAGACACCGATGGGCTTGGAAAGGCTGCCGTCCGTCGGATGGGACATTAAGCCGTGGCCCCGTGTGCGGGAGAGCCACACCCTGTGCACGTTAAAGAACATGCTGGATGGCCTTGACGGAAGACTACCATCTGTCTCCCAACAGCTGTTCCAGTGGGTCCCCTCCCCCAACCTTCTCTGAGCCTTCGGAGTCCATGTGACCTGGCCATTTAGCCCATGGTGTGCAAAAAAGTGCCACTCAGAGGTAAAACAACCGAACCCAAATCCCATTCATGCCAACAAACATAATGATTTTGCATATGTGTTCCTTCAGCTCATTTACTGTTGTTGATGCCCCCCAAAAAATGAAAAGTCTAATGGGGTTAAATCGAGTGATTTGGGGGGGGGGGCATGATTTTGACCTATCATGCCTAATACATCTTCTCTCCAGCTTTTTATCAAAAAATTCTCATGGCATGGGTGTTTTAGTTGTTTTACCTCTGAGCGGCACTTTTTTGCACACCATGGGCTAAATGGCCAGGTCACATGGACCCCGAAGAGTTGGGGGAGGGGACCCACTGGAACAGCTGTTGGGAGACAGATGGTAGCCTCCCGTCAAGGCCATCCAGCGTGTTCTTTAACGTGCACAGGGTATGGCTCTCCCGCACACGGGACCACGGCTTAACGTCCCATCCGACGGACGGCAGCCTTTCCAAGCCCATCGGTGTCCCCTACTGACCGTGGGCAGGGCGGGGAAATTTTGCGGAGATAAATCTCAACGCTGACCCAGCTGGGACTCGAACCTGGGAACTACAGATTACGAGCCTGGTGCGCTACCGACTGAGCCACCCCCACCCCTCTCATGGCATGATAGAAGGGTTAAGGAGTCAAAAAAATAGAAAAAATAAATACCCCCTCAAGCAGCTGCTTGTCACAGAGGTCTGACAGGAGCATGTCAGTTTATATGCCATAGTAGAAGGTCTGAGAGGATGGCAGGACCTCAGCAGAAAAACGACACATACATCCATGCCTTACCCAGGGCTCGAACCCAGGTCCCTTAGGTAGGGGACACCGATGGGCTTAGAAAGGCCACTGTCCGTTGGATGGGATGTAAAGCTGCCGCCCCGTGTGCGGGAGAGCCATACCCTGTGCACGTTAAAGAACACACTGGATGGCCTTGACGGGAGGCTACCATCTGTCTCCCAACAGCTGTTCCAGTGGGTCCCCCTCCCCCAACCTTCTCTGAGCCTTCGGGGTCCATGTGACCTGGCCATTTAGCCCATGGTGTGCAAAAAAGTGCCGTTCAGGGGTAAAACAACAACCCAAAGCCTTCAGGGTCCTTGTGACCTGGCCATTTAGCCCATGATGGGCAAAAAAATGCTGCTCAGAGGTAAAACAACCCAACCCAGGTCCCTTAGATCAGTAGCCAAGCATGCTAACCACTCGGCCACGGGCGGCAAAGAGTCAATAAAATGTATAATATCGTATAGTTTAAAAATATCAGAAAAACTGCAGCATGATTGAACAACATTGATAGCTAAGTAATATGATAAATAGGTTGAACAGGTCTTAAACAAGATTAACAAAAGATGGATGCATCATGAGAATCATCATAAGCTTTAGTTGCATACAATATTGCAGTTTAGTATTTAGATAACTATATAATAATTGCTATAGGAATATATCCTAATGTAGGTTGGGTTGTTTTATCTCTGGGTGGCACTTTTTTTTGTATACAGTGGGCTAAATAGCCAGGTCACAAGGACTCTGAGGGCTTAGAGAAGGTAGGGAGGGAATGGAACCAATGGACAGCTGCTAGGAGATCGGGTTTCGTCAGGTGGGACCTGAAACTGAGCTAATCCACTTAATTCAGTCTCGTCATACAAGAACTATGTGACACAATTATCAATAATTTATTCTTTCTATGTAATATGTCTCTATATGGTATGTTGTATAAGAGAAATAATGCGAGTTTAAAACATTGCATTTTTCTCAACATCAACCAAATGTTACCTATGTTGTTATAGTTTTCAGAATTTAATTAAGCCAAGAAATTCGAAATTTTTCATGTTATTTACAGATTGTGTAATGATCTTAAAAATTATGATTAAAAAAATTTGCATAATGTAATTCATGTGCATTCTACTTTACAACGTTAGTAGCTCATTTTCCTATTATTTATTTTAACAAAATGAATGTGCAATTAACTATAAAATACTTAATTTCCAGCAATTTGAATTGTAGTGGAAAGAAACGTTTTAACTGTTAATTATGCATTGACATTTTATCAAATAGATTGTTACTAATTACTTTAAGAGTGTCAAAAATATTCTAAAGGTTTTGACTCATTTCATTTTCAGATAATTGCACTTATCATTGAAGGACGCCATGAAAGGAGGAGGAGGTCGTCGTCACATGGAGTTAATTACAAGAAATTGGAAGCAAAATAATGTGTAGTCATAGTTAGTGATTGTGAAAGAATCAGCAGATAATGGGGGGAAGCCAGTACATTATCATACATATTTAATTTTATGATGTTATTTCACTGTTAACTTTTCTAATGGAAAATATCATAAGTGTATTGTCAGATTGTTCTTTGTCAAATTGTAATTACTTTAGAGTTGAAAATGTTTAGTTTCCAAACAGGTTTTGGAAAGGTAGCAGATATACCTGTGTATATATTTCTGAGAATAGTGTATAAGTTTGATCAGTATATTCAAATTGATGCAATTTAATTGAAGCGTTTTACTAATAAATGGTGTTATAAAGAGCAAAACACTGGGCTCTTTTTCCTTTTTTTTATATAAATATTGTTTAATATATTTTTTTTGCCCTCATGTTTGTATGTTATCATGCACCATTTTACCACATAACTAGTTTTTCATTTTTAAATGCTCTTGATTTCAAATTGTATGATGAACCATTTATTCATTTTTGCTGACAATGCCTATGACAATACTTTTAGTCACATCAAATTGAGATAGATTAGCTGTTTACTAATAATGTGGTTGAATAGCATGGAATAATCAGGTCATCAAATGTTCTGGTGGAAGATGTGTGACATTCATAGTCATATATGTCATATCAGATCTCTTACTGAAATAAAAAAGTTCTTTAATATGCAAGTTTTGTTTTTTCAGAATTACTTGTTAGAGAAATGAATAATGAAAATTATTTCTTTTGGGAAATAATTGTTAATCAAAAAATACACTTATTTCTGATCTGTGTAATCTTGCAACTGAAACATTAATGCAAATAGCTAGGCATACCCAACTTCTGTTTTTCAGGAAGTTTAAATTTGTACTCTGACATTTTGTGTGTTGTGGAAGGAGTGAGGAAAGGCATTGTTTTGAAATAAGCCAAGTGCCAAAATGTATGTTTAATCAGGTGATAATTCAGCTTATTTTAGAGTCCTGTTATAGGCTGCTCCAAAGGGTCATTGATTGCATGTAGCATCATTCGAAGTCATGATGATACTTTCAGTGCCGAGGCTCAATTTAAATCTGAGTTGTTGCATGGATATTGCTTTTGTTTATTGGGTAAAAGCATTCAGTTTAGCAGTTATCTTTGGTGAATTCTGCCAACAGACTTGTACTTAATATCATTGATATGGTAATCATTGCACATCAAAATTTAAAAGATGGCCATTGATAAATTTTGACTTATATTCTTTACACCAGTGGTTCTAAACCTTTTATGCTTTACGTACCCCCGTGGAAATGTGTATGTAGCTGGCATACCCCTTATATAGATAGATAAAATTATAGTTATAATAATGCCAACTTAGCAACCTTTGAGCTCACATCGTACCCCAAAAAATTTTAGTTCTTCCTCACGTTGAGAACCTCTGCTCTACACTACCATATTATTGGGCACTCATTAGTAGGAAATGTTCTCTATCTGCTGAGGCATGCTGTACATTAGAAAGTGAGAACATATATACAGGGAGATCATGAGGGCTATTTGGCCCGATCCTCGAGGGATGGGTCTCAAAAAAATTTTTTTATTTTTTGATATTAGATACAATAGTAAAAGGTGTGCTTTAGTACAGGATATGTTTCTTTTTTCTTTTAACTTAGAAGGTTGCCTCAATAGCACAGTGGTGTATTGGTTCTCAGTGGCACTGATGTGCAGATGTTAAACTGTTGTCTTAACCAGCAGATAAGTTAGCTTTGCCGTTCTGATCAAAAATTAAAAAAGCGTGGATATTTCTGCTGCAACTCCACCTTATAGACCTGTATGGCATATTTAACAAATTCTTGTCAGGCCTTTATTGCATGCAGCTACTTGAATAAATTTCTTATAGATATACTTAAATAAAACTAAACAAATAATATAGATAGCCAAAATAAAGCAATTTTATTTAAGTTAACTTCAAGAGTTGAAAGTGGACCAGGCCTCAAAAGTTAAAAGTGGCGTGACCCACTCTGGATCTGTGGGAGGCCCTGCATGCTTCAATACTTAGGACTAAAATTTAGTGTAAATCAGTTAAATGGCGATTAGCTTATTTCATCTTTTGATTTGATGTCCACTTGTTAATAGTCTGTTGCCATTATAAATTAAGCTAAAAGTAACATTCCACAACATTTGGACACTTTTTTGACATTCTAAATATCGAAATTATAATATACAATGAAGAAAATAGTGTGATGAATTATGTAAACAATATAAGGTTGATGCAAAAGTTATAAGAAAACACGAGGCATGCAAAAATAATCGTTCCCATGATTAACCAATATGTTATTTAGACAATAGCGTAATTACTCTTAATATGACCATGCACCAACGATCTACAAGTTTTAGATGCCGTTCTTGTAGAAACTCTTGTCCTTCATGACAATGAAGTCGGCAATGCCTTTCACCTCGTCATTCCGAGACTTCCTATCGGAAATGAAACTGTTAGGGATCAGAAAAGACGTAAATCTGAGGGCCAGGTCGGGCAAATATTGGGGATGTGTCATTATTTCCCAGCCCAATTGCCGTGGCTTCTGCTGTGTCTAATGCAACATGAGGCTTTGTGTCCCAGTGAAACGTTGGCCTACGACAAATTTCACTGTCGGTGATGCACTTAAGTGGTCCAACTGCTCACTGACATTCGAGTTGATGGTTTGGGAACAGTTTAAAAGGTCATAGTGGATGATACCCCCTGCAATCCCGCCAACAACAGACCATCACCTTACGAGAATAGAATACAGTTCCAGTTTAGCTTTAGCCTGTGACGATTCTCCTGCTTGGCACCATAATCTTTTACAGACAACATTATCATAAACGATACACTTTTTGCCCCGTGTAATCATTCTGTCAAGAAAACCAACGGCCTTTTGCCGAGCAAGCAAATGAGGCAGGGGTGGCTCAGTCGGTAGCGCGCCAGGCTCGTAATCTGTAGTTCCCAGGTTCGAGTCCCAGCTGGGTCAGCGTTGAGATTTATCTCCGCAAAATTTCCCCGCCCTGCCCACGGTCAGTAGGAGACATCGATGGGCTTGAAAAGGCCGCCGTCCCTCGGATGGGACGTTAAGCCGTGGCTCTGTGTGTGGGAGAGCCATAACCTGTGCACGTTAAAGAACACACTGGATGGCCTTGACGGGAGGCTACCATTTGTCTCCCAACAGCTGTTCCAGTGGGTCCCCTCCCCCAACCATCTCTGAGCCTTTGGGGTCCATGTGACCTGGCCATTTAGCCCATGGTGTGCAAAAAAATTCCGCTCAGAGGTAAAACAACCCAACCCGAGCAAGCAATGACGCACATCCAGTATAGTGAGCCACCATGTCTTGCTATGATAACTGATGTGGGATCCAGTTTTGGTACAAACCTAGCCTTTGCAGATGTCGGACGACTCGACATTTTCATTTCAGCAGTGACTTTAAACCATTGTTCAACTCCACTGGCCAGACGTTTCAGAGCTGAAAATCGCTTGACTGCAACTTGTACCACCAGTAACAGGTGCTTTTAGAGATTGATTTGCCCCCTAAGCTTGTCAAAGATTCAAGGAGTTGTAAGATCGTGCTGAAATTAGCCTCCAATGAAGGGCTTCCTACACCAATCAACAGGATGACAAGTTAGTAGAGGCAGAAGAAACTACCTCTCTAAACTATTAACTATACTGATATCGTTAAAGTAAAAGAGATATTAGACCTTGCAGAAAAGGGTAATGTTCTGAAGGAAATCGGTGACCAGTCGGAAGTGTGTTCACTGCAGCTTCATGTTATAGTGGTTACCAAGTAGGGAGGTGATGGAGTAGTCGGTGGTTCCGATGGCATGAAGCTCCCAGACCAAAGCTCTTTCAGCAATGTAGCAGGAGCAGTACGTGAGATACAGTCAGGTGTGTGGCAGTTGGGACTACGCTCTGCAGAGAGAAGTGTAGAGTTGCTTAGATGACACCAAATCAGAGACGATGAAGGAGGGTATCCTCAGATCTGCATAGGTTACTAAGATTAAGAGCAGTGAGAGAAGGGTTAACCAGGTACCTGAATGTGGAACAGCTGGAGTCCCTCTGCCACTGGGCAAGACGATACTGGCTCATCAATTGTGAGACAAACGTCTTGCAGTCGCTGAGAGAGAGAGGGTAATTAGATACCTTTGATTCTCAAGTGCCTCTGGTGCGATCAGCAAGCTCATTGCCAGATCCCTACATGGGACCGGTAAGGTGATGGTCTGTTGTTGGCGGGATTGCAGAGGGTATCATCTGGAATCTAATCCACTGAAAATGAATTGTGATTCCTGAAGAAGTGACCTGGGAGCAAGTCTCCATGATGTGGATGAGAAGAGGGTTGCAGCTCTTGCTGTATCGCTTCCAGAGAATTTCCAAGGATGACAAAGTTACCACTCAGGAGGCGAGGATGAAAAGAGATAGAAACCTCTGGCGAAGATGGCAGAGGCAGCAGCACATAGCATCTCCTGGTCCATAGGTCAGTCAATGCAGACCTCAGTACATCTCTCATATCGTGCAGTGACAGGAGGTGGAGAGAAACCTGATGGCTACTGGATCCGAGTTGCTCTTTCGACCTACAGAAGGGATAGTGACATTAATCATGAGATCACTGTTCCTCCAGGGTGGAAGGTCAGGGAAGAAAGTATTACCAGCAGTGTAACTGGCAGGGACAACTTGGTCGTAGAAGTCAGTAGCAGATACGGAAATGACAGTCTGGCCTGTCTTGCAACTTCCTGAGAAGCTCATGGTTAAAGTGGGGGGAATGGAGCCTCGAGAAATGACACAGTATATCTCTTCCGGTGCAGGTGGAAAGGCATATCAGCTTCTGCAATGACAGATGCATTTGGTGTGTTAGGGCAGAATCCGAGACAGAGGCACAGATATAGTCTGGACAGTAGCCAACTTTCTCAGTAGTGAAACAGGCATTGCTTAGAAGGTGACCACTGTAGTTGGCATGGGAGATCAAGTGCAGGTACAAGACCGGGAGGGTCTTGCAGGAACTTCTCTAGTGGGTACCAGCAAGGAAAGACAGTATATTTCTCTGTGGAGTGGCAACTGTCTTAAGATGCTGGATGTGATGTCCCTGGTCAGCCTGTTGTCCAGGACCACACCAAGGAACATGCTGTTTGATGATTTTGATATGGTTGGTCCAAGCACAAGGCCAGGGAAGGTGAGCAGAAGGTGTCTCTTTGTAAGAACCATGGCCAAAGTCTTATCGGTGGAAAGAGTGAGGCTTAGGTTTTCGAAGAACTTGACTGTGGCCACGGTTCATTTCATCTTGAGCTGAGCATACGACGGGTCCTGGCTAGGGAACCAGATGCAGATGTCTGCGCAGATGGAAATATCCACTATTTTCGAGTCGAGAGAGTAGGCTTGATAACAAGATGTTCAATAACATTGGGCTGAGGAACCCTTTTGAGGTACTCCGTGATTGAGAGTGTGGGAGGTACTGAGTATGTCCAGCTTCATGCGAGCCATCCTATTGGAGAAGTACGCCGTGATCCAGTCGGCCTCTGAGGCCGACATCATGGAGTCTGCAGAGAATATCCAAGTGGGACAGTGTGTTGAATGCCTTCTGAATGTCGAAGAAGACAGTGACTTTAGTCTTCCCTCGGACAGCACCTTATCAGCAGTGGAGGTGAAGTCGATAAGGTTATTGGATGTGTACCCGAGAGGATCAGGGTCCTTGGACTCTAGGTGTCCAATGGCCAGTCTCTCTAGGATCTTGCAGAGGCAAGATGATATAGCAATGGGCCTGTAAGAGGGCAGTCAGTGGCAAGTTTTCCCTACTTCTAGGTAGGTACGATGTGTGTTGCCTTCCAGGAATCGGGTACTGTGCAGTTGGTCCAAGAGTGACTAAGGGCTTTAAAAAGCACAAGCAGATCCTCAGCTGACAGGTTAGCTAACTGAGTATAGCTGATGCCATCAGGGCCTGGGACCAAGAAGCACTTCAAAGCCCCAATTGCGGAGAAGAGTTCCCGCAAGTGAAAGGATCATTATAGCAAGGCTCAGTCCCAGCAGAGCTGCTGAGCCTTACACTGATCAGTCACCGGTGGGGCAGGAATGGAAGAGGTAAGATGATGCAAGAAGGTGTTAGCAGTGGCGGCTAAATCTTTCCCATGGGCCAAGGCAAGGTTATGGAAAGGGAGGGCAGGCTGCAGCTTCCCCATCAAGTCCTGATGTACTTATAGACTTTCGCAGAAGGGATGAAGGCATTGACGTGGAGCAGAAGGATTGCCACCTGAACCTTTCATGGCAGTTCAGGTACCTTCTGATCGTAGCATTCTATCACGGATAATGTCTCTAAATCTACCAGAACGTCAGACGTGCCTCTCTGCTCGACAGCAAATGGTGCGAAGCCGCTTGTAGTGGATATCAAGGGGGGGGGGGGAAGACGCCTGGGTGTTAATATTGTAACAGTGCTAGATTGTATCAGAGGCCTCTGACACTGCACTAAGATGCACTGCTAGTGAGGGCCTCTGACACTGCACTGAGATGTGTAGCATGGATGATAGTGAGTCCTTCAGATGAGATCTGCTGAAAGAGCACTCTTGGACACTTACCATTTCTGAATTTGTGCAGCATGAAGGAATGAATGTCATTATCACAGATTCGTCATTGGGAAATGCCTGTCGCCACTTGTATGGACTAAATGTAGATTCAGAACGTAAGATACCAGAGCTATGCATACCCTATGTTTTACGTTGTTTATAAGACTGCTGCATATCTGGCAAACGCGTGGTTCATGTTTTTCCCCATTATGCATCAAACCGATATTTCATGTCACACCGTTTCATAAGCAAAAAACTTTCAACCTAATGGGTCATTGAGCTGATATTGGGTAAGTTATCCATGGACACAACATTGAGCTGAAATTTAGAGTTAAAATGTTTGTATGACACTGCACATTAATCGTTAAAGCACTTTAAAAAAACTTGTTACATATAAAATGTGGCAGCATATAAGAAGAGTTCACTGTACACTATACCTCAAATCATTAGCATTCTTCTGTTGTACTGTTTCATATGATCTGTCCTTGTCCTTAGATTCCAATAGACTATTTTTCTCTTTAACCTTTAGGAAAAAAAAACTTTACGAAATAACAATATTTGCTTGTAACTATGCTTAAGTATCGATTATATTTCGTTATATTTTCATTGTGTTTTTTAAGAAATGGTATTTTTTTTCCTTCTAATTTTCAGTTCTTATTATGGAAACGTTTTTCAAGCAGTTTTGCATAAACAAGCCAATTTTTTTTTAAAAAACGTGTTAACTCTTCATTTACTGAATTAATAATGCTAACTGTAGACATTGCATGTAGTTTTAGTCAAGTACCAACGAGCTCTGTACATCAAGTGATTTGATTGAGTGATCAGTGTTCGATGATCACTCAATCAGTGATTGAGCATATCAAGTTCGCTGGCTTAAAATTAAGACATCGGTGGGGAGAGGGGCAAGAGAAAAGATTTTGAACAGGAGCGAGTAAATATACAATTTTTAAGTTGTGGGTCGGTAACGAGTGAATTTACCAACAAGCAGCAGCTTAAGGCCCCAGTTACTGAGAGCCCCCCCCCCCCAATCGTTCTGTGAATTTATAACTGGTAACTACACACCATAGGGCCCAGGGGTGAGGGTGGCTCAGTTGGTAGTGCGCCAGGCTCGTAATTCCCAGGTTCGAGTCCCAGCTGGGTCAGCATTGAGATTTATCTCTGCAAAACTCCCTGCCCACGGTCAGTAGGGGACACCGATAGCCTTGGAAAGGTCACCGTCTGTCGAATGGGACGTTAAACCATGGCCCTGTGTGCGGGAGAGCCATACCCTGGCACCGTTAAAGAACATGCTGGATAGCTTTGACAGGAGGCTACCAGCTGTTCCAGTGGGTCCCCTCCCCCAACCTTCTCTGAGCCTTCGGGGTCCATGTGACCTGGCCATTAAGCCCATGGTGTGTAAAAAAGTGCCGCTCGGAGGTAAAACAACCCAATACCATAGGGCCCTTAAATTTTGCTCCACTTAGAGTCTCTGGAGCGCAAAATCCATTACTGGTCAGCAATAGTTGCAAAAGTAACGGTAATTTAATTTTTTTTTTACCTTTATTGTGAAAATTTTCAAAACAAGATAAGCCTATGCTGTTTATGTATGTGGACAGACTTCCATATAGCCTTAATTAAAAATTAGCTACTAATTTTAGTTAGAAAATAATTGCTAGTTTAGCTTATTGTTAGCTAGTTGCTCATGCGTTGAGGCTGAGTTACAATAAAGACAATATGCAGTAAGAAGAAAAATTCGTTTCGTAATACCTAATCCAAAAGAATTTTTAGTTCAGCTGAAATTAGTTCGATTTTTCCACACATGCCCCTAGGGTAAATAGGGGTTGGATTTTTTTACCTCTGAGCAGCACTTTTTTTCACACAACGAGCTGAATTGCCAGGCCATGTAGCGTGAGCGGCCGCAAGCCGTGTGGCACACCCGGAAGTGACGTCATCGTCGGGGGCTTGGGGAGGGGGTCGACCGGAAGTGCCGTCCCCCCTCAGGTGGGTGCTAAGATTTTGTGTGCCCCTAATAAAGGTCCCCTGGGGAGGGCTTAATTTTTGTCTTCCACGTGCGTGGTGGCCTAGGGCTTAACATGGTCGCCCACGCAGGAGGGGGGATGGGTTTCCTCCCCCACACATGTGTGCTGGCGTCGGGGGCTTAATTTTTGGGAGGGGGGCGCCCCCCTCGCAGGTGTGGGGAGGGCTTAAATTTCTTGATGGCGGTGCCCCTGAAAAAGGCCTCTGGGGAGAGCTTAATTTTTGGCTTCCTCCCCCACACGTGTGCTGGAGACGGGGAGGGCTTATTTTTTTAACGGCCGGAAGTGACGCCCACGCTGGCGTCGGGTTGGGGGCGGCTTCTTCCCACGCGTATGCTTGTCTGTGGGAAACGCGGCTTCCTCCCCCATTTCTTACACCCACGCGTATCAGCATTTGCCTGCAGCAGTATGGTGGCGGAAACCGCCCACGCAGGCGGGAACGGAATGTTAAAAAAAAAACGGACGCCACTGGCGGGAGGACTCGCACGCGTGGGAGACGGGCTAGGGTTTGACTCCCCCATTTCCTGTTACACAGATTCTTTCTCGTATGAAGAGAAACTTTCTGATTTAAATCACCCAATGCGAGCTTGATAATATGTTGAAAAGTCTGGAACTTAAAACTTCTATGCCGGCCGTGGAGAGAGCTGCATCCCCTGGGCAACCGCGTATGTCTTGCGCCTGCCGCCGCACCAAGCTGCGCGGCGTCATAGCTCTCCTTTAGCGAAGCATGTCGTCATTGATCTGTTCGCTTGAATTACATAATTTATCGATCAAAATACTATCATTTTAAATATTACGTTTGAGTGTAATTTACTGTACGTTTTAAAATATACTCACGATGTTTGCCATAAAGGTGTGATTCATTTTACGTTTAATACATAATTTATCAGTCGTTTTAAATACCGTCACGATATAAAGGTGTGAATAAATTTTACGTGTAAGTGAAATATATTCACGTGTAAGCGTACGTTATATGTTCACGTATTATAACTTAGGTTCTACACGTCAATAATCAGTGAATAAGATAATGTTTAACAAAAAACGTTTTGAATTCGAGAGATCTGCATGCAGAAATATCTGAAAACATCAGACATGGAAAAAATTCTAGTAATCCAGAAGCGTATGTCCACGTATTATATTAGGTTCTACACACCAATAAAAATAAGATAATGTTTAACAAAACACTTTTTGAGGTCGAGAGATCTGCATACAGAAATATCTGAAACACAATTGGGAATTAATTTTGCTCTATCTGTAGACAATTATAAAGCAGAGGATTTGACCCTTCCGAAAGAAGATCTGTACATGCTAATCTGGTAAAATGCAGGGCTCAACTTTTGGGGTTAACTTATTCGATGCATCTGTTGGAATCGTCTTCCAAAGTATAACCTTAAAAGCATTGAGTCAGGCTCTTTACTACCTTTGATTCATATGGAATCCATTTTATTAAGGTTTACTATGAAAGCTTTTAGTAATTGCAAATGAATTTGTTGAAACAAGAACAGTAAATGACATCAAAACTTTTTAAATAATAGTCGCTGAGTAAGATAATGTTTAACAAAAAACTTTTTGAGCTTGCAAGATCTACATACAGAAACAATTGAAAACATCAGACGGGAAAAAATTATAGTAATCCAGTCAACATCTAAATAATTCTAGTAGTTTAATGCGCGAAAATTAAAAACATCAGACGGGCCATTGATATAAAAAATGGAGCGCACCCCCGCAATACAACACTGCAGGGGTTAAAGAATCTATCTAAAAATCCGCGTAACTTTGACGGCATGCTTTTTCTGCAACACACTACCCCAGGGGCTAAAAATCAAACGGCGTGTTTTTCTAGGATACGACATCGATATGAGGACAAACCCTATACACAGGTTATATTCACTTGACTGATTTAAATCAAAACTTTGGCGCACTACCCCAGGGGTTAAAAAATCAAACCCATCCCCAGCGTGTTTTTCTAGGGTGCGCCGTCGATATGAGGACAAACCAGCTTCCATATTCTTAGTGCGAACCGAAAAAAAGCTGTCAAAGTCCATATTGAGATATTCACTGTCTGATGATTTAAATCAAAAGGTCAAGATTTTACAGCTGACGTCTTGCACTCTGTCCGTGCTTTCAGTTTAAAACATCGGTATAATTTTCTGTGCGTTTCAAGTTGCCCCAGGACGCGTGATTTTTTACTAGGCGTATTAAAGCCACAATAGTCGGCGTAGTTAGTAAAATAGCGGCGTTAATAGTAAAATAGTTTTGACTAGGCGTATTAAAGCCGCAATAAAGTCGCTCGGGCACGCGAGCGACCAACCGATATGGAGGCAGACGGGGGACCTCGAGAGCCGCACCTCCGTGGGGCCCCGGACAGGGGAGGATTTGAAAAACTCGAGTCCTGAATGTTTTACCTAGAATTGCTTTTCACTCTAGATAACCATTTATTTTCTAAGCCATAACAAATATTCTGACTGATGGATGTCGTATTTATACTGGAAGAAGGACTATCCCGCAGAATCTGATTTAAGAAACTGCCGCAGAAAAAAAAATGCTATAGGTTAAAAGAAAAACGGTGAAAAGAAAAAATCTCTGATTTAAAAATAAATTATTTGAAATTATTGAGGGGAAATATTGAACTGTATGTGTGACGAAAAAAGACCCGCCCACGCTTTAGAACACAGGGAGGCGGTTGCCATAGGATTAACATTGATACGCCACTGTTCCAGAACTCTCATTTTCTCCCTCCTAAGTTTACTGTTTGTTTATATGTACTGGGGTGTCAAACCACTTGTATCCAGAATCACCTTACCCCCTGCATGGAATAAATTATTAAGTCTGGCAGTTATGTCGAACATTTTGGACCGTGTACAAATAATTCATGGCGAGATACACGCTCTAAATCTTAACTGCCAACCACATTTTCGGTAATGCAAGGGTCTAAAATTTAGGAAATATTCGGTCATACTTCGAAAAACGTTGGAAAAGTAAACTGTCTTTGGTACATTTGAAACTTTCGCATGCACACTTGTAGTGTGAATAATATGAGAGTTGTGGCACCCACTGCTCTAAAACAGGTTCATGCGATGCAAGCCAGTCATAAAATTGGGGGGGGGGGGGGTGGATTTCTATAGGAGTGCAAGCTTTTCCCCGTTAAAGGTTTTTAAAAAATTTCATGTAATACGAGTGAAATATCAATATGTTTAATGATTTCGGGCCTTGATTACCCTTACTAACATTTTGAAAGCTTGCCCCTCACCCTCCTAGATCCAGCCTTGAAATAGTGGTACCAACTAGGCAGGAGTGGCTGATGGTTCGGTGTCCCTAATAGTAGATGAGTGGTAACCACATATACCATCGTCCGTTTGAAGTAATGAAGTTTCAAGCAGCTATAAAGTTGCGGTTTTTTGTAAACAAGTAAATTACCCATCAAGCAGCTGTCTGCAAAAGAGGTTTATGAGGGTCAACGGCTGTCATGGGTATCCATGTTCACTGTGAAACGCAAAAATGTATTTCACAGTGATTTTCGCTTTTGAAGAAAGTAACATGAGGCCGTGGCACCAGACTGCACCGTCGGTTTTCAGCAAGTTGGAGTCGGTGCTGTTCGGCAGTGATTCCATTCAGGTGGTCCTCGGAAGTTGACTATGACAACGAATATGGAAGGAAAGCACAGATATTTAGACAAACTGCTTTGGCAAAAACATTCTCTGTGCTGCACACTCTAAACTTGGTTGGAATACATGCAGATAGCAATAATGTAGAAATATTTTTTGGAACTGTTCAACAATTATACAATATTTTTTGCAGTGTCTACTCTCTATTATAGTTTGGGGATTGTTTTCGTTGCATGCCCTAGGCTCACTGATCACAGTGAATCAATGGGTCGATGGGACCGCATTACCTTTCTATTTTTGCCGACCAAGTATATCCTTTCATGATAGCATTGTATCCATACAACGCTGGCATATCAACAAGGTGCCATGACACATTCCACATAGTCACTATGAATATAAAATTATAGCTTTCCAAACATTTATGCAATATGCAGTGGCATCACCATCCCCTTATGAATCATGGCATTTCTTTTTAAATCCCTCTCAGACTCTAGTAGAGTACTTGCTTTCGAATGTGCCACGATGTGTCACATTTAACTCCTAAGTATTCAACATAGAAATTATTTTGTCCTACCAGCGAGTAGACATTACAAAAACATTGTATAATTGTTGAACAATTCCAAAAAAAAATTCTACATTATTCCTATTTGCATGTATTTCAACCATGTTTAGATTGTGCAGCACATGGTATATTTTGCCAAAACTAGAGCAATTTGTCTGAATATATGAGCCTGAACATCTTTATGATTTCCGTCCATATTCATTTCATTATCGTAGTCCTCCGATATTATTTATATCTACTCCATCTTTCAACGATTATCTAATATTTTTCCTCAGGTTTGTTCTCTGAACAAGAGAAATCGACAAACCGTTCTTCAATAGATACATTTTCACCTATCTTACAATTCGGCACCTTTGCTTTCTAGGGTAGGAGTTCTCAATGTGCGATACGCCATGAGAACTCAAAAGTCGCTAGATCTAGTAACAAAGTCAGTGTTTTCATTCCCATTGTTATACTATAACTATAGTTTTATCTATTATACAAGGGGTACGTCAGTTACGTACGCATTTCCAGGGGGTAAGTGAAGCATAAAAGGTTGAGAACCACTGTTCTGGGGGATAATATGAGGAGTTCCGTCAAAACTAATGCTATAATATTTTATTTCGTTTAATATTTTAGTTCTCTTAGAAATCAAAAGTTGAATGAATTTATATTTTGTATATTAGAACATAACGTATTTGTTCTTTTGTTCTATTCATTGAAAATGGTTTTATAGTTGTATCATAATTACTCTAGTTCAACTAAATTCAGAAATGTTTGATTTAAATTCTCATCAATTATATTTTGTAATCACATCCAAAAAGCTATATTATTATTTACAAAAAAAATATTCATCTCTATATTACCTTCCTGATGCAATGCCATTTATCACTTTCATTTTACACCTGCCTTTGGAAACTTGTCAACGAGGCTTCCAACTTTCATCTTCTTTCCAACATTTTCCACGCAGTGTAACAATTTATATGATCCCTTGAGGATTCGTGGTTATGCATTCTGGGATTCAGGTATTTCCGTTTGGAAAAACTGGAATCCTGTTTGTGAAAAAGTGAAGAATTTGTTATCTTTGAAAAAAAAAAGGCAAAGAAAACAATGCAAAGTGGCAATCTTCTCGGAAAAGAATAGCCATTTTTTAAAGTTTTTTTCCGTCAGCCCTCTCATTTTCCATGCTATACAATGGGGCAGAAAAGGGTTATTTCCGCCACCAATTTTTTTTTATTTTTCAGATTTCTTCCAAAAATTTGAAACTTAAAACATTAAGAAAAAGTAAACTTGATATTTGATGAGAATAGTCTTGAACATCAAACCCAAAGTTAGACAAAAAAACCATTTGAGCTGAGTAGGATACTAATTCGCAAGGCAATATCATTATTTGGGGGAAATCCTGGACAGCTTGTAGCTCAATTGTCAGAATGCCCAGGGACGAATCCAAAGGGGGTAGGGTGGACGGCTTCAGCCCTCAACCCCCAGATCAAATCGAAGCGGAAAAAAAAAATTTAACACATTTTATGGCATATTGCCTCCCCCCATTTCAGCACGGAATATTTTTGGAAATTTTTTAATTGCTGCCGGGACTTTTAAGAATCTATGGAGATTGTGGAGAAATAGGCGTATACACCTGAAGACTAAAATTTGACTTTATAATAGTTTGGTTCTTTCTAGGGTTAGTTATGGTAGTGAAACTTGGATGCTTTTTGAACAAGATAACAGGAAACTAGATGCTTTGATTCTATATGTTTCTGCAGTATCTTGGGAATTAGGTGGTTCAACTTTGTAACTTTGGATTGGATTGTTTTACCTCTGAGCGGCACTTTTTTGCACACCATTGGCTAAATGGCCAGGCCACAAGGACCCCGAAGGCTCAGAGAAGGTTGGGGGAGGGGACCCACTGGAACAGCGGTTGGGAGACAGATGGTAGCCTCCCGTCAAGGCCATCCAGCGTGTTCTTTAACGTGCACAGGGTATGGCTCTCCCGCACACGAGGCCACGGCTTAACGTCCCATCCGACGGACGGCGGCCTTTTCAAGCCCATCGGTGTCCCCTACTGACCGTGGGCAGAGCGGGGAAATTTTGAGGAGATAAATCTCAACGCTGACCCAGCTGGGACTCGAACCTGGAAACTACAGATTACGAGCCTGGCGCGCTACCGACTGAGCCACCCCCAACTTTGTAAGTAATCATGAGGTTAGGCAAAGGAGTTGGCAACCTCCTTTAAGCAGCATATTTTGCAGAGAGAGACTCCGTTGGTTTGGCCATGTTGCCTGTATGGATAATTTTAGATTGTCGAATAGGGTTAAGAACTGTGTGACTAAAGGTCTCAGAAAGAGGGGAGACCTAGGATGTGGACAGGAGCAGACAGTGTCAAACAGGACCTTGTTAGAATTGGTGTGCAGTAGCCGGATGCAGTAGATGTAGCTCAGGACAGATATGCTTGGAGAATTAAACTGCACAGTCTGGTTGGACCTCCGTAGCCCATGGCTGCTTGAGGATGACGATGATTTAATGTTTACTCTTACTAATATAGAAACGCTAATGTCCGTATAAAAAGAAAAGAAAGTTCTGCCCCTTGCGTTGGTGAAGAAGATTGTTTATTCGAGAAAATACTAACACAGTCGATATCAGATTATGATTTCTTTGGCCTCGAGGATGAACCCATGGTTTCAGCTGTGCCATTAATTTCGCAGTCATTTTCTCTGACCGGGAACTCTTTTTCCAGATCTCTTTACATCTCCCTAGCATATTTCCTAGACTGCGTTATTTGTTTTGTATTTATACAACACGAATGTATTTTTATTTATTGAAAAATACATAAATTGCCCTTCACTACCGAAATTAATTTAAATATCATTTTTTGGATGATGTAATTTTGAAAAAATCAGGACCCCAGCAAAAAATTTTGGGTGTGCATCTGAGTGTTATGTTATCAGGAGGTGGTTTGTATATCACCCAACTGAAAACTATAACTTTGAAATTGTTTAAAATTTTGAAAAGGGTTCTCATCGATTTTCTATTGAATCAGGATCTATCATACAGAATCAGAATTTACCTGGAATTAATAATAAAGGTAGATTTGTTTTAATCTTGCATTTACCCAAGATTTCATATTGAGTCGACCGCTGTCCTAGCAGATTTAATAAAAATTTTTTCGTGCTGCGAAGTAAAAAAGTCACAATTGAAATGAAAGCCTAATGAACTATGTATAATTATTTCTGGAGAAAATGCGTTGTTTTAAAAAAGAAAATGCCATTTTTTTATCCTCACATTTATGGTTTTCTGAATACCCAGAGTAGAAGGAAAAGTGCCTTGCAAAATAGGTTTTAATTATTTTCACCAAACACATGAAATTCAATATACTGTTTTAAACACGTATTTTTTTTTAGAATGTTTTTGACAATTTTCAATGCCTGAAAATTTCAGAAAACGAAACTCTGGATCAAATAATGCTACTCTTGGAAATGAATCCTAATTTTAAGTTATAAATTACATCATTTTGCCAACCCATAAAACATTTCTGGATTCACCCTTATAAGTATATGCACTGCTCGTAGAAAATGTCACACCGTGAAGGAAATGACACAAAACTTACCACACATGTAGAGAAGAAGGTGGAAAAGATGCGATTTAATTTCTTAGGAATTACATGAATGCGATGGGGGAGGAGACAATGTGGTTTGAGTCAGTAGATTGTATGATCACCATGCTGGGCTATGCATTTGGCAACATGGTATCGGGTGGTAAAGTCCCTGGACGGTGCGCTGAGGTATTGCGGACTATATATCATTGATCTGTGTCCATACTTCATAGGCATTACGAGGGGGTCATGCAGAAGCATGAAGTCGTCTGCCAATGACGTCCTACACATTCTCTATTGGGAAGAAGTCTAGGGAATACGACGGCCGGCAGCGCCTGCACACCTTGTAGGCAGTCTGCAGGCGGGCATTATCGTGTTGAAACGCATTAGGATACCACAAAGATACGGCAACAAATGGGCTGAACACCTTGTCTATATATCATCATACTATCACTGTACTCACTATGTGTACGAACGGTGAACAGCTGTTGAAACTGACAGCACCCAAAACCATGACACCAGGCTGAGGAGCTGTATGACGCTCGTGGATGCCAGCAAGACGCTCGTGGAAGTGACCACGTCATCTCGACTTTCGGCACTGAGACAGAAGCTAGATTCGTTGCTGAATATGACAACACCACTGCAAACTTGCAAGATGTGCTGCGGTGAGTGGCAGTCATTACAATGGCTGGCAAGAGCATAAATCTGTCAGCCAATCTGCTATTCATAGTCCATGTCCACACGGGAATGTGTACTGCCTGTACACCATGGAATGGTGTCCACTGTGTGGCTGCTACTGCTTGCCGTTGAATAATGACAATTGGACATCTGCCTACATGCACCAGTCCCGCTATGGCGACGCATGTTACCTTCCTCCAACTGTCGCGAAATTCAGCCAATAGTTGTTGCATCCTGATGAGTTTCTGCCAAGATGTGATACAGAGACCAACCAGCCACTCTCACTCCTTACATGTGCTTTCACCACAGAGATCACTCCGATGCAATGGCCCACACGCTCAGGTGATAACGACCAAACTTAGCTATGCCGAGCCGTTTTGCAATGTCTCCCTCACCTATCACAAAATTGGTTCGCAACTGCCTTCATTTACATAACTCAACTGTCGACAGACGTCCGCCTATTTGCATGGCGTTCTAACAATTACTTCCTGGTGTGGCATTTTCTATGTCGAGGATTGTATATTGCTACCGAGGGACCAGGTAGTCTTCCGCCCCCCTCCCCCGGGTGTCATTTTCCTCCCATTAGGGTCACTGCGAAATTGTGTGTTGCTGCAGCCCTCTGTTCACTCACAGTGAAAAATTTTGCTGCTTTGAAATCCAAAACAGCAGTCTTTGTATAATTTTATTTCAGCCCCATAGTTATGTCCGACACTGTGGATTTTAAAACAAACTATAAAATTTTATTCCATCTGAATAGCATTTTAACCTTTCCTGTCCACTGAAATATTGCAGTTAGTAGGAAAACCTACTTAAGTCTTATTCCCAGACCCTCTCCGTAACTAAATCCTGGGTAGGTGCCTGATACTGCCAAACAGGGCAACAATCTCGCCCTCCCCTTCCCTTGAGATCGCCACTGTTGAAAAGCCACAGAATAAATGACAAGAAGTTGAGTCTCTTTGCAAGCTCAGAACTCCAAGGATCTATTATATACACATGTATATATAATAATGATATATTTATGTAATACATAATGACGGCAATATATGAAAATATCATTTGGAGTCTATCGTGGTGTCTATGGTCACATAGATACGGATGTTTGCAAATTCTAAAAATTTATATTAAAAACTCCAGCACACCTAAAAACAAATGTAACGATACAAAATCTATAAATTTCAGTATTTGAAAGCTAATGGATTTTCACGAATGGGCTTGTGAGTGGGTGCCCCGAGATTTTTTGGAATACCGCTGGTTGTTTCACATCCGATACTTTTTTTTCTCTCACATATTGGGCTAAACAATTAGGTAGGACACAGAGGATCAAAAAAGGCTGGAGATCCACTGGACCGCCATCGTGTTAGGAGCCAAATGGAGGTCTCTTATCAAGCCATCGTGTTCTTTAATGTGATGAGAGTAAGGTTCTGAGGCGAGAGGGGCGGAATTAGGAGAGAAATCTCAGTGCAAATACAAATGGCTCATTATATTGTTCTATTTGGCAATTCCTACGTTAATTATCATTTAATAGTTTAAAAAATATTAATTTAACAAACTTTTATTTTATACTCTTTAATTGAATTTAAATTACATAATTTTGTTTCTGATAATCTTATATATATATACATCGAATATTAATCGAACAACATGTAAAAGTTTCACAATAAAAGGTAAAGATGTAATAAAAATATACTACTGAAACACATTGAATATTGTATACTTACATATTCATACACCAAAATGCATTATAGCATTTTTAATTATCTAATTATAGCATATATTAAGCTATAATATATTAACCATATATTAAGCTAATATTAGCTAATTATAGCATGTATAATCTAAATCTTTCAAGAATAGTCTGAGACTTTCTCAAAAGAGTATATTTCAAATGAGTGCAATTGTTATTTTCCACTATGTCATCATGAAGTACAAGTTACAAGTCACTGCAAACAATGATGTAAAATACTACTGACAAAAACTATTTGTGTATAATATTGCCAACACAAATACTAATGTAATGATGGCCTTAAACAGTTTCTCTTTTGAGACTAAATAGAAAACTTCTTACATCTAATTACTAAAATGTCAGTATTTGGGAAGAGAACATCTTTATTAAAATATATTAAAATAATGCGTAGTTTTATCCTTTTATATATTCATTGAAATACAACTTTGAAAACGCTGATTATGTTTAATATTTTTTTTTGCCTTGCATACTTCACAGAATTGTCGAATAGTCTTTATGAAATAGATATGAAAATATCCAATGACCAAGAGAAGGCACTTCTATTCTTGAATACAATCATGAAGTAAAAAGTTTACAGAGTTCTTTATCAAACACACACACAAAAGGGCATTTAATCATAATATGCAGACTTGTCTCCAATCGAGCATGTCTTGGACAGACTCTTTTGCAGACCGCGGCAGGCAAAGACCATCACTGAATTACATGGTCAAGTTGAAAGTTCATGGAATCATACTAATACTCGGTCGTACTAATCTAGGCATTTGTACGACCGATTGCATGCCAGATTGGAAGCTTGTATTGCTTGCTCAAGGAGGTTCAACACATTATTAAAATATGCTTTCTGTAAAATGTAACTCATTAAAAGGTAAACATTGAATCACTTCACACGTGTGATCACTGTCCTTTCGCAACAAGTTGTTTCTACTAAATAAATCTCACAGATTACGCTTCAATTGATAATGGTGTTCTTTTTTTAATTTCCGCCAGTGTATGTACATGAGTATTTAAAGGCAAGGTTACAATAGCTACCTAGTAACAGAGGCAAACAATCTTCACTTGAAGAAACACAAGAAAAATTTAAATTTAAAATAAAAACAAGGTGGTTCATTAATTTGTAACAAGAAAAACTGTAATTAGGGTTGGGTTGTTTTACCTCTGAACGGCACTTTTTTGCACACCATGGGCTAAATGGCCAGGTCACATGGACCCCGAAGGCTCAGAGAAGGTTGGGGGAGGGGACCCACTGGAACAGCTGTTGGGAGACAGATGGTAGCCTCCCGTCAAGGCCATCCAGCGTGTTCTTTAACGTGCACGGGGTATGGCTCTCCCGCACACGGGGTCACGGCTTAACGTCCCATCCGACGGACGGCGGCCTTTCCAAGCCCATCGGTGTCTCCTACTGACCGTGGGCAGGGCGGGGAATTTTGCGGAGATAAATCTCAACGCTGACCCAGCTGGGACTCGAACCTGGGAACTACAGATTACGAGCCTGGCGCGCTACCGACTGAGCCACCTCCGCCCCACTGTAATTAGGATAAAACTGAAAAACTCTTTTGTAGTTCCCAAGAAGAATATTGTCTTTTGTTCCTTCAGATCTTCTACTGTGTCATATAAACTGACATGCTCCTGTCAGACCTCTGTGGCAAGCAGCTGCTTGAGGGGGTATTTATTTTTTATTTATATTTGAAGGCATTATCATATAATTTCTCAAGAATTTTACCTTTATAATTGACAGTCTTCTTAAGGATTTTGTAGGAAGATGTAATTTCCCATTCTGAGCGCGCATTTTTGGGATCAACAATAAATTTAAGCATGTCGTTTATTTCAATGACAATTTCATCTTGTAAAAGTAAGAAATCTGGATTTTAAAGAAAATCGGATATTTTTTTAGTGAACAAGTCGCGATTTCATTTGCAGATCTTGTAGTAGAATTTAAAGTTCCCCTGATATTTTTATGTAGTTAAGTTACTTATGAATGATGACTCTTTCCTTTTATTGAGATTTGAATGAGAGATTAGTTGAGAGTCCTTGAATGATTTACAATCTTCAAAAGAATCTTCGGTACTTTTCGGTTATCTCCGGTCACAATTTCTTGGCGGCTTTTTTGGCAACCAAAGATGTTTTCAAGGCCCTCATTGATTTCAACAATTACCTGACTGCCCATTATAAAAAAATTATTTTGCACATTGGAAATTATAGGTTCCAATTTAGGCTACATCCTTTCCCAGTTAACGGGCTTCAGACCGATTCAGATTACCAAGTAAATCGCCTACCACGTTATTAAAAAATAATTTTATTATCTTCTGGGACTTTTTTTTTATAATGGGCAGTCAGATAATTGTGGAAATCAATGAGGGCCTTGAAAACATCTTTTGTCGCCAAAAAAGTACCGAATCTTCTACACTGGAAATCAATTGAAGAATTAAATTCTGCATGCTAGATATTTTCTTGATTTTCTTTCCTCTCTTTGGAGAAATTTAGCACGTTGATTCATTATGTGTCCTTCTTATTTACACCAATGACATAATTTTATAACATTGGGTTGGGTTGTTTTACCTCTGAGCGGCACTTTTTTGCACACCATGGGCTAAATGGCCAGGTCACATGGACCCCGAAGGCTCAGAGAAGGTTGGGGTAGGAGACCCACTGGAACAGCTGTTGGAAGACAGATGGTAGCCTCCCGTCAAGGCCATCCAGCGTGTTCTTTAACGTGCACAGGGTATGGCTTAACGTCCCATCCGACGGACGGCGGCCTTTCAAAGCCCATCGATGTCCCCTTACTGACCGTGGGCAGGGCGGGGAATTTTTGCGGAGATAAATCTCAACGCTGATCCAGCTGGGACTCGAACCTGGGAACTACAGATTACGAGCCTGGCGCGCTACCGATTGAGCCACCCCCGCCCCTTATAACAACATTGTACAAGTTGGTAGCAGTGTATGAAGAAATATCGAGAAAATTAAAAATATGTTGTTCGAGTTCCTGTTTAATGATTCTACTTCCAATCTTAGCATTATTAATACTAAGTTACAGAATTCATCTTGAATGTCAATAACTTTTCGTTAGTGACAGAGTTGAAGCAATTTCTTTGTTTCGAACAAAAATGGGAGTTTAAGAACTTTTATAGTTTTAATGATTTTACTGATTCAATGATGTATAATGGATGATAATTTAGGGTTCTTTCCAGTTAGCTAAAAAGTGCACTGTTTTCATTGTTGACTCAAAACGTTGAGTTAGAATCAAATTATTGGATGATAATGCATATCTTCTTCCTTGCAATGAAGGCATTTTTCGTTACTGATCTTTCCCATACATGAGGCAATGGTTTTCTATCCGACGGCTAGCAGCCTTTCCAAGCCCATCGGTTTTCCCCTACTAACTGTGGGAAGGACGGGGGGTTTGCAGAGATAAATCTCAACACTGACCCAGCTGGGACTCTAGTCTCCGAATGCATATTTATTATTTGTTTTTGCATAAAATATCTCTAAGTATCCATGAATAGTGTTTTTCTTATTAATATTTTAAACTGATGTAAAAAAATTTGGAATTTTTAATATTTGTTTTCTTTTATTGACAATTTTGCAAGTTTGTCTAGTTTCATCATGCTGTATGTTGCATTGAGAAAGTATCCATTGAACTATGTTCTTATTTCGATTTTACTTAAAGATGGTAATTAAAGAAATCTTTCATAAATTTAAACATCGTGATTTATATTAAAGAATAAAATTACTTTAACTTAGTCAGTAAATTTTGCATCATTTTTCATATAGGGCTACTGGTCTCTCATAATTTTACAAATAGGCGTGCTAAAATATAAAAAAATAAATAAATACCCCCTCAAGCAGCTGCTTGCCACAGAGGTCTAACAAGGAGCATGTTAATTTATATAATAAACATTAATACCAACACTTACTGAACGTAAGTGTTGACGTTGTCATCTAAATTAAAATTTCTCTCTCTATTATATATAGACTGTGATATAGATTATAGATATGTGATTTTCAGTTACTTCACAGAGTCCATCATTTAGAATGTGAGCAAAAAATGTTATGTTTATTGTATTCTGTTCCTGAATTACTGTCTTTAACTTTTCAATGGAATACCTATATTCTTTAAGAAAATAGCTGTATATATAAATATAATCGACATATACACTGAAGAGCCAAAACAATATGATGATGGTCCTCCAAGTGTCACCAAAACAGCTCTTACCCAGCAAGGCATGGATGCTACAAGATTCCTAAAAGTGTCTTGGGGTATTTAGTACCAACACATTACCAGCAAATCCTTTAACTCTTGTAAGTTACGTGGTTGAGCTACTGCAGATCGGAGATATGCTGTTTCAACACAAACCACAGATGCTTGATTGGAATGATGTCTGGGGAATTTGGAGCCAAGGCAATACCTGGAAGTCTTCCTCATGTCCGCGAACCATTCTCGAACAATCTGGGCAATGTGACATGGAGCATTAGCTTGCTGAAAGAAGGCACTATTAGCAGGATATATCGTTGCCATGAAAGGATGTACCTGGTCTGCAATGATATTAAGGTAGATGGTATAAGTCCTAGTTTTCTGCACATGAATGGCTGAACCCAGGGTTTCCCAGCAGAACATTGCCCAAAGTATTACACTTCCACCACCGGTTTGTTCTTGTCCCACAGTGCATCCTAATGCCAACACTTCCCCAAGTAAATGATGCACCCATACCTGGCTGTCCACATGGTGAAACAGGAAATGAGATTCATCAGACAACCTTCTTCCATCATTCAAGGTCCAGTTTTGATGCTCGCATGCCAATTGTAGGCACTTTGGACAGTGAACTGAGGTTAGCATGGGCACTCGGAGTGGCCTGCAGCTATGCAGCCCCACTTTCAGCAAGGTTTCAATGTACTGTGTGTGTGACACATTACTCCTGTCACCAACATTCAAATTATGGGCGAGTTGCACTACAGTATCCCTTCTGTTGGCTCGTACCACATGGTATAATTTTCGCTCACCTCTAGCATCGATGAGCTGTGGTCTGACACCTTCCGAGGAGGGAAAAACCATGAACCTTGCCAGTGGTTCATGGTTTTTCCCTCCTCAGACCACTTTTTGAAGGTACTAACCATGGCGACCGTGAGCACCCCACAAGCCTTGCTGTCTCGGAAATGCTCTGACCCAGTCGTCTGGCCATTACAATTTGACCTTTGTCAAACTCGCTTAAGTCCACTGCCTTTCCCATCTGAAGAACAATAACACTGATTAACAGAGCTCAGTATCAGGTGTTATTTAATAGTTTCAGACCTTCACATGTGCTGTCATTTACCTGCAGTTGCTTCGATTTGCATAAAGGCGTGCCGGTCATAACGTTTTGGCTCTTCGATGTATATATATATATATTGAACTTTTTTAAAAAAACAACTTGTTATTTTAATCTAATCACATATTAAAAAAATCGCTGGCATTCCTGCTGAGCAACAACCCTTTATCCTACAAATGTTTCCATATTTATATTATTTCAGCATTAATTTCTTAATACTTTGGATTTTACCTGTCCATCTGGTCTCTTGCAAACCTAGAATTTCCAAGCCATTAGAATTATTATTGTATGAGGGCATTAAGAGAACAATCTCCATTTATAAGTCCTCATGTTCTACTTAGCTGTGAAAAGAAAATGGCTAATAGATTTGTTGAAAAACTATTGGAGATTTCTCAAAAAAATTTAAATTTTCTTTGTAGTGGTATCTTAGCTTTTATTATAAGTGTAAAAACTGAAGAATTACTTTAAATGCAGAATATGAATGGATAGCTGTTTATTATTGGATGTAATCTACTCTTATGATTATTTTTTGCAATTAGGTTTTGAATTATGATAAAGTTTCTGAAACTAATCCTGTATCACAAGTGTTTTCATATTCTCTTCTTCAATAAGCCTGTTTACAACTTTAGCACACAAATAAACAATTAATGTATTTGACTACCTTGTTTTAAAAATGCTGTATTCTGTATCTTAAAAGGGTGGTATGGCAAGAATGAGTAACCATGAAAACAAAAAAAAGTTTTAATCCTTTTAAAATCTGGCAAGTCATTAACAATTATATAACACTGAAAATACAAGTATGAAACTTATTCTTTTTTGAGAAAAGACCGATGATTGACAGAACAATAACAAAATCAAGCAACATACACAAAACTTTTATAAAAGCCCACACTCAACAGAAATTTATAATTTTTTTCTCTTTCTGTTTGTCTTTTTTTAATTACCTTCATCTCAACTCTATTAAGCATGCCTATAATCAGTATAATACAAAATTAAATATGGTAAACTTGTAAAAAATAAAATTTTATTAGGTAACTGAAATATATTAATTTCATATATAGATTGTTGTAATTTTCTCGCTGAACAGAGATCTCAAATTGTTATTATATTAGTACTAAACAAATTGCATTTAAATAATTTATCATGATTATGTGTGGTTGTTTGAAATACAAAAATATTTACATATAACTAAAGTACTTAATTCAAGTTCTAACTAGATAATTCAGTCTATTCCTTAGGTGAATATTATTGATTACATATAATTCAGTGTCTACAATTCCATGATTTCAATGTGGATTTGTTTTTTAAAACCAATTCTACTTGTCTGATGTATTTGAGTGCACTTAGTTCAGAGGGGTGCTGGTTTATTAATTAATTAGTCAGGGTTCTAATTGAGTGTTTATAGCGTTAGTTTTTCAATTTACATGAAGGGGTTAAATTGGCAGCTCCTGGTTTTTCAGGGCATGGTAACAGGTTTCAAGTTTTTAAATAATTGTAGTTTCTGCAAAGGTGGTTGCTGGTTTTTATTTTTGCCATCTGTCATCTGTTGTATGGCTAATGATGGAAGCATGCTCTGCAGTAGTTTGTTTTTTGTCTGCTACAGAGTTCCGGCATTGAGTTTACATTTCATTAATAAAAGTTGTTAGGAGTTTATTCACATTACTTTTTTTTAGTGCATTTAGTGTTCCCATGATCTTTTGGTGGATTTTATTGTGATTGTGATAGATACCTATTACAATCACCTCAAACACTAAACAATTATGAATGAGACATTATAGCCCCTAGAGGAGGCATATACAAAATTAAAATTGATGACCCTGACCATCTTTTACAATCCAAAGATAGTTATTTTGGCAGAACGAATTAATGTAATGTAGGTATCTTAAGGTTATATGATTGTAGTATATGCTAGACTGTGTGTGTAAAATTAGGTATGTAAGGTAAGGCTGTGGTGTACTGAGAGGAGGGTTTATTCTGATAGGGTAGACGGACTACTACTATATTGGAAAAACCATACGTGCACTAAAGGGAGGTTCACAGAGCATGAAACAGATATCAGCCAAAACAAGCTAATGAGTGCCACTGATGAGATGGCAATATAACACATAGCAACCATAGACTGGGAGCTCACCACACTGCTAGCACATGCATCCACTTACTATGGAACCATTGCCCATGAGGCTATTGAAATAATGACTTCCCCTGTCCCACCTGCAACCCAGACACTACAATCACCCTTCATGGCATGTGGAAGAAGCTCTAAACAGCCCTAATGTCACCAGTATCCACTTCACTGAAAAACACTGTCTTTGATCTGAAAAACTTCTGAATTTTACCCCCAAAATTTTTAACTTCAAAATAGTTTGAAGGGTAAATTAAAAACAATTATTGCTCAATGATAGAATTTTAATTAGTTTCTGAGCAAAGTTTTTTAAATTGTGGTTTTAAAAAACAAATCCACATTGAAATTGTGGAATTTAAAGTGAAATTGTAGACATTCAGTTATATTCAATTGAATATAGCATTGTGTTTTAAGATCCTGATTAAATATTATTGATTTCACTGCATTCTAGTCCTTTAAAGGCTTATTAAGTTATGCTCTACTTTGCCAAGACATAAAAGCATATACAGTTGACTCTTGTTATATGCAGGGGTTTTGTTCTTAAAAATTGCAGCTAATATGCAAAAGAGGATATTTATGCAAGTAGTAGTGAATGTTGCATTCCCAAACATGCATAAATTTGGCCTTTTAAAATGAAACTGATCTTTAATACAGCTATTTTTTCACACATATTACAACAGAAGTGATAAATAATTATATAAAAACATCAAAATAGTACTCTTAATTCGAAAGTATAATCAGCTGGGTTATATCTGCTAGATAACTCGAGTAATGCAGGCAGCAGGATGTTCCACAAGAATTTTTTTTAGGTTTGGCAGGATTCCAACTGAAATTGTAGGTGAAATGGAAGCTAAAGTGGAGACTGAAGCTAATTTTTCAAGTCAATTAGAACCTCTCGATAGAAATTTCAATTGCAGTCTTAAACTACTGATTGTAGAGATCCCTATAGTATTTCAGGGCATATTCAATCTTGCTTCTCACATCTTGAAATCTCTCACTGAAGTTTTTGTTTATATAAAAAAAAAACAAAAACCAAAGGGACCATGGTGCTGTCAACAAACTTGAATGAGTGAAATAAAACCATGTATACATGGATAATGAAAGTGCATATAATGAGAGTCAACTGTACTGCAGAATAGCCTGGTTTAAATATAAAAAGGGCATTTAACAATAAAATCATAATGTTGGACCTAAGTTCAACATTAGGATTTGTTGAACTAACAAGTTCAACAAATAACTCTGCATCAAGTATTTACCAAATAAAACTTAATTACAATCAAACATCATGATGAAATTGTAGTGCTTATTGAACAGTTCCACATTGTTCTTTCATAAATTAAAAAAATCTATAAAGGAAGCATTTATATTGTAACAAAGAAATTAATATTAAACAACCACACTGAAATGATGACCCACAGTGATGTACCCCACAGGTTCATAGCTAGTTTTGCAGCATGAGTTGATACAGTTATCCAGCTCCAAGGGAATATGTTATGTGTAACTTCATGACCAACATAAAGAAGGATTGCATTCATCCCTAAAAATTATTCATATCAGGTTAATTTCATATCGTACACAATTACCAAATTTCACTTATAAATTATTTGCGAAAAATGTAGTTCTGAATATGCAGAAATAAAACATTTGAGATATAAAAATTGTTCTAGTGAAACATGACAGCATATTTTTCTCATTATTAATAAAAAACAACAACACAAGATATGCTTAAACACTTATTTCAGCATTGCAAGAGCATGTACATTTCCTAAGGAATGCAGGTGGTTTTGCTTGAACTATTCTATCACTACACCACGAGTTGTAGCAAAGGATTATGGTTGGTTGGGAAGGAGAGAATATATATTTTCTAATTCATAATCACATTTTGAAAAACTCCGAAAACAGATAATTTTCAAACGAAATGTAAAAATTTTGCCAATTCAATTTTAAAAAAGAAGCTATTTTCAAAATAAAAATTCAAAGTTTGTTAACTCAGAAAATATATTTTCCGACTTAAAAGTAAAATTCTGCCAAAAAAAATTGTATATTTTTTTAAAGAGTTTATAACTCAGAAAATAAAACACTACTCACACAAAAACATTTTATTGAAATTTAAATATCACAATAAAAAAATTTAAATTCTCACTCTGATTTTTCCAACTTATCTCAACTTGACCACTTCCAATGTTCCTTGGGAAAGGATTCTCCCTCCCTAATGTTATAACCCAAATGTATCCTTGTCAATGAGGTATAAATAATAAAATGATGACATTTCACAGCCTCTTTAAAGGGCCACAAATGTGAAACAATGGAAAAAATATAGGAAGATACAGTGAGAAAAGGTTCAATACTGCAGCACCCCCCCTGAATATCATTCCTAGCTCTAGCCATGTGTGGTTGTGCACTGTTGTGAAATGAACCAGTACTTGTACAAATGCTCCAGTGCTTTCTAATATTCCAATTCAATCGTTCACAAACAGTGCTGTTACATTTAAATTCATCTAAAACTTACTGTATCCCAAGTTGTGAGGAGTGCAAAAGGTTATATAACACGGTGTATATATCATTAGTTATTAACCACTAATTATCTAATTTCAACTCACATTTAAATCTTTATAATTATCACATAGCCTAAGATATATCCTTTGTAAAGTAACTCAAAAGTATACTAGACTAGTAATGCAAAACTAATTACCAATATTTGGTGGCTGGTACATCTGCTTTAGAGTTCTCATGGAGAAGCTGAATGCTTTCAGTGGATGTTACACTGCATAGTTGTTGTTATTTAATAGTCCTTAGCTACCAGTCCTTTGGAAAAGCACATAAGTATATTGATGTTATAGTTGACATAAACTCGAAGTTTTCTTCATATGCATGCTGATAAAAGTTCAATGCGATGTTTTTGCTGCTGATGTCTTCTGCTAGATGTTGTAGCATATATATTGAAGTTTCGATATGACGATTTTACTCTACATAGTTTGATGTTACTATAAATTGACTGTTTGTCCTTTGCTGTACTTTGCGTGGCCACCAATTACCACTTTTACCGATGTTTGGTTTTTACAGCTCTTTCTTGGAGTATTGCCTTTGACACTTCATACATTTCATCTAATTCTTAGACGTTAAGTTGAAATGAAGACTTTAACTTTCACTGTATACTTATGATGTTATATTTCCATGTTGAATTTAAGTTCTTATATCCTTGTGCTATAACTTGTACATAGTTTTTTAGGAAACTCTATTGCACATTCCTTAAATCTTAAGATTAAACTTATAAAGATAAACATTTAAAATTGTCAAACTACCAACGCGTTTCATCGTATCTCTGACTTACGTTGTCATCAGGCTCTGTATGTGTCAAGCTTTAGATGAATATAAATGTAACAGCACTATTCATGAATGATTAAATTGAAATAAGTTAGCTGTGTTCATCTTTATTTAAAAATTTCCAATATTTTATGCAGGGACACCCCTAATGAGGCGAAATGCCTGAGGCAAGTCACTCTCTGCAGGGGCCACCAAACATTTACCATACTCTTCTTCCATTATGCGAAATCACAAGGTAAAGAGCAGTCGTTCTGTTTGCCTCTGCCCTAGGTATGATACTGATAGTGGTTCCATGTGCCATGAAAATTATGAATAGAAATCTTAGAGATCAAAGAAAAATGTCAGCAAGACCTTGCTAATACTAGATTTCTAATATAGTGGTGGTGGTGGGGACCCGATATATTCACTACATGCACATCTTCTTCCTTTCTAGGTACTGTACCTGGAGCACTGTCATAAAACACTGCCAAAAGTGGAACCCTTGATACATGTGAAAATGGCATGGCAGCAACTCATAGCTCCTAATGCCACCTTATCCAGGCTCCTAACAAAATAAATTCTTTAAGTCATATGTCAACAATTTGGGCATCCACAATGCAAATACTTTCCTATAATGTTGCACAAACACCAGCACTAGCATTCGCCTCTCTCACTATTCTCCAGATATGTAGAATGACACAGACTAATTAATTTTTGAAAGTTAGTTGCTTGAGGTGTAACAGCACACTAGCAACTAAGGCCCCATCCAAAGAATATTAAAAAAATTATTCAACTGAACTTAAAAAGGCAAGTGCACAAATAAGAAAAAAAAAATTACAATAGTAGAAAACAGCCATGGGTATAAAGAAAACATATGAGAAAACAAGAGTGATAAATATACAGACACTGAAATTTTAAATTGACTAAGATATCTATAAGGCTAATGCAAAAGTAATGGAATAATATGTGACATATAAGAGTAATCATCCCCATGATTAACCAATGTGTTATTTAATCAAGACTATAATTACCATTAGTAGATATGACCAACAATCTACAAGTTTGTAGATGCCATTCCTGTAGAAACCCTTGTCCTTCATAGCAATGAAATTGGCAGTGCACTCTTTCATCTCATTGTCATTCTGAAACTTTCTATCAGAAATGAAATTATTCAGGGATCAGAACAGATGGAAAGCCCAATTCTTGCATCTGTAATGCAGCATGGGGCCTTGCATTGTCCTGGTGGAACATGACATCTTTTCTATTTACCAATGCTAGGCATTTGGTTGTTAGTGTTGCACTTAAGCAGTCCAACTGCTCACAGCAGTTGGACTGCTTAAGCTGAGTTCATGATGATGCACAAAAATGATGATGCAAATTTTTTTTTGCTGAGTTGATGATTTGGGAAGGTTTAAAAGTTCATAGCAGATGATACCCCTGCAATTCCACCAACAGAACATCACCATAAAAGAATGCAGTTTAGGTTTTGCCTTGCCTGGAATGATTCTTCATGATTTTTTATGGACAACATTATCATAAATGATTCACTTTTCATCCCCTGTAATTATTCTATCAAGGAAACCATTGGTCTTTTGCCTAGTGTGCAATGAAACACATGCTGTACTGCAAGCTACCATTTTCTGCTGTGACAAGTGATGTGGGACCCAGCTTCTGCAGATGTCAAATGACAGAGAACTAATTGGTATTCAGTAGCTGTGCCAATTCCCTAAATATCCGACATTGGAAGTCCATTCAGCAGTGCCTTTTAATGGTCATCACTCAACTTCACACCCGGTCACCTTGAGGTTCATTTCTGAACTGAAAGTCACCTGACCAGAACTTGCATATAACAGGTACTTTTAGAAATGATTTGCACCCATAAGCTTTGCACAGTTTAAGCAAATACTCTTGGACACTGACACCACTCCCAATTTGTACAGCATGATGGAATGAATCCACACATCTTGTGTCGCCATTGTGAAATACCTTTTGCCACTTGTACAGACCAAATGTAGGTACAGAACATAAGATACTGGAACTATGCATGCACTGTCTTTTGAATTGTGTACAAGACCACTGAACATTTCCTGACATCAACAAATGTGTAGTTCATGTTTTTTCCCATTACTTTTGAATTAACCCAATATTATAAAAAATAATAAAAACAGGTGACAAAAGAGAATGATTGAATAAAAAAATGACTGGTTGTAAGGAGTTTGGATGGCAAATGATTAGAGTGAAGAATAATTTATATTTTAGATTAAAAACAAAAGAAATGTGTTCAATTGCATATAGATTAGTCATCTGCTGAAGAAGAAAAGAATCATTAAATAACCATGACTCTGTAGAGTTGAGCATGCAAACATCCTCATATTTCCTGCAAATGTCTGACAGCAAGCTTGGTTTACAACAATTGTTATTATTCTGTTCCAACCAAGATATCTGCCATTGTACCTGGAGCACTGTCATAAAACACTGCCAAAAGTCCACACATGGAACCAAAAGTGGAACCCCTGATACTTGTGAAAATGGCATGGCAGCAACTCATAGTTCCTAATGCCACCTTATCCAGGCTCCTAACAAAATAGGATTGATGCAAGTAGTTGTCAAATGGTAGTTTCTGATGTCTCTTGGACAGCACAGAATGGGACCTAAATCTTTGCAAGTGCCTTATTATTAATATCACAGAACACTTGAGTAGATATTTGGTAAATTAATGATCCTTCCTCTAAAGTAACTGCTACTGCCCTTAACCACTGCTCTTTTAAGATAATGTTAACAATAAACACTTTGCATTATGTAAATTATTACTTATTTTGAATGGTTGCGCCCTTGAATAAGTGTCTCAGCATGAAATGTCTAACATGAAAAGTTCCAAAATATGTTATTTTTAAACTGCCAGATAGCTGGTAATTCAGGTACTAGGCAATAAATCTTGCCAAAAAAATTGGTTGTTTTTTTATTAGAATGAGCATAAGATCAGAAAAAACAACAACGATTGTCCAAAAATAATGTAATCAAATAATACTAAATATATTTCTGCTCAAGAGAAAAAAAATAAGTCAAATACAATTTCATAAAACATGTTATTTGTAACATATGTTTTATTTAATAAAACACTGTTTGAGTATAAACTCACGAAAAATAATTCCTTCTACAAACAATTCATATACTGACTTCCACAAACTAAACATCAACTATTCCTCCACTCCTCCACTCTACACAAACTCTCTTAACTACTTAGCCTCACACTGGCTTAAGTGCAAATGTGGCACGTGTCCAACATCACTCCTGTAAGCCACATTTGCATATGTGATCGTGCGTTGATGATGATACAAGCAGTTGTGACTTTGATGTCAGTGATTAGTGACCATCAATCAAAAGGAGTTGTAAAATTGGTGATGGACTGAGAGACAGTGATTGACTGAGAGAAGTGATGGTTCAAAGAAATTAAAAAAGCTGAAAAATAATAATTATAACCTAAATTAAACTGGTTATGGAGTGTAAAAGCGAATGGTGAACCATCACAAACAGATACTGATGATGCATGGCATGAGAAAACAGAAGAATAAGGATTGCTGTTGTAACCTTTTAAGAATCTATGGAGTGGAAAAATAGAAGTATACACTTAAAGACTAAAATTACTCTATAAAACAGTTGTCCTTTCTAAAGTTAGTTATAGTAGTGAAACACAGACTCTTTCAAAACTAGATAGCAGGAAACTTAATGCCCTGATTCTAGATGCTTACACAGTGACTTGGACACTAAGTGGTTTGACTTTGTAAGTAATGATGAGGTTAGGCAAAAGAGTCGGCAACTTCCTTTAAGCAGCATAAAGACAGAATAAAAAATGTATTTTTTTTGCATGGAAAAATTCCATGAAAAATCAGTGAATGATTTGGCAATCAATGAGTGACATGGCAACTCAAAATTCTAAAAGATCCCACTCACTGCAACTCAATGATTATATCAACAGACAGACTTGCTTAGAAAAGCAGTGTTTATCTCTTCTACAGGTCTTCTCCCACAGCAAGGCAAGATCTATGACAGAAAATACCCTGGTTAGGGGATTGTGGTTTCAGTGGCAACTCCCTCAAGGTGACATACAGTCTCCGTACTGCGGTGCACCGGGATTGTCATGCATTATTACGTTGTCCACTTCACAGTTTATGAAACTGATTTTTTTTTATGATTTATTTTCACTTTCAAAATAAACAGAAAAAAAAATAAGATCTACTGTAATTTGTAAAAACAGCAGAACATGCAAATTTGTAAATTGAGTTTTGCTATTTAAAATACTGAAAGCAAAAAATTTCTTACCAGAATAATAAAAAGGAGATCCTGTCCACCAGTTTTTTACATCAATAAAATAATAGCACAAGGAGATCAAAAGGAAAGCTAAGCTGCCAGTTGCAAATATAAACGACACAGACCTGTTAATAACATAAATCACATTAGTAGAAACAATCAATATTTAACACATATTTACAAAAAAATTGAAAAAGTAAATTAGAATTAAATCATTCTTTAAATATAATTCTAAAAAAATTGCACTGATACATAGCATGTTATAAAAACAATTGCTGTATTCTTTGACAGTTCTAATAACATATTCCTTAAATATACATAGAATACTGCTGAGTATATTACAAACTTGATAATAAGAATTTTAATATTTTTTTTACTATAAACTGGGTATTTGGTAAAAAAAAATCCAGGGTTTCCCAAATCCAGGATTGTGACCAAAACTTGGGTCATAAAAAGCTCTTGGTCCTAAAGAAACATTTCAGTAGCAAGGTGAATTTGAATTTGAATTTTGGGTCATGACCAAAAAAGGTTTGAGAAACTGCCCTCGTAACAATATGCATCTCACAAAGCATTGGTTCTAAATATAACAAGTAACGTTGGAGCTACTATTCTCATGAAAAGTAACTTCTAATTCCAATGTCTATTAAGCAAGAATTAAGGTAAAGTTTGTATGTCATACATCCCCAATAAAGTCCAAATCAAGAGACTTGATAGGCCACCTCAGACAGGTTATATATTAACTTAAAGTTAATTAATTGGCTGGCAAGTTGAGTTGTGCAATCATTATTATCCATGATATGAATTTGGAACAAGCTATTAAGTCAACTATAGAGCAGCTGGGTTGCTTTACCTCAGAACAGCACTTTTTTTTTGCACACGAGCTAAATGACCAGGTCATAAAGACCCTGAGAGTTCAGAGAAGGTTTGGGGGGAAGGGACCCACTAGACAGCCATTTGGAGACAGATCGTAGCCTCTCATGAAGGCCATCCAGTGTGTTCTTTGATGTGCACAGGGCCATGGCTTAAAGTCCCATCTGACAGACAGTGGCCTTTTCAAGATCATTGGTGTCCCTTACTGACTAAGGGCAGGGAGTTTTGCAGAGATAAATCTCAACACTGGCCCAATGGACTCAATCCTAGGAACTGCAGATTACAAGCCTGACCAACCAAGCTACCCCCTATAGAGTTTAGAGCAATAGTTATAGTAGAAGTATAAAGGGGTGCATGTAGTGGTCTATAATTTAATCACTGGTATGTTGTTAACATACTTGGGCTGTTTGAGAAGAATACTTTTCATATTAAACATTAGAAATTATTGGTAGATATCATTACTTTTTAAAAAGAAATGTTATATTTAACTGCCAATGAAATATAATTAAACTAAAAAACAAACAAACCAGATGGACCTTTAATTATATAATTAATTATATACATTATATAATATTCAGGTTCAGTTGTTTCAGCTATGGCTAGCACTTTTTTTTTACATAATGGGTATAACACTCCCAATCATCAATCAGTCAAATGCCATATAGCTTAAATTTCATGTGCCAGGTAATAAACTAATTGCAGAAATTAGGGTTCAACTTGAACTTATGAGTGTAGAATTTCAATTTAATGTAACTGTCCAACAATAATCACACATAAACTAAACATAAAATTACATTCTAGTTAACTTGTTAAACTGCTCAAGAAGAAAAAAATTCTGAATGCAAATTCAATATAATAAAACTTTTTATTAAATTCTGAACTCATCAAAAACAGTTCATGTGTTTACTCAAATGCTCACTAATCAAATAAATGTTAGTGCTAGCCTAATAATGCTAGGCCTAACAAATCTATGCTCCTCGGAGCTCTACTAAACTAACTGCTTCTCTTTAAGACACCATTTGCATACGTGCTCTAAGCAAGGCACATTTGAATAACATTGTTATATTGATACACAGATACATTGTTAATGGTGGGTTAACAACTCTGCCACATCACTCAAAATAAAGAGCATGCAAATATTTATGATATGCACGGCCAAGGCTATAATAAAGTGCTACTGTGAAAGTAAAAAAAGTCTCAAAAAAAGAAAAATTATGCATATATCCCAGAACCTTCTTTGTCCCTTTACTATACATAGCTTCTGGCTATGTATAGTAAAGGTATGCTGTTGAAAAATGCTGTTGAAATATTTTATTCTACAACAAAAACTACAGCAGAGCTTCACAGTGCAGTAATTAAAATTAAATTAGTATCTTTAATACTCTATGACACTGTTAAACGTTTTAAAGCACTTCAACAAAAGTTCTATACTACCTAGTATTAAAAGAAATGAATGAGATTTTACGTACCGTAGAAAATGGTGAAGGAACCAAGATGACAGTTGATAGTCAGTGAGAAGTTCATTTTTCAAAGTTCTTGCCAGCAAGTGATGAGTCACAGCAAAATTTCAGAAGGTGTCTGAAATGTGTCATGATGATTTTTTTCTTCTGATTGGAGTTTTGTGATTGCAGTAACGTCAATAATACTCACTATCAACTGTCATTTCTGAAGTTCCTCTCACTACCTATTCTCTATGGTACATAAAATCTCATTCATTACCTTTGACACTAGGTAGCATAGACTTTTGTTGAAGTGCTTTAAAACATTTAACAGTGTCATAGAGTATTAAAGATATTAATTTAATTTTATTCTACAAGTAATTTTTTTCATCACCTACTTATCATTGACAAAAATAAAAGCAATTACCAACTTGTGCAGCTCCTTTTTGATACTATGGAAAGCAAGGCAAAAACTATTAAACTACTATGGTATAATCTCAGAGAAACAAACACTGAATTGTTGACAGATGCAAGAAGTGATATAAATAGTATACATCAAGCACTTTAACTACTATTCAAAATCAAATGTTCAGACTCATTTGTTCTTCAGTAGTGAGATACAATAGTCTGTCAGAGTAAACGTAGTATTTAAGTTTTACAGAAATCTTATGAAAAATTAAAAATGCAATCGAGCTTCTGGAAAACATACAAATATTTGGAAAGGAGTACTAAATTAAAATAATGTTTTCTCCTCCCACTTGACCAAAATCCTGTGGATGAATTAGTGACATCCAACCACTGATGTGTGGCATTTGGAATATGTTTGAAAATCCAAAATAAAGAACATGATAGAAACAGTTGAAGGATCAAATAATCACATAAGCCCATCTTCTATGACACAGCCTAGAACATCTTGACAGCATCTTATAACTAATAAAATCATGGCATCGATTCAACTCAGTAAAAGTAGAACAAAGAAAATTTCAACATACATTAGCTGCAATTAAGTTAAAGCTTTGAGCATTTCTTAATAATGAAGATAGCTTTTATGCCAAATGTTAGTATTTTTCATTTAGTAATGAAACTGATTGGTAAAAGTTTTAAAAAAATTTCCCATTGCCAGTTTTTGTTCCCATTGTGAAACCAGATTTCGGCCATGAAGTAACAAAAACAAAACCATTTACAATAAAGCAGCAGTAAAAATATTAAGCGCTGGCAAATTTTTCCAAGCTTACCAGAGATTTTTCCTACATCCACCCAGCTTACTTTAGGAATGAGGATGTAATTTAAGTTTAGAATATAAGTTATGTTTTTGAAAAATTAACTAGGGCTTTGGTCACTTCAGTAGATCTTTATTATTCTCTTCAACCCTATATTGCCAACTTTATCATACACAATCACATCAATATGGTCATAATCTCAACCCCCCCCCCCCTATATATTCATCAGAATTAGCAACTTTTTCACTTATTTTAAAAAAATTTCATTTCCAAGCTCCAATGGAAAGAATATTACTTATACCAAGCAACTGCAAAACTATTTTTTTTTGATTTGCAAAAAAATTCTTTTCCTACATATTTCTGATACTTTTTTTAAAAATAATAGAAATAAATTTTTAAGTTTTGATATAAACTAGTTATTTTTTAAATTTAAATTAAAACATAATTACACCACGTAAACAGAATATAGAATAGCAGAAACTGACTTCAGTAAGAAATGAGGATTCAACCAAATATTAAGCCAGTGTGAAAAGTTCAGTCAACCTTGGACAACAAAGGACCTTGGTAAGTGCCACTTACCCTGTCACTTAAACTAAGAGAGAGAGTTAACCACACTGGTGCATAAAATAAGATCCTACTCAAATCTGGGAAACAGTGTGATGAATTCTTCACACTTGCTTAATGTTTGATTAAATAAAATATTTTCTAGACTGAATACTTTACCATAGATTTTTATTAACTGGAATCCACCCATCATTTTTGGATGCTTTACACAATATCATGGCCAAAACACCCTGTAAAATATCAATTGTTAATACAAAATTATAAATTATAGAAAATAAGAAACACTATGTATTTATGAAAACAATATTTACTAAAAATTAATAGTGAAATCTCATTAGTTAATCTAAAAGACTAGAGCTGCAATAGACAGTTGTAAAAATATAATTAATAAATTATAATTTTGTTAGTTTCAAGTTTATTTTTATAATAAATTTACTTTTGTTTTCTAATTTAAGTATTAACTGTACTTAATTTTTTGCAATTACTTATATATAAAATATCTTTAACATTGTATTTAATATATGATTTATTTTTTTTTATTGATTAATTCTTAAAAGGCTTTCACTTATTCAATTTTTTAGAAAATTTTCACAATTTAGGCTAATTTTTTTCTTTTAAATGTATTCTATTCTTAAGCAACATTTCTTTAAAATAAACTATAAAATGACATATTTTCTACTATATTGTTCCAAATTCCAATCTGTTTACAAAACTGATTTATTAATATTATTGTCATTGTATAAGAAGTTTTTTGCTTTCTTAAATTCATAATTTTCAAAACTATAAAACTTTTTATATAAATTTAGATTTATTCTGCAATAATGATTTTATTTCTCAAAATTATTGAGTCTGTTAGCTTTTTTTAATATTAATTTACTATTAACATGATCTGGTATTTATTACTTCTATTGAGATTCTGGTATTTATTACTTTTTACCTTGTAGTGTTCTAGTGAGTCCATAAAAATTCATTTCTGTCAGTAGTGTTAAATAACTATCTGTACTATATTCTCCTAATTTTTTGTGTTTATATTACAATCACCAATTAAATTTAATTTATATCTTTTATTGTATTTTCTAGCCATTTTCAAAACATTTTATAGAATATATTTATATTACTACTTGGTGATCCATAAGACTGCATAATATATAATATTTTAACAATCTTTTATTATTTTTAAATAAATAATTTCAGCCGGAAATATATTATTTACACATTAATACTTCGTTTATAAAATCATTGAGTGTATTAACACTCAGTGATTGTCACTCAGTGAATGCCAGTGAACATGTTGATATGAATACTTTTTGCATCATCTTCTCATAACAATATTTTTCCATTTTAATACGGTGTGTGTGTGTGTATTTATTTATTTTGCAAATACTCTTATCCTCCAAAACAGTTCTCTGATTACAAGGTACAACACTGAAAAGGTTTTGAAAATGAAAACGGCAGTTTTATATCAATTTTGAGGTGCTAAATATGATTATGACATTAAAAAAATTGATGATTGGTTCTTGTTTCGAAAACACAGGAGGTCACATCCATATACAGCGTATAACTGATTTGTCTTTCATGTGCTGTATTAAGCACCAAGGTGACACAGGGAGCTACTGAATCATTCAAGGAGCAATATCAGGGAGCTATTGCATCATTCGAGGTAATGCAGTACTTGGGAGCTGTTGCATCATTCGGGAGTTACCCTTCCTAAGTTATCATCCATTTATGATTGTATGTGGATGCTGTATGTGAGTGATATGTCTAGTTCTTGTGTGAACAATGCAGACCATTTTTCATTACATTTGTGATGAAGTTACTTTTGCATCACAGAAGTGTGAAATAATGCCTGTCATTGAAAAGGCCTACCCACCTTTACTTTGGGTGTAAGATTGGAGATCAATAGAGGAATTGGGCTCTGCATATAGTGTTTAATAGTTGAGCAACACATCTTCACAGCTACCTAAATGGCAAGAGGTGGTAGATGCCATTTGCCATTCCTATGATATGGCAGGAACCATCCAACCATGTGAGTGACTGTTACTTTTGTATGACACCTCTGCTGGGAAGTGATATTACTAAAAAGAAAAAGCAGACAATAAATTACCCCAACATACTGTCTGTCATCTGCTCAATGTTACATGGGGGAACCTTCCTGTCCTGGAGCCACCAGAACATTATGATGTGGACTCAAAGAAGGAAGAGGAAGAGAAGGAAGAAACAGTAACACAGGAAATAATATCTGTAGATCTCAATTTCCCAGACACAAAATCAGACTCATCACATAAAATCATGCAGAATGAGTTGAATGATCTTTTTAGAGATCTGGAGCTGTCAAAGAGCAAGGAGCCTTTCCAGAACCCTAGGATCCAGATTGCAGTAGTGGAATCTTCCTAATAGAAATATTAAAGTAAGTGTTTATTATAGCTGCCAAAAAGATCTAGTATTGTTCTTTACCATGGTAGGTAACTTGGTTGTTTGAAAAGATGTTGACGTTTATTCACATCCCTTCACATGACACATATTCCAGAAGAATAGAATTTATTTATAAATTCCTCAAAATTAGGTATGCAAGCTGTTCTTCTACACAATCTAAATGTTTTGCCTTCTGTTCCAGTAGGACATGCTGTTAATATGAAAGAAACTTATGACATCATCATCATCATCATCATCCTCAAGCAGCCATGGGCTACGGAGGTCCAACTAGACAGCGCAGTTTAATTCTCCAAGCATATCTGTCCTGAGCTACATCTGTTGCATCTGGCCACTGTACACCAATTCTAACAAGGTCCTGTTTGACATTGTCTGTCCACCGCATCCTAGGTCTCCCCCTCCTTCTGAGGCCTCTAGGCACACTGTTCATAACCCTATTCGCCAATCTATAATTGTCCATACGGGCAACATGGCCAAACCAGCGGAGTATCTCTCTGCACAATATGCTGCTTAAAGGAGGTTGCAGACTCCTTTGCCTAACCTCATCATTAGTTACAAAGTTAAACCACCTAATACCCAAGATACTGCATAAGCATCTAGAATCAAAAGCATCTAGTTTCCTGTAATCTTGTTTACACAGCGTCAAGTTTCACTACCTTAACTAACCCTAGAAAGAACCAAACTATTATACAGTCTAATTTTAGTCTTTAGGTGTATACGCCTATTTCTCCACAATCTCCATAGATTCTTAAAAGTCCCGGCAGCAATACCTATTCGTCTGTTAATCTCATGCCGCACATCACCAGTATCAATTACGTAGCTCCCAAGGTAATTAAACTGTGACACCTGCTCAAGACTGCAACCATTCAGATTAACTGAATCACAACCTGCCTGACCAATTTTCATCACTTTAGTTTTCTCTCTGTTTATAATCAAACCTATTGTACTACCAGTCTCATCAACAGCTCGAATGAAAGAGTTCATCTCATCAACATTATTTGCCAAAAGGGCTAAATCATCAGCATAATCTAAATCAGAAATTTTCGTATCTCCAGCCCATTTAAGGCCAAAAGCTTTCCCTTGAAGTGAATTTCGCATAACATAATCAACAACCAAACTAAAGAGAAAAGGAGACAAAATGCACCCTTTTCGAACACCAGAAGTAATGCTAAACCAATTGCTACAAGACTTACCAACTCTCACACATGACTCAGTGTTATTATAGAGAGCTTTCATTATGTTAACTAACTTGTCTGGCATACCATATGATCTCACAATCAACCACAAATTATGACGATCAACAGAGTCGAAAGCCTTTTTGAAATCAACAAAGCTAGCAACCAAAGGTTTCTGAAACTCTAAACATTTCTCAAGAATCTGCCTAAGTGAAAATATCTGATTTACACATCCCCTACCACTTCTGAATCCACATTGCTCATCACGCAATTGCCTGTCAACCAGATTCTTAATTCTATTAAGCACAATCATGGAAAGAACTTTACCTGGAACAGAGAGTAGGCTGATACCCCTATAGTTATCACAAGAACTGCGATCACCTTTTTTGAAAATAGGGATAATAATGGCTCTGGTAAAATCTTTAGGAACCATGCCTTTATCATAAAAGTTATTCAAAATTTCAGTCATCCAAATGGTAACTGAAACATTCCCAGCTCTAAGCATTTCTGTAGTAATTTCATCCACCCCTGGGGATTTATGAAGTTTAAGTTTAGAAATAGCCAAACTAACTTCAGATTGTGTTATAGGGCCAACATTAAAGCCACTGATGCATCTATCATCATTGCAAACAATGGGAGTAGAATTAACCACATTGTTCAGAACATCACTGAAATGCTCAGCCCACCTAGCCATGACGGAATCCTCACCTTCTATAAACTTACCTTGTTTATCCTTCAATCCCTGTATACCTGTTCGTTTTCTACCACACAAAACATTAACTATCTGGTACAGCTCTCTGCTGTTGTGCTGTCTAACTGCTTCCTCAGCTTTGTCAGCCAGGCCATCAAGCCAAAGATTCTTATCAGTAGCTAACTGATCCTTTACACATTTATTAAGTTCTTTGTAATGCTTTCTATTAGGACTAGTAGGGTACTGATTAAGGACATTCCTGCAGTTCCTTCTTTCTGAAATAAGCTCAAGTGCCTTATCACTTAAATAATTCTGCCTCCTCTGCTCCTTTTTCCCTAAAAGAGTACTGTTAGTTTCCAAAAAAGCCTGTTTAAAATGGCCCCATTCTTCCTCAACTTCAGTATTAAGCAAACCATGACTGTCATAATGACTAAGTAACCTATCATGGTAAGCTTTAGCTATAACTGGGTCTTTCAGAGCTTCAGTATTAAAGGTAAATTTTTTAACCCTAGCACAACACTTTTTAAGTTTAAGTTGCAAGACACTTTTAACAAGGTAATGGTCAGATCCAATTTCAGCTCCCCTATATGCCCTGGTATTTCTAACAGAACTAGCCCATTTGCTATTAATTAATATATAATCAATCATATTCCTATGCAGCCCATCAGGTGAAACCCATGTGTATTTATGTATGTCGCGGTGTTTGTAATATGTGTTAGTTATTCTGAAACCATTGAGTTTACTTACCTGTAGGAGACGTTGCCCATTGCCATTGCAGCTACCAATACCAAAAGGGCCTATTACTCCTCCCCAAAGGTCAGAGTCGGTGCCAACTTTGGCATTGAAGTCACCAAGAACAAGGGTTATATCTCCTTTCTTGACAGAATTCAAAATATCCTGAAGTTGTTCATAAAACCTATCCTTGTCATCCTCATCGGCATCCTCAGTGGGGGCATAACAGCAGATAACATTCAAGTTTTTAATGCTTGTCTGAAATTTTGCTGTAAGAAACCTTTCATTAATGCACTCATATCCTAGAAGAGCATCACTAGCATGTCTGCTGAGAAGCAGACCCACGCCTTGGTGATGCTTTCCATCCTCCCTCGCTGTAAAGAGAAATTTAAAGTTATTTTTAAGTATCTCACCTTTACCTGTCCATCTGGTCTCTTGCAAGCCTAGAATATCTAGGTTATAGCGCTGGAATTCCTGCATGAGGACATCAAGAGAATAATCTCTATGTAATGTCCTCACGTTCCACGTTCCTGCAGAGAGAAAATGATTAGTAGGATTTTTAAAGAAATTAAGTTTATTGAGATTGGTACGGCCAACAATATCAAAGAGCCCCCTGATCGCAGGCATGGGGCAAAGACCTGTTCCTCCTCTGCTAAAGGCTGAAGTCACTGATGCTGGTAGGAACTTCAGGCACCACCTTTTCAAGTGGACTTTTTCAAGAGTCATATGGCCTGCCTGAGACACGTTACTCCAGTTTAGGCTTGACGATGCCCAACTAGCTAAGTAAGGTTCAGGTACCTGCGATGGCCTCTGATTAGGATTATCCACCAGCTGATATAAGGTATCCCATGCCTCTGTTCACTTAGAGCTGGCAACCCAGAAGCAAACAGAAAACACAGCAGCAGACTCTCCCTCAACAGAGGCCCACCAGTGCAGGAAGTCCAGGATCCATAATCAAGCTCAAATCCATAAACAAGTCCAGTCTAGTAGGTATAAATGGTCAGCACCAGGACCCTGTGAAGTTGACCACTCCTCAGCAGGGTTGAAAAAAAAGAAAAAAGTGGCCATAGATGACCAGATCAGTAGGCCATACTGAACTGGCAACCCTCCCCTTCCGTTCCCTTTCAAAAGAGAATATCTCTTTTGAAAGGTACTAACGGCCTGCACCACGAGAAGGCGGGGTCGGACATTAGGTGCTAGACCTGGCCGGTTCTATGCATCATCACTAGGGATTGGTACACAGCTCTCCTTCCAGTTTACACCTAGCTACCATTTACAGGCTATTACTTATGACAATATGAAACAAATACTTCGATACATAAATTATGACAAATACAAGTGGAATATTTGTGCGGACTTAACCCTTCCTGGGTCACCATCAAACATAGTCATTGACAAAATCCAAAATGAGAAGTGAAGGATGTCAATAGACATCTTTTGTACAACACATGAAACTTTAATTTTCTTTTTAAATTGCTGTTTGAAAAATTTCTTAGATATATCTTTTAAAAATATGTAATTGAAGCTCGAAAAATAATATATTTTTTTCAATTTGATGCATTTTATTAAACTACTATATAAATAATTTGATATAGTTCATTTGATTGCCATTTCTTAGAGGCACTAAATGGTATTGCCGATTTGCTTCTTAACGTTACTCTTTGATGCAGCAACCTTCTGATTTAAGCTCACAAGTTTGATTTGAATATATTATCAACAAATTTTTCCTTAGATTTTCGAAAATCTCCTACAAATTAACAAAAAAAAAAAAATCATTTTTTAAAATGGCAGATTTTGGAAGTAATTACAAAGTACATACCATAATCCCCCCCCCCCCCCCCCCCCCGTTTTACACTCTTTTCTGCCATAACCTATCACAAACATCTGAAAAAAATTATTGCTGCCACAGCAGGAATCAAACCCACAACTCTCTAGATACATGCCAGAGTGCTCTACCATTAAACCACGAAGCAGATGCTAAAATCTTCCAGAATAAGACCTATAAATCTTTCACTGAGATGTGGCAGACCTTGTGCCATCTATACTTCAGGGAGAGGCTCCTTTTCCAATTGTTGCTAATGATTTAGATGTTAATGAACAGGTTAAAATTTTATTTATACCTAATTTATACCCTTTTAAAATTTATAATATATTTATATTTAATTTATACCCCTTTAAAATTTATAATATACTTATATTTAATTTATACCCCTTTTTATCTATACCTTTTTTTAATATAAAAAGATTTTAGTGTCTGCCTTGTGGTTTAATGGTAGAGCACTCTGGCATGTATCTAGAAAGTTCGATTCCTGCTGTGGCAATGATAATTTTTTTCAGATGTTTGTAATAATTATTGAAGTCTGTTTCTACAGGTAATTTGTATATTTATTATCGATGGATTTTTAATAATAAACGCTTAAGTGTGATTGACCTCCTCATTAACATCTAAATCAGTGCTGTCCAACTTCTCCGAGACTGCGGGCCATTTTTTCTTTTGCCAATATTTCAGGGGCCAAAAAAAGAATAGGATAGGATAGGTAATTGAAAAATTAGTTCATGTTACCTCAAAAAATTATTTTATTCATATGAAAAATAATAAGTTATAATAAACCTCAAAAATTATTTTATTTATACAAAAGATAATAAGTAATAATAAACCTCAAAAACCCGAAAAATTATTTTATTTATACAAAAAATAATAAGTAATAATAAACATAAAAAACTATTTTATTTATATGAAAAATAACAAGTAATAATAAACCTCAAAAAATATTTTATTTATACGAAAAATAATAAGTAATAATAAACCAACATAAATTTTCTAAACCTTATAAAATATTTAATAAATTTAATCATAGTATTGTGGCCATAGTTGTTGGGCAATAATTTCTTTTACGTCCATATCGATATTTATTGTTGTGAGCCGAAGTATATCTTTCAAGCAGTTTCTGTATCTTGATTTTATATATTTCATATCAGAATATGCACGCTCGCAGATATATGTACTTCCAAACATAGAAATTATTTGCAGTCCAAAAACTTTCATTTTTAGATATTTTTCTTTAGGCAAAAGTTTGAACAATTCTATTCCAGTTTCTCTATTAGATGCAATAATTGGGTAGGCCTGAAGGTCACATAATTCCATTTGATATTTAGGATCTACAGTTACCAATATTTAATGGATTACTGAATAAATTTAAACTTTGCTTAATTAAGGTTATCAAATTGGGAAAATGTTCAATTACGATATCTAATTTAGAAACAAATTTTTCAAAATTACCATATATTTCTGCAGATAAAACAATAGTTGAATCATAAAAAAAGTCCCCCAAAATCCGGGTCGTCTTATAGGACAGATACAAAAAAATTAGATTGAAATTTATATAAATTGAAACCATTATTACTACAACTTATCGAAAAATCTATCATATTATTTAAATACGCTATGTGATAATACATTACATTGTAATAGTAAATAATACATTACATTGTAATAGTAAATAATACATTACACTGTAATAGTAAAACAATACTAAAACAAAATAAATATTAAAAGTTATGTTTATTGAGCTACTGAGGGTTGTTGTTTTACCTCTGAGCGGCACTTTTTTGCACACCATGGGCTAAATGGCCAGGTCACATGGACCCCAAGGCTCAGAGAAGGAAGGTTGGGGGAGGGGATCCACTGGAACAGCTGTTGGGAGACAGATGGTAGCCTCCCGTCAAGGCCATCCAGCGTGTTCTTTAACGTGCACAGGGTATGGCTCTCCCGCACACGGGGCCACGGCTTATCGTCCCATCCGACGGATGGCGGCCTTTCCAAGCCCATCGGTGTCCCCTACTGACCGTGGGCAGGGCGGGGAATTTTACGGGCTACTGAGGAAAAAACGGACAAACCGTAACTATTTACTAGTACAGAGTAGGGTATGTCCACAAAATAGAATAGCCCATACGACGCGTTTGTGAATAGTCAAGGTCATTACCCGAATGCCCGAATCAGTGCAAATGTTTGCGAATAGGACATAATTCCGTATATGCTTATACAGTATTATTATCCAGATGATGATTGCCGATCTCAACTAAATTCATAGGCCATTGATAGTTTGGAGTCGTCTTATAGGACAGATAAATGCTAAAACTATAAAACTTTGACGAAAATTTATACCTCGTCTTATCTGAAGGTCGTCTTATCTGCGGAAATATACGGTAAATGTTTTACTAAGTTGCTTCATTTCTTCGTAGAACTCTTTGCAAGTTTCAAAATGAATAAAATTTGTTTTCCTGCAAATTTGACTTCAGCAATTGTAGTTTGTTTCTAAACCCAGTAACATGATTATAAAAACAGCACATGCTTTGATCTTTTCCTTGTAAGGATTTATTCAAGACATAGAAAATTTTCATGAACAAAACTTGCTATTAATTCATCATCGGTGCCCAATTGTGTGAGAAAATGATAAATTTCTTTTCGAACTGTAAAAAATCTCTTGAGGCATTTAACCAGTGAATATGTAAAAGCAGATCGCCATACTCAGCATGCAGTTTGTCCAAAAGAGCTTTAAATTTTCTGTGTGTAAGAGAACGATTTCTGCCACGAATTAAATTGGTAATTTTGACAACCTTTTCCATTACGTCATTTAGTCTCAGCGAAATGTCACACAATGGCTCCTGGTGCACAATACAGTGCAACATTCAACAATAATGCCATATGCATGCACAGTGAGAGCGATTCGTGCTGTTGTTAGATGCTATTTATTACTGCAGCTTCATAAAAACATTTGTTTGATGACTCTGCACCGCTCTTAAAAGGTTTCAGACGTTTGCCAATCGGCTTAAGAATGTTTTGTAAACTTTATAGAATAAGTAAGTTGAAGATTACATATCAAGTAAAGTAATATAAGTTGTCAAAAAATTATAAGTTGGTTTACAGATATTTATTTAAAATTTCAAGTAAAAACTTGATTTTGCTCACGGGCCACAAAAAACCTTGTGTGGGCCGCTAGTTGGACAGCGCTTATCTAAATCATCAGCAACAATTGGAAAAGTTGCCTCTCCTGAAGTAAAGATGGCACAAGGTCTGCCACATCTCAGTGAAAGATTTAAAGGTCTTATTCTGGAAGATTTTAGCGTCTGCCTTGTGGTTTAACAGTAGAGCACTCTGGTATGTATCTAGAGAGTTGTGGGTTTGATTCCCACTGTGGCAGCAATAATTTTTTTCAGATGTTTGTAATAATTATTGAAGTCTATTTATACAGGTAATCTGTGTATTTACTATGGTTTCCATAATCTATTTCAGTTTTCCCAGAATTATTTTTATCATTTTTACCAACATTCAGTGCATCTTTCCCATTCTTAAAATCGAAACTGGAAGTGAAAATATCCTTCTTAAGCCTCCAAGACAGTGCAGCTGCACTTAATTATGTCATGGCTCATTACATAAGAGGCAGTGTAACTCACACATGCTATCTCCATTACATGTACCCATATGTGGCTTCATAATGGATTATTTACAGTTTTGGTCCAGCATATTGGATACCCTTTGTAAAGTTAGTATTTAACTTTTTTATATTTAAGTCTTAGTTTTCATTTCGGTATATTTATTTGTGCAAACTATTGATCTTTTGGCCGATCGATAAGTATTGATTTTTCATAGTTATGCTACATCGGATGGCTGGCCTACAACTTGTTGCTGTGGATACTTTAAGATTGCATTGGGTTATATGTTAATTTTTATTTTACTATTTATACTTTTCCAGTAATAAAAACTTTGATCTGGAATCATTTTCTGAAAATGAGGTCTTGGATACAGAAGCAAATTTATTTCTGTAGGTTTATTTCCGTAAATTAGCAATCTTTTAGTCAGCTGATTTATCAATCTTTCTGAGTTATGCTACATCAGATGACTGGCTTAAAAGTGGTTGTGAATATTATATTTAACATCCCATTAGGTTATATGTAATTTTTCTTTTATAATTTCTTGGAGTTTTAGTAAAAAAACTTTGAACTTGTACCGTTTCCAGAAAATGAATGAGGTCTTGGATACAGATGCAAAGTGGACTTGGTCCACTTTGATGACTGGCTTAAAAGTGACTTACACATATGTATGAGTACATCAGATGACTGGCTTAAAAGTGGTTGTGAATATTATATTTAACATCCCATTAGGTTATATGTAATTTTTCTTTTATAATTTCTTGGAGTTTTAGTAAAAAAACTTTGAACTTGTATCCGTTTCCAGAAAATGAATGAGGTCTTGGATACAGATGCAAAGTGGCACGGAAATCAGTCCTCGTGTGGGAAGGCAATTTTAGGAAGGTTTTTTTACACCCCTCCCGCTAAACTTTGTGAACATTTCACTCCCACCCCCCGGAAAAACTACATTAAAAATATTACGAGTTTTTATGTTTATAATGAATGATTTTAAAAGCAGCAACTATTTTGTCCTCACTATCTTGGCTGTGCCACACAGTCGATATAACATTGTTTTTTTTTTTGCTTTGGTGCACAAACCTTTCTGCACTTACCAGGATCACCAAATTTCAATACCCAAAGAAAGAATTCATTATGTTTAGCAAAAAAAAAAAGCAGCCAAGAAAGTTTTTTTCTATTTTATAAACAGTTCAGAAAATCCAGTGAATGTGAAGTCCAAGTCACTTTGTATAACACTGGCCATGTTTAAAACATACGATACTGAAAATAAACATTAAAAGAAATAAAAATCATATTTTAGGTTGAATATTACATTATTCAGGAGGAAATTTCACCTCCTTTCAATTAATATATAATTAGTTTATTTTTATTCATCAGGTTTTCCAAAATTAAGTTTTAATTATACAGGGTGAATCTGAAAAAGTGGGCAAACTTTACGGGGTGGTAGAACGCAGCTATACGAGCAATATTTGTCATAGAATGTATGGTCGGAACACAAGCAGTGAGAAGTTAAAAGGTAGTTTTCCACTGTCACATTTAAAGAATGAACACAAGAAGGAGAGGAGATACTTCAGAAAACATTTTATTAACAGGAATGTAATTGAGGTACATGCTCAAAGAAAGTGCATATCCGCCATTTCGTGGTTAGTATAACCAGCCATCCTCTCGGCAATCCCCGGTAGAAATGCCGTTGGGTGCGAGGACCGACCATTTTATACCATTTCCAACGCCACCTAGCGGCTCGCCGTTTGCGTTCCGCCCATACTTTCTATGACGAATATTGCTCGTATAGCTGCATTCTACCACCCTGTAAAGTTTTGCCCACTTTTTCAGATTCACCCTGTATAGTGCGATCTTTTTTTTTTTCACTATATCATATTGAAAACGGCTTATTAAAATCAATATGCTGTTTTGTTTATATTATTTTCATAAAATTCGTAATTAAATTCATTTCAATTTGAATGAATTAATTTGATTCATATCTATTTCTGTTGGTTATTTTTTAAAAAAATCTAAAATTGGCTTGTTTATCTGACTCAGCATAATTGGCTAGAGCTTGGAATTTTCCCAAAGTTTTCTGAAAACCAAGGAAAAAGATTACAAAATGGGAGAAATATTTACTTGAAACAAGAAAATTAATTTTTTTTTATTTAGAAATATATAGACATTCTATTTATGTGCCTTGTAATAATTTCTGTCTATTAGTTTTTTTTAAAAATAAATTTTTATTTGGGTTGCCAGATGCAATTTTTTCACTACATGACTCTCAAAAAATTTATATTAAAATAAAACTAGTAGTCTTTTTTTGTTAAATATTTCATTTAGAGAAATTCCAGAATTAAGTGTTGATTAATTTAGCATGTAACATGCCATAATTCCTTTTAATAGTTATTTGGCAAAAAAATTCTAAAGCTAAATATTTTTGCCTGATCAGAGTGAAAAAATAGCTGAACCTTCTGGATGTAAATCAGTTTTTCAGGTAGCACCCTGGAAAGGTAAAAGTCATTGCTCTTTTGATTGGACTACAACTTGGATATACAAAGTTGTGTTGCTTCCTTTGTGAATGGAATAACCAAGATAAAGCATTTCATTAGGTGAAGAGGATTTGACCTTCTTGACAATCACTGGATCCAGAGAAGAATATAGAGCATCATTTGCTGATACAATCCACAAAGATTTTGTTGCCACCTTTACACATAAAATTAGCCTTAATGAAGAATTTTGTCAAGGCTATGGATCAGATGCAAACTGTCTTTGATAGAAATTTCCAACACTTAGTGATGCAACGATATAAGAGTGTGTTTTTTACCAGTTCAGATAATCATACACTGCTATATGATAAGGTATTTGATCATATCATCACTGGTGATGAACAGAGAACATGTCATGCCTTCCAACAGGTGGAAATGGGCTTCTTAGGAAATAAAAAAAGCAGAAAATTACAAGGACACTGTGAAAGAACTGCTGTTCTCGTATCACAAAGTGGGTTGTAGTAGGTCTTTGAAGGTACATTTCTTAAGTTCTCATTTGTTTTTTGTTTTTTTTTTTTTTTTCTGGAAAACCATGGCTCTGTGAGTGATGAGTGAAGGGAACTTTTTCATCAGGAAATTGTTACAATGGAAAAGAGATATTGAAGAAGATGGAGCCATCAATATTAGCAAATTACTGCTGGAATGTGGTGCAAGATTCTCAAGATTTGGTATATAAGCAGAAGGCAAAGAGGTGGCGGTTGCTGTAGATCGATATGCAACTTCAGCGAATGACATAATACAGGTAAGTGACTGTGTCTTGAAAACCATAGCCAATGAAACATTTCTGTTGCCATTTTCATGTTCAGCACCTCGATTTACATAAGAAATAGCTGTTTGTACTTCAGAAACGCACCAAAAGTCAAAATTTGTTGTTCAGTGTAATCATGGTTAGATTTTCGTTTATAAAAATTGGTGTGAGTATCAAATTTCTTCTTTCCTTATTCATTTGGTTCTTTCCTTTCATGAAGTAAACTGAGTCATAATAATTGGGATTTTATTTTTGCTTCCAATTGGCAGTCTGCAATTGTTTCAAGCGATGTGAAATTATCTATATTTAAGAACAGTACAATTTTTTCCATTTTAGTTATCAAGACCTTTTCATTTTCTTCTTTTCCTATAAAACAATATGCATTTCAATATTTTTTATTTCTTCCATATTGTTCTAGATTATTATGACTGATCCTCAAATAATTTATGTTTTAGTCAAATTATTATTTTGATTTTGAAGATCATTAAATTTTTTCGGTTTTTGTCATAAGATTAAATTCTTTGCACTAATTCATCATGTTTAAGAAATATTCAACAATTTCTTTAAACATTTCATCTAAACCCTTCCAGTGCCAAGCTTGAAGAACTGGTTTGTAAATCAAAGAGCAAATTTTTTTATTGTTTTTAGCCAAAAAAATTAACTTCAGAACTTTTTTTGCCAAATAACTAATAAAAGCAATTATGATATGTAATATGCCATATTGATCATCATTTGATTCTGGAAGCTAGGACCACCAAATTCAATAAGCAGTTTCCTCTTGTCATAACCTAAAATACTATAAAGTTATGCAAATAAATTAAAAAAATAATAATAATAAAGGATTTGGACCCCCTATTTTTTTTTCTCCCAAAGGGCAAGATTATTCTCATCATCATCATCATCATCCTCAAGCAGCCATGGGTTACGGAGGTCCAACCAGACAGTGCAATTTAGTTCTCCAAGCAAGTCTATCCTGAGCTACATCTACTGCATCTGGCCACTGCACACCAATTCTAACAAGGTCCTGTTTGACATTGTCTGCCCACCGCATCCTAGGTCTCCCCTTCTTTCTGAGGCCTTTAGGCACACTGTTCATAACCCTATTCGCCAATCTATAATTATTCATACGGGCAACATGGCCAAACCAACGGAGTCTCTCTCTGCACAATATGCTGCTTAAAGGAGGTTGCAAACTCCTTTGCCTAACCTCATCATTAGTTACAAAGTTGAACCACCTAATGCCCAAGATACTGCGTAAGCATCTGGAATCAAAAGCATCTAGTTTCCTGTTACCTTGTTTACAAAGTGTTCAAGTTTCACTACCATAACTAACCCTAGAAAGAACCAAATTATTATGCAATCTAATTTTAGTCTTTAGGTGTATACGCCTATTTCTCCACACTCTCCATAGATTCTTAAAAGTCCCGGCAGCAATCCCTATTCGTCTGTTTAATCTCATGCCGCACATCACCATTATCTGTTACATAGCTCCCAAGATAATTAAACTGTGACACCTGCTCAAGACTGCAACCATTCAGATTAACCGAATCACAGCCTGCCTTACCAATTTTTATCACTTTAGTTTTCTCTCTGTTTATAACCAAACCTACTCTACTACCAGTCTCATCAACAGCTCGAATGAAAGAGTTCATCTCATCAACATCATTTGAGCAAAAGGGCTAAATCATCAGCATAATCTAAATCAGAAATTTTCGTATCTCCAGCCCATTTAAGGCCAAAATCTTTCCCTTGAAGTGAATTTCGCATAACATAATCAATAACCAAGCTAAAGAGAAAAGGAGACAAAATGCACCCTTGTCGAACACCAGAAGTAATGCTAAACCAATTGCTACAAGCCTTACCAACTCTCACACACGACTCAGTGTTATTATAGAGAGCTTTCATAATGTTAACTAACTTGTCTGGTATACCATAGGATCTCACAATCAACCACAAATTATGACGATCAACAGAGTCAAAAGCCTTTTTGAAATCAACAAAGCTAGCAAATAAAGGTTTCTGAAACTCTAAACATTTCTAAAGAATCTGCCTAAGTGAAAATATCTGATCCACACATCCCCTACCACTTCTGAATCCACATTCCTCATCACGCAATTGACTGTCAGCCAGATTCTTAATTCTATTAAGCACAATCATGGAAAGAACTTTACCTGGAACAGAGAGTAGGCTGATACCCCTATAGTTATCACAAGAACTGTGATCACCTTTTTTGAAAATAGGGATAACAATAGCTCTGGTAAAATCCTTAGGAACCATGCCTTTATCATAAAAGATATTCAGAATTTCAGTCATCCAAGTGGTAACCGAAACATTCCAGCTCTAAGCATTTCCGTAGTAATTTCATCTACCCCTGGGGATTTATGAAGTTTAAGTTTAGAAACAGCCAAAATAACTTCAGATTGTGTTATAGGGCCAACATTAAAGCCACCAATGCATCTATCGTCATTGCAAACAATGGGAATAGAACTAACCGCATTGTTTAGAATATCACTGAAATGCTCAGCCCATCTAGCCATGACAGAATCCTTCCCTTCTATAACCTTACCTTGTTTATCCTTCAATCCTTGTATGCCTGTCGGTTTTCTACCTCACAAAACATTAACTATCTGGTAGAGCTCTCTGCTGTTGTGCTGTCTAACTGCTTCCTCAGCTTTGTCAGCCAAGCCAAAGATTCTTATCAGCAGCTAACTGATCTTTTACATGTTTATTAAGTTCTATGTAATGCTTTCTATTAGGACTAGTAGGGTATTGATTAAGGACATTCCCTCAGTTCTTTGTTTCTAAAATAAGCTCAAGTGTCTTATCACTCAGATAATTCTGCCTCCTCTGCTCCTTTTTTCCTAAAAGAGTACGTTAGTGTCCAAAAAAGTCTGTTTAAAATGATCCCATTCTTCCTCAACTTCAGTAGTAAGCAAACCATGACTGTCATAATGACTAAGTAACCTATCATGGTAAGCTTTGGCTATAACTGGATCTTTCAGAGCTTCAGTATTAAAAGTAAATTTTTTAACCCTAGCACAACACTTTTTAAGTTTAATTTGCAACACACTTTTAACAAGGTAATGGTCAGATCCAATTTCAGCTCCCCTATATGTCCTGGTATTTCTAACAGAACTAGCCCATTTGCTGTTAATTAATATGTAATCAATCATATTCTTATGCAGCCCATCAGGTGAAACCCAAGTGTACTTATGTATGTCGCGGTGTGTGTAATATGTGTTAGTTATTCTGAATCCATTGAGTTTACTTACCTGTAGGAGACGTTGCCCATTGCCATTGCAGCTACCAATACCAAAAGGGCCTATTACTCCTCCCCAAAGGTCAGAGTCAGTACCAACTTTGGCATTGAAATCACCAAGAACAAGGGAAATATCTCCTTTCTTGACAGAATTCAAAATATCCTGAAGTTGTTCATAAAACCTATCCTTCTCATCGCCATCATCAGTGGGGGCATAACAGCAGATAACATTCAAGTCTTTAACGCTTGTCTGAAATTTTGCTGTAAGAAACCTTTCATTAATGCACTCATATCCTAGAAGAGCATCGCTAGCGTGTCTGCTGAGAAGCAGACCCACGCCTTGGTGATGCTTTTTGTCGTCCCTCCCTGAAAAGAGAAATTTAAGATTATTTTTAAGAATCTGACCTTTATCTGTCCATCTGGTCTCTTGCAAGCCGAGAATATCTAAATTATAATGATGGAATTCTTGTGTGAGGACATCAAGAGAAAAAGCTCTGTGCAGAGTCCTCACATTCCAACTACCTATGGAGAGAAAATGGTTAGTGGGATGTTTAAAGAAACTATGTTTATTGAGAGAGGGAATGCCGACAATATCAAACAGCCCCCTATCGCAGACATGGGGCAAAGACTCGTTCCCCCACTACTAAAGGCTGAAGCCATCTACACTGGAAGACTTCCTCCAATGTAGAATTTGACGATGCCAATAGAAGCAAAGAGTTCAGGTGCCTGCGATGACTTCTGCTCAGGATTATCCACCAGCTGATAAACATATCCTGTGAATCTATTCACTTGGGGCTGTCAACCCACAAACAAACAGAAAACACAGCGGAAGATTTTCCCTCCACAGAAGCCCACAAGTGCAGCAGAATCAGGATCCATAATCAAGCTCAGAGTCATATATCTGTCCAGTCCAGTAGGTTTATATGGTCAGGACCCTGTGTGGTTGACCACTCCTCAGTAGGGTAGAAAAAAAAGAAAAGTAGCCATAGTTGTCCAGATCAGTAGGCCACACTAATCTGACAGCCCTCCCCTTCCGTTCACTTCCACAAGAGAGTATCTCTTTTGAAAGTTACTAACGGTCCGCACCACGAGAAGGCGGGGTCGGACATTAGGTGCTAGGCCTGGCCGGTTCTATGCAACATCACAGGGGATTGGTGCATAGCTCTCCTTCCAGTGACTACCTAGCCTAGCGTTAAAGATATTCTATTACACAGAAAGAGCTAGGAGCACCAAATTCAGCATATGGCTTACTATTATCATAACTTAAATGAATGTAAAAGATTGAATACAAAATCTTTCTCCCCCCCCCCCACAAAAAAATCTGAAGAAATTATCCTAAAGAGTAAGAGGAAAGATAATTAAATTTTATATAAAACTTCCTTTAATCATAACTTAAGACAACATAAAGTTTGACTTCCTATCCAAAATAATAAAAGAGGAAATGGCTAAACTATCTCTCCCTTTCTCTAATCACATAAAAGGGAAAGGAAATTTCATGATGATAAATTATACCTAGGTGTATGTCAAATTAAACATTTAATGCCCATAATGGCCCAAAGTGGCTGAAATTTGAAATGGACTGGTCCCAGTAGTTAGCCCTTTGTCTTTACAACCTTCTACCCTTTTCTGAGATTTCTGGGGTATTAAAGGGAGAGCTTGCAATATGGATATTAAAGGGACAGATTGAGCTTGCAATAAGGGAAGTATCATATACTTTATATTTTAAAAAGAGCTTAATCTGAGTTAAGGATCTGAGTAATGCTGGGTAAATCTGCTAATACCATGTAATTTAAATATAATTTTAACCACACCTCAATATATGTATGACAATCTTTAATGATTTCCATACACATATAGAAATACTCTGAAAATATTATCTACAAAAATGATATAAGTATAAAACACCTAACCCACTTCTTAAATACTCAACTTCAATAATGAAAGCGCATTGCAAATATAGCAGTCAAGCAGTGGGTACACAGTTATTCCCACACCACATCAGATTAAGGTTCATTAAACCTGAATAAGGTTTTCCCACCAGAGGTTGGAAGAGCCAATTGAAACATTTTTAACTATATGTTTCCTCAAATATAAATAAATAAATAAATAAATAAATAAATAAATAAATAAATAAATAAATAGCACAGTGAAATGTCAGTATAATGAAATTGAAAGGGTGACCAAAATATATTTGTTACCGAAATTCAAACAAACATAACAATAAATCATATTTAACAAAAGATAAAATGTTTGGATTGGAACTGCTTCGAAAGAACTTTTCACTGATGCACTATTATTTGCAATTCAATAAAACCAGAACTGGTATATCTCCAAGTATCAAAATTCCTTTTATGTTGGGAAAATGTGGCTGCATTCTTTAAAGCATTATGCTGGCAAATGTACAGAGCATGTATGCCACACAGTGACAATAACATATGATTCATAACACTGATTGGTTAGACATTTCACAGCATTTAAATCATTACATTACCAGATGCTAAAAACCATAAAGTACATAAAGATTAAAAAATGTATGTTGTACATATTGTTTGAGAATTTTCTTTTTGCAAATTTTCATACTGAATATTTTGTTATTCTGGTATTTCATTCATTATATTGACATTTTACTGTACTAGCTGTATTAATTAAAACTCCTTTTTTAATATTTCCATATTTTCATAGCATTAGCAAAAAGGTTCTAGTTTCTGCTGTAAGAAATTTTTGATTAAACAGATGTGCATAAGAAATTACATCATAAAGCAGAAGAAAAATTTCCAAAAGGAACTGGCAGAGCAGTAATAGTACTATATAAGGCAACTTACTTCAGAAAACATTATTGCAGAAATGATCCTGGCCTTTGTACTGATTCCAGTATAAATGGAAAATCAGCTTCTACTGCTTAAAAGTTTAAATCCTAGTGACCTTAATATCTATTCAATTATAATATCTATTTCAAATACTTTAGTAAGTTATATTTTCCTAAAGTTATGGCTACAAACTTCATATTTTTTATTTAATAAATTTCTCTTATACTCAAAAATATTAATATATGATATGCCATCCCGTAGCCGAGTGGTTAGCACGCTTGGCTACTGATCTACGGGACCTGGGTTCGAGTCCCGGGTAAGGCATGAATGTTTGTGTCGTTTTTCTGCTGAGGTCCTGCCATCCTCTCAGATCTTCTACTGTGGCATATAAACTGACAGGCTCCTGTCAGACCTCTGTGGCAAGCAGCTGCTTGAGGGGGTATTTATTTTATTTATTTATTCTCTTCAAGTAAATCAATACCATAAATATTCTTGAAATTATTACACCGAACCCTCGATTTACATAGTAAAAAGGTTCCATAAATTCATCGTGTAAATCAAAATCACTTATGAAAAAAAAAATGGGGGAGGGGGGTTTAGGTTCCAGAAAAAGCCTTGCTGTGAATAAAATGTAACTGAAAGTTTTATTTCTACATATTTATCTAAAATTTCAGTTTAGCAGTAATAATAAGAATTAATGTAGCATAATTTTGTACTTTATTTGCACTAATTGTGGTAAGGCTTAGATTAATTTCCCATGCATCTTTTTGTTCATGAAAAATGCTCCTCATTAATATACACTACACTATCAAATTTAAAGATGAAATTTAGAAGAATATTTATGAACTGGATATAAACTAGAACTTAAGCATTTGTTCTGACACTTAGTGCTCTATTTTGTAAAATTAGTATTTATATGATATTTTACAAAACAGTGTAATTATGAATCAGCTGTATTTAGCACATATAATAGACTATATAAAGTTAAACTTGTTGTGAAATATGAGATAAAATACATTTTTGCTACTTTGAAAAATTCTGTTTAGAAAAGTCAGATCTTACTGCCAATTCGAAACAGAATTCATTTCATTCAGATGTCATGAGGCAGATTGCATTACAATGAAATGAATATAATTTTAGCCAATGAATATAAATATAACTTGTTACAGATGACGATTTTATTAATATAGGAATTTACTATTATCTATTTATTCTAGAAAATAAATATCAATTAAAACCATTTAGTTTAATTTTATTTTGGGATCACAGTCTAACAGTCTCCCTTGAAACTATACCACTGCTATTTCATAATATGTACATACATATAAAAAAAATGAAATCTGTACCATGTAAAACTGAGCCTATAATGATATAGAACAAAACTGGCTTCATGTTCTTGACCATATAAAACTCAGTCTATCATTGTGTAAACTGAAACTGCTTACACTTTTTCTTTTTCATTCAGCTGTGCTCAACAATGGATATTCAGTCATTTATCTTTGCAATTTACACCATGAACTTACCTTTTTAAAACATCTATAATGACTAATATAAGCTGATAGACTCCATTTATGGCAAAGGTAGCTTATGCTATTTTTGACCATGTAAATACTGGGTAAATTGAGGCAAAGGTAACTTGCTATTTTGCCTCAATTTACCCAATAATTTATGGCAAAGGTAGCTTATGCTATTTTTAACCATGTAAACTGAATACTGGGTAAATTGAGGCAAAGGTAACTTGCTATTTTGCCTCAATTTACTCAGTAATTTATGGTAATTTATGGCAAAGATAGCTTATGCCATTTTTGACCATGTAAACTGAATACTGGGTAAATTGAGGGATTGGTATATTTCAAAACTAAAAGGCAAACTTCCACTTACTGTTAAGACACCCCATGCCATCCAACGAATGATACGTGCTTTCCATTCCTCATATGTTAATAATATTTTTCCTGCCTGAAACAAAGAAAAAATTAAATGTATAAAATGCTAATAACACTCAGCTTAAAGCGTTCTTAAAAATTTCAGAAATTATTAAAATATAATATTTTTATATACAGCATTTTCCTGAACACTGGTACCAACAGAAGGAAAGGGAGTGAAGAGGCAGTGGTCTCATCAAAACATGCAATAATAATAAAAAAAGATGATTCATATATTTGCACCTCTCTAGAAACACATAAAAGAGTATTTTGAGCCCTCTCCACCAATTAAAAGTGTAGCTGACAATGATCATGTTCATGATCATTGAATAATTGGATTTCATCACAATGAAATCTGATTAGTGGCCAATTTAAAAATGTGTCAAAGTATATGTGAGAAAAGATATTTATTACAATCTTGTACTCTACCCATATGTATACATGATCACATCACTAAAAACCTATTTATTGATAACAGATTTCAAAAGTACAATTTAAACAGTACACTGACATTATTAACTATTTTGCACTACCTCAATTAATGATTTAATCAAACACTGACATTTTAATATTTTAAATACTGTATCAATACTAAATGCATAATAATGCATAGTAATACTGTAATAATACTAAAATGCTTTTTGCAATGCATGCTGGCAACATACTTTTCAGAGGAAACTAAAAACCTTCTGCACTTTGAATAGCTTGCTATGCTGGATTCATAATATCTGACAAGGGGAGGAAGTCTAGTAAAAATTGCTGGATATTCTGGATCATTAGAGATTTATATTACTTACTGTGTTTGTGTATGATACTTTTCAAGATTTTGCAAACTTTTCCTCATAAACGTCATTGCATCAAATCTAGGGTGCTTGCTTGATATTATTCATTAGATGGGGTTAAAAATTTCAGTCTATGTGGAGGAGAACCATACCCTCTCCAATATATAGAGAATGCACTGTAAAGAATATACTGGATGGCCTTTACAGCAGGCTTCTATCTGTCTCTTGAAAGGACCCTTTCTCCTGCCCAGCTCTGAGACATTAGGATTTTGTAACTTGTCATTTAGCTCATTGTGAGCAAAAGAAGTGTCATTTGGAAGTAAAACAACTTTTAGCTGATTTGGTTTATATATCCTTTCTATAATATGCTCCAGAAAATCAATTTATAGATTTGCATACTATACTCAGAATTTGGGAGGGAGTACATCACAGTATGAAAGTAGTTACCAAGTAAGTACTTAATTTTGTTCCCAATTTCATTTTTATTTTTTCCTCATTTATTCAATACTTTTAGAATTATTTGTAATGTTTATCAAATAACTTCCCAAAAGGGAAACAAACTACTAAGAGTCTTATATTCAGTTTCTGGGAACTTTAGTTTTCAATACATACCAAACCTTGTAGTTTAATGCTAACTGGAAATGTTTCCTTGCTTTCTCCATATCAAAATCACTAGAATGTGTAACATTGGCTGGTCCATTGTAATCAATTCAATCAATATTGGATACAACCCAGTAAGATTTCTAATGAAAATATAATTGTGTTTTTGTTTCTTAAACTTTATTTATCTTTCTACCAATCTTTTAGAGTTAGGTTATTTCTTTGCTGATTGTTTTCTCATAAGGAAGACTTATATAACTTGTTGCTGCAGAATTTTTTAAGCTTATTTCTTAATTTCATTATTATTTCTTGGTTTTCCAAAACAATATCAAATCATTTGACTTCTTAAAATTGAACAATCTCAGAAATGGAAACAAGGAAGATTCCCTTGGCTGTGAAATCAGCTCCCCCTCCACGCCATATACAGTGAGAGGGAGACAATGCAATTTTATCAAGAGGGCGGGAGGGAGGTCTTCTCCTCTGCTAAGCTGAGGAGAATCTCTTATATTGTTTCTGAAAACTTTTTAATGAGAAGTTAACCATAAGTAAATCACAAGGAAATATAAAAATAAGCAGTCAGTTGGTATGTGTGTGTTTTGTACTGTACATTGGAAGAAATAAAAATAAAAATTTACCACTGATACTGAAGATTCTTTAAATAAGAAACTGAATTTTTTTTTCCATTACGGGTGAACTTGTGGACAAGTACTGTTGCTTGCAAGGTTATAAATTGAGATACACTTATTTTTAGCTACTAAAATGTGTATTGTTTTATTATTAAAGAACAGTTTTAAAACTATGTTATGATCATGCAATATAAGTTAGTTTTCAAAACAAACCCTGTCAAACTGTGTTAAAATGAAAATGTGTAAAGCAAGGATTTATTATACAAATCAAGGGATACAATGGCTTACAAGTATTTTGATTTAACATTGTTTACTCTCTATTTGTTATAATATGGTTAGACTTACCATCGTGGTGGATTTTACCATTAAGCTGTGCTCAACAATGGATATTCAGTCATTTATCTTTGCAATTTACACCATGAACTTACCTTCTTAAAACATCTATAATGGCTAATAAAAGTTGATTGACTCCACTTATGGCAAAGGTAGCTTATGCTATTTTTCATACAAAAAAAAAGGGGACCATCTAACTTTGCATGCTATATTAGTATGTTTCCATTGGTAACTTTATGCTACTCAGCTCTGGTTGGATTGTTTTACTCTGTGACATTTTTTTTTTACATAATGGGTTCAGTGGCCAGTTCACCAACACCAAGAATTTAGAGAAAGCTGGAGAAGAGGCAGAGTGGAGGTTAGCAGAGAAAATTTCAATGAAGGCACTTTTGAAATGATACTCAGATATTTTCATTCATTTAATATGATCATAAATAATAATTTTGAAATGCTTTTAACTATATAAATGTCTTTTTAGTGTTAATAGAAGAGAAAATATTTTTTACAAACAATTAAAATGACCTTCTTGCTCAGAAAATAATTAAAATAACTTAAAGTTCTCTGTCATTGAGCAATAAAATTTTGAAGTTTATCCTTCAAATTATTTTCATATTAAAATGTTTTTAGGAACAAACTCAGAAGCTTTTTTGGAGCAAGAACAGCACTCCATCTTCAGGGAAGTGACACTACATGGTGACATTAGGGCTGTGGAATCTAACATCACCACATAGCAAGGCTGCCAACCTTTCATGATGAAAACTGCGATTTGGGAGAGTGAAAAATCAGAGGAAATTGGAGCAAGGTAGTTCTGCAGTTTATGGTGCTCATGCACCATTTCCTGATGCAATGCAATAATACATTGCATCTGATAGAATGCTTGACTTCCGAACTCCTAACGGCAACAAAAAATTTTAATTTTTTTCAGAATTATACGAAATATTTTAATATCACTTTCATAACCCCCCCAAACACACACACAAACACACACAATATGTGATTTAAACTAATCACAAAAGCATTTCACTATCACAATTTGGTGATAAGTGCCAATCCGGCGATGGCAGCCATCTTTATTTTCTAAACCAGATTGTACACGGATCGCCATTCTGCCAGCATCTTTGCCAAACATTCAACTTTTTGGAAAGTTCTACATATAGTAACCTAGACAATCATATTACTAGCAGTAAAGAGGCTGCACAATGAGAATATGCTGAGTAAGAAATATAATGATAAACAATCATTCCTAAGAATAAAAAAAATGCAAAAGTCAATAATTTCATCGGAGACAGCTATTCAAACAAGCGCATACTGCTAAACAACGAATTGCATTCCACAATTTAAGAAAACCAAGATACAAAATTATCGGAGATAACCATTTTAACCTAAACATACTGCTAAACAACTGCCCTGCCCTTTTTACTGACCAAAGCCTAAAAAACAAAATTGTAAACACTTCACTGCTGATCAGCAGTAATAAAAAAAGACCCCAGAACTAAACAATCTCATCAAAGACAACAAATCTGAAACACAAGAATTATTCTAAATAATGAACTGCCGATCCACAGTATAGAAAAGCCCCCAGAACTAAATAATCTCATCAGAGAAAACAAGCTGAAAAAACATGATAATAAACAATGTACAGCTATTAGAATTATTAAAAAATATCCATAACAAGATAATCTCATCAGAGGCAATCATTTTAAAAGGAGTTCTTAACACACTATTTTAAACAGATAATTTAAAACATTGCTAAGGATTAATCAAATATCACAAATCATCTGCACCTTTTAATACTTACCTGAGGCAAAATTTATACCTTTATGCTATATATAAGAATTAAATCCAAACTGCATTTAAAGAAGGCAATTATATGTTAGTTAAATCTGCATTAGGAAAGTTTAGGTTCTGAAAATAAACTCCTTTTATTCACTTTAAAAGGTTAGCCCTGCAAAAAAAAAATGCTGCACAAAATATACTACAGAGAATTGAATAAATTGATCAATACAATGAAAAGCTATCATACTACATAAATTCCCTTATGTTTTTTATCTAATCCTACCAAAAACAAATTTAGGGCTTTTAACCTTATTTTACACACCTAAGAAGGTTAGCCACTCATGATGCCATCAAGTGAGCTGACTGCCGAAAACTGCAGGTTTACTACCAAAATGACATGCCACGGCACAAGACACATTCAAGCTATAATGTAAATTATGGCCCGCAGATAGGGAAGTTCTCTAATCCTTCACTTTGAGGTTTCAGATTCTAAGTAATTGAATTAGTGTTTAGTTGGCCAGAGCCAGGAGAATTGAATAAGTTCAATAAACACACATTTAGGCACACTCTATGACTTTCAGCTCTGTAAAAGAATTTAGAAGTGGTTTTGCCATATGTTCTCTCTGGAAATGGTCATCTGCAGTCTTATAGATTTTTCTCTGGTTGGTATGCAGGTGTGGCCACAACCAAGCACAGATTAAGAAGTGGAAATACAGCTGCCCTTTAGTATAATAAAGAGGCTAAATCAGAAATAATTCTTCCCTTTCATTAACATTCACTTATTAGGAAAAAGGAAAAAAATACAGTACAATTTGGAGGCAGTTTTTACAAGTATAAAACTGAAAAAACCCTAAAATGGATTTTCAAAAGACAAAATCAGATTTTCGGATTTTAAACCAAAAATTGGGGTAGTTGGCAGCTCTGCTATAGGTAGGGCTGTCAAGAACTTAACAGCCCTAACTTCACCATATAGTGTTACTGCACTGAAGACGGAGTGCTATCCTTGCTCCGAAAAGCTTCCGAGTTTGCTCCTAAAAACTTTTTAAATATGCAAATAGTTTGAAGGATAAACTTCAAAAATCTATTGCTCAATGACAGAGAAATTAAAGTTATTTTAAATATTTTTAATATATTTTAAATTGTGAGATTAATATTTTAATTAACTAAGGTAGTCATTATACACTACAAGAAAAAGAAAATTGCAACACCTGGAAGGATTAATGCCATTTTATTGAAACAAAGGCAGCTGTTAGCATATTCTGTGATTGATTATCAAAAAACAAAAATATGGAAAATTACCATTTTACTTACCCAGTAAAGTGGTATAATTAGTATGAAATCTGAGTGCAGATTTCATACTGCAGCAACGCATTCATGCAGCATGCATATATGAATATATATATATTCCATATATTCATATGCAGCAATGCATTCATGAACAAGGCAGGGAAGGTTATTGTACAGCTCTATAATGTTCTCCTGATGGATAGAATGCCAAATAGCATGAAGTCGCTGTTCCATTTCAGCAACAGTGGTTGGCGCACCTCTTAAGTGTTGTTGGAGCTGTCGGACCATCATATCCCAGACATGCTCAATAGGTGAAAGGTCCAGCAAGCGTACTGGCCAAGGTAGTACTTGAATGTTTTGCTCATGTAGATATTGCAGATTAATGCAGGCTATGTGGGTACTGGTGTTATCTTGCTGGTAAAAGGTTCCATGCTACTGAACAAATGGAACAGCCACTGGCTACAAAATGTTGGTAACATATCGTTGAGCAGTTAGAGATCCCCTTATGATACCAGTTCTGACTGAGATGTCCGACTAATGGCATTCCACACCAAGACACCAGTTGCTGGAGCTGTGTGATGATGTTGCACACACTGGGTGGTGTTCCTTCCCCCTGGATGGCAGCGAATATGTTGTCTACTGTCATGATGACCAGACAAAAAGGAGATTTGTCACTAAACACCATGGTACTTCACTCTTGTTCATTCCAGTTCTGTCTGAGGTGACACCACTGAAGATGTGCTTGCATGTGGGTAGATGTGAGGGGCAAATGCAGTGCTGGACGATAGGCTTGCAATGAAAACTGTAAACTGTCTGCTGGGTAGACAGTTACTGTCTGCCTGGTAGGTATTCAATGTGTAACCTGTTGCCAGTTCCTTTGCAGTTGGGTTGTAGTCATGAATCTGTCACACAATGCTATGTGTTGTGAATGGCGGTCCTGTTGCTCCGTGGTCATACGTCATCTTCCTGATCCTTGTCAGCATGTGCTGGATCCTTCTTGAACCCACTGGTGCCATATATGTATGATGGTGCTGGGATTGTGGCCAACAAGGCTGGCCACATCTCTGTATGACAAACCAGCTTCTCTAAGGCTGATGATTCTTCCATGCTCAAAGTCTGTTAACTGTTGGAATGGCTGTCAATGTCTGTGTAATGGCATCTTTAATGGTTTAGAACAATTTCCACAAAGTTTTGTCAACCAGAGAGTTTTGGTTGCCTTTATGTGTTTGACTGTTCCACACCTGTGATGTCAGCTCGAGCCTGTCCAATCGTTACCATCATCCTGCAAACTTAATAATTTCCATGCATTTACATATATTACCGCCTCCCTAAATTTCATCACATTTGCATAACTTCTTGCAAGTGTTGCATTTTTTATTTCCTGTAGTGTATTTGTAGACATTTTCTACACATTTCTGAAAAAATTTACTTGTTACACCTCACACAGCAACTAACATTATGTTTGCCTTCAGTAGGTTTCCAATCATCTTGCATTACAAAATTTATTATAAATAAGCATTTCAGTGTTAAAGAAACATCTTATAACTAGTAACTTATGTAGATGAAGCGTATAAATTTTTTTTTTCTGCTAATATATAGTATAGTAACATAAGTGAAAGTGTTTCTATTTTTTCCCATTTATCTTATGAGGTGAGTTGCAATTCTTGAAGGATAATATCATGTATTTAGACATTTTTTTCTTTTAAAACAAATGAAAAATTAACTGGGAAAACAGTTGTTATTCTCGAGCACATTATTATGATTCCTAGTTAATAAATAGCACAAATGTTATGAAGAAAATACTAATATTATACAAGTTGATTTAAATGCTGCATAAATTTCTTGATTAAAAATTTAACATTGGTGTAGTGCATCATGAAAATACATTAAATTTTTATTAAACTGCATATATTAGACTAAATTTTAAAGGCTGCATAATTGTGATTTCAAAATTATTTTGAATCTTTAACTCATGATCATCACTGTTCTCAGTTCTACTTTAAATTGTATATATTCATTTGTAACTCTTTAAGGTGAAGTAATATGCTACTTCTTGTATGCTTTGCATTTATTTAAGAACTTTCGTGTATTTCTATTCTTCTATTAGCCATAAGTAAACAAAAGCACTCACAAAGGAATACACAAACACACACACAAAAGATTTTCATATAAATTAGTATTTTACATTTCACTGGGAAAAAAGGCTCATTAAACCTTCTATACACATTAATGTATTCCATTTGCACAGGAATTATCTGTATAATCCATTATTAGTAGAAAGGTTAATTACATGATAGCTCACGTGGCAGGCACAAATCATGAAGATCTGGGGTCAAATCTAAGTCTTTTTTACCTCTTTCTATACTTTATTTCCCAGGTTAATCATATAATTAAAATAAAATAGAACTGAAATTAAAAGAATTTTTTAAATAAAATAATTACCTGAAGTCCAAGGAATACCAAGAAAATTGATGTCAAAAATCCTAAGATACCTTCAGGATCATATGGTATTGTGCTGTCATAAATTATCTGTAAAAAAAATGCAACAATTCACTCAATTACATCTTCTAAAATGAAAACATTTGAATTTGCTTAAAAAATACTATTTTTCCCAAGTTAAAGGTCAAGCTTTAAAAAATACAAATAAACACAAAGCAGATGATATCTACAAAAATTGGCCCTGAGAATGTGACAAGGTGAAAGAAATGTGCACACAAAATTTCATCATAAGAGACAGCTTATTACTGGAAATATATATAGTCCAAAAATGATGGCTAAAAGTTGGATTCAAAGACAGTATATAATTACTACAAATTTCATGAAAAAATTAATGATATGAACCATCTGGCAGTAGCACACATTCACATATGAATGCCACACCATTTGAAGGCAGAGATTTCTGCTTCCACACTGAATACCATTGACTGAATACCATCATAGTTAGGCAAGTTTTCTAAGTCTTTCCATAGTTTACATGAGCTCCGTAGCATGTATTAATTAATCCCTTATGGACTATTTTGAAGGAAACAGTTAATAAACATGCTGTCCTACGTTTGGGTTGTTTTACATCTGAGTAGCACTTTTTAGCACACAGGATAGGCTAAATGGTCACAAGGACCCCAAAGGTTCAGAGTTTGGGGAAGGGGACTCACTAGACAGCTGTTAGGAAACAGATAGTAACCTCTCAAAAGGCCATCCATCATGTTCTTTAACTTGCACAGGATATGGCTCTCCTGAACACGGGGCCACATTTTTATGTTCCATCTGATGGATGGCAACCTTTCCAAACCCATCAGTGTCCCCTTTCTGACTGAGGGCAGAGTGGAGGTTTGGAGGAGATAAATCTCAATGCTGCCCTAGGTTGGATTCAAACCTGGGAATTAAAAAATTACAAGCCCAGCACACTATCAACAGCTAACCCCCTATGCTGAGGGAGTTTAAATGCTTCCCTTCCTACACACACACTTGGCAAAATTTTAAAGTTTAAACAAATTATTAATTCATAAGTTTATATTGAATGGTTAAAAAAAATTTAAACTTTCCCCTTTCAAAAGGTATTGGCTATGCCACTCTGGGATACTGAAATACTGAAATTAATGAAATTAATTGAAATTACTGAAATAATACTGAAACTCTTTTATGTAATACTGAAATTCTGTTAGCTTTAATGCATTAGCTTGTAGGCACTTTGCCACGATCCCTAAAGGAAATATTGTAATGTTTCATTGTAAAAAATAAGAACCAAGAGAAAGTCCCATGAATATGCAAATACAAAGTCACCTTGAGCAGTTCTGGCTCCTATTTTAAATTGCATCATAGTGAAAAAAATGATACAAAAAATCTGTTTCATGTGAACTTTTTTATTATACTATTCAGAAAGAAATTTCCTGTCCATTGATATATAACTATTTTTAATCATCAGATGTCAAATTTTTTTTATTTAACAGATATGCAAAGGATTGGCATGTTATCAAGAGATCAGAGGTTTAGATTTTCTTTGTAGAATAGCTAACTATTCAAATATACACTGGTGGAAATTGAAAAAAGAACACCCAGAAGGAATTCCTTTCAGAACGTCATATTATATGTTAATAGTTAAGGGCAGCAGAAACCGTGATCCAAGATTGACAGTCATTGGATGAAATAATGACGTCACCGAGGATGCAGCATGTATTTAAGGACTAGGGCATAAAGAAAGAAGTTATTTGCCTTGTGTCGTGTTGTTCAGTGCTCTTTGAAGAAGCTACAATGCCTGGACAATGCAGGCACGCAACATTTGTTCAGTTGTGGAGTTTGAGTGAGATCTTATAATGGGTCTTCAAGAGGCATGTTGGTTTTTTCGTCAAATTGCACACCATATTGGATGAGAGGTATTGACAGTGGTACGTTGGTGACATCGAATGTCAGAAGAGCATTCTCACACTCGCAGATGTGGTTCCGGGCAACACAGAGTTATGGACACGAGAGAATCGGCGTATCAGGAGGACAGCGGTGGCAGAGCAGATGGACATGGAGTCACAAATTCGATCCTCTGTCGCACAAAGGGTGTCTACAAGAACAATACACAATCGTCTTTTGGGAGCAGGACTATGGACATGCATGCCGCTGGCAAGGTTACCACTGTCATCTCATCACTGTTGAGCATGTTTGCAGTGGTGTCAAGAACGAGTTCACTGGAGGGAAGAATGGCAGTCTGTGGTCTTCAGTGATGAAAGCCAATTCTGCTTAGGAGTGTCTGATGGTCATTTACACATCCAAAAGTGACAAGGTGAGTGGCTTCTTCCATCGTGCATCTGCCAGCAACACACAGGGCTTTCGCCAAGCATCATGGTGTGGGGAGCGATTAGCTATCACTCTCCTACATGTCTGGTGTTTGTACAGAATACACTGAATAGAAATACGTATGTCAGCGACATCGTACAGCCGGTCATCCTGCCATATTTGAGTGTAATCCCAAATGCGATATTCCAGCCTGCCCACACTCTGCCCGGGCAACTCAACATGCTCTTCAGGCAATGCACCAACTTCGTTGGCCAGCACACTCTCTGGACTTGTCTCCAATCGAGCATGTCTGGGACTGGATCAAACACTCTTCCACAGACTGCCTCAGTTTGATATCCAGCATTTGTATGACTGACTGCATGTCAGATTGGAAGCTTCTATTGCTACTCAAGGAGGTTCAACACCTATTAAAATGCACCTTCTGTAAAAATGTAATATTCATTAAAAGGTAAAATAAACATTGAATCACTTCACACATGTGATCACTTCTCAACAAGTTGTTTCTACTAAATAAATCTCATAGATTACGCTTCAATTGTTAATTGTGTTCTTTTTTTCAATTTCCGCCAGTGTATATACATACATGTTTCAGCAGCACAAGTTTTGTCTTTCATCTAACTACAGGAATTAAGTTACTTGAATAATTAGCTGTTTAGTGAGATCTATACTATGGGTTGCTCTCTACATCCTTGATACTTCACATACAGTACCTTAGCAACAGATTTACTTTGAAATAATTAATCTTCTTTTTCAGTGGCATCCTATTGTGACATTTCATTCTTTTCATCTCTTCAGATACAAATATTGTTTCACCAGTCTGGAAAGAAGCTATTCTAAAAAATGAAATTTTTATGAAGATTCTCAGAAAGTGCTTGGATTTTTACAATGTGTAATGTTTTTTAGTCTGCTGCAAATTTTTTTTGTAGTGCCACTTTAAAAGGATTACTCGTTATTCTTGTGCTTTTTTTAGTCTTATGCTTTATTTGACATCCACAAGTGTTCACAGGACACTTTTAGACTTAATTTAGTAATCATTTTACTGTTATAGTCTTGTACCTTAGATTTTCAGTATTAAACAATGCATTATTTTAATATTTGATATGCTGAGTTCATCTAATTCAACATGAACGAAAACTATAAAAACATTATAGTTTCATTATTTAACAAAAATTAGGAATAATAAATTCAATATTATGTCCTAGGGAAGTGGGCAGTTGCCTGTAGTTCCAAGAGGATGTAACGAAATACATGTCTTAGCATGTGAAATTATCAATTGCAGCCATACACAGCAACATCACTAATTGTGTGGCAGGTATTGCAATATTTATTACAATTATGTCCAGAAGTCTAAAAATTGTCTGGGCTTGGTCACTAAATGTGAACTGCAATCTTAGTACTTTACACAGACATAAAAAGCTGGTACAGTAATAAAAAGTATTTTGATCATCAGAGTTAAATTTATGATTGTCTTTCGTAAGGGTGACAGTAAAGAGTCCTGATTTTGTCATCTATTAAAACTGATAAATTATTGTTTCCGAGTGTCAACAACAAGAAAATTTACTACAATGCCACTGTCACGATGAAATGTAAAACAACAAAATACAGCAAGATTCCATTTAATAGTGGGAATGCATTCCTGCTAACAGAAATGTTAACTGAATCAGAATTATGCAGGGTCCTTTTAGTGTAGTACTTCGTAGTTACCTATTTCAAAAGTATTTAGGTTTAATTGGGTTACTGGAACAATATTACAGAGAGAAACATGATTTTTATGAAGAGTCAAATAAAATTAAAATTATGTAATTTTGAAGATTGTAAAATATGTATACCATGTGAAATTTATGAAATAATGAGCCACAGGATGATGAACCAAGTTGTGACTCACCTCCAATGAATTGTTAGCCTTCTTAAAGAAGGCACTGTAGCATGGCCTTATTTGCTTTTGCTCCATAAAACCTCAAATCTAAAGAAGACATCAAGAATTACTTTTGAATCATTTAACCCCCTAATCTACCTCAGACTTTCTACGGCAGATTAGCATGTGACTAATGAAATATTACTTGTAAGTTATGTGGCTAAACCAAGAATAAAAGGCCTTGGTTTGGTTCACAGATGGGTAATTAGAAACCTCCAACTATCCACTACTCTTCTAGAACATAGTGACAGAGGCAGTGCATGAATTGAAATAGTAATGGAACTGCAACACCTTGGACATTTGAAGAAGTCAATAGAGAGAAATAGTGTAGATCATGGGTAGTCCCCATAATTAGTAAGCAAAGTGGGGAGAAATAAGAAACAAAAAGTAGAACTTGCACTCAAAGGCTTTTCAAAATAGGAAAACCCAACTCTATAAAAATACTACCTTCATGTGATATCATTCTGGTTGAGAGAGCTGAAAACCCCTAAAAATACCAGAATGAATTTTAAAATTTTTACATTCTGCATTATTTTAATATGATGGACAAGTAGATATTGCTTACTTCATGAAATAACATCACAATGCTTTTTATTATTTATTAATAGAAAAAGTGGTCTATGAACAGAGTGTTATAATTAATTAGCATATTAGAGGGTAGTGTAAAATGGGATAACACTGCATAAAAGATGAAGTATAAATAACGTTTTTAACAAACCAAACAAAATTATGTTAATATAATGAATTCCATCTGTGAGCACCTTAGATGATGGCTTCTGGTATATGTGGTTATCACCCAGAACTTGCCTATCAATATATCCTGCTGCACCTCCTGTGCATAATTCATATTTATCATAGTCATGGTTACCTCCTGGTCCCAAGTAACCACTGAAATGAACAAAAGAGTAGAGCAAAATAAAAATATGAATCATAAATCACATAATGTGCAAAAACACTTATTTTTGTGTTCAGAGTGTAAAAATTAATATAAACTGTACAATAATTTAAAAAAGGGTGGAAAAAAACAAAAGAAATTTAGAAGCATATTATTAATACAAAGAAATCACAAGTAACTATCTATAAAGTGATGAACAATCTAAAATATAGATGAAAAAATTGTCTTGAATGAAAGGAATATGATATCATGATCTCTTGAGTGAAGGGAATCTGAAATCATGTCAAATGCTCTACCACTAACTACCAAAAACTAATAAACTTTTAATGTATATTATAATAATAATAATGTAAAACATTTACTCAATAAATGCATACTTTTACCATGTATAAAAATATATCAATGTTTTAACACGAAACTCTCACAAAAGTTTCTAAATGCTCAGCCATAGCAACCAAGCATCACTCATATATGGTTCTCATCAGGGCCAGATCTAGGGGGGAGGGGAGCAAGCAGGCTATAACTCACACACCCCTTCAGAATGCTAGTAAGAATAATAAAGGCAAAAATTATTAAACTTATTTATATTTCATGCATTTTTCAAGACAGTTTTTTAAAGACCTGTATGCCCCCACATAGGATTGATGAGGACAAGAAAGATAAGTTTTACAGACAACTGCAGGATATTTTGAATTCTGTGAAGAAGACATTTCTCTTGTGCTAGGTGACTTCAATGCTAAAATTATACAGACTTTGACCTTTGGTCAAGGGTGTTAGGTCCCTTTGGCATTGGTAGCTCCAATGGCAATGGGTAATGTCTCCTACAGGTATGTAAATTTAACAGTTTATATGAAGTGAACTCTTAGTATTACCTATTAAACATGTACTAAATGATAATGCCATTCCAGATTTAAAAGAAACTGTCACAATAAAAAAAAAAATTCATCTTTCATGATGACCAATTCTACTTTGACCAAATGATTGTTTGAATAAGAAACTGATCATTGTGAAAACCATGACAGTGCACCCAGTAAAAAAGCAGATTATCTCAGGTAATTGATAATTTAAACAACTTGGCTTAAACTACACTGATTCATGGGAATAAAAACTTGTCAGTGCATCATAGTCTACACATTCAAAAATTACAGCAGCAATTATAAATTGCTATTAAAAATTACATCCGAGGTGAAAATCTCTGCTTTGCCAACAAGATTATGATCAAAGCAAAAGCAGTGGAATAAACATAAATAAAATTTCAGAATTAATCGAAACAAGAAAAAGAAAAAAGCAGACTTTTTGGATAACTCCAAGAAAAATTTTCTTAATAAATTGAAAACTGTATTTATGCCAGGTCACATTAAATGTATTTTGGAAGGTATAAATTTTAAACCACTACTCATGGTGGCAAAAAATTATAATTTTATTATTTTCATTATGATTATTAACCTAATTGGTAAAAATATGTTGAAATACAGATCTGGTGTTTTAATTCGAGCAAATTTAATATTAAGCGCATGATTAGAATAATTTCCCAGAATCATCCAATAGAAATTCTATAGTAATTGGATATGAATTAGAAATGATGGAATTATCACCATAATATTAACATATATTCAATAAGTAATATTATATTTAAAAAGATTACAATCACAGCTACTCCTATATCAATTTAATACACACAATCTTTAACTGTACAATATTTAAAATGAATCCTATTCTCCCAATATATATATATAGCATAGAGGTTATCATAACATCTTACTCAACTATATTGCCACATGTGCAATATATAAGATATATAGTAATATTTCTAATATCTTTTACATTGTATCAATTTTTTGTAACTAAAGGTTGATGTCAAGCTTAACTGTGACTTTAAGAGATATGTATTGCACATGTAGCAATATAGTTGGATAAGATGTTATGATAACCCCTATGCTATCATATTGGGAGAATAGGAATGATTTTAAATACTGTACAGCTAAAGATCGTGTGCATTAAACTGATAAGTAATATTAACATCAAAGGACCATTTAATTAGGTACAGTTCCACATTATGTTAATAGTAACAGAGATATAAGACTTAGTAACTCCTTAAATAATATTCTTATGAAAACATATAACTGAGAATAATTTTAAGAATAATCAAATCTATTTAAATCTCAATTTCCAATAATATGCATTCAGTATTCCAAGAGTTATGGAAGCTGAAAAGCTTAGCAAGTTAGCTCATTCTGCAAAATATCATTCAGAGTTAGTGAACATTAACCTAATTTTCACATGAATTGCTGAAAACACTCTTAGAAATATTAGTAAAGTTTAGCATAACAGTCATTGCTTTATTTTAACTTGTTTTTATTACCTTTTCAGTGCAATTACTTAAATTAGAATTACTGCTTCTAAGTATTCCAATTTTCTTAACTCTAAATAGAGAGCGAATATTGTTAAAAATCTAGGTTGAAATAGATATCAGATCTTTCAATTGTCTTCAGTCACACTTTTTTCAAAAACCCATTATTTAAGATGTTCCCGATTTCTGTATCTCAGTTACTATTGACATAACATGGAACTGTACCTAATAAAGTGACTGCTGAGTGTGTATCTCTTCTAACAATAAATATTTCCCTGATAGCTAGATACATCTCAAACAATAAAAAAAAACTGCAATTGTAATTTTACTTTTTCTACCAACAGAAATCTATCATATGCTTCTTATAAGCTTTGTGTTTACAGTCATCTCCCCACTCTGACGTCAAAATGCCTAACCAATGACCATCAAGAAATGCTACCTCATGGAGTGGCACCATCCTTCCTTCATTCATCCTGCCCATATCTACTATTGTAGCATGCTGTAAGAAAATTGGTGGTATTGTTGTTGTTGACCAAAATATTATTAAATATTACTACAATACCATCAGGTTTGTTCATCAAGGATATGTTCTTCATTTTCTACTACTCAGAACTGTAAGTTCATCTCTAATAACATTAAATGGACTTTTGCCAAATAATCTTCATTAATTTTTGCACCCCACTTTCACATATAAGAAATTGATCTACATCGTATATGATTTTATATCAGTGTTTAAAGGTGTTTCTTAATTATTTACATCTCTATTACACACAAGTATTTTCAACTATTGTAGTACTCTTTATTTTCTAATTGCCTCAATCAACAATTTTATATAAAGTCAAAATTTTCATTATATTTTGTCATGTATCATAAACAAATACATGTAACAATGCACTGCACAAAGACTTGCCTTTAGAACTTGACTCCAATGATGAGAGTTCATCTTGTCAACATCATTTGCCAAACAGGCCAAATGATTAGCATAATCTAAGCCAGATATTTTTATATCTCTAGACTAGGGGTTGCCAACCAAACTTAGTGATGAGCACTAGAAAAATTTCTCCACTTAGCTAGGAGAATACATATCACTTCTGGCAAATATAGAATTTCATTTTTAAACAAGATGAAGTTTTTAGTTTGTCTACTTTTTCACTCTTTAAAAGATTTAATTCGAACTAATGATTGGGAAAATACAGAGTATTATTAATACTTATACAACATAAGAGGTATAGCACATAACCATTACAAGAACTTTTCAAATGAAGAAACTAACATCACACAATAGGTTAATATTATGCATAGTTAATTTATCCCCTACTCTTATATATAGGTATTTTATAGTTAATTATTTAGAGGTTAATATGACTTAGAAATTCATTTATATGAAAAAACAAAGAAATGAAATATATATATATATTCAGTTATAATCAAAATTATAAACATGCCCATTATTAAAATTTTATTATTATTTAAAATTTGTTTTAACAATAAAAATGAATATCATAAACATATAAAAAGTAGCAGTCTAATGCACTTTAAATCTTCAACTTACGCAGGACATTCTGGTGCATGCAGCAAAAAAGTCAGTAACAAATGAAGAAGTAAGAGAGCCAACATTATAATCCATTCCATCCAGTAAAGCAAAACATCTCTGAAAGGAGCCCAATATGAGTCCTAGAAAATGAACAGCAGAATAATTAGATAATAGATCTAGCCAAAGATAGTCTCCTGTAGCATTACTAAAACTGCATTATTTTTCTAATCATGTTTATGAGCATTATACTAAGTTAATATTCTGTAAAACATACTATTCTAAAACTCTACTGGAACTAAGAAACTTATAACCAGTGTTAATCTATATTATCCTCAAAAATAGAGATAAAATAATATTCAATAAAACATATGACTTATTGGATTTTCTATTCCTCTGATAATGAACACATTTAGAGCATGTGGAATGAATAAAAAGCAAGATGACTACAGTATGTCTACAGGTATACAAAGATGGCTACAATATGGCTACAGGTATGCTCACAGGTAAAGAGTTGCAATAAAAAGTTGGGGGCAACAAGTGTGAATGCAAAATATCAATGATTGCAGTTGCATGAGGTAGCTTTAACAAGCACATAAAAGTGATGGCTTTCTACTTGGCTTCAGGAAAGTATGCCTATAACTGGTTTTTGTCCTTTTGAGAAATGTAGGTTACAATATCCCAATTGCAATTCAAAAGCTACATTGCACTGTTACCTGACAATATACTGAATGCAATGTTGGTTTGCACATAACTGTTTTGTACTCTACCACATCAAGTAATTAAGCATATCAACAACTAAGAAAACTGTATTCAATTATGATAACATACTATTAAATAAAAAATAATATATTATTGTGTTTCTACAGTTCAATGTGATATATGGGCTCATCTGAAGCTACACTAATTTGAAATTTTATATAATTCTATTCTTACAAACTGCTCAAAACCTGTATGTTTTGAGGATTTTAGAGTACATCTGTTTAAAAAATTGTATTACCTAAATCAGTACCAAAAATATTCTCAATGGGAAATTTATTTAGAATTTTTAAAAAAAAATGTTCCAGTTTTTAAGCTTTTTTCTTCTTCTTAAGTGGACTGGTTTATCTTTTATTAAGTCCACATACACTGAAGTGCCATTGAATTAGGGATAGGAGATGCTATCCAAATTCAGTACTGCAAGTCCTCCATTTGCATGCATGTGTGGCTGAAACTCTGGTCATATATGGCTGTCAAGCTTTTTGGTTGCTCCAAGCATTCGTTGTGAGAAGCATAACGGGAAAGGAATGGGATTTAGATGCAATTGACAGAGGGCAGATCATAGGTGCCCGACGGATGGTACACTTAATCTCCGAAATTGTCAATGAAATTGGATTTTCTTGTACAACAGTTTCAAGAGTGTTCGAGGAATATGAAAATTCCAACAAAAAAACAAGCATCCGGACAAACTGCAAAGGACAACCAGCCTCGAATGATTGTGGGCTTTGCCGTCTGACCCACATCGTATGGATCAATAGGGGCCAGACATCTGAAATCACCTCCCACCTGAGAGCAGATTCCAGCAGGGATGTCAGTGCGTGGACCATCTAAATAATATCAGTGTGTGGATAACTAAGTTATAAAAAATAAATAGTAACCTGCAGTGTGATATACTGACATTTCAATGTTCAGTCAGTTAAAGAACAAAGGCACAAAAAAAAGTTGTTCATTAAGATTGCACCATTTTTTTTAAATAAGATGAATCACTCATTATTTAATCATGCGAGATTACCATGACATTTAAAATAAAAATTTCCCATTGCTTTTACACTTGCACTTATTTGTCTTATATTTACTTTTACAGATACATATTTGATAACCTTGAAAAGGAGTTACTACTGAGATTGGATAGGTCCATTTATCAGATGGAATGTTGCACTGTGGCTCCATGTGCAGTACATAATACCCTGTGCAAGTTAAAGAACACACTAGATTTAACACTGGCTTTAACAGAAATTTTTTATATTTTATATGCTTTGACGCTGTCATGCATGTAATGCTGTTGCCGGTCACAACTTTGAGCATCTTCTTTAAATAAACGTTATTCATACTTGTTTCCATTCATTTATGCATCAGCTCCACCGATATTTCTGTCAGAGCTCTCTAACATCAAAGGATTACATCAGTGGACAAACATTCATAGATAAAAAAAGTTTGTTTTGGTGTTCCTATTTCCCATTGAAATTTGTACAGAAAGTTTTGAAACATCCTGTATAAAGAGTATATTAAGGAGAAGAATATCACACATGGAGCCCAATCATGGGGCTATTAAGACGAGTTGTCAAACTAGGACAGCTTACTACTGGATATTTTGAGTGGTTCTAGTGTTCCTGTACATTTCACTACTGGTCTTTTCACTACCAGATCATTTCACTACCCAAGACTTTTAGCCTCAAAAATAGTTTCACTAATCAATAAAGTAAAATAGAGGGTGCTGCTTCTTGCTTCTGAAAATATATTTTTTATTTAAGTACAGTAGTTAATAACATATGTAATCAAAAAAAAAATGGAAAATATTATCATAAATGTAACATCATTCACTAAACATAAACAGAATGGAAATAGTTCTAAGCAATATTAGATGGATGAAAATTGATGATGTAACACCCGAGTACACATTTATACAGATGATGAAAAACACATTATTAGAATGGACAATGAGCATAATCACAGTGCTACATCACAAAATGCCTTTGATACATTATGTAGAAAGTCTTCAAAAATTAATAAGGTTGCAAAAGCAAGCATATAAATCCAATGGAATCCCAAAAGATCAAAATTTGAAAAATGACATTAAAAAAAATTAAAAAACCAAGATGGAATAGAAATCAAAGTATCCACAAGAAGATCCTAACTAGAACTGTGAATCACTAAAAATTATGACCTAAAATTATGAACACTAAAAATGTGACCCCTAAGATAGAGCATAAAAACCACTAAAAGAAAGTTTTAGTTAGAAAGAGAGAGTCTAGGAAAAACGCCCTAAATGAACCAAATAATCTAATAACAGTCAAGAACTAACATAGCATGTGAGAACTGAATAAAATTCAATATATACGAAAGTAGGTCAATGGCCCATACTTTGGCATCAGACTGCACACAATAATCAGCCAAAATAGTCTAAAGTGAAAGAGACCTATCTAGTCCACAACTCATGGCTTAAAAAAGCCCAAGTAGTTCTCCCCCTCTCCCTCCAAAAAAGCACAGAATGATTTTACAATAAATCATTACAAACAACTGGCGAGTTGCCTTTATTTTTGATTTTTATTTTAAATAAATGGATTTGCAAGATATCATTATAAATAATATTGTTTCAGTATTGAAATGACCTGGTACTGAAATACCCTAGTAATGAAAAGACTGGTAGAGAAATGTCTGGGAACAAACTATCCAATCACTAATTCCTACAACTCACTTATAATTTTCCACTGTTGGATGTGCTCTGTGGTATGCATTCATCATTTTTTTACTCATATTTTGCTTTCCTCTTTATTTAATGACACATTCTCCAGGCTTTATGGATTTCTTAAAATGTTTTTATGGTTTACTGTAGATCATTAAGCTTATCATCTACCCCTCTTCTCAATCCTATACAATCCATATTTTCACTCTTTAATATTTTCAAAAATTTATCTGCAAGAACCATTTCTACTTCATTAAACTCCAACACAAATTTAATTTTTAATTACCTGATGTGTATCTTGAGGTTTTGCAAAAAACAAATGCATTGTTGCAACCACAAAATAAGAAATGCTAAATCTTTGCAAAACACCAGGAATTCTTATTTTCTTTAAATCAATGGCTGAAAAAACAGTGTTGAAAAATAAAAAATTATGAATATTTTAAACATTTGTAAAGCCTACAATAGTAAAGTACTATGTAGCAGTTAATGATTATTTTAAAATATTAATCTTAAACATTGAAATTTATTTATTAATATTACATTTACACAGGAAAGAGATTACAGTAAACTGTTTTTAGGAAAGAACATATCATTTCAAATAACATATGTAATTAAATGTAAAAATACAATGTAAAAATACACAAAATATTTTATTACCACTATCAGTTTTTTCTCTTTTGTGATCACACTCATCTATTTACAATTCATCCAATTTTCCCATAATACTCGAACCAAATAGTAAATTGCAAAGAAATCTTGTTTCAAATTTTTTTTCTTATGTATAATAATTGTACTTTATATTAGTATATAAAAAAATACCTCCTCAAATAGCTGCTTGCTACAGAGGTCTGACAGGAGCCTGTCAGTTTATTGCCATAGTAGAAGGTCTGTGAGGAAGGTGAGACCTCAGCAGAAAGACAACACATCAATGCCTTCCATGGGGCAATATTTAAATTATCCATGAAACAAGTGGTACTAATATATCTAAATTGAAACAGTGGATTCTGTGTTTTAGAGTTCTTGAAATTTACAGCATTTAGACCTACTGTTGCAAAGTAGAACATTCTAGTCTTGCCTATTTCTGAGCAAATCCTTATTATCAGCAGAGATTAATCAAGATATTAATCTATGTGAGCACTGTCCAACTTGTGGCCCACACAAGAATTTTTGTGGCCCGCAAACAAAATCAAGTTTTTACATGAAATTTTGAATAAATATCTGTAATCCACTTTATAATTTTTTCTCAACTTATATTACTTTACTTGATATGCAATCTTCAACTTACTCATTCTATAAAGTTTATAAAACATTCTTAAGACGATCAGCAAACTTCTGAAACCTTTTAAGAGTAGTGCAGCAGTAATAAGAAGCTGCAGTAATAAGAAGCATCTAATGACAGCACCAATTGCTCTCACTGCGCATGCATATGACATGCATTGTCCGATGCTGCACTGTATCATGCACCAGGAGATATTGTGTGGCATTTCGCTGAGACTAAACGGCGCAATGGAAAAGGTTGTCAAAATTACCAATTTAATTCGTGGCGGAAAAAGTTCTTTTACACACAGAAAATTTATAGCTTTTTTGGACGAACTGCATGCTGAGTATGGCGATCTACTTTTACACAGTAATATTCACTGGTTAAGTGCTGGAAAATGCCTCGAGATTTTTACACTTCGAAAAGAAATTCATCTTTTTCTCACAGAAGTGGGCACCGATGAAGATTTAATAGCAAGTTTTGTTGATGAAAATTTTCTATGTTCACTTGCTTTCCTAACAGACATTACAGATTATTTAAATGTCTTGAATATCCTTACAAGGAAAAGATCAAAACGTGTGCTGTCTTTATAATCATGTTACTGGATTTCGAAACAAACTACAATTGTTGAAGTTAAATTTTCAAAAAACAATTTAATTCATTTTGAAACTTGTAAAGAGTTCTACGAACAAATGAAGCAACTTAGCAAAACAGTTAATTTTGAAAAATTTGTTCCTAAATTAGATATCCTAATTGAAGATTTTAATAGAAGATTTCCTCAATTTGATGACCTTAAGCAAAGTTTAAGTTTATTCAGTAATCCATTAAATATTGATATTAGCACCGTAGATCCTAAATATCAAATGGAATCATGTGATCTTCAGGCCGACCCAATTATTGCATCTAATAGAGAAACTGGAATAGAATTGTTCAAACTTTTGCCTGAAGAAAAATATCCAAAATGGAAAGAGTATGGACTCCAAATAATTTCTATGTTCAGAAGTACATATATCTGAGAGTGCGCATTTTCTGATATGAAACATATAAAATCAAGATACAGAAACTGCTTGAAAGACTCTACACTTGAACATATACTTCGGTTCGCAACAACAAATATCGATATGGACATAAAAGAAATTATTGCCCAACAAATGAAGCCACAATGCTCCCATTAAATTTATTAAATATTTGATAAGGTTTAGAAAATTTATATTGGTTTATTATAAGTTATTATTTTTCATAAAAATAAAATAATTTTTTGAGGTTTATTATTACTTATTATTTTTTGTATAAATAAAATAATTTTTTGAGGTTTTTGAGGTTTATTATTACATATTTTTTGTATAAATAAAAAGAATTTTTTGAGGTTATATGAACTGACTCTTCAATTACCTATCCTATCATATTATTTTTTTTTGGCCCGCGAAATATTGGCAAAAGAAAAAATGGCCCACGGTCTTAGAGAAGTTGGACAGCACTGATCTATGTCATCAGTTATTTCCTTCTTTACTTTGTGCAAAAATATGTACAAAAAATTTTATCTTCATATTTCATCTTAAATTTTTACTTTTTACTCACTTTTCTATTATATTATTGTTATGGATAACTGAGATAGTGGATAGATAACAAAAGTCATATAAATAACTATTGATTAGCATGGTTAGGACAACAGAAGATGCTTTTGGTGGAAATCTACAGCCATTTAAGTAACTCAAAGATAGTTTTTAGAAACTTTAGTTTAGAAACTAAGTCCCATTTAAACAATGAATATATCAATAAAAAATTTTCAGGAAGGGGAGAGACATTTTAAACTCTAATTAAAAAACCTAAGATTGGTAAAATCATTCAAGATACAAATAGTGATTATTCCTGAGCTTATTATGGGCCCATCAAGCCAATAGATGTCAACATACTGTCAAAATGGGGAGTCTGGTGAAAAAGGCAAGACTCTCTTGAGCATTCTCCAAAAGACCATGAAAGTTATCCTTATAGGATCCAAATTAACTCATTAAGTGCCAATGCAATCATTTAAGCAACACTTCTCTTTTAGTTTTTGACTCAAAATTTTATTCACATCTCTATTATCTTTGCTGTTATTTCATAAGAATGAACGTATTTTTCCATTTTTCCACTTGAAATGTTTCATCTTTTATAATAAAACGTTTTGGACAAAATCTTCAAAACAAAAAATCTCTCACAATTTTCATATATCTATAATAAAAAAATTAAATACAGGAAATTTTATGTAAATGTTTGGAAACTATTATTTACATTCTAGTACACCTGTTTACAATTTTAAATCAGCATTTTTTTTCATATAGCTCCCAAAATGAAAGCATAGGCATTTAATGATATCAGTTCATAGACAGCATCTGGTACTTTTTCTATCACAAAACAGCATCTTATATTAATCATACTGTGTGAGAATCAGTCATCTGCATTACCCTTCAGATTAAAAGCTCCAATTTTTAAAGTACAATTTATGTAAGCACTTAAATAAATTAAATGATTGCAGGACTCCCCAGAAATAACACTAAACTGTTTAACTTGAATGTATATTCTTGGCTGGAGCACAATACTATGTTCTGCTTTAGAAGTGTTTACATAATAGATTTCTGCAACATATTTCTTAATTATTGTGTGATGCTTTAACAATTTGTCTTACACCACTAAAACCCTGATTTGAATATCCACAGCTTGATATACTATCTTACATCCTAGTGTAGTGCTCAGTCATTTAGTAATGATATAAAAAACCTTAGTGTCACATTATCATACGTTTTGTACTATTAATGATGAACCTGAAGCCCAAAATGAGACTGAATTTTAAGAATATGATCCATGCTTGGAAATATAAAGTGAAGTTTAAGATATAGTTTACAATACTATTAAAATTGAGTCTCACACTGAGGGTTTTCACACAATTACTAAATGATATTATGAATGTAGGGTGATGTAAGAGTCTATAATTGCACCCACTGTGAAATGTCCAGCTCTAGTGCAGTTTTGTTTAGGTTTAGCTGGCCATGAAGGCTGTTGAAATCTCTGACATTTGATCTACATGCAAAGAGAAAAATATATATGATTACTTGCTATCTATAGGCAACCAAATATTTCTTGATAGCTGCATTTGTTTTACAGCATGAAGTAAAATGGTTGTTCATCACTACCCTAAAATATATCCCAGTGTTTAATAAGTAAATAATTAATAAAAGCAAATTATAAAAGAATTATTCTGTAAAAGTAGCTAGGCATATTGTAGTGATCTCACTGCTACTGCACCAAATTCAATGTTTAATATCTTATCCTACAGTGTCTTAGAAGAGATAGTTCTTTGCCTTGTGGACAAGATGTTAGCTTTCTCAATTAATGTCCTTGGTATTGGGTGCCACTGATATGAAGATCATACAAAATTGCATCTCAAGCTATTACCATCGTGAAATGTTGGAAAAAGCCTGTGAAACTTTGTGAGAAATTTAGACCTGAAAGATTGTTAGTAAATTTATGAGAAGTGATTAAAAAGGAAGAAATTTATGGGAAAAAGTTAGAATATTTAGCTAAATAGTAGATGGCAGTATCAGGCAATAAGAATTGGATGGTGGTAGTTACAGAGAATTGTGAATCGAATTAGATAAATTGAGTAGTGAGAGGTCAAGTAATTACAACATGAATTAAGAGAGTAGTCAGTACATAGAAATAACTGATGAAGGACCATGAAACTTCGAATATGGACAGTGACAGAATGGCTAATCTCACTCTTTGTGGGTGCAAATCTTGAAGAAGTGTTCTAGTTGGGATCTTTTGTTCCTCCAGACCATCAAAATACATTAGGTGGGCTATGCACCAAAGACAATGCACAGAACATGCACAGCCAGGTTTAGTACCTGAAGTCCAACCTTGCTTTCAAGTGTACAGAACTTAGCATCTTCCAAAGGAGATATTCCCTCCTCTGAAAAGGAACAGAAGGGAGGGATGATAGAAAAGTTTGGCCTATTGATCTAGTCTTACTGCCTACGAGATAAAGAGAGTTATCAAATTTCCTTGGCTACCACTTTTGTGTAAGAGACATTTGTTGATCATCACAATTTTTGGGTGAATCTGAAAACAAATTCCTGAAAACTACTACTATGGTGACCACTTATTTTACTTTATTATCATACACTGTTTTCCATAAATTAAGGAACAAATGAAAAAAAATTATATTGTAAAATTCTGATGATTGGTACATAAAATATGATACAGGATTGAGATATGCAAATGAATGGCACTGGCAGTGGTATAGGCAAACACATCGAAAGTTAAAAGCAGGTGTTTCAAACCTGTTCTCCTGTGAAGTGCAGTTGCTGAGATAGCAGTTTTGTTGGATATGTCCACCAGACATTATTTATTTCAAGAATTGCAGTGCCAAACTATAGGTCAGCTCAAGGCAGGCCAATCAACAAATGTTGCCAGATGCCTTAATGTGAGTCGTTCAGTGGTGCATGGGCTTTGGCACAGATTCCAAGGACAGAATGCATCCAGACAATTCAGTATTATATAACAGATAACTGCAAGGGAGGACTGCTATCTGGTGTTATGATCCTGAAAGATGTCAATAGCACATAAACTGTGATCAGACCATGCAGCAGCAAGTGGAAGAGCAATATCTGTTACCACCATAAGTTGAAGACTTCATGAGATGTGCCTGTATGCTAGGTGGCCAGTGTTGTGCATGTCCTGACCTGACACCACAGGAGGAACCATCTAAACTGATGCAGACATCATGTCAACTGGCCCAGGAGCAATGGCAATCCATACTCCTTTCAGCAGGCTATATCACTGGTTTCAGGTAAAGGGAAGAAATCTTGGACCCCCTTGTATGACCCTATGCAGGTGCAAAAGGTGATACCTTCCTCCTACAGAATGATAACACCAGCCCACATTGTCACCTTGTCAATCAGTATCTGGAGAATAGCACCATTAACCATATGGAGTAACAAGCCCAGTTTCCCTACCTAAATCGGATAGAACATGCATGGGATAGTCTCAGGAGATAGGTTGCTCCCTTGAATCCCACTTCTGCAAGCCTCCTGGAGCTTTGACATGTTTGGAGGAGCAGTGAAGATTACTACACACAGCACTGCTGGATAGTCTTATCAACAGCATGAGACATATGCTGTTGATAGACTCAGCCTGCTTAGCAGTAAAACAGCAAACTATTTCAATTGACCTTCACCTTTGTACTATGTGGCTGTATTCATATATAATTTTGGGAATTAAAACTTATTCCATTTTTTTTCAACTGTTATTCTTATGCATAGTATTTATATACACCTATCTTCCAATTCAAGCGCAGCAGATCCAATGGGTTTTCAAGTTGTTCATTAATTTATGGAAACCAGTATATTTTTACTTTATTGAAGGGTAGTTGACTTCGTAAGATTTAGATGCTAACCAATTCAAATCACCCAGACAGTACACTAATTTGTTGACTTTTGTGGCACTAATGAGGCTCTGTTATCAGATAATATGCAGCTGTAGTTTCCACTTATTTTCTGGATAGTCCAGTTGATAGATACACAGGATACCTTATACCTCCTAGTGGATGATACTGATCTGAGACCATTTAAGGTACCTTAATACAAAAATAAACACTAAAATACTGGTATAGATAGATTGATGCATGGTGTGAAAGTTTCCTCTTATTAGAAGTGCACAGATGAGCCAAGATGAAGATAATCCAGCAAAGTACAATTTAATGAAGTAGTATATACAGTTCTAAATAGATGGAAAGGAATGGTGACTTCTAGATGAACGGACTTGATGATATTAATTCAGGAACAATGTAGAATAACTTTGTGGCAAAATCGTGCACAATATTAAATAACAAGAAATTGTCAAAGCCCATTATATAACATAATACAAACCTCTTAATGGTAAAACTAGAATCTAGATTTCGAAACATACAATATGTTCTTCATCAGCAAAATGGTGGTTATTATGAAATCCCATGTTCTATGTTAAATTCTGCTGTGAGAAGGTATATTTGGAAATATATATATATATTGATGAAGAAAGTATTATATGTTTCAAAATCTAGATTTTAGTTTTACCATCGAAAAGTTTTTACTATGCTATACGATGTAAATGGTAGCTAGGTAGTCACTGGAAGGAGAGCTATGCACCAATCCCCTGTGATGATGCATAGAACCGGCCAGACCTAGCACCTAATGTCCGACCCCGCCTTCTCATGGTGTGGACCGTTAGTACCTTTCAAAAGAGATACTCTCTTGTGGAAGTGACCGGAAGGGGAGGGCTGCCAGATTAGTGTGGCCTACTGATCTGGACAACTATGGCTACTTTTCTTTTTTTCTACCCTGCTGAGGAGTGGTCAACCACACAGGGTCCTGGTGCTGACCATATAAACCCACTGGACTGGACAGATATATGGCTCTGAGCTTGATTATGGATCCTGATTTTGCTGCACTGGTGGGCTTCTGTGGAGGGAAAATCTTCCGCTGTGTTTTCTGTTTGTTTGTGGGTTGACAGCCCCAAGTGAATAGATTCACAGGATATGTTTATCAGCTGATGGATAATCCTGAGCAGAAGTCATCGCAGGCACCTGAACTCTTTGCTTCTATTGGCATCGTCAAATTCTACATTGGAGGAAGTCTTCCAGTGTAGATGGCTTCAGCCTTTAGTAGTGGGGGAACGGGTCTTTGCCCCATGTCTGCGATTAGGGGGCTGTTTGATATTGTCAGCATTCCCACTCTCAATAAACAGTTTCTTTAAACATCCCACTACCATTTTCTCTCCATAGGTAGTTGGAATGTGAGGACTCTGCACAGAGCTTATTTTCTTGATGTCCTCGCACAAGAATTCCGCCATTATAATTTAGATATTCTTGATTTGCAAGAGACCAGATGGACAGATAAAGGTCAGATTCTTAAAAATAATCTTAAATTTCTCTTTTCAGGGAGGGACGACAATAAGCATCACCAAGGCATGGGTCTGCTTCTCAGCAGACACGCTAGTGATGCTCTTCTAGGATACGAGTGCATTAATGAAAGGTTTCTTACAGCAAAATTTCAGACAAGCGTTAAAGACTTGATTGTTATCTGCTGTTATGCCCCCACTGAGGATGGCGAGAGGATGAGAAGGATGGGTTTTACGGACAACTTCAGGATATTTTGAATTCTGTCAAGAAAGGAGATATTACCCTTGTTCTTGGTGACTTCAATGCCAAAGTTGCTACTGACTCTGACATTTGAGGAGGAGTAATAGGCCCTTTTGGTATTGGTAGCTGCAATGGCAATGGGCAACGTCACCTACAGGTAAGTAAACTCAATGGATTCAGAATAACTAACACTTATTACAAACACCGCGATATACATAAGTACACATGGGTTTCACCTGATGGGCTGCATAAGAATATGATTGATTACATATTAATTAACAGCAAATGGGCTAGTTCTGTTAGGAATACCAGGGCATATAGGGGAGCTGAAATTGGATCTGACCATTACCTTGTTAAAAGTGTGTTGCAACTTAAACTTAAAAAGTGTTGTGCTAGGGTTAAAAAATTTACTTTTAATACTGAAGCTCTGAAAGATCCAGTTATAGCCAAAGCTTACCATGATAGGTTACTTAGTCATTACAACAGTCATGGTTTGCTTACTACTGAAGTTGAGGAAGAATGGGATCATTTTAAACAGGCTTTTTTGGACACTAACACTACTCTTTTAGGAAAAAAGGAGCAGAAGAGACAGAATTATCTGCGTGAAAAGGCACTTGAGCTTATTTCAGAAAGAAAGAACTGCAGGAATGTCTTTAATCAATAAACTACTAGTCCTAATAGAAAGCATTACAGAGAACTTAATAAACGTGTAAAAGATCAGTTAGCTGCTGATAAGAATCTTTGGCTTGATGGTTTGGCTGACAAAGCCAAGGAAGCAGTTAGGCAGCACAACGGCAGAGAGCTGTACCAGATAGTTAGTATTTTGTGTGGTAGAAAACGGACAGGTATACAAGGATTGAAGGATAAACATGGTAAGGTTATAGAAGGGGAGGATTCTGTCATGGCTAGGTGGGCTGAGCATTTCAGTGATGTTCTAAACAATGTAGTTAGTTCTACTCCCATTGTTTGCAATGATGATATATGCATTGGTGGCTTTAATGTTGGACCTATAACACAATCTGAAGTTATTTTGGCTGTTTCTAAACTTAAACTACATAAATCCCCAGGGGTAGATGAAATTACTACCGAAATGCTTAGAGCTGGGAATGTTTCAGTTACTACTTGGATGACTGAAATTCTGAATATCTTTTATGATAAAGGCATGGTTCCTAAGGATTTTATTGAGCTATTTTTCAGAGCTATTGTTATCCCTATTTTCAAAAAAGGTGATCGCAGTTCTTGTTATAACTATAGGGGTATCAGCCTACTCTCTGTTCCAGGTAAAGTTCTTTCCATGATTGTGCTTAATAGAATTAAGAATCTGGTTGACAGTCAATTGCGTGATGAGCAATGTGGATTCAGAAGTGGTAGGGGATGTGTGGATCAAATATTTTCACTTAGGCAGATTCTTGAGAAATGTGTAGAGTTTCAGAAACCTTTGGTTGCTAACTTTGTTGATTTCAAAAAGGCTTTCGACTCTGTTGATCATCATAATTTGTGGTTATTGTGAGATCATATGGCATACCTGACAAGTTAGTTAACTTAATGAAAGCTCTCTATAATAACACTGAGTGGTGTGTGAGAGTTGGTAAGGCTTGTAGAAATTGGCATAGCATTACTTCTGGTGTTCGACAAGGGGGCATTTTGTCTCCTTTTCTCTTTAGCTTGGTTATTGATTATGTTATGCGAAATTCATTTCAAGGGAAAGATTTTGGCCTTAAATGGGCCGGAGATATGAAAATTTCTGATTTAGATTATGCTGATGATTTAGCCCTTTTGGCAAATGATGTTGATGAGATTAACTCTTTCATTCGAGCTGTTAATGAGACTGGTAGTAGAGTAGGTTTGGTTATAAACAGAGAGAAAACTAAAGTGATGAAAATTGGTCAGGCAGGCTGTGATTCAGTTAATCTGAATGGTTGCAGTCTTGAGCAGGTGTCACAGTTTAATTATCTTGGGAGCTATGTAACAGATAATGGTGATGTGCGGCATGAGATTAACAGACGAATAGGGATTGCTGCCGGGACTTTTAAGAATCTATGGAGAGTGTGGAGAAATAGGCGTATACACCTAAAGACTAAAATTAGACTGTGTAATAGTTTGGTTCTTTCTAGGGTTAGTTATGGTAGTGAAACTTGGACACTTTGTAAACAAGATAACAGGAAACTAGATGAGTTTGATTCCAGATGCTTACGCAGTATCTTGGGCATTAGGTGGTTCAACTTTGTAACTAATGATGAGGTTAGGCAAAGGAGTTTGCAACCTCCTTTAAGCAGCATATTGTGCAGAGAGAGACTCCGTTGGTTAGGTCATGTTGCCCGTATGAATAATTATAGATTGGCGAATAGGGTTATGAACAGTGTGCCTAAAGGCCTCAGAAAGAAGGGGAGACCTAGGATGTGGTGGGCAGACAATGTCAAACAGGACCTTGTTAGAATTGGTGTGCAGTGGCCAGATGCAGTAGATGTAGCTCAGGATAGACTTGCTTGGAGAACTAAATTGCATGGTCTGGTTGGACCTCTGTAACCCATGGCTGCTTGAGGATGATGATGATGATGATACGATGCACTTTGACAATTTTTGTTAATACTGTGAATGATTTTGCAATAAAGTGATTCTATAATGTTCCTGAATTAATATCACCAAGTTCATTCATATAAAATTCGCAATTTCTTTCCATCTATTTAGAACTGTAAATGTATCTACTACTTCATTAAGTTAGACTTTGCTGAATTATCTTCATCTTGGCTCATTTGTGCACTTCTAATAACAAGAAACTTTCACACTGTACATCAATCTATACCAGTGTTTTAAGATGATTTTATTCTTATATTCTGTGATTTATACACTGGGACTGTTGAACTATTAAGGTACCTGAACCTTTCTGCTCTTAGCAGTATTGCAAATTCTAAGCAGAATTAATGTGCCTCACACAAATCAGCTTTTCTGGATTTCAACTAGATTGCCTGGTTACCTACCAGATGGTAATTTAGTTCTTCGAGATGAAATAATTAGACTTTGCCTACACCTGCAATTAAGGATGCTTGATTGTTGGGCTCTACCTTTGACAATCTATCAGTTTTCTTAAGAAACCTACTCTTTTCTTTCTATGTGTATTTGAAACGTGAGAGCACTTATCAAGAGTGTCTGTTTGATGTCCTTACTAAGTTTCATATGAATAAAATGTACATTTCAAGCTTGTAAGAGACCAGAAGGATAAGTAAAAATCTATCTTATTTCATTTGACTTATGCAAGTTTTCAGTGTTAAATTTTTAAGAAAATTTCTGCCAACAAGATGCGATTTAACCAATTAGTTAACTAGCTTCTCTAACCATTGAGCTACAGAGTTCACTAATTTTTTCTGCATTAGAAACAGCTATTATGAAATCCCATGATGTAGCCCAAGTCTTTTATTCAAGAGATGTCATTAGATTTGTATTCTGATCACATTATCACATTGGGACAGATCCTCTGAGGTCCCATTATTAATCAAATACTAATTTAAACCAATTTGATCAATAAAGTGACCTCAAGAAATAAAAATACATATAATACGAACCCAGTAGTGCTATTTTGAATAAGCTGAACAATATCATCGAATTTCAGCCAAAGAATGGAAAAAAAAATCAACAGAATACAATGCTTAGAGTGATTAGCAAGTAACCAGTGATTTCCTGGTTCAAGCCATATCAAGGTTATATTTTTTTCACTACCAAAATAATCATCTTATTCAACCAGGAAATATATTCAGGGTATTATCATCTTTAAAACAACAAGCATTGAATTTCTAATGTCAGCAGAAGAAAAATCAGGTAGACAACATTTGCTGTAATAATGTACAATTAATATACTTACGTCCATGTAAAGTATTAAGCATTATACCAAGAGCAAACAATATTATGGACCTCTTTAAAATTTTAAAGAAGATTTTCTGATGTGGTGTGGCTTTTCGTAAGAGTGAACGTAAAGATAGTGCCATAGACATACCCATCATCCATATGAACCTAAAATGAAAAGATATTGCAAATTATAGAATTCTAGAAAGTTGAAGAGTTTTCAACCTTTTATAAAATGTTCTGTGAAATGGGGTAGATTTTAGGACTATAGAAAATTTGAAAAGTTTACTTAGTTGCTAATAGAATCTAAAATACATTAATGTTTGACTATTAAGGAATAAATATCTTCCGAAAAGTCAAAGCTTCCATTTACCAAATTTGATCACCATTGATCTCCATTACATATAACAAAGAGAAATTAAAATATTTCTTTCTTGATGAGAATACAAGTGATGCATTAGCATGTGTTGCATGAGAAATCAAGCTTCTAAATCATATATAGAAGAAAAATATAAGAATTATTGCCTCTGGTGCATAATTAGAATTTTGTTGTTGAATTAGAAGTTGCCCAATTAGAAATCATGAATTTCAATCAAATTTAATTCATATAACCCTGTAATCATAACTGAATTAACTGCTATTGTTTCAGCCATTAACTGGGCTCTTACATTTAACAACATAAATATAGTCATTTTCACAGACTCAAAATCTTCTATAGACACCATATATCAAAATCCTAACAATAATAATTTTAAAATTATTATTAACGATATTTTCGTTTTAGTAAAACAACACATGGCTAAAAATAATATATTATATATTCAATGGGTTCTGGCCCATATATCATCATCATCATCATCCTCAAGCAGCCATGGGCTATGGAGGTCCAACCAGACCGTGCAGTTTAATTCTCCAAGCAAGTCTGTCCTGAGCTACATCTGCTGCATCTGGCCACTGTACACCAATTCTAACAAGGTCCTGTTTGACATTGTCTGCCCACCGCATCCTAGGTCTCCCCCTCCTTCTGAGGCCTCCAGGCACACTGTTCATAACCCTATTCGCCAATCTATAATTATCCATACGGGCAACATGGCCAAACCAGCGGAGTCTCTCTCTGCACAATATGCTGCTTAAAGGAGGTTGCAGACTCCTCTGCCTAACCTCATCATTAGTTACAAGGTTAAACCACCTAATACCCAAGATACTGGGTAAGCATCTAGAATCAAAAGCATCTAGTTTCCTGTTATCTTGCTTACACAGCGTCCAAGTTTCACTACCATAACTAACCCTAGAAAGAAATTAACTATTATACAGTCTAATTTTAGTCTTTAGGTGTATACGCCTATTTCTCCACAATCTCCATAGATTCTTAAAAGTCCCGGCAGCAATACCTATTCGTCTGTTAATCTCATGCCACACATCACCAGTATCAGTTACACAGCTCCCAAGGTAATTAAACTATGACACCTGCTCAAGACTGCAACCATTCAGATTAACTGAATCACAACCTGCCTGACCAATTTTCATCACTTTAGTTTTCTCTCTGTTTATAACCAAACCTACTGTACTACCAGTCTCATCAACAGTTCGAATGAAAGAGTTCATCTCATCAACATCATTTGCCAAAAGGGCTAAATCATCAGCATAATCTAAATCAGAGATTTTCGTATCTCCAGCCCATTTAAGGCCAAAAGCTTTCCCTCGAAGTGAATTTCGCATAACATAATCAACAACCAAACTAAAGAGAAAAGGAGACAAAATGCACCCTTGTCGAACACCAGAAGTAATGCTAAACCAATTGCTACAAGCCTTACCAACTCTCACACATGACTCAGTGTTATTATAGAGAGCTTTCATCATGTTAACTAACTTGTCTGGTATACCATATGATCTCACAATCAACCACAAATTATGACGATCAACAGAGTCGAAAGCCTTTTTGAAATCAACAAAGCTAGCAACCAAAGGTTTCTGAAACTCTAAACATTTCTCAAGAATCTGCCTAAGTGAAAATATCTGATCTACACATCCCCTACCATTTCTGAATCCACATTGCTCATCACGCAATTGACTGTCAACCAGATTCTTAATTCTATTAAGCACAATCATGGAAAGAACTTTACCTGGAACAGAGAGTATTATCATCTTTAAAAGTATTTAATTTTAAAAGTATTATTAGTAAAATTTTTTAGAGAGTAGGCTGATACCCCTATAGTTATCACAAGAACTGCGATCACCTTTTTTGAAAATAGGGATAACAATAGCTCTGGTAAAATCCTTAGGAACCATGCCTTTATCATAAAAGATATTCAGAATTTCAGTCATCCAAGTGGTAACAGAAACATTCCCAGCTCTAAGCATTTCCGTAGTAATTTCATCCACCCCTGGGGATTTATGAAGTTTAAGTTTAGAAATAGCCAAACTAACTTCAGATTGTGTTATAGGGCCAACATTAAAGCCAACAATGCATCTATCATCATTGCAAACAATGGGAGTAGAACTAACCACATTGTTTAGAACATCACTGAAATGCTCAGCCCACCTAGCCATGACAGAATCCTCACCTTCTATAACCTTGCCTTGTTTATCCTTCAATCCCTGTATACCTGTTCGTTTTCTACCACACAAAACATTAACTATCTGGTACAGCTCTCTGCTGTTGTGCTGTCTAACTGCTTCCTCAGCTTTGTCAGCAAGGCCATCAAGCCAAAGATTCTTATCAGTAGCTAACTGATTCTTTACACGTTTATTAAGTTCTTTGTAATGCTTTCTATTAGGACTAGTAGGGTACTGATTAAGGACATTCCAGCAGTTCCTTCTTTCTGAAATAAGCTCAAGTGCCTTATCACTTTAATAATTCTGCCTCCTCTGCTCCTTTTTCCCTAAAAGAGTACTGTTAGTTTCCAAAAAAGCCTGTTTAAAATGGCCCCATTCTTCCTCAACTTCAGTAGTAAGCAAACCATGACTGTCATAATGACTAAGTAACCTATCATGGTAAGCTTTAGCTATAACTGGGTCTTTCAGAGCTTCAGTATTAAAGGTAAATTTTTTAACCCTAGCACAACACTTTTTAAGTTTAAGTTGCAAGACACTTTTAACAAGGTAATGGTCAGATCCAATTTCAGCTTCCCTATATGCCCTGGTATTTCTAACAGAACTAGCCCATTTGCTGTTAATTAATATATAATCAATCATATTCTTATGCAGCCCATCAGGTGAAACCCATGTGTATTCATGTATGTCGCGGTGTTTGTAATATGTGTTAGTTATTCTGAAACCATTGAGTTTACTTACCTGTAGGAGACGTTGCCCATTGCAGCTACCAATACCAAAAGGGCCTATTACTCCTCCCCAAAGGTCAGAGTCGGTACCAACTTTGGCATTGAAGTCACCAAGAACAAGGGTAATATCTCCTTTCTTGACAGAATTCAAAATATCCTGAAGTTGTCTGTAAAACCTATCCTTCTCATCCTCATCAGAATCCTCAGTGGGGGCATAACAGCAGATAACATTCAAGTCTTTAATGCTTGTCTGAAATTTTGCTGTAAGAAACCTTTCATTAATGCACTTATATCCTAGAAGAGCATCACTAGCATGTCTGCTGAGCAGCAGACCCACGCCTTGGTGATGCTTTCCATCCTCCCTCCCTGTAAAGAGAAATTTAAAGTTATTTTTAAGTATCTCACCTTTACCTGTCCATCTGGTCTCTTGCAAGCCTAGAATATCTAGGTTATAGCGCTGGAATTCCTGCATGAGGACATCAAGAGAATAATCTCTATGTAATGTCCTCACGTTCCACGTTCCTGCAGAGAGAAAATGATTAGTAGGATTTTTAAAGAAATTAGGTTTATTGAGATTGGTAGGGCCAACAATATCAAACAGCCCCCTGATCGCAGGCATGGGGCAAAGACCCGTTCCTCCTCCGCTAAAGGCTGAAGTCACCGATGCTGGTAGGAACTTCAGGCACCACCTTTTCAAGTGGACTTTTTCAAGAGCCACATGGCCTGCCTGAGACGCATTACTCCAGTTTAGGCTTGACGATGCCCAACTAGCAAAGTAAGGTTCAGGTACCTGCGATGGCCTCTGATTAGGATTATCCACCAGCTGATATAAGGTATCCCATGCCTCTGTTCACTTAGAGCTGGCAACCCAGAAGCAAACAGAAAACACAGCAGCAGACTCTCCCTCAACAGAGGCCCACCAGTGTAGCAAGTCCAGGATCCATAATCAAGCTGAAATCCATAAACAAGTCCAGTCTAGTAGGTATAAATGGTCAGCACCAGGACCCTGTGAAGTTGACCACTCCTCAGCAGGGTTGAAAAAAAAGAAAAAAGTGGCCATAGATGACCAGATCAGTAGGCCATACTGAACTGGCAGCCCTCCCCTTCCCTTCTAAAAGAGAATATCTCTTTTGAAAGGTACTAATGGCCTGCACCACGAGAAGGCGGGGTTGGCTATTAGGTGCTAGACCTGGCCGGTTCTGTGCATCATCACTGGGGATTGGTACACAGCTCTCCTTCCAGTTTACGCCTAGCTACCATTTACAAGCCTCTGGCCCATATAAGTTTACAATATAATGAAAGAGCTGATTTTTTAGCTAAAAATGCTATCAATCTTAATTCTACAATTAATTCATTTGTATTTTCGAGTTTATTAAAAAAAAAACTTAAAATACTTGAAGAAACACAAGATTGGTATAATTTACAAGCAGTAAATACACATAGACATAGAATCTCTGAAAAAAATCACTACTTTTAATAATTATAGACTAAACAAAAAAGAAATTTCTATAATATTGAAAATTAAAGTGAATTCTGCATCACAAAACTTTTATTATTTAATATGAAAAAAGTTAATTCTCCAAATTGCTTAACATGTAATCAAAGGGAAACTATTGAACACATAATTTTTCATTGTAAAAGATTTACAAAAGAAAGAAAAAAATACTTTTCCAACTTAAAAAAACATAATATAAACACATATTCTTTCAAATCTATATTAGATCCCGAAAATAAACGGTTAAAAAAATTATTTTACAAATATTTAATTTCATTCTTAAAAGATATTAAGATGTTAGGTGTACTTTAAAAAATAAATTAAAAAAAATTATCAAAAAAATATATATAAAAAAAAAATGCTGTCTCAATGAGTCTGCATAGACTAATTTCTATGCAGGAATATTCAAGTTTGGAGTTGTGTTCATTCATTCATTCAAGCTTCTAAGTCATCCCCATATTTTTTTATCAGGGGAGATTACCCATTTAAACAAAAATACCAATTCCAAAATGAGTAAAACAATGAGGAAAAAATAAAAAGTTGTGAACTATCAAGATATACACAATCAGTCAGTTATCATGTGTAGGGGGAAAAACCAAACATCAGGAATTTTCCATTTAAAGAATTTATTTATGATTCCACCACTTACAAAAATTTACCACTTGATTAGCTATTTTGACAAAACTGATAAGTTCAATGTGTTTGAGGCTGACATATTAATAAATGTTATGATGACATATGAATATTAATTTTTTAAACACAAGTTAAAAAAAACACTCAGTTTGACTAAAGAACTTTGGGAATATATCTCCAGGGGTGTCCAAAACTAATCCCTTAATATGCTTCTGTAGGCCATCACCCCTCAAGATAACAGGAATTACATTTTCTCAAAGGTTAATTCAAATGCCTGCTCAACATTGAAATAGCCTCACCCAGAAGAAACAATCAAATCTGCATGGAACTCAACATGTGAGTGCAAGGCAGTGATATATGAAATGATTCATTTCAATAATAAGCAATGGTATCTGTGGAAGATCACAGGATGAACACTAAGAAGCTAAGTCAAATTCATCAAGTGCTGTAGTCATCTTCAACAAGCTATGAAAGTGTTGATATCAGATGAGGACAAAATATAGAAAATGCAATGACAACCCTTTTGCCAACCATATCAGCAGTTTGATGCATTTGAGTGTGGTCAGATTATAGGATTGTATGAAGCTGGATGGTCAACCACTCTATAGCTCACTTGTGGGCTGTAATGTAAGGATGGTTGAACATTTTGGTGCCAAGGGTCTCAAGAAGGTACACAGAGTCATTGTGAAAGGTTAGGCACTGTCAGACACAACAGCATGGTGGATTACCAGATTTGTTGGCAGGAGACTCAACTGCCACCCTATTACCATTTGACAAACTGTAACTGCCATCATGAAAGTTTTCATCATGACTGAGGCCATTGCCAGGAGACTGGCATCCATTGCATAGACTGTCTTTGAGACCATGCAACACCATTGGGCTTGGCTGGACCAGTGTCAGGTTAAAGGTATCTGGAATGAGGAATGGCAACACAGTGTGTCTTCCGTGATGAGCCCCAGCTTTGCTTGAGTGCTGATGATATTGCATCCAAGTCTGGAGAGGCCATGGGTAGAAGATGGATTTAACCATTATCCACTCCTCAGAGGATGTCCTCATTTGGAGACCCATCAGTTATGAGAGCAGGTGTACTCTAATATATGTAATAGATAATATCAGAGGCAGTTTGTCATTAGTGGCCAGAAACACAGGCCACACCAACATTTCTGTAATATATATATATACTAAAATATTAAACTCTGAATTAGAATATATAATAAAAATAATATTTTACATGGATATTTGTTTTCTAAAATATCTTGCCCATTTTATTTCATTTCAATAAGCATTTAGTGAAGCAATATAGTAGAAACAGTCTTGTGTCATCTTAATTATAAACATGAGATATTACGGGACAAATTTAAGTCATAATACATAGAGATCATATTACTGATTACAGTGCCACCACTAGGTGATTATTGGAAACTCAGCAGTTATTAATATGTGATCGAGGAGGTACCATTATTGGTGCCTCTGGGTAAGCAATATTTTATTGTGAAGTAAAAATATATATATTAGTACTATGTATGATAAATGACTGTACATAATGTGAGTATGATACCAATTCAGTCAAAAATTAAGGAGAGTATTACTTTGCAGTTGGAAATTTGAAGTTATTTTAATAACGACTATGCTAAGGAGTCACTGCCATTATAGCTTCCCAACAAAAACTTTCTAACGCAATATGTACTATATTAATGAAGCTTACTGTTAAAAAAATATTTGTACATTATTTTGTGCAATTCAAATGAACACTGCGATTTTAGTGTTTGGAAAATTATGTGTTAATGTTTCAGGCAATAGCTACCAATAAAACCATGTTGGCTGCTAATTAATATGTTTGCTTGAAGAAGAAAATGGCTCTCCAATTGATATCATATTGCCTGTTGATGAGAATTTAAGTACAGCTACCAATTAGAATGTCTGTGAGTGTAATAGAAATTTTAAAGTGAATTTGCTATCCTGGAAATAAAAGCTGAATACTGCGTTAAGTAATAGATGAGTTTAAATATTTAAATTAGGCATCAAATGCTTGGTTTACATATTTATATATATATGTAATATGATGGACCCAAAGTCAATCATCAAATGTGTGTTTGCATTTCATCAGTGTCATAGAAATGTATTTATATAAAAAGAATTTTTTTTTTGCTTAAATAATACTAGTTGGTCAAATTCCTTCAAATATTTTGGTATTGAATTGACATGTAAGCTTATGTTAAATCGATTTGTTTGATTTTGTTGTAGAAAGTATTTTCTCATTATCGATTTATTTCTTTAATGTTACACTCCCAAAAGCAATTAAGGAAAATTTAGGATAAATATATAAAAATGCTATTGAACATTTGCATTAAGATATGAACAATACAGAAACTTAATATATATATGACACAGTTAATTTAGAGAAAATTTTTAAAACAATCTCATTGGCCGAGAAAACAGAAATCTCTCACAAGTGTTAGAAATCAAAACCATAACCTTAAGTTACACTCTTGTGTAGTTTCCAATCTTCAAGGAAATCAATTTTATTCGTGCATAAGTATTAAAAAAAAAAGGCTAGAGGCCATACATTTCATCAGTAACTGCAGCAAAGATAAAAATGCAGTAAAATGTAAATCATTATTTAAATAACCTTTCCTCTTCTATTAAACTAATACAACTCACATTTAAAATATTGTAACTAAAGGCAAATCTGCAATTAAAGTAAGATAACACACAGCTAAACTAATAATAAAAATTTATTCACGAATATGCTGTGGTAAAGATTTAAAACATTAAACAACGCAGTTTCAGGGAGCAAGCCTCAAAGGTGAGAAACCGCGTTGTTTAATGTTTTAAATCTTTACCACAGCATATTCGTGAATAAATTTTTATTAAATCTGCAATTTATTTAGAATAGCTTATGGATGAAATAGGATATCACAGATATGCAGCTGTTGGTGATATGTTGAATAAATATAGAGGAAAAATTGTCATTAGTCAGGTGAGATCTTAACCCATGATTTCCTGATAATATGCCAGGTGCTCTGACTGCTGAGCTGCCAGCCATTGAACAATCATCCTCTATCGGCGACTATAAATATTATACCATAGAGTTAATCATTGGAAATGCATCTGACTTCCAATTGGTATAATGCTTAAAGCCACTAATAAAGGATGATTGTTTGGCAGCCAATAGCTCAGCAGTCAGAGCACCTGACATGTTATCAGATCATGGGTTAAGAATCCACCTGATTAATGACAAGTTTTCCTCTATATTTATTCAACCTATTGATGTTTTCAAGAGGGTTTTGGGTATGTTTGAATTGTGGTAAATAGGTGTATATCAGGGAGGTAAACCTGGATGAAAAAGATGCGTTATCATTAGCATGGAATTTGGAAAACATTTGTAATGGATTCATTATCACGTAATGTTAATTTGATGCATAGTCTATGATTCTGTGTGTTGTTTTGAAGTTAATGTAAGCACATGGATGTGATATAATATTGAGCACTACTCCAGTTCCTTGAGCTATAATGCTGTTAATGATATTCTGTAAATTTATGTTCATTGTCTATAATAACAAGAACATGTATTCATTAAAACAATTTATTCTACAAAATTGTTAATAAGGCCTTGTGATTGGATTATTTATCAGTTGTTTTCTTAACTGCAGAAAGGAGGTGTCTTGTTTACAAATTTGCATCATTTGTACTAGTTGTTTCCGATTCAAAACCAACTCAATCTTTAGGACATTAAAGATTATCTGGAATAAATTTAAGCAATTACACCTCCTCCTCCTCCTCCTCAAGCAGCCATGGGCTACGGAGGTCCAACCAGACCATGCAATTTAGTTCTTCAAGCATATCTGTCCTGAGCTACATCAGCTGCATCCAGCCACTGCACACCAATTCTAACAAGGTCCTGTTTGACATTGTCTGCCCACCGCATCCTAGGTCTCCCATCTTTCTGAGACATTTAGGCACACAGTTCATAACCCTATTCGCCAACCTATAATTATCCATACGGGCAACATGTCCAAACCAGCAGAGTCTCACTCTGCACAATATGCTGCTTAAAGGAGGTTGCCGACTCCTTTGCCTAACCTCATAATTAGTTACAAAGTTGAACCACCTAATGCCTAAGATACTGCATAAGCATCTAGAATCAAAAGCATCTAGTTTCCTGTTATCTTGTTTACAAAGCATCCAAGTTACACTACCATAACTAACCCTATTATACAGTCTAATTTTAGTCTTTAGGTGTATATGCCTATTTCTCCACAATCTCCATAGATTCTTAAAAGTCCTGGCAGCAATCCCTATTCATCTGTTAATACATAGCTCCCAAGATAATTAAACTGTGACACCTGCTCAAGACTGCAACCATTCAGATTAACTGAAACACAACCTGAATGACCAATTTTCATCACTTTAGTTTTCTCTCTGTTTATAACCAAACTTACTCTACTACCAGTCTCATCAACAGCTCGAATGAAAGAATTCATCTCATCAACATTATTTGCCAAAACGGCTAAATCATCAGCATAATCTAAATCAGAAATTTTCATATCTCCAGACCATTTAAGGCCAAAATCTTTCCCTTGCAATGGATTTCGCATAACATAATCAATAACCAAACTGAAAGGAAAAGGAGACAAAATGCACCCTTGTCAAACACCAGAAGTAATGCTAAACCAATTGCTACCAGCCTTACCAACTCTCACACATGACTCAGTGTTATTATAGAGAGATTTCATTATGTTAACTAACTTGTCTGGTATATCATATGATCTCACAATCAACCACAAATTATGATGATCAACAGAGTCGAAACTAGCTAGCAACCAAAGATTTCTGAAACTCTAAACATTTCCCAAGAATCTGCCTAAGTGAAAATATCTGATCCACACATCCCCTACCATTTCTGAATCCACAATGCTCAACACACAATTGCCTGCCAAACAGATTCTTAATTTTATTAAGCACAATCATGCAAAGAACTGTACCTGGAACAGAAAGTAGACTGATACCCCTATAGTTATCACAAGAACTGCGATCACCTTTTTTGAAAATAGGGATAATAATATCTCTGGTAAAATCTTTAGGAACCATGCCTTTATCATAAAAGTTATTCAAAATTTCAGTCATCCAAGTGGTAACCGAAACATTCCCAGCTCTGAGCATTTTGGTAGTAATTTCATCTACCCCTGGGGATTTATGTAGTTTAAGTTTAGAAACAGGCAAAATAACTTCAGATTGTATTATAGGGCCAACATTAAAGCCATCAATGCATTTATCATCATTACAAACAATGGAAGTAGAACTAACCATATTGTTTAGAACATCACTGAAATGCTCAGCCCACCTAGACATGACAGAATCCTCATCTTCTATAACCTTATCTTGTTTATCCTTCAATCCCTGTAAACCTGTCTATTTTCTACCACACAAAACATTAATTATCTGGTATAGCTCTCTGCTGTTGTGCTGTCTAACTGTTTACTCAGCTTTGTCATCCAAGCCATCAAGCCAAAGATTCTTATCAACAGCTAACTGATCCTTTACACATTTATTATGCTTTCTGTAACGTTTTCTATTAGCACTAGTAGGGTATTGATTAAGGACGTTCCTGCAGTTCTTTCTTTCTGAAATAAGCTAAAGTGCCTTATCATTCAAATAATTCTTCCTCCTCTGCTCCTTTTTTCCTAAAAGAGTACTGTTAGTTTTCAAAAATGCTTGTTTAAAATGGCCCCATTCTTCTTCAACTTCAGTAGTAAGCAAACCATGAGGTCATTCAGAGCTTCAGCTCTGAATGACCAAGTTAAAGCTTTTATAACTGGGTCATTCAGAGCTTCAGAATTAAAGGTAAATTTTTTAACCCTAGCACAACACTTTTTAAGTTTAAGTTGTAAGACACTTTTAACAAGGCAATGGTTAGATCCAATTTCAGCTCCCCTATATGCCTGGTATTCCTAACAGAACTAGCCCATTTGCTGTTAATTAATATATAATCAATCATATTCTTATGCAGCCCATCAGGTGAAACCCATGTGTACTTATGTATGTCGCGGTGTTTGTAATAAGTGTTAGTTATTCTGAAACCACTGAGTTTACTTACCTGTAGGAGACATTGCCCATTGCCATTGCAGCTACCAATACCAAAAGGGCCTATCACCCCTCACCAAATGTCAGAGTCAGTAGCAACTTTGGCATTGAAGTCACCAAGAACAAGGGTAATATCTCCTTTCTTGACAGAATTCAAAATATCCTGAAGTTGTCTGTAAAACCCATCCTTCTCATCCTCTCGCCATCCTCAGTGGGGGCATAACAGCAGATAACAATCAAGTCTTTAACGCTTGTCTGAAATTTTGCTGTAAGAAACCTTTCATTAATGCACTCGTATCCTAGAAGAGCATCACTAGCGTGTCTGCTGAGAAGCAGACCCATGCCTTGGTGATGCTTATTGTCGTACCTCCCTGAAAAGAGAAATTTAAGATTATTTTTAAGAATCTGACCTTTATCTGTCCATTTGGTCTCGCAAATCAAGAATATCTAAATTATAATGGTGGAATTCTTGTGCGAGGACATCAAGAGAATAAGCTCTGTGCAGAGTCCTCACATTCCAACTACCTATGGAGAGAAATTGATTAGTGGGATGTTTAAAGAAACTATGTTTATTGAGAGTGGGAATGCTGACAATATCAAACAGCCCCCAAATCGCAGACATGCGGCAAAGACCTGTTCCCCCACCACTACAGCTGAAGCCATCTACACTGGAAGATTTCCTCCAATTTAGAATATGACAATGCCGGTAGGAGCAAAGAGTTCAGGTGCCTGCGATGACCTCTGCTCAGGATTATCCACCAGCTGATAAACATATCATGTGAATCTATTCACTTGGGGCTGTCAACCTACAAACAAACAGAAAACACAGTGGAAGATTTTCCCTCCACAGAAGACCACCAGTGCAACAAAATCAGGATCCATAATCGAGCTCGGAGCCTTATATCAGTCCAGTAGGTTTATATGGTCAGCACCAGGACCCTGTGTGGTTGACCACTCCTCAGCAGGGTAGGAAAAAAAGAAAAGTAGCCATAGTTGTCCAGATCAGTAGGCCACACTAATCTGGTAGCCCTCCCCTTCCATTCACTTCCACAAGATAATATCTCTTTTGAAAGGTACTAATGGCCTGCACTACGAGAAGGCAGGGTCGGACATTAGGTGCTAAGTCTGGCCGATTCTATGCATCATCATAGGGGATTGGTGCATAGCTCTCCTTCTAGTGACTACCTTGCTACCATTAGCAATGACTAAATGCTCTTTAAATCATTACAGACAACCAATATAAATTTACAGATTTTCTTCCATAATAATCAGTACTGGAAATGTTTTTTTTGAAACTACAGGTATGGCAAAATATAATCAATTCTTTAACCCCCTTCCTCTCTAAAAGAAAAAAGGATTTTCCCAAAATAACCCTTAAAGTAGCAGGCCAAAGCAGAAGGTAGCATACCTCTTTTTCCCCAGCAAGGTTTTTTTTTTTAATATCTTTGGAGCTAGTGGGATGCAGCCCTATCACATCCCACCCCATTTCCACCACTGGCAATAATACTAACTCAACCAAATGTAAAACTATGCAATCCTGTACAAATTATATTCATTCCCTTATACCAACTCAAATACCAAGCAGCAGCAGTGTTTATGTTTGATTTTTTACAGAAAACATTTACTGAAATGTCATAAATGAAAAAATTATATATATATATATCCACATATAACAAACGAAAAAATTTGCACTGCAATCCCTTTTGCTTCTGAACATAAACTCGAATAAGCCAAGGATGTATGCAGGACACCCTAGGTGAAATCTCAAAATTGTCTCCCTGCTTTAAATCCAAAGCCATTGTGTTTGCATAATTTTATTTTAGCACCATAGTAAATGTCCGACACTAAAAATAGCTTTAAAAACACCCATAAAATTTTTTTCCATGTAAAATATCACTTTAATCTTTCCTGTCAGGTGGAATGTTTTAGTAATAGGGAAACCTTACCCCAGCCCCATTCTCAGACTCCCCCCCCCTCCTCCAAACTAAATTCTTGAAACCCCACTCCATCCCAGAGGTTAAATTCTCGATCCCCCCCACAAAAAAATCCTTTAGTATGTGTCTGACATAAGCTACAATACACATATGAAACTTTTATTACACACATATATATATGTTCTTTTCCAAGAAAATTGATGTTCCTTTTGTCACCAAGCACAGAGTCAGGGTTAGCAGAGAAAACCATCTGAACCATCACTGCCCCTGCCTAGTTGGTTTCTCTGTATACAAAAATAAATTGGCCCCACCTATTTGGAAACCCATGATCCACCACTGGATAATGTTAATGCCCAATAACATCAGTGATCTATGTTCTACAGCCAGTCACTTTATTATTTCTGGCAGGTATTGCTTGCTCACATACTGCTGTCATATCTAGGTTGTGTCTACAAGGTACCTAGACTATTCCATGGTCAGACACATTCCCTGACTTGTTGTCCATGAGCATGTCTGAGACATGATGGACTTTACCTGCAAGCCCATGCTCAATTGGCCCAAAATACCTCTGTGATATGGTACTATATGCATATTGCATGGTGGAACATTTCTCAGGACACCACAAGACACCTCTACACCTCTATGAATGTGTCATTGAATGTATTGTAATGGCTTCATTACAAACAATAGGATGTACATTTTACTATATGCTGCCCATTTAATTCAGTGAACTGAGTTTTAAACAAAACACTGTCATATCCATCTGTTCATCTGTGTTTGTTATGAGTTTCAGAAGATTCTGTTCACTCTTTCTGGGTGGGGTAATTTGAATGTTGAGCAGTGTGTTAATAATTACCAATTTAATAAAACTAAACTGTATACTAAATTATACTTTTAAAGGTTGTTGCAAAGATTCTTCAAAATTTTCCACACAGAGATATTTAAAATTCTTTAGAAATAGCAACACTATTGGAAAATGTTACATTTTACATAACTCTTTAAATACTGAATGAATATTACTTACAATCAAAATTCTCTATTTGCAGAGTTAACTGAAAAATCTAAGTTTCAGCAGGATGGGAATTGAACCCACAACCTCCAGAAAACATCTTAGTTTAAGAGTTTAAGGAGAGGGGAAAAATTGTCTTGAGCTGGGTGGAATCAGAGTTCAAGAACTTCTGATGACATATTGAGTGCTCTGACCACTAAGCTACCAGCCACTGATCAAGATCTCCTCTATTGCATCAACTGATGCTACAACTGATAATTCTGGTCGATGCAACCCTAGATCATGGACACCTAAATGTTATTTGACATGGAATTTTTGTTAAGAGAATCATATTTTATTAAGTCCAAGGATGATGTAGGATGAACAATCTCGATAATATCCTCAGCAGGTCATGGTTGAGAACCCCCTGGTTCAAGACAATTTCCCCCTCTACACTGGAGATTGTTTATTCTGTGTTTGCCTGTTAGTAATCATGTCAGAGGCTCTTCCTACTAAGCGTTTTCAAAAGTTGGAAAATTTCTTTTACTAACTTTTGATCAGACCCACAAAGCTACTAGCTTATTTGTATGTTATGAAAAAAAAAAAGTCGATGACATCCCAGGACTCAAAACCTGGACTGTGACAGTTGCAGTGTTACCATGAACCAACACTACTGTGCAACTGAGGAAGCAAAGCTGTTGTTAAGTGAAGGAACTGAAAATTTTACAAAACAATTGTCTACATAAGCAGAAACATATTTTCTTTAGAATGAAATGTGCGGATACAATATTATCAGTAAAATACTTGACAACAGTAACTCAAAGAGGGATAAAATTATGTTTTGGTAAGAGTGGAAACCAAACCCACAAACTCCTGAAAACATGTCTGGTGCTCTTCTTATTGAGTTATGCTAACCTGTGATTTTGTTAAAATCCTCACTGAAAGTAAATTTTAAGAGTCAGATAAAACAGTTGAGTTGGCAAATAGTTTACAATAAGATGAAAATACAAGACACATCTGCTGGTATGAATATAAGTACACTGTAATGAAAATAATTTTGTCATTTATAAAATTTTTTATTCAGGTTTTTGCAATAAAGAATTTCATATGGATCTTGAGAAGTGCAAAAATTAAGATGAAAATTGCTAAAGAATTTAACAATTCATTAATAATGATACATTTACCAATTATTACGATTTCAGATTAATAAAAATCATTATCACATTGATTCACAATGGTTCTGAAATTTAACATATGGTTAATATGGTAGTTTACTATAAATTACCATATATAACATTAAATGCCAGAGTTTAAATAAGTAGACTGTGCTTCATTAGTAGGTAGGTAATAGTGAAGAATTTGTAAATAGTGGCCAGGTCTCAGACAAGGATACCATACATCCTGTAATCTCTAGGATTGTCCTATAGAGTATAATTTGCTGTGTCTCCCACAAAACCTCAAATGTCCAAAAAAATTCCTCAATATTGAGTTCATATTATCTCTCATATAATGAGCTAAAACATCTGTGTGTTTTTGCTATCAAATCTTAACTGTTCAATCTAAATCCACATAATTTGTGTATTCTGATAGCAAAAGTATCTAGCTTTGCCAAGGTTTTAAGATTAAGATTGGTTCATCAAAAGTATTTTTAAATACCATATACATCATATTAAATGCCAGTGCTTAAAAAGTAGCCTGGGCTCAAATTGTAGCAGGATACAAGCAAGAAATTGTAAATTTTATTCTGGGCTACCATTCAAACTTTTTCAGCATTATATAACCTTCAAGCTATGGATTTGTGAGTTGTTTTTTTACATTTTTGAAATTGTTATTATTGCCAAATATATCTTTACTAATGAGTTTTCATTTTTTGCAATATTTATCTTATTATTTGCATTTCTCAAAATTATGTGGAATTCTTCATTGGAATAAAACCTGAAAAGAAAAAGAGTTTTCACATTTACTTTAGATGACAAAATGATATTTTATTCAAATGTGCTTATATTTCTACCAACAGGAGTATCTTATACTTCATATTACTGTGAGCTAATTTACTTTTCAACTACAGTAGGGTCTCAAAGCATGCAAACTCAGAGTATGTTACCAACCCCCAAGAGGATTGCTAGCAAGAGGATTGCTAGCATTGTTTGTCAGGTAGGCAATTCAATGACATGGCAGAGGACAATATAGAAGAATTGCTAAATGGTGATGGGGACAAGCTAACAGAAGATGACCTACATGAGCGTGTTGATAGTGTGGTGGATGAATTATATGAGGAAGAAAAGATCAAGCAGGCATCATGGGGCCACCAAAAATTCAGCAAAGTCTTTCAACTCCTTAAGCAGATAACTGACAGTGTGCAACACTATGATCCTTTGATGGAAAGGAGTTTAAGGATCACTCAAGAAATGAACAGATATTTCTTCCTATTAAGAGAGATGTTCAAGGAACTTCAGTCCAAGGAGAAGCATCATATTCATCAAGTACATACTATCACCATAATTCTTCAAGAAAGTGACACAAAGAATGACATCTCCATCCTCTGCCATCATGTAGTCTCCCATCGCATCACTACAAAGATCCTTCTTGTACTCTCGTTTTGTTGCCTGCATGAAAAAGGTCAGGAAATCATCAATCAAATCACCTGTCAAAACTCAAGGTGAAGCCAATCCTGACAACCCTCTATCTAGGACTCAGAGGAAGAGGATAAGAATAAAAAATATAGTGTTCAGGTAGAGTATTTTATAAAATTTATAATTTAAGATTTATGTGCATTTAACTTACACAAATAATGATTGTACATGTTTATAGAAGATTGCCAATTTTACTTTAGTATATGCATGATAGTTTTCTGTAGGGGAACCCTAACTTGTAAATTTGCCCTTACACAAGGGTATTGGAACTTAATCCTCACATACTTTGATATCCTACTGTACTACATATGTTCATCATTTATAAATGTATCTCACCTACTTAAATGAAATATCACGGAATATTTAAAACTTGGTGAGTGAATCAATGATTTACTACATAGTCTAACCAAGGAGTCAACCAATTTCAAAATGTTATTTACAGGTATTTCATTTTAACTTTGGGATAAGGAAAATCTGTAAATAGGGGAAAAAATGTAAAGGTAAACAATAAATATAACTCAAAGCAATAAAGCACACTGAACAGAAATATTTATGAAATTTTAGGCTCGCTATTAAAATGCAGTGGTTAAATAACCAGAAGAGCTACTCACTATTCTTAGTTACTACTGTGTCTGAGAGCTTTATTGCTTTATGCATTTATAAAATATTCAGTACATGTTACAATTTTAACATCTAAGTTTTATGAAACAATATTATTTCTAGTCACAGTATGCATCAGTGTCAATATAATACGTTGAACATAAAGACAATCAGATATTTAAATTACCAACCATGGAAATACAAGGTCTGCAACTGTCAGTCCATTCCAGAGAGCATGGCTAAAAAACCAGTAACCACCACCTCCATAATTCACAAAAATCATCACAACTATGGCTATTCTACAGAAAACAAAAGAAATGAACATAAAATTTCTGCTTACAAAATAAGAGCTGGCATTTGCTGTTTTGTAAACCATTTTTCAATGATTATTAAAGTAGTTTCATTGAAACCCTTAATTTAATACTGCTTCCAATACTGCAACAGAATAAGAGAGTCAGGCTTAGAGTTCTGGAGACTCAGCAAACACATGTAATTAATTTTTGAAAGCCTAAAAATTTATATCAGCAAGCTGTGTGTCAGCATATTTTAAAATCACATTGTTTTGAAATTGTGTGCATTTAAACATAAAATTTAACAAACTATGTATATAAAATTATTTCCATAGTGATTCAAAATTTATGCAACCCAAAATGTAAATGCTTTTATTTTGTGCCAACTGAACAGAATTAAATACTGATTCTAATGTTAAGAGAATGTAATTACATAGTAATACAGTATATTAAATAGGTATTTAATCACAATCTACACAATTAAAATTCAAATGCCCTTGTTACTATTTACCCCTATTTATTGAAAAATGGTTTACAAAGGGCATTTGAATTTTAACAGTGTAGATTGTGATTAAGTACCTATTTAAGTAAGACAATTACTAACATTTACTAACATTGGCAACCCTGCAGTCACTGACATATACAACACTGTTTAGTTTAGTTCTCATGCTGTCAGTTCTTTGTTGGTGGCATGTATTCTATTACTTGCCCATAATGAAATTTTCCCAGGCCAAACATGTATACATAGTAGAACAATAGTTAACAAACAAATCATTTTTAACCGTTCAAGCTGACTTCAATGAACAGTTTTCTGATTCTCTGGTACTCAAGAAGTCTACATTATCACATTTAATTGCACAATCCCACAAGACTGGAAGCATACATGACAAGAAACATACTAGTTGGCCTTCTCTATTAAGAGATGAAAAACTTGAGGATATTAATTGTATTCAATTGCACTCAAGAAGAGGGTGGACACTTTCAACATCTATTGTAACCTTTCGTTAACAATTTCTAAATGTAAATTGAGAATAAATGAAGTTTCCTAATATGAGTTGCACAAGTTTTGAATCACTCTATATAATGAATATTTAATTTAATCATCACTGAAATTGACTTTTGTACAATTTGCTTCAATCTTGCTAGAGTTAGTAATTAGAATATTTTGCTTTAGAGCAAAAGAGAAGGTTCAATACCTGGTAAAACAAGGATGCTTATAATTGCATTTCTATTAGTTATGCTTCTTTACAGATCCTTTCATGGTGATTTATACTGACAGCCTCTTGTCAGACTTCTGTGACAAAAGTCTGTTTACACAAAAAAAAAGTTTTTTCTCTATCCCCTAAGTGTATTAAAATAATAATGTGAACACTTTAAAATATAAGCATATTGGCTATTTATATATGGTTTACAGTCAATGTAAAATAATTTCAAATGCCAGCTCTCATAAAAAAGGCAAACAAACTAACCATGGAAAGACAAGATCAGCGAAAGTTAAGCCATTCCAACGAGCATGATGAAAGAACCAGTATTTCCCACCACCATAGTTCACAAAAATCATTAGGGTTACCGAGATCCTGCAAAATAGATACGCAGAAATGGGGACAAATTATTCATAAACACACACTTGCATAAAAGAGAAGCAAGACAATTGGAAGACATAATACAGCACACAGACACAAAATAGTCACAAATAAGACAGTGGATATATAGCATAGTAAAGGAAAAGTGAATGCAGTGTAGGCTAGAGAAATCTAACCAGACTGGTTAATACAATTCTCAAAATATATCTATTCTGAGTAGTAGCTACTGCATTTGGTTATTGCATGCCAATTCTAATAGGTTTGACCTCATTTTAAAGTCAGCCCTTTTCCCTTATTTTCTGCTTTTAAGCACACTGATCATAACTCTATTTGCTAATCTGTAGTTCTGCATGCAGGAAAGAGGATCAAAATAACACAATATCTTCCTAGATGTTGTTAAGAGGTAGTCGATGACTACTTCATTTAACCTCATTCTTATAACTCAAAATGCTGCACACATATCTTTAAATCAAAAGCTTCAGGTTTCCTGTTATCTTGCTGAAAAACATTCCATGTTTCCCTAACTTCAAAACTTTAGAGAAGACCATACTATTAATAGTACAAGTTTAATTTTTAGATGTATTCTCCCATATCTCCATTACTCCCTGCAGATTCTTAAAAGTTTCAGTAGCAATGGCTCTTCTCCTGTTTATCTCAAGTTGCACATTGCCAGTATCTGCTACACAATTTTCAAGATGACTATATTGGGAAACTAATTCAAGAGCATAACAATTCAATAGAACTGAAGCATCATCCAACTGACCAATTTGTCAGCATAATTTTCTCTGTATTATCACCTAGTATACTTTTACCAGCCTCATCAACTAGGTCAGTTCCCCAACATGCATACATCTTTTTTTTTCCAACAGTAGACAGGAGGATTGATTTTTCTGATATCAAAGGCTTTAAAGTGCACAATTCCTCAAATTACTAATTTGGCAACAGCAGTATTGAATATGTATTGAAACATTCATTACCATATATTATAGTCTATTATTATAGTCTGAATAAGCAGAAGTTCCATTAATCACAATTCTTCTTCAAGCTTAAAAGGGCTTAGTCATCTGAATTATATTTTTCTACATTTGAAATTACATTAGGTTGTCTTAACCACGAGAAGCAAAATTTTTCTGCTGCACAATGACCAACTGATAAAATTCCACAAGGCACAGAAGAGAACTAGAAATGGAAACTTGCTGTTCAGGGTAGATAAGCTCCCCCCCACTACCATAGTTATCTAGTTCTTTTAAATGTGGAAAGGATATGACCTTCCTGTGTACAAAATTGAAGTTTAATATTACATCTAATAAATGTATCTTTCGAGACTACTTACGATTCCTTTCTTACAGAGGATATTTTTAACATGTTTACAACTCAGCTAATCTGAAAATATTAAAATTATTTTGGAAATAATTGTGAAAAATATATAATATTTCACAATGCAATTTTTTGTCATTACATATCTGAATTTAAATATTACATTAAATTATATACTGGTTCAATATAAGAAATACTGTTGATGCAAGATAAGATAATGGGAGAACTATGGTCTCAATACACATTCATACTGAAGTACATAGAATTTGAAAGGATATACTTTGAATAATTAGCATATTAACTGGATGTTTCATATTCTGATTTGGTCAACAATGATGGACTATAGGCCTGAGCAATTGCTCGTAAAAGGTATCTTTATGTGAGCTTTCTATAATATAAAATCTCACTAGATGGCATGCAAACACTTGACAAACAAACCATTCTCTTCAGTCATTTTCATGTTAAAGAAGCGAGGAAAAACTTCAAATTTCATAAATGTAAAGAACCCTGGGAAGGAAAATATGCTACATTTATGTTTGTAACTTATATGCTGTTAATATTTTTAATCGGAACGTGTTTTATGGAAGAAAAAATCATATAGATTTGGATTTAAAAAATCATAATAAGTTTGGTGATTTTGCTTCTGCATACATAATGATAACATACTAAAGCACTAGATTTTTTTTAGATTTTTTTTTACAAAAAAATGCATTCATGTTAGAAATTCGAAATTTTGTTGGTGGAATGTGAACACCTGAAGTTTCTATTGGCAACAATTGATTCACCTCTTAAACCCAGGGTGGGTGGGAAAATGCAATTATTTTGCTCTCAGCAAAATTTGTTTATAGAGATAAAACTTCTTTTTTTTGCATTGGATAGGTATTGATGAAATATTATGATTTTCACTTTCCTAATATTCCAGAAGATATAAATGCACCCCCTAACTGTTGAAAAAGTTGAAAATTCCAAATTCAAATGAATATTGCAAACATTGTTGAATTCATGCTAGAAATTTTAAATTTTGATGGTGGAATGTGAAGGTCACATTGTACCATTGGCAATTATGAGTTGACCACTTAGACCCAAGGGGGTGGAAAAATGCAATTCTTTTGTTTTAAGAGAATGTTGTTTCTTTGTAGAAATAAATTAAAAAATGATTTGGTGTCGCAAAATTATTGATGAAATATCACGATTTACACTTTCCAAAGTTAGAATTAGCGTGATCTCCTGTCAGTCACTCATGGACAATTGACTATATATTAGATATTAGAGTTAGTGATTTGAATTATTACTATGAATATAATACTCTATGCATTAGTGACAAAAGAAATTTGTTGCAAAAAAAAAGTGATTTCCTTTCTCCCGATTAACCTTTCAGTGCCATGAGCTCAGCATGAGTGGAGAAATTTTGTATCCTGAAATGTCAAGCACTCAGCAACATCACATTTTTCACAATTTTATTTCTTGTGTTATTTTGCTTTAATCCTTCTGTTTTTGTTTTGTTTTTTTTTTCTTCTTAAAATTACAATGCATTTTCAGTCGCCTTTCTGATTTTTTTCAAATTGATGTAATTTCTAGTTATTTTAAAAATTGATTGATTGTAAAAGGTATCGAATTTCTCTACCAACAGGATGAAGGCAAGCAAAAATGCAAGGATACATATGCCATGTGACCCAGCCAGCTTTCTGCAGGCTGGGTCACATGGCATATTTCTCTCTCACCCTGTAGCTTCAGGACATGGGTTTTGAAGATAATCCATTTTGCAGTCAGTTGTCTAATGTGGAGGTGGGGTCCCCATCTATTTGAAGTCGTACACACCCTTTGAACACATACTACGTAGTTCTTGTGACCTTTGATATTCAACTCCTGTCCCTTTGTTTTTATATCATGCATACCTGTTCAGGGCTGACACATTGGAAAACAACATATCACCATCTTTAAGAACAGAAAAAATTTGAAAAATTGTGCATTAAAAAATGTAAATTTTGAAAAGATCACAGTTTTAAATCTGAATGCAGAAAGCACTCAATGAAAACCTATGCACACAACATGGTTTGTTTGTCAAATGTTTGCGTGCCTCCTGGCGAAATTTTTTTTTTTGCATAAGTGCCTTGAGAAAACTCGAATTGGGCAGGCCTGTACTCTATCATTGTTGACCAAGATTTTGGTACCTAAAAATAGTGGTATAACATTAAAAATAGCAAATTTTTTTTATTGCCAAATATTGCATGTATGTAAAAGTTGAGCATTCAAATTTTACCACAATGGTGGAAAGGATCCAAGCCAATGGTATTTCTGATTTAAATAATAAATAACATTCATAGAGACATTGAGTGCAAATCACTTCCACTCATTCATTTTTATTTTTCCTTAACCAGTTTTACTTTATTTATGTTATATTTATCATTTTGGGGATTATTTCATTTGGACTGATTGCAATTCTTACTTCCGAGCTGTAGGAGTTGCGCATGTGCAATTCCGACCTTTGATTGTAAGCCATTAATGTGCACATGTAGGACATGACCCCTTGAGTCATAACTAGCACGATCATCAGATTATTCAAATGTTTTCCCAGCATGCAACAAACATGTGCTGGATTTGTATACAGAATGTTATAACTAAGTGACGTTAGGTCACAGAGTTAGTAGAGACAGTGGAGAGTCATTGTAGTCAGTATTGTGAGAAGTTAGTTAGTGGAGAGTCAGTACTGTGAGAGGTATTGTTGAGTAGAGAATGATGTCTGCTGAAGTATGTTGAATCAGTATGTGTTGTGTAGATAGGAGTTGTTAGTAGAGATTTAGATAGATGTGAGTTGTTAGTACTCCAACTTTTGTATTCATCAATTGATGGTGAGTTTTTTAATTTTTTTGGAAATAAACTTTGTTTTAGAAACTTTTGAATTTTTGATATTTTTCTCTTGAGCAACATAAATTGATTTTTTGATTAGATTTAAACCTTAAACTTGACAATTCTTTTTGAATTCTTACTCAATAAGCAATGCTAAACAAATACCTAATGAACACTATTTCAACTTTATTTGGCAAGTTAATATTGCCTGGTGCCCAACAAAGCAATCTGGACTTTTGAATAAATTTGGATCAGACAAAAGGTCCAACTTGAAAAGTTAATAATCTTTGGAAAGTTACAATACCTCCAATTAAAGAAATTTTATGAAAGAGATACTGTTCCATATTACAAGTATTTTTCAATTTATCAGTTTTTCTTTCCAAGAGCAATTTCACTTTTTGAAAGATATTCTTGTCAGAATATGCACATGCAATTTTCATGATCAGATAAGTTTACTTTTAACATATCCTTAGTGGACAATGTGTGTAGTATATTATTTCTTCTTTATGAATCTAAACAGTGAAGAATATGCCATGTGTTAGAGGGGAAGCAACGGTCATTAGTTACAGAAATTTATTTTGCATTTTTGGCAATAAATATACATTACCTTTCACTAAAGAATATTAAATGTTTTTATATTAATTAATTTACATATGCTTTCTTACACTTAATATCTTTACTAATATAATGAGCAACAATTTACAGCTTTAGCTAATAAAATTAATTTGTGAAAATTAATCATCTTTACCCTCGTACAGTATCAAGAGAGCGTAGTCTTTGTCGAGCTTGCTGTTTAGTTTTTCCATCTTCAACTGTTATACTAGTGGAATATGCTGTTATATCCTAAAAAGAGAAACTTATTGCAGTGAGCTCCTGGTTATCTGGCATTTATGGGGAATGGGGGTAGCTAGTTAGATGACTCTGCCAGTTGCATGAGAAATATTTTTATAGAAACCAAATATAGTAGGACACTATCTTGTATTCAAGCCTTAGTTGAAATAAAAATGCTGTTAAAACAATGGTAATAAAAATGAAGTATAATGCCCTTAATTCAAATGTAAATATCTAAAGTCTAATTGTTTTATACAGATATTTTCACACCTAATGAATGTCTAAACCTGTGAACTTAAAAAAACTCTACTTCACTGGAAGCCATCATAGAAAGAGTTATAATTTTGGCCGTCTGATGGCATTGACTACCAATAGTACTGTATTTTCCTAATAACCAAATGCAGAAGAAAAGTTTTGAAAGGTAGATAGAAAAGCATACCCAAGACAAAAAAAAAAACAGAAAATCACAGGACACAATATCCCAAGTGTACATAGAATGACAAGAGTCTCAAAAAAAGTCTGCTATTTGTGGTAAATGTAATAGAAAAAAAGCTCTAATGGACAGGTATTTGTTGACACAAGGTGGACAGTAAAACAGCTGTTAAAATTCATTAGTTCAGAGAGATGACTGCTATACTTTAAAACCCATTTCAATGAGAAATATGTGCAGAGAACTAAAAACTTTTGACATTTGGGAACACTATCATGATATATGTGACAAAGTATTAGGTAGGTGTACATAATAATCTGGCCAGGCAGTGTATATGATATACAAAGTCGTATCAGAATAATATGACCACCTACCATAGTATATGTATGGTAGGTGGTCATGTTATTCTGATACAACTGTGTATTTATAATGTGTTAGAATATATCTTTATAGGGCATTAGAATACAATATATTCATAAAATATTTGAGTTTTTATAGTCCTGATATAATGAATGTTTTCATTTTATTCTACATTATAATCAAACTTGTTTAATACAAATGCCTTTCCATTGCACAATTTATGGTTGATAAAAATTCAGTCCTTCAAAAATATATACATGGTGTGATGGAAGAAATATTATTAAAATACTCACTAGCACTGTTAGAAATAATTAGCTAAACATTTATAAATTAACAACAATAAAAAACAATAAAAAAAGTTAATCAACAAAAATCAAAATAAACATTTTATGAGCAAAAGGAAATGTTATAGCAAATAACTGTTAGTAAATTACAAATGTGAACAGTACATTAATAGTATGTGACCACATAGAAAAGCAGAAATGAATTAATATCTCAACAATATCTCAAAATGCTTGAGGTAATACTGGTCTCTGGTTTGAATGTTGATAATGGCAAGAAAACAGCCATATATATTTGTACACTGAAGTGTCATTGAATTAGGGATAGCAACCTAGTAACGTGTTGGACTCCCTCTGGCCCTGATAACGGCCACCACATGATGAGGCAAGGATTCCACAAGCTTGTGTAAATGTTTCACATGTATGGCGACCCATGCATCCTCCAGAGCTGTCCATAATTCTATCGAGGTCGTCACTGATGGGATACGGGCCCAAACACTCTGCTTGATGGCATCCCAAAGTTTTTTAATGGGATTTAAATCTGGGCTTCTAGGTGGCCAATTCATTATTTCAAAGTCAACAGAATGCTCCTGTAACCATGCAGTAGCCAATCTGGACCTGTGAGATGAGCAGTTATCTTGTTGGTAGACACTATCTCCATTGGGATGCATGATGGCCATAAATGGGTGTATATGATCAGCCATGAATTCTACGTACCAGGATGCATTGAGAGTTGTTGGTACACATACCAAAGGTCCTATACACGTCCAACTGAAGACACTCCAGGCCATACTGAGCCACCACCAGCTTGTACTGTACTGACCTGACATGCAGAATCCATGGCTTCATGGCACACCCTCAGTTTCCCATCGGTGTGATGAAGTTTAAATTGGGATTCATCACTCCAGGCTATCTGTCGCCAATTTTCGATGGTCCAGTTTCGATGTTCTTTAGCCCAGGCAAGGCATTGAGCCTGGTGACATGCTGTTAGAAGTGGGAACTCTTGTAGTTCGGCAGCTCCCGAAGCCAAGGTAATGAAGTGATCATCAGTGTACAGTCCATGCAGTGACTTCCTGGCTGGAACCTGCATTCAGATGGGGTGATTTCAGATAATGTCAGGCCCATATCAGTCCATATGATGTGGGTCAGATAGTGAAGTCCATGATCATTCAAGGTTGGTTGTCCTTTGCAGTTTGTCCAGGTACTTTTTTTTTTGCCAGAATTTTCATATTCCCAGAACACTCTTGAAACTGCTCTAGAAGAAAATCTAAGTTCATTGATAAGTTTGGTAATAGAGTGGCCCATCCGTCGGGCACCTATGATCTGCCCGGTGTCAAAAGCATCTAAATCCTGTGCCTTTCCCATTACACTTGTCACAACAAATGCTTGGGGAAGCCAAAGTTGACAGCTATTTATAACCAGAGTTTCAGTCACACATGCGCACAAATGCAGAACTTTGCACTACTGAATTTGGATAATGTCTCCTATCCCTAATTCAATGACACTTCAGTGTATGAATAAACCTATAATAGTAGTAAAGAGTTCCTGGATGTCTTTATTATACACGAGCAGTAAAATTGAAACATTTATATATGCAAAATTATATTTTAAATATACAGGGTTCAAGGGAAAATCCTAAAACACCCAAATAGTTTTGTAATGTAGAATCCTAGAGGTGCAAATGATTCAAAGCTTCATGTTTTCATTTTAAATATATCCTAAAATTGTCACTAGGGATGCTACAGTTGCTGTCATTTGAGATCGGATATGGTCATTTCCTATAGGTAGATCTAATGTTTGCATCTCTAGGACCTTCATTACTAAATTATTTATGTGTTTTAAGACTTTCCTTTGAACCAGGTATAAAAAGACATGAAAACCAACATGTATCAAATTAGGAATTTCAAGAAATCCCAAGATCATAATTGAGTGACACAGATCATTAATACTAAACTTGGCCATCTGTTATCAAGTTTTCTTTAGTGCCTTTATTTATTTATCAACGAGGTGTGGAGTGGGAGGGTAGGTAGTGAAGAAAACAAATGGAACTACTGGAATGCAATTCCAGTACTTTTTTCCCACACAAGTAATTGTTATTGCTGAACAGTGTAATTGTGCAAATAGCCTGAGTAACTGTGGTGCAAAGCTTTCAGGAAATCTCAGAAACTGCACCTTACCATTAGGGCATTTTTTTGTGTAGTTAAACTGAATATTTTTGAACACATTTTAAATGGCTGTTGTAAAATGAATATTTATTGACTACAACTTAGAGAAAAACTTAACAAGAAAACTAAATAATATATGCTGAAACACTGAAATTGCAACACCCAGAAGGAATGATCAGAAATGCATACAAATCAGCAGATATCTGCATTTGCTGATATTAGTGTGAACACTTTTGCCATAATGTTACAACTAAAAAGAGTTTCCTCATTATAAGTCTTCCAGATTCGAGTTACTTATAATTCTGGGGCCATATGGCCAGCATTTTGCCCATAGGCTACATGTTGGACCATGCTCTAAACAATAATTTTAAAACTTTTTCTTCCTATTTACCATTACATTTAATATATATATAGAATATTGCTTTATGTTTTGGTGAAATTATATTAAAAAGTTACGAAATTAGCATTCATTTTTCTTTTATCTAAATTTTATATGCACTTGCAATATTCAATACGGATTTTGTATCCACAATTTACCAAAATGTACTTTAAATGTTCATTAACAAAAATATATTTTGAACGCATTGAGGAAAAGAATATGAGGGGAAAAATTACTAATATTAATACTTGCTACAGGTGTTTCTATGCACACAATTTTTTTACAACCACCAGAGCAAAATTTGCTCAAATTGCAAAAACCTTTTCATGTAGCATGAACATTTGTGTCTAGCTAAGCAAGTGGGTACATACATACGTCAAAGAATTTTTTTGTGGCAATCCAAAAATTGCACATCACATGTTAGAGAGAGAAAGCCAACACATACTTACTCCTAGGTGAAATTTATTTTTGGTGTTTAAAAACGAATTCTTATTTTAATGAAGTTTACAATACAAATGTTTTATTCAAATATATGTTTGAGCTATTGCATAATATAGAGAGGGATCTGGAAGAGCACACCTCACTGTTAGTTTCAAGAATATAATCTTGCCCATTATGAATTAATCAAAAGACAAGATATTAAGCTGAAAATATGTAAAGTTTACATGTGTTTTCAAATATTGTTAATTCAACAGTTCAAAATAAATTTTGTTTCATTAAAACTAAAATAGGTGTTCTAATTATTTTTTCATCTTTGCATTCAATCAAAGTAAACATTCAAAAATTGTAAAAATTGCATACTCAACAGTTAGCATATAAGTAGGGAAACTGAATTTTGAAATTATTTATTAGATGAAATGGTACACTAATACAAATAGTGAGGCAAAAAAACTCATGGGTATGAAAATATCACTGGGTGAATTATCACAGGATGAAATGCTCTGATACTCAGTTAAACAGATAACATATAAAATGTACTTTTAAACACTGATTAAATTGTAACAGCAGAATAGAAAAACAGTGTACATTTAATGGTCATAAAAGACACTTCTTTAAGATGGAATAACACACTTGAGTGGTCACTTTGTCATCTAGATAACTTATAATAAAAATATTTTTAGGACACAAGGCATAAAAATATAATTTATTATGCCTTGTGTCCTTGGAGAATTATCATATGATTGAAAAAAAAAACTCTGCAGAAGAATTTAACAATTCACCATAACACAAAAATGAAATTATTAATAATCATGAAATCATATTAAAATCGATTGAGTTGTTGTTGGATTATTTTACCCCTGAGCAATATTTTTATATACACAATGGGTTTCAGAAGGTCTCAGAAGAAGGGGATACACTTTACAGTTATTAGGAGGCTGATGGAAGACTCCTGTCAAGGTCATCCAGCATGTTCTTTAACCCTTTTGTCCAAGCTGGGTTTACCATTTTCACTTTTCTGATTCTAGTGGCCCAAGGAGAGTTTTTACCATTTTGTAGTGCAAAGTTCTAAATTTAAATTTTTTTCAAGCAAAAACTGCCATTTTATAAAACTATTTTTAATGAAATGTTGAAAATAACATTTCAGTCTATGATATATATATTTGCTTATTGATTTTGCTAAAAAAAATCATGATAAAGTTTAAAAAAAAATTATTGAGCCTGCAGTGATAATATGTACATGTTGAATCACTGTAAAGATCCTCAAGTAACGATTATTTAGTTTATGCATTTATTTGATTTCCAGTAATCTGACCTACTTATTGCTCTAGATGAGATGTAAGGCTTTCCAAACTTTTAAAGTAAGATTGATTTTATTACTACTGGAAGTTGCATCATTCGAACTCTGTGTGCATAGTTTTTAGTCAATATTTTTGCAGACTTTCATTTAAAAAATTTTTTTTTACTATGTGCTTCTGTAACTGTTTTTTATATACATACTGCGATATATATACTGCGATTATAAAGAATAATTAATTTGAAATTATCAGAAATGAAACCACTAGTGATCTGTAATGGCAGATATCAGAAGAATTATAGGATTAAGCAAGTAACCTAAATACGATTTTTAAAAGGTAGGGCTTATTTTAGTGATACTTTTAATGATATTTTAACTAAAGACTAATTAATGTTAGGAAACTGCATTTTTTAAGCAAAATTTTTGCCACAATTTTAAAACAAAACTCTTCTGTAGCTGTTATGCAAATTCATACTAAAACAATTCATTCTCAATTTCAATGCTTCATTAGTTAAACTTTAAATGCTTCAAAATATTTTAGTCAATTTTTTTGCAATTTTTTAAATCTTTTTTAGATATATTTTTCAATTTTTATTTAAATTACATTGTTTTTAAACCAAAGTTAATATTTTCATGACTACTTTCCTTAAGCCTAGAGTTTGCCAATCACCAAAAATCTAAGCATATGCTTTATGCATTATTTGCACAAATGACTAAAAAATTTAATAAAAACTAAATAAATTAAAGAGTCAATCATTAATAGAAATATTATGAACTATTTATATTAGAATAAAAAAATATTTGGAAAAAACGGAAATTTTTTAAAAATTTTACTCAAGTCAAAATGGAAAAATTTCAGTAAAATTTTGCAATATTTTAAAAATTGCTTAAAATTTTAATTTACCTTTTATTTTTCTTCAAATTTTTAACATTTTATTAATTACAAATTCCCTTTCTTTTGGTATATAACATGAGTATTTCCATTCATTAGTTACTTCAGGATGAGGTTCTAAAGTTGTGCATTTTATTTTCTGAAAACATTTTAAAATTAACTTGGCCACCAGAGTGAGATCAGTTTCAGAAACCTGACACTTTAAAGGTGAACCATATCATGCCCATATGGGAACACTAACTTTGAAAACTAATTTTGAGTAATATAAAATTCTCAAATAATATGCTTTTTTATAATTGTTTTCACAGTAAGCCGTCCCATGGCTGAGGGTTAGCGCACTTGGCTACTGATCTAAGGGATCTGGGTTCGAGCCCTGGGTAAGGCATGGATGTTCGTGTTGCTTTTCTGCTGAGGTCCTGCCAACCTCACATACCTACTATGGCATATAAACTGACAGGCTCCTGTCAGACTTCTGTGGCAAGCAGCTGCTTGAGGGGATATTTTATTTTTTTTTTCACAGCATGATGTAATACATTTCGGGTTACTTTTTGACAAGATATTGTATGTGGAATATCTTACACAAAATGAAAATCAGAGAAATTGAAATCTGTGTAGCTTTCATTGCTAGGCAGCTAACATTACCCACAAGCAGGCCTAGATATAAAAAACATTTAAGTGGGGAGGGGGCAAGAGACTTCATTTCCCATGCAATATAACATTTCCCCCTCATTTTTACAGGTACATAAAAATTATTGAAAAATACATGCAATATAAATAAGTTTAATCATTTTTTGCCTCTATTATCCTTACTAGTATTCTGAAAGGCATCTTGCACCCACCCCCCCTCCTTCCATAGATAAGGTTCTGTGTACAAAACAATTGTAAATAAGGAGCTTCATATTGAGGAGCCTGTATCAGTTTCAGACTTTTATGAATATTTATATTGATTCTAGGGGGAAAAACTGTTAACAAAAAAATCAGAATAATTAAGTAATATCTAGTCTGTAGTATCACTAGATTCAGAACTTAAAATTAGCAATTGATATAAACTATTTGGCCGAGTGGTTAGCGCGCTTGGCTACTGATCTAAGGGACCTGGGTTCGAGCCCCGGGTAAGGCATGGCTGTTTGTGTCGTTTTTCTGCTGAGGTCCTGCCATCCTCACAGACCCAGGCTCCTGTCAGACCTCTGTGGCAAGCAGCTGCTTGAGGGGGTATTTATTTATTTTTATTTATTATATCAATTACTAATTAGATAGAGGTAACATTTTGCTTTAATTGAAATGAAATATTTAACAGCTAATACTAAATGTTAGCAATATCCCACAAGAAAAGGTTTGTGGTGTAGTTACATTGCCCTCTAAAGATTTCTCCATTTACAGTGTGATGGTTCAGATTCACTTTTCTTCTACCTATCCATTTTTTATTTACATTATAATTATTATTTGGAGGCCTTACCTTTTCCTTTGAACCAGCTGCCATTCCCCCTTTGATCAGATCTGAGTTGCAAACAACTCATTTTGGATGAGTAACACTAACTGCCACTGGCATTGCAAGTAACCAGATCACAATCACTTGCATCATCCATGATGCCACATTCAGTTATGCAAATGTGGCTCACTGACACATGAGTCCTCCAGTATTTCTCCTAAGAAGCAGTTAGTATTAGAAGAAGCTCAGTGCAGCTGAAAAGGAGGTTCAATAGTAGTAGTGGCATAAGCTCAATGATGTATTAAGATTAGCTTGTTTCACTAGGATTGATTTGTGTCAGCATTTCTTTGACCTATGTTTTTGGTGAGTCAGATAAATTGAACAGTTTTATTTTATTGAATTGGCCTAATTTTTTTCTTCTTGAACAGATTAATGACTAGAGTTTAATTCTGTGTTAAGACTATTATTGGACATTCACTTCAGACTTGAAATTCACCACTTAAATGTTTAGTAGGAACTTTAACTCTAAATTTTTGACAGGTAGATTATTGCTGGTACCCAAATTCTAAGCTATTTGGCATTTCATTGACTGATTATAGGATGCTATATATGCACTATGGAAATTGCTGTCAGATCCACTACAGTCACAAAGCCATCCAACATTCTGAATTATGTTTTATTATAGGTAGGGACTTGAAATTTTAATATAATACAGTGACACAGGGGTAACCTATGTACAAAATTTGAGACTAGGTTAATTATCTGTGAGAATTAAAGGGGGACAAAATCTATTGAAACAGTAATAAAAATCTTCCACAGTTTAATAGGAATTAAGTTGTCACCAACAATGAGCCAACATGCACTATAAGAGCTATAATCCACAAGCCATACAAGACAGCAGCCAGGAATATGTGTACCCATAGGCCCAAATACATTGTTTTATTATGAGATTCTAACAGATAAGTAAATGTCCACTAAATACCAGATGAGAGATGAGGCTCTTGAAAGAGAATATGGCACATGTTGTTCAGATATGAAGATGGCAATGAGCCCTTGGAAGATTTAAATTCAGAGAAAAGGCTTGATGAAGTAGTGATTAACCACAAGATATCTCAAGAGAGCAAGCAACTAGAACCACAGTAAAGACTGGATATGTTAGTGAAGGGGTTCTTAACCTATTTTAGGTCTTGCACCAATATAGAGAAGCATCACAACCCTACCACTTCTCCTTACACCCCCAATTTACACATCTCTTTGCTTGGTTTATTTTCAAAAACAAATAAATGAAAAAAATCCTATTTACAAGCATTTCTCTTGAACACCCATGGACTAACTTCCAGCATCCCAGGTTAAGAATCCCTGAGTTAGTGTTTTAAATTAAGTACCACTGTCTAACCAAGTAATAGCAACAAGGGTTGCATCAACAGCCAAAATTGCTGAATACCAAATGTCAAAAAACATTTGGATAAATATATAATTTTAAGAATAATTTTTACATTTACTGCAAATACTTTAAACTTTTTTTTTTTTTATAAATATCAATTAAAACTGTTCTAACAACTGAATATAAAATATCTTGATTGCAAACTGCAACAGTCACACAAATATGAATTTAAAAAATAATATTAAAGAAAGTATATGTTTTAATTACTTTTATATTTACCTATTATCTTTAATTACCTATTATCTTCGCATGTTTCAAGTCCTATACTTCAAAATTATTGTGAACAAAGTATGACTTCTGGCAATTCAGACATTGGAAAACACTTTGAGCAATGCATTTCTTTGCATTTTTTAGAATTATTTAAAATAGCAACACATACCATTAGGGCTGGATTAAGGAAAGAAGATGCTAGTACAATTAATAGAGGCAAAAAATTATCAAATTTATATTTCATGCATTTTTCAAGAAATTTTTAAAGACCTGTAAAACTGTACAAGTTTCAATGCTATACTGCAATGAAAATCTAGTCTCTTCCTCTTTACATTTTTCTGGCTCAATTGTGTTTCCCGTGTCCTCAATGTTTTCTAGATCCAAGCCTGCATACCAAGTAATCTTTCTATAAAATATTTAACTTTATACTGGTGTATTTTTTTTCCTGTTTGTAAATGGATTTCATATTGGTGGACTATATAATGTAGCAAATTGTTGCCCTAAGGATTAGACAAAAATGAATCATTGTTAAAACAAATCTTAATTCAAGCTTTACAACTAATACTGGGAACATGAGTCATAATAAATTGTGTTGTGACAAAATTATTGTGCATGGTAGTGAGAAGAAACTGTTTTGATACTGTATAGCTTTTACTATTGCATGTAATGTTCACTTGTTAACATGCAAACTATATTTTGTGTTCATTTATCTGCTGTTTGTATTCCTTCATTAATTTACTTATTTAATGTTTTCAATCTACCTGAAATGTAAAAAAATAATTTAAGTTTAATAAGAACTAGTGAAGTATACTTCACCTAGGTGATTTATTATGGAGTTTCTTCATGGATATGTGGTCAGATACTGAACAGTTCCTAAAAATTCAGTGTAACCATATTAGCAACATTTTGTACATAACGATAAGTGTTGCATTTCAACATTCATGAAGACAGGGTGTACCCAAAGGGAGAGTTATAACCCCCTCTTTGAGGACTTGAATAGCACATATTTTTAAGTAACTCTCTTAAACTCAAGACATTGCTTCCCAACAGATTAAAACATGTCAAACCTTCCCACCTCTGCACACATCTAATGGAATTAGAATGGAACTGCATGAAGATATAGATAGTCATTATCTGAGTTAATATTTAAGATTTAGGTAAAATTATATAACTGAACAAAATGCTGGGTTCAGTTGCTTAACCTATGGAATGACAGAACAAGAAGCACAAGTCCCTGAGATTAATACATTGGATTTTTGCAAATTTATCAACCGATAAGGAAGCACTCTAGTCTTTATAAATAAAGAGATTCGAATGCATCTGTAATTAAGCACTCTATTGCTGATTTCTCCTTACTAAGTATCTATTAGAAAATGTTCAACTGTTTATGTTTGAGGAGCATCAATACTCCCATTCACTCTCATCATAATATTCCTAACTTCCCTCTGAACTGTCCCAATCAAGCCCTTTGCATAGTAAAACATTTGTTATAGTGGGCTCTTCAGTTGGACATTCTGTTCATTATAGTTATGAATAGTACAAATTCTTCCTGAGATGGGAGATAATATGATGGAAAAATTGGAAAGTGTTAATGAAAATTTAATGAATATGAGAGTATTCATTTAGGTTGTAAAGGAGATAAGCATCAGAATGACCATGCTTAAAATCATACACCTCTAAAACAATCAATTTTTCTATGTCTTCCTTCTGGTCCCAACATCTCTACATGTGTGATCAAATATGAATTTTTTTAGGGATCAAAGGATTAGAAATTGAATTAAATTAATATATAATAGTGTGGGAAGATTTTATTGGTAGGCATTAGGTTCTTTTACTAAACTATAGGTCAAGTAATCTTTAAACCTTACAGTCAGTGACCTTTAAGTTCCGATGCTTCATTCAACTGTTCTTGTAATCACAACTGATTTGAGACATAAAAATAAGGATGATCTTGACTGAAGTGACCTACTAATTTTTCTGACCTTGACTGCATCATTTCAGAGTATTTCATTAAAAAAAGTATTTATCATGTTAAAAATAACTTAAAATTCTCTGTCTATAGTCTATATTTTTATATAGACTATAGACAGATAGATGCTATGTGGTGATGTCACCACATAGCATCACTTCATTGAAGACAGAGCACTGTCTTTACTCCGAAAAGCTTCTGAATTTTCTCCTAAAAACTAATAACATGTTTCCATCATATTGATAACATCTTTTGCACAAGAGTATTTCATATCATATTAATACTTACTGCATTGAAATCCATGGATCTTCTTCTTAACAACTTGTTAAAAACATCTTTCCTTTTAACACATAAAAAAAAAGTTTAATACGTTGAATGGGAAAAAAACACAAATTCATAAATCACATGCTACTTAAATCACTTTCTATAGTACATACAGGGTATCCAAAAGATAATGGTGGGGTTTTGAAAACCAATATATAGGAAAATAATATACATATTCAAAAAAGTAATATTTTAATTAAAACATACCTCAAATATTTTTTTTAATTAGTGAATTTCCATATGTGAATCATTTGTGACCCTGCATATGTCCAATAAGTTTCCACTTCATGCTTCACACATTGCAGCATATCTCTTGTTACTTGCTTCTCTTATTCTGGATTTCAAATGGTCCAGATCTTCAATTTTGTCCATGTAAACATAATTCTTTTAGAAGCCCCATAATAAAAAAATTCAAGTTGTGTCAAATCAGGACTCCTTGGTGACTATAGAATTGGACAACCACTGCCAATCCATCTGTCAGGAAATGTTGCATAATATTACACAGGGTAATTGTGTGATGCACCCTCATTCATTTTTACTTTACCTTAACCAGTTTTGCTTAATTTACATTATATTTATCATTTTGGGGATTTTTATTTCCTTTTTGGCATCACAGCGCTCGTTTCCAAGAGTTAGGAGTTGCGCATGTGCAACTCCGAACTTTTGATTGTCACCCGCTAAAGCGTGTGCACAAAGATACGCCCACTTGCGTCATAGCTTGTTCCGCTCGTCAATTTATGCAAATGTCTTTCCCGGCGTGCAACATGACATGTGCAGGCTTTGTACCTCTTGTTATAACCTGGTGACATGTTGTCACAGTAGCACAGAAGATAGTAGAGAGAATAGTAGAGCACAGCACAGTTTAGAGATCAGTTTCAGTTTGGAGTTTATTGAAGATGTTTGTAGTAAGAAATGATGTAGTATATTCTTTATTAAAGTTTTGGTGAGTGCTTTTTGGAAATAAATTGTTTGTTATTTAAACCTTCTGAATCTTTCCTAATTTTTTTCTCTTGAGCATCATTAGTTTGTTTTGATTAGCATTAACATAAAATTTTGACAATCATTTAATATTTTTGAATTCTTACTCATTAACGCTCGTTGGTATTTCGAACCCTAATTAAACTTTATTTTTGGCAATTTGTCAATTATTGCCTGGCGCCCGACTCAGCTATCTGGAGCATGAAAATAATTGGATCAGACAAAGGGTCCAAACTTTAAAAGTAATTCATTTCTTTGGAGTGTTACAATTGTGGGAATGTAACATCATGGTCTCTAGTGACTGCCTGTGAAACTGTTTGAATGGAGGAATGTACAAGTACAACATTCAATTCAATGTGATGTCTTTTGTGTATTTGGGAACAGTGCTTCCTGAAACCACACTGTTATTTGTCAGCAACTCTGCATATATCAACAAATTATTTTAGTGTTTGCATATTTGCATATATACAAATCCTTCTGTTTTGTGGTAGTTTTGTATGAAGTCAGATTTCAAATATTTCTAAATAGAGCATGTTTTCACTGAATATAAAATTCTTTCCAACTAAAAATTTGAAATTTATTCAAAATCAATCCATAGTGAATGCACAGTATTCCCTGTTAAGATAGACATCAAACATTAATTAATAGATTCTGAAAATAATTCATTGCCGACACAGCGGGAATGAATCTGGAGAGATGTGGGTTCGATTTCCGCCGTGTGATGAATTTTTTTCAGAATCTATTAATTAATGTTTCAAATTTATTCCTTCTGCAAAAAAAATATATATATATTTTAAACCTTTTATATTATTGGCTACATTAATATTTAATGATGCATTTCATTGGTAATTATCAACCCCATCAGTGTCTATATTCTGACTAAGGGAAAGGTGGGGGGTTTGTTTTAAAGCTCTTATTGCATTACAACCTCAGGGTCTTTTCCCTAAATCCACTGATGTTCATTCTTAACAAAAGATCTACAAAGACACTAGAATTTCATGCAAGAACACAAAAGACAGCAATTCAGAAATAATTTACAATCTACCTTTAAAACTAAAGGAAATTAATTAATTTTCAAACTGTGAAATAAAGTGTGAAATCTGGATTATAGGATCTAGATGAACATTCTGATATGGAAACCCTTTCACCTTTTGGTAATACAAATACTTACTTATATATTATTATGCACATCACATTACAATGTAGATTGTAGTGTGATGAAAATTAAGCATAGTTTTGTATAAAACCACGGATAGCCTAGGATGATATCGTGAAGAGCTGTCAATCTTGCACAATGAAAATTATGATTTGGAAGAATAAAAATTTGGAGGAATTCAGAGCACTTGCAAAAGCTAATTCCCATATTTTGAAAAATTTATGTAAAATATCAATTATTGTTTAATGCATGAATACATATCGATTCTTGGTAACTATTAGCGATAATATCAAAAAGTATGCAAGACACAGATTTGGGCCATATCCACTGCTTCCTGTACAGAATACTGAGAATAGTAATTGCCAGTCAAGGCATTTGGTATTTTTTTAATATTCCTTCCACTCTTTAGTGTTAATTTATATAATACTTAGTTTAACTGATTATTAACCCTTTTACTCATATGGGGGTCTGATTAATCTTTTCTCAATTCCAGTGACCTGAATATGAAATATTTCCATAGCATAAAGTTAAAATTTTTTTCCTTGGAATAAATTTTTAAATATAATATTTGCTGTTATTTGAAATTAAACTTTTCTGTAACATTATATATATATAATGTAATTTGTATGAAACAATCCTCTATGATGATGCACAGAACAGGCCAGGCCTAGTACTAATGGAAAGACTCCATTGGTTTGACCTGTATGCATAACTATAGATTAGCAAATAGGGTTATGAACAGTATGACTAAAGGCCCCAGAAAGAGAGGGAGACTTAGGATGTGGCTGACAGACAATGTCAAACAGGACCTTGTTAGAATTGATCTACAGTGGTGAGATGCAGTCGATGTATTCAGGAGAGATGTTTGGGGAACACTAAATTGCATAATCTGGTTGGACTTCCATAGCCTACGGCTGCCTGAGGATGATGATAGGCCTTAAAATATTTTTAATCTTTTTTTAGAGCTTTTTACCATTTTCAGTTCTTATGAATACTATTTCATTTACATGAAAGAAAATTTTGTGGGGAAGGGCCTGCTTTAGTTTTAAATTTGTCAATCACCAAAAATTGAAGAATATTATGCATTAATTGCATGATTTTTTGCATTAGTTGCAAGAGTTTAGAAAAGAACTGAAGGAAAATTTTAAGTAAAAATAAAAATATTATGAACTATTTATATTTAAATAATGAAATAATTTGGAAAAGCAGTTATGCCAATCATAACTCACAGATCAAGGAAGTAGGGTTGTTTTACCTCTGGGTGGCACTTTTTTGCACACAATGGGATAAATGGCCAGGTCACAAGGACCCCAAAGGCTCACAGAAGGTTGGGGGAGGGGACCTACTGGAACATTGTCAACGATCATTCCGTTTTGAATGTCCATCAAGTCAATACCTCTGTCCACTGTGCTCAAGTTACACACTATGACTCATCTGTCCTGGCTGACTACTTCTGTTAGGAGACAGATGGTAGCCTCCCATCAAGGCCTTCCAGTGCATTCTTCAACGTGCACAGGGTATGGCTCTCCCACACACTGGGCCACGGCTTAACATCCCATCCAATGGACGGCAGCCTTTCCAAGACCATCATCCCTTACTGACTGTGGCAGGGCAAAGAGTTTTGCAGAGATAAATCTCAACGCTGACCCAACTGAAACTCGAACCTAGGAACTGCAGATTACGAGCCTGGCATGCTACCGACTGAGCCACTCCCGCCCCAGATCAAGGAAGCTTTCTAAACTGTAAATGTGACTTCCCTTACCCTGAAACTTCAAAGAGGTTCTAAGTAGTATTATTTGGAATTAGTTGTCCAGAACAGGGAGGGTGTAGGATAGGCCCTATGGTTACAACTTTGCAGCCTTCAACATGGTAAAAGAATTTAGGTGTGCCCTTTGCCTAGTGTTTTATCTGGAAATAGTCAGCTAAATCATATATGACCTGCAGAGCATTAGTGTGTAGGTGAGCCCACATTCAAGCACAGAATAGGAAGTGGAGTGAAGAGACACAGCTTTTGTGTAAGAGCTAAAATGAATACAATTCTTCCCTTTTATTACTTCTTTTTGTAAAAAGAAGAAAATACTGTAAAATTAGGGAAAAGATTTTCTTAAAAAATGGGAAAAATTGAAAAAAAAACAAAATTCGGATTTTCAATGATCAATTGAGATTTCTGAATTTTAAGCAAAAATTCAGAGAAAATCCGAAAAAATCTGAGTAGTTGGCAGCTCTGCATTGTGGTCACTGAACTTTTTATTAACCACTTACAATCAAAACTATGATTGATAAAAGGCAATCCTTTGCCAATCACAGCAAACAAGATAATTAGCTCTGAATTGCATTATTCATTTATGCATAAGCATATTTAAATAGTATTAATGGATGTATTTTTGTGGTAAAAAATACAATAAAACAAATAATTTACCTGTGCAAATATTTTCCTGTTATCCATAAGATAGCAAGCAAAATGTAGATAGCAATAGCGGCAATTATTGCTGTAAAAAATATAAGTTAATGAATAAATATTTACATAAAAATTATATAATTTTATATTAATTAAAAAAAATTAAAATGCTTAAAAATTTAAAAACCCTTCTTAAATGTTAATGAAGATGGAATCAGTAAATTGGCATATGATGAGAAATATACAAGTGGAATAAACCAAATTCAGTGGATATGACATTACCATCTGAAATTGAAATACATAAAATAATAATGGGTTTAAGTGAATAATGAAGCAAGTAGTTATGATGAAGTATCAAAATTTTAAAAAAATATTTATAACTATAATGGAAAGTTCATTACCAAGTTAATAAAAACTCTTTTAAAGAAGGATATTTTTATTAATAATTTAAAAAACAACTATTGAGCCAATACATAATAAAAAATGTAATGAAAATAAACTTAACTATAAGCTAATTTCATCTTACCTGTTTTCTAAAATAATTGAGAAAATAATGAAAAACAGATTATAAATTATTTGCATACATTAATTACTTTTAGACTATACTCTTTTTATTAGTCAAAAAAAGTACTGAAATTGTGCATTTAACTAATTCTTTGTAAAGGTGTAGATGTCAAATTGTTAATATAAACTGTTTGATGTCATTAGTTAATATATCCAAATATACAGTAATTATGAAAGGTGTCTCTTAGGTGTCATTCCTTGACCCATGTATTGTTCTTCCTTTACATTAATAACTTCTTAGATTTATAGTTGAGTGACAGAGGGCATTTCTGATCATATTTGTTTACATTGTTTAAAGATGTAATCATAATCATGAATGGTATTCATTGCAATGTAACATACTCTGAATGTGGGAAAAAACAAAACATATGATCTTTTCATTAAGTGAAAATAACTTTAATTATAACTTTATCTTTCATGACCTAGGATGTCTGACAAACATGTCTCTAATTGTTACAGCATTAAAACAGTAAGAGTATTTAACTATTTGAGAGTGAATATACCACATTACAAATGGATATTATGATTTTAAATATTTATTATAAAAACTATAAATGCAACAATACCAATACTATAAATGCAACAAATCAGCAAATCCTGCATATTTTGGGATAACACAATGATTTTTTTTTTGACATACCAGAAAAAAATTACAAATGTTCAGTATGACTACCATCTTACATACACAGTCGTATCAGAATAATATGACCACCAACCTAGGAATGGAAATAACCACACTTGGTTCGGATGACAGCAGCAAGATGGCGTGGCATGGACACAACGAGGTCCTGGAAGGTTGCCAGAGGCACACGTGCTTATTCGAACTCCAGCAGAGCACGGAGGTTCCATAGATGACGTGGTGGTTGGTCTGCACACCGAATCTGTCGATCCAAATGGTCCCACAAGTGCTCTATGCGATTGAAGTCAGGCGATTTTGCCAGCCAAGGGAGAATGAAGACATCATTGTCGTGTTCCTGAAACCAGTCACGCACCACCTTAGCAACATGGCAGGACACATTATCCTGTTGGTACACACCGTCATCACCAGGGTAAATATCCAACATGAAGGGATGCATGTGTCAGTGAGGATGGACAACGTAATAATGCGTGACAATCCCAGTGCACCGCAGTACAGAGACTGCATATCACCTTAAGGGAGTTGTCACTGAAACCACTATCGACTAGCCAGGTTCCTGTCTGTCTTAACTGCCTTACATTGAATCTGCTGTGGGAGAAGACCTCGTGAAGAGAAAAACACAGCTTTTCTTATTTGTTTGTCTGATGAGATAATCATTGAGGTGCAGTGAGAGTGGGATCTTTTGGGATTTTAGAAACATGGCCTAGGAATTTGCCCAGCACTCACTGGATTTTGTCGAAAATACTTTGCCAAAAATGAGAAGGTATCTTTTGAATTTAGAGCCAGAAAATATAATACGTTATCCTAACTTTTTGCATGGGGAAGCTAACTTGATGGAGAGTCTTCAGGCTGTCCCATCGATAAGTCACACTTAGTAGGGCTGCAGTCCCATTCTGCATGACCCTCAATTTCATCCTCTCTACCAGGATACCAACCGACGGCCTCCCCAGCAATACCTCGAGCTGGACTTTGCTGCAGCCGAGCAGACAACCTACATGACCGGGGACTCCAATTCCGGTCCGCAGCCCCCACAAGGCCACTCCATCCCAACTCCATGACACCCCAGACTTTGCTGGGGCGATAAAGGAGCCCATTCGACTGGGGATCCATTCCAGTCGGCAGGCCCTCAGTAAAGCCTCTCCATCGGGGCACCAAGACGACCAATGACTTCGCAGGGGCCGACCAATAAGTCCACTCAACTCTGGACTTCGGTCCCAGTCGGCAGACCCTCAGCCAGCCCCTCCATCGAGGCCGCAAGGCACGCCAGAACACCGATGAGCTGGCACCCAGTTTCACAGAGGCACCTTCAAATCTTCCACCATGTCTTATTAATATCCTATACTTGGAGGCCTAAAGAGTTACTGGGACCTGTTAGTTTGGCTTTTCCATCAATAAGCCTGTAAACCGGGGTCATCACTCCCAGTTTCGAGCCTTCAACTTCGGCCTCTCCATTGTGAACGGGCCAAAGCCCCCCAGAGAACAGTATTCCGACCCCAATATCAGAGAGACAACATCGGAATCCACTGGACCACCACTCTGGTCTGCAGAAACTAAACACGGCCCCTCAACCAGAGCTGCAGCTCTTAGTTTCTCAAGGACATCCCGGAACTGGAGGCTCTCTTACTGTTCTCGAGTAGTTCAGTGCCACTCTACCAGAAACCACAAGAAGTCGTGAACCCCGGAGAACCAGCGATCTGAACCCAACTTCTCAGAGGCACCGTAAGCCCCCCAGCAGTCCCAGGTCATACAAGGAAAGCATCCCCCAGACATGTACACTGCCGGCCTGTACATTGATTGACAAGGGTGTCCGGGTGTTGGTTATCATGTGTCTGACACTGTATCTGCCACTTCTGTGGAGTAGAAACCTCAATTTGTCAGAGAAGGCAACCTTTTTCCACTCTTCCACTGTCCAATGACAGTAGTCTTGTGTGAACTGCAGGTGTCATTGCCAATGGACCTTGGTTAACATGGGCACCTTTACACAGCATTGACTCCAGAGACCCATGCGTAACAGGGTTCACTCTACTGTTATTAGGGACACACACCTGGGTGCACCAGCATTCATTTGAGTGATCAATTGCTACACTGTTGCGTGTCGATTGCCCTTTACCAGTTGATGGAGGCGATGTTCTCCTCTGAGGTCAATGGCCTTTGGGGCTTCACAGTTATGATGTCTGGAGGTACTTGGTGTGCCAGTGGTCCATTCTTGGTACACCCTTACTACAGCACCTCGTGAACAGCCCATGAAGTCTGCTGTTTCCGAGATGCTTCCACCCTTGGCGCGGTAGCTGATGATCATTCCTTTTTGAATGTCCATCAAATCAATACCTCTGCCCATTGTGCTCACATTATACACTATGGCTCATCTGTCCTGGCTGGCCACTTATATCTCTGCATGGTCGAACTTGTCATGTGCACTCTGTGAAGCGCCTGGGTGGGGACACTGTGATTTCATGGATGGTCGTATTATTCTGATATGACTGTGTACATCCACCCTATATTCCAGTTACCCCCTACATATTCACTTTAAGGCTGTCTCTTACATGTTTCAAATTTACCTAGGATTTTTCAGTGCCCCAAATTCTAATATTGTGACTATTGACTTTGTCACCAATGTTACAGGTTGCTTCATCAGAGAAGACTAACTTTGCAGCAAGATTTTCAATGTTCTAAAGTCACTCCTGAAAACAACAGCAAAAACTGCACTGTTTTTCATTATCTGTCAGCCTGATAGCATGTAGCAATTGCAGTCTGTAATTTTTCATGGTGAAAGAAAAATATTTAGATTTATTCTATTAAAACATAAATTATTTGCCCAATATGAATGTATGGGCTTTTTATAGGGATTTTATGAAGATTTTATATTCAGTTGCAATTACCCTGTATTATGATGATCTGAAATGAAAAGGACACTTAAGGTAGCTACTAAATTAAAATTTTATTTTGTTATATTTTATCATGGAGTAAGTAATTATTAATATATGTCCTTCCTACTTGGGAGGTTCGGTTGGGTTGTTTTACCTCTGAGCGGCACTTTTTTGCATACAATGGGCTAAATGGCCAGGTCAGAAGTACCCTGAAGGCTCAGAGAAGATTGGGGGAGGGGACCCACTGGAACAGCTGTTGGGAGACAGATGGTAGCCTCCCATCAAGGCCATCCAGTGTGTTCTTTAATGTGCACAGAGTATGGCTCTCCTGCATATGAGGCCATGGCTTAATGTCCCATCTGATGGATGGTGGCCTTTCCAAGCCCATAGGTCCTAATTGGGAGGAGAGGAGATTTGTATTATGATGTTTGAAAGGTACTAATGAAAATACAAAAGAATTTTGTTTTTCATTTTGAAATTTCATATGAACTATTTTTTTATATGCAGATATAAGACATAATTTTATTACAATTAGAGATTTTTATAAATATCATACTCTCACTATTTGCAGAGTCACATTCTTGAAAATGCCATAAATATCAAATCTGCAAATATGGAAACTAAATAACTATGGGAAATGAGGGGAAGGGGGTTCAGTCAGGAAAAGTAGAAGGTTCATGGTTCACAAGTATAAATATATTATGATCAGGTAAATACATTACTTATACAACAAGAAAAAACAAATATAAATTTTAAGGTTATTTTTGACACCAAACAAAACTGAAACTTATATTTTTGAACTACATAAAAATATTAAACCTCTTCTAAACACCCTAAATACCTGAGTGGGAAAAATAACGAACTTTCAGTTGTAAAACTATTTACTAATATCAACCTTTAATTAGAAGTGAAACATAGTATGGATTGTTTTTATTGCACACTATCCTTTAAAGCAGTGTCTCGCAAACTTTTTTACTCTGTGGCACACTGAATCTAATTTTTTTTTGCGGCACACCTAAAAGAGAATTTTTGATGGTTACGTAAAAAGAGGAAAATTGAAGTTTTGTTAAATGCATTTTATTTAAAATAAATATAATAATAAATATATTTAATCATAACTCAGTGTTTGTTTTAAATATTTGTCAGTTCTATGGCTTGAAATAATCAAAAATTAATACCAAAATTTGGAAAAAGCTTGATAAATACTTACAAGATCCCAGTTGATAAAATCTGAAAGATTTTTATTAAAGCATGTCGATAACACAAGTCAAGTCAAAATGAAATCTTTGGAATATCTAGTGTCAATTTGAAAATCTCGTGCGGCACACAGTTTGCGAGACACTGCTTTAAAGCCAGGGTATTAAGAAACTGTTTGGGGGTCCAATATTCTTGTCAAATCCTTTTGCTATTAGCTGAGGCGGTATTGTCCGCTACTACATATTAGATTATCCTCTCTCTCCTATTTAGATATTAAACCAGTATTTTGACTAATAATTGTATTCATGGCTCTCTTAGAATAGTTAGTTAATTATAATCAAAAAAAATTAAGACAAGGATTCATTTACTTGTAAGTACATTTCCTAATATTTCGACCCCTGATTGGAGTCATCTTCTGAGGAGGAAGACAAGATATAGACGAAAAACTTCCAAACGTAAGAAACCTAGCCATCCATTTAGAAAATATTTGTTATAATCTGGAAAAAATCGATTGCAATAAAAGCGAAGAACTCAGAAATGAATATGTAAATATTTAAAATATATACATTTAATCCACGATAAAAGCTGTATTACATAAAATTTAAACAGCCTGATACAAGGATGAGGTATGCATACAAGACTATGGCAATATGAGCCCTTTGGCTATTAATCTAAGCTCACTGCCTATTCAGACCTAAAAATTGTCCTAACTCATTATTTTCCTTTACCATACTATAAAGGAGATAGAGATTGACAAGAAATAGTTACCAGTTTTGAACCTTGGCTGGTACAGCAGCTAAGGACGACCTTTACCAGATGTTCAAGGTAGCTGTCCGGTGTTCACAGCTGTAGGTCTTTTATTCTTCTTAGCTTACGTCCTTTTTTGAAGAGCACTACTTGATGTTGAAGTGCAACAGACCGATGTCGGAGCTTCAGATGTACATCACTCTGCTGTGATAATTGTAGACAATATTTCTCAATGTTAGATGCCAGCTTTGTCGTACTTTATCAACAGTTGCCAATGGATATCTTTTGGCTGTCCTTATTGTCTGTTACTTAAACTGGTGGTCACAAGCTGCACAACACTCACACTTATCCCAGCTATTTAAACAACTCATATTTCAACCTAAAACGGATATTCAAAAGCCCAACTAGTTAAAATAATAACTCCACATCCCCAGGCAGAACGATGCGTTTCGCCAACTAATCTGTCATTGGCATTCTCAACTTATATCAGTGCGATCATCTGCTTTATACTATCTCGCTCAAGTGTCATGCGATCTGATCAAAGCAGATAATCGCGCTGATGTAAGTTGAGCCTGAGGATGCCAACAACAGATTAGTTGGTAAAATGTGTTGTTCCGTTTGGGGATGTGAAGTTATTATTTTAACTAGTTGGGCTTGAATGTCCTTTTTAAAGGTTGAAATATGAGTTGTTTAAATAGCTGGGATAAGCATGAGTGTTAAGCAGCTTGTGACCACCAGTACCAGTTTAAGTAACAGACAATAAGGAGAGCCAAAAGATATCCATTGGCAACTGTTGATAAAGTACGACAAAGCTGGCATCTAACATCAAGAAATATTGTCTACAATTATCACAGCAGAATGATGTACATCTGACGCTCCGACATTGGTCTGTTGCACTTCAACATCAAGTAGTGCTCTTCAAAAAAGGACTGGTAAGCTAAGAAGAATAAAAGACCTACAGCTGTGAACACCAGACAACTACCTTGAACATCTGGTAAAGGTCATCCTTAGCTGCTGTACCAGCCAAGGTTCAAAACTGGTAACTATTTCTTGTCAATCTATCTCCTTTATAGTATGGTAAAGGAAAATAATGAGTTAGGACAATTTTTAGGTCTGAATAGGCAGTGAGCTTAGATTAATAGCCAAGGGGCTCATATTGTCATAGTCTTGTATGCACATCTCATCCTTGTGTCAGGCGTTTAAATTTTATGTAATACAGCTTTTATCGTGGATTAAATGTATACTTAAACTAGCTGTGTTTTAATTAATTAATTAATTAATTAAAAATATATAAACCAAATTACAACAAAAGATTAAAAAAATATCTCAAAAAAAGAACATCAAGCCCTCAAAAATTTTAAAAGCAATAATATCCTAATAGTTTTGAAAACAGACAAAAGTAAAAAAAACAGCCATCATGTACAGAAAAGATCACATAGAAAAAATGGAAGAATTATAGAAACCACAGTACACAGAAATAAATGAACATCCAACAGAAAATACAGCAAAAAAACTCAATAATCTCAATGTAAAACTAAAAAGATATAAAAAACTAAGTGAAGACTTTAAACCATATAACCAAATAAATACGTGAACAGCACAACTGTATGGAACAATAAAACTACATAAAGAGAAAAAACCACTAAGACCCATAGTAGACACCAAAAACACACCACTAGTGAATAATGAAATATTTATCCTAAAAAAAACTGCAACAATGGATAGAACCACCTCCCACTTTTCTAAAAAATTCAGTAGAACTGGTTGAAAACCTAAAAACAATGAAAAGAAGATAACCTCATAACTGCAAGTTATGATGTGGAATTATACAGATATTATTAAAAATACATTATTAATACGAAATTAATACAGAATTATACAATATTAATACAGATATTCTAAAAAAGGTCCTCAGAGAAAAATTAGAAGAAAAGTAAATGAAAGAAAAATTTTCATTTCAGAAATAGAGGCAATTTTGGATTTATTAAAATTTTTACTAGGCAACAATTTTTTGTATATTTCAAGATAAATTCTACAAACAAAATCAAGGACTAGCTATGGGTTCACCATTAGCTCCATATCTAGCAAATTTTTACCTCTATCATTGGAAAAAATATTTCATTTCTCGGACAGAAATAAAATTCTACCAAAGATACATGGAAGACATCCTCTGGATCTTCAATACAACCAACAGAAACTTTCCAGAAGATTTTTTTAAACAAAATTAACTCGTTAGAAAAAGACAAAATTTACAATAGAAATAGGAAAAGAAAACATCAACTTCTTAGATATAACACTAAAAATAACAGATGAAAAAATCTCAATCACTAATTATAAACCACCAACTAATACAGGAAAAATACTAGACTTTTACTCTAACCACCCAACACATATAAAGAAAAATCTAATAGACCAAGAAATAGAGAAAATTCAATCACAAAATACAAAGGAAGAACAAACAATAGCGCAAATTAAAAAACTTGAAAAAAAATCTTGCAGAAATTCATTATTCTGCCAATTTCATCCTAAAGATAAAAAACAAAAAAGTAGATTCAATCAACAAATGAAACAAAAGAAAAACCTACTTCACTAAAAAAAATTGCCTTATTATAAAGGTCTTTTTGAAAAAATCCAAAAAATAAGCAATAAATTCAATATAAGAATAACTCCAGACATGGACAAGAAAATAAAAAAATACACCCCAAGCATCAAACAACAAGAACAAAAATATATCTAGAGAAAGTGGAGTAATTTATAAAGTATCATGTGAATGTAAAAAACCATATATTGGAGAAACAGGAAGAAAAGAACACAAAGCCACAATAAAAAACAAACAAAATAAAACAGGACTGGACCGACACACACAAAAAAAAAACTAATCATAAAATAGACTGGAACACAACAACAATAATTAATAATAAAAATAAAATAAATACCCCCTCAAGCAGCTGCCAATAATTAAAAAAGAAAAAAAAATGTATTCATAAGAAAAGCAGATGAAGGATTATTAATACAATCAACAGATGGCACCATGAACGATATGCTTGGTTATTGGTTACCTAAAATCTGGCAACCACTACTACAAAAAAAAGAAAGTTCCAAGAAAGCTGCAACCTCTTCAAGAAGAAGACCCCAGTCAGGGGTCGAAATATTGGGAAAACTACTCACAAGTAAGTGAATCCTTGTCTTAATTTAAAAAAAAATTATAATTAAGAATTTTGACTACATAATAAATCTCATTAAATCATAGAGCTTTACATTAAGAAAGAACCAGTTATTCAGTAGATACTATAAAAAAAAAAATCCTCTCTTAAAGAACTTTATACTCTTAGAAACAATCTTAATCTTCTTCTAGTTCCTATTTATACCGTAAGTGATACTCAGTGTCAAATTTTTATTCTTGGACTATAAACATTCACTTCCTTCAGAACATATTGTTGCTTTGTGGAGAGTTTTGTGAAATTTCCTTATCCAGATTTCATCAGAATATTTAATAATGGTTCTTTCAACTCTGAATTGTAAATAGCAGCTTAAGCCTTTTTAGAATCTTTATTTCAATTTTTAATTAATGAACACAAAGGACTGAGATAAACTGTATGCTTTTGTCTTGTATTGGTTTCTCGTACAACATACTATCACTTATATGAGGTCATAACCATTGGCTTAGTAACCAGGTTCTTTAACCACTACACCAGTTAGGTCTTCAACTGAATATTCAGAATTTATCAAGTTGTCTTGATCAAGTGGAAGCTTCCACTACTCCTGAAATTTCTGCTAATCCCCATCATTGCCAAAAATGGTTCAATCAAGCAACTTTTAGAAATATAATTTTATTGATAGAAAATCAACTTTGCATTTCATCCAAGGCAATCTGAAAAATCTGCAATGAGATTCAAATAATGAATAATATCCAAGGTTCTACAATCCTGAAAGCGATTTGTATTCTTTCATGGAATCGAGGGAAATGAAAGAGTGGACCTGTAGGCTTTGGGTTGGGTTGTTTTAACTCTGAGCAGCACTTTTTTGCACACCATGGCCAGGTCACATGGACCCCAAAGGCTCAGAGAAGTTTGGGGGAGGGGACCCACTGGAACAGCTGTTGGGAGACAGATGGTAGTCTACCGTCAAGGCCATCCAGCGTGTTCTTTAACGTGCACAGGGTATGGCTCTCCCACACATGGGGCCATGGCTTAACGTCCCATCCGACAGACGGCGGCCTTTCCAAGCCCATTGGTGTCCCCTACTGACCGTGGGCAGGGCGGGGAATTTTGCGGAGATAAATCTCAATGCTGACCCAGCTGGGACGAACCTGGGAACTACAGATTACGAGCCTGGCGCACTACCGACTGAGCCACCCCCACCCCAGGACCTGTAGGCCAAACAAAGCTTTTTTAAAAGAGGATGCCATTACTTTACAAAGAAAAAAAAATTTAAAAAAAAGACATTTATTTCAATTTTCTTAATCTATTTTAACCGTTTGTTAGCAGTACCTATAAAATCACTCTCCATCAAAAGATTTGTTAAAAGTGAGTTATTATTATTATTGATATAAATTTGAACAGAACTAAATCAATTAAACTCTAAATACTAAAAACTAGCATGTCTTATTGCAAAATATTTCATTTCATTTGCGAGATACCCATTTTACCTTTTCTGCCAACAAAAAGAAACTTTACAACACATAGTGATCATGTGCCCACAGTGTGATAAATTTCAAACAGAATTATTAAGAGGTCCTGGATTAGTACAGTACATCAGTGAACTTACTCTGAAAATATTAATAAGGATATCAAGCAAGCAAAAAGTTCCAAAGGAACTGGCTTTTACTTTTTGGTTTTCATCTTACAATGGTTTATCATCATCATCATCATCCTCAAGCAGCCATAGGCTACAGAGGTCCAACCAGACCACGCAGTTAATTCTCCAAGCATATCTGTCATGAGCCACATCAGCTGCATCCAGCCACTGCACACCAATTCTAACAAGGTCCTGTTTGACATTGTCTGCCCACCACATCCTTGGTCTCCCCCTCCTTCTGAGGCCTCTAAGCACACTGTTCATAACCCTATTAGCCAATCTATAATTATCCATACGGGCAACATGTCCAAACCAGCGGAGTCTCACTCTGCACAATATGCTGCTTAAAGGAGGTTGCTGACTCCTTTGCCTAACCTCATAATTAGTTACAAAGTTGAACCACCTAATGCCCAAGATACTGCATAAGCATCTAGAATCAAAAGCATCTAGTTTCCTGTTATCTTGTTTACAAAGCGTCCAAGTTACACTACCATAACTAACCCTATTATACAGTTTAATTTTAGTCTTTAGGTGTATATGCCTATTTCTCCACACTCCCCATAGATTCTTAAAAGTCCTGGCAGCAATCCCTATTCATCTGTTAATACATAGCTCCCAAGATAATTAAACCGTGACACCTGCTCAAGACTGCAACCATTCAGATTAACTGAATCACAACCTACCTGACCATTTTCATCACTTTAGTTTTCTCTCTGTTTATAACCAAACTTACTCTACTACCAGTCTCATCAACAGCTCGAATGAAAGAGTTCATCTCATCAACATTATTTACCAAATGGGCTAAATCATCAGCATAATCTAAATCAGAAATTTTCGTATCTCCAGTCCATTTAAGGTCAAAATCTTTCCCCTGAAGTGAATTTCGTATAACATAATAAATAACCAAGCTAAAGAGAAAAGGAGACAAAATGCACCCTTGTTGAACACCAGAAGTAATGCTAAACCAATTGCTACAAGCCTTACCAACTCTCACACACGACTCAGTGTTATTATAGAGAGCTTTCATTATTCCAACTAACTTGTCTGGTATACCATATGATCTCACAATCAACCACAAATTATGACGATCTTCAGAGTCGAAAGTCTTTTTGAAATCAACAAAGCTAGCAACCAAAGGTTTCTGAAACTCTAAACATTTCTCAAGAATCTGCCTAAGTGAAAATATCTGATCCACACATCCCCTACCACTTTTGAATCCACATTGCTCATCACGCAATTGCCTGTCAACCAGATTCCTAATTCTGTTAAGCACAATCATGCAAAGAACTTTCCCTGGAACAGAGAGTAGGCTGATACCCCTATAGTTATCACAAGAACTGCAATCACCTTTTTTGAAAACAGGGATGATGATAATAGCTCTGGTAAAATCCTTAGGAACCATGTCTTTATCATAAAAGATATTCAAAATTTCAGTCATCCAAGTGGTAACAAAAACATTCCCAGCTCTGAGCATTTCTGTAATAATTTCATCTACCCCTGAGGATTTATGAAGTTTAAGTTTAGAAATAGCCAAAATAACTTCAGATTGTGTTATAGAGCCAACATTAAAGCCCCCAATGCATCTATCATCATTACAAACAATGGGAATAGAACTAACCACATTGTTTAGAACATCACTGAAATGCTCAGCCCACCTAGCCATAACAGAATCCTCCCCTTCTATAACCTTACCTTGTTTATCCTTCAATCCTTGTATGCCTGTCCGTTTTCTACCACATAAAACATTAACTATCTGGTACAGCTCTCTGCTGTTGTGCTGCCTAACTGTTTCCTCAGCTTTGTCAGCCAAGCCATGAAGCCAAAGATTCTTATCAGTAGCTAACTGATCCTTTACACATTTATTACACTCTCTGTAATTATTTCTATTAGGACTAGTAGGGTACTGATTAAGGACATTCCTGCAGTTCCTTCTTTCTGAAATAAGGCTCAAGTGCCTTATCACTTAAATAATTCTGCCTCCTCTGCTCCTTTTTTCCTAAAAGAGTAATGTTAGTTTCCAAAAAAGCCTGTTTAAAACGGCCCCATTCTTCCTCAACTTCAGTATTAAGCAAACCATGACTGTCATAATGACTAAGTAACCTATCATGGTAAGCTTTAGCTATAAATGGATCTTTCAGAGCTTCAGTATTAAAGGTAAATTTTTTAACCCTAGCACAACACTTTTTAAGTTAAAGTTGCAAGACACTTTTAACAAGGCAATGGTCAGATCCAATTTCAGCTCCACTATATGCCCTGGTATTTTTTAACAGAACTAGCCCATTTGCTGTTAATTAATATATAATCAATCATATTCCTATGCAGCCCATCAGGTGAAACCCATGTGTATTTATGTATGTCACGGTGTTTGTAATATGTGTTAGTTATTCTGAAACCTTTGAATTTACTTACCTGTAGGAGACGTTGCCCATTGCCATTGCAGCTACCAATACCAAAAGGGCCTATCACCCTTCCCCAAAGGTCAGAGTCAGTACCAACTTTGGCATTGAAGTCACCAAGAACAAGGGTAATATCTCCTTTCTTGACAGAATTCAAAATATCCTGAAGTTGTTCATAAAACCTATCCTTGTCATCCTCATCAGCATCCTCAGTGGGGGCATAACAGCAGATAACATTCTAGTCTTTAACGCTTGTCTGAAATTTGGCTGTAAGTAACCTTTCATTAATGCACTCATATCCTAGAAGAGCATCACTAGCGTGTCTGCTGAGCAGCAGACCCACGCCTTGGTGATGCTTTCCATCCTCCCTTCCTGTAAAGAGAAATTTAAAGTTATTTTTAAGTATCTCACCTTTACCTGTCCATCTGGTCTCTTGTAAGCCTAGAATATCTAAGTTATAGCGCTGGAATTCCTGCGTGAGGACATCAAGAGAATAATCTCTATGTAATGTCCTCACGTTCCACGTTCCTGCAGAGAGAAAATGATTAGTAGGATTTTTAAAGAAATTAGGTTTATTGAGATTAGTAGGGCCAACAATATCAAACAACCCCCTGATCGTAGGCATGGGGCAAAGACCTGTTCCTCCTCTGCAGCTGAAGTCACCGGTGCTGGTAGGAACTTCAGGCACCACCTTTTCAAGTGAACTTTTTCAAGAGCCATATGGCCTGCCTGAGACACATTACTCCAGTTTGGGCTTGATGATGCCCAACTAGCTAAGTAAGGTTCAGGTACCTGCGATGGCCTCTGATTAGGATTATCCACCAGCTGATATAAGGTATCCCATGCCTCTGTTCACTTAGGGCTGGCAACCCAGAAGCAAACAGAAAACACAGCAGCAGATTCTCCCTCAACAGAGGCTCACCAGTGCAGCAAGTCCAGGATCTGTAATCAAGCTCAAATCCATAAACAAGTCCAGTTTAGTAGGTATAAATGGTAAGCACCAGGATCTTGTGAAGTTGACCACTCCTCAGCAGGTTTGAAAAAAAAAAGTGGCCATAGATGACCAGACCAGTTCCATACTGAACTGGCAGGCCTCCCCTTCCATTCCCTTCCAAAAGAGAATATCTCTTTTGAAAGGTACTAACGGCCTGCACTACAAGAAGGCGGAGTCGGACATTAGGTGCTACTGGCCAGTTCTATGAATCATCACTAGGGATTGGTACACAGCTCTCCTTCCAGTTTACGTTTAGAGAAAAAGGAAAAAGTGGATAAACTTTTCCCTAGATGCTGTTTAAGAAGGGACTAGAGGTCTTTTGCTAGAATTTCCTGTTTTTTATGAAGGAGAAAAACTTCAACTAAATAATTTCTTTGTGCAAAACTGCTGATAAACTAGGTTGCAGCCAAGAAGACACAGATGACAGTAAACAGTAGGAAGTTTCAGCACATCTGCTGCATATAATGTCATCATCACTGGATAACTATTAATTGAATTAGTACTTTATTTTTATATTTAAAACTTCACTTTTATTTCTGTAGATCGATTATGATTTTTTTTGTATATTTAAATGCATCAATCTTTGGGTTGGGTTGTTTTACCTCTGAGCGGCACTTTTTTGCACACAATGGGCTAAATGGCCAGGTCACATGGATCCCGAAGGCTCAGAGAAGGTTGGGGGCGGGGACCCACTGGAACAGCTGTTGGGAGACAGATGGTAGCCTCCCATCAAGGCCATCCAGCGTGTTCTTTAACGTGCACAGGGTATGGCTCTCCCGCACACGGGGCCATGGCTTAATGTCTCATCCGACAGACTGCGGCCGTTCCAAGCCCATCGGTGTCCCCTACTGACAGTGGGCAGGGCGGAGAATTTTGCGGAGATACCAATCTTTGAGAGTTCAAATCTTTGTTACATTGTTAGTTATGACAATGCAAAGAACCATCTTACAACTTTGTTAGCTTTTACTTCTACTGTTTATTCTACTGTTTTATAAATTTCTACTGTTTTATTAATTTTTATACTTTTAGATCTTTCAAAGTTATAAACATATTTAATTTCACAAAATTCAGAGTTACAATATAAAGTTCTCAGGTTAGCATCAGTTAAAGAATTTACTTTTAACAAACTATCATTTCTTAACCCTTTCAGGGTCAAGGACGTCTATTGACATTTTTTGTACAACACGTGAAACTTCGATCACATTAAAAAATATTGCCATTTGAAAATTTTCTTACATATATCATTTAAAGATATGTAATTCAAGCTTGAAAAAAATACTTTTTTTTTTCATTTGATGCATTTTATTAAACTACAATATAAATAATTTGATAAAGCCATCTGATTGCCATATCTTAGAAGCGCTATGTGGTATTGCCGATTTGTTTGTTAATGTTACTCTGTATTGAAGCAATCACCTGATTTAAGCTCACAAGTTTAATTTGAACTATTATCAACCTTTTCTTTAAATTTTCAGGAATCTCCTAAAAATTAACAAAAAAACTGCTCTTTAAAAACGAAAGATTTTATATATCATTTTTTAAGTAGTTATGAAATATGTACCTACTTTTTTGGTATACCACTGTAAAAAAGGTTATTAAAATTGATATGCTAATACAATATTCGTATTTTTTACTTCAATAAAAACCAGAATTAAATTCTCTTTAATGTGGTATATAACAACCTATTTCTGTTGATTAGTTATTTATTAAAATATTTTAAAATTGACTAGTTTATTGAACTCTGCAACAAGCCTGGACTTTTATCAAAGTATGATATGGAGAAAAAAAATTACAAAAGGAAAAAAATGTTTACTTTAAACAAGAAAATATATTTTTTCGTTATTCAGAAATAAATTGCCTTTCTATTCATGTTCATTATAATCATTTCTGCCTATAGTGTTTTTTAAATAAATTTTTATTTGTGTTGCCAGATGCATTTTTTTACTACGACTCTAAAAATGTCCTAATAAAATAAAACTAGTCTTTTTTATTAAATATTTTAATTTTGGAAAATCCAGAATTAAATGCTGATTAATTTGGCATATAACATGTCATAATTTCTTTTATTAGTTATTTGGCAAAAAAGTTCTAAAGTTAATTTTTTGCCTGATCAAAGTGAAAAAACAGCTGGACCTGGGAAGGATTGACCCTTTGCACTCGAAGGTTTTTTCACTATAGGAAAGTAGCAACTCAGTTTATTTTGTTAAAAAGTTGATGAAATTTTTCACAACTAACATAAAAATAAATCATACATAAACAACGTAAAATCAAACTAATCTTCATTGGTACTAATTTCATCATTTGGCTCCATTTTTATAACCACTAAAAACAGACTAAGTTTAAAATAATAATTTTAATTAAACATAATGCTGTACTATGAAGTGCACATAGACAATAGATTTACACATCTAAAATGTAAAGAGGAAAGATATCTGTTTATAAAACACTTATTGTCACCTTCCAGTTGCCATTTGAGTTGCTGCACAAACCAAGTGGCAACTGAGGGTTGCCTCTTGAGTGCAACGGGTTAAAGGAATTCTATGTGCTTGCCATCTAAAATTAGCCACAAAGCTTCTGCTATTTCATATATGGTAATGTATAACATCTTATCATAGATGTTTCTTGGCTTTTGAGGGGGGGGGGGGGGGGGGGGGGGCTCAATCAATAGTGCACCAAGCTCATAACCTGCAGTTTTCAGATTCGAATACCAGCTGGACCAGCATTGAGATTTATCTATGCAAAACACCCTGATGCTGTCCTTGGTCAGTAAGGGGCACTGAAGGACTTGGGAAGTCCATCATCCATCAAATGGAATGTTAAGCTGTGGCCCTGTGTGTGGGAGAGTCATACTCTTACACATTAAAGAACATATTGAATGACCTTGGTGGGAGGAGAGGTCTCCATCTGTCCCCTAATAGCTGTCAAGTGGGTCCCTCCCTGAACCCTCTCTGAGCCCTAAGGTCCTTGTGGCCTGGCCATTTAGTCTATTGTGTGCAAAAAAGTACACTATGAGGTAAAACAACCCAACTCTTGGTTTTGAGTCTCTCACTTTAAACAGCTGGTACACTTGTAGTATTCTGAGTTTTCATTGTTATGTCTAGAGACTATTGGTCTGGAGACTGCCTGGAACCAGATATCATCCCATTAACATTTGAAAAGGGAGTTTTGGAGCTGTTGGTGTGGACAGGCATCACTTTCAATGGTTGCACAGACTTTATATCTTCCCAGAAGAGACTGGAACAGCTGGAATGTATCACGATGAGGTTCTCAAACCTTATGATCATCCATTTCTCACAGCATTGGGTCTTGATTCCATGCTAATGGATGATAATGTTTTCCCTCACATAGCTTGCTTGGTGGATCAATACCTTGAAATGTACAGATTGGCCTTCCCAATCACCTGACCTATATACAATAGAACGTGTTTGGGAACTCTAGGATGATGCATCCCAGCTGCAACCACCTTCCACGAGCTTCGATCTCCAATCATGCATGAATGGCAATTACTCTCTCAAATCCTCATTTGCAGCACGATAAGTCATCATGCAGCCTGTATCACTGTCCAGGGTGATCACACACCATATTAAAGAAATGTTATCATTGAACTTTTACATGCCATTTTGAAGTAATGTTTTTCTAATTTGAATATCTCATTAAATATTCATGGATTAGTGTGTTTTTCAGGCATTATTGGGATTATGATCATCCACGCAAAAAGTTTGGCATGAAATGTATGTCCAATGATAACTCTTCCCACTGATAAATTCATTCACAGCTTTCCACCATTAATGTATTACCCACACAACATACTACTCCATTTACAAGGTAGTGTCCCCAGAAATTTTGGACATATTTGGAGGGTTACTCCTGAACCCACAGCAGCTAGAAACCCAATCTGTTACAACAACAGGGCTAGAACTAAGGAGAAGCCCACAAAATTTGAGACTGATTGTCCAAGTACCAGCAGAACCACAGGGAAATCGACAATTTCTGCCACCAATAATGTCGCACATCTGCCTGCTCATTCATGTTCGAATACTCCCTGTTCGAATACCTTTGCATGCTCTTTATCAGCCGACTACCGCTCGAATGAAGAAATCAGAAATTTTCCCTCTAGAGCACTGATGAACAGCACCACCTATTGACTTACGGTGACGTTTCCGGTTATGGGTTCCTATGCAATTCTCATTCCTTTAGATGTTATCTACCTCCCCTAAAAGTTTGCACCTATATTTTTGAGACACCCTGTATATAGATCTTCTATATGGCATATAAAACTAAAACCAATAAATTTAGATGTTATCTACCTCCCCTAAAAGTTTGCACCTATATTTTTGAGACACCCTGTATATAGATCTTCTATATGGCATATAAAACTAAAACCAATAAATAGCATACACAAAGTTGTGAGATAAATCTCCAGTATGAATGAAATTCTGAATCATCAGTTCATACATATCTTACTTTCAGGGTAAAGGTTATTTTCCCTTTGAAAATAACCTTTACCCTGAAACTAATTTGAGATGTTTTAGAGTGCAGAACTAATTTTAGATAACTCTTTTCCAATTGTCATATGAGTACTAGATTACATGAACACTACCATCCTTCAAATAAGTGCAACATCTTTCGGACTGTATCTTTAAGGTCCTTTAACAAGTGATTGGCAAAGGATCATTAAGATAATACAAATCACCAAGATTTACTTATCTATTTTGGACTGTATCTGCAAAGTCTCAATCATGGACCAAATTTGCAAAGAACCTGGAAGTAATATATATTATGAAAATGACTTTATGCAAGAACTTAAAGTATCTCATCTTCTTGTTACCAATCTCTGCACTACATCCAATTTAGATATTTATAGCGGGACTTCTGTTATTTTGTTACAAAAATCTAATTTGATGGACTACTATTTGGTTTATAAAAATGTTTTATATTTCTATTAAATATTTTATATCATTACACTGTGATTAACTCTTTTATATAAAATGAAACCAAGCAGAATATTCAATTTTCTCAAATATATCTTGAGAATTACTAGCAATCAATTTCTAATTGTGAAGAGTCCATGTAATACTAACCCTTAATGTGTCAGATTTCTCAAAATGTATGCAATTGTGGTCAAGATTTTTTAACTTTAGCAGAAAAACAACTAAATTTTACCCTGCAGTGACTAATGAATATATATAGGTCATTTTACACACCAAATAAAATAGAATTTCATTCTGAATAATAAAGCAATATGATTTAAATTAAAATGAATGCTACTTAAGCCTAATTTTACAAAACTATATACCCTCTTTGGGCACTTTAAGAGTTAAAAAAGTGTGCAAAACATTTTGAATAAAGAACTTTTGCAATTTACTGTTTGGCAGCCTCTTAAAATTCGAAACAAATATAGTTACATAATTGCATACAAAATTTCAAGCAGTAAAATATGCTTTTGAACATTGTTTTGTTAAAGAATGCAACTGAACTTACAAAACTTTATATTGAAATGAGGAGAAATATGTTGAAAGTATTCTTTATTATGAAAGTTTACTTTTTACAAAAATATAGACCAGTTATTAAAAGAATCTTTTAAAAATTTAAATAAACTTTATGCAAATTTTTATTGAAGACTTGGGAGTTTCAGTGTTTGATCATAAATGCAATAAGCATGCAACTTGAAAATCCACATTAATTATGTTGGCCAACACATAATTCAATGTACATTTTATTAGGTGGGGCAAATGGGTTGAAAAATCAAATAATTCTAAAACAATAAATTGATTCTTAGAAATATGAATTTATAGTTGGAAAAGGAAGCTTAAACTATCAACTATCCCCTATTGGAATATAGATAAAATTTATAACTTATTTTTTACACAATACAAATATTAATATCTATTTGTAGTAATCATGATAATTTCTATTTAAGGCATGAAATTATCCATGCAGTGAGTGAAAACTACCCCCAGCAATGCAGATTTATCACAAAATAATAATTAAAATAAAAAAATTACTAAAAGTTTCTGAATTAAAATAGTAAAAATGTTTAATATCTTTAATAAAAAGGGTCTATTTTGTCCTAAATTGAAATCGATTTAGATGGCCTTACCTTATTTCAGGTAATATTTATGAGTTTAATTTTATATGTCTTTTTCAAAACCTTTTTACTCCATTCTCAGTTGTTTATTCCTATATTGAGAATGTCAGTATTGCATTAATGGTTTACATTGTACGGAGTTTTCTAGAACAGTGGACAGGACACCATAATTATAAGTTTATGTTGTACAACAAAGTCACTACAGTAGCAGCAGTAAATTTAATAACAGAAATTTAAACACAGCACATTATAGACACAAATACAATCAGTATTGTCTGTAGTTATCTTGTGGCATATATAATCTTATTATATATGTTTAAATAAAACTATATACAAGTGTGGTCACTGTTTTCTGAAACAAGAAATGCACTGGATACACATATGCAGCTACTATTGCTGTAACCTGACCTTTAACAAAGGAGTAAATAACATGCATTTATGATGCACAAATATGTGACAGAGAGTTATGTTTTGTGTATGTTTGCACAGTAATTTAGACATTATTAACTAAAATGAAGAGTACCAATGAATTTTAAATAGGAAAAAAATTACTTATTATTTTAATTGTCTACTTTAGTATGCTGTATTGATTTGATAATGTTAAAATGTCACCTCACTGTATGAAGGTAAAGTCAATCTTCTTACATTACTGAATACTCGATTCATTTTTGTTTTTTAGATACTTCAGCTAAACAAGATTTAAAACAATAATGATGATGTAGGTAGATTGCAACTGAATCATTGAAAGCAACAAACAGCATAAAGAAAAATCACAGAAATTGACTACAACAGTAATCATTAGGTTATAACTTATTAGTCACATTATTAGGTTATAACTATTAGTTAAGCTTACTTGCTTAAATTTTATCTTTAAAAAAAACTTTCCAAACACTTACGTGTGTAGACAAATTCAGGTTTCCTGTCCTGAATTAAATTACATCTACTGTCATTAATCTGCAGATGGTATACAGAATTTTCTCCCAAGTATATTGTTTCCAACCTAAAAAAAGTTTTAACAGCAATGACAAACAGAAAAAAAAAGGAATCTATCAGAAACTTTTAACAATTAAAAATATTGTCCCTTGAAAATAATTTAGGCCAGTAGTAGTTGTGCCAATACTGGCCAGATTATTAGTTGCATTCAATCTTTAAGATGAGTCCTGATTTGCCATTCCAGTTAAAAATTCATCCTCTAAAATGTTTAATTTTTTTTAATTTTCTTTTTAATAATGGTATGCATTATATATATATATTTTTTAAATACACAAATATAACATTATACTTTTTACACAGGGTGATTCAAAAGGTCTTAGACAAACTGTAAAGGTAGGTCAGGAATGCAAAAACAAACCATTTTTACATAGAAACATATAGCTGCAAATGCCACCCGAGTGTGCTAGGGGTACAGGAAGAATCACCCAGCACTGGCAGAAATGCACAAAATCCTGCTATTGTCCCTACACGTCAAACTCAATGTGATGAAAAACTTCATAAGATCCATGGACCAGACTGCATCAACTTTCAAGTACTTGGCTGACAAATTCTCTTGACTCAGCGAAGCAAAAATTAAAGATGGAATTTTTGTGGGTCCTCAGATTTGCGAGCTGTTCAGAGACCAGAAAATAAATAGCAACATAAATGAGCTGTTCAGAGACCAGATGTTTGACAACTTGCTTCAGGGTGACAAGAAAAAGGCTTGGGATGCGTTTTGTCTGGTGTCAACTAAATTCCTTGGGAATGTCAGAGCAGACAACTACAAGAAACTGGTTAAGGACATGTTGTTTCTGTATCACAAACTTGACTACAATATGTCCTTAAAGATCCATTTTCTCCATTCCCAATTAGATTTCTCCCTAGACAACTGCGGCATGGTTAGTGATGAGCACAGTGTATGTTTTCACCAGGATATTGCAATGATGGAGAAACAATACCAGGGAAACTGGCCCACTTCAACATTGGTTGACTACTGTTGGACGCTCACCAGAGATGATCCTGAGCAGCTGTACAAGTGACAGGCAAAGCGATGTCGGAAGTAGAAGCGAAGTTTTACCAATACACATCATATGTATATATTGCTCGATTATATAAGAAACTATTGCAGATTTCTCAGAAATCGTAGCGAATTTTGCATTTTCATTGCCATATTTGTGTTCAGCACCTTGAAATCTTTAAGAAATGGCTACTTTTATCACAGAGGCATGGCTTTTATGAAAATTTGTTTCTCAGTGTAATCAATCATATTCTTATGCAGTCCATCTGGTGAAACCCATGTGTACTTATGCATGTTGCAGTGTTTGTAATAAGTGTTAATTATTCTGAAACCATTAAGTTTACTTACCTGTAGGAGACGTTGCCCATTGCCATTGTAGTTACCAATACCAAAAGGGCCTATCCCCCCTCCCCAAAGGTCAGAGTCAGTACCAACTTTGGCATTGAAGTCACCTAGAACAAGGGTAATATCTCCTTTCTTGACAGAATTCAAAATATCCTGAAATTATCTGTAAAACCTATCCTTCTCATTTTCATATGCTTCCTCAGTAAGGGCATAATAACATGCCATAATTCCTCTCATTAATTATTTGGCAAAAAAGTTCTAAAATTTTTTTTTGTCTGATCAAAGTGAAAAACAAATCGCTGGACCTCTGGATGTAAATCAGTTTTTCAAGCTGGACCCTGGAAAGGTTAAAGCAGTGTTTTCCCTCCCAGTCTTTTTCCCAAAAAGAAGCGTCTTTCCCTTCCTTTTCCCCCTTCAGAAAGAATCAACTCCTACATAAGAAGAGATAAGACCACTAACTTTCGTACATATAGATGCTTGTTATCGTACATATAGATGCTTGCTCAAAGCAATGTATGAGTTTGGTCCACCAACTTTATCTCCCTCCCCCTTTGAGAATGCTAGTAAGAGTAATGGAGGCAAAAAATTTATAATTTTTTTGCCTTCATTACTCTTACTAACTTTCTCAAAAAGCATATTTTATACATTTTTTTAATGTTTTCAAGACTGCTTAAAGTGGAGAAGAACATGTTATACTGCAATGGAATTCCAGTATGTTTCCACCTCCCTTCCCTCTATTTTTTTTCTAGATCTGGGCCTGCAAAAGAACTATACATGTCCATAAAAAGGTATATGAGGATTTCCAAATTAATATGGTGAAATCAAACTCTCAATAAATACCAAATTACACTGATTTCCATAAATTATGGGTTGGGTTGTTTTAAACTCTGAGCAGCACTTTTTTGCTATGGCTAAATGGCCAGGTCATAAGGATCCCAAGGGCTCAGAGAAGACTGAGAGAAGGGCATCCACTAGAAAACTGTCAAGGGACAGATGGAAGCTCCCATCAAGTGTGTTCTTTAATGTGCACAGGGCATGGCTCTCCTGCACTTGGTGCCATGGCTCAATATCCCATCCAACAGACATGGCTTTCCAAGTTCCATTGGTGTCCCCTACTGGCTGAGGCCAAGGCTAGTAGTTTTGCAATGTGGACCAGGAGGGACTCGAAACTGAGAACTGCAGATTACAAGCTGGCCATGCTACTAAGTGAGCCACTCCCACCTCCCATAAATTATGGAACCCATGTTATGTTAATGGGTAGCTAATGTTGGAGCTCTCTAACGAGTTTTTTCGTTTTGAAAAATGTGATAGCAGATAAAGATCTCAATCAAATATATCAATATCTCAATTTTAAAAAATATTATTCAGTATTTAATGAGTTATGAATGTTTGAATATTTAACAGTGCCAGTCACAAAATTTGACTTCAGAAGCTATTTAAAACCTAGTAATAAGTATTGTATCAAAGTGTTTAATAAGTGTGCATTTTAGAAGTTTGTGCAAACAATTCTTTCAGTATTCATCAGTTTTGCATAAGCTTTTTAAAACTGATATTGCTGTTGTTAAATATTCAAACTTCCATAACTCATTAAATGTTGAACAGATATTGTTGAAAAAAGAGATACTGATATATCTGATTGAGATCTTTATCTGCTATCACATTTTTAAATGCAAAATTTTAGAAGTTATAAAGCTATGACATCAGCTTCCCATTGACAAAACATAGGGTTGCTCTTTAATTTATGGAAACAAGTGCACATTATAAAACCAACAATACTTTTAGAATTGTCATAAAAATTGAAATTTAAATCACTGATAATAATAGTCCTCAGATAGATGGTACCACTGTGTGAATCAATACAAATTTTCAAAAGTTTATATGTCACAGAAGCTGAAAAAATGGTAACCAATGATGGTGTAGTGGTAGCCTAATTGGCATGTTTCCAGGAGACATGGGACATTAACAAAACACAGGGTTGCTCCTTAATTTATAGAAACCAGTGTACATTATAAAACCAACAATACTTTTAAAATTGTCATAAAATTTTAAATTTAAATCATTGATAATAATAATAGCCCTCGGATAGATGGTACCACTGTGTGAATCAAATAAAAAATTCAGAAAGTTTATATGCCAGAAAAAGCGGTAGCTGATGATGGTGTAGTGGTAGCATAACTGGCATGTTTCCAGGAGACATGGGTTCGAATCTCACTCTTGGCAAAAACCATTTTTTCCCCCAGCTTATTGTTTTCACGAGTTCCATGTCTGCATGACATATCCTGTGATTTTTTACTACTGGATTAAACTTGGTCATAAAACTCATAATGGCCTACACAGCAGAAAAAAAATCAAATATGAAAAATATTAGATGTGCATGATTGATTTATTTAAAAATATTATTCACCCACTGGAAAATATTAAGAATATAGATATTAAACAAAGTAACAAGGAGAGAAAATGAGTTATGGGCATTCCATATGGCCCCTATTACCAACAATCCTGGCGAAAGTATATACCTAGATTGGCTTTATTGGAAACAATTTTTGTGTTCTACAACAATGAAGCATGTAAATCTGATGGGAAATTTTATTTTAAATGCTGATTTTTTCTTCTGTTAATTATCTTTTTTTCCTTCATTCTTAAAATTTTGAATTTACTTTTTGTACTGTCAGTGTAATATGTACTATAACAACCTAGTCAAACTTTTGTTTTGGATTGTTTACATATTGATTAAAATAAATGTAGAATTTCTAATAACTTTAATAAACTTTTGTTTTGGATTTGTTACATGTTGATTAAAATAAATTTAGAATTTCTAATGATAATGAACTTGAACTTCACGATCACTATTACATTCAACTATCTTGCACCACTTAAGAACAAGAACCTTCATGGTAGTGCAGTTCTGATGGGTTATCTTGTCCATATTTTGCAAATATCTTCTTGGCTCACCAGCCAACTATGCTGAGGTCAACAGCATTGGTCCCATAACCATACATATTCTGCAGTTGTTTGTGGATGTTTCAAATAATCTCCTTCTCACAGCAAAAATTCATTAACAGTATATTACTTCAACTGATGTCCATGAGAGCTGTAATGTTTGATTAATGCTACAGCAGCACTACCTGAGGAAAGATGATAGTTATAATAAAAATAAGTGGAAAGATATACCTACACACTGTGCAAGTAATAACGTTGTCTACAAATACCAATAAGTAAAAAAAAAAAATAGGGGCATTACTATTTAAGTGGCCTTCATATTATTGTTTAAAATCTAAAAAATTTCAGGGAATATAAATAATATATAAATTCCAAAAATTAAAAAAAAATACACCTATCCTCCAACATATGTCCTAAAAAATATTTTTATAGATTTTTTTTTTATTTCAGCTGACTGAAAGCTGAACTGTAAGTTAACATTAAATTAGAATTTAGAAATTGTAAAATGTTTATGGATACAAATGATGAGAATTTAGTACAGTGATTAAATATTTTGAGTGTATTTTTTTTATTTTGAAGTGAATTTTTTTATATGCAAAGTGCATTTTTATGTAAAAAGTGAATGGAATTGTATTAGATGAAATGTTAGTTTCATATATGATAAATTACTGATATTTTGGGTTTTTCTTTACTTTAGATATGATGTATATGTGTTTAAATCTGTTCAGTGTCATCAGTGATATTGATGTGTCAATGATGCATAATTATCGGGATGACATTGGCAGCATTTGTTTGCATATATATGAGCTGACCATGATGTCTTGAAGTTTTTTGTTTCTTTTTTTTGGACCTATTTAGAGCTGTCCCCAACGGCATAGTCTGGTGACCGAGACAGTCACCAGCATAACTCCTTTAGGAGGAGGACATAAAGCTCGAAAAGGGGAGGGAGGTAGCTAATGCATTTTTTTATTTCAGCTAGCTTGCAATTATTGTGTTTAGGTGAAGATTTAGTGGATGATTACACTACCGCTTGTATGTAAAATTTGGAATTTCTTAGATTCGCGTGTTTGATATAGTTAGGAGGATTTAATGGTGTTCCAATACCTATTTTTTTTATATATATGGTAGGAGAAGATTTAGATTTCACATATATTGATTGTGGTTAGGGGAATAAGCTGAAGTTCTGTACGCTGCTTGATACATCTGTAATTATATTCTGTGAAAGAGCAGAATTTGATGTAATCGAATTCTTTTCTTTAACTTTTTTAGAAATTAAGAAGGAGAGGAGTAATATTAACCAAATTTTTGTACAGGTTATTGTATGCAACTTTGGAAGTTTGTATCAGAATGTGATATTAGATAGTCCGATAATGCTAATATGCAGTTTACTGCCACAGCCATTGGGTATGTAATATACACTAGGTAGCTTTACATATTTTTAGGTGGAAAGGGAGGAGGTACCTTTGGTTGTGATTGAAAATTGTGTTGAAGTGAGGGTAGCTCATCTTATTAAAATCTGCATAAGCATACTTTTATTTTATGTTCAGGTATGTATAAATGACATGAGAAGTGTCCTATTATTCTAAATTTACTCGTCAAAATCTGTTAGGTCAAATTTTGACTCCCTTTGGAAGGGCATTGGGTTGTTTTACCTCTGAGCGGCACTTTTTTGCACACCAGGGTTAAATGGCCAGGTCACATGGACCCCGAAGGCTCAGAGAAGGTTGGGGGACAGATAGTAGCCTCCCGTCAAGGCCATCCAGCGTGTTCTTTAACGTGCACAGGGTATGGCTCTCCCGCATACGGGGCCACGGCTTAACATCCCATCCGGCGGACGGCGGCCTTTCCAAGCCCATCGGTGTCCCCTACTGACCGTGGGCAGGGTGGGGAATTTTGCGGAGATAAATCTCAACGCTGACCCAGCTGGGACTCGAACCTGGAAACTACAGATTACGAGCCTGGCGCGCTACCGACTGAGCCACCCCGCCCCTTGGGAGGGCGAGTTGTGATGGTCCACCCATTCACTTTTACTTTTCTTTAACCAGTTCTCATTTATTTATGTTATATTTTCATTTTGGAGATTATTCATTTTTTAGACATCACAATTCTCATTTGTGAGCCGTATGATTTCAGATCTCCCCTAAAAGTAGGGTAGAAAACTTCTGCCATGGGGGAGGGTAACAAATACAGAGGTTTATCAAAATAATGGAAACAGTGACTGGAGTACATATAATGTGCCATATGTATATCACAGGGATGACATCAACCACGATGTGAGGTATATAAAGGGGGAAAAGTATGATGTCGCCTATCACATAGCAGTGCCACAGGCACAGGTAAAACAACATTGTGGTGTAATTGTTGGCAATGTCAGATCTCAGTGATCTCCAAAAAGGCATGATCATTGGTGCACATCTTGCAGGAACTTCAGTAACCAGAACAGTGGAAATAGTAGGTGTAACATGAGGAACTGTATCAAAGATTATGACTACCTATAAAAAAGGACAGGGCGTTGCCTCCAAACATGCAAATTGTGCACACCAAAGTTGTCAGATAGGAATAGATGAACAGTGGCACGGATTGTACAACAGAAACATAAAACCACTGTGATGGTCCACCCATTCATTTTTACTTTTCTTTAACCAGTTTTGCTTTATTTACATTATATGTATCATTTTGGGAATTATTTCACTTTTTGGACATCGCAATTCTCGTTTCCAAGCCATAGGAGTTTCGCATGCACAACTCCGACCTTTTGATTGTCAGCCGCTAATACATGCATGTAGGACACGACCCCGCTTGCATCATAACTAGTGCAATCATCAGATTATGCAGATGTTTACCCAGTGTGCAACAGACACATGCTGGACTATACATAGCATGTTATAACTAAATGATGTTAGGTCACAGAGTAGTCAGAATTGACAGTTAATAGATAGAGTTAGAATGAGCATTGTCAGTGGAGATGCAGTATTGTAGTGGAGAGAGATGTAGTAGAGATTTAAATAGATGTAAGTTGCTAGTACTCCAACTTTTGTATTCATCAAAGGAGTTTGTTGAGTTTTTGAATTTTTTGGAAATAAACTTTGTTTCAGAAATTTTGAATTTTTTCTATTTTTCTCTTGAGCAATATTAATTGATTTTTGATTAGATTTAAACTTAAACTAAATTTGACAATTTTTTTTGAATTCTTACTTGATAAGTAATGCTAAATACCTAACGGACGTTATTTCAACTTTGTGTGGCAAGTTAAAATCGCCTAGTGCCAACAAAGCTATCTGCAATTTTGAATAAATTTAGATCAGATCAAAATGAATTGTGATGTCCGATTTCAAAAGTTAATAGTCTTTGGAGCATTACACCACGGCACCGCAAATAGCAGCAGAGTTGAACACCACTCGGAATGATCCAGTTTCCATCATAACTGTTTGTCGGGACTTCATCAACATGCTGCAATCCACAAACCTCTGATTACCAACATCAATACAACAAAACATGTAAGGTAGTGCAAAGCACATGAAACCTGTGATGCTAAAGACTGGCAATGTGTCATCTGGTCTGATGAATCGTACTACACATTGTTTCCCACTACTGGTAGAGTGTATGTATGGCAAAAACCTGCAGAAGAGTACCATCCTGACTGTTTAGTTCTGACTGTGAAGCATGGCAGTGGATCCTCGATGCTGTTGGGTGCCATATCATGGCATTACTTAGGGCCATTAGTTTTTCTGCAGTGTTGTGTCACATCTGCAATATACGAATCCATTTTCAGGGACCACTTGTACCCAATGTTGCAGGCATTGTTCCTAATGGCCATCCCTGGTTTCAAGCAGATAATGCACTATGAATTGTGTGACTATGATAAGTTGTGGTTTGCAGAGCATGAGGATGAGGTACAGCAGCTACCTTGACCATCTCAATATTATTGAACATTTGTGAGAATATCTGGAGTGCAAGGTCAGATCACACTTTCCACCTCCAGCATCACTGGCACAGTTGGGCCATATTTTACAGGAAGAATGGTCCCACATTCCATTGCTGTATGTGCATGACTTTTATAAGTCTATTCCACATCGAATTGTCTGTTCTGAAAGCCCAAGGTGGGCCTACAGCTTATTAATAAAATGTTCTCCACAAACAGTACATCTTTCCATTATTTTGATAAACCCCTTAGATTGTAATGAGTTTTATGCCAATGAAAGCTTGTGACATAGGGAATGCAACATAATATATACTTTAGAAGGTTTCAGACACAAGCAATGCTGGTTAAATCTGCTAATGACATCTATAATTGCACTGTTGATTATTTTACACTCCTGAAGAACACAATAAGCTAAATGGCTGTGTCACAAGACCCCCATATACAGGAATATTAATTAATAACACCTATTGAGTAGTTAAGATCAGCTGGGAGCCTTTTTGCTATGCTACTACATTTTTCTCATCCTGGAATGCACAGATATAGTTCTTAACATCTCACTCAATAACTTTCAATCTTTCTAACTGGTGTCCACTTTTGAGTTAGATGAAAGCAGAGGAAACTTGTATGGTAACACAATTTAAATCCTGGCCTGTGAACCTCCTTAATGGACTGCCCATTTGCTTCACATTCCAATACATTAAGCAGAAACAAGCAATGAAAAGTGCTAATTAAAAACAAAACATATATATTTTAAATTTCTGATTACGTAAAAAACATACAAGATTACAGACATTACCTGCATATTGTTTCATTTTCCTTATTATTTACACCCCACTTAGTACCTAATGATACTAAATTTAAAATAATCTTCTTTTCTTCATTTTGTTTAAGATAAAGGTCTTTCATTGTGCACTAGAATAAAATATACAAACAATAATTTTTCATTTTCTACTACATTACTTTTATTTAAAATGGCTAAAAACTAAATTATAAACTTAGTAACTTTCTTCTAATAAACACCAAACTTTTATATAACCTTTACTGCTCTGTCTAATTGAACTTGACTTTTTGTTGTTGTTTATAGTGTTATATCAACACTATGATGAAACATAATTTGCAAATGCAGTTAGATTACAAATACATCTGAATTGCCACAAGTATAAGGTGCTTGCAATGAAATTGGAATTTTCATTAATTTGTTGTATTTTTGGGGGAGGACTGAATTATAAAGATTGACAGAAATGTTTCAATGGAAAGTGTTACAATAAAAAAATCCATACACTATACATTGCCATTGAAAACAACATTTCAAACAGACATACGAAAGAAAACTAAATACTTCATATTATGTAAATGCATGCTTTATAGAAACATATTCATATCTGAAATTCTTAACACTGCAAACACCCATGTATTGACAACATTTCCTTGACAAAAAAATGGAAGCATTAAGCAAAGTACTTGAGAAAGGTGGAGCATTTTATCACTATTAATTATCCATGGAGATCCAATTACAGTACTCTGAATGAATGAAGACACTGAACCCAGTCTTGATGCTTTTAATGCAAAAATACAGTATTATATTTTAATAAAAAGAATAATTCAGAGATAGAATTCGGAAAAGAGAATTAGTATTCACTATCACTTGTCCTCTGTCCATTTCCTAAGAGAAACCAATTCCCTGATACAAAGGATAGTGGCTGCAAGCTTTATAGCTTATAATAAGTAATCAGAGAAACCAAGCAACCCTTTAGAGGATATCAAGAATTTGATGAATTCATTGCATATTTATTTCATGTTTATTAGTTTCCATCTTAGTTTTCTAGTTTCACAAGTCTTATTCTATCCCTTCATTGAATGCAGATTATTAGTATTGTCCTATTGGACTATTTATGCACTTGTAGTATAACAATGTGTGAAGTACCTGAGTACAATTCAATAACAGTAAAGGTTATACCAATTAACTCATCTCTTACATTTAAAAATATTAATTTTCAGAGCACTTTTGAACTTTTTATTAATTTTTTATTTATTATAAAGTTATAAATATTTTTCTAGATATATTTACAAACTGATTATGTTTACTCCCAGACTATTGTTGTACTTTGATTTGCATCATTCTGCAACTTCAGTACAATATATAATTCACAGGCCATGATCATTACCATTTATGCCCTTATCTTCTACCTGTCACCATTTTTGTAGCTGGTTGAGTCATATAGCCAACCAAATCAACCAAAACAGCAGCTTCCCACTTACCTGTAAACATTTCCCACAAAAGAGTTGTTATTAAATCTGGGCCTAGGAGAAAACAAGTGGAATGTCCCAAGTAATGGTACAAGAAAGCAATTGGAATTAAAGGGAACTATGTAGTAACTCACTGGATGTGAGATACTACATGGTCTTAAGCACACAATTTGCAGCTTGAACCTAAGCAGTGGTTTATAACTCTCGAAATGAATCACTCTGCAGAAGGTATGGAGGATCAGCCCCTCTATACAACCTGCCCCCCCCCCTTTAAAACGTTTTCTCATTTTTTAAATTCATTGTTATCCCAATAATTATATTTAAAAGATTTTTAGTTTATATTCCAAATGACACATTGAAACAAATTAAAAAGTTATCTTTTACTAATAACTTTTTACTTACATCTTCACATTCTAGATTTTGATACAGGAAATAAACTTCTTCTGAAGAATTTAAAATAATGCAGGACTCATCAATATTTAAATTGTCACAAGAAATATTAGAATGCTTTCTATGATCCATTTTATCAACTACGACTGTATTTTCCTGGTAAGTTGCCTTTTCGCCCCTTCCTAAGAACACTGTCTGTGGCTCTATTAGTGGCCTTCTACATCCTGCTACAGTGACTGCAAAATAAAAGGAAAATAGCATTTTATTTTTAATGGAACATTAGATTAATTTTCAATTTTATGAAGCATTTCATACAATTTATATTGAAATTGGAAAATGAAAATTCTACTTCAAAAGCAGTATAGTTAAATTGAGACCTTTGCCAACAAAATGAGAATTTGTAACTTTTTTTGTTTTTGTAACTGTGCTGTTTTATACTGCACTAATGCATCTTTCTTGGGATGCTACAAATCTATCTCTCTGTCCCTGATTAAAAAAATCAATTCATTTGATTTGACCCATGTACCCTTTGAGACCTTTCAATGTCTATACATATTATCTAGCTAAATTGTTATGAACACCTATTTCATTGTATGTATCAAGGTACATTTCCCAAATTTTTCAGTTTTCAATTCTCTGTACATTGTTTTTGTTGGATCAGGTTTTGAAGTACTGCTACCATCTCTCTCAGCTAATGAACTGAAGCAACTCGGTTATGCTGAACAGCTGTTGCCAACAAATGTCTGTCAGAGTCTTTTTCTTCCTGCCTTTATCTTAATTAGTGGATGTTTTTTGAGACCACCGACATTCTCCATACACTTGGGATGTTATATGAGATTTTCTGCTGAGTTCCATTATCTCCATTACAGATGCTCCTGTCCATTGCATTCCAACAATGAGAGCCCTTTTGAAGTCAGTCACACAAGTTTTTTATCCATGTCGCACTTAATTTTTACTTACCACCATGCCTTTATGGCTTTAATAGACCTTTAGAGTGACATAAAACACTGGGCATGTTTCATACTACTTTGTGCAAGATACAGTGTTCATAATAATCTGACCAGCCAGTGTATATATTTCATAGCATCTATCATCATTAATCCAAAACACATTAATACAATAATAAAAAAAATCCCCCCAATCAAGCAACTGCTTGCCATAGAAGTCTGACAGAAGCCTGCTATTTTATATGCCACAGTAGAAAGTCTGTGAGGTTGGCAGGACCTCAGCAGAAAAACAACACAGACTTCCATGCCTTACCCAGGTTTCAAACCCAGGTCCCTTAGATCAGTAGCCAAGTGCACTAACCATTCAGCAATTAATATTTTATTAGAAAAATACAAATTTTTAATAATCCTGAATATTAGAATGAACCATTTTTTCAACCATTCAAAGAATCCATTTTAACCTCATAATTAGTTGACCAAACCATGATTAATTATGTTAATCTTTCTTCACCATATTTTCGTATATATTGATTGTCCCCATCAAAGTGTTTTTTTTTATGAACATTTAAAATATGTTTGGTATAAATGATGGATGCAAAAGCCATATTAAGTGCTAATACGCATACAAAATTACAAAAAGTGAAAAAAAGCTATTTCTTAATTCTTTTTCTTTACACTTTTGCCTAAATATAAAACATAAAATATTTGTGCATTTTTTAAAATATAATGCACACATTAAAATCAATCCAAAGTGAATGCACAGTATTCCCTGTTAAGAAACATTAATTAATAGATTCTGAAAAAAAATCATCGCCGCCACAACGGGAATCGAACCCGCATCTCTCCAGATTCATGCCAGAGCGCGCTAGCCATTGCACCACGCATCGGACAACGAATATTTTCAGAATATGACCTTTTAAATCTTCTTCTTGAGACGTGACTGAGACAGTGTCATCTATACTCAAGGAGATGCAACGTTTTCAGTCGTTGCATTTGATTATCAGTTGTTAATGAGAAGGTCTTAACATCTATACTCAAAGAGATGCAACGACTGAAAACTCAAGGAGATGCAACGACTGAAAACTCAAGGAGATGCAACGTTTTCAGTCGTTGCATTTGATTATTAGATGTTAATGAGAAGGTATTAACACCTATACTAAAGGAGATGCAACGACTGAAAACGTTGCATCTCCTTGAGTATAGATGGCGCTGTCTCAGTCACGTCTCAAGAAGAAGATTTAAAAGGTCATATTCTGAAAATATTCGTTGTCCGACGCGTGCTGCAATGGCTAGCACGCTCTGGCATGAATCTGGAGAGATGCGGGTTCGATTCCCGTCGTGGCGGCGATGAATTTTTTTCAGAATCTATTAATAAATAAATAATGCACACAATTATGGAAAATTAAATAAAAAATGAAGAAGTATTAGAGAATGAATATTTAACTGAACTGTAATCAGTAGGTAATAAAAAGATGAACTGTAACTACTAATACAGCCAAAAGGAATGCAACTACTCTATGGACCATTCAAAAGACACAACCCTTTCTAAAACTCTTGTAAAAAATTAATTATTTTGAATGGTTAGGTGAAAACTTTAAATTTGTATAACAATAAATTACTCCTCAAGCAGTGCTTGATAAGAGGAGTATGCAAAAAAAGTGTATTAATATTTTGAAATGAGAAGTCTATGCCATTAAATATCAATTAAATTCCTATAAACACTGTTAAATTATACACCTAATAATTCATCATCAGTTACAAAAAAAGGTTTAGTGAAACTAAACGGAATATTTTGTAACAGTATTAGGAAAAAATCTAAAGATACCACTTTACAATTCATAAACAGAAGTTGAATCATTGGTTGTTTAAATAAATTCAAGTGACAGAAAACAAATTTAAAGCATAGTTATGCATGTGCACAGTTTGAAGTGCAAGGACTATTTTTTGTCCCTTGGATAAATTAGAGGAATAGCATATTGTTTCTAGTTAATATGATGCATTTTTCAAAGAGAATGATTTTATTTCCATCTTTAACACCCTCTAACAATGAAAATTTAAACTAATGAATGACTAACAAAATGTAAATAGTAATATTGTGCTAAAATCTATAAAATACTAAAATATTTTTTTTATTTATTTTAGAACTAAAAAGTTGTATCCTGCAGGGGTTGAGAATTATTAATGCCAATGTCATATTTTAGAACTAAAAAGTTGCATCCCCCCAGGGGTTGGGAATCATTAATGCCAGACCTCTTGCCCATGACACTACTACCAAAATTTCAAATTCGTAGCATAAATAGATGTTTTGTTATTTTTACTTATTAGAGGGCACTAATAAGGCTACTGGGATATTTGGATGGTGGAAATAATATTTCATCAACAGTTATCCAAAAAAAATTTCTTTTATCTCTAAACAAAAAAAGTTGAATAATTACAGATGGACAGACACACAGGTCTCACTATCTCACAGATCTTATCTGGGGCTATTACATTGACAGACTTTAATGGGTGAGCTGGTGAGCAGAAAAATAATTTTTTGGGGTATGGAACAAGCAGTAACCTACAGGTTTGTTTTTTCATGTGTGGTATATGTGTGTGTTAGTGTTTTTTTTTTTTTGCTGACAATAGTAGTCTATAAACATAGTACAAAATACACTAGCACTTAGTAAGAAATTGAAATTTAATTGACATTCTTTTTTTTGAAAAGGAAATTACATTTCACTACTGTCTGTCCATAAAAACTACATTCTACTTAGTGAGGGGTTTGTGTATCCATGCATGGTCTAGCTGTAGAAGGGGCTATGAGACTGTCTTTCCCAAAGGAATAAGGACTAGATAAATTTAGATATTATTTATTTTTAAGAATAAAAACAAATCCTTTTAAACAAAGTTTGTCTGCTATAATGTTACATTTGTATTCTTTTGCTATAATTGTATTCTTAACACTGTAATATTATATATATTATCATATTTATATATAATATTACAGTGTTAAGAATACAATTACTGTATTACTTAATATATATATCATAATAAATTACATACATTTCTGATAATATTATATATATTATCATAAAACACTGGGCATGTTTCATACTATTTTGTGCAAGATACAGTGTTCATAATAATCTGACCAGCCAGTGTATATATTTCATAGCATCTATCATCATTAATCCAAAACACATTAATACAATATGTGTTTTGTCAGTTATATCAGTTGTGACACCTTAATAGGATAACAATGGCTGTGGATAAGAGAGTAGAAGAACCTTAATTTCATATTGACTCTCAGCTCAACAGCACATCTCATCTTCACCTGCCATGTCCACACCTATGTTCAATGTATTGTTGACATCTTGGGAAACATTGATTAGAAGTTGAGATAATAGTTTCGTTCTTTTACCCAGTAATTTTGTAATCTGTCTTTAGTAAATAATCAGGTATCTTTGGAATAGTTTGGTAAAATATTCTGAAATATCTACCTCTATAATTCATGAATGACTATTTGCAGGTGGTGTGAAATAGAGTTCTAGTTGTGTTTTTACTTTTCAAACTTTACAAAATGCTCTAGACTTCATGCCAACAAATGCCTGTCCCACTCTGTCAGAACCTTTTTTCGCTCACATTTTCCACGACTGGCCATTTACAATAAAAATCTGAAATTTAGGTGGTAGAGTGTCAAGATATTCCACTGATAGCAATAATCTGCAATATTTCCTAATAGAGCAATGAGAAACAACTTTTTCATTCTAAGAAATAAAAAAGAAACACTTTTTATAACTTCACTGAAGATGGAGTGCTGTCTTTGCTCCGAAAAGTTTCTGAGTTTTCTCCTAAAAACTTTTAACATGCAAATAGTTTGAAGGTTAAACTTAAAAATTTTATTGCTCAACAACAGAGAATTTTAAGTTATTTTTAATTAATTTCTGAGCAAGAAGGTCCTTTTAATTGTGTAATTAGTATAATCATCCATTAATTCAAATTGAAACTTTGAAAGAGTGCAAAAATTGTTAACTGAAAATCTTCATTCTCTTTGAAAACAAGATTCCCATATTCACAAGAGGTGATATATGTTCTCTAGTTTCTGTTTTGCTTCCAGGCAGGCATTCTTAGTTATATTATAGTATGACACATTCATGATTGCTGTACTTGCAAATGTGCTCATTAATGAACTGCTACACTTTATTTATTTTCCTCCTGAAAATATTCCTGCTGACACCTATGGATCCAGATACCACTATATGGTTGATTCCATTACAGGTTCAGCAACTGTAAAAGTTTAACTAGGAAAGTAATATATTGCCTCTGGCAAATATGGGATGCTCATTTTCAAAAGGAATGCAGTTTCTTTACTATCCAACTTTTCCACCCTCTAATGGTGAAAATTTAAACTAATGGGTGATTGGAAAATGCATATAGTAATACCCATGCCAAAAGTTTGGAGCAAAACTCTTCGATAAGTTCGTTCATACCAAACATACATTGATTGATAACTGCATTCACAGAGCAGGCAACAGCAGTGCTCCAGAAATCTTGGATGCCTTTTGAGAGATCACTCCCGACCCACAGCAGCTAGGAACCCCCATCTGTCACAACAAGAGGGTCAGAACTAAGTGGGACCACCCTACAAATTTCAGGGCTGATCACTCAAGTAGCTATGGAACCATGGGGAAACTACCAATTTCTGAAACTGATGATGCCACATGTGTCCACCTACCAGTTCACCTGCCCAGAACTATGGAATTAACAAACAAAACCAAAATGTTATATAATTACTACCTATACAACACAAAACTAACTTTTTTTTCATTCTGAAAGCTAATTGAAATCTAAAATTTTTTTTATCTCTACGGTAAACCCTTCCAGGGTCAAGGACATTTGTACAACACATGAAACTTCAATTTTTTTTTTAAATTAACATTTGAAAATTTTCTTACATGCAATGCTATAAATTGAAAAAAGAACACCCAGAAGGAATTCTTTTACATATGTCATATTATAATATGTTAATAGTTAAGGGCAGCAGAAACCATGATCCGAGATTGAAAGTCAATGGATGAAACAATGATGTCACTGAGGATGACAGCATGCAAATGTATGCAGTGCATATTTAAGGACTAGGGCATGAAGAAAGAAGTTATTAATCTTGTGCCGTGTTGTTCAGTGCTCTTTGAAGAAGCTACCATGCCTGAATGATGCAGGTGTGCAACATTTGTTCAGTTAGCATAGTTTGAGTGAGGTCATGTAGTGGGTCTTCATGAAGCAGGTTGGTCTTTCGTCAAATTACACACTGTGTTGGACGAGAGGTATAGGCAGTGGTATGATGATGGCATCGATGGTCAGAAGTGCATTCACAAACTTGCAGATGTGGTTCAGGACAACACAGAGTTATGGAAGCACAAAAGGTTTGGTGTATAAGGAGGGCAGAGCAGATAGCTACAGTGTCACAAATTCGATCCTCTGTCATACCATGGGTATCTACAAGAACGATATGCAATAGTCTTTTGGAAGCAGGACAATGGGCACATGTGCTGCTGGCATGGTTACCACTGTCACCTCGTCACTGTCAAGTACATTTGTAGTGGTGTCAAGAATGAGTTCATTGGAGGGAAGAATGGCAGTCTGTGGTCTTCAGTGATGAAAGCAGATTCTGTTTAGGAGCGCCTCATGGTCGTTTACATGTCCAAAGGCGACAAGGTGAGTGGCTTCTTCCATCATGCATCTGCCAGTGACGTACAGGGCCCATGCTGGGCTTATGGTGTGGGGAGTGATTAGCTATCACTCTCGTATGTGACTGGTGTTTGTACAGGGTACACTGAATAGCAATACATACGTCAGCGACATCGTACAGCCAGTCATCCTGCCATATTTGAGTGTAATCCCAAATGTGATATCCCAGCATGATAATGACCGCCCACACTCTGCCCAGGCAACTCAACATGCTCTTCAGGCAGTGCACCAATTCCCTTGGTCAGCATGCTCTCCGAACCAGTCTCTCCAATCAAGCATATCTGGGACTGGATCGGACAAAGACTCTTCCACAGACTGTGGCAGGCAATGACCATTGCTGAATTATGCATCCAAGTTGAAAGTGCATGGAATGGTATCCCCCAGCATGATATCCAGCATTTGTACGATTGATTGCACACCAGATTGGAAGCTTGTATTGCTGCTTGAGGAGGTTCAACACCTTATTAAAATATGCCTTCTGTAAAATGCAATACTCATTAAAAGGTACAATAAACATTGAATCACTTCACACATGTGATCACTGTCCTTTCTCAACAAATCTCATAGATTACGCTTCAATTGTTAATGGTATTCTTTTTTTCAATTTCCACCAGTGTATATCTTTTAAAAATACGTAATTCAAGCTTGAAAAATATTTCTTTTTTTTCCATTTGACGCATACTTTATTAAATCATAATATAAATAAATCTATAAAGCCATCTGATTGTCATATTTTAGAAGCGCTATATGGTATTATCAATTTGTTTGTTAGCATTATACTGTATTTAAGAAATCACCTGATTTGAACTACTATCATTATATTTTTCCTTAAATTTTTGAAAATCTCCCAAAAACTAACAAAAAAAAACTGATGTTTTTAAAAATGGAAGATTTTGGAAGTAATTAAGAAATATGTACTTTTTTTATGGCATACCACTATAAAAGTGTTATTAAAATTAACATGTTACTACAAAGTTCATATTTTTTACTTCAATAAAATTCCGAATTAAATTCTCTTTAATTTGGTATATAACATAACCTATTTCTGTTGATTAGTTATTTATTAAAAATATAAAATTGACTTGTTTATTGAATTTGCATCAAGCCTGGACTTTTCTCAGAGTATGGTACAGAGAAAAAAATTACAAAATGGAAGAAATGTTCACTTTAAACAAGAAAATAATTTTTTTCTTATTCAAAAATAGTCATTCTACACAGAAGTGCCATTGAATTAGGAATAGGAGACATTATCCAAATTCAGTACCTCAAGTCCCGCATGAAACTCTGGTCATATATAGCTGTCAGCTTTGTCTTCCCCATAGTGAGAAGCGTAATGGTCAAGGGTGGGATTTAGATGCATTTTACAGAGAGCAGATTGTAGGTGCCCAACAGATGGGATACTTGATCTTCGAAATTGTCAACAAACTTGGAATTTCTTGTACGACAGTTTCAAGAGTTTTCCAGGAATATGAAAAGTCTGGGGAAAAAACAAGCATCTGGACAAACTGCAAAGGACAACCAGCCTTGATTGTGAACCATGACTGTGGGCTCCGCCATCTGACCCACATTGTATGGACCAATAGGGGCCAGACATTATCTGAAATAACCTCCCATCTGAATGTGGGTTCCAGCCGGAATGTCAGTACATGAACTGTGCAATGCTTACTTCATCGTCTCGGCTTTGGGAGCCACTGACCTACAAGAGTCCCACATCTAACGGCACAACACTGGACTCAATGCCTTGCCTGGGCTAAAGAACATCAAAACTGGACCATCGAAAATTGGCAACAGATAGCCCATAGTGATGAATCCCAATTTAAACTTCATCACACCAAAGGGAGACTGAGGGTATGGTGCCAACCCGATGAAGTCATGGATCCGGCATGTCAGGTCAGAACAGTACAAGCTGGAGGTGGCTCAGTGATGGCTTGGGATATCTTCAGTTAGATGTCTGCGGGACCTTTGGTATGTTTACCGACAACTCTCAGTGCATCCCAGTATGTAGAACTCATGCCTGACCATTTACACCCATTTATGGCCATCATGCATCCCAATGGAGATAGCATCTACCAGCAAGACAACTGTTTCACTTCACAAGTCCAGATAGGCTACTGCATGGTTGCAGGAACATTCTGCTGACTTTGAAATAATGAATTGGCTACCTAGAAGCCCAGATTTAAATCCCATCGAAAATATTTGTGATACTGTCGAGCAGAGTGTTCTGTCCCGTGTCCCATCAGTGACGACCTTGAGAGAATTATGGACAGCTCTGAAGGATGCATGGGTCACCATACCTGTGGAACATTTACACAATCTTGTGGAATCCTTGCCTCATCATGTGGCAGCTGTTATTAGAGCCAGGGGGGTTCAACACGTTATTAATTTGCTATCCATAATTCAATGGCACTTCAGTGTATTCATGTGCATTATAATTATTTCTGTGTATTACTCTTTTTAAATGAATTTTTTAGTTGTGTTGCCAGATGCATTTTTTTACTACAAGATTTAAAAAAAAGTCCTATTAAAATAAAACTAGTCATCTTTTTTGTTAAATATTTTATTTTCAGAAAAATCCAGAATTAAAATCTGATTAATCTGGCACATAACATGCCATAATTCCTTTCATCAGTTATTTGGCAAAAGAGTTCCAAAATTAATTTTTTTTGTCTGATCAGAGTGAAAAAATAGTTGGACCTGAGAAGGGTTAAGAGGTCAAATCTTTGTTGTCAATGCAAACCATTTGATCAGGGGGTACTGACAGAATTTTTTCCAGGGAAGGGAATCAATGCTTCAGGAAAGAAATGGTTACATCATGATGCTCATTAATGAGTGCAGTTGCAAATACAGCAATCATGCATACACAATGTTGAAAAAAGTGTCTGGACACTTCCAAGTTATGTGAATGGGAAGCCACTTTCAAAGCTCCCTAACACTGATAAAAAACCTTTTACACAAAAATTGTTAATGGTGATAAATTTTAGATGTCACTCAAATCTCTCTAAATACTTTCCTGCAATATTCGTTTAATATTTAAAGATTGAATGGAAGCTGAAATCCATTCATTTGGATTTCATCAATTTGGAAACAATGTGACAATGTCAATTTTCAATAATCTTCAATCAATATTTAAAGAGTCATTGAAGCGGGGCCATTTAACAGCAGACGACACTGTCACATTGCCTCCAAATTGATGAAATCTTAAAAAATCGTCATACAAACTTCGGATATTTAATTTATGTTAGCGAACAAATTGTTACAAGAGTTGTGTTTTACCTATTGAAATATTTTTTTCACAAGTGTCAAAAATTGAAGATAAATGCTTCAACTTCCATTCATTCTTTAAATATTAAACGAATATTACGGGAAATATATTTAGAGAGATTTGAGTGACATCTACAATTAATTGCCAATATCAGTTTTTGTGTAAAAGGTTTATTTTCAATATTAGTGAGCTTTGAAAGTGGCTTTCCATTCACATAACATGGAAGTGTCCAGACACTTTTTTCAACATAGTGTACATCATACTATTATAATAGGGATGTTCAAAAACTAAACATAGTATTAAAATACTATGAGAAACTTTTTATTGAAAATACAGGTAAAAAATAAATTTCACACTAATGAATAAAAATAAGCGACAATGCTTTTGAACACAAAAATATTTAAAAAGAAAATAGATAACATTTCATTAAGGAAAAAAAAACATTAATTTTTAGTATATAAATTAATTTCTCTATCAATTTTTACAAACTTCCCTGCTCTTGAATTTCGCACACTGCCACCATGGGTGCTGGTAGAAATTTTTCCAGGTGGGTGCAAATTTCATTCAGGGAGGGGTAAAAAAACAACAACAAACCAATGTTTCACGATATAAATAATTATATCTACGAGTTCATTAATGAGTAGAGTTGTAAATAAGGAATCGTGCATACATCATACCATATCACAACTAAAGATGCCCAAAAACAAAACGATAAAAAAAGAACTTATTACTGAAAACACACGTAAAAAATGTTTTTTTCATAATAATAAATAAAAATAAATAAAATGCTTCCTACAACAAAAGAAAACGTTAAAAAAAAACAAGTAAGATTTATATATCTTTAAAGAAAAAAAACGCATTAATTTTTTATACATCTGATATTATTTAACATAATGTTCCGGTCTTTTTTTCCGGAGGTGAAGGGTGTCCCCTCCTTGCCAGCGCCCATGACAACCACCGAAATCTCTAGCATATATGAATCGTTCTGCAATATTCGTTTAAAGTTTTGTCATTTTCCAACCTTTAGAAGATGTTATTAAAGTTATTGGAGATTCAGAAAATGTATATCCTAATACAGCACAACCTCATAAATCCAGTACCCTCGAAACCTAGCACGAGTCGGATTTTAAAAAATTTCGGTTTTCTGAAAGTGCTGCTTAACTCTACACATCTACAAATCTGTGTTCCGTAGCACGTACCAACATGTATTGGTCTGCTGGATGTCTTGGTTCATCATCATCCTCAAGCAGCCATGGGCTACGGAGGTCCAACCAGACCACGCAATTTAGTTCTCCAAGCATATCTATACTGAGCTATATCTGCTACTTCTCCACCGCACACCAATTCTAACAAGGTCCTGTTCGACATTGTCTGCCCACCGCATCCTAGGTCTCCCCCTCTTTCTGAGGCCTTTAGGCACACTGTTCATAACTCTATTCGCTAATCTATAATTATCCGTACGGGCAACAAGATCAAACCAACGGAGTCTCTCTCTCTGTACAATATACAATTTCATTAACAAGCACCTAACATAAAACAGAATTTTAATTTATCTCTAAAGCCCCCCCAAAAAGTTGCATACCTAAAGTATGAACAACCAGATGATATAGTGAAAACAAATGCGTTTATTTTTTGTTTTTGGAAACGAGTTAAAAATGAGAATACAATTCAATAACTTAATAAGATTTGTCGTTTGTCCGAAACTGCTAAAATTGTTAACTGTCCTCTTCGATACCAATAATCCTTTAAGATATCGATTTATTCACCAATAGCTTTTTATTATCAAAATTTTTAACGCTGGATATGATCAGGACAAAGGTTACGAAAAAAGCAATTCCTTACGGAAAACTAATTCTTTATCAGAATATGGCCTGGGACACTTTTTGCTACAAGTGTTTGTTAGAGGGCGCAATCAGCTGTTTGAGTGAATTACAGCTACGCAACACCTAAGAGCAGAAAACTCCATTACTATTTACAAAGAATATCGTTAACAACGTTTGCAACAAAATGCTTTCTTCACAACTTTCCGTAAGAAATCATATCTTTTCAGATAGCACCACCTTTTCCTAAACACCCTGTATGAAACTAAAAGACTAAAGAAAAGGAATAAAAGTGCTTTGAGAAATAAAAAGTAATGTTGCATACCAGTTTAAATCCACTCGAACGGTGCCATTGATACGATCCGCTGGCAACTGAACTTGTAAACTGCTGCAAGTGCTTAATGTTGCGAATGCTTAAAAGCAAAATGAGAACACACGTCTAACCAGAGTTCGAGTCTGCGACCTATTTTGTAATCGCTTTCCAAGAACCAGATTTGCAGAACAGGAAATTTTCGACTTGATAGTACAAAAAATTTATGTCATAATGTGTCGCATTATCTTAATAATAATTAGTAAAAAGCTAAATACATTACCTCTTCGCTACCATCTTTATTTATTTATAGAAAGGCGATTTTTATTGTCTCTTTTACATTAATTAAAAATATTATTGCTACTCAAATAGTTGTCACTGAGATTTGAAAATAGCCTGTTAATATAATGCATAAAAAAGATCTGCGAGAAAGACACAACCTCAGAAGAATTACTGGAATATCAAAACATTGTATCGACAAGGACAAACTTAAGATAATGGTTAAAAGCATAAAACAGTGACAATGATTAAATATAAAAATTTTACGAAAAAAATATTAAATTTACGGGAAAAAATCAAACTCGAAATGGCAGTCTAACAAGAATCAGAAAAAAAAAAATCCAGAATGCCAATCGTCTCTGGCAAATACAGGAATCTCGTTTTCAAAGAATAAAGTTTTTCATTTATCGATTTTGCTGTCTTCTTTTAAAAAAATAGTTTTTTTCTTTTCTTTTCTTTCTTCTTTTTTCTCTCTTTAAAAGCTTCAATTCAAGCAAATGGTTTTACGAAAAACCATTTGCTTAATAATACCAACAGTTTTTTATTATCCGCCGTTTTTTATATGCCGAAAAACGATTCCAAATAGCAATATTGTATTAGTGCTTATACAACATAAAAAGCACTTGTCTTCTATTCCATAAAATGAAAAAAAAATTGCTTTTCTCACACCCCTCTCGGGAAAGGTGGCAGATTTTTGTTATCAGTGGAATATTCTTGGGACTCTACAACTGAAATTTCAAATTGCTACCATAAATAAATCAATTGCAATATTCGTTAAAAGTTTCACATTTACCATACCTGTGACCTCTAACGATTACATTAAAACTACCTAAGGGTTTGAAATTAATGCAAATCATACCAATCCAACTAAAAAAAATTTTTTTACAAATAATCTCTTAAATCAGTTGAGTTTTCCACCCACCTGAGTGGAAGTGGGTAACTTATTGTTGCAAATGTAAACTTCATGACTTTCACAGTCCAGCAGCAAAATTTCAAAATTCTAACTACATCGTTTGCAACATTCCTTTAAAATTTTTCAATTTTCAAAATTTTCCACCGTTAGACGGCGCAATTTAAACTTTTGGGAGATTTGGAAAATGTGAATCGTTAGATTTAATCAATATCTATTTAATTTAAAAAGAATTCTTATCTCTAAAAACAAAAAAAATTAGACGTCTACAGACGGGTGGTTTATGGAAAATTAACGGCCAAACATCGAGTTATTGCTGGAAGAAATAAGACTTCGATTTCCTAAAAAAATTCTTTAGAAGCAATTCTTTTTAGCTTCATTCTTTAATCTTTATTTCAATTTCTTTAATTTCATAATCTTTTTTTTAGAAAACTCTAATTCCTTTGAAAATTTAAATTTTTATAAAATAAATAAATCAAAATTTTGTTAATTTTTATGTCATTGCATTATTCATATATGTTCTAGCTGGTCAGCCTTCTGATGTGATTATATATATATAAAAGAGTCATTTATGGAAAATAACAGCGATTATACTAACAAAACAAACATTTAAAAAAATTAGCTAGCCCAAAAATTAGCATTTTTTCCCTGATGTGCCGTGACAATTTTTGATTCTCAAAAGTGTGTATCTTTAGTTAGTACTCAAAAGATTGGGAAGCACTGCATTACAGAATATCCTTGATGCATGCTAGTTGTTCCCAAATCTAAGCAACGGGAAAATTTTGGCGAAAGAATTTTCTGTCGTGCAAAGTTAAGAAAATTTACAAATATTTTCAGGGAAAAGAGCATCAATTTTATCTTTGAATGCAGTCATTAATTTCGTTGCATGCTCTTAAGAAAATTTGATAATTAATATTACTTTAGTGCCTCCCCACACTCATATCCCATGAACACTAAACTCAATGGATCTGTTTCTATTTTAATGCACATAAAAGTAGGATTTTTTTTTCTGCATCCTACTCTCTACAACTGATATATGCATTTGTCCTGGCTTGTGGTAAAAACTGCTGGCAAGATTGTTTGCGAATTTCCTCGCCCGTGGATATATGGAAAGATTATAAGGAAGGACACCAAAGGCTCAGATATGGGTAGAGGATCTCAATCGGTGATACAGTAACTCGCATTCGAATGGTATACGATATCACTGCTAGTGGGCATAAAAAATATGTTCCTGCCTCCAAATTCTATTTCAAATTATTTAAAATAAGATAATCTGGAAAATCGTGTTAATTTTTCAAATAAAATGAAATTACAACAAGCAAAGTAATGCACAAATATCATTTGAGAAATTTAATTACGAAATTTAAAGGGACAGGGATTAAGCTCGGTCAGTAAATGCGCCAGGCACGTATTCTGATGTTCCCAGGTTCAAATCTCAACTGTGCTTGCGTCCAAATTATCTCCGCTAACTCCCATTCTAATAATAAAAAATAAATACCCCCTCAAGCAGCTGCTTGCCACAGAGGTCTGACAGGAATCTGTCAGTTTATATGCCATAGTAGAAGGTCTTTGAGGATGGCAGGACCTCAGCAGAAAAACGATATATACATCCATGCCTTACCCGGGGCTCGAACCCAGGTCCCTTATATCATTAGCTAAGCGCGCTAACCACTCGGCCACGGGACGGCTCCCATTCTGCCCTCAGTAAAAAAAGGAACACCCCTGGGCTTGGAAATGCCACAGTCCGTCAAATGGGACGTTAAGCTATGGCTCAGTATACAGGAGAGCCATTACGTGAAAGAACACGATGACTGCAATTTGTCTCCTAACAATTATCCAGTGGATCCCCTTTCCTGAGTCTTTGCGGTTCTTATGACCTGAACGTTTAACCCACTGTACAAAAAAAAGTCCAGTTCTGAAGTAAAAGAACCCAACAAAGTTTATTTTAATTCGTTCCATAAAAAAATCCCCTCAAGCAGTTATTGCCATAGAAGTCTGACAGGAACTTGTCATTTCATACGCCATAGTATATCTGAAAGAATGGGGGGACCTCAGCAGAAAAACAACACAAACATCCATGCCCTACCCGCCGGAGTAGCGTATTGAAGGTTCTGGTGTGTCTCAGGGTTTTTCAAAAAAAAAATGCCCATATTATAAAATATTTATTTGGTTATTTATTTACATTATTTTAAAAACCTTTGCTAAGATATCTATTATTTGCTCACCAGGAATATTCTTACAAAAATTTTTTACAGAAATCAGTCAATAACAAATTGTCTTATTAATTCTTGCAAAAATATAATAATTTGAAATATTAAACCACTTTAATATCAGTAAAATAAGTTACGGATTCATTTGGTTGCAATATTTTTAAAATTTAACTTTTTATGAAACAGAAATCGTTGTACAGAAGTAGTCTGACGGCCAACCGAGGCCACCCTCGATAGGTCAGGTTAATCCGTCCCTAGCCTAACAGGGGCTTGAACCGAACTCAGTCCCTTTGATCAGTAGCCAACCAAGCTAATCACTCGGCGATGTGACAGCTTGTTCCATACAGCCAAGGCAATGTTATACAAAAATTTGCTTTCGACCGTTTTCTATTAATCGATTTACGAAATTCATTTTTTTATACACTTTGAAAAATTTATGTTCATATTTATTTTTAATATATCTTGATCAAACTTGTTTCGAAGTGTTTTGTAATACATATTCAAAATCTTGATTGAAATGATATTTTTCGTAAAATTTATTTTACTAACTCACAAACACCAGAATCAATCAACACACAAAAAACTACACTGGCAGATATTGAAAAAAGAACACCATTAACAATTGAAGCGAAATCTATGAGATTTATTTAGTAGAAACAACTTGTTGAGAAAGGGCAGTGATTATACTACCTTTTCTCAACAAATGAAGAGATTCAATCAAGTCAAGGTGTGAAGTGATTCAATGTTTACCTTTTAATGAGTATTACATTTTACAGAGGGCATATTTTAATAAGGTGTTCAACCTCTTCGAACAGCAATACAAGCTTCCAATCTAGCATGCAATCGGTCGTACAAATGCTGAATATCACGCTGGGGGATACCATTCCACGCACTTTCAACTTGGCACATAATTCAGCAATGGTCGTTGCCTGCCGCAGTCCGAGTCATACTCAATTGAAGACAAGTCCGGAGAGCGTGCTGGCCAAGGGAGTTGGTGAACTGCCTGAAGAGCATGTTGAGTTGCCCGGGCAGAGTGTGGGCGGGCAGGATAACATTTGGTATAACTAATATCACATTTGGTATTACACTCAAATATGGCAGGACGACCGCTTCTACGATGTTGCTGACGTACATATTGCTATTCAGTGTAGTATTCAGACACGTACGAGAGTGATAGCTAATCGCTCCCCACACCATGATGCCGTTGTCATATTTCACCAAGATTTAGATGAGAATTGCAAATGATACGAACTGCATTAAACAAAACAACTTTGACTTTTTCCATGCTTAGAACATGTACGAAACACGTTCTGTAACAGAGGCTGTGACTACAGAATAATATTTTTATACATCCAATAATTGCTACAGAACAAGAGCATTAATCCAAAAAATTTTAAATTTATTCACAGTTTGCTTGCTACACGAACTACAAGAACAGCAGTACTTTGGAGAATTCCAACACTGAATTCCACATTTCTCCAATGCATTGCTCCATTAATGAAAGTAAAATCGTTTAGAGGGGGATTTGAATGAAATTGTCTCACCCACCTTAGGAGTGAATGTGGGAAGAAGTTTACAGGTCAGTCATGTAGAAACTAGTTACTAAGGAAAAGAAGGTCATTAAAGTAAGTCATACTTCCGCAACCGGTTTTCAAAACATGATTTCATGCATTTCAGAAACAATGGGAATTCAGAAATTTATCCAAACTGACCATTCCTGTTCGACTTATTAGAATTTTAACAATTCGAAAAATAAAAAGTTCTGATAAGTTACACAATTCTGGGAGGGGGGGGGGGAGACAATCATCAAAATTCGCGAAATCTTAAAAAATATCCAAATTCGCAGAAACCTTTCGAAAACTCTGTAATTCGCGAAAATTCGCGTCAACTTACAGATTATCCAGCGCTATCCTGGAAAAAAAGATCATTTAAAACAATATTATGAATAGAATTTCGTGTGGATTTAAAAATCTTTCCTTGAAAGAGCATTTCTGCATAAAATCGAACTGTGAACTGAAAATGCATTTAACTTACAGGCTATGCAAACTCATGAGTCACGCTTGTTTTGCAACAGCGATTTCTTTTTCCAACTGAAAGTTATGAAGGAGATTCTTTTCAACAAAACTATACATTTCAATTCAATGTTTTACATTTCTGGGAGTTTGCGGAAAAGTATATCGATGAGCTGCAAAACGGGCAATTAATTAAAAATTTTGAAATTTATTCACAGATGGTATCAAAGGATCAATAATGACCCCAACAATGTCTGAACTTTACATTGCTAAAATTAATAAATTGTTAATTACTATTATATTAGCTTTTATTAAAAATCGAAGTTTGGTTGAGGTATAACATATAGTTAAAAGAAGACAGAAAACAGAAATTATTATTCTTTTCTACAGAGAAAAGAATAATAATTTCTGTTTTCATTACTAAATTTTTAAAATATGGGGTCATATTGCGCCGACGATATTGCCCGGCATTGTCCAGGAAAATAAGAGTATTTTTAAATCAATGACACATAGAATTTCGTGTGCCGGACAATATTTTGTATTTAAAAATCTTTCCTTGAAAGAGTTTTTCTGCATAAAACCGAAATATGAACTGAAAATGCATTTTAATAATATACTATGTCGTTCGTGAGTCACGCTTGGTTTGGTGCCTTAAGACATGAGATCTCAGACGGACTAAAAAGCGTAAAAACTCTTTTTTTTATTTTTATATCGATTAAGGTATTGCGGTTAGCGCGCTTGGCTACTGATCTAAGGGATCTGAGTTCGAGCCCCGGGTAAGGCATGGCTGTTTGTGTCGTTTTTCTGCTGAGGGCCTGCCATCCTCTCACACCTTCTACTATGGCATGTAAACTGACAGGCTCCTGTCAGACCTCTGTGGCAAGCAGCTGCTTGAGGGTGTTTTACGACAAACGACCTTTACATTTGGCAACCGATTTTTTAAAAAATGCTGAAAAAGCTGTAGCAAAACGGCTTTTGGGGCTTAACCAAAAATCCCCGGTGGACTTGTTTGGTAAATTTCAAAAACCTGCTCATAGTTATGTTGAAATACTGTTGAAAGTTTGGTTTAAATCCCTCCAATATTTATCGTATTGTTGCGGATCACAAAAATGGATAGCCACTGAGCGTGAGTATTAAAAGCTATATTTCAAAACCAAATTCAATACAAGGTAAATTGTTACAAAGGAAATATGGATGAAGTATCTTATTAACAAATCAACTATTAACATGCACAAGTCATCAATCTTCCTGCGTAGAGCACACAATATCAGCTCTGTGTATTTTACTAAATACTACCTTTTACTTGATTTACCAGGTCACCCGAAGATCTTCACTCGTAAACCAATTCTCGTCCTGTGCTAATAACTTTTCACACACTAGCCGAACAAAAAGACAGTCCGTGTAGACATTCGAAGTTAGCCATAAAAGTTCCCACTTTTATACTTCCGCGTATACACAACACATCAAGTTACTTCTTGATACTTAACGATAAAAGATCCCACTTTTATCCTTCCGCGTATACACAACACATCAAGTTACTTCTTGATACTTACGCGCACTGTCTCAGAACAGCTCACCGTCCATTTTCGAACTCACCGACCGTTACAACACAACAACCGTTACAATACAAAACGACCGTTAACGCTCCACCCTTCTTCTCCAAATTCTCCCAACGTTCTTATTCGTTGGCTGAAACTTTTTGCTTTCGGTTGCCAGATTCCTTCTGTCGTAACACTGCCCCCTTCCTAGGTCTTGTTCGTCCCGAACAATTCTGGATTCCAAAGTTTCTTCAGTTCTTCGATGAAACGGAGCCAAACGATCCACGTGAACCACCTTGCACTTTGTAGCTGGACGTCGACGAATGCGATATACCACGTCATTAATCCTGTTAACTATTGTATATGGACCTTCCCAAGGTTTCTGAAGTTTTGGAGATAGTCCTTTCTTTCTATGTGGACTGTATAGCCAGACAAGATCTCCTTGATTGAAAATAGTTCCATTTATTTTACTGTCATATCTTGTTTTGGTTCTGTCACTTGTTATGTCGATGTTATGTCTAACGGAGTGATGGATTTCTTCTAGTCGTTGTTGCAATTCTTGTACGTATTGTGGAGTGGACACAGGCATTGCTTCGGGCCGACCATATAAAAGGTCACAGGGAAGACGTAACTCTCTTCCAAAAATCATCATGGAAGGTGTCTGTCCAGTTGTCTCATGCACTGCCGTTCTATATGCCAGCAAAAGGAGTGGTACATGGCGATCCCAGTCACGTTGGTGGTCGTTCACAAATAATGCTAAATGCTGAGCAATTGTTCTATTGAACCTTTCAACCATACCATCCGACTGAGGGTGTAAGGGAGTTGTTCTGGTTTTCTGAATGCCTAATAGTTGACAGATGCCTTTAAACACATTGGATTCAAAATTCCGTCCTTGATCAGAGTGGAGTTGTAAAGGTACTCCATACCTACTAATGAAGTTATTAACTATCATCTCAGCCACTGTTGTTGCTTCCTGGTCTTGGATGGGATATACCTCAGGCCACTTTGTGAAATAATCCATTACCACTAATAAATATCGATTTCCATCATCAGTTCTAGGAAACGGACCCATTACATCAATGGCTATTCTCTCAAAAGGGGCACCAACGTTATACGTCTGCAGCTTACCCCGACTCCTAGTCTTAGGGCCTTTCTTTGCTGCACAGGCTTCACATTGCCTACACCATCTCTCAACGTCTGCCCTACTTTTCAACCAATGAAATCGTTCCCTGGCTTTGGCTAATGTCTTATTAACACCGAAGTGTCCTCCAGTGGCACTATCATGTACATCTTTCATCACAAGTTCCACTCGGGATCGAGGAAGGATTATCTGCCAACGGATCAGTCGTCCAGTGGGATTCTCCCATCTTCTGTATAATACTCCGTCTTCCATTTTTAAGGAGTCCCACTGTGCCCAGTAACTTTTAGTAGTTGGACTATACCTCGAGATTTGCTCCCAATTAGGTCTTACATCAGATTTTTCAATCAATTCTAATATTGGTTTTATGTCTTCATCATCTAGTTGAGCCTTCCTGATTTCAATTGGATTCCAGATGTTAGGGGTGTCACTGTTTGTTTGTGTCGATACTATTTGTCTTATGGGCATTATCTCTTTAGTTTCAAATTTCAGTTCTGCATTATAGCAATGTTTACAATTGTCAATACATGGGCGCCTGGAAAGAGCATCTGCATTCTTATGCATTTTACCACTTCGATGTTCGATGGAGAAATCGTATTCTTGTAACCGTTGTATCCACCTAGCGATTTGTCCTTCAGGGTTTTTGAAGTTTAATAACCATCTAAGTGCAGCATGATCAGTACGTATAAGGAATTTCTGGCCATAGAGATAATGATGAAAATGTTCTATTGCTTTTACTATTGCTAACAGTTCTTTGCGTGTTACACAGTAATTCCGCTCTGGTTTGGATAAAGTTTTACTAAAGTATGCTATAACTCTCTCTTGTCCGTCTTGTTCTTGTGAAAGCACAGCACCAACTCCTGTGTTACTTGCGTCAGTATCTATTACGAATTGTTTTCCAGTTTGTGGGTACGCTAGCACTGGTGCTGTGGAAAGAGTTTTCTTTAGCTGTTGAAAGGCTATATCGCATTCGGTGGTCCACATAAACCGCTGGCCCTCTTCTGTCAGACGATGTAATGGCCTTGCGATGTTGGAGAAACCTTTGACAAATCTTCTATAGTAGGTGCAAAGTCCAATAAAACTACGAAGTTGATGAACATCTTGTGGTGGAGGCCAGTCTCTTACAGCTTCTATCTTACTAGGATCAGTCTTAATCCCTGCTGTAGTGATCACATGACCAAGGTAATGAACTTCTTGCTGGAACAGTTTACACTTTGTCGGTCCCAATTTTAACTTGGCTGCCTTAAGTTTTTCAAATACTTGACGAAGATTTCTCAAATGTTCTTCAAAAGTTCTTCCAAGAACTATGATGTCGTCCAAGTAAACCAGGCAGACCTCCAAAGACAAACCTTTGAGCACTGACTCCATTAGTCGCTCAAATGTGGCAGGTGCATTACAAAGTCCAAATGGCATCACCTTAAACTGCCAAAGTCCATTCCCTGTACTGAAAGCTGTTTTCTCACGGTCTTCAGGACGTATACCAACTTGCCAATAGCCGCTCTTTAAATCTAATGTTGAGAACCATTCTGACCCAGATAAAGTGTCTAGTGTATCGTCAATCCTGGGTAAAGGAAAGGAATCTTTCTTTGTTACGTCATTTAATCTGCGATAATCTACACAAAATCGTGTAGATCCATCCTTTTTCTTGACAAGAACTACTGGTGATGTCCAGGGACTCTGTGATGGTTCTATAATGCCCTGAGTTTCCATGTCCTTTATGAGTTGTTCCGTCTCCTCTCTTTTTGCCAATGGAAGCCTTCTTGCCGGCAGATGGACTGGAGGAGAATCACCAGTGTTGATTTTATGTTCTGTCAGGTTCGTACGGCCATAATCATTTGATGTGGCAGAAAAAATGTCAGAAAATTCTTTTAATAGGTTCTCGGCCTTAACAGCTTGGTTTTCAGTTAATATTTGTCTGGTTTCTCTCCATAATTCAGTAAGATGAGACGGGATGTCTGTATGATTTTGATATGAATCGGTAACTTCTATTTTATTTATACTTGTTACACAGGTAACAGCTTCACATATTGCTAATTCCTCACCTTTTTTTAACATTCTATTGGATTTGTTACAGTTCATCACTCTGATAGGGATCTGTTCTTTATCTATTCTGACTAAAGTCCTTGCAACCAGGATATTATGAGCCAAAGCTCCTTTACCAGAGGCATCGGTAACTGCCAATCGGAAGGCCCCAGAAGTCTCCGCCCGATGTCCACGGACTATAACTTCACTTTGTGCTGGGATCTCTGTGTCTTCCGTCACTAATATTGGAGTTACGCTTGATAAAGAATCAGACGTCCGGCTAAGCAGAGGAATCTCTTCTGTCTCATAGATGAGTAGGTTATCACTGGGTCTAATGTTGAATCCATGTTTCTTAAGAAAATCAAGGCCTAATATGCATTCGTCGTAGATGTCAGCGATGTAAACAGGGTGGTGTACCAGACAGCTACCAACTCGGATATTAAGTTCTATTTTTCCATGGACTTTTGCACGATCTCCAGTGGCTGTTTGTAGGCTTATTTTAGACTGTGTAGTATTCAAGTTTGGGTGAGGTATTATTTTCTTTATTATATCCGTTCTGAGTAAAGTTACATTTGCACCAGTGTCGACTATCATACGGCAAGGTATTCCATTTATGGCTCCATCAGCTACTAATCCATTATTATCGCCATGTAATGTCGAAACGTGGGCGACTTCCCCTGGGGCCATCCAATCAACTGCCAGCCTTTGCCCCGCAAGACTGACTAATTTCTGTTTCCCTGATCCTGTTGTCTAGTTGATGGACTTGGACTCCTCATTCGTTTCCTAGTGCAGTTGGTACGAATGTGTCCGGTCTTGCCACAATTCCAACACTGAAGGTCTGTTGTAGGTTTTGAAGAAGAACCTTTTATATCTTTCAAAACGGATAGTATGGCTTTGGTTAGTTCTTTCATTTCATTATCCTTTTCTACAGTTTCTTCTGCACTCACAAATCTCACTGCACGTTTGTTCGCTCGGGAGGAAAGCCTGGAGCACTCGTATTTCATAGCATGTACCACAGCTGACTTTAAGGATTCACCTTCCAACATCCTCAGAGATTGCTGAGTGTCAGGGTCAGCAATAGCATCAATAAATTGTAATTGAGCTAAATTATCTTGAATTTCTGGTGGACAGTTACTATAAGCCAATCTAGCTAGACGCTCAATATCACTAGCAAGCTCTTGCAAAGTTTCACCACTTTTCTGCATGCGATGTTTAAATTGAGTCACGTAATATTGTTTTAAATAACTATCACCAAACCTTAGTTCTAATGCAGAAACTAGACTTTGATAATCAAGTCGTTTTTCTTCTGGAACAGACTGCAAAACTTCCGCAGCAGAATTTCTTAAGGAAGCTGCAAGAAAACTGGCCTTTTGGAATTCATTCCACTCATTGGCTGTAGCGATAACTTCGAATTGTGTTTTAAATACTGTCCAAGACGATTGACCATCATATGTAGAAGGTTTAGTTGTATTTTTAGCGATATGTGTAATAACATTATTTCCACTAGAATTATTATTATCAAAAGCAGAAGGTAACATTTCATTTCTCAAAATCTGAAACTGGCGTTCACAATCAGTTTTTACAATTTCTATTTCATGTTTATAATCTAACTTAACACTATCAAGATCATATTTTACACTGTCAATTTCAACCTTTAAACAATCACATTGTTTATTAAGTTCGGTTTTAATGTCCTTACACTGATCAGTAATCTTATCAATTTGAGAAGCCACTTCAGCTCTCATCTCAGTATTTTGTGCGGCCATTTCGCTATTTTGACTTTTAATGTCATTCATCTGTGTAGCCATATCAGTCATCTGCGTAGCCATATCGGCTTTCAAGTCACCTATTTTATCGCTTTGGGCAGCTATATCGGCTTTCATATCGGCTTTCATCTCAGTATTTTGTGCGGCCAGGTCACCTATTTTATTATTTAGGTCACTAGAAAGTTCACCTATTTTATTAGCCATATCGGCTTTCATATCAGTCATCAGCTTTATTAACTCATCCATACTTCTAGTGAAAGGCATTCAATTAAATAATTATCATCCCACTTCTGACACCAAATGTTGCGGATCACAAAAATGGATAGCCACTGAGCGTGAGTATTAAAAGCTATATTTCAAAACCAAATTCAATACAAGGTAAATTGTTACAAAGGAAATATGGATGAAGTATCTTATTAACAAATCAACTATTAACATGCACAAGTCATCAATCTTCCTGCGTAGAGCACACAATATCAGCTCTGTGTATTTTACTAAATACTACCTTTTACTTGATTTACCAGGTCACCCGAAGATCTTCACTCGTAAACCAATTCTCGTCCTGTGCTAATAACTTTTCACACACTAGCCGAACAAAAAGACAGTCCGTGTAGACATTCGAAGTTAGCCATAAAAGTTCCCACTTTTATACTTCCGCGTATACACAACACATCAAGTTACTTCTTGATACTTAACGATAAAAGATCCCACTTTTATCCTTCCGCGTATACACAACACATCAAGTTACTTCTTGATACTTACGCGCACTGTCTCAGAACAGCTCACCGTCCATTTTCGAACTCACCGACCGTTACAACACAACAACCGTTACAATACAAAACGACCGTTAACGCTCCACCCTTCTTCTCCAAATTCTCCCAACGTTCTTATTCGTTGGCTGAAACTTTTTGCTTTCGGTTGCCAGATTCCTTCTGTCGTAACAGTATTTATAAGGTAACGCCGGATACACAGACACGCTTCCAATTATACAGATAATCCGCATTTAGTGTTTTTAATTTTGGTAAGTGGCACAGTCATTAAATCCGTATGTTTTATTTTGGGCAAGTCTGTTGCAGGTAAAAATCAGTTCAAATGTTACATCAGCATGCACTGTTGAAAGAATCTAGTCAACAGCAAAATGCGGAATTTTAAGAAAATTACCGTTTTCTCACTACCTATGAACCTATCAATAATATTTTGTTAATATTTTACAATGCGCATCCTCAAGCTACTTTAGTCTCTATCGAAAATTCAGGTTCCCAGCCTTGCATCAACAGGCTAATGGGAGCAGGGTGGCATTTAGACATTTTTGGACTTTAAGTAAAAGGCATCTGTCATCTAACAGCTAAACTTCTCTGCACCCTAATCTGAGGGGCCCGTTCGTGGTCCCTCTAAAGTACAGGGAGGCTCATCCTTAGCCTCTGTTAAATATTTTTAAGTTCCTGATTTTTTTCTTTATTTAAAGAATTACGGTGACAGACACTCTCTCCCCTCTCTTTAAGTATTCCAGATTAAAAAAAGTTTCATAAAAACGAAGTTGTATTACATCCTTTAGATTTTATCTCATTCGACATTATTTAGACTGTATTGTGAAAAACTGAATATGCTTTTATAACGATAATAATCATATGATAAGAGTTATCAACAAGACAGCTGATAATTTTGACTGTAAGGAAGTTATCGGAATTTTTGCAACAGTAGATAAATTGCGTACCTTGACCATGGATCTGATAAAATATGGTTAGTAATAAATTAGTTAGTAATAAATGTTTCCAGTTATTCTGGTAGGCATATTAATACAAAAAATGAAACTAAACTGTTGTGTTAGAAGAAAAAAAACTGTGCATTGGCTGAAATTTTCTCCATTGATCAAGCTCTGCAGTCGGGGAGAAAGGAGACAGATGGTCTTGGAAAGGAAAGGCCTGCGTCAAATGGGGCTTTATAAAAGCCGTGGCCAATGCACGGTAAAAAAAACATTGTGATTAACGTTGATGAGAGGTTTCCATATGTTACCTAAAAGCTGCCCAGTGGATCCTTTTACCATAACCAGCTCTGAATCCTTGTGACCTGGTTACTTAATCCATTGTGTGCAAAAAAAGTGCGATTTAGAGTATTAAAATAACCCAAGCAAACGTTGCTAAAATTTCAAAATGCTCTTTTACATATGAAAACCAAATTGATATTGAAATCACCTGTAATAAATGCGTTAGTTCAGTCAGATCCGGATCTAGAAAAAAAATACACGGAAAAAAGTAATGGGAGGAGGGGGGGGGGAGTGCAAGAGACTGGATTTCCATTGCAATATACATATTTCTCCGTTTCAGAAGTCTTTAAATAATTTCTTGAAAAATGCATGAAATATACATGTTTAGTAATTTTTTAACCTCTATTACCCTTACTAGCATTCTCAGACGGGTGGGACATGCCTCACCCCCTAGATCCAACTCTGGTATCAGTAATACCCTAAAATACACCTTGACCCTCAAAAACGAATTCACTAGGTCAGTGTTCCCCGTCACTTTTTAATAGTGGCGGAACCCCTTAACAATATTGTCAAATCCTGCGGAACCCCGACATATACACTGGCGGAAATTGAAAAAAAGAACACCATAAACAATTAAAACGTAATCCATGAGATTTAGTAGAAAAAACTTATTGAGAAAGGGCAGTGATCACACATGTGAAGTGATTCAATGTTTATTTTACCTTTTAATGAGTATTACATTTTTACAGAAGGCACATTTTAATAAGATGTTGAACCTCCTCGAGCAGGAATACAAGCTTCTAATCTGGCATGCAATTGGTCATACAAATGCTGCATATCACGCTGAGGGATACCATTCCATGCACTTTCAACTTGGGCCCGTAATTCAGTGATGATCGTTGCCTGCCGCGGTCTGCAGATGAGTTTTTGTCAAATCCAGACACGCTCAATTGAAGACAAGTCCAGAGAGTATGCTGGTCAAGGGTTGGGTTGGGTTGTTTTATCTCTGAGCGGCACTTTTTTGCACACCATGGGCTAAATGGTCAGGTTACAAGGACCCCGAAGGCTCAGAGAAGGTTGGGGGAGGGAATCCACTGGAACGGCTGTTGGGAGACAGATGACAGCCTCCCGTCAAGGCCATCCAGCGTGTTCTTTAACGTGCACATGGTACGGTACTCCCGCACGCGGGGCCACAGCTTAACATCCCATTTAATGGATGGCGGTCTTTCCAAGCCCATCGGTGTCCCCTATTGACTGTGGGCAGGGCAGAGAATTTTGTAGAGATAAATCTCAACGCTGACCCAGCTGGGACTCGAACCTGGGAACTGCAGATTACGAGTCTGGCACACTACCGACTGAGCCATCCCCGCCCTTCTGGCCAAGGGAGTTGGTGCACTGCCTGAAGAGCATGTCCAGTTGCCCGGGCGGAGTGCGGGTGTTATCCTGCTGGAATATCACATTTGGAATTACACTCAAATATGGCTGTACGATGTGATTGACGTACGTATTTGCTATTCAGTGTATCCCATATAAACACCAGAAATGTACCAGTGATAGCTAATCGCTCCCCACACCATGATGCTCGGTGTGGGCCTTGTGTGTCACTGGTGGATGCACGATGGAAGAAGCCACTAACCTTACCACCTTCGGACATATAAACGACTATCAGATGCTGCTAATCAGAATCGGCTTTCATCACTTAAGACCACAGACTGCCATTTTTCCCTCAAACAAACTCGTTCTTGACACCACTATAAACGTCCTTGATAGTGACAACCGTGCCCGTAGTCCTGTCTCCAAAAGATGATTGTGTATCATTCTTGTAGACACCCTCGGTATGACAGAGGATCAAATTTGTGATGCTGTAGCCGTCCATTCTGCCACGACTGCTCCTCTCATGCATTTGTAACTCTGTACTGCCCAGGTCTACATCTGCGAGTGTGCAAATGCTCTTCTGACCATCGACACCACCATCGTACCACTGCCAACACCTCTCGTCCAACAGGGTGTGCAATTTGACAAAAAGACCAACTATACAACCTCACTCAAACTCTACTAACTGAACAAATGTTGCTCTCCTGTATCGTCCAGGCATAGTAGCTTCTTCAAAGAGCACTGAACAACACAAGATGAATAACTTCTTTCTTCACTCCCTAGTCCTTAAGTACGTGCTACATACATTTGCATGTTGTCATCCTCAGTGATGTCATTATTTCATCCACTGACTTTCAATCTTGGATCACGGTTTCTGTTGCCCTTAACTATTAACATATTATAATAGGACATTCCTAAAGGAAATCCTTCTGGACGTTCTTTTTTTCAATTTCCGCCAGTGTACATAAAAAGTGTTTATACTATAATTAATCACTGCCCAATAGAATTATTAGAAGGCATTATTAACCATTTAGTGTGAGACCTGAGCTTTTTCTCCTTGCACAAGCCATGAATTCTTGGGCGAATTTTAGATAAAGAAACTGGCAGATCAATTTCAACTGACAATATACCATTTTTTTATCTACTCTATTAAAGAAGAAAGTATGTGCTTTGATATGTATGTATGTCTGCTTATGCACTTTCCCCATAAGAGCTGAGGCAACAAACTTCGCATGAATGTCCCTTCACCAAGGGTAAGATTATAAGCTATGTGCAAACCTGCTGTGGTCAATCAAAATTGGGGAGGGTTTGAATTTCTCATAATTTCCGCAGACTTAACATTAATGGTTAAAAACTAGTGTCTCTCATAGACTTAGCAGTTATTCAAAATCACATGGGGAGCACTAGCTACTACAACTTTAGAGTTCCAGACTTGCCCTAAAGAGGAGGAGAAAAATTATACTGAGGGGGATGTTAAAATGAGTTTTATACCAAATGAAAACTTGCAAAGTGGGAAGTGCCATCTACTATATACTTTAGAAAGTTTCAAACCTGCCCTAAAAGAGGGGTAATGGGAGGAGAGGGGAGAAAATGACTGAAATGATATTTTGGCCAAATGAAAGCTTGTGATATGGAAAATGCCATCCACTATAGAGAGTTTCAGACCCAAACCACAATAGGGAAATCTGCTAGTTTGTAATATTCATCAGAGATTAAAAAAATATGCTGCTTGATATAAATATGTGGTTGAAAATTGAAGTAAAAAATGGGCAGTTTTTTATTGTTTTTTTTGAAATTTCAGAATAGTTTTTTTAGTTCTGGAATCCATTTTTTGCAGAACCCTGGCTGGAAAATACTGCATTAGCTACAAAGATACAGTATAATCATGTTTGCAGTGATTGAAAATGTAAATCTATATGCTCAGCATTTTCATTTCACTCTTTGAAAATCATTCATTGGACTTTTTAGGGATAAACGTCCTTTGGGAAAGCCACAGGATATCTGTAACTCAGTTGGACAGTAGTACTTCCCCATTATGGGGGAAAAAGGGTTGAGCCACAAAGGCTGACCTTGACCCCAAAAGGTCGACAGATCTCCAGGCAGTTAGCTTGTCTCATTTTTAAAGAACAAAACGTATTTTAAACGTTAACAAATCCTTCAAATCTGGCTTCCACTGGTATAATATTGGAGTGGTCACCAATCCCCTGTGATGATGCATAGAACCGGCCAGGCCTAGCACCTAATGTCCGACCCCGCCTTCTCGTGATGCAGACCATTAGTACCTTTCAAAAGAGATACTCTCTTGTGGAAGTGAACGGAAGGGGAGGGCTGCCAGATTGGTGTGGCCTACTGATCTGGACAACTATGGATACTTTTTTTTTTCTACCCTGCTGAAGAGTGGTCAACCACACAGGGTCCTGGTGCTGACCATATAAACCCACTAGACAGATATATGGCTCTGAGCTTGATTATGGATCCTGATTTTGCTGCACTGGTGGGTTTCTGTGGAGGGAAAATCTTCCGCTGTGTTTTCTGTTTGTTTGTGGGTTGACAGCCCCAAGTGAATAGATTCACAGGATATGTTTATCAGCTGGTGGATAATCCTGAGCAGAAGTCATCGCAGGCACCTGAACTCTTTGCTTCTATTGGCATCGTCAAATTCTACATTGGAGGAAATCTTCCAGTGTAGATGGCTTCAGCCTTTAGTAGTGGGGGAACGGGTCTTTGCCCCATGTCTGCGATTAGGGGGCTGTTTGATATTGTCGGCATTCCCTCTCTCAATAAACATAGTTTCTTTAAACATCCCACTAACCATTTTCTCTCCATAGGTAGTTGGAATGTGAGGACTCTGCACAGAGCTTTTTCTCTTGATGTCCTCACACAAGAATTCCACCATTATAATTTAGATATTCTCAGCTTGCAAGAGACCAGATGGACAGATAAAGGTCAGATTCTTAAAAATAATCTTAAATTTCTCTTTTCAGGGAGGGACGACAATAAGCATCACCAAGGCGTGGGTCTGCTTCTCAGCAGACACGCTAGTGATGCTCTTCTAGGATATGAGTGCATTAATGAAAGGTTTCTTACAGCAAAATTTCAAACAAGCGTTAAAGACTTGAATGTTATCTGCTGTTATGCCCCCACTGAGGATGCCGATGAGGATGAGAAGGATAGGTTTTATAACAACTTCAGGATATTTTGAATTCTGTCAAGAAAGGAGATATTACCCTTGTTCTTGATGACTTCAATGCCAAAGTTGGTACTGACTCTGACCTTTGGGGAGGAGTAATAGGCCCTTTTGTTATTGGTAGCTGCAATGGCAATGGGCATTGTCTCCTACAGGTAAGTAAACTCAATGAATTCAGAATAACTAACACTTATTACAAACACCGCGACATACATAAGTACACATGGGTTTCACCTGATGGGCTGCATAAGAATATGATTGATTACATATTAATTAACAGCAAATGGGCTACTTCTGTTAGGAATACCAGGGCATACAGGGGAGTTGAAATTGGATCTGACAATTACCTTGTTAAAAGTGTGTTGCAACTTAAACTTAAAAAGTGTTGTGCTAGGGTTAAAAATTTTACTTTTAATACTGAAGCTCTGAAAGATCCAGTTATAGCCAAAGCTTACCATGATAGGTTACTTAGTCATTATGACAGTCATGGTTTGCTTACTACTGAAGTTGAGGAAGAATGGGTTCATTTTAAAGAGGCTTTTTTGGACACTAACAGTACTCTTTTACGAAAAAAGGAGCAGAAGTGGCAGAATTATCTGAGTGATAAGGCACTTGAGTTTATTTCGTAAAGAAAGAACTGCAGGAATGTCCTTAATCAATACCCTACTAGTCCTAATAGAAAGCATTACAGAGAATTTAATAAACGTATAAAAGATCAGTTAGCTGCTGCTAAGAATCTGGCTTGATGGTTTGGCTGACAAAGCTGAGGAAGCAGTTAGACAGCACAACGGCAGAGAGCTGTACCAGATAGTTAATGTTTTGTGTGGTAGAAAACGGACAGGTATACATGGATTGAAGGATAAACATGGTAAGGTTATAGAAGGGGAGGATTCTGTCATGGCTAGGTGGGCTGAGCATTTCAGTGATGTTCTAAACAATGTAGTTAGTTCTACTCCCATTGTTTGCAATGATGATAGATGCATTGGTGGCTTTAATGTTGGCCCTATAACACAATCTGAAGTTATTTTGGCTGTTTCTAAACTTAAACTTCATAAATCCCCAGGGGTAGATGAAATTACTACGGAAATGCTTAGGGCTGGGAATGTTTCAGTTACCACTTGGATGACTGAAATTCTGAATATCTTTTATGATAAAGGCATGGTTCCTAAGGATTTTACCAGAGCTATTGTTATCCCTATATTCAAAAAAGGTGATCGCAGTTCTTGTGATAACTATAGGGGTATCAACCTACTCTCTGTTCCAGGTAAAGTTCTTTCCATGATTGTGCTTAATAGAATTAAGAATCTGGTTGACAGTCAATTGCGTGATGAGCAATGTGGATTCAGAAGTGGTAAGGGATGTGTGGATCAGATATTTTCACTTAGGCAGATTCTTGAGAAATGTTTAGAGTTTCAGAAACCTTTGGTTGCTAGCTTTGTTGATTTCAAAAAAGCTTTCGACTCTGTTGATCATCATAATTTGTGGTTGATTGTGAGATCACATGGTATACCTGACAAGTTAGTTAACATAATGAAAGCTCTCTATAATAACACTGAGTCGTATGTGAGAATTGGTAAGGCTTGTAGCAATTGGTTTAGCATTACTTCTGGTGTTCGACAAGGGTGCATTTTGTCTCCTTTTCTCTTTAGTTTGGTTATTGATTATGTTATGCGAAATTTACTGCAAAGGAAAGATTTTGGCGTTAAATGGGCTGATGATACGAAAATTTCTGACTTAGATTTCATGCTAATGATTTAGCCCTTTTGGCAAATGATGTTGATGAGATGAACTCTTTCATTCCAGCTGTTGATGAGATTGGTAGTAGAGTAGGTTTGGTTATAAACAGAGAGAAAACTAAAGTGATGAAAATTGGTCAGGCAGGCCGTGATTCAGTTAATCTGAATGGTTGCAGTCTTGAGCAGGTGTCACAGTTTAATTATCTTGGGAGCTATGTAACAGATAATGGTGATGTGCGGCATGAGATTAACAGATGAATAGGGATTGCTGCCGGGACTTTTAAGAATCTATGGAGAGTGTGGAGAAATAGACGTATACACCTAAAGACTAAAATTAGACTGTATAATAGTTTGGTTCTTTCTAGGGTTAGTTATGGTAGTGAAACTTGGACACTTTGTAAACAAGATAACAGGAAACTAGATGCTTTTGATTCCAGATGCTTACGCAGTATCTTGGGGATTAGGTGGTTCAACTTTGTAACTAATGATGAGGTTAAGCAAAGAAGTTTGCAACCTCCTTTAAGCAGCATATTGTGCAGAGAGAGATTTCGTTGGTTTGGCCATGTTGCCCGTATGAATAATTGTAGATTGGCGAATAGGGTTATGAACAGTGTGCCTAAAGGCCTCAGAAAGAAGGGAAGACCTAGGATGCAGTGGGCAGACAATGTCAAACAGGACCTTGTTAGAATTGGTGTGCAGTGGCCTGATGCAGTAAATGTAGCTCAGGATAGACTTGCTTGGAGAACTAAACTGCACGGTCTGGTTGGACCTCCATAAGTTGTTGTTTTACCTCTGAGCGGCACTTTTTTGCACACCATGGGCTAAATGGCCAGGTCACATGGACCCCGAAGGCTCAGAGAAGGTTGGGAGAGGGGACCCACTGGAACAGCTGTTGGGAGACAGACGGTAGCCTCCCGTCAAGGCGATCTAGTGTGTTCTTTAACGTGCACAGGGTATGGCTCTCCCGCACACGGGACCACGGCTTAACGTCCCATCCGACGGACGACAGCCTTTCTAAGCCCATCGGTGTCCCCTACTGACCGTAGGCAAGGCGGGGAATTTTGTGGAGATAAATTTCAATGCTGACCCAGCTGGGACTCGAACCTGGGAACTGCAGATTATGAGCCTGGTGCGCTACCGACTGAGCCACCCCCGCCCCTTGGACCTCCGTAGCCCATGGCTGCTTGAGGATGATGATGATGAAACTGACCTGTTTACTGGTTGTGATTTTTAAATTTGGACTATGGACATCATACACTATGATCACATTTCAGTACTGAAATTAGTGTTGAAGGAGAATATACCATTGTGTTTTCAGCTTGCTTGTGGGTTTCCAACTCCATTTGAACAGATACACCGGATACCTCAGATCTAGCTGACAGATGAGCCAGATCAGAAGACATCAGAGGTACCTGAATCCTTTACATTAGTTCTTGCATCACCAAACCGGAAAAATATGTTTCAGACAGCAGTTTGTTGGCACTAGAAAGAATGTGATGACTTCTGATACTAAATAACTACATTGGGTTCCTGCCAGCTGGTAGTTTCAGCTACTAGTAAATGGTTCCTTGTAATTACAGGACTGTTTGATATCATCAATACTTCTCTCGATAAACTTATTTCTTTAAAAAACTTTACTATTTTCTTTTAAAATGGTGACTTGAAATCTAAGGACTCTTAACAAAGACTATTCTCTGGATGTTCCCATACAGGAATTCAGCAACATATCCTAACATTTTGGACTTACAAGAGACCAGGTCAACAGGTAAAGGTAAATATTTAAAGATAATATTGATTTTTCTTTTGAGGATATGATGATAGCAAACACCTACAAAGTGTAGCTATGCTTCTTAGTATGAATGCCAGTGAGAGATGGAGGAGAAAAACAGAAATGATTGATGATTCAGATAGAAATGTGTGTTCTATACTAAGGAGATACTTTTATATCTGAAAGATAGATATACACATCTTATGCACCATTGGCACCCATTTTCAAAAATTTTGTTACCTTAGATCCTGATACTTTACAGTTACCATTAATGTTGGATTATTCCTGCTGTGTTTTACTTATACACATTGTTACAGAGTTTTATTAAAATTATGATATACTACACACTGTGATTTTATTGTATTTTAGTATTAAGTCCTTTTGGCTTTGATACTCATATCTGAAATAGCAATCAGGAGTGTCTCCTACACAGGGCCATATTATACAATAGGCACAACAACACTATGCCTAAAGCCTACAAAAATATTTTGATTATGTTTTTTTTTCCTTTGTATAATAAAAAACTAACAAAGATCTCTACTTCAACAAAAATGTTACTGGCCATGTTACTGAACAGTGTATATACAAAGAGGCCCATCAAAATTGACACACCCATAAAAATGTATCTGGCAAAGATGCACTTGGCACTTCTGTTTCTATGAAATAGAAGTGCCTAGGGCCCAAAATAATATTAATCTGGTCCTACTCCTACAACTAAGTAAACTCATCTGAAAATAACTAGCACTGAAAACACCGGAATATTTAAAAATACATTTAGGTTTCACACTGCTAAACTTCCCGCCCTGCCCACAGTGAATAGGGATCACTGTTGGGCTTCGAAAGGCCACTGTTTGTCAGATGGGATGTTAAGCCATGGCCTCATGTGTGGGAGAGCCATATCCTGGGCAAGTTAAGAATACTCTAGATGGCCTTGACGGGAGGCTACCATCTGTCTCCCAATAGCTGTCCAGTGGATCCCCTCACCCAACCTTCTCTGAGTCTACGGGAGCTTGTGATTTGGTCATTTGGTCTATTGTGTGCAAAGCAGTGCAGTTCAGAGGTATTACAAAACATCCCAACAATTCTGCATTTCAAGTTTTTCAATATCAAGTAGCAAAATTATCAAAGTCAGTATATATTCGATATTTAAAATTAGTTGAAATCTAGAACACTTCACATACAAAGTTTTGGTACAAGATAGAATAGTTTAGATGAAAATACTTCCAAAATATATTTCAGCTACAAATCTCAAACATAGCACATAATTCTAAATGGTCCAGCAGTACATCCCAGAGATAAATCAACAGACCGAAGTTTGTATTTTCAGTAAATACTTAAGCCTTAAGACAGGTCTTTTCTCCACTACTAAGCAGAACAAATGTTAATTTTAAATTTCAGCATTCCAATTACTAGAAAACGAGAATTTTGATGGCACCCATCAGATGTAATACTAAGAATAGTGGAGCATCGGCTGTCACCATTTAATCTAAATTCTATGATGGGTTTCACAGGAATATGGTAGACTATGTTCTAATTAATAGAAATTGGACTAGTTCTGTTAGAATCACTAGTTTGTTTGGGAAACTGAAACTGGGTCTGACCATTGCAACTGAAATTTAAGAAATTTTGCACTAAGGTTAAAAGAAATACTTTTAACACTAACTCTGAGAGACCTTCAGATTGCCAAAACATGACTGAGTAACCATGATAAGTTGCTCACTCATTATAACAATTGTGGTTTGTTTACTACTGAGGTTGAGAATGAATGGGACCATTTGAAACAGGCTATACTCAAAACCAACACTACCATTTTGGGTAAAGTGATTAAGTGCCAAAAAAAAAGGTAGTGTGCCCTGACATACAGCCTTTTTTAAAATTTTCTATAAAAACAATGTACAGTCTTTTGCTTTCATAACGATGAAGAAACTAATGTATTGGAAATGGTTGTAGAAATTTTAATGATAAGTAATACAATTTTGTTACCATATAGTGTGATACCGTTTTGCTCTGGAATATCCAAATTACTAAAATACAGGAATACTTCTATTTTGTGTGAATTGGAAAGCTATATTGAAAGCTTCTTAACTACAAAAAAAAAAACCTTTGTAGCAAAATGTCACAGAAATAAATTGAAATTTTCCCCAATCTCGTTTTTGAACAATATTTGTTTACTGTGTTCACTTTCTAGTCTCTTACTAATTCTACTACTACTCTGTTCAAAGCCACCCATTACATAGCAATGCACACATGGCTTTCTGGAAGGGGCATATTAGGTATAGCATAGTGAATGCTTGATGATGGTTGTGACTTTGGCAAGTGTACTGGCATACCTATGACATTAATGGGAAATAAGATGATGGTGAGTTATATGTTGCTAACTTGATTCTAAGATATCCAAAATAAATGTAATCATCATCATCCTCAAGCAGCCATGGGCTACGGAGGTCCAACCAGACCGTGCAATTTAGTTCTCCAAGCAAGTCTATCCTGAGCTACATCTACTGCATCTGGCCACTGCACACCAATTCTAACAAGGTCCTGTTTGACATTGTCTGCCCACCGCATCCTAGGTCTCCCCTTCTTTCTGAGGCGTTTAGGCACACTGTTCATAACCCTATTCGCCAATCTATAATTATTCATACGGGCAACATGGCCAAACCAACGGAGTCTCTCTCTGCACAATATGCTGCTTAAAGGAGGTTGCAAACTCCTTTGCCTAATCTCATCATTAGTTACAAAGTTGAACCACCTAATGCCCAAGATACTGCGTAAGCATCTGGAATCAAAAGCATCTAGTTTCCTGTTATCTTGTTTACAAAGTGTCCAAGTTTCACTACCATAACTAACCCTAGAAAGAACCAAACTATTATACAGTCTAATTTTAGTCTTTAGGTGTATACGCCTATTTCTCCACACTCTCCATAGGTTTTTAAAATGTAAGGCAAATAAAAATAAATAGTCATTTGAAAATTAAAGGTGAATCAGCACACATTGTGTGAAAAAAAAAGTTATTCAGAGGTAAAACAACCCAAGGTAGATGAAGGTTCTAAAATGAAGGTGGTTCTACAATTTCACGCCAAAATTCAACTGCTACAGTGTGCCTTGACATGTTTGAGAATGAAATGGAAAGTTAGGGCTGCCATGGAAAACTGGTAATTCATTAGTAGGCACTATAAGAGATGAAAGAAAATAATAGTTAAATGAAGAGAATAAAACCAGATCTTATATCAACACACACATTGAATTACACATGTTGAATGTTGCTGTTTTGAATTCTATTACAGATATTCCCTTTGTTGCTAAAATTGATGAAGTGTGCAATAAAAAACTATACCTTTTGTCAGAACTCCCCAAAACAGTGAAAGAGTTTGGAAATGTTACCACATTTCCCAACTCTTTCACTGTTTTGGGGAGTTACAAACTCCTGTTACAAACCCTGTTACAAAAATTTTAAATTAAAGTATCTGAATTCAGTACAGTAGATGTCTAATAGAGCATTGGCACTGACTATATTTGTTAATAATTACACTGCAGTGGCAGATTGTTAGCATGCTTGGTCCAGATCAAAGGGACTTTGGTTTAAATCTCAGATAAGGTGTGAATATTTTTTGCACTGTCTTTTGAGGTGTCACCTTCCTCACCGATGTTATCTATGACATATTATACTGACAGATCTGTGTGGCAAGCATTTGCTTCAGGGTAATGCATGGTAGAAAAAAAGCAGTGGAAAAAGAAATTATGTGTAGCATGAAAGGTCCGTTAAAAAAATTACACACAATTGTGATGTCGCCTCTCTGTGCAAACAACATACATTGTGCAACTATATATTATATTGTATGTATGCTGTCTGGACAGGGAAGCAACATCACAATATATTTCTCTTAGATTGTTCCATCTGCATCCAAGCAACTGTCACCGAATGTATGAAAGAACAATCTCAACAAATAGTAATATCAAATTACTATTATTATAAAGTTATATAGTAATATCAAATTACTATATAACTTTATAAATTAAATTACTACTCAATAACTATTTATTGATTTCAAAGTCAACAAGTAACTTTGTGGGTTTACTCTTTATTGATTAAAGGAAAACCTGCTTTTTATTCAAATAAATTTTCACATGAAAATATTTTGAATATCTTGAATGAGGGGGTGAGGATTCAGTTGGTAGGTAACTTCCACCTGTGCTACTAGCATAATATATATTTTTTTAATTTGCAACATATAGGACAGAGAAGAATCCTAGAAGCTACTCCTAGCTTTTACAGGCCTTTTCATACAAGGACATGTCCTACTAAGACAGAAATCACTGTTGACCACTGCCTCAGTTAGAGCTAACACAACACACAAAGTTTGCCTTGCTTGAACAGTCACTAGCTGCCTAACCACTATGCCAGTTAAGGTATAGTGGTTAGGCAGCTAGCAACTTTAAGCTTTATTTCCACTAACCCACATCCTGCCATCAGTGGCTTGGAAAGGCTGCCATCCATTGGATTGGATATTAAGCTGTGCCCATTGGTGCAGGAGATATACCCTGTAAATGCTGGATGGCCTGAATAGGATGGTAACCTCTGTCCCCTAACAGCTTCCATTCTGTCACCTTCCCTCACCTTCTCTGAGCCCTTGTGACCTAGCCATTTAGCCCATTATGTGCAAAAAGAGTGCCATTCAGAGGTAAAACACCCCAACAATATTCTGAATGAAAGAAGTGCTCCACAAATTTTTGGGAAAGAATTTTTTGGGCAATCTAATTGACCTGACTATACTGAACTAAAGAAGGCATAGATTATATTCTAAAGCTGAATGAAAAACACTATTTGATAAAAAAAAAATAAAGTATTTCATAGAGAGATTACTTGAAAAATAATCAGAAATTTCTATAACTATTGTAGTATTCAATCATATGTTTACTTTTTATGTCAGGTCAGGTTTATGTCAGGTTTTATGTGTGGGTCCATCAATATGTTTACTTGGCCAGGTGATTTGGAAAACTTTAGGAGGAAAAAAATTTTAAATCTTAAGAAACATTTGAGCAGATATTTTGATAATGAAAGAAAATTTTCAAAAAATTTATTGAGTGATAGGAGTTCAATGTTTTGGGGAACCATATGAAACATCTTGTACAAAAATTGAACAATACAGAGTGGTTTCCATTTCTTTCCAAATTAAAATAATAATAAATACTCCCTCAACTGGCTATTTGCCACAGACGTCTCACAGGAGCCTGTCAGTTTATAAGCCATAGTAGAAGGTCTGTGAGGATGGTGGGACCTCAGCAGAAAAACAACACAAGCATCCATGCCTTACCTGGGGTTCGAACCCAGATACTTTAGATCAGTAGCCAAGCATGCTAACCACTCACAACCATAGGATAGCTTTCTTTCCAAAGAACTTGAAATTCAATTAAATTGAAAACAGTCATTTACTAGTATGTATTTCATTATGTACCAGGTTTGCAAACTACAGTTCCCAGGTTTGAGTCCCACCTGAGTCAGCACTGAGATTTATCTCTGCTAAATCCAAAACCTGCCATCAGTCTGAAAGGGAAAAACTGATGGGCTTGAAAAACTCACTGTCTGTTGGATGAAATGTTAAGCAGTGGCCCAGTTCCAAGAGAGCCATACCCTGTGCACATCAAAGAATACACTGGATGACATTGACAGGAGGCTCCCATACGTCTTCTATCCAGTGGGTCCTCTTCCTCAACTTTCTCTAAGCCCTTGTGACGTGGCATTTAAACCCACTCTGTGCAAAAAAGTCAGAAGTAAAACAGTCCAACTTCATTATGTGAATGCAATTTCAGCCAAATGAACCTAATAAATGGAAAGTTTAAGTCCTCAATGAATCCCTCTACTCTGAATAATTTAGTGCCTACCCAAAAGAAACAAATCATAGTACCATAGGCCACCAACAACCTACAGTTACGTTTCTACATCATACTTTTTGCTTCGACATCGTTTTTTGAGCAGTGCCATCTGTTGGCTGAGGACCATGAACAATATGCTGGCCTTGAATTTTTTTAAAGATCACCTATAAAAATATTTATAAAATCAGGCTGTTATACTATTGGCAGGTAAATTTTGTTATGTGGTTAATACATTCAAGTTGCATTTCTGGTGTCTTGTCTGCAACTGCTGCAGGATTTACCCTCAATGATAATTGTTTGCACATCACTTCCCAACAGTATGCACAGAGTTCCTCATTGTATAAGACAGCCCAAGTTTTAATGATATACTTTATAACCATTTTGATAGTTTACTTCTGAATAATTATGTTCCTAAGTTGCAATTACTTTTACTTTTAGCTATGTGATCACTGGAGAAGTTTACTTCAGTTAACAATTCTTTATGCAGTTTAGTTTTAAACAATTCTTTATGGAGAAAGTAATCTCTGTGAAGTATTTTGTCATCCGTAACTTATTAAATTCTTACTATATGCAGAATATTAAAAGTTTAGTTTTCAGCAAAACTCTGATACAACCTAAAAGTGATAAAAGGTTTCGTTTAGAGAAACCTGTTTTATAATATTACCATGCCTATTAGGGAAACAAAAATCATGCTGCAGTTTAATTTCCTGAAAATACGTTACATGCAAGAACTCCGTACATAACATTATCTGCAAACATGAAGAGGATTTGATGCTTATTACTAACTACAAAGTTAACAAGTGCTATAGAAATCTTTCGTTTTAAAAGTGATCAGTATTTCATCAGTGCTCCGTATTGATGCATTTACGTAATGTCTACTTTAACAATATTACAAAACTAAGATTAATTAGAATTTTGCTTTTAAAGTGCTTTAGCACTGTTTTAACTCGAAAATTATGCTCAGGATAACGTTTTTACATACGAAATATCTTACTTACGTATCATGAAGAATGCAACAGAAATATGTAACATAGTTATGATTTTTCTTACAGTCAGCAATTTCCACGGCTTAGGTCAGAATTAGGTATTGTTCAATCGTAATTTCTGCTAATTACTTCTTATGGTTTTAACTACTGATATGTTCACGTTCACATGAAACGTGATAAACGCCTTCCGTTAGCTGGGTGTCAATGTCTCACATGTGCTCCGCGAATAGCAAAACAAACGTATTTCCACGGTTGCCAGATGTTTGCAAAATATTTACACGATACCTTGGCCAACAATGATAGAGTACAGGCACAGGCCTGCCAATTTTCAGTTTTCTCTCGGCACTCCGATTGCAAAATAACTCCGCAAGAGGACGCGCAAATATCACACAAACTAGTGGTCCTGTATAGTATTTATATCCTATCCTGTATATATATCCTATCCACCATCTCAAAATTTGACGCCATGTTTTGTCGTCTCTTGGATTGTTTAGCGTGCATAGCTGAATGGTATTGCACGGTACTTATGGATTCCGGAAAAGGGTAGGATAATATTTGATACAGATTTCAGTGTTCATGATTGGAAGCACTTTAGAAAACGTCTAGAAAAGGAAAAGTAAATTTTAGGGCTTTTTTAAAAAAAAAAACAGATATAATTTCGCTTTGTTGTTTGTCCGTCTGTAGACATCGAACTTTTTTGTTTATACAGATAAATAAAAAAATTCTTTTGTGTTATATAGGTATAATGATATACTACGATTTGCATTTTTCGGAACGGTTTTGTTTTAAAAGATAATTGGAAATCTCTTTTTTAGTTGGTTACTAATGAAATGTGGGGTGGGGGTGGCTCAGTCGGTAGCGCGCCAGGCTCGTAATCTGTAGTTCCCAGGTTCGAGTCCCAGCTGGGTCAGCGTTTTTTATCAGCGCAAAATTTCCCCGCAATGCCCACGGACGGTCAGTAGGGGACACCGATGGGCTTGAAAGGCCGCCGTCCATCGGATGGGACGTTAAGCCGTGGCCCCGTGTGTGGGAGAGCCATACCCTGTGCACGTTAAAGAACACGCTGGATGGCCTTGACGGGAGGCTACCATCTGTCTCCCAACAGCTGTTACAGTCGGTCCCCTCCCCCAACCATCTCTGAGCCTTCGGGGTCCTTGTGGCCTGGCCATTTAGCCCATGGTGTACAAAAAAGTGCCGCTCAGAGGTAATCCAATCCAATCCAAAACTAATGAAATGTATATCCCATTTTCAAAGGTAGTTTTAATTTATATCATTAGAGATCACTAAATATCGAAACTGCAAAAATTTTAACGAATGTTTCATATGATCTGTTTATGGTAGAAACTTCGGCGTCTAGAGTTCTGTTATGGTAGAAATTCCATTGACAGCAACGTTTTTCCCACTATTTTCATAGGAACGAGAGAAAAGCAACATTTTACATTTAAGAACTAGAAGACAAATACTTTTTATGTTTTATAATTGCTAATAAAATACTACTAAGTGCATTTCCACCATCATACATTAAAAAATGAACAACCCCTCAAGCAGCTGCTTGTACAGAGTTCTGACAGGAGTCTGTGAGTTTATACGCCTTAGTATAATGTCCATGAGGATTGCGGGACCTCAGCAGAAAAACGTCACGAACATCCATAATTAAAACTTCTAAGGAGTAAAAAAGTAGGCAAAGGAAGAATTTCATTGTCTTTGAAAATGAGATTTCCATATGCGCCAGAGGCGATATGCATTCTTCTAGTTATTTTACACTTTCACCATCCTCTGACAATGGAAATTCGAACTACTGTATAAATGAAAAAATAAATTATTAATATTTTTTTAGTACCTGTAATGTGCCAAAAAAGTTTTTCATTTATCTCTTAAAGCAGAAAATTTGCATTTTACCAATGGGACAAATCATTATTATTAATGTAAAGCACTTGATCATTATACTCTCTGACCAAAAATTTAAGTTTCTAGCAAAAAAAAAAAAATGGATCGTTTGCCATATTTATTTAAATATTTGGTATTTTTCAGCTTTCTTCTGCTGCTAGAGATCGCCTTTCGATTTTCATTTACCGCCTTTAGCACTCTCTAACACTGGAAATTCCAGCTAATGGGGATTCGAAAAATGTAAATATTAATATTTTTGTGAAAAAAAAAATCTCCGACATTCGAACCCGCATCTCTCCAGCAACATGCCAGAGTATTCTAACCTGTTGAAATAATGCTGGCTTTTTTCACAAAAAAAACATTTATTGATATATATATACGTTTAAACGTGTTCAGGTAACGCTGAGATTATCAAATAGTGTTTAAATCATTAATAACGCTAAATAGTGTGAGGTGACTTCATTATTTATTTCAATCTTATTCAGAGCACTAAAAAAGAAATAGTTGCCACCCGAGATTCACAGGTGGTGCCATAACGATTCACGGGAAGAGTGATAGTCATTATTAGTGGAAAAAGACTGAGACGGCATTAGTTCAACAGGCTAGAATACTCTGGCATGTTTCCGGAGAGATGCGGGGTCGAATCCCGTATGTTGGTGAAATTTTTTCCCCAAAAATATTTATTGATTTATAGATGTTTAAACGTCTACAGATAACACTGAGATTATAAAATATTGTTTCAATCATTAATATTTTGTTAGTGGCTGTAAAACAAATATATAGTCTCGTTCATCTCTTTAAGAAAAAGTTTCATTTTCGCACTCTTTTTAGCTAAGACAAAGCCTTGTTGCCATTGTAAACCTTCTGACCATAACACTCTACTACGAAAATTTCAGATTTCCAGTATAAATAGTTTGCTTGTAATATTCGTTGAAATTTTAGCATTTTCCACTTTTTCCCAAATTTATTAAAACTATTGAAAATTTTAAAAATTGCGAATCGTAATATTTGTTCGACACCTATCAACCGAAAAAAATTTTTCATTTAGCTCTAAAAATAAAAAAAGTTGATTGTGTGTAGACGAACAGACAGGCAGAAAGACAGATGAGCAGACAACAATGAACAGAGAGACGGACAGCCAAACGAACAAATACTGGCATAGGCTGACGACAAAATGAAAACATTAGCTCGTTTTTCAAACGAATCTTAAAAGAAATTATTTACTGGTTTTCAGTTAGCTCATTTCACTTTTGCAGCCGTAATTTTGATGGAGTTTCTCGGAAAAAATATTCATTATTTCTTTGAGTGAAATTTTTGCACCCAAATACAGCACAGTGAGGCATTCATAAAATATGACAGCTTTTATAGACAAAAAAAAGTGGTAGAAATATATAAAACTATATCAACTGAGAAGTTTCAACTTGGTACACACATTAACATATAGGCTTTCGTCTCACGGTACCACAAAACATGGCGTCTCTAAACCATGTGTCTCAATCAACCAATGGCAGTGAATCACCGAGATGGCCAGCCCCCACCTCAACAAACAACACATTAACATAATCACAGACTCAAGGCCTGCATTACAACTCATTAACACACTAACAGTAGATCCATCACGGAACCATTCCCTTTTCCACATACAAAACATAGCACACAGCATTATAGACAAGGGAAACACCCTATCATTTTACTGGATTCCCTCCCATTGCAACATCATCCATAATGAGACTGCTGACTCACTTGCTAAACAAGGCCTCACCCTCACAACCCCAAATTACCACACTGTCACTACATGCAAACATCACATAAGAGAATACACAAAATGTTTTTATCACACATGGACCCAGAATTGGGTACAACACACTACAGATAAAAACACATTCAGAGCCACAATAGCACCCTCTCCAAACATACTACATTTTAACTACCTATCCAGAAGGGCCCAAACAGCAATACACAGACTCCTAACTGGCAGAGCGAACATCAACAAAGACTTATTTATGATTAGAAAAATACATACTGCACTCTGCCCAAATTGCCAAGTGATAGAGGATATCCCCCACTACCTACTACACTGTCAAATATACAACACACAAAGACACACCCTCTATCACAAACTTGCTACACTTGGAGTCACCACATTCACCTTACAGACCATCCTAAACCCAACCCATACAAAGGCAAAATCACATTTCAGGGCCCTGGCCCATTTCATACAAAGTACTGGCAAAATCCTTTAACCTTCCAACTTCCTGCAGACTCTCCATCTCAATATATGAAATATGACTCTCCTCCCTGCAGACACCTCCTACTCAAAAGATCCATTGGACACCAAAAGATCCAGATGCCAAAAAGATCCAAAGGGACAAAAAAGATCCAGTACAGGGACAAAAAAGAAGCATTTTGGACACATTATTGCACCACCTTATTTCCCTAGTGCAATTGTATTGATGTTTTCAAAAATATATTTATATATAATTATACTCTGTAACAATAGACTAGAACTCCCAAAGTACCCTTTTTCAAAAATAATTACTAGTGGTGGCAAACCATCTGCCTAACCAATTTTCATTACGTTAGTTTTCTCTCTGTTTATAACCAAACCTACTATACTACCAGTCTCATCAACAGCTCGAATGAAAGAGTTCATCTCATGAACATCATTTGCCAAAAGAGCTAAATCATCAGCATATTCTAAATCAGAAATGTTAAGATCTGCAGACCATTTTAGGCCATCCTTAATTGTAAGAGATTTTGGGCGATTTTGAATATTTACCTTGCACCCTTCTTACCAACTTCCGGCCAACATGCGCCACACAGTGATCAACACGCTATAATTTCACTCCCAGAAGAATTTTACTCCAAACCTCTCCCCTCCCCACCCCCTTGCCACAAAACTACGATGCAGCACTTCCATGGCACGAAACTTCAACCACCTCCTTCATTATTAGGCGGTCTGCGGCCAAAAGCCTATCGCCAACATGTAGGGTCGCTAGCACTTCACTGTACTGGTCCCTACTTTTTGACGCACACAAAAAAACTTTTTCTCGTGGACCAGATGATAAAGGGGCCAAGGTCCCTTTTACAAAATGGTCCAGTTTTTAAAGAAGGATGTTAGACTCTAACTATACACTACTATACTAACACAAACTAGAGGCCCTATGTAGGTACAGGTTGGCCATCTCAAAATTTCACGCCATGTTTTGTCTTCGTTCGGATTATTTAGTGTTCATAGCTGAATGGTATTGCACGGTACTTATGGATTCCGGAAAAGAGTAGGGTAATATTTGATACAGATTTCAGAGTTCATGATTGGAAGCACTTTAGAATACGGTTAAGAAAATGGTAAAGTAAATTTTAGGGCTTTTGTTTTTAAAAAAAGATGTAATTTCGCTTTGTTTCCTGTCCGTCTGTGGACATCAAACTTTTTTGTTTATACAAATAAATAAAAAATTATTTTTGTGTTAGATAGGTGTTATTGATATATTAGGATTTGAGTTTTTCGAATTTCACAAAAGTTATAACTGCGCCCTCTAACGGTGGAAATTTTTCAAAATGATGTATTTATGTTAGAAGTTTGAAATTTTGGTGTTGAAATGTGAAGGTTACGAAGTAACCATTGGCAACAATCACTTGACCATTTTGACCCGGGGGGAGGGAGGTGAATGCAATTTTTTTGTTTCAACAGAAAAGTGTATGTTTTCAGAGATAAATTAAAAATTCGTTTTGGGTTCGATAGTGATATGAACACCAACATGCATTGAAGCCTATGTAGGGCATTAATCTGATTTTTTTTAATTAGATAAAATGGTTGTTGTTGAGAATATAAAGTTTTCTCCTGGAAGACACTGTTCAGTAATTTTTGCAATTGCACACACACATACTGTGAAAAGGGCGACAAAACCTCAATTTCTAATATTAACCTTTAAAGTGACAGAAGCTTATTAATCAGTTTCCAAAAATCCCTACAAAAGAACCTGCAATATGCTTTTTTATGCTTCCCTACCATTTTTTTTCCAGAAGTAAATGCTTTTTCCTTTGATATATAATATGGACTATTTCATTCATTAGTTTTTCATAATAAGGCTCAAAAGTTGTTTCTTAAAGAAAAAAAATTATCTTTGTAAGGGTTAATAAGTGCAGACACAGAAGACTGCATTAGGTCAGAATCAATTAATGCTAATTAACATTCTATGCAACAAATTTTTCATAATTGTTTTGCTATAAAGATAATTTGTAACATTTTTCAATTTCAGAGAAAAGAAACAAAATGACCTTCCTTGCTGTATTGTTGTTGCTTCATATTATCCACATGTGAGAAACACCTAAAATGTCACTGGACATTTCATTATTGCTGCCAATGATTTTATTTTCACTGAAAGTTAAACAATTGCCATTTTTCTTATTAATTATCAGCCTTTTAATTATTAACTGCATGTGTGCACTTTGGGACTAAGTATAATTAGGTTATTATAGTTTCCTTCCTTTGCTCTTATAGCTCAAAAAAATTAAATGTGGTCCTGGCTGAATTCGTAAGTAAAAAGATATTTTGAGCCAGACAAACCAACTGTTAAAAAAATAACCTATGGGGATTTTCCAGCAATGTAAAACTGAAACAAACATAAAAATTAGAGTTTCAGAAGCTATATCTCAATTTTTATCATTAGCATTATTACCATAATCTACATATGTACAATAGCATTTGCCATTGAACAGTATTTGTTTCCTAATTGACTTCTCCTCAAATAATAAAGTGAATATCATATGCTTCTGCTTACTATCAGTAAAATTTTCAATGCAGAAAACTTCAATAAATCCAGGAAGGCCATCTACAGATCTTCACCAAGTTAAAATTGCGGAGCTATTGGGGAAAAAGATTTTCTCTTACAAATTCATAAGCCTTTTTAAAAATAGAACCTCAATTTTTAATAAGTCTTTGGAGAATTTAAATATCATGATAAACCTATTTACCTCTTGGTAATAAAATATGCCATTGCTTCTTTCAGCATTTTTGCTGTGAATTTCTGAACAGGTTTAAAGTTATATCTAGAAACACAGGCTTTGGTGTCTCAATGTCATCTCGATGAGCTTTTGAGCCTTAAACAAATCTAATATATCTTTTAAAAACGAAGAGTAGTAATTGATTAATAGAAGAGTTGCCTTAGCTTATGCTTAATTTCACCATAGCATTTTCTTTAAGCTCTGAATTTCATTTTGCACTGACATCAACTTTCTCTTAAATTTTCTAGGACTCTTCCCTCTTACACAGCATGAGTGATAATTTTTATAGACAATATCTTTTCTCATTGTAATTTCTATCATATCTACAAGTGTCTCTCAATACAGGATTTGTTACAAATGCGAATAAAGTTGGCACAGCATCATTAATTAATCCTACTGTGCCATTTTCTGGAGATTTATTTTTGAAACAGTAAAGTTATGGGAACAGATAGTACTAACTACTGTTTAAACAGAGACAGTGGAGCTTCAACCACAATTGACAAGCCTTAGCATTTCAACTCATAATTTTTTTATCAAATATGAAGAGCAAATTTTTACGCTTCATTTATCACATGCAAAATTATAAAATCCGTATTTCAGGCATTTCGTTTGAGAGAAAAAAAAAACAAATTGTGTTATTTTGGCAAAATAAAAATGCAAAGCAGAAGTCTCATAAATATAATGTCTAAGTTCAATATTTCTTTTAGAAACAAAATTCACGAAAGTATTCTATAAATTCCATGCTGTTTCAATCTGTAAATCGCCTTCTTTTCATATGTAAATATTTTTAGTTTCATTTATGAAAAAAATCGTGAACTACATTTGATATTATACTAGGACAGAACGGTATTTTAAAACACTTTATTTATTTTTACGTCTCTCTGCGTTAACAATTTAAATTTAAAAACATTTCGCAATATTCGTAAATTACTAACCTATGAAATGTCGAATTGCTGCTTTTATAGTATTTTTCAGTTGGCCATCTCAAATTTGGAAGCCATTTTTTGTCGTCGCTAGGATTGTTTAGCGCTCATAACTGAATGGTACTGAACGGTGCTTATGGATTCCGGAAAAGGATAAGGTAATATTTGATACAGATTTCAGTGTTCATGATTGGAAGCACTTTAGAAAACGACTAGAAAAGTAAAAGTAAATTTTAGGGCTTGTTTTTCTAAAAAACGATATAATTTCGCCTTGTTGTCTGTCCGTCTGTAGACATCAAACTTTTTGGTTTATAGAGGAAAATAAAAAATTCTTTGTGTTAGATAGGAATTAATGATATATTACGATTTGCATTTCTGGAATCTCCCAAAAAATATAACTGCGCCCTCTAACGGTGGAAAAATTTGAAAATTCAAAATATCAAACGAATATTACAAACGACGTAGTTGTTATGTTAGAAGTTTAAAATTTTGATGCTTAAATGTGATGGTTACGAAGTTACCATTGACAACAATCACTTGACCCTTTAGACCCAGGGGAGGAGGTGAATGCAACATTTTTTTTGTTTTAACAGAAAAGTGTATGTTTTTAGAGATAAATTAAAAATTCTCTTTGGGTTGGACAGGTATTGATGAAATATTTCATTTTGCAAATTTACCAAAAGCTATAATTGCGCCCTCTAACGGTGGAAAAAAATCGAAAAATCCTAAAAATTTGAAACAAATATTGCAAACGATGTAGTTATGCTAAAAATTTGAAATTTTGGTCGTGGAATGTGACACTCTTGAAAATTTCATTGAGAACAATGAGTTGAACCTAAGCCCAAATAGGTAAGAAACGGAACGGTTATGTTTTAAGAGATAATTGGAAATCTCTTTTTTAGTTGGATACTATTGAAATGTAATTTGCATTTTCAAAGGTAGTTTTAATTTATATCATTAGAGATCACTAAATATCGAAATTGTAAAACTTTTAACGAATATTTCAAGTGATCTGTTTATGGTAGAAATTTCGGCGTGTAGAGTTCTGTTATAGTAGAAATTCCACTGACAGCAACTATCTGCCCACTATTTTCAGAGGAGCGAGAGAAAAGCAACTTCTCAAATATATAACTAAAAGATAATAAGATAATAATAATAAGATAAAGATTAATAAGAACTAGAAGACAAATACTTTTTATGTTTTATAATTACTAATAGAATACTACAATGTGCATTTCCCCATCATACATTAAAAGATAAATAAATAACCCCTCAAACAGCTGCTTGTACAGAGTTCTGATAGGAGCCTGTCAGTTTATACACCATAGTAGAAAGTCCATGAGGATGGCAGGAGCTCAGCAGAAAAGTAACACGAACATCCATAATTAAAACCTTTAAGGAGTGAAAAAGTGGGCAAAAGAAAAACTTCATTCTCTCTGAAAATGAGATACCCATATGCGCCAGAGGCGATATGCATTCTTCTAGTTATTTTACATTTTTAGTACTCTCTGACAGTGGAAATTCGAACTACTGTATAATTAAGAAAATAAACTATTAATATTGTATTAGTACCTGTAATGTGCCAAAAAAGTTTTTCATTTATCTCTTAAAGCAGAAAAGTTGCATTTTGCCAATGGGACAAATCATTATTATTAATGTAAACCACTTGATCATTATACTATCTGACCAAAAATTTAAGTTTCTAGCAAAAAAAAAAAATGGATCGTTTGCCATATTTATTTAAAGATTTGGTATTTTCCAGCTTTCTTCTGCCGCTAGAGGTCGCCTTTCGAGTTTTCACTTACCGCCTTTAGTACTCTCTAACATTGGAAATTCCAACTGATGGGGATTCGGAAAATGTGAATATTAATATTTTTGTGAAAAAAAATTCGCCGACATATGAGATTCTAACCAGCATCTCTCCAGAGACATCCAGAGTATTCTAACCTGTTGAACAAACGCCGGCTTTTTTTCACAAAAACATTTATTGATCCATAGACGTTTAAACGTGTTCAGGTAACGCTGAGATTATCAAATAGTGTTTAAATCATTAATAACGCTAAATAGTGTGATGTGACTTCATTATTTATTTCAATCTTACTCAGACCACTAAAAAAGAAATATTTGCAACCCGAGATCGAAGATGGCACCATAAGAAGGCGCCCAAATTCACAGGAAGAGTGATACTCATTATTAGTAGAAAAAGGACTGAGATGGCATGTTTCAAGAGAGATGCGGGTTCGAATTCCCTATGTCAGCAAAAATTTTTCCACAAAAATATTTATTCATTTATAGACGTTTAAACGTCTAAAGGTAACGCTGGTATTATCGAATATTGTTTAAATCATTAATATTTTGTTAGTGCCTGTAAAACATATATATATATTGTTTTATTTATCTCTTAAAAAAAAGTTTCATTTTCGCACTCCATTTGGCTAAGACGGCAAAGCCTTGTTGCTATTTTAAACCTTCTGACCATAACACTCATTATCCTCAAGCAGCCATGGAGTCTGGAGGTCCAACCAGATCGTGCAATTTAGTTCTCCAAGCAAGTCTGTCCTGAGCTACATCTACTGCATCCGGTCACTGCACATCAATTCTAACAAGGTCCTGTTCGACATTGTCTGCCCACCGCATCCTAGGTCTCCCCTTCTTTCTGAGGCCTTTAGGCACACTGTTCATAACCCTATTCGACAATCTATAATTATTCATACGGGCAACATGGCCAAACCAACTGAGTCTCTCTCTGCACAATATGCTGCTTAAAGGAGGTTGCAAACTCCTTTGCCTAACCTCATCATTAGTTACAAAGTTGAACCACCTAATGCCCAAGATACTGCGTAAGCATCTGGAATCAAAAGCATCTAGTTACCTGTTATCTTGTTTACAAAGTGTCCAAGTTTCACTACCATAACTAACCCTAGAAAGAACCAAACTATTATACAGTCTAATTTTAGTCTTTAGGTGTATACGCCTATTTCTCCACACTCTCCATAGATTCTTAAAAGTCCCGGCAGCAATCTCTATTCGTCTGTTAATCTCATGCCGCACATTACCATTATCTGTTACATAGCTCCAAGATAATTAAACTGTGACACCTGCTCAAGACTGCAACAATTCAGATTAACTGAATCACAGCATGCTTGACCAATTTTCATCACTTTAGTTTTCTCTCTGTTTATAACCAAACCTACTCTACTACCAATCTCATCAACAGCTGGAATGAAAGAGTTCATCTCATCAACATCATTTGCCAAAAGGGCTAAATCATCAGCATAAAATCTAAGTCAGAAATTTTCGTATCTTCAGCCCATTTAACGCCAAAATCTTTCCTTTGCAGTAAATTTCGCATAACATAATCAATAACGAAACTAAAGAGAAAAGGAGACAAAATGAACCCTTGTCGAACACCAGAAGTAATGCTAAACCAATTGCTACAAGCCTTACCAACTCTCACACACGACTCAATGTTATTATAGAGAGCTTTCATTATTCCAACTAACTTGTCTGGTACACCATATGATTTCACAATCAACCACAAATTAGACGATCAACAGAGTCGAAAGCCTTTTTGAAATCAACAAAGCTAGCAACCAAAGGTTTCTGAAACTCTAAATATTTCTCAAGGATCTGCCTGACAAAATCTGATCTACATGTCCCCTACCACTTCTGAATCCATATTGCTCATCACACAATTGCCCATCAACCAGATTCTTAATTCTATTAAGCACAATCATGGAAAGAACTTTACCTGGAACAGAGAGTAGGCTGATACCCCTATAGTTATCACAAGAACTGCGATCACCTTTTTTGAAAATAGGGATAATAATAACTCTGGTAAAATCCTTAGGAACCATGTCTTTATCGTAAAAGATGTTCAAAATTTTAGTCATCCATGTGGTAACCGAAACACTTCCATCTCTAAGCATTTCCATAATAATTTCATGTACCCCTGGTGATTAATATAGTTTAAGTTTAGAAATAGCCAAAGTAACTTCAGATTGTGGTACTCCGTTATAAGGCCAACATAACTACCGTTATAAGGCCAACATTAAAGTCATCAATGCATTTATCATCATTACAAACAATGGGAGTAGAACTAACCACATTGCTTAGAACATCACTGAAATGCTCAGCCCACCTAGTCATTACAGAATCTTCACCTTCTATAACCTTACCTTGTTTATCCTTCAATCCCTGTATGCCTGTCTGTTTTCTACCACACAAAATATTAACTATCTGGTACAGCTCTCTACTGTTGTCCTGTCTAACTGTTTCCTCGGCTTTGTCAGCCAAGCCATCAAGCCAAAGATTCTTATCAGCAACTAACTGATCCTTTACACGTTTATTAAGCTCTCTGTAATGTTTTCTATTAGGACTAGTAGGGTATTGATTAAGGATATTCCTGCAGTTCTTTCTTCCTGAAATAAGCTCAAGTGCCTTATCACTCAAATAAATCTGTCTCATCTGTCCTTTTTTCCTAAAAGAGTACTGTTAGTTTCCGAAAAATCCTGTTTAAAATGGTCCCATTCTTCCTCAACTTCAGTAATAAGCAAACCATGACTGTCATAATGACTAAGTAACCTATCATGGTAAGCTTTAGCTATAACTGGGTCTTTCAGAGCTTCAGTGTTAAAGGTAATTTTTTACTCTAGCATAACACTTTTGAAGTTTAAGTTGCAAGACACTTTTAAAAAGGTAATGGTCAGATCCAATTTCAACTCCCTTATATGACCTGGTATTCCTAACAGAACTAGACCATTTGCTGTTAATTAATATATAATCAATCATATTCTTATGCAGCCCAGCAGGTGAAACCCATGTGTAATTATATATATTGCGGTGTTTGTAATAAATGTTAGTTATTCTGAAACCATTGAGTTTACTTACCTGTAGGAGATGTTGCTCATTGCCATTGCAACAATCAATACCAAAAGGGCCTATCACTCCTCCACAAAGGTCAGAGTCAGTACCAACTTTGGCATTGAAGTCACCTAGAACCAACGACCTAGAATATATAGACTGTTCGTATCATTGCTTTCAGCTCAACCAACACGGGATTTCGGGAAATTTCGCATCCATGATACTTTAGGGCAACTCGTTGACACTCGTGCTTCAACTCCGTAGCATAACGCTTGTTTCTGTAACAAGCATAACGCTTGTTTCTGTAACTGTAATTGTGCAAGTATTTAGATTTATAAAGTACCTTAAACGGGGAGAAAAATGCCGAATTCATCCTGTGCAATTAATTGCACCAATATATCCAGAAATGATAATGGAATTACCTTTCATGGGTAAGCAAAAGCAATTTATATTTACTAATATTATACATGTGAGAATCAATGTCCGCTCTGTAGTAAATACACAGATTACCTGTGCTAGATATAGAATTCATCTGATAAAAATTATTGCTGTCCCGCCGCGTCAGCAATAGTTCTCTTCAGATGAATAATTATTCGATGTTCGCTACTTTAAGAAAATATTCTTAGCAATATGTTTTCATTTTTTTAGACTTCCGTTGCGAAATGTAAAGCTCTGTAACAAATGGATACATCAAGTAAGATTAAATTGGACACTGAAAGAAAATATAAAAATTTGTTCTATGTATTTTAAGCAAGACTGTTTTAGATAAGATTAATAATCATAAAATCGTATAATAGATCTGTTGATAGTTTGAACAAGGAATTAAAAATGTAAAATTCATAATTTTTAGTATAGTTTGAGAATTCAGTATGATCTGAAAAAAGTGAAAATGAAATAATGTTGGTTTAATAAATGTCATATGCAATGCTCATTTCTCCTTTGATTACAGTCTTTAACCAATGTCATTTTAATTAATAGAAGCAATATGTATAAAGGTTCTCATAATCCTTGAGGCCACAGGATTGTGGGATAATTTCAGTAGTCATCACTGATTTTATAATTTTCTTAAAATGCTTTTGCTGGTAAAAGTTTTAAATATTTTAGCCATTTAAATATTGAATGAATATTGTTAAAAACTGATATTCAATTGATTTGATTGGGAAAGTTAATTTCTTTTCAGCCTTATTTTCATATAAAAGATTTATGTTAGAAGTTGATGAGAAGCTTTTTTGAAGCTCTATGACAATATAACATGGAGTGGGATGATCATAATTCAATAACCATTTCTCAGTGTCATGTCATTTTTTACATGCAAAAAATATGCTTTATTGAACTTTTAAGAAATAAAAAAAATCTGGTTCTGAACATATCTACTGATTCTTCCAATTCATAATTCTTGGGCATTAAAGTATTGTGCACTGTTTAAACTAATATATTTTTAAATAAAAATGTTAACAGTGGCAAAAATTTGCAAGTAGTGAAAGCTAAGGAATATTATTTTATATTGTCATTGTCAGGTAGCTAGCTATTATGAGAAAATTAAACATGAATTTGTCAGAGATAGGATCATCCTGGGGGAAAAAAATAAGAACGACTGAGTGCTAAATGACTCATTTTCTTTTCTAGGTGATCTAAAACAAATATGGTATTTAGTTTTTTCCCCCTGCTATCATTACAGATGTTAAAATTCTCCAGTTGGTAGTTTTAGCCTGAATAAATTTACAGCCCATTCTCAAATCTACTATTTAGGCTTTCAAAATTTAAATGCATAGAAAATACCACGCTAAAATTGCGACTTGCAGGTATGAATCTTATCAAACATGTATATCTATTTTAACATATATATCATTGTTTTTCACAATGTAAATGAGTAATAAATATATTTAAAGTAATCGTTTAAAACCACTCGAATACGATATTACCAAGGTAGCAGCTTCTACCAACGCTAGATGGAGCTGGCGTTTTGCCTTAAATGAACATGGCAGTCGAAGCATTCAAATTATCTCGCAATGGCCGCCATATAAGCAGTCTATGTATTCCAGGTCGTTGCCTAGAACAAGGGTAATATCTCCTTTCTTGACAGAATTCGAAATATCCTGGAGTTATCTGTAAAACCTATCCTTCTCATCCTCATCGGCATCCTCAGTGGGGGCATAACAGTAGATAACATTCAAGTCTTTAACGCTTGTCTGAAAATTTGCTGTAAGACACCTTTCATTAATGCACTCATATCCTAGAAGAGCAACACTTGCGTGTCTGCTGAGAAACAGAGCCACGCCTTGGTGATGCTTATTGTCTTCCCTCCCTGAAAAGAGAAATTTAAGATTATTTTAAAGAATCTGACCTTTATCTGCAGGCCGAGAATACCCAAATTATAACGGTGGAATTCTTGTGTGTGGACATCAAGAGAAAAGGCTCTGTGCAGAGTCCTCACATTCCAACTACCTGTGGAGAAAAAATGGTTAGTGGGATGTTTAAAGAAACTATGTTTATTGAGAGAAGGAATGCCGACAATATCAAACAGCCGCCTAATCGCAGACATGGGGCAAAGACCCCTTCCCCCACCACTAAAGGCTGAAACCATCTACACTGGAAGACTTCCTCCAATGTAGAATTTGACGATACCAGTAGAAGCAAGAGTTCAGGTGCCTGTGACGACCTCTGCTCAGGATTATCCACCAGCAGATAAACATATCCTGTGAATCTATTCCCTTGGGGCTGTCAACCCACAAACAAACAGAAAACAGAGCGGAAGATTTTCCCTCCACAGAAGCCCACCAGTGCAGCAAAATCAGGATATATAATCAAGCTCAGAGCCATAATTCCGTTCAGATTGGTATATATGGTGAGCACCAGGATCCTGTGTGGTTGACCACTCCTCAGCAGGGTAGAAAGAAAAGAAAAGTAGCCATAGTTGTCCAGATCAGTAGACCACATTAATCTGGCAGCACTCCTTTTCCGTTAACTTCCACAAGAGAGTATCTCTTTTGAAAGGTAGTAACGGCCTGCACCACGAGAAGGCGGGGTCGGACATTAGGTGCTGCGCCTGGCCGGTTCTATGCATCATCACAGGGAATTGGTGCATAGCTCTCCTTCCAGTGACTACCTAGCTACCATATACAGACCCTATTGGACAAATAGGTGAATTATATTTTCTTTGTATTTGAAAAGTTTAACAATTATATTTGGCCCGCACATTCAAGTTGAAAGATAATGTTATTTCAACTATGATTTCGCTAGGTTACTTTTGGTGTTTGTGTCATTATTCTTTTTCATTAAAGGGAATATACCAATGACAGCTGTCTCAAGGTGAGATCGGTGAGATCTCGTGCATGGGTGCCATTAGTAGCATCTCCAGGAAAGGGTAAAATTTTTAGGGGCCCGAATTCATATCAATTATAGTAAATTCATATGGAACAGTGTTTTTTGAATTAGGTTCAGTTCAAAGCATAAAAACAGAGAATTTCGTTTCCATTAATTCAATGAATATATAGTTGTATAACTTCTTTTGGTTAATCCTTGTGATGAATGCTTTATTTTTACTTATTAATTTAATTATTTTGTTCACCCCTTGTTAGAACATTCTTAAGTATTAATAGGTCTTAGGTAATTTATTTTTCATATTATATTTGAAAATTTAATAATATAATAAATGCGTAACTCTTTATTAACTGGCTTTATCGCTGAGTTATTTGATGTAAATAATACAAATTGATTAACACGGATTTTCCCATCATCAGTTCTAGAAAAGATCCAGTCTAGAAACGATTGCGTTACATGATACGTAAACAATATATCTTGGAATTGTTAATCGGAAGAAATAACTCACGTTTTCGAAATAAAGTTTAAAATGACTCTCGAATCAAATTTATCCTCTCGCTGCTGCATAGGGTATTATACATGAGCATATAATGCAAATGACTCACAGAAATATATATTGGGAGAAGACGGAGAATTTATTATTTTGTGTATTATTGACCACTTTAAGATGGTAACCTCTGAATGTTAATTTTCTTGGGGGCACTGTATTAGTTCCTATTTCAGAGTATATTCATTATATTATTTATTACTCGGTGTTTCATTTGTTAAACATATCAAAACACAAATAATATATAAAACAATCCACTGGAACGTCTATAACTGGAATGTCTATAATCATTCTTTCAGTATTCATTTGAAATGATACCTAAATCAGATGCGCATAAACATTTCTGGACAAGGTCTGTTTTAACTACGAGAACTTGCCTCACCCATTCTTTACTCTGTCAGTAGTTTTTATAAACGTTTGGCTTCTACTCTTAATAATTATCATTAAATCAAATGTAATAGAAAAATAAACTATTTTTAGAGGTATTGCAAGTCTACCAATTAAAAAACCATGAATATATGTTTTCATGCAATTTAGTTTGCATTTTTTTTATTTAATTCCAATTTTTTTTTATTTAATTCCATTTTTTTATATTGCAATTAAATTAAAGCTTTCAGTGAACAAATCGTAGGAAAAATATATTAAGAACTTTGATAAGATCATTGAGCTTTATGGGGAACAGGAAGTACTGCTTTACGGAGAATGAGTGAAGCCACTTATCGTTTACATTTTTCTAGTCCAAGTGGTAAAAGAGATGCACCTTAATGCTCACCTATGGGGAAACTCAGGATTTAATCAGAAAAAAAAATCATAATGGGTTTCTTTTGTGTCCCCATTGGTTACATGAATAAGATAGACTATAAAGGATAGCCTTCAGAAGTATTTTACCTAAAAGTATTATAAAAAAAAACAAATCCGCAATCAAATAATAATGCTGTTTTCAGAACCGGGATCAGTCAGTAGAAGAAACTGCTTCAAAGTTTTCAAAGCTTGAACTACCAATAAAATATGTATTTTTTTGTGAGAAATCAAAAATATTAAACACTGATATATAGATATTTATACCTTGTGAAAGGTTAATTTTAGATACTCTTATTTTGCCTTTTTCATCTGAAGGATTTGTTTTTGATATTAACAAATTTCTTGATTCATTCTAATGTTGTTTTTTTCATATTTTATATATTAAATTTTTTTATAAAATATTTTAATTCCATTTGGCTAATGTTTAATTTTAATCTGCTAATAAGTGGGTTACTTTGATCAAAAATCGTTTAACTCACATTTTTTAAACTATTTTATGTATTATAAATATAGTAAAAAAATTATTTTATGTAGACATTATAATTTATTGTAATTGCATTTTATTGCTGTATAGTATGTTCTTATAATTTCATGCAGTTAAGCATAAGACTCAACAAATTTTCGCATTTGGAAACTGTAGGATTTCGAAATAATGTCCTCTGTAAATAAATATTTTGAACCAAAAAATAAAAAAAATTCTATTATTATATTCTTAATACTAATAAATCAAGACGTTCTGTCGTTTTAAACTTCCATCATATTTATATTACTTCTGTGAATATCATTTTGGCTAACATTGATATATTTCCTTATTGATAGAAAATATATTTATTGTGATTACCTGCGAAATATTATTAATTCACAGTCCTTTTCACATTGATTGGTTGAGTCGAAATCAACAAAATCTTCTTCCATAATTAAATTTTACTCCAAATAATCTAATATAGAATACGACGATTTTACGTAGGCTAACACATAGAGGAGACCTGTTTTGCTACCTGGGCTCGGAGAAACTAAGTGATATACCAAACCACACTTTTATACTGGCAAAGCATTAAAGGCAGTCTCTCCAGTTTAATATATAGATCAATGGATAGGATAGACTGTTAATAGCAACACATTGTTGAAGCTCATAACGAAGCTCACATGCTAACAGCTGATGGTGGGCAAGAAGGAAGTTAATCCTGGTTTATCGCATTTTTTCCTCTAGCAATCTATTATCTCATCTTTACAAATTAGCTCGCTTCATTATTTATTTAGATAATTTTTTAATCAAAATGGCACGTTGTGCCATTAACTGCACAAATATGTTTAAGAAAAATAATTTTATATCCTTTCAAAGGTATTAGGTAAATTGTAAACTTTTTGATTTTTATTTCTGCCTTAATCATTTAGTGATCCTACTTGTTCTATTAACAATTAATTTGTGGTGCAGTAATTGTTTTATGATGTTAATTGTATTTTATTGAATTGATTACATAATTTTAGGACATCTTTTATTTTTAGTATATTATATAAATGATTTATGTAAACTTGATAGGTAGGATATTTAATTTCGTTTGGTGGTGATGATACAGCTTTAATTGATACTGTCAAAGATTTAGACTCTTTAATAAGTAATATAAATTTAGATGTAATTAATATTAGAAATTGGCCTTTGAAAAATAAATTACTTTTAAATGTAAATAAAACAAAATATTTCAAGTTTTTCCATAAATTATCACAGGAAAACCCACTTTAGATAAGAAACACTTGAAATAATGAAATGTGCCAGATTGGCTCATGCTTGGCTACCCGATTCCTGGTAACAGATGGCGCCACTGGCAAATAAAAAAATTTCAGAAATGCTTTATGTCACTTTGTTGGAAAATGGTTAATTCTTGATGGTCCAGCAGTTACGATGCATGGAATGCTTCTGGGAGACATGGGTTCGAATCCTAGACAGGACAGCCAAATTTTTTCCAGCCAATTTTGCAATATATACATTGCTCGGCATTGAAAGTGCCCCACCCAGAAGGATATGTGATACAAACATGCAAATAGAAGGGTGGGTGTGCGCAGTTGAGATATGCAAATGATGATAATCTGGAGCCAATGATGTGTATGGCTCAGGAGATAAAAGGTGCAAGAAGAAACAGGGATGGTATTGTGTTTATGCAGGTGGAAGTCATGCAAACGGCTGATATTAGGTAGTTTTGCTTGGAAATTGTTCAGCAAAGTTTGAAAATGCCTGGTACATGCTGTCGGCAGGTTTGTTGCCATTTGGATGCTTTTGAGAGAGGAGGAATTACAGCCCTATGTGAAGCTGAATGGACTACACATCATGTCGCTGCCCATGTTCATCGGGATGCATAACTGTTGGATGCTGTTGGTAACAATGGCGAAATGAAGGTTCTAGTGTGTGTCGCAGAGGGAGTGGTGCCATCCAACAGACGTCAGCATGGCTGGATAAGTGTATTGTTCGACATGCTCGTTCGTCGCTATAGAGCACTGCATGCGATATTCGATGGGCTGTGTCAGCAGTCATGAACATCCCCATAACGACCTGAATGGTAAACCGAAAGTTGCTTGAGGCACACCTGCGCTCTAGGCAACTGTTCTGGTGACTGCCAATGACCGCAAACTATTGCAGCACTCGTCTGACTTGGTGCTGAAGTCGTGTGAACTGGGGTCACGAATGGAACACTGTTGTATTTAGTGATGCATCCCGTTTCTGTCTGGGTGCTGATGATCGATGGGTTCGTGTATGGCGACAACCTGGTGAGAAGATAGATGCACACGGGCTATTAGTCAGGCATAATGGTATGGGGTGCTATTGGATATGACAGCAGGTCAACTGCTGTTCTGCAGCCCGTTTTGTTACAGTTCCTGGGAGGCATGCAGCAGCCAATTTTCCAGCACGACAACGCCCATGTACACTGCTAGGTCTCCATACAATATTTGCAACATATTCAAGTATTGCCATGGCCAGCACAATCTCCTGGTTTATTCCCAATAGAAAATCTGTGGGACCACATTGGACGACTTGTGCAATCCTCTCACTGGCTGGCGCGGAATCATTGATGAATTATGGGAGCAAGTCAATGCTGCTTGATGTGCAATTACTCAGGACCATATCCACCAACTGTATGACTCCATGCCTCACCGTATTGCTGCCTATATTGACGTTTACCACTGTGCAACCACCTACTGAGGCAGTCACATTGTGCTACATTATCTCATCTAACTCCGTAAGTGGCAGCAAATTAAATCATGGTATGTCAATATGTATTGCTGTGTGTGTGCTACATTTCACCCCTATCCCCTCACTCCTTCTGGGTGGGACAATTTCAATGTCGTGCAGTGTATATCCGTTTTAGGTTAAAATGGCAATATGGTTATCTACATAAAATTTTTTACTAGCCGTCCCATGGTCGAGTGGTTAGAACGCTTGGCTACTGATCTAAGGGACCTGGGTTCGAGCCCCGGATTAGGCAAGGATGTGTGTGTCGTTTTTCTGCTGAGGTCTCTGCCATCCTCTCAGATCTCCTACTGTGGCATATAAACTGACAGGCTCCTGTCAGACCTCTGTGGCAAGCAGCTGCTTGAGGGGGTATTTATTATTATTATTTATTTTTTTTTATGCTTTGGAATGTATTGGTGAAAATTGTTTCTGTTCAGCTATTAAGGTAATTAATTGCTTTAAATATTTCGGTGTTTTCACAGACTATAAATTAAATTGGAAGGAACACATAACAGATGTGATTAAAAAGACCATTCTATTTAAACGACACTCGTATTTGCATATCATTTCGGTGTGGATTTGTTGATTTGCATTTGTATTGCTTATTCTTCGAGCAATAGTCAGTTTCATTCACGCAGTGTGCACACAGTGTGCAACACAAGGTCGTGCCAAGGCTCTTTGGCGCATGAAGCGCTGTTAAAATTGGCGACTTTTCAATAAGAATTCATTTTGCTCCAAGTGTGCTGTGGTAGAGTTCTAGCATGTTATGGTAGAATAGAAATATTGTAAGATTTTTAGAGCACATATTTTATTTTTTTAATAACATTGTCTAATGATTACATCTAATTTTCGATTTAATGATTACATTTAATGACAAACATCATTTTCTGAGCTATAGCATTGTTTTTGATAATACTGATAATAATGCAACTGATATTTTAACGGCACTTTATCCCTAATTTCCGCTTCTAAAAATGATTGAGGCTGCGGTCATGCAAATTCAATCGTCAATTCTGTGAAGTGTAACTTTATCCTTTGCAATTTATAGTGAATTTACATACATTTCTCGATCTCCCCGATTGCTTTTCACACAGTTCTTTTAATCATTTCTATTCTTTTCAAACAGTTCTTTTAATCATTTCTATTCTTTTCAACCAGTTCTTTTAATCATTTCTACTTCGAAATCTCCAGAATTTGAATTTTGTATACTGAACCACAGAAACGAAAATGACCGCAGCGTCTCTAGATTCCCATCGAGCAGATTTGTATATTTACTACTGTTTAGGAACCCGTACGCATACGCATTATTGTGAGAAATATTTTAGATAGGACTATAACAAAAACATGATGTTGCTACCTTCAGATTGCTTTTTATTTTCCCCCAGAACATTTATATATTTGTTGTTCCTGTCAGAGCACATTCAAGAATTGGAGGGGGGTGGGGTGGAAAACATTTTTTTAATGCATTGTCTTTGGCCTTGCAATGGCGTAGCAAAATATGAGTAGATGAGAAACCTCGAGGAAGGAGGAGGAGAGTTATAGGCTTATTCTAATTACGTTAGACCAACGAGGTAAAGTAGATAGAGTGCGCAACCAGTTCCAAAAGTTGAAGCAATTTGAACGATGTTTTGCCCATTCTTTACATGGCCGCCGTAATGTAAAGTATGGGTATTAACGCACTAAGTATAAGTAGTTAAACGCTTTGTGATTTTGAAAATTACGTTAAGTTTTCGTTCTTTGGGTTAAATCCAATCAGTCATGTTAGTTGAAGAAGGGACTGATGTGTCGAGAGTCTATAAAAAATAGCCTATAAAAATATTGTATATAATAAAAAAAGTAAAATCATCAGTCGCGTTATTTCCAGACTTTTTTTAAAGTAAATATTTTGTTTCATACTACAATTTTATCAAAATAGCAACTCCTTTGTTTATTAAGCAAAGGCGCTTGCCACATGATTGCCTACACATGCTGGCGGCCATGTAAAGTGGGGGGGGGGGCTTTAATGAGCTTACTTTAGCTTCAGACTGGGGGCGCTGTAACACAGCGGTTGCGCACTCTATTATTCTATCTCATTGCGTTATGCCACACAGAGCACAAATATAAAATACCCATGCACCTCCTTCCCATCTGGTTGTGCCACAAGTTTCTGCCCACCTACAATTAAATCAACCATTGTTCCAAAAATATAATCCTGTTGCACGAAGAAATTAACGCGAATAGTTTTATAAATGACATGAATTTGAATATTTTGATTCAAACAAACAGTGAGAACTCTTCCAGTAATGGAATTGTGTTACGGTTGAATGACTAAAACTTAGCGCACAGTAGCACATAGTTTGTAAGACAATGGGCTACTGATGAAGAAGGGATTGATGTGTTGAAGGTCTGCTTTCTCTCCTACTGGTGGTGATATTCTGAAGCGATGTACCACGGAAGTGAAGAAGAGAAAGAGTTCCATCTTTGCCAGAGATTCGCCAAGGCACACTCGTTTTCCTTAAGAGACAAAGACAAAACGTTAAATAGCAGACTTAATTCACTTGCAAATTTGTTTAAATTATTTGTATTGCTTTCAAAAGCAAAAGAAATACACAAGAAGTCACAATTAAAATACTGAAGAGATCAGACGTCAAAGAGTTATATTTTCATCAGATTAAATTTTCGGTAAGTAAAAAGGAATTTAATATTCTCTCCAACTGCCGAATTCAGTCATTTTAAATATGAACAAGGGTATACTGAAAAATGTTGCTCGTCCTACTGAGAAAATCGGAACGATTAAAAAAATTAAATTGCAAAAATTGATATTTTTTATTATCTTTTTTTTATTTAAAATGTATAAGTAATATACATAATAAGGTCACAATATAATAATTTAACTTATCGCTCGCCATATTTCATTAATTACATGATAATTTCTTGTTAATTGATAGATATATTATTTATTAATATCATCATATATTAATAATACATCGATAAATAATATTATTCGTAGATATATCTTTATCTGCTCTTTGATGAACTCCAGTTTCTGTTACCAACGCTTTGCAATCTTCTAAACTATTAACAACCAGCTCGCTCAAGCAGGACCACTGAATGTGACGTAAGTTACTTGAATTGTACTCATTAAAACTTAACCTCAAAATGAAATTTTAATATCCACGACAATCGCCTAATTCGTTATTTTCAAAAACATAAAGTGATTTACTAGAACTGCCCCCATTGGAACTGAATTTCCAGATGAAATTTTACCTAGGTTGGGTGGAGTTGTTTTATCTCTGAGGGCACTTTTTTTTTGCACACAATGGCTAAATTGACAGGTCACAGAGACCCCGAGGGTTCAGAGAAGGTTGGGGAAAGTAGACCCACTGGACAGCTACTAAGATTCAGATGGTAGCCTCCCGTCAAGGCTATCCAGTGTGTTCTTTGACGTGCATAGGGTATGGACTCCCACACATTCAGCCAAGGCTTTACATCCCATCCGACGGACATCAGCTTTTACAAGCCTATCGGTGTCCCCTACTGAGTGGAGTGGGGGTTTAGCGGAGATAATTGCACCTATATTTAAAATAATCAGATATCCGTTTTATCCATACTGCGGATTAACCAATGAAATATGGCGAGCGTTGAATTACTTACCTCACAGGAAGCACCAATCCTAGTTCTTTTACACGTGCAACATTATTTCAGTTACAAGAATAGTCATCTAGGCAGAATCGTTAATTGTATAATAAGGTGCTAAGACATATTTAAAACAAGTGCATAATAGCAGCAAAGCAAATAACTACATACCTATTCCGAAAGGAATGAAAGATTCCTTTCTTTCCAGTTTTCCTTCCTTATTCAAAAACCTGGAAGGGTCAAACATATCAGGATTGGGAAAGTAACTGGGATCTCTTAGCACTGACCACAAGTTGGCTAAGATGATGCTTCTCTTGGGGATGGTGTAGCCTCTCAAAATAGTCTCTTCTGCAGGAAGAAAAAAGTTTAATTAATGAGGCTATGTGACTTTCACTAGACTATACTATATTTTCACAGAAAAATAATACTCATACCAGCATTTCAGTGAGTGCAAAAAATACAGTTCATCGGTCCATCTTCCACTTCCAAGAAAAACTTACCACTTTGGTTTATCATTGAAGGAAATTTTATTAACAAACGGAAAAAAAATTAATGAAGGTGTCCCCAAAATTAATATTCACTTCTGCTTACCCAAAGTGTCAAATGTGCCATTTATCTATATGTATACTCCTCAAAATAATTAGGGATAGTGAATGCGTATGTTAGCGGGAGACACGAGAAGCTCCATAACTTTGAAAATAAAATTATTGTGATGAAATGTTACTGGAGATAATTTAAAAATGTTAATTAGAGCTCTCTAAATTTTGAATTTTAAATATATTATTTGAGAAGAGTGCTTCTTAGTGTTTTTCTGCTTGCGAGCATCGCTATAAGAAGTCTACAGTTTTCATGTCATCCATGAGCATAATCTGCAATTTCTCTGGTACCTCTAAGCACGGATTACAATTTTTGCGGCATCCCTAACAGTTAAGATTCCTGACGTTTCAAGGAGTTATTCTCAATTTCTTTTGTTGACTATCACCCTATTTTCGTTTTATTATATTCACATAACCTTGTTATGTGAATATAATAAAACCCGTATATTAGAAGTAATTAAAAGGAATATTCACATAACCTTGTTATGTGAATATAATAAAACCCGTATATTAGAAGTAATTAAAAGGAATAATAATGATATAGAATGAATATGTGCCATTTCATTAATGATGATTTTAGAAGTAATTAAAAGGAAAAAAATGAAAAATAAATTTCCATTTTTTTCCAAAATTTTAATTAACAAATTTGCACTTGCAAAATCTTCGATTTGTCAGCATTACTGGAATAATAAAATCAAACATAAACTATAAAGAAAGTATTGCCACCGAAATCAGGCCTAATTTCAAAAAATAATTTATTATCTCAAACTTCACCGTTTCCTCATTGAGAAACACTGGTTTAGAGCAGGGGTGGGCAAATAGCGGAACGCGGGCCACATTCGGCCCGCTAAGAGTTTTTTGTGGCCCGCCAAGACAGTCAGAAAAATCCACCTAGAACCGAGATTTCCTTCCCGTGCGCGACCGAAGATTCGTCTCGTATTTTCCACTAGGACGGCCACGTCAATACGCATGCGCAGTGTAGATACGAAAACAATTGCCCACCCCTGGTTTAGAGGATTATTGAAGTTTCAACATTTACAATAATCTCATTCGTTCTTCAATTAATCTTTAAAATTGCAGAAACGTAATGAACAATTAGTTAGACTTCTAAATATACACTTACTTTAGTAAATGATTTGATGTAACAGAGTCTTAAGTCTAGAAAAAGTTTTACGGCAAACAACATTGCTGTTAAAGTTTCAGTAACAATAATGAATGGATATTTTAAAAAATCTCAATCAAATCTTTGATTTTTGAACTCATTTTCAGCAGCATTTTTCTATAAGAAAACTTGTTTCAAAATAGAGTTTCGAATGTGGTTTACCATTGACTTAAACAAGTAGCCTTTGAAATATAAGAAGTAACTCTAATGCATCAGTATCAGTTTCAGACGAAAAACTTATCTTGAATCGAGTGCGATACGATCTCACTACCTCGTGATGGCATGTCAGTGCTCTATTGATGAGGCCCCTATCGCCGAAAACTATTTCTTCTAATGATGTTAACATTCTTACTTAGATACTCAAATTCTGTCACCTGAAATAAAAATATTGCTGTTAATTGGCCACTAGCGAAATTGTGATACGGTGTTATTGATTCTGATGTTCAGTAAAACATAACACGAATGTAATAAACTGTAAAGTTACATATCAAACGTTACATGCGCATTTGTGCTACTGTTACTCATATATTTGTGACAGATGAATTCGGGCTCAAATTTTCAAGCCTAGGCATGCTCGGGCCAGAACTATTTCGATAATTACTGAGCCCGATCTCACCGAGCACGACTAATAAAGGTAAAAAAAAAACATTGAAAAGTGCAAAGTGATTAAGAGAAAAAACGATAAAATCAGACTTTATTTTCATTTGACAATTATTCTCTAAACATTATTAACAATGATTTAACTTTATTACAAAAGAAATATTTCTAAAATTACTCACCAGGATTGCTGTGAACTGGAATAATAGGTGCAATGCTAGCAATCCTCTGAACTTCCATGATTGTAGCTTCAGTGTAAGGTAAGTTTGATCTGTCCATCCAAGAAGGGAGCCTATCTCTTCCAACTACTTCATCCAGTTCCTTTTCAATTCTCTCTTGAATTTCGGGGTGTGCCATAAGAAGTTTGAGTGCCCAATACAGTGTAATAGAAGTGGACTCCGTGCCAGCAATAAACAGATTTAGAGCAATGGCTATCAATCGATCCTCTGAAAAACAAAATCTGAATTAAATTTCATGTTGAAAAAAAAAAACGTTTGTTCCAAATTTAGAAATCGTGATTTCATTCTGATGGTAGCTTTTAAAGATTAAACATTTTGAGTATGACACATGACACACTTATTTTTCGTACTAACGTTGGATCACTTAAAGTCAGGTAAAGCAGAAACTGAATGTGACACAAATGTGAATTCGTTTTTCACTTAGTAATGTCATAAAAATCTATTATTGAAATTTGCTCTTTGAATTACTCAGATCAATGATTTTCTGTTCACCTGAGTATCATCTTATAATGATCATATATTATTTCAATTATACTCGGTACTTAATTGCATTTCGGTTTAGTTTTTAGTTTTATTACACATAGCACCCTCCCGTGGCCGAGTGGTCAGCACGCTTGACTACTGATCTAAGTGAACCTGGGTTCGAGTCCCGGGTTAGGCGTGGATGTTTGTGTTGTTTTTTTGCGAGGTCCTGCCATTCTCTCAACCCTTCTACTATGGCATATAAACTAACAGGCTCCTGTCAGACCTCTGTGGCAAGCAGCTGCTTGAGGGGTATTTTTTTTTTATTTAATGGTATATATAAAAATATAGCTGTTAAATGTTACTTCAAATGTGACATACATTGAGTAATCATCCGACCCCATGTTATGTCAATGGGACGCTAACTTCGAACCTCCATAACTTTAAGATAAGCATTTATGGGAAATATGATTAAACTTAAATTAAAAATATTAATCGATGTTATTTAAATATAGATTTTTTTAACAATATTCCTTCAATATTTGAATAGTTATTGAAGTTGGAACATTTAACAACAGCAAAAGAATTTATCTTTGAAGTTAATTGAAACCGAAATATGAAGCATTATTCAAAACATTTCATAAATGACTACATACCTTAAGAGTGTGTATGTAAATAATTCCTTCCATATTCGTTTAATTTTGCAATAAATTTCGTAGAAGCCGTTACTGCTCTTAAATGTTTAAACCTCCACACCTGTTTAAACACTGAAAGAATAGTGTTAAAAATAGAGATTTAGATAGATTTGATTGAGATCTTTCAAAAATACTCAACCACATTTTGTCATAAAACTCTATTTTACAACTTATAGAATTTCGAAATTAACTCCCCATTAACAAAGCATGTGGTGGAGTCAGTGGGTAGCCAGGTTTTTAAATCAGGGGGAGAAAGATCATAAAAAAAGGCTCCGTCCTCCATACCAAATAAAATAATTTTAAATTCATTATGCATCAGTAGTAAACAATCACACGATAAGTCCTGTAGACATGGAACATATAAAATGATGAGCTGAAAAAAAATTATGCATATTCATTTTGCATTTAAAATTAAAACACAAGAAAGATATAGTTTTACAATATGCTATTTTGTGTTTAAAATGAAAAAAAAAAGTTTTACAGTAAGCTCATATTTATATTGTATATAAAATCAAATCATAATAAAAACAATTGTTATTTGCTTATTTTATATTTCAAAATCAAAATCAAAACAATACGAATAATGTATGAAGCAAATATAACTGCTTCTTTTATCTAGGCTCCATTTTAGCAAAGTTATTATTTTTATTATAATCTACTTCAGTAGATTGTCTTTCAATGGACAGCAAAGCTAACCCAGACAATGTCTTCACCTATTGCAGAACGCAGGTAGGACTTTAGGAATTTGAGTTGTCTAAAGGAGCGTTCCCAACTGCGTTGCGTATTGGCAAGGTCAGAAAAATGTGGAAAATTAGTATTGTTGGTACACTGCTGATGGTCAATATCTCGACAATTGAATTGGCCTTAACTACTAGAGCTCATTATCTCTTTGTATATGTCTTTAAATGAAATTAACTACTGTTATGTGCCACAAGGATAAGGAAAATTTATCAGGTCTGCTGATATCAATGGTAGAGTGAACAATTACTGCAAAGTACTTAGCCACTTTGATTTCAGCTACTTTCTTTGATAGATACCGGGCTGGAGTTTGGTGTGTATATCTGGGGAGAGGGGTTTGAAAAAAATTATAGAAAAAATTTTCCACTTAAAAAAAATCCTTCAAGCAGCTGCTTGCCACAGAAGTCTGACAGGATCCTGTCAGCTTATACGCCATAGTAGAAGGTCTGTGAGGATGGCGAGACCTCAGCAGGAAAACGACACAAACATCCATGCCTCACACCGGATGGTCCCTTAGATCAGTAGCCAAGTTCGCTAACCACTCGGTAAGAATGTGATCAATGCATACAGATGGTTAAATAAATTGAATTACAGAAATGCGTAATTGGGAAATTTAAAATGTAGTATATAAATTTGTATATACTGAAAAATAAACGACGTAAGTATAAACCAAAAACCAATATCCAAATATTATGAAAAAAATCACAAAATATTTGTTATGAACCTAAGAAAAAACACGAAACATAATACGAAACATAACACGAAAAACAATAATACATACTGATTGTGAAATATTTTACTCAATAAAATGTGTGAAAAAATTCGAGTTTTTAGGCTGTCGTGAGTGTCGAGGCCCTAGACGAGTGCTTCATACGCCTATTGAGTAATCCGCCACTCTCAATAATAAATATGACTCCACTAACGTATAATTTTTATCTAACAGCTTAATAAGTTTTAAAAAAATGCTATCAGTTGTATTTTCGGGAACCTAAACCTCGATACCAGCGATGATGAAGCCTTCAGAGGGTCCCACCTCTCAGTAGACGTCTCAGGCATCCAATCTTGCATATTTTGACGATTCTGTTACTCGATCTCCACTTCTTTTATCTTCCTTTTCCACCTGGAAAATTTCCTCTTATTATTTCTTTTCTCCTTTCCTTATCAGCAAAAATTTTGGGGAAAAAAAACATGTGCAATATACGATTGCTTATTAGACACGCAAAATTATTAGTTAATCTTGACTATCACACCCTCATAAAAGGAAAAAAGTAATTTGTTTTATATTTTTTGTGCACAAATATCTGGTGCAAGGTACATAGTACTTTTCTCCCAACAGAACCATATGTCTCAGGACAGGAAATCAACACCGTATATTAAATAGAAAAACCCAAGATCCAACAAAATTCTGGACCGAAATCTTGGTTAGGGGCATCAAAAATATACAGAAAACACAATTCATTATACACACTGCGCTAATCCACAAACTCTGCTACTTTCCCACAATAATACGGCCAGCTAAAATCCCTTGAAGCTAAATGAAAGAAAAGTGTTAAATATCGAGTTTAGATAGATTTGATTGAGGTATTTAATTTATCCCCAGCCACATTTTCTCATAAAACGCTTATTTTACAAGTTATAGATCTTCGAAATTAACTTCCCATTGACAAAGCATTGATGAGTCAGTGGGTACCCATGTTTTTAAATCAGGAGTACCGAACTCATAAAAAAAAGGCTCCATCCTCCATACCAAATAAAATAATTTTAAATCCATTGTGCAAGTCAGACACCTGCGACTGTTATGATGAGTAAACACCAAGACTACATCAAAACTGGCAAAACCTGCAGCTTCGGGGGAAAATGTGGCCATAACTGGGCCATTGATGTTGGAGGTAAGTGCCACCTCTTTCGTATCGTAATGTCAGAACTGAATGCCACGGTGCACATAACAACGTCAGAATTCAGCGACGGGACAGCTGTGAAAGTTTGTGGAAAGACCATTCGATACATGCGATGGCGTGACTGGGTTACGGCATCCGACACCCACATTGAGCACCCTTATTAACAGCATGTCACCGGTCTATGAGGCTGCAGTGAGTGAAAAAGCATCTGCAATGGACTGTGGAAGACTGGAAACCGATAGCTTGGGCCTGACGAATCGAGTTTCCAACTTCAACACACTGACAGGAGGTTGAATGTGTGGCATAGCCCCACACGACGCCATTGACCGCAACTGTCAATTTGGGAGAGTTACAGTTACAATTTGGGTGGAGGCAGTGTAACCTTCTAGGGCGTGTTTACGTGAGCCACCTTGGGTCCTCTTGTACCTACTGAGAACACCATCACCGCATAAGGCAATGTTGACCTACTCGCCGACAACCTATATTTGTTCATGGCTATCCATTTCCCACAGTAAGATGTATTCTTTCTTCAAGACAATGCCTCAACTCATCGCTCCCGTTTGGCGAAGGACTGTTTGAAGGAGCGTACCAGTGAGTTCACAACCCTCGAATGCCCTCTCACTCTCCAGATTTGAACCCCATTGAGCGTTTATGAGACGAAGTAGAGTAATGTATTCGAGTTCGAAACCCACCACCGAAAACTCTCTCGAATTACGGACGCTGTCCTGCAATACCACCCGAACGTTTCCAGCACCTGGTAGAATTCATGCCACGACGTGTTGTTGCTGTTGTGAGGGTAAGTTTTGTGAGGAAATTTGAACCCACACATTATTAGGTGGGTGTGTATAACAAATTGTCCTTTCAGCTTATAATAATAATAAAATATATCTACTAGGTCTTGGAGGAGAAAAGCAGCAAAGGTCACCACTTTCTATGTCTCTCACAGTCTGAACATCGATGTTTCAATTGAGCATTGAATAGACTGACCCCAGCTTTCATACTACTTCCTCTAACACCTTTTCATCGGAGTCTTAATAATCTTCATATCAATATATTACTTTAAAACAAACTGTCGAAAAAGCGCAACGTTTGGAGAATGTGCTCATAGTGTCACCCCCCCCCCCCTTCTAGCTATGCCACTGGGTGGAATGGTCATAATTCAATAACCACTGAGTGGAATTCCTGTGATAGATAAAAGTCTGAAGAAAGGTGAACTTACTTGTGAATGTGCTGCTTTCGAGAGTCCCGGATTCTTCGGCTAATCTTCTCTGTTCCAAGAAGACATCGGAATAATTACGGAGATTGGAGGGATCGAAATTGTCTTCGAGTTCTTGAATGATCTTCCCCATATGAGAATAAAATTTCTTTTTAACATCCACCAGTGGAGAGTAACCAGGTATCCATTTCCAAGGGATGAATCTTTTGGGAAAATAAAATGGAAGTTGAGTTAGTAGTTAAAAGTTTAAGATTATATTTTATTAATAGTTGGTTGTTTCTACTACACGAAAGAATAACTTGGTTTAACTTTTTATACCTACCAGTTCTGTGTTTGTTATAAATTACAATCAGAGCTTGAAATGGGGTAGAATTGGGGGGTGGGATGGGAAGATACCATCCGTTTTTTTCACAGGGGATAGGATTGTCAGGTGCGTTTGTACGGTGGGGCGGGGGTGGCTTAGTCGGTAGCGCGCCAGGCTCGTAATCTGTACTTCCCAGGTTCGAGTCCCAGCTGGGTCAGCGTTGAGATTTATCTCCGCAAAATTCCCCGCCCTGCCCACGGTCAGTAGGGGACACCGATGGGCTTGGAAAGGCCTCCGTCCGTCGGATGGGACGTTAAGCCATGGCCCCGTGTGCGGGAGAGCCATACCCTGTGCACGTTAAAGAACACGCTGGATGGCCTTGACGGGAGGCTACCATCTGTCTCCCAACAGCTGTTCCAGCGGGTCCCCTCCCCCAACCTTCTCTGAGCCTTCGGGGTCCTTGTGACCTGGCCGTTTAGCCCATTGTGTGCAAAAAAGTGCCGCTCAGAGGTAAAACAACCCAACCCAAATGCGTTTGTACGGCAGAATATCTTGGACCCGACCTGACAAAAAACATCCGTTTTCCGGATTAATGTAAAGAAAAAAGATTTTTAAGCTTTTCATTGTAAAGCAGCATTCTCTTCAGTTATTTATGATGCAAATGTTTAATTTAATGATTTTGAATATTAATGGGTAAATCATTAGTTGCGAAAATCAGTATGTTTATGACAACATAATTTCCAAAATATTCGGTGGGCAGCGCTATCTGCTATCTACACATCTTTCCCAAATTATGATGTAAATGCATTGCAACAGTAAGAAGACTGTAGTCTGCCTGCAACAGTCTCAGTTTTTTTTACACATAACGCACCAGAGTGTTGTTTTATGAAAATAATGAAATATCTTATTAATAATCGCTGCACGAAAGTTTGACGACTGACTTTATAAAATATAACGTAAATATATCAAATTCTCCCTGACAGTTATTTTTAAAATGATTAAATCTACCGCAAAAGAAAATTTCCCCCTCAAAAAAGTGAATGGAATATGTAAATATAATCCGGAATGGGAAACAAATTTTCATGGATTGTCGTGTCCAAGTGAAGACAATTCTAAGGCAAGGTGCAAATTGTGCATTATTAATTTTACTCTAAATTATAATAATATAAAAGCAGTCAGTAAACATGCCAGCACGCAAAAACATCGAGAATGTGCCCAAACATTTTCGTCTTCCCAGAGTTATTGTCGTGGTCACGTTCCAATTTGTCGTGACCCCGCTCTGATATTTCTGGGTGGTACAACTTTTCCGGCGTGATCGTATATTCTTTTCTCTAACCAAGGCAAAGGCCTGAATCAACAATCTCATGAATAGGCAATTAAAATAAACAGCACTGAACTTACAATTAAAATGAATAGCACTGAGCTTATTGTATCATTTAACAACATAATATTTATTTACACTGACATTAATAACTACTATTGGTAAGTAAACATTTCATTTCATTAAACAATTGAGGCGTGCTGAGCGAGCTATCTGCTCGTACTCTGAGCGGTTTATAACTGTTAGCAAGGTCCCTATGTGGGGACGTGAAGATACTAAGTCCCGGAAACACTTTTAAGTGGAAAACATGTCCTCAGATTTTATTTCGGTCCCTCCTTACCTTGGCAGAAGATGTCGCTAGAAGGAAGCATTGCTGGTTGTAGGTGAGTTGAAACAATCGGCTGCACTTCCCATTGTCCCTGACTCGGAAGCTCAGCTCGCTGGGGAGACTGGTTGCGGACCTCCGCACACCTCGAACGACAGAAGAAAAAGCACACTCTCCTCTCTGGCCACTGCACGACTCGGACCCAGAGAGCCAGCGTCAGTTCCACGAAAAAATGTTTTCCCGTCCTTTTCCGCGAATTCCTCGCGGAGGTCACCTTGTTGACCTGGCGTGGAGGACGCTGATTGGCGGAGCTGATCGAGGTGCGGGCAAGCATCCACCCGTTGTCTTCCTGTTTACTGCACGGGAGCACGTAAGCTCAGTTCTGGTGCCGGAGGGGAATCAACGGATTTGTAGAATGTTCGTTACTAGTCCGGTTTTCGGACAGTCATGTCCACGTTATGAAATCACGTGGGCATGACATACCTACCCACTCAGGGGGGCGAGCAGATGACCGATAAGTTCCATTGAACGGATGGGAAGAGTCCTCGCGCCCCCCTTCAAGGGCCACTAACATGGGATTCCAAGGTAAGGGGTATCAATCACACTCGAAGTATCACTGGCAGGAGCCACCTTGCTTCCTGCACTCTTGGGTTGGCCTTGCATCATCCTCAGTTTGGCGTGAAGAAAACTTCCAGCAATACATGAAACAGAAAGAAATAAGGAGGGGGTCAAAATCTGGGTTTTCTTTTTCCACACAATCAATGTTATACAATACATAGTGTATTCCGAACTGATCCTTACGTGTCCCCACATTTACATGGAGTTGTCACAATAACTAACAAAACGTGTACAAATTTCAAATTACTCTAGGGACCACCACTAGCGCTTTCTACAAATATGTTCGGAAGACTTCATTACTTTATGGCTTAAGTCCGTACAAATTATCGCTTCGGTTCGCCTCGTTCTCATAACGAAGCGGCTGGCCGCAACACTTAAAGTGCTTTAGCATGTGATCGTCTACAAGGGGAGAAAAAACAAAATCTCCTTTTTTTTTTTCATTCCATGGTACTTGATGGCATGTAAAACATTTTGGGCGCTCACATAATGCTGCACGATCTACGTTATACAATCTTCATTTACTGAATCGATATGTGGTTAACAAATTATCTAACAACTCTAATCGTAATTTAACATATAAAGATAAAAAAAAATTGTTCTATTCTCTTTCACTTTGCTAATCAATGACATTAATTTACAATTTGATCTCAACACACATACATTGTCATGGACAAAAAAAAAGTATTTTCTAATTACATTGAGCAGGGTGTCACGACTTTACAGGATCTCAGCCGGCATTCTGAATTTGTGTCCCCTGAAGTGGTATAAATGTGGGGGAGGGGGGGACGCCCATCCGTTCAATGACTCTCGCGTAGTAATCGCTTTCTGAGTGCTGGCGAGCTCCATTGAACGGACTCAACTGGGGCTGATTGGCTAAAGATGCGGGGGGGGGGGGCTGTCCGGCGAGAAGTCCGTCAACGGTGATTCAGCGGCGCTCGCGCTGGCCGCTGTAACGCCAAGCTGACGTCATCTTCTGCTTTCCTGGCAGGTCACTTGTTGGGTTGCCATGGTAACGCAAAGCGAGAGGCGCTGCTCTGCTTCTCGGCGCCTCGCTCGTAGGGGGCGCTGCGGTAGCGGCACGGCTCCCTCCGTTTACCGATGTTCCTTCTGGGGTCGGACCCGCGGTGGGCGCTAGGAAAGCCGGCAGGACGTGCTTTCAGCCATCGGACAGCTTCGGCGCTCTGGTCGGTGTCGGTGTTTCGTTCCTCGAGGACGCGTGGGAGTGGATCCGCATAAAGCACCGCCGGGGTCCGCTGTAATTTTTTTTTTCTTGAGCTTCCATTTCTTCTCCACTTTAATTGACGCTGATTCCTGAATGTACTTAAGCTTCCTAACGGTTGTTTTGGCTCTTTGTGAAGGAGTTAGAATTCTTTATTATGCAGGTCCCCTCAATTTTCCCTATCATTCGTTTCAATTCCTCTTGGTCGGTCCTGAGTCCTAAATTTCTATCGTGAATGCGCTGGACCTGGCACTATGTTGTGTTCGGAAGCAGTGACTCTGGGGATGGGATTCAAAGGTTCTTACGATCGACGCCACTCGGCCGCTCGTGAATTCTACTTCCTGATTCGAGATATTGGGTCGGGGCTCCTCGTTCCTTTCGGCAGCTACTCCAGTGGATTGCCTTGAATCATCTGGGTTCTCTTCTACTCTACTTTCTGTTTTTCTCTCGGCTCGTGCGAGCATAAGTGCAGAGTTGTTGGTAGGAGTGGTAATCACTCTCCCTGATGAATCTCGCGTCCTTAATTCATAGTGGTGGGAAGTTTTTCCCGGGGGTGCTGATTCTTCCTGATTCGAGTTACTGGGCCGGGGTCCCTCGTCTGTTTCGTCCGCTACTCCTGTCGGTTGTCTTGAATTATCTGGGTTCTCTTCTACTCTGTCTTCTGTTTCGTTTTCGGCTTCCGTGTGCATGGGTGAGGCGTTAACCGCAGGAATGGGCTCTGACCTGGGGATTCTAGTGGGCAGATCCGTAGGGATAGATATGGGCAGGTGAGTGTCCATTGTTGTAGGGAATATCATACGGGGATCTTCCTCCCACTCTTGTTCACACCTGTCGGAGCTTAAGTTTCGCTCAGGTGGGTTCTCCTCGAGCTGCTTCGGTATCGTTTCCTGGTTGATTTCCTCCGCGGGTGTGGGGAAGGTTCTTCGTTCCCTCATCTTTGTCAGTCTGTCAACATGGACAATCTCTGTCCTGCGGGGGTTGGCTACTAGTCTTATCTTGTAATTGACTTCCGATAATTTATCCAAAACTCGCCAGGGTCCCGTGGACAATTTCGAAAGTTTCTTGGTATTCTTGCGCGGGATTCGAGGGCAGAACAGGAGTACCAGATCGCCGACCTTTATTTGTTTGTCAAAAGACACTCTTTTCCTCTGTTTTTCTTGTCTCTCGGCTGCCAGTTCTAAATTTTGTCTCACTAGGTCGTAAGCTCTGTTCATTTTGGTGGTCACGTACTCTGCATAATTTTCAGTTGCGTAATATGAAGGAGGTTCCCTTTTCTGCCAAACCTGATGTGGTAATACCAAGTCCCTGCCATAGACTAAGTAACTGGGTGTCTCCTTAGTGGTGCTATGGACGGCGCTTCTGTATGCCATTAGTACAAAGGGGAGAAATTCATCCCATACATCATTGGTTTCGGACACCATATGCGATAATATGTTCAATATGGAAGAATTTAACCTTTCACATTGGCCGTTTCCACTGGGATGGTAAAAGCTAGTGTTGAGTTTGGTGACGCCTATTCTCTTATATACTTCTGTCATCACCTTCCCGGTAAAATTCTTCGCATTATCGCTGATTACATATCGTGGAATTCCGTGTTTCACGATATAGTCTTCTAGGAATATTTTTGAGACGGTTTCCGCGGTTTGATTGGGCAAGGCATACAATTCGGGCCATTTCGTGAAATAGTCTGTTATGACTAAGACGTATTTGTTGCCATTCTCGGTTGTTGGGAGTGGGCCGAGGAAATCCATTCCAACTTTCTCGAAAGGTCGAGTGGCGAAGGGTGCTCTCACGAGGTCGGCCTTCCTTTCGGGTTTATATCCTCGCCTTTGTAAACATGATACGCAGGTCTGAACATAGTTCTTAACGTCTGCGCACATGCCGTGCCAGAAATAATGGGCTCTAACTTTTTGTAGGGTCTTTAGTTCGCCGAGGTGGCCTGAACAAGGGTTGTCATGACATAATTGCAGAATTTTGCTGATTAGACTCCGAGGGACGACTACTTGCTCTATAATTTCATTTCTAATCTCGTTTTTGCTTGGGATCGAGCAATGAAACAACAATCCGTCGTTCATGTAGAACTGGTCGGAAATTTTGGTCAAGGGCTTGAGACTTGTCCCCTCTAATGCATCTATTATTGGTTTCAAGTTCGTGTCTTCCACCTGTAACTTTCTCCATTGGCCCTTGTCTACGAATATGTCCGTTGGGATGGCATTTGTGCCGATAGCATTGATGTTTCTTGACAGCACGTCAGCTGGAATATTATGTTTGCCCGGTCTATATTGCACGTCGAAGTCATAATCTTGGAGGGTCAGGTTCCATTTTGCCAATCTGCTGGAAGGATCCTTCATTTTCATTAGGTATGATAGGGGTGCGTGATCCGATATGACCGTGAATTTTCTTCCGTACAGGTATGGCTTGAAGTAATGGATAGCAAACTTGATCGCTAACGCTTCCTTCTCTATTGTGGAGTATCTGGTTTCGGGGGGTTTCAGTTTCCTGCTCACGTACGCAATTGGTTGTCTAATTCCTTCAGCATTGGGTTGTTCGAGGATTCCGCCTAGGGCGGAGCCACTGGCGTCTGTAGATAGAAAGAATTGCTTATTGAAGTCAGGGTAGATTAGCACGGGTTCGCTAATCAATTTTAGTTTTAACTCCTGGAAGGCTTCCTCTGCCTGGGGGGTCCATTTAAATTTGGCGTCCTTCTTGATCAGTTCGACTAGCGGTAGGGTGAGGTCTGCGTATCTATCAATGAACCGTCGGTAATACCCTGTCAGTCCAAGGAATGCCCTAACTTTCTTTGCTGAGTTGGGCCTTGGAAAATTCTCTACAGCTTCCAAGTTCCGTGGGTCGGGCTGCACCCCTTCTGAGGTTATCAGGTGGCCTAAGTAGGATAAGGATGCCTTAAAGAACTGGCATTTTTTTGGCTTCAATTTTAGGTCGAATTTCCGCAATCTGTCGAATACCATCTGCAATCGATCTATGTGTTGCTCGAAGGTTTTTGAGGCTACTATGATGTCATCGAGGTAGACCAATACCTGTTCATGTCTAAGACCCATCAGTACGTTATCTAATAACCTCTGGAACGTGGATGGTGAACATTTTAAGCCGAATGGCATATTTTGGAATTCATACAATCCGTTTCTGCTGATAAAAGCGGTCTTTTCGATGTCCCTCGGGTGTACAGGTATCTGCCAGTAACCTGACATCATGTCTAGTGAGCTGAAGAATTTGGCGTCGGACAGAGAATCAATGATTTCGCTTATTAATGGAAGGGGGTACGAGTCGCTAACAGTTTTAGCATTCAGAGCTCTATAATCGACACAAAAGCGGTAAGAGGAGTCCCGTTTTTTCACCAGTACGATCGGGGAGGCAAAAGGTGAAGCGCTCTCCCTGATAATCCCGTTTCTCAATAATTCGTCGATTTGATTGTCTAGCTCTTTTTGTAGGGAATAAGGCACCTTGTAAGGTCGTTGCCTCACTGGTTTGTTGTCCCGCAAGTGTATTTCATGATAGACTGCTGTTGTGGTCGTAAGCTCACTTAAGTCTCTGGCAAAAATATCTTGGTTTTTCAATAATAGGGATTCTAATCTTTTCTTAAATTTTCGGGGGACGTGATCTAATTCGAAATCTTGCAACGATAATGGTTGTTTGCGCTTCTGATGAACAGGGCTGCTGTTTTTGTACGAGCTGTCAATGCTATTGATCTGTTCCCTACACATGGCTTCGACGCTGGCTAATTTCATATTTTTGTTTATCCACACAGGGTAATGGGAAACATTAGCGACTCTGACATTTATCAGTCCTTCCTTACTGACGACGTTTAAGGATCTGGCTACCCGGATGGCGCCTTGTTTCAGTTTGCTGTTCTGCTGGGTAAACACGGTTTTGGATTGCAAGCTTCTGTCGGTACAACTCACTAAAATGATTTTTTCCGTCCTGGGGGGAATCAATGTTTTAGTATATGCTCTTCCTATTACCTCAGCTGGGAGACTTGTAGTATGGTTAAACCTACGATTTTTGCCCATTTCATTAGCTGTATCGGGGGCTGTCTGTAATTTCGCGCCTCCTTCATTTCTATTTCTCTCATTATTCCTCACCGTTCCAGCCCTTAGGTCGATTGTGAACCTCTGGGACCTCAAAAGGTCATATCCGAAAATGGCATCGTATTTATTACTAACTTCCATATCTACCACATAAATGGGATACTTAAACTGGACACCAGCCACCTGGATCTCTGCTTCATACTTTCCTAGCAGGGGCAAGTCTGCACCACAGATTCCTTTTATTCCTATCCTAACGGGTAATGCCTTGCTGCGTAATTTTGCTCTTATTTTCCTGAAGCACCTCAGTCCGATTATTGAGACGGTCGCCCCTGTGTCTATGAGGGCAGTGAATTCCTCATTTTCGATCTTCCCCTTAATTAACGGTGCTTGAGTGTCATCATCACCTATGGTAGCGTACGAAGCCATATGGGCGTCTGAAGTGCGCTTGGGATAGTGGGAAATACGCCCAGATTTCACCTCCCTTGTTAAATGACGGGTCTGGGGATTATCCTGGTTTCTCCTGCTATAATTTTGATTCTGGAAAGCCTGATTTTGTCTATAGGGGTTATCGAAGCCTGGAGCTCTTGGGCCGCTGGGATTTTGGTTCCACCTGTATTCCCACTGTCGAGAGGGGTATCTCGGACTCCTGCCATTCGCGTTGTCCATTGGGATGCTAGATCTCCCGTAAGGGACTGGAGTGTTTCTGCATTCCCTGGCAAAGTGTCCTATACTTCCGCAGGCATAACACGTTATGGGGTTTCCACGGACATTCTGTTGCATGGGGGGCGGATCTCTGGGCCTTCCCCTTTCACTTTCGTCCTTAATTGACTTTTCCACCACCCTCACTCTATCTGTTAACTCCTTCAGTCCCGTACTTATGCTATGGAGTATTGTTTCATTATCGTCGGATCGGTTTCTCAGTAATTTATAAATCTCCTGCATATGTCCTGATTCGTCTGGTTTGATGTTAGATTTTAATTCGGTTTCTACGGAACAAATGTTAGCTGATCTATCTGACACGAGTTTTTCATTGCTTTCTTCTAATGTCGCTCGGGTAACGGCTTCTTCAAAACTCCCAGGGTTATGCGAAAGTACGAATCGTTTCAGCTTCGGCAACAAGCCTGCGACAAACTGTGACAGCTTGAATTGGTCATGGAACCCGGGGTAGCCGTTTGCGGGGTCATTATTATCCTTAAATAAATTATACGTTAAGGTCCTCACTCTGTCAGAATATTCTCTTACGCTTTCGCCCACCTTTTGTCTACAGGCAGAGAATTTCTGGATTTTTACAGCCAAAGGGTCTTCAATGTCGAATCTCTCTGTGACTATTTTCTTGAATTTATCATAATCTGTTTCTAAATCGAGCTCGGGCGATTCGTTCAGAAAGTCCGCAGCTAAACCCTCAAATTTCGATTTCGCGATCATCATCATATCTGGTTTGCTCCATCTCGCTGACCGACCAATTCCTTCCAAATGGGTAAAGAACGACGCCGCTGAGGGGGACTTCTCACCTTTGTAGGACCTAACCAGATTGACAAATCCCGCTAGCACAGGGACATTACTGTTCCTACTTTCGTTTCCCGAGGTAATGGGTGGGGGTTCTACTGGTTGAGTTGCCATTTTGGGCAATGGGAATTAGGTAATGTAATACACAAAATTTCAGTTACGAAGTACGAAGCGTTTAAAATTTAGCCTACACGTGGGATCCAGATTATATTGGTTAATGTCTCTATTCATTTGTCCCGCCTTTCCCCGGAGTGCTGAGTGTTGTTCTGGTGTACGTATTTAGGTAATCCTCCAAAAGTGCAGGGAGGTGTGTCACAGAAATACACTAGACATGAAAGAAAATAATCACTCCTGACTAAAAGATTGCTGAATGTAGTGGTTCCCTAGTCGATTCGCTACTTTTCCTCGTACAAACTACTCCTGGGCCTATCTATTTTTGAAGTTACTGAAATATGCAGTGCACCAATATATATTTCCTAATTTTCCATTATAGTTTATAATAACATTTTATTTTGACAGACGTTCCTGAAACTCCTCACTAAAAATACATGTATCACAGTCCTCGCTAAAAATATTCACAGGATAACATACGCCTTAACATTTATATAATCACAATAATCTTAACTTCTAATGGTTTCCTAACATTCTTTTGCCGTTGCCTCGCTTCAACACAGTAATTATGTAATATCTATATATGCTTTTCACGGAACATCAACTTTATCGATTTCTGGCCGCAATAACCCTTAGGTTCGAATACCCTGGTCACGGGACCAATTTGTCGTGGTCACGTTCCAATTTGTCGTGACCCCGCTCTGATATTTCTGGGTGGTACAACTTTTCCGGCGTGATCGTATATTCTTTTCTCTAACCAAGGCAAAGGCCTGAATCAACAATCTCATGAATAGGCAATTAAAATAAACAGCACTGAACTTACAATTAAAATGAATAGCACTGAGCTTATTGTATCATTTAACAACATAATATTTATTTACACTGACATTAATAACTACTATTGGTAAGTAAACATTTCATTTCATTAAACAATTGAGGCGTGCTGAGCGAGCTATCTGCTCGTACTCTGAGCGGTTTATAACTGTTAGCAAGGTCCCTATGTGGGGACGTGAAGATACTAAGTCCCGGAAACACTTTTAAGTGGAAAACATGTCCTCAGATTTTATTTCGGTCCCTCCTTACCTTGGCAGAAGATGTCGCTAGAAGGAAGCATTGCTGGTTGTAGGTGAGTTGAAACAATCGGCTGCACTTCCCATTGTCCCTGACTCGGAAGCTCAGCTCGCTGGGGAGACTGGTTGCGGACCTCCGCACACCTCGAACGACAGAAGAAAAAGCACACTCTCCTCTCTGGCCACTGCACGACTCGGACCCAGAGAGCCAGCGTCAGTTCCACGAAAAAATGTTTTCCCGTCCTTTTCCGCGAATTCCTCGCGGAGGTCACCTTGTTGACCTGGCGTGGAGGACGCTGATTGGCGGAGCTGATCGAGGTGCGGGCAAGCATCCACCCGTTGTCTTCCTGTTTACTGCACGGGAGCACGTAAGCTCAGTTCTGGTGCCGGAGGGGAATCAACGGATTTGTAGAATGTTCGTTACTAGTCCGGTTTTCGGACAGTCATGTCCACGTTATGAAATCACGTGGGCATGACATTATGTCCGGTTTTGTGGTTCACTTCATATGGCAACCCTATTAGAGGACCTGAAAAAATTCAGGAACGATTGAGAAACATCAAGAAAAAATGGGATTCCTGAGTCTCCTTCAAAGAAATATAATCGAACTAAATCTGGTTAACAATAACTATTTTGAAGATTAACAGAAGATTCTGAAAATAAATGAAATGTTTGTTAGCTGCAACAAAACATCTAAAGTTCTAATTTTAGCTGTAACGTTATCCTGTTCGGTGACACTTTAACCCTCATGTAAGCAAAGTTTCGACATGGTTTCAACGAAAGAACTGTAGAATCTTGTAACAACCCACCAATTTATCTTCCAGTCGTTATCAATTCTCGTCCACAAGTTAATAAACGAAAAATATCCCCTCAAGCAGCTGCTTGCCACAGAGGTATGACAGGAGCCTGCCAGTTTAATATGCCGTTAATAGAAGGTCTGTGAGGATAGTAGGACCTCAGCAGAAAGACAACGCAAACATCCACGCCTTAGTCGGGGCTCGAACCCAGTACCTTTGATCTGTAGCCAGTGGCGCTACCCACTCGACCACGGGAAACCCAAAATAAAATGTCATGTCCTTTTTGAATTTATCGTATTATCCCACAGGCATCATAGCGGACTTGAATGTAAGCTCTCCGTGATACCCTGCAATTTTGTTGATATCAGGCCAAGATCTGAAAAAAAAAAATAAATAAAATAGAATGGCTGGAAGTGGGGCGGGGGGGGGGAAGGCGACAAGATCGAGCCGTAACTCTACTTTGATATAAAATGTTTCCCTCGTTTGAGTGCTTTTGAAGAATTTCTCAAAAAATACGCCAAATATATAATTTTTTAACCATTTTTTTCATCTCCGTTCGGGTTACTAGTATTTTCAAAGGAGGCGGCTTCGTGATAAGACTGAAATATTTCTGAAAGAAAGATTTGTGGGAATAACCTGATTTAATACCCTATCAGTCCTAACAGCAACATTGCAAACAGCTTAATAAGCGTGTAACGAATAAGCTAACAGTTTATAGGAATCTTTGGCTTGATTATTTGGTTGACACAGAAGAGGAAGTAGCTAAAAGAGATAACAGAATAGTTGTACCGTTTAGTTAAGCTTTTCTGGGGAAGAAACAGACTGGCATACAGGGATTGAAGAATAGACTTGGTAATTATTAAAGGTGAGGCTTCTCTCATGTCTAGCTGAGCATTTCAGTGCTGTTCTAAACAATGTAGTTAATTCTACTTACATTGTTTGAATGCGAATAGATGCATAACTAATTTTAAAGTTGGTCTTATTTTACGTTCTGAAGTTACTTTGGCTCTATCTGAATTAAAAAAAAATAAAAATAAATAAATGTTCCCAAACAGCTGTTTGTCACAGAAGTCTGACAACAGCCTGTCAGTTTATACTCCATGGTTGTTAAAAGTGTATAAATTACCAAGGTTAGATGAAATTAATTGATCATTTAACAGATGAAATTAACCATTTAACAGATGAAATTAATCATTTAACAGTTAATGTGTGTTAAATTAGTTAATAATGTTATGTGTTAAATAGTGTTAAATTAATCATTTAACAATTAATCATTTAACAGATGAAATTAATTCTGATCACAAATTAGAATGCTCAGAGCTGGGAATGTTTCTATTGTGAAACGACTGATTGAAATTTTGAATATCTTTTACGATAAAAGTGTTGTTCTTAATGATTTTTCAGAGCCATTATTTTATTCTTAAGAAAGGTGATCCCAGTTCTTCTGCTAACAATAGAGGAATTAGTCTACTTCCTGTTCCAGGTAAAGTTCCTTGAATGTTTGTGCTTAATTGAATTAAGAATCTAGTTGATGGATAACTGTGTGATGAGCAGTATGTATTCAGAAGTGGTAGGGTGTATAAATAAAATAAATACCCCCTCAAGCAGCTGCTTGTCACAGAGGTCTGACAGGAGTCTGTCAGTTTATATGCCATAGTAGAAGGTCTGTGAGGATGGCAGGCCCTCAGCAGAAAAACGACACGTACATCCATGCCTTATCCGGGGATCGAACCAGGTCCCGTAGGTAGCCAAGCGTGCTAACCACTCGGCCACGGGACGGCCAGATAAGATTTATTCACTCAGGCAGATTCTTGAGAAATGTTTAGAGTTTCAGATATCTCTGGTTACTAGCTTTGTAGATTTCGAAAAGGCTTCCGACATTGTTGATCGTCAAAATTTATGTCCGTCAACAAACGAGAGGCTACCATCTGTCTCCCAACAGCTGTTCAGAACAGGTTGTCCAGAATATGGTTGATCGCGAGATTGTATGACATACCATACAAGTTAGTTAACATAATGAAAGCTTTCTATAATAGCACCGAGTCATTTGTGAGAGTTGGTAAAGCTTGCAGCAATTGGTTTAGCATTATTTCTGGTGTTTGACAAGGGTACATTTTGTCCCTATTCCTCTTTAGTTTGGTTATTAATTATGTTATGCGGACTTCTCTCAAGGGAAATATTTTGGCCTTAAATTATCTAGAGATGTGAGAATTTCTGATATATATTATGCTGATGATTTGGCCCCAATGATTTGGCTATTATGCTGATGATATTGGCAAATGATGTAGATGGGACGACTCTTTGATTAAACTGTTGATGATACTGGTAATATAAGCTTTGTCATAAATAGAGGAAAAGCAAAGGTGATCAAAATTAGTAAGATTTGGTTGTGTTTCAGTCGTTTTGAATGTTTGCACTCTAGAGCAAGTGTTCAGTTTAATTACCTCGAGAGCTGTGTTACGTTGCGTTGTTTTATTTCTGAGCCGCCCTTTTTTGTACACAATGAGCTAAATAGCCATGTCACAAGGACCCCGAGGGCTCAGAGAAGGGTCCAAAAAGTTGGAGGAGGTCCAGAAGGTTGGAGGTTGAAGGGTTCAGAAGGTTGGAGGAGGATCAACTACTGGAGAGCTGTTGGGAGACAGATGGTAGCATCCCGTCAAGGCTATCCAGCGTGTTCTTTAAAGTGCACAGGGTATGGCTCTGCCAAACATGGGACCACGGCCTTACGTCCCATCCGACGGATGGTGACTTTTCCTAGCCCACTGGTGTCCCCTACTGACCGTGGGTAGGTCAAGGAGTTTTACGGAGACAAATCTTAATGCTGGCCCAGCTGGGACTCGAACCTGGGAACTGCAGATTACGAGTCTGGCGCGCTACCAATTGAGCCACCCCCAAGAGCTGTGTAACAGACATTAGTGATGTGCTTCATAAAATAAACAGAAGAATAGGGATTGCTGCTTCGCTTTTAAATATTCATGAAGAATAAGAAAAAAGTAGGCGTTTACATCTAAAGTTCGTGTGTATAATAATTTGTCCTTTCTAAATATTGTTGTGATAGTAAAATGTGGACCCTTTGCAAGCAAGATAACAGGAAATTTCATGCCTTTGGTTTTAGACGCTTCCGCAGTATTTTAGGCATTAGATGGTTTGACTTTGTAACTAATGATGAGCTTAGGCGAAGAAACCTGCAACCACCTTTGAGCAGCATATTGTGCACAGAGAGACTACGTTGGTTTGGCTACGTTGCCCATGTGCATAACTACAGATTGGTGAGCAGCGTTACGAACAGTGCCAATAGGCTGTGGGCAATCAGTGTGAAACAGGACATCGTTAGAAATGGCATACAGTGGCCAAATGCAGCAGCTGTAGCTCAGGACAGATATGTTTCGAAAACTAATTTGCACAGTATGTTTGGACCTCCATAGCCCATGGCTGCTTCAGGATTAAATATGAATTTATCTGGAAAAGTTATGAGATGGGAAAGGAATCCCGGATTTGAACATATAGTGTATGGGAAAAATATCAGTCTCGTTTTGCACGCTTCCCAGGAAAGAATACTGTGAAAACGAGGGATAGGATTATTTTCAGAACGTCTCTTCAAAGGAATCAATGTACAGTCATTCTTTTTTTCTGATATTTAAATTAATTAAGATTTATTGAAAAGTCTATTCCAGCAGCAGAGATCGACGAATCAACATAACATTCAAGACGCCGATAATTTTTAGTTTTAGATTGTGACAGACATTGAACACCACTACTCTTTATGTCTAGAGTAAGTTTCTTTGTAACGAACTGTAGAATTATGTATATTAAAAAGAATATTCTTAAAAAAATGAAATAATTAAAACCTCTAGTGATACTACTGACTCATATTTCATACTACTCGATATTATTTTATTCTGATATTTCCATCTCGACCTTGGTCAAAATTCTCTGAATGATCCTTACTTAATAATGAATTAACATTTCGACGAATAACGAAAAAAGCTGCGAGAAAAAAGATTTCAAGTATTTTTGAAAAGATAATCTCTTTGGTCGCAGATGGTTTCGCTGGCTGTTGAAATATTTATTTTCTAAAAACAAAAGAGAAATTTTAGACATTCCGATAGAGTAATAAAATAGGAAAAAAAATTAGTTTCACTGGCTACCTCATTAAGGGATTTCCTATGAAAGCTGTAACAGAGAGATTCCGTATTAACGTCTTTATTTGCTGCCGAATCTCTAAGAACTGCGGATCCTCCATCTTATAGTGTTTATCAAACATAAGGCTGCAGATGACATTCGCTGTGCAAGCGGAGAGGAAACTGGCGACATCCTGTGGCTGACCGTAAAATTTTTCCATTCTCTCCAAGAGCTCTTTGGCAATATCCAGAATGCGATCTTCCAGACTCAGCTTCCCAAATCCGAAATCTCTGAGAGTATGGAGAGCAAAACGTCTGTGTTCCTTCCACACCGGACCCTCTGATTGGATAATTCCTAAAAGGAAGCTAAAAATGCATGAATAAGTTGTTTAAATTTCTAGTCATTTATTGTGGTGGAAATGTTTCTGTCATTTATTGTGGTGGAAATGTCCCTCATAATAAATGAGCACACACTTAGAAGAGAATAACTGGGATAAGAGTATATACAGGGTGAATCTGAAAAAGTGGGCAAAACTTTACGGGGTGGTAGAATGCAGCTATACGAGCAATATTCGTCATAGAAAGTATGGGCGGAACGCAAACGGCGAGCCGCTAGGTGGCGTTGGAAATGATATAAAAGGGTCGGTCCTCGCACCCAACGGCATTTCTACCGTGGATTGCAGAGAGGATGGCTGGTTATACTAACCACGAAATGGCGGATATGCACTTTGTGTACGGTGCGGGAGCATGTACCTCAATTACATTTCTGTTAATAAAATGTTTTCTGAAGTATCTCCTCTCCTTCTTGTGTTCATTCTTTAAATGTGACAGTGGAAAACTACCTTTTAACTTCTCACCGCTTGCGTTCCGACCATACATTCTATGACGAATATTGCTCGTATAGCTGCGTTCTACCACCCCGTAAAGTTTTGCCCACTTTTTCAGATTCACCCTGTATATATAAAATCTAATACAATGGTGTCTGCTTACCGTGATTAATTGGGACCAAAAAAAAGTTTCGGTATCAAATTTGCATAAAAAAATCTCAGTACCAAATTTTATATAGTTTGTGTTTTCAATAAAATTATGTGAATTGTTGCTTTATGTTGCTATTATAATGATTATATAGATGGCGTTTTAATGAAAAATATGTAAAAAAAAAAGCGTTCGTGTCCTTTCCTTTTTCAAGACAACGTGTATGGTAAAATAAACATAACTATAATTTACATTTTATAAAAAACACTTGAAGAATATAACAAAAAATTTTAATGAAAAAAAAGTTTTTTCCTAAACCTTGCGCTGAAAACAATACATAATTAACCCTTATAAACACAACTACCCATTGCATTTTAATAAAAAAAAGCTTGAAAATTATAGTAACAAAATATTTAAACGAAAAAAAAAATGTTTTCTTTGGCATCCTGTTCTACGAAAACACAACTCCATCTATGGAATCCGAGTTCGTTAACTCGAGGAGCAGTAAAATACTTTGGATGCCTGGAGGGGAGAGATTCTTCTGAAGAGGAGGAGGAGGGAGTCACGTTCTGCTTAAAGAAAGAATCAGTTTTAGCTTGTTTCGTTTTTGTCGTCTCATTCAGGATTAACTCATATGGTTGAAAAACACTAGACAACAAATTTAAACTTTTTATAACATTGGTCAAATAGGATATTTTTAATCAATTTTGGGGTGCTAAATTCAAATACGGCTGTGAAAAATCTGCAGCACGTAGTTTTTTTAAATTGCGGATTGATGTATTTCAAATTTTAATGAATACGCATATCTGGGAAATGAAAACAAAAGGTGACTATTTTATTAAATTGCAACCTAAAACTCATTAATTAATTACATGCTTACAGTGAAAAAAATTAGAAACATCATAGTTATAGACCACTGAATATACCGTAACAAATTAAATAATATTGAAACGCAAAATAAGAAAACATGGGTAAGGAACTTTTATACTTATAAGAAGTTTATTTTTGTCTTTTATTTGCTGAAATTTTTTCCTTCTGAAAGAACCAGCAGTAATCACCCATCATTGCTGGGTCCCACCTGCCTTGGTATCCCTCCTCCATGGTTCGGATATTCTGGTGAAATCTTTCCCCTTGCTATTCACTGACAGCTCCTAAGTTCTAGGGAAAGAAGTCGAGATGCGAGTGCAAGAAATGGATCTTTAAAGACATTCGGCACCAAGGTTTTCATAGTTTTTGAGGAGATCTTGAATGAGATGATGGTAGTTTTCCTCTTTGTAATTCCCCAGAAAACCCTGGACCACAGACGTGAAGAATTTCCATGCAGCACACTCCTTCATATTGAGTTTTTCTTCGAAGACAGTATCATTCAGTAGCTTCCTGATCTGAGGACTAATAAAGATCCCTTTTCTGAGTTTGGCATCACTTAGTTTTGGAAATTTTTCCTTCAAGTGCAAAAACCCTTTACCAGTTTTGTCCATAGCCTTTATAAAGTTTTTCATAAGCTCCAGTTTCATGTGTAGCGGTGGGAAAAGAACATCAGAGGGGTCAACTAGAGGCTTATACGTCACATTACTCTTTCCAGGAATAAAAAAAATCTCTTTTGGGATAGTCTTTGTAGTGTCCCCTTCTGGCCCTACTGTCCCACAAACGCAGAAAGCAGCAAACTTTGTGAAGCCTCCTTGATGCCCGAGCAAGTGAGATATGACTTTTAGGTCACCATATATTTTCCACTTAAACTGGTCATATTTTATAGCAGTGAGTATTTTTTCCATGCTTTCGAGCCCCGGATTAGGCATGGATGTGTGTGTCGTTTTTCTGCGAGTTGTTCCAATTTCTTCCATCAGCCCTGAAATATCTGTGCAGAAATACAAACCATCTTCCATCTCCTAATAAGCAGATAAAGCCAAATTTCTCTTTCTGAACCGAGAAACTCTTGGTACCCTTGGCCAGAGGATTCCACTCTTGAAGTCTTGAATCTAAAACCTCAGCTTGTTGTTGGAAAATCCTAGGTCTCAACAAGATCATTTAATTCATTTTGCTGATTCAGATAAGGCTCGTCTAACGTTTTAGGGGTGTATGTAGGATCAGGATCTGTATGTGCCTCAAAGTCTTCTTCTGATGAATGTGAATCCATCTCCTCCCAGTTGGTTGGTATAAGAAGATCTTACTGTGGAACTGGCCTTAATGCTGAAGGCACATTTGGATATTGCATTTTGCTTTTGTTCTTTTTTGAAAAGTGTGATACTTTTGTTAAACAAAAATAACAATCATGCAAGTGACTAGTTGGCTCACGCCAAACCACTGGAACTGCAAAGGGCATGGATTTTATCTTACCTTTCAACCATTCACTCAGGCCAACAAAGCACGAAATGCAGCACACATGTGGAGCCCATGTTTTGTTTTGATTTCCAGCATGACATACAAAATACAAGGCTTTCTTCACAATCTTTGTCAAAGAATGACCCTGGGATTTTAAAACATAATTTCCACCCACATAACAAAACTTATCTGGTACATTAACTCATCCGCCAAGCTGCCTTTGTACCTTTAAATGCCAAAATTCACTCTTCAAAGTGCAGCACGTGTTCCTCCTACGATGAAAACAACAAGAATGGCGGTCTGAGGTTAGATTACTGTTGCATGTTTTCTCCTACTTGACAATCAGTGTTGCCAACCACAAAAATAAAATATCTAGCATTCTCCCAGTTGCCTGCAGGTGTTGGTATAGGAAGATCTTAGAATCGCTATGTAAAATAGTTAAAACGCATAAGTGTGGACATAGCCAATGGCTATGTTGACACTTGTGCGTTTATGACTTCCAACATGACATGCAAAATACAAGGCACATACAAAATAGTAGGCACATGCGTTAGACACATACTAAACACTAGCACACATGCAAAACACATAACAGACACATACTAAATATTAGCATACAAACAAAACACATAACAGACACACAAAATACTAAGCACATGCGCAAAGGCATGCCTCAAATCAGTTGAACGGCGCAGTTTTTAGTGACGCATGCAGTAGCGCACGTGCTTCCATTAGTAGTGGATTTTTGTTCGACATTCCGTGCAACTTCGTAGTTTGTCTGGAAGGTTTCGTTCTGTTTTTGTAATTATTGACCTTGTGTTTTTTGTTTACCATGTCGTCAGAACAAACATTGGCCTTTATTGAAGATTATAAGTTAAATAATTCATCAAAGATATAAATTATGAAATTAATTTAAATAAATAAAAAATCAATTAAATAATTCATCAAATTATAGGTTTAAATATTCATTAGGGGCATAAATGAATTGCCGGTAGCCAAACATCTAAGTGTGATCGCTAATTTCACTTCAGCTGGTATTGCTTATCTGAAACGAGTAATTTTTTTTCGATCTTCGGCTCCACCATTCCCAAAAGCATGTAGAAGTTTGTTCTAGACATTCGCGTAAAGTTCTTAAAAAGAACGTTTTCATTTAATTTCAATTCCCTCATTTTTCCAAAATTCCGCGTTTTAAAATAATCGATCGCCGGTATTTATACCATACCGATCGCCGGTATTTATACATTACCGATCGCCGGTACTTTTCACGTCTTTTTCTCAGCACTAAAATTGCAGCACTTATACCCGCTAACATAGCAGCATCAGTTACGTCCATTGCAACTTCGCGTCTACTGTGGTGAAAAATTAAAAACTATTTGACGCACAGATGTAGACTTGGGTTGTTTTACCTCTGAGCGGCACTTTTTTGCACACCATGGGCTAAATGGCCAGGTCACATGGGCCCCGAAGGCTCAGAGAAGGTTGGGGAAGGGGACCCACTGGAACAGCTGTTGGGAGACAGATGGTAGCCTCCCGTCAAGGCCATCCAGCGTGTTCTTTAACGTGCACAGGGTATGGCTCTCCCGCACACGGGGCCACGGCTTAACGTCCCATCCGACGGACGGCGGCCTTTACCAAGCCCATCGGTGTCCCCTACTGACCGTGGGCAAGGCGGGGAATTTTGCGGAGATAAATCTCAACGCTGACCCAGCTGGGACTCGAACCTGGGAACTACAGATTACGAGCCTGGCGCTCTACCGACTGAGCCACCCCCGCCCCCAGATGTAGACAGTTGAAGGCATGCGTCTAACGCATTCCATCTAAGGCATGCGCTAGATTACTCGGTGTTGAAAAGCGGAATTGAAAGTTGAAAGTGAAGATGACAGTGCACAAGTGTAGACATTGCTATTAAGAGTCAAAATGACCAATAGTGACCAACGTGATATGCTAGTATACGTGATATGTCAAATATGACCAAACGTGACATGCTAGCCACTTTTTAAGGCCAGATCTGAAATCAGCACCAGAAAAATTGTTAAAGGCAACTACAATTGTTCATGTTATAAAACCCTTGTAAACCAGTGTAATCATTGTCTTAAGTAAATCTTTCTCCTCTTTAGAATTTTAACATCGCTGAGTGTTTAAAATTGCTTACATAATTAGAATAAATTGTCGCTGATAGGCAGTATCAAATTTCATTCCTCTGAACTGGAAAAAAAAAATGTTTTGTTCTCTTTTGTGTGGCTCGGAAAATCACGGTGAAGCAGATTTGACCGTGATTTTCAAAATAACCAACCTAAACATTTTCAGAGTTTCCCTGTAACTATAATTGCGCTGTCTAACGCTGGAAAATTGGAAAATTGCAAAATTTCAGGAGAATATTGCAAGCGATGTAATTATGTTAGCTATTTGAAATTTTGGCTGAGAAATGTGAAGGTCACGAAGTTTGCATTAGCAGCAATGAGTTGATCCCTTAGACCCAGGGGTGGTGGGAAAAATCCAACCTTTTTCAAAGAGACAATTGTTTTTAGAGATAAAATGAAAATTCTTTTTGGGTTGGATAAGTATTGATAAACTATCATGAGTCACACTTTTCGAATTTCCCAAAAGTTTTAATTGTGCTCTCTGACGGCGGAAATTTTTAAACGAATTTTGCAAACGATCTATTTGGCTAGAAATTTGATATTTTAGTGATGGAATATGATGATCAAGAAGGGCTTTACATTGACAGCAATAATTTTTCCCGTCAACCCCAGGGCGGGCGGGAAAACGCAACTTTTTTGAAAGATTAATAAAAATTGATACGCCGTAATAGAAGGTCTGCGAGGTTGATGAGACTTTTCCAATGCAGTTAGCATTTTTCCCTGCGTTTTGCAAGTATTTAAAACTTTTCTTTAAAAATGCATGAAATATACATGTTTAATAATTTTTTTTGCCTCTGTTACCCTTACTAGCATTCTGAAAGGGAGAGGAGGGCATGGCCCCGTTGACCCACCCCTAGATCCCACTCTGTACAATTGCAAATAGTACATCACGGTCTGTTATTACTTATTTGCCTGGGGCGGGGGTGGCTCAGTCGGTAGCGCGCCAGGCTCGTAATCTGTAGTTCCCAGGTTCGAGTCCCAGCTGGGTCAGCGTTGAGATTTATCTCCGCAAAATTCCCCGCCCTGCCCACGGTCAGTAGGGGACACCGATGGGCTTGGAAAGGCCGCCGTCCGTCGGATGGGACGTTAAGCCGTGTGCCGGAGATCCATACCCTGTGCACGTTAAAGAACACGCTGGATGGCCTTGACGGGAGGCTACCATCTGTCTCCCAACAGCTGTTCCAGTGGGTCCCCTCCCCCAACCTTCTCTGAGCCTTCGGGTCCATGTGACCTGGCCATTTAGCCCATGGTGTGCAAAAAAGTGCCGCTCAGAGGTAAAACAACCCAACTTATCTGCCTCCTAGCCAGTGACATCCTAACGAGAATAGTGACAAGTACACATCCATATAAGACTCTCACAAAGGTCGGCTAAAGAACCGATCACCTATAGTTAGTAACCAGTTTAAATGTATTAATTTATACTTATATTGGTTTCATAAATTTATTTCATTGCTGCTACTGGTTTTAAGCTTTGGAATGAATTTCAAATATATTGTTTGTTTAACGTTTCAAATTCATACTCTTTTTAAGAATACATAGAAAATATATTCCTCAATGTCAATATTAACTATCCAGGTAATGAACAATATCATTTTAAACTATTCAGTTAGTTCATAATGTCGTTATTAACCATTCAGGTGTCTGCAATGTCGATATCCGCCATTCAGGTTCCGCAATTTTAACTCTTAAATGCTGCTCAGGTTTAAAATTCATCACCTCCAAAACTTTGAATTTTTCCTAATGCGATAAAAGTAAAAAAAGGGATTTTATTATTTTATGCAGAGGAGGTAGAAGAAAAAACCTTATATTAAAAACGTTGTTTAGTCGTCCCACGGCCGAGTGGTTAGCACGCTTGGCTACTGATCTAAGGGTTCGAACCCCCGGTTGCTTTGTGGTTGTGAGTGTTGTTTTTCTGCTGAGGTCCTGTCATCTTCTCGGACCTTCTACTATGACGTATAAACTGAGAGGATCCTGTCAGACCTCTGTGGCAAGCAGCTGCTTGAGGGGGTATTTATATTTTAAATAAAATGCAAGAATTTAATACTAATTTTAGGATGCCAGAGTTAACAATTTAGGTGGTGTGCAATGTTGCTATTAACTATTCAAGTGGATCGAAAGGTCATTCGTAACTGATCAGGTGACCCGCAATGTCAGTATTATCTATTAAAGCTATCCACAACGAATTTCTTTATTAATTACTAGCAAATCCACCTCGGTTTTCTAACGCCTTGATTTCCACATACGAAACAAACAACTGATGTCCGACTAGTTCTTTTAAATTTATAGATGGCAACAATTATTTTAAAGAACAATCAGTGTTATGTAGGTCTATGGGACACACCGGGGATTTACCTTTAATCTTAAGTCTATTGGAGTATCGAGGAATTCAAAACTTGTTTGGTTGAGCCCAGTAGTTTTACATGTAGACTTTAATATTAGACTGTTGAATAGAAAGTTCATGCAAAGTTCGGTGTAAGATTCTGGTGGTACAGTCGCTCAAAAAAGTACCTTCGTGTCATGTGACACGAAGGTTGCCAGATCACTAATTTCTAAAAAAATCGTTGCCAGATATTTTTTCTGAATTTTTGTAATCAACCGTAGTGTTCAGATACTTTTTTGAGCGACTGTACTCAATGATGTACTAAGTATCTAGGTAGTCACCAATGTCGATATTAACTGCTCAAAGTGGTCCGTAATTTTAATATTAATTATTCAAGTGCTTCGTTATGCATGCCTAAATTATTCCTTAAATGTTTTTTGAAAGCAACTTGAATTTGAAAATATATCGTTTGTTTAACATTTCAGATTCTTACCTTTTCCTTCTAGAAGCCACTGGAAGAAAGATGCGTCCTGAGGTCTACCCATGAAGTCCTCTCTTTTCTCTAAATACGCTTCCCTGATGGCTGCATAACCATTAAGATGTATGACATTTTTCCACAAAATCTTGACGCTCATTATATCTCCATATTTTTTAGAGAGTTTGTTAAACTCCAGATGCGGCATTTTCTTCATGTAAGGTAAGTAACCCACAATAGGTAATCCTTGAGGGCCAGGTGGCAGGTTGCTATGGTGATTCTGGAGCCAGTTAATTAATATTAAGGCAACCAAAGTAAAGAAAATAATTGATGAAACTCCAAAGTATTCTAAGAAAAATGTCAAGGAAGGGATCGTCATTTTATATTTTCAGATTGAAATAATGATACTGAAGAGAGATTACTGAATAGATTTTTATTTATACGAGCTTCGTTTCCAGTTTAAATCTAGGGAACGTAAGAAATTATATACGCAAGCTTGCTTAACGTAGTTAATACTATGGAGTGTTTCAGTGGTTGTGGTTATCGTTTTTCAAGCTGGTAATGTTTTATCAATAACTCGTGCATGATAACTTGGTCAAAGTCTTGTTTACATCAATCACAAAAATGTTTCGGATCACATTTCACGTCAATCGACATAACCGTAGATGCAGTGCTCAATATCGGAGTTTTAATGCTTGATATGGGTTAAGATATCCATGCCTGTAACGCTTCATATGGGTTAACATATCTATCACTGTAATACTGAATGTGAATTAGAATATCCACCATTGTAATGCAGATCGTGGCATTAACACTCCAAATGAAAATTTTCCCACACATTCAGGTTCTGGTGACACAATACTATTAGTGATACTATAATTACAATTAGTGATACTATAATTACAATTAGTGATACTATAATTACAATTAGTGATACTGCATCTGCTGGAGTCTACGTTCAGGTCCTTATATAAAAGACCTATATAAAATATGGGGTCTTTTTAATTTAAAGACTTAAATAAGGAACATTCAAGCTACGTCGTGAATCCGTATCGGGCCAGTCGAGTGAAAGTGGTAAGGTACTAATATTTTCTTGTGATTTAAAACTGATTTTCAGTTTAAAGCAGTATGTGTTTATTCTTGAACCGAAACTGCAATCGAATCAAATCAATCATCGAATGCAATCACTGCCCACACCAATATAATGGGAGATTTCTGATGGTACGTTATTATTATTCGGACTGCTTAGAAGATGATCTTTCGTTTCTCTTTTCGGCCGAGCCATACGGGCTCATCCTGTTATCAGTAACACATCCTGTTGTTTTTAGTTATTTAAGTAATCTCAAACACACCACAGTAGAAGTTTTGTGTGGCTCTCAAGCAAAAAATATTATCAAAATTAAGGTACCAAACTTTGGCTCATTAGCTTGACTCAACTGCGATGATTTTACCCGAGTATAGAGAATATATTGTTATCATGTCCCGTGTCATTTGCATTACCTTTTCTGGCGTGTGAAAAACAAATGGCAGAAAGGTAAGAAATTTTTAAGGTTCAATCATTCATAATTTTGATAGCGTATTTAATGTTTTATTGATACGAACTTTTTTCCATTTTTACACTATCGAAATGATATCAGACCCTATTGTTGCATTTATATCTATTTATGTTAACAGAGGTATGATGCATCTCAAACATATTGTTATCAGTCTAACTGCTGCAGCATTTGTTTGCCCATGAGGTTCGATATCAGGATATCTTGATATTTTCAGCTGATTGCAGTAGCCTGATCCAGTAGCAGAGCTGGTTTTGTAGATAATGAGGTATCAGTTCACATTGAACGGCTCAAAACATCCAGGTCTTGTCTTGTAGACGATAACGTTGCCGAAATCTCCCTGCCAATGCAAGGAAAATGATCCAGCCAAAGGGGGATTGGATAGGGTTGTTTTACCTTTGAGCGGAACTTTTTTTAACACAATCGGCTAAATTGTCAGGTCACAAGGACCCAGAGGGCTCAGAGAAGGTCGGGGAAGGGGACCCACTGGAAGAGCTATTGAGAGACAGATGGTAGCCTCGCGTGTCATTTACACTACCTTTCTGGGCGAACATTTACATTACCTTTTCTGGACACAACAGATGACAAACCCGCCATCCAGCGTGTTTTTTAATGTTCGCAGGGTAAGGCTCTCTGGCACACGGGGAAACGACTTAACATCACATCCGACAGAAGGTGGCCTTTCCAAGCCCATTGGTGTCCCCTACTTAGAGAGGACAGGAGCTGGGAGTTTTACAGGATAAATATCAATGTTCGCCCAGATGGGATTGGAACATGGGAACTGCAGATTACGAACCTAACTTGCTACCAACTGAGCTACCCCTGCCAGATGGGGGAGCCAATTATTATTAATACTATAATTTTCTTTTACATTTGGTGATCTTTTTTAACTAGGTGGTATGCAAATATAGGGAATCAAGCAAACGGCCAAATCCCTCTTTTTCTGAAAGACGACTCAAGCAAGCTCTTTCTTCAAATATGTAATATTAGAATTAGTGTTAACTCTTTTTATCTCGTCCTCAAACAGAAACGAGATAATGTGTTCACTTTGTGGTCTGTAGACAATCCAATTTTTTGGTTTTTAGAGATAAATTAAAAATTCTTTTTGGGTTGTTTAGCCACTGAAGAAATATTACGATTCACCATTTCTAAAAAATCCCAAAGCTGTAATTCGGTCCTCTAATGGTGGAAAAAGTTCAAGTTCCGAAATTTAAACAAATACTGTATAAATTATGTATTTATGCTAAAAAAAATGACATTTTGGTGGTGGAATATGAAAGCCAAAAACTTTCCATCGTTAACAATGAGTTGACCCTGGGAGGGACGCAACTTTTTGGCCATACATTGAAGTGCCATTGAATTTGGGATAGCAATCTAGTGAAGTGTTGGACCCCTATATGCCCTGATAACGGCCGTCACATGACGAGGCCAGGACTCCACAAGCTTGCGTAAATATTCCACAGGTATGGCGACCCATGCATCCTCCAGAGCTGTCCACAATTCTCTCAAGGTCGTCGCTGATGGGACAAGGACCCGAACACTCTGCTTCTCGACGGTATCCCAAAGATTTTCGATGGGATTTAAATCTGGGCTTCTAGGTGGCCAATTCATGATTTCAAAGTCAGAAGAATGCTCCTGCAACCATGCAGTAGCCAACCTGGACCTATGAGATGAACAGTTGTCTTGTTGGTACACGCCATCTCCATTGGGATGCATGATGGACATAAATGGGTGTAAATGGTCAGCCATCAGTTCTATGTACCGGCATGCATTGAGGTTCATTCGTACACGTACCAAAGGTCCCACAGATGTCCAATTGAAGACACCCCAGGCCATCACTGAGCCATCTCCAGCTTGTATTGTTCCGACCTGACATGCAGGCTCCGTGGCTTCATGGGGTTTGCGACATACCCTCAGTCTCCCTTCGGCGTGATGAAGTATAAACTGAGATTCATCGCTCCAGGCTATTCGTTGCCAATTTTCTATGGTCCAGTTTCGATGTTCTTTAGCCCAGGCACGGCGTTGAGTCCAGCGTTGTGCCGTTAGAAGTGGGACACTCGTAGGTCGGCGGTTCCCGAAGCCGAGACGATGAAGTGAGCATTGCATGGTCCGTGCACTGACTTCCTGGCTGGAACCCACGTTCAGATGGGAGGTGATTTCAAATAATGTCTGGCCCCTTTCGGCCGTAAGATGCGGGTCAGACGGCGGAGCCCACGATCATTCAAGGCTGGTTGTCCTTTTCAGTTTGTCCGGGTGCTTGTTTTTTTGCCGGAATTTTCATGTTCCCGGAACACTCTTGAAACTGTCTTACGAGAAAATCCAAGTTCGTTGACAATTTCGGAGACGAGAGTCCCATCCGTCGGCCATCTACTATCTGCCCTCTGTCAAATGCATCTAAATCCCGCGCCTCTCCCATTACGTTTCTCACGACGAATGCATGAAGACAAAGCTGACAGCTATAAATGACATAGTTTCAGCCACGCATGCGCGCAAATGGAGGACTGAATTTGGATAACTTCTCCTATCCCTAATTCAATGGCACTTCAGTATAAGAGATAATTATTTGTTTTAAAGTTAAATTAAAATTTCCTTTTGGTTGAATATTAGATGAAACATTACAATGCTTACTTTCATGAATCTCACGAAAGCTATAAATGTTCCCACTAACGGTGTCAAAAGTTGAAAATTTGTAAAATATTAACAAATGTTACAAACGATGTTATTTACACTAGAAATTCGGAATCTTTGGTGGTGGAATGCGAAGGTCACGAGGTTTGCATTGGTAACAATCAGTTGGCCCCTTATCCCGAGGTACGTTGGAAAATGCATACTTTTTTTTGTTTTAAGAGATAATTGTAAAATTCTTTTCTACTTCGATTGATACTATTGAAATATTATCATTCGCTTTTTCCAAATACTTAGGCAATTTAAATTTACATCGTTAGTGGTCCCTAAATGTGGAAAAACGAAGCTTTTAGCGAATATTAAAAGTGATTTTGGTTATAGAAGGTCAAGAGACATTCCAATGACAGCAAAAATCCCCCCTCTTTATGGGAAGGGTGTGAGAAAAGCATCTTTTTAATTTTAAGGAATAAAAGGCAAATACTTTTTATGTTAAATAAATACTAAAAAAAAAACATCATTTTCATATTCCAAATTGTCCATTACTTCAAACTAAAATTTTTAAGGAGTGAAAAGTGCAGGAAACGAAAAGCTCCACTCTCTTTGAAAACGATCGCCAGAGGTGATATGCGTTCTTGTACTTAGAGAATAAGTTATGGTTATTTTTTGGTCATTCATTACTTTAACGATGCACTATTGAGCGGAGACTGATGATTCATTTACTTAACTATGCTAATTAAGAACTATACTTATTATGATAATATTGGTATGCAGTTAACTCTTCGACTGAAAGGTATGGAATATAAGTAAGTAGATATACACACGTTGCAATTGTTGTTTTTCATGATGGTGATGAATGGTCAACTTGCTAAGCTAGTCGATGTAGACCTGCTATCATCTGGACCAATCTTTACCCACCTTCAGAAAGAGCGCTGGGGCCATTTTTTATTCGTGATTGGATGACTGTATGCAAGTGAGATAATCCGTTGAAATAGCAAGATTATTATTTGAAACCTTATATTTATCTGATCAATATTACTTATGTTATACGATGTAAACAGCAAATATTTCTCCAAACTCTTTTTTTAATCAAAAGTGGCCATTAAAATTGTTAGGTCATTAAGACGGGGGAACGTGGTGGCCATGCATTGGAAAACGTTCGAGAAATTATTCTGTCCTCACCAAATGTGGTACGCAACAATTTCGTTTCCGTATGTGCAATATGAGGTGGCACCCCATCCTGCATGAAGGTTATGGAGTCTAAGCAATTTCTTTCTTGCAAAGCCGGAATAATCTTACGGCGGAGAAGATCTGTGTAACGTGTTCCATTCACTGATCGACGCACGGGCCTTGAGTCGTGATATCCTCAACGAAAAATGGTCCGATTATAAAGTTTGCTGTAAACCCGCACCATAGAGTTACATAGTCGGAGTGTACGGGCACATCATGCACAGCATATGGATGTGTAGGTCCCCATATTCGGCAGTTGTGCGTATTCACTGCTCCATGCAAGGAAAATGCGCCTCATCGGTACATAAGCCTTTCGAAGACCGCATGTCAACAAGCTGCATGCTCGCCAGAAATCGCAAAGCGAAGTCGATGCGCTGTTCAGGGTCACGTGGTTGCAGCTTCTGCACCCTGTGAATTTTAGAAGGATACCATTTCAGGATGGACCATATAATTTTATGGACAGTTGACCACAGAAGTTGCAGTTGCCGGGATACCTGTCTCTCACTAACTACGGGTAACTCCGATTGTGACTGGATTTCTGCAGCAGTAAGTGCGACGTCTTCAACATTGATTTCTGCAACAAGCCGCCACCTCTACCCGGAGCCATACCCAACTCGCCAAAATCTTCGAATTTCTGTATCATATTCTTCAGTCCATTTAGCGACAAAGGTCTTTTCCTTATATCTTTCAGACGACGATATTCGCATAATGCAGCGGCGCCATTACTGCCGTTTGGGTAAAAGAGCCCCACTAGCAAAGCTCGGTCCTTCTTGCAGTTACCCATGGTTCCTTCTAGCGATTACAGGGAAGACATCACATTTTATAGTGTGCTTCATGCGACTCTCACGTGTGTGCAATGTCGTGAGAATTTATCATGCTCTACCACGTTTATAGCGCACACATCCCACCTGGTGGCACTAACACTAATTTTTTCTATTGGCAAATTCTCTGCCGCATGCTCTTATTAAGGTATCCACTACTTTTCGCTCTGATCCGTCGAGTAGATCCTTCTCTACATCGCTCTGAGTACTGTCAGTATAATTATAACCACCCTGTACATAAAACCCCAGGAGTAGATGGAATTACTACGCAAATACTTATAGCTGGGAATACTTAGGTTACCACATGGATGACTGAAATTTTGAATATCGTTTATGATAAAGGCATGGTTCGTAAGGATTTTACCAGAGCTATTATTATCCCTATTTTCAAAAAAGGTGATTGCAGTTCTTGTGATAACTATAGGGGTATCAGCCTACTCTCTGTTCCAGTTAAAGTTCTTTCCACGATTGTGCTTAATAGAATTAAGAATCTGGTTGACAGGCAAATTGCGTGATGAGCAATGTGGATTCAGAAGTGGTAGGGGATGTGTGGATCAAATATTTTCACTTAGGCAGATCCTTGAGAAATGTTTAATTTCAGAAACCTTTGGTTACTAGCTTTGTTGATTTCAAAAAGGCTTTCGACTCTGTTGATCGTCATAATTTGTGGTTGATCGTGAGATCGTATGGCTTACCAGGCAAGTTATTTAACATAATGAAAGCTCTAACACTGAGTCGTGTGTGAGAGTTGGTAAAACTTGTAACAGTTGGTTTAGTATTACTTCTGGTGTTCGACAAGGGTGCATTTTGTCTCCTTTTCTCTTTAGTTTGGTTATTGATTACGTTTATACAAAATTGACATGCAAGTAAAATGGTCTAGAGATCGGAAAATTTATGATTTAGATTTATCCTAATGATTTAGCCCTTTTGGCAAATAATGTTGATGAGATGAACTCTTTCATTCAAGTTGTTGATGAGACTGGTAGTAGAGTAGATTTAGTGATAAACAGAGAGAAACTAAAATGATGAAAATAGATCAGCCAGGCTGTGGTTCAGTTAATCTGAATGGTTGCAGTCTTGAGCTGGTTTCAGTTTAATTATTTTTTTTTCAGTTTAATTATTTTATTTGAGTCTCAGCTTAATTATCTTGGGAGCTATGTAACAGATACTAGTGATGTGTGGCATGAGATTAACAGACGAATAGGGATTACTGCCGGGACTTTTAAGAACCTGTGGAGAGTGTGGAGAAATAGGCGTATGCACCTAAAGTCTAAAATTAGACTGTACGCTTGGCTACTGATCTAAGGGACCTAGTTTCGAGCCCTGGATTAAGGCATGGATGTTTGTGTTGTTTTTCTGCTGAGGTCCTGCCATCCTCTCAGATCTTCTACTGTGGCATATAAACTGACAGGCTCCTGTCAGACCTCTGTGGCAAGCAGCTGCTTGAGGGGGTATTTATTTATTTCTTTTATTTATGATAGTTTGATCCTTTCTAGGGTTATTTATGGCAGTGAAACTTGGACGCTTTGTAAACAAGATAACAGGAAACTTGATGCCATTGATTCTATATGCTTATGTAGAATCTTGGGCATTAGGTGGTTCAATTTTGTAAGTAATGATGAGGTTAGGCAAAGGAGTGGCAACCTTCTTTGAGTACTATATTATGCAGAGAGAGACTCCGTTAGTTTGGCCATGTTGCCGGTATGGATAATTATACATAGAGTAGGGAATAGGGTTATGAAGAGTGGGCCTGAAGGCCTCAGAAAGAGGGATAGACCTAGGATGCGTTGGGCAGACGTCAAACAGGACCTTGTTAGAATTGATGTGCAGTGGCCAGATGTAGCTCAGGACAGATATGAGTAGTTTCAAGACATTTTGGCGTACCCCCACGCACTGTGCTTTCCCCCTATGACGTTACGGACCACGCCCACTTCCGGACACGCCCCTAACTAATAACCATTTAATAACCGATTACTAACCAATTAATAACCAATAATTAATTAATAATTAATTAAAAATTAATTAAAACTAATTAATCCCCCTTTATTAAACAGCCCCCATTTATTAAAAAATTCCTCCCCCTTTATTAAAAAACCCTTCCTCCCCACCCTCTTTAACCCGTGGCGCCATCTGGTGACTATGAGGAGTACCATTCTTATAAACCCCCTATTTTAGCTCTAATTTCCCGATTTTGACTTCCCCTTCATTAAAAACCCCCTCCCCCCCCCCCTTAACCCGTGGCGCCATCTGGCGACTATGAGGAGTACTATTCTTAGAAAAAACCCTATTTTAGCTCTAATTTCCTGATTTTTGACTACCCCTTTATTAAAAATTCATCCCCTTTATTAAAAAAAACCTTCCCCCTTTTTAACGCCTGGCGCCATCTAGGGACTGTGAGGAGTACTATTCTTAGAAAAACCTCTATTTTAGTCGCAATTATTCCCAGACTCCCTCCTCATTAAAAACCCCTTATCAAAAGTTCCATACCTTTATTAAAATTCCCTCCCCTTTATTAAACACCCCCTTTATTAAAATTTCCTCCACTTATCAAAAGTTCTCTTTATTAAACTTCACAAACTCCCTTGGTATCCAAGTTCGTTTTCCAAGTCCAACTAAACTTTGTAATGGCAACGATCGGATGATGCAAGCCTCAGAATAATTGCAGAACTTTGGGTGGCAACCCCCTTTCAGAAAGGGTGATGCAATCCTCATAAATAATTGTAAAAGCAGCACCTCACATAAAATCAACTCCCAAAGTTGTATATTCTATGTATTTATTCCTTATTAATTAAACACTTATCAAAACTGTCTCCTCCCCTCGTTAAAAATTTAATCGGTGGCGTCCAATGTGCATTTTAGTTCATCTCCTGTATTTAAAAAACTCATCACAAACTCCCTTGGTTTCTATACTTTTACAAGTCCTCTAAAGTCTTTTCGAATGGTGACACTCAGAATGTCTAATGCAAGTCTCTAAATAATTGCAAAACTTTCGATAGCAGTCACTCACAGAAAATCAACTCACAAAGTTGTATATTCCCTGTATTCATTCCTTATTAATTAAACACTCATTAAAATCCCCCTCTCCTTTATTAAACCCCACCTTATCAAAAGTTCACTCTATTAAAACTTCACTGATCGCAAACTCCCATCCTTTTACAAGTCCACTAAACTTAGAAAATCAACTCCCAAAGTAGTATATTCCCTGTATTACCCATTTTTATTCCTTAGTAATTAAACACTTATCAAAACTGTCTCCTACCCTCATTAAAAATTTAATCGGTTGCGTCCAATGCGCATTTTAGTATATCTCCTGTATTTAAAAAAAGCTCATCACAAACTCCCTTGGTTTCTATCCTTTTACAAGTTCACTAAACTCTTTTTGAATGGTGACACTCAGAATGTCTGATACAAGTCTCTAAATAATTGCAAAACTTTCGGTAGCAGTCACTTACAGATAATCAACTCCCAAAGTTGTATATTCCCTGTATTACCCATTTTTATTCATTAATAATTAAACACTTATCAAAAACTCTGTTCCTCCTCATTAATAACCCCTGGTCGACTCTTCACGTGGTAAATCAGTTTTCTCTATGCGCATTAAATCGGTGTCATCCAACGTCCTGTATTTAAAAAAAAATTCCTTCCCGACGCAGTGATTTGAACCCGCTACCTTGATGTCCACGTTCATCTGAAATTTGCCAAGTCCACTAAACTTTGAAAGGCAATGCTGACCCCTGGCTCACAATGGCTGATGCAATGTTCAAAAATAATTACAAGGTCCCATATTTTGCGAATTCGACTTTCACTAGAAGAAGGACTATCCCGCAGTAACTGTCCCTCAGAAAATAAAAAATGCTATTGGGTAAAAAATTAATAAAAGAAAAAAAAATCTGATTTTATTCGTCATGATGAAAAATATTGAGGGGTAATATGGTATGTGCGATATAAAAGACCCGTGTTCGGATCCTCACCCCGGACCACGTTTTACTGATGGGTGGTAAAGTCCTACGAAATTAAAAAATTCCAAACGGGGAATCACAAGGGTTTTATTGATGGATGAATCTTGGATCTGCGCTGCTTTCATATCGGGTCTTACAACATGAAAACCCACTCGCAGCCTTGACCGCTGCTTTAGAACCCGAAATTTTTACAAGTCCAGAGACGGTTCGTGCCATTCCCAATTCTACCCTTTATGATAGGTCAGCGTTTCAATGTACCCAATGCAGACTTTTGAAATTATGCGTCCTAAAACCTCCAAGAGTTGAGCGTATTAGTCTCCAATGGAGTGATGCCGTCAGATATCTCTGGTTCCGCGTCAGGACTTGTCTTGGAAAGTGATTTTATGTTTGTCTCAATTACTCTCCGCCGTTACGCGACATGGTTTAAAAATACTTATTATAGTTGTATCCTCAGTACCGGGGAGTAACGCTACTCGAAGAAAAATCAGCTATGGGAGTAATCATTAATCTACAAGCGCTCACATAGTTGTTAAAAATCGTCTCTTCCACCGTTTATCGGCGAACGTGCAGACGCTGATGAAATTCACGTTGCTGCATCAGTTGACTCGTTCCAAAACAGTCAGCTTCCTAGAGAACTAACAGAAAAAAAAATGACACTACTATGAACTTAATAAATAATATCTAAAACCAATCTGAAATTATAATAAAAATAAACATCCTCTCAAGCAATTGCTTGCCACAGTGATCTGACAGGAGCCTGTAAGTATGCTAATATAAGTCAAGCGAGACACTGACTCAGCCTACCTCCTTTACCACTGGTTGGATATCGTGTGACAAATTCCTCCTTTTTGGTCGTCTTGCCAAGGAAACTTGTAATTTAGAAACGTTCTCTTTTCCATTGCACTCAGTATGATGATAAACCAGTCCAAAAGATTCAGGGAGGTAAACAATCACTACTGCCAATGTAGAATGGATTGTCACACCTTTTCGCACTTTTCGCATCACCACTGCCAATGTAGAATGGATTGTCACGCCTTTTCGCACTTTTCGCATCACCACTGCCAATGTAGAATGGATTGTCACACCTTTTCGCACTTTTCGCATCACCACTGCCAATGTAGAATGGATTGTCATACCTTTTCGCACTTTTCGCATCACCACTGCCAATGTAGAATGGATTGTCACACTTTTTCGCACTTTTCGCATCACCACTGCCAATGTAGAATGGATTGTCACACCTTTTCGCACTTTTCGCATCACCACTGCCAATGTAGAATGGATTGTCACACCTTTTCGCATCACCACTGCCAATGTAGAATGGATTGTCACACCTTTTCGCACTTTTCGCATCACCACTGCCAATGTAGAATGGATTGTCACACCTTTTCGCACTTTTTGCATCACCACTGCCAATGTAGAATGGATTGTCACACCTTTTCGCATCACCACTGCCAATGTAGAATGTATTGTTACACCCTTTCGCACTTTTCGCATCACCACTGCCAATGTAGAATGGATTGTCACACCTTTTCGCACTTTTCGCATCACTACTGCCAATGTAGAATGAATTGTCACACCTTTTCGCACTTTTCGCATCACTACTGCCAATGTAAAAACACCAATTTGTTGATTGGTGTGACAATCCATTGTGAATTTGAATATATATTTTACATATATAACTTTAAACTATGCATTTCATTTCTTACAATCAAAGTTATTTGGTATTGTGCATTTTTCTTTTGTATTTTTGCCATTACAGTAACATTACCATACACCTTATATAACAGGATCATCCATCGAACACGAGTAAAACTCGTTAGTGGGGTTTGTAAAGGAAATACATGTTCATACATTTGGCATGATATTTAATATTTAAACAATAATTTTACATTTAATGTTTCCATATAGTTTTTTTTTATTAGAATTTGAAATTTTCTAAGTTTAGCTCCAATATCCGTTTTCTAAGTTCTTTAACAAATTCATTTACGTTTCTTACATCCTTTATATGATTTGTAGTCAAATTATATAATCTAGGGGATATATAAATGTAATGCCTGGTAATAATATTCTTTGTTGCAAAAAGCTGTTCCAAAAATAAGTTTTTTGAATAATCTAGTATTAACTGCAAAAGTTCTGATGTTTTGTTCATTCCATGTTTTCTTTACATATTTGATTACATTAAAAATATTTGATAATCCTGAATTATACTTCTCCTTCTTCTCTTTCTTAACATTCACCTAATTATATGGTTTTGTGCAGGTATCACTCATTCCTCGTAACATTTTTAATGTTCCCTTTTTATTGTTCACGTTTTTTCCACCGTTGATGCCATCTTGGGGCCAGTTCTTACTTCTCATGGAGCTGCCTGTTAGTGGGTGAGTGCAGGTCATGTCGACGTCCAACCTGGACAATGTGATCCAACCAACATGCAAACCATGGCGAAGAAGGGAATAAAAATGGCGGTGATCGGGGCTGCAGAACAGGTATCCTGCACTCTAGTTGCATGAGAATGCCAATTAGAGTGCAATAGTAGTAGAAGAATGATGTTTACGTTGCCTCTTTTTTCAGGGGGAAAGAAAGGCGTTGGTAAATTTCTTCTAGCCTATGATACCCACCATGTGTCAAGCTTTCATTTGACACATAATTCGTTAATATCGGCAGATGGCTTGGGCTTGGGAAGATATGATGGAGCAATCATTTTGACAAGCACACAATCAATTGACAACAAAACAAAGAAATGACGAATGGGAAATAGAAAAAACCCTAAAGCATAACGTTAGTGAAATCACTCACTGAATTCTTATTCACTTCAAAGGAAAATAAGGTGCCAGTAGTTTTTGGAAATCGGCGTTTTAATTCCTTTGAAAGGATACGAATTCAGTGAGTAATTTTACCATAGATATGGTTTAATTTTATTTTTCGCCTTTAGGGTTTTTAAATTTTTATATTTTACTCTTTTTTACTGAAACCACTTATTTTGAAAAAGATAGACCCTCCCTCCTTTTCCTTCCCCTTTTTAAATCGACAAAGGGAGATTATTTGTGATAGCCCATGACATTGTAGATGTCACGAACTTTATTTTGCGACAAAACGCGTTAGGATCGACCCTGCAAAATTTCCCTCTCCTCTTTAGGAGTGATGAAGAGTGGGAAGCAAAATTCGAAGTAGCCTAGACATGAGAAACTTGTATTTGGCACATAACTCGTAATTGTGCGCCTTCATGTTCGGAATATATAGTAGAAGAACGATATTCGCATTTCCTCTTTATTTAACAGAAGAAAGCAAGATGAGGGGGGGGGGGAGATTTTTATAATCTATAACACATCCCATGTTACAAGCTTTCATTTGATATACAATTTGTTACGTTCGACTCTGGCGTTCGAAAGATATGTTAGAACTATTCAGTAGTCTAAAGCAGTAGTTCTCAACCTTTTATACTTCACGTACCCCCTGGAAATGTATAGTAACTTGCGTACCCCTTGTATAGATAACATAGGTTTTAATTCCCATTGTAAACTTTAGTTATAATATAACAAGGGGAATAAAATAAAACATATATATATATACAGATTAAATTTTGTATTCATAAATTACATATATCGACAAACACAAAAAATGACATTTTTGCACAGCAGTTTTGCCAACTTAGCGACTTTGTTACTAGATTTCGCGACTTTAGAGCTCTCACGGCGTACCCCAAAACATTTTACCGCGTACCCCACGTTGAGAACCTTAACATAACTTTAGACCTTATCTACTCTAAAGAATCACAGGACATATATCCTGTGGACATGGAACTCATGAAATAATAAGCTGGAAAAAAATTGGCTTTGGCGTGAGTGGGATTCGAACCCACATCTCATGGAAACACTCCAGTTTTCTTACATCATCAGCCAATGCGTTTTCTTCAGCTGGTGTGACTTTTAAACTTTCCTGCATTTCTATTTGTTTCGCACAGTGAACTGAATTTACTTCCCGGTGTTTTGAAAACATAGTGAAACAATCATTTCATATTTCCCTTTTTTTAGGGGGGAAGAAAGCACGAAACTCCTTAAGTTTAGTTCTCGCTTTCAAACGATAAGGTGAAACAACTGTTTCAAAAAAAAGTGTTATGTTCCTGAAAACATATTTCTTTATTTTCTGGCAGCTCCCTGCTGACTGGCAACTGATGGCTCACGGACAAGCACCGGACCGCGGCCAACCACTTTGAAAAGTATTGGTTCAGATGATAGTTGTTGTTGGGTTGTTTTACCTCTGAGCGGCACTTTTTTGCACACCTTGGGCTAAATGGCCAGGTCACATGGACCCCGAAGGCTCAGAGAAGGTTGACGGAGGGGACCCACTGGAACAGCTGTTGGGAGACAGATGGTAGCCTCCCGTCAAGGTCATCCAGCTTGTTCTTTAACGTGCACAGGGTATGGCTCTCCCACGCACGGGGCCACGGCTTAACGTCCCATCCTACGGACGGTGGCCTTTCCAAGCCCATCGGTGTCCCCTACTGACCGTGGGCAGGGCGGGGAATTTTGCGGAGATAAATCTCAACGCTGACCCAGCTGGGACTCGAACCTGGGAACTACAGATTACGAGCCTGGCGAGCTACCGACTGAGCCACCCCCGCCCCGGTTTAGATGATAGAAAAGAATTATTGGCTCAACTGTAGACAGTTAAAATCTTATGTCCGTTTCCAGCGGACGGAGGCATATGCAGTGATGTTAAACATGCATGAATCATCAAAATAAGTTATAGTTTACTGATAGAACGGGCTATGTATTCTCCAAAATGAAATCCAAATTAACTACACTGTAGTAGAAGATATCGTTCTATTTTAAGCTCATCGTGTTTGGTATTACAATGATTCTTACTGTAGCAATCATATAGATTACAGAAACAAATTACGAATCCCCCAAAACTTGCTCACAGTTCCCGTTTTCTAAGCACTGTTTTAAACTGTTAATCTGATGTTTAAAATTAAAACAATTTATTCTTGATATTCATAAGGTAAGCTTCTCGCTATCCATTTCTAAACTATTTCTTTAGGCTAAGGTTGTTGATATTCTCTTATAAGTATTTACAGCGATTTATTGGTTTAAATTTAAGACATTATCTTCTCTGTATTCTGTTAATACTGAATAAAGGGTAAAAATTGTCTTGAGCCAAGTGGGATCCGAACCCCTGGCCCTGATAACATGTGCACTAACCTGAAAGAAATATGATTAAGATGTAATCTGTAATTATGACATGAATTTAATATTAAAACATAAGACTTAACAATAGGAGAAATCTGGATTAGCAGCCGGTAGTCCAGCTATCAGAACACTTGACATGTTATCAGGAGACCTGGGTTCGGATACCACAGGGTTGAAGACAATTTTTCCTCTATATCCAGTATTAGCAGAATGCAGCGAAGATGGTGGATAAAATAAAAACTAAAGATTATTAATCTGTTGTTCGTTTTCTAGTATTTCAATATGATATATCTATCAGCATTTATTTAAGAGAATGGCTCTTTTGTTAACAAATAGATACGACTGAAGTGGACTTTGGCTCTATTATCTTCAACTGGCTTCGGATGCGCCATTTATCAGAATGACATTGAAACACTGAAACTACTCCACAGAGATAAAACTTGCGCTTTGAAACAACTCGTATATCAGTTTGGTTGCGTTTGAATATTTCATGCTTCAGCCTAAAGCTCGGCCATTGAAGAAATCCGACCAGCCCTTTTTCTTTCCGTTACGTTTGTAGTTGAAGTACAAAAGATGGCGTTTTCTGCTCCAGATCCGACATCTTTTTTGTCAGATTCCGGTGGATTTTCTTATGTTATTTTGTTCACTTTGTTTGCCTTGATAATAATTAACTGGCTGAAGGATCGCAAAAGAAATCTGCCACCTGGTCCTCTAGGATTGCCCATTATAGGCTACTTGCCTTTTATGACAAGAGCGCCTCACGTAAATTTCGCAAAACTTTCTAAGAAATATGGCGACATCATGAGCATAAAAGTATTTGGTAAGGTTATCATTCATCTTAATAGCTACAAAGCTATCAGGGAAGCTTTTTTGGAGAGGGGAGAAGATTTCAACGGTCGACAACAGGATATGTCTCTTTTCGTAGCAGTTTTAGGTAGAAAGGGTAAGGAAAAAAATTATTTTAATTGATTATCATAGTAGTGTTCAGAAATATTTTTGTGGTCTAATTCAGTTTGTCAGAAGCTAAATAGATTAACTCAATAAAAAAAAAAACTCCAAATTTTTTAAAATTTTTATTCTATGTAATAAATTTTGAATAAAATTTTATTTTATAGATTGATAATATTTGTAGTTTAACGATTAAAATATGCAACGCAATGTTTCAGACAAATGTGTCTCCAAAATTCTGAAAAAATATTCAGCTTCTGAGTTAATCTTGAGATGAGAATCAAAATTTGAAAAATTTAGGGATGCCTAATCTATTTAGCTTCTACCAAACCTAATTTTCTTTATATTTTAATCACTCTTCTGTTTGTTGGGCGGGGACGGCTCAGTTGGTAGCGCTCCAGGCTCGTAATCTGCAGTTCCCAGGTTCGAGTCCCGCCTGGACCAGCTTTGATATTCATCTCTGCAAAACTCCCCGCCTTGCCCTCGGTCAGTAGGGGAACAGTTGGCACTCAAAAGATCGCCGTCCGTCGGATGGAACGTTAAGCCGTGGTACCACATGCAAGAGAGAGCCATACCCTGTGCACTTTAAAGAACATGCTGGTTGCCTTGATGGGAGGTTAACATCTCTCTCCCAACAACTGTTCCAGTGGGTCCCCAACCTTCTCTGAGCCCTCGAGGTCCTTGTGACTGCCCATTTAGCCCATTGTGTTAAAAAAAGGTGCCACTCAGAGGTAAAACAACCTAATCTATTTATTGTTCTGGTAGCAAGAGAATACCAATGAACATTTGGGGTCAGGGTTGGGTTGTTTTACCTCTGAGCGGCACTTTTTTGCACACCATGGGCTAAATGGCCAGGTCACAAGGATCCCGAAGGCTCAGAGAAGGTTGGGGGAGGGGACCCACTGGAACAGCTGTTGGGAGACAGATGGTAGCCTCCCGTCAAGGCCATCCAGCGTGTTCTTTAACGTGCACAGGGTATGGCTCTCCCACACACGGGGCCACGGCTTAACGTCCCATCCGACGGACAGTGGCCTTTCCAAGCCCATCGGTGTTCCCTACTGACCGTGGGCAGGGCGGGGAATTTTGCGGAGATAAATCTCAACGCTGACTCAGCTGGGACTCGAACCTGGGAACTACAGATTACGAGCCTGGCGCGCTACCGACTGAGCCACCCCCGCCCTTTGGGGTCAGGAGTTTGAGTTAATATTTAAATATTTGTAAATGAAAAATGGCTAATCTTCTTCAATAGCTCGATGTATCTGAACACCTACATCAGCAATATAAATAGCACAAAGCTTACTTACGTTAGTGGCCTAAAATTATTTCCTATTAATAGGAAATAATTCAAGTGGAAATCTTGGGAAAATTATCATTCGTCAGAATTGGCCACAAAGCCATTTGAGAAAAAGAAGTACTTTAAATCAATGGTTCTCAATTAATGTGTCACGTTCAAAGTCCAGATGTATTGTGAAAATTCAAGCGAAAAGAATAATAAATAATACATAAGAATTTGCACTTTAGTGTTTTTTACATTTCTACTTTATTTTTACAATTTTTTTTATGTTTTTGTTACTTTTCAAATGTTGAGTTTAATGTGCGTTTTTGTTTAAATAAATTGAATTTTAACTTTCATAATAAAACAAAAATAAAATGACGTTTTGCCATGTGTGCCACGATAAATGGACAATTTCCGAAGAGTGTCTCCAAAATAAAAATCTCCAGAAACTTTACTCTAGATGGTTCTACCAAGAGCAAGGGGGCGGGATGGCCTCCCCCCATTTGAGAATGCTAGTAAGGGCCAAATATCATTAAACTTGTCCATATCCTTTCATCAGCTTTTAGATTGTTTCAATCGCCCTTTAACTTGTTTCACTTACCAACTGAGTTTCAAAATTTGCACATTTTATTGATAATATATTGAGCTGAGGAGCTAGCGAAAATAAGTGTCTTCTATTAACGTATCATTTTGAATACAATTGCTGAAACACGAGATGATATTTTGAAGTTCGATTCAGTCGGGTTGGGTTGTTTTACCTCTGAGCGGCACTTTTTCGCACACCATGGTCTAAATGGCCAGGTCACAAGGACCCCGAAGGCTCAGAGAAGGTTGGGGGAGGGGACCCACTGGAACAGCTGTTGGGGGACAGATGGTAGCCTCCCGTCAGGTCCATCCAGCGTGTTCTTTAATGTGCATAGGATATGGCTCTCCCTCACACGGGGCCATGGCTTAACGTCCTATCCGACCGACGACGGCCTTTCAAAGCCCATCGGTGTCCCCGGATAAGACATGGAAATTTTCTTTCTTGTACTTCTACCGACGTCTCGACTTCCTCACAGATTATATTGACAGTCTCCTGTCAGACCTCTGTGGCAAGCAGCTACTTGAGTGGTATTTTTTTTTACTGTAGTGCCTCGATATGCTTGAGCAATAAGTAGTGCGTCACAACATGAACTACCTTCACCATCCTACATAAATAAATGTGAATCGCCTCCGTCTTAGATGGACTGATGGAACAGCTGCCACAAAGCCACAATCCAAATTTGCTTCCCCGATTTTTTCTTGTCTTCAGATAATATTTTGGTTACTGTGACGAACTCGCTATCAAACGAAAAAATCAATTTCCTGTTCCCACAGCCACCTACATACAGGACCATGTCTTAACGTTACAATCGACTCACGGCTCCATTTTCGAGATCGTCGGTATCTGCCACTTCTCGTTTAGGTTAAAGAGAGAATACTTGGAGAAAATCTCGAAGTTGGCGCAGTGCTATTATTTTGTGTTCCAAGCGTTACAAACTAATGATACGCATCCGATCCGTAGAACTGTTGATTATTTGTAATTTAATTAGACTAATTTTGTAGTAGTTCAGTTGCAGACTGATGGAACGATTTGAACTTGAAACTATTCGAAAATAACTAATCTGCTTTAGAATAAATTTGAACATGACGGAACACTTCTTATTTCTTATCGTCGAATGATATATTTTGCATTTCCAAAAGTATTGGGTTGGGTTGTTTTACCTCTGAGCGGCACTTTTTTTGCACACCATGGGCTAAATGTCCAGATCATATGGACCCCGAAGGCTCAGAGAAGGTTGGGGGAGGGGACCCACTGGAACAGCTGTTGGGAGACAGATGGTAGCCTCCCGTCAAGGCCATCCAGCGCGTTCTTTAACGTGCACAGGGTATGGCTCTCCCGTACACTGGGCCATGGTTTAACATCCCATCCGCCGGACGGCGACCTTTCCAAGCCCATCGGTGTTCCCTACTGACCGTGGACAGGGCGGGGAATTTTGCAGAGATAAATCTCAACGCTGACACAACTGGGACTCGAACCTGGGAACTACAGATTACCAGCCTGGCGCGCTACCGACTGAGCCACCCCCCATCCACCAAAAGTATTTGGACACTGCCATGTTATGTGACTGAAAAGCTACACTTAAACTTTGAAAGCGCGATTTTTACTGAAAAATACTATTCGAGATAAATGGTAGATCACAATAAAGTTTATGTATACCTTGATTTTCAAAAATATTCGTTCAATATTTAAAGAATTATGCAAATTGAAACATTTAACGGCAGGGTGAGAATTTACTTTAAAAGTTATTCAAAGCACAAAAAATCGTTGTGATAAATCGTTTCCCAAGATGAATGCAGTTTTAGAAATTTGTTAATTATGCATTCAGTTTTCGTCAATTTCGAAGAATGGTATTCATGATGAGCCAAGAGCAGTGTCTGCTGTTAAAATAACTCTTTAATTACTATTGAAATATTAAACGAATATTCTGAAATTTAAATAGAGTTGGTTCAGATCATCAATTTACCTTTAGTGACATTTCTCCGTAAAAAGCTCATTTTCTAAGTTAAGAAGCTATGAATATGTCTTTTTCATTCACATGGAAGTGTCCCATTATTTTTGGCATTATGATGCATTTTATTTGACATTATTTTGCAAGTTCAACAAGCACAATGGCTTATTTTTCAAAAAGTCCGTCTTTGTACTGTACACTATAATGTAGAAAAAAAATTGTTTAAATACATAAATATTAAAGAGAAAAATTCTTTCTCAGGTCTTGTCCAATCAGAGGGACCGGTGTGGAAAGAACACAGACGTTTTGCTCTTCATACTCTGAGGGATTTTGGATTTGGAAAACTTAGTCTGGAAGAGCGCATTCTGGACATTGGCAAAGACCTCTTGGAGATTATGGAGAACACCCAAGGCAGACCACATGACATCGTCACGGATCTTTCTGCTTGCACTGCCAACGTCATCTGCAGCCTGGTATTTGATAAACATTATAAGATGGATGATCCGGAATTCTTAAGGCTTCGTCAGCAGTTGAGGTCGCTTTTCAAACAACTCTCAGTCACAACTTTCATTTCCAGTCCTCTGATGAAGTAAGCATAGAGACTGCATTTTCTATTTTTTCTTTATCTAAGTATATTACAGAGTGGCGTAATCAGAGTCGTAGCTGAATTAACAATCATCTTCAGCAGTTACTACTCACGCTACGCGTAAAGGAAATCTCACCCTAGCATTTGAGGCGTCGACGGTTCTCATCCATCATAGGTCAATGGCCTATCAATCACTTCTGAGAAAACCAATAATCTTGCAGAAGCACTTTAAGGTTTCGTTCCGCTCCCTACGCAAAGAACGATTCTTCGACTTCCCCTCACCTCACCTAAAAACTAGAAGGATAACACAAATGAAGTTTTTCGTTTTCCGAATTTTGCACCCCTTAACAGTAGTAATTCCTACTAATCAATGATTGGATCATAATTTCTCTCTTCATCATAATTTCTCTCTTCGCTGGCAGTGCGTAAAGTTCGGTCTGCGAAATCTGTGTGTTGTTATGAAACCTACTAAAGACAGGGAAAGATTTTATATTTTCACAAGGATGTAGTTCGGGGACGACACGAAAAAATTTAATACCGATTTATCCCACTTATATGGGGATCATGCTTGTTCATATGGCACTGTTATGGGATGGATGCGCAAATTCAGAGAAGGTTAGCCGAGCTTCGAAAACCTCCCTCATGTAAGAAGACCGAAGAAGGCCGTGAAAAAAAGATCATCGCTACTGTTCGTGAACTCATTAAGGAAAACCCACACCCACACATCACCGTTTAGGAAAAAAAATTAGATATCAGTGTATCGATTGGCAGTGTGGAAACGATTATTTATCAACATTTAAAGTTCCAAAAAGTCTGTGTTGAATGGGGACCCCACAAACTGATAGAACAGCAATAAAGGGCTATAGTTGCCTCTTGCAAGGAGAGGCTTGTAATGTTTCAACCTTGTGGCCTCAAACGGTTAACAGACATGGTCACAGGGGATGAGAGGTGGTTTTAATACTACTCAACTTCCAGAAATATCGATAACAAAGTTTGGATTGCGGAAGATGAAGCGCTTCCCAAGTCCCCCGACAAGACTTTCGCTCAAGGAAGAGGATTTTCATAATTTTTTTTAATTCCGATGGAGTGGTAGCCGTGGACACCTTACCTGAAACAATGACTATAAATGACGAATATTACACCAACATTGTTTGGCCCAAAATGGTTAAAGAGATGAAGGAGCAGCGTCCAACCACGTGCATGTCAAGTGTTCTGTTTCTTTATGGCATGCCAGTGCTCACAAAACTCGGCAAGTTATGGTCTATCTGGAGCAGGAAAAATTCAATCAGCTAGCCCATCCTGCATATTCACCCGATCTTGCACCATGCGATTTTTTGGTTGTTTCCAAAAATGTAAAAGGAACTTAGTGGGAAGCCTCTTTCAAGGATGCAAACTTTGCAAAATGCGTTCATTCAGAGTTACGAAGTATTCCCCAACAGGAGTACTACCAAGCGTTCCAGAATTAGCGTATACGTCTGCAACTTTGCAAAGATGTTGGAGGGACTTTAAATAAATAAAATAAATAAATACCTCAGCAGAAAAACGACACAAACATCCATGCCTTACCCGGGGCTCGAACCCAGGTCCCTTAGATCAGTAGCCAAGCGTGCTAACCACTCGGCCATGGGACCCCCCGAAGGAACTTTAAACTTTAAAGGAAAGTAAAAATTTTGTTGAGGTAAGTACAAATATTTTTATTCGCAGATGCATGTCAAGAAGTTTTCGAACGCCCCTCGTATTAGCCGTATAAAACGCAAAAAGCATATTTCATTTAACCCTTAAAATGAAAAAAAAAAAAGTTAGATTTTCCTATTCCCTATGATTAAGGGGCAACTTTTCCAGTGTATATAAAACAAAATATTAATTTTAAAATTAAGTGCTAAATTTTAAAAAATAAGGAGAAATTGGTCAGATTTCAAATTATTGCAATTTAATTAATGCACATATCATCAATTATTATGTTTTTCAACACATTCTATCACCAGAATTTCTAATTTTTAACATAAATAATATATCGTTTGCAATATTACTTCAAGTTTTACATTTTCTACATTTAGCGCCCTTTAACGATGGTGAATTAAGGACATTTGGAGGATTTGCAAACTATGAATCATCGTATTTAGTTAGTACCTACTCACCTCAAAAATAATTTTTTATTAATCTCTCAAAATAAAAAGTTGCGTTTTCCTATTTGTCCCTGGGGTAAAACGACAAATTGTTGCTGCCAATGTAAACCCATTGATCATCACACTGCACAACACAAATATCAAATTTCTAATCCAATAGATCGTTTGCAAAATTCGATTCAAATTTTGAAAATTATCCACTGTCAGACGGCGCAATTAAAGTTTATCTTCTAAAAGTGTGACTCGTAATAGTTTATCAATGTCTATCCAACCCAAAAAGAATGTTCAATTTATGTCTAAAAACAGTTGTTGTAAATGCAAACTTCATGAAAACCAAAATTTCAAATTTCTAAACATTAGTTTAAAATTTTATAGTTTCCACCATTAGAGGGCGCAATTATAGCTATAGGAAGATTTCAAAAGTGCGAATCATAATATTTCATCAATACCTATGTAACAGAAAATAATGTTCAATTTATCTCTACAGGGAAACTACAATACAAAAAGGGGCGGGGGTGGCTCAGTCGGTAGCGCGCCAGGCTCGTAATCTGTAGTTCCCAGGTTCGAATCCCAACTGGGTAAGCGTTGAGATTTATCTCCGCAAAATTCCCCGCCCTGCCCACGGTCAGTAGGGGACACCGATGGGCTTGGAAAGGTCGCCGTCCGTCGGATGGAAGGTTAAGCCGTGGCCTCGTATGCGGGAGAGCCATAAAGAACACGCTGGATGGCCTTGACGGGAGGCTACCATCTGTCTCCCAACAGCTGTTCCAGTGGGTCCCCTCCTCCAACCTTCTCTGAGCCTTCGGGGTCCATGTGACCTGGCCATTTAGCCCATGGTGTGCAAAAAAGTGCCGCTCAGAGGTAAAACAACCCATCCCAACAATACAAAAAAAGTTCCATGTCTAGAGACCGACAAAGACAGACAGACAACAGGAAATTAGAAAAATAATCTTTTCGCCGTCGTCACAGACTTTTTCTAAGACGTATAAACTGACCCCTTCCTGTCAGATCTCTCATTTATATTGACAATTTTATTGCTAATCCATTTGTTTTCGCCACAGATACGTCCCATTGCGATTGTTTCCTACTTACAAATTCCTGAAGGCAGTGAAAGACCAATTTTATTCTCACCTGGGAAAGATAATAGAAGAGCACGAGAAGAATTTCGATCCATCCAACCTCCGGGATTATACCGACGTCTTTCTCGAACAGAGAAGATTAGCTAAGGAGTTTGGGAAACTCGACAGCACCACATTCACAGGTAAGAACAATTTTTTCATTTATATTTTTCTGTTGCTATTCGCTTCTCATTTTCATGTGTTTTCCAAAAACTGTTGCTTCATCAAATGTCTCCAAAAGGGATCCTGAGAGTTTGGGTTGTTTTACCTCTGAGCGGCACTTTTTTGCACACCATGGGCTAAATGTCCAGGTCACATGGACCCCGAAGGCTCAGAGAAGGTTGGGGGAGGGGACCCACTGGACAGCTGTTGGGAGACAGTTAACGTGTACAGGGTATGGCTCTCCCGTACACGGAGCCATGGTTTAACATCCCATCCGACGGACGGCGACCTTCCCAAGCCCATCGGTGTCCCCTACTGACCGTGGGCAGGGCGGGGAATTTTGCGGAGATAAATCTCAACGCTGATCCAGTTGGGACGCGAACTTGGGAACTACAGATTACGAACCTGGCGCGCTACCGACTGAGCCTTGGGGTCCTTGTGGTACCTGGTTCTTTAGCTCATTCTTTGAAAAAAATGTGCTGCCCTGTTATTTTTACTGACAATCAGTGGAGTAACATGAGTGACAATTAAAGAATCGATGGGAGACTGGGAGATTGCGCAGTTGAAGGCGCGACAATTCTCATTGATCATTGGTTGATTGCCAGTTCATTGACCTATTTGATTGGATCACCGAAAGGACTTTAAGATAATATCTATGAGAACCTATTGAAGCCTCAACTGGACAATCTCATCATAATTCATTGCTCTACCCACTGGCGTATCGCACATTAATCACGAGACTGTGAGTGATTCACAGTCTCGTGATTAATGTCACGACACTGTCACAATGACTGTGAGTCTCGACAATATTTCGTGTCGTGACATTAATCACGAGACTGTGATAATCACGCACTGGCGTATCGCACATTAATCACGAGACTGTGAATCACTACCTCAACATAAATTACTTACGACGAGATTGTCTTACATTTTTGCAAGAGGATTTTGGACCAACTGTGAAGACGATCAGTTTTAATCGCTCTGTACCTAATTTGGAAGACTGATCAGGAGTCCCAGACTAATGACCTAGCGGACAAGGGTCGGCATAGGCCACACATTCACCCGTTCTGCATTTGGCCAGACTCAAAATGAAACACTGAAAAATTTGTAACTGAGACACTTTGTTGTAATTAGGAGCAAAGCAGAAGAATCAGGACTCACATTTTAACTGAAACATTCTGAATTTTTACCTTTCTCTTGTAGTCTTCATGTTGATATTTTCTAGTTTCTGACTTGTTTGTATTAAATTCACTGAGAACGTAAAATTCTTTTGTGGCCTTAGTTTCAACAAGATATTTACTTTGCCTGGCTTTGAAATTGATGAGACATAGTTCCTTGATCTTTCTCTTTAAAAACACTTCTAACTACGTATGAACAGTTCGAAGCACTTGAACACTCCATCTGAAAATTCTGAAAATTTAGGAAAGTGAATCCAAATAAGATTGTAAATCTTCTACAATTTTCTAAATGAAATAAAATTAATCAGAGAGAAAATTGGCGGACCGTGCATTGGTCGTGTGCTATTCTTGGCGTACTATTTCTGATGTTTCACATGACTTGTCTTTCATTTATTTTAGAATTTTTGTGGTGGGATACGGCTACTTCAAATGATTCTTCACCCTAGGGGTGTCGAGGTCCTTAATCCTCTTAGCTGGGACATGTGACTCGCCAAAGCTTTGAAATAATTTAATTAATAATTGCAACGCAGTGTGTTTACTAAAAGGGACTTCATTTTTATTGACCACTGGCTCCACTGGAATATCAGGAAGAATTGTTTGGTTAGTATTTTTCGTTAACTAATCCACATTTTCTTATTGGTCTTCCCAAATGTATCACCAAGGCTATCAATAGAAATGAGTATTTAAAATAAAATCCAATGTTAAACTAATCATAGTTATCTAAGTTGGATATCTTTTTCTCACACACTTTACAGTCCGAATAGTTTGTAAAATTTCATGTTTCAGTCGATCGTTCATGTTAATAAGCTCCTTGAATTCTTTTTTTTTAAATCTCAATTGCAACTTAATCAAACTGATTACAGCACGAAATAGTAAAGGGCCATTTCATCACTCACATAAACACATTCATTAATAAGTACCGAGAACTTTAAAAGTAATCACACCTATAAAGGTTGAAACTGATGGGAGGCAGATGATAGCTTACCGTCAAAGCAAAGAATATATAAATCATCAAGAGGGGACAACTCCATAGAACTAATGCAAGATCGTGCCCCAGGAGGTTTGCTTCTTAGCACGACTATTTGAACCCGCAAATTAAAATGGCCAGCAGAGAGCCTCTCACACTTTTGACAGTTTCTATCCTTCAGCTGGAATTGAACAGTGAATAAGTACAATCGCTCAAAAAAGTATCCGAACACTATAGTTGATTACAGAATTCAGAAAAAATAACTGGCAGCGATTTTTTTAGAAATTAGTGATCTAGTGTTCGGATACTTTTTTAATATATATAATGCGTATGAATATATAATGCAATGAATATGGAGCGTGTGCAGTTACCGTTCACAGCAAACTGGAGCGGTTGCGATTAATGTTCACAGCACATTGGATCGGGTGAGCTCACAAAGACCTAGATCGTGTGGGCTCACTCACAGAAATATTGAGCGTGTGCAGTTACCGTTCACGGCAAACTGGAGCGTGTGCAGTTACTGCACACGCTCCAGTTTGCTGTGAACGGTAACTGGAGCGTGTACACAGTTGCTGTACACGCTCCAGATATTTTTCCTGAATTCTGTAATCACGTGACACGAAGGTTGCCAGATCACTAATTTCTAAAAAAAATCGTTGCCAGATATTTTTTCTGAATTCTGTAATCAACCATAGTGTTCGGATACTTTTTTGAGCGACTGTAGGTGGTCATATTATTTTGATGCTAGATCGTGTGGGCTCACTCACGGAAATATTGAGCTTGTGCAGTTACCGTTCACAGCAAACTGGAGCGTGTGCAGTTACTGCACACGCTCCAGTTTGCTGTGAACGGTAACTGGAGCGTGTACAGTTGCTGTACACGCTCCAGATATTTTTCCTGAATTCTGTAATCACCTGGCACGAAGGTTGCCAGATCACTAATATCTAAAAAAATCGCTGCCAGATATTTTTTTCTGAATTCTGTAATCAACCATAGTGTTCGGATACTTTTTTGAGCGACTGTACATAATAAAACTATAACGCGAAAGTAATGTTATTGATTATCTGCGTAAAGCATATACATGTTCATAACAATATTCAATTGTTGATGTGTGACATATCACACATCAACAATTGAATATTGCTTCAACGACAACTATCGTTTCCTCGAAGACTCATTCAGGCACTTTTGAGTTTTCATTTCTTTTTTTTTATATGAATTTTTTTTATTGTTATTGTTTTAAGGAATTTAAACAGTCTATGCTCTTTAGAAAATTAATTAGTAGATTATAGTATATGGGTTAAAGTGCTTTTTCTTTTGGTTCAAGGATTGATTGAAAGTTAAATTGATTAGTTTTATGTTTTCTGAGTTTTTGGAATTATTTCTTTCTTTCGTCTGTAAATTCTTTACATTGAAAAATTATGTGTTCGTTTGTTTGTGGTTCATTACATTTTAGTCAATTTGGTGAATTTATTTTATTCATTTTAAAGAGCATGGTTTGGCTTTGATTCTTAATATTATGCTAATTTCCTTTTTTTTGTAATCCATAAGTGTTGAATTTATTAATTTTATGCGAAAGTAAGTATCTCTCTGTGTGACTTACATATGTGGAATACCAATTTTGAAGTGTACTGTTCTTGCATTTTTCATTTAAGTTTTTATGTAGAAGAAAATGATATGGGAAATTCATAGAATGGTTGTATACCATGCCTTAACCCGGGGCTCGAACCCAGGTCCCTTAATATCAGTAGCCAAGCGCGTTAACCACTCGGCCACGGGACGGCACTCTTTGAATAATGAAAAATGAAAAAATATTGTTTAAAATCGAAATTTAGATAAATTTGACTGAGATCATTACTTTAGCTTTAGACATATTTTTCATTAAAGATCATATTGAAGAAGTTATTGATCTCTGAATGTGATTTTCTACTGAGATAACATGGAACTGTATATAGGCATATTACTATTGTATATGTAATATGTTGTGTTGTTGTATATGGTTGTATATTAATGTGTAAGCGTCATTTATGAAAATATTATAATTACTTTTAAATGGATTATCTTGTAAAACAGGCGTGTCCAACCTTTTGACTTCCCTGGGCCACATTGAGTGAAGATTTGACTTCCCTGGGCCACGTTGAGTGAAGATGAATTGTTTTGGGCCGCACATAAAATATATAATATAGTTAATGTATATAAATAATAAAACTTAATTTATTTTCTTATGTTCTCTATTATAAAATTAAAAAAGGGCAACATAAAACTAGTGGGAGATCAAAAACTCGCTGAAAATCACAAATCATGTTGAAAACTTATGTCGTAAACACGTAAACTTACGATTTTGTGGGCCACATTACTAGCTGTCCAAGGCCTCGGGTTGGACATAAATAAAAAAATAAATACCCCCTCAAGCAGCTGCTTGCCACAGAGGTCTGACAGTAGCCTGTCAGTTTATATGCCATAGTAGAAGGTCTGAGAGGATGGCAGGACCTCAGCAGAAAAACAACACGCCTGTTGTAAAATGTCTAAAGAAGTCTTGCTATCAGTCAAGATTACAATATTTTTGTTGGAGAAATGGAGAGCTCAGTTTATTGCTAGTATGATAGCTGTCAATTCATCAATGAGGACAGGAGTAGGATAATCAAATTTAAATTGATATTCAAAGTTGTTTTTTGGACAATAAAATGCCCCAGATGTTATTGTTTTTTCAAAATTTGAGATCCATCAGTATATATTTGTATGTAGTTTTTGTAGTTATGTTCTATGTGGGTTTCTGATAGAATTTTAAGGGTTGATTTATCTGAGGAATTTTTCGAATGAATTCCTGGAATATTCTTAGATAATATTGGAAGGGTTGATGTCCATATTAGAAAGTTGGTTAAAAAGTCCCCACTGGTATTTTTGTTCATTATTTCTGTTACTTTTTGTTTTTCCTGGAAGTTATTTAATGTGATGTCTGGGAAGTTGTTTATTATTTTGTCTTCAATTGGATGATTTTTATTTTTCAGTATTATTCGAAATATCAGGTTTGATAGTAAATACAATGCATTTCAAATCTTTTATATTTATATTAGTAATATCAGAAGTGGTAACTTTTATGATAATGTTTATTTATAAAGTATGTAGTTGAATTTTCTTTTATTACTTCATGACCATATTTTTATATTTAATAACTACTAGCGTAAAACTGAAAAAAAAAATCAAAATTTAAATTAATATTCGATAATTTATTTTAAACTTCTAATTGTTTTAATGTTTCATGCAAACCACTGAAAATCAGCTTTCCTACATTACAGTTTGAACCCTCAAGTGAAATTTGTCGCAAGAGGGCACCCTTTACGGTTTTGCGCGCAATCCCTTCTTGTCCTTTTTACCTTCTTTGGTCAAGGTCATCCAGCGTGTTCTTTAAACGCACACAGAGTATCGATCTCCCTCACACGGTGCCACGGCTTTACCTCGCAACTGAAGGACGGCAGTCTTTCGAAGTCCATCGGTGTCCCTTACTGTCTAAGGACAAGGTGGGCGGTTTTGCAAAGATAATTATTAATGCCGGCTCAAATACGACTCAAACCTGGAAACTGCAGATTCCGAGCCTCGCACGCTACCGACTGAGCTACCTAAATGTGGACAGTTTAAATTGCAAACTGACAATCGAGTTCCTTAAGATGGCTGAGAGTGGTGGTTTCTTTAGTACAAAAAAAATAAGGTAGACCTTTCTGTGTGGAAAGGACTGTGTTTTTTCAGTTTCTGAACGACCCTTTTTTTTTGCATACAATGGGCTAAATGTCCAGATCACAAGGACCCCAAGCGCTTGGAAAAGGTTGGGGGAAGGACTCTGGACAGCTGTTAGGAAACACTGTAAGGATAGGAGAAATGCATTCTGGGATTGCCAAATATGATTAAGGAATTTCAGGCGCATGAACATGCTGCACTTCAAGCAAATGAACTAGAGTTTATTACAAAAAAAAATGAAGCAAATATTGATGGTCAATATATAGGTACTGGAATGAAAAATGGAAACAGTTCCATGTTATCTCAGTAGAAAATCACATTCAGAGATCAATAACTTTTTTAATATGATCTTTAATGAAAAATATGTCTAAAGCTAAAGTAATGATCTCAGTCAAATTTATCTAAATTTCGATTTTAAACAATATTTTTTCATTATTCAACGAGTGCCGTCCCGTGGCCGAGTGGTTAACGCGCTTGGCTACTGATATTAAGGGACCTGGGTTCGAGCCCCGGGTTAAGGCATGGACGTTTGTGATGTTTTTCTGCTGAGGTCCCATCATCCTCTCAGACCTACTACTGTGCCGTATAAACTGTCAGACCTCTCTGTGGCAAGAAGCTGCTTAAGGGGTATTTATTTATTTTTTAATTCAATCAAAGAGTTATGAACGCTGGACTAGTTAACAACAGGCAACATAAAATTGACTCTAAAATTTAATTTAAAATTTATCTAAAATTAGATTTTGCCAACTTTTCAAGAATTTGCCAAGTTGCCTCAATTTTGTCATCTCTCCTTAATCCCTTAAAACAATCCCAATTTTTACAACTCACCTGTATTTTACCAAGCGTCTTCGAATTTTTCCAAGTTACCTCGATTTTGCCAACTCCCCTTAATTTTACAAAAAAAAAAATCCCAATTTTCACAACTCCCCTTAATTTTACAAAAAAAATCCCAATTTTCACAACTCCCCTTAATTTTACAAAAAAAATCCCAATTTTCACAACTCCCCTTAATTTTACAAAAAAAAATCCCAATTTTCGCAACTCCCCTTAATTTTACAAAAAAAAAAAAAAATCCCAATTTTCACAACTCCCCTTAATTTTACAAAAAAAATTCCCAATTTTCACAACTCCCCTTAATTTTACAAAAAAAAAAAAAATCCCAATTTTCACAACTCCCCTTAATTTTACAAAAAAAAAAAAATCCCAATTTTCACAACTCCCCTTAATTTTACAAAAAAAATTCCCAATTTTCACAACTCCCCTTAATTTTACAAAAAAATCCCAATTTTCACAACTCCCCTTAATTTTACAAAAAAAAAAAAATCCCAATTTTCACAATTCCCCTTAATTTTACAAAAAAAAATCCCAATTTTCACAATTCCCCTTAATTTTACAAAAAAAATCCAAATTTTCACAAATCACGTGGATTTTATCAAGTCACTTCGAATTTTGCCAACTCCGATTTACTTAGAGGGGAACTACGCTCCTGAAAGCCACTCTAAAGTCTGGTTTTTGAGAAGATAAACTCAAACAATTCTGCACTATATCAGTCCAACAAAGGAGAATCATTTTTACTCACGAATTGTACTGCTGTTGATGTACAGCTACTCGCCTTTAATTTTTCGGTTGCTATACACTCCGATTTAAAATCTCCCACGCTACAAGCTCTAATAGGTCTGAATTAGCTGTGTGGAAAATTGACACTCCAATTCATTTTCCGTTAACTAATCAACATACTCTTATCATTCTTCCCAAAAGAATCATCAAGGCTATCAGTAGAAATAAGTATTGAAAATAAAATCCAATGTTAAACTAATCGTAGCAATTCAGTGGTAAAGTATCACAGGAGATGTCCTCTAGACATGGAACTCATGAAATAATAAGCTGAAAAAAATTGGTTTTGCCGTAAGTGGGATTTCAACCCACGTCTCCGAGGAACATGTCCATTATCGGAAAAGAACATTAGCCGATGATGGTGTAGGGGTTAGCATATCGGGCATGTTATTCGGAGACTCTGGTTCGAATTCCATTCAGGGCAAAACCAATTTTTTTCACTCTCGAAACGCTTTTTTAAAATTAACCTTCACGCAGTTTATTTGCTACGGAAGTTTCACAGGGATTTGCCAGACCTCCATGATCTGACACTTTTGAGAAGATCTTTGACCAAAACGAGATCTCTGTAGGAAATCAGAAAAAAATAAATATACATTGTATTTATATTTTAATTTAGTAGTAATGTGTTATATTTCAGAGTGCATCGAAGTGAAAAAATATCCTTACTGAATACTTCTAACTGATCATAAGTCACGTCTTCTTTATTGTTAATGTTATTCCATTCACCAAAATATTCTTTAGCAAATGTCAGCAGGAGGTCGTGGGGTTCGGTTCCTAACCAATTTATGAAAATTTTCCCTCCATACTCATGATACTTGTGCAACGTAACAGTGTTTTAATTCTTAGTCAATTTGTGAAGTGACTTAAATGAAACTAAATGAATTTCATATTTAAAACTACTAACTTCAAATTGCTTTTTTTTTTCATTAGCGGATCGTCTGATAGCCAACACTCTTACATTATTTTTTGCTGGTACTGAGACTACTTCGACCACATTGTATTGGGCTCTGAAATTGCTTATGGCTTATCCCGATGTTCAAGAAAAGATGCAGAAAGAACTGGATGAAGTAGTTGGAAGAGACAGATTACCTTCTTGGATGGACAAGCCAAACTTGCCTTACACCGAAGCTACCATCATGGAAGTTCAGAGGATCTCCAGCATTCTGCCATTTGCTCCAATTCACAGTAATCCGGGTAAGTGATCATTGCTGTTTCTTTTCTTCTTCGCAGTAGGAGTTTTTGAGGCTTGTGTACAATATACAAATTTGTGTGTGAAATTAAAGATTTAGGATAGGTTATTTTGCTTTTGAGTACCTTTCGTACACAAAAAAGGATCAATGGCCAAGTTACAGAGATCCGTAGGGCTTAGAGCTGGGTAGAGTATCTACCGGAGAATTATCGGGTGACAGATTTGGATGGAAATCTACAATTAAATCCATTCAGAATATCTTCATAAAAATCCAACCAATGTCCTTCGCATTGTACATCCCAAGCCCATGTGGGCAGTTCAACGTTATGCGATCTCCGGGTTTAAAACTATAGCTCCACAAAATGTAATTAATATTGACAATCTAAAATTTACACTCCTGCAATGCTAACAGTTGCCCTATATTTAAAATTATTTATATTTTAAATGTTGGTTTCAGTAAATCAACATTTCATGGAATAGAGACAATTCATTCCAGTCATTTTACGCACACCGTAACCTTCATTCGCGCATAGGCTTACGCATGGAAGTGAACAATGCTCCCCGCGCCTGGTTACTCTTATTTCTCGGCGTACGACCCGAGAGTTTAGGCATTTTATCAGTTTTGGCCCCTAGTCAAAAATAGGTTGGACACTCTTCTTTTAAAGGGGCGTGGGTGGCTCAGTCGATAGCGCGAGTGGCTCGTAATGTGCGAGTTCCCAGGTTCGAGTCCCAGCTAGGTCAGCGTTGAGATTTATCTCCGCAAAATTCCCCGCCCTGCCCACGGTAAGTAGGGGACACCGATGGGCTTGGAAAGGCCGCCGTCCGTCAGATGGGACGTTAAGCCCTGGCCCGTGTGCGGGACAGCCATACCCTGTGCGCGTTAAAGAACACGCTGGATGGCCTTGACGGGAGGCTATCTGTCTCCCAACAGCTGTTCCAGTGGGTCCCTTCCCCCAACCTTCTCTGAGCCTTCGGGGTCCTTGTAACTTGGCCATTTAGGCCGTGGTGTGCAAAAAACTGCCGCTCAGAGGTAAAACAACCCAACCCAACTTCTTTTAAAGTATCTTTTCAACTTAATGACTTAAAATTGAAAACTGTTAGGAGACGGATAAGCAATTCCCCTTCGAGGCCATCCACGACTTAACGTCCCATTCGATGGATGGCAACCTTTCCAAGCCAAACGGTTTCCCTTTATCACCGAGGACGGAACTGAAGTTAGCGGAAAAAAATCTCAACAATGGCTGATGGACTTGGATTAGTAATCTTGTTTAATATACTTCATTATAACTGCTAACACTGGTTATGTTTCAAATGCATAGCCGAAAAAAGGTTGTTAACTTTTGAAACAATTTTAAAACAAAATTTTACTGATAGAAAATCTAAATTTAATCATCTCCTGTTTTGATTGATATCAAATTTTGCATGGTGAAAATTTTTATATTTTTTATGCTTTCTTTTTCTTTTTGTTCTTCATACCGTTTCAGTAATAGAAATAGTTTAAATTCACTTTTTTTCCTTCAGAAAAAACTACTTTGAGAGGCTACACCATCCCCAAGAGAAGCATCATCTTAGCCAACTTGTGGTCAGTGCTAAGAAATCCCAGTTACTTTCCCAATCCTGATATGTTTGACCCTTCCAGGTTTTTGAATAAGGAAGGGAAACTGGAAAGGAACGAACATTTGATTCCTTTCGGAATAGGTAAGTTGTTGTTTTTTCTCTTTATTTTCAAATGCTCTAAGAAATTTGTTTTGAAATTGATTGTAAAGCAATTACTGAAAACTAAATTGTAGTGACTTAATATTTACAAATATACATTCAAGGCATAAAAATTCAGGTAATGCTGTTCTGTTACTTACTTTTATACTTTTGTTATGCATGTAATTTTAAGTGTACGTGTGCAAGTTTTACATGTATGCATGTGATTTTAAGGTGCAACAACCCAAAGTTACAACTATGTAACTTCCTACTGAGGCACATTTTCGGAAGGTAAAGCCACCCACATTAGTGGACGGATTTCGACAGCAATATTACATTTTTCGAAAGACTTGTGGAATTCCAGGAGGGGCGAATATTTTTTCTTTAATATTCAAAACTATGCCTGTTTTGATGAGTTATATTGAACCATTGAAATTCAAGATAAAGTTCTGTAATATCTAAATTCATAACCTCAGTCCAATCTATTTCCTTTAAACCTGTCTTTACAATTCATACCTTAGGAAACTTTTCGTCAACAGACGACAATTCAAAATCAAACCATCTCTGTTTTCGCACTATCTGATCTGCTCATCTATATTAATAACATCAACTTGATCAAAAAATATCATATGGCAAACGCGATGAATCTTTTTTTAACTCGATAGGTTTCTACCATAGTGTTGTGTGGTAAGAGTTCAAAAAGTTCTTTATGCGTGTCTGTTTTGTCTAATCTTGTCATTACGTGTTAAAAGCAAAGGCCTTATCATCATTTCTGTCTTCGTTGGCGGCGCGAGTTCTTTAAAGTTCGGTCTGGAAATCTGTTCATTCTTGCTATGAAGCCTCCTAAAGATGTGAAATATTTCACCTTTTCACAAAGATGCAACTTGGGGACGCCGTGGAACAAGTTAATGCCGATTTACCACAAGCATATTTAGCCGTCCCATGGCCGAGTGGTTAGCGCGCTTGGCTACTGATCTACGGGACCTGGATTCGAGTCCCGGGTAAGGCATGGCTGTTTGTGTCGTTTTTCTGCTGAGGTCCTGACATCCTCTCAGATCTCCTACTGTGGCATATAAACTGACAGGCTTCTGTCAGACCTCTGTGGCAAGCAGCTGCTTGAGGGGGTATTTATTTTCAGCCGTCTCGTGGCCGAGTGGTTAGAGCGCTTGGCTACTGATGTACGGGACCTGGGTTCGAGCCCCGGGTAAGGCATGGATGTTCGTGTTGTTTTCTGCTGAGGTCCTGCCATCCTCTCAGATCTTCTACTGTGGCATATAAACTGAACATACTGCTGCTTGAGGGGTATTTATTTTTATTTTTTATAGGGATCCTGTCTGTTCATATGGCAGTGTTTGTGGGATGGATGCAGGAAGATCAAAGGATGTCAACAACGAGAAACCATTGTTGCTGTTCGTGAATTCATAAGGAAAACTCACACATTATCGTTCAGATAATAGATTTGTATGTCAGTGCATCGATTGGCAGTGTGGAAACAATTATTCCTCAATATTTAAAATTCCGAAAGATCTGTGCCAAATGGGTACCCCTCAAACTGACAAAAAGAGGGCTGGAGTCGAATCGTGCAAGGAGATGCTGGCAATGTTTAAGCCTAGTGACCCCAAACGGTTAACAGACATTGTCACAGGTGACCAGGCCTGGATTTATTACTATACAACTCCCAGAAAGATCGACAATTACATCTGGGTTGTGGAAGATGAGGCACGTTCCCAAATCCTCCGAAAAGACTTTGGTTAAAGGAAGAGGATGTTCACATTTTTTTCCAATTCCCAAGAAGTGGTAGCCATGGACACCTTACCTGCAAAAATGACTATAAATGGCCAACACTACACCAACATTGTTTTGCCTAAAATGTTTGAAAAGATGAAAGTGGGAGGTTAATGGTGGTTCTGAGCCAGTGGCAAATCAATGTTAATCATATGGGATCCGCCATTCATATGTTTCAAAGCGGCGGAGGATCATTGTCAGGCCTATAAGTCACGACTCTCACTGTTTTAAGTCTGAAGTCGGAAAATGCCGAATAAAATACCTCCCTCCAGTGACGGATGAATCTGAAATTATATTATTCAGTTAAATTGGAGATAATAATTGATATATGACAGATGGTATTATATGAAGTAAACAACCACTCGAAATTCCCCCTTACGGGCATCTTGGATGACGTCATCCACCATACTGTCCATCCCCCTCTGTTTCCGTGATGTGTTACATGTTTTGGAAAAGTTCATCCCCTTCACACCCTTGACCGTCGTTTTAGGACCAGTCTCGAAATTTCTCTAAGTCCAGAGACGTCAGATGACGTCACCTATTAGAAGTTTCAGGCTTTTGATTATTTTTGCCCAATGGCATTTTTTATTTCAGTTTCTGCGGGATAGTCCTTCTTCTAGTATAAATACGGCGTTCATCAGTCAGAATCCCAATTCTGTTGTCAGATGTTGACAGTGACAATTCTCTGCTGCTGCATCTGTGTGATTTTTCAACTGTTAGAAGTCAATAGTGATAATTCACGACGCCCTCGTGTAGTATAAATCATCTCCAGTTATTTCACAAGTTACTGTTTTGCAATGCATTCATGTGATATATGTCAGAAGACTTTCACACTTCAAACGAATCTAATTCGTCGTAAGAGATATCTTGATGGAAAGAACCTGTCTAAGCGCTCTCAATGTGAATCTACATTCTCAAGGAAAGATGACAAACAACGCCATGCGTTTTCACACACTTCCAGGAAAACCTACAAATGTGAAGAATGTGCAATGGAGTTTGGAAGAAAATAAGTCTTTTACGACATCAAAGAAAGCCACACAATAATAAGCGAAAACGTTCTGAAGAAAGCAAAAACCAGACACTGAAGACCCCTGCCAGTTTACAGAAGAAATGAAAAGGACCTTGTCATCTCCACTATGACAATAATGACAATAATAAGCTGATGACAATAATAATGACAATAATAAGCTGATGACGACTGAAGAAACAGCTGTTGATCTCACTATGTTCCTCGAGTCGTCACGGAAATCACTCCTCACTCTTCTGAAAGAAGAATTAACCTCGAAAGATAGCATTAAATGATACCTTGTCGTGCAAGGTATCATTTAATGCTACCTTTCGAGCTTTTTGCTTACTTTTAACACGTAATGACAAGATTAGAGTTGGGTTGTTTTACGCAAGTGCGCTTCAGGCGAAAAGTTTCCTCTTCTACCTTCGAATACTGCACCCCTTTTCTTAGAAGCAACTGTTTCACAAGTCTTCCTACCTCGTCCCTAAACAGAGAATTGGATTCAGCGTCCAAGATGATCAAGACTTCATATGAAGAATTTGAAGGACCTCATAGTGGCTGGATACCGGATGCTGTTCTCCAAGGTGAAATGAACATAGGCAAATATATCCCTCTCACAGGGTCTAGTTATGTCCCTACTCCAAAAGAATTACAATTAAAACATGCTAATGTTAATGTATGTAATTCGGACCAAAAATGATTTATTTGGTCTGTTTTGGCCTGTTTGTATCCTGCTACAGATCATCCACAGCACTCTAGCAACTACGTACATTTAGAAGAAAAATTAAACACATCTGATTTAAATTTCCCTATAACAATAAATCAAATATCAAAATTCGAAAAAAAAATTAATAATATATCTGTCAATGTTTTTGGACATAATATCGAAAGTTCAAAGGGGGGGGGGGGCTTGTTAGAGGCAAAAACATTTACCATGCTATTCATACGAGAATCGTTGTCAAATTTATTGTTGCCATTTACTGCTCCCTAGGTCTGTAAATGGTAGCTAGGCATAAACTGGAAAGAGAGCTGTGTAACAATCCCCAGTGATGATGCACAGAACCAGCCAGGTCTAACACCTAATGTCCGACCCCGCCTTCTCGTGGTACCGGGCTCGCCGTTAGTACCTTTCAAAAGAGATATTCTCTTTTGAAATAAATTGCCACACATAATGCCATTCAGATTTAAAGAGCACGCAAATTATATATGGCTCCCCACCATGGTACAATAGTATGGGGTGGCATCACATATGGCGACCAGACACATCTGCTCTGTGTTTCTGGTGCGCTAACGGTGAGACATTACTCAATGACATCGTTAATCCTGTGACATGACCCTTCCCACCATGCCTGGAGTGATTCTGTAGCAGGACAATGTCAACACTCACAAACACGTGCAATGATGGACAGTCTCCAAGATGTGGACATTCCCTCATGGCTGCCGTACTCCCCGAACTTGTTGCTCATTGAGCATGTGTGGGACCTTTATGGGTCACTGTCTTCGCCAGCTCCCTGCGGCGACGAACCTGGTACGGTTGCGTGCCCAACTGGATGATGTTTGGAATGCCATACCTCAAGACACCATTAACCATCAGATTGATGAAGTGCCGAGATGTCTACAGGCTTGTATAACAGCCTGAGGTGGGCCTACTATGTACCATTGAATATGCAATAAATGCACGTACCTTGTGTTTCCACGTTCCTTTTTTTTATCATTTGCACATCTACCCTCATAGTTTCAACCCTGTCAGTTTCGGGTTAACTTTAAGTAGTGCACGAAAACGTTATAAAAAGTATACAGAAGTCGATTTTCGCTCGGATATTGACTGGCGAAATTGGTTCGTATTTGGTCCACCAGATGGCGGCAGTCATACGGACCGCCAGATGACTTTGTAAATCTATACCGCTGACTACGTAATGGGAATACCTGCCGATTTTCATATCTCCGTGTTAGCAAGCGCGCATAGGAAGCTTCAGAACTTACCACATGAGGGCAGCACCGTTCCGCGGTAAGTTAACCTACGTCAATGGTAAGTATATATAGCGATCTGGTCGAAGTCACATGGTAAAGAATCAGACAGATGGTTAATCAAATACAATAAACTAGAATCTTTCTTACAGATATAACGGGAATAATGATTTAAACTATCCATAATGAAAAATACGTTTAAAATTAATCGTGTTACCTTTGAAAACTGTCATCCATTAAAATCAGAAATATTCAAGTGTTTACCCAATATTATTTAACGGTAATTCTTTAAAGAAAAAAATTTTTTTTCCAAAGCAATTCTTTTTCTAATTTAATAATTTTAATTACTTTTGCAATAGAGCTTATTGGTAAAGGAAATGCATGAGCACTAGATTTAAGCAAGATTATTTTGATATTAGTACCTGATTTTTTTAATTAAGCATGAAATGGAAAATTTGCTAAAAAATTAACGATTAAAATAATAGTTTTTAAATGCAATAGGCACAAAGTTTATGCTGCAGTACAGAATTGACTCATGATATGTTAGTCTTTTTATTTCAATTACTTCTCCCGACCTAAGGGCCACTCCTGTTTTTTGATTGTTTTAAGGTAATGTTATTTTTTATCACGTCAATTGACGATTTTATATAAAGTAGTTCAATTTTCATTATTTTTCACTTTAGAAGGATAAAGAGGCTCCATTTAGAATATAGCTCTAAGTCTTTTATTAAGACTTTTATTCCCGTTAACCCATTTAGAATTCCCCGCCTTGCCCACGGTCAGTAAGGGACACCGATGGGCTTGGAAAGGCCGCCGTCCGTCGGATGGGACGTTAAGCCGTGGCCCCGCGTGTGGGAGAGCCATACCCTGTGCACGTTAAAGAACACGCTGGATGGCCTTGACGGGAGGCTACCATCTGTCTCCCAACAGCTGTTCCAGTGGGTCCCCTCCCCCAACCTTCTCTGAGCCTTCGGGGTCCTTGTGACCTGGCCATTTAGCCCATGGTGTGCAAAAAAGTGCCGCTCAGAGGTAAAACAACCCAACCCAACAACCCATTTAGAACTGGGCTCTAGGTTTCCCAATTGCTTAATCCGCTCTGGTTCATACATATATTTGTGCAGTTTAAAACGCTGACAAAATGCTATAAACTTCCACATTCCATTAGTCATATACAAGACTGGTTTAAGAAGAGGTGGTGGGGGGGGGGGACGGAGAGAAGAGTGTCGGGGTCTGAAGAAAATAAGCGACATTTTTACTGCTATTATCTAGTACCATATTTTTTGAAGTAACACATTATTTGAATTAATGAAAAATTTTAAATAGGTAACAAATGGCCGAGTGGTTAACACGCTTGGCTACTGATCTAAGGGACCTGGATTCGAGCCCCGGGTAGGGCATGGATGTGTGTGTTGTTTTTCTGCTGAGGTCCTGCCATCCTCTCAGACCTTCTACTATGGCATATTAACTGACAGGCTCCTGTCAAACCTCTATGGCAAGCAGCTGCTTGAGGGGGTATTTTTATTTTAACGACAATATTATGTTCACAGAGAGCTATAGTATTATCTTTCCATGTTATTTTAACGGGAATCTACTACAAAACTTTATAACACAGAGGGCCAAACTTTTGGACTCTACGATCGACTATTAAGACAGATAATCTTTCGCGATCGACAAGAGTAAATAAGTCATAATAATGATTTAGCACTGCTTGACCAGCTAAGCATAAAATAACAATTTAGTATCGAACATATTAACGTGACATTGTTACATTAATTAAAATACAATCTTTTCCACGTAAAATTGGTTCTATTATATAGCTATCTCTGCTCTATACTAGTAATTGTAGACCCCTCAAGGCTAGATTCTTTTCAAACCGCTTTTGTGTGCAGAAGGGTATTTGTAGACCCCTCAGGGCTAGATTCCTTTCAAACCGCTTGTGTGTGCAGAAGGGTATTTGTAGACCCCTCAGGGCTAGATTCCTTTCAAACCGCTTGTGTGTGCAGAAGGGTATTTGTAGACCCCTCAAGGCTAGATTCTTTTCAAACCGCTTGTGTGTGCAGAAGGGTATTTGTAGACCCCTCAGGGCTAGATTCTTTTCAAACCGCTTGTGTGTGCAGAAGGGTATTTGTAGACCCCTCAGGGCTAGATTCTTTTCAAACCGTGCAGAAGGGTATTTGTAGACCCCTCACGGCTAGATTCTTTTCAAACCGCTTGTGTGTGCAGAAGGGTATTTGTAGACCCCTCAGGGCTAGATTCTTATGCTCAGGCTATTCTTATTCTAGATTCTTATCTTATTCTATGGCCAGGTCACATGGACCCCGAAGGCTCAGAGAAGGTTGGGGGAGGGGACCCACTGGAACAGCTGTTGGGAGACAGATGGTAGACTCCGTCAAGGCCATCCAGCGTGTTCTTTAACGTGCACAGGGTATGGCTCTCCCGCACACGGGGCTTAACGTCCCATCCGACGGACGGCGGCCTTTCCAAACCCATCGGTGTCCCCTACTGACCGTGGGCAGGGCGGGGAATTTTGCGGAAATAAATCTCAACGCTGACCCAGCTGGGACTCGAACCTGGGAACTACAGATTACGAGCCTGGCGCGCTACCGACTGAGCCACCTTCGCCCCCCAGAGATTCAATATAAACTGATTTTTGTTTCACAAGTTTTGCTTCTGAAAAATATCACATAATACTGCACGATCGTTCAGAGTTCTAGTTAAAGATAGCAGAAAGTAGAGAGAACAGTAAATAAATTACATATGAAGAAATCGTATCAGAATCCAAGTTTTAAACTAGCAGTAAATAGCGTAATAGCCTATACAGCTGCGAAGCAAATAGCAAACAAAACAGCAGATCGCCAGCGCCACAGCGGACGAAAATGTAACTAGTGCAACTATCGCTTCTCGTCTTGAAATCAGCAGGCATTCCCATTACGTAGGCATCGATCAATATAATAAAAGAAGGTGCTGTGTGTTTGTGGCAGCCATAACTCATCGGAAAATCAATGTACACGCTTCAAATTTTCAGAGAATGTTTCTGGTTGTGGTCCGGATTGTAGTGCCAAATTTGAAGTCGAAAGTTCAAAGGGGGGCTTGTTAGAAGCAAAAACATTTACCATGCTACTCATACGAGAATCGTTGTCAAATTTATTGCTGCCATTTACTGCTCCCTAGGTCTGTAAATGGTAGCTAGGCATAAACTGGAAAGAGAGCTATGTACCAATCCCCAGTGATAATGCACAGAACCAGCCAGGTCTAACACCTAATGTCCGACCCCGCCTTCTCGTGGTGCAGGCCGTTAGTACCTTTCAAAAGAGATATTCTCTTTTGGAAGGGAACGAAAGTGGAGGGCTGCCAGTTCAGTATGGCCTACTGATCTGGTTCATCTGTGGCCACTTTTTTCCTTTTTTTCAAACTTGCTGAGGAGTGGTCAACTTCACAAGGGTCCTGGTGCTGACCATATATACCTACTAGACTGAACTTGTTTATGGATTTGAGCTTGATAATGGATCCTGGACTTGCTGCACTGGTGAGCCTCTGCTGAGAAAGAATCTGCCGCTGTGTTTTCTGCGGCAGTTTCTGGGTTGCCAGCCCTAAACGAACAGAGGCATGGGATACCTTACATCAGCTGGTAGATAATCCTAATCAGAAGCCATCGCAATTACCTGAACCTCACTTAGCTAGTTGGGCATGTCAAGCCTAAACTGGAGTAATGTGTCTCAGGCAGGCCATATGGCTCTTGAAAAAGTCCCACTTGAAAAGGTGGTGCCTGAAGTTTCTACCAGCATCGGTGACATCAGCCTTTAGCGGAGGAGGAACAGGTCTTTGCCTCATGCCTGCGATCAGGGGGGCTGTTTGATATTGTTGGCCCTACCTATCTCAATAAACCTAGTTTCCTTAAAAATTCTACTAATCATTTTCTCTCTGCAGGAACGTGGAACGTGAGGACATTATATAGAGATTATTCTCTACAACATCAGCAAACCATCTGTACAGTCGCTCAAAAAAATATCCGAACACTATGATTAGTGATCTGGCAACCTTCGTGTCACGTGACACGAAGGTTGCCACATCACTAATTTCTAAAAAAATCGTTGCCAGATATTTTTTCTGAATTCTGTAATCAATCATAGTGTTCGGATATTTTTTTGAGCAGTCTGTACCAGATATCGGGAAGAAGGCCCCTAGCAGTTTTGGGCAACAACATAAAAGTAGGAGTGTCCCCACAGCAGGTTTTCAACACCACGGGAGGATAGTGAACCTTAAATTATTATTTAGATAACACCGTGTTATAGGTTAAATATATTAAAGGTAACCTATCACTTTTGATTTTCTAACTCTTAATGAGTAGATTCACAAAAGCGAATATTTAATTTCCCGGTGAATGCAAAAAGTAAATAAAGTGCTGAGAAATTGGGAAAGAAACTGGATACCGGTGTAATGAGGCGAATACATTGTTTGTAATTCAACTGAAAAATGCTAAAATAAAGAAATTTATTGACGAATTCTACTTATTTTATCGTAAACGTTCTGGAACAGTGACTTGTGGACACTGAGAAATGTTGCGCTAGCACTGCATGGTACCTCTGGTAAATAAAATAAATAAATCCCCCCTCAAGCAGCTGCTTGCCACAGAGGTCTGACAGGAGCCTGTCAGTTTATATACCATAGTAGAAGGTCTGAGAGGATGGCAGGACCTCAGCAGAAAAACGATCCATACATCCATGCCTTACCCGGGGCTCGAACCCAGGTCCCTTAGATCAGTAGCCATGCTCGCTAACCACTCGGTCATGGGACGTAGCCACTCAAAATTCAACGGTCAACCCGATCGTTCGGTTCAATTTTCGGATGATCAAATGCATCAATCAATGGTTTACTCTACTTGGAGTTGACGTTAATTAATTATTTAAAACTGCAGCTACTAATCAACAACATCACTTGTAAATCGATTTAATCACTTCTTTCATTTTCCATCTCTTTAAATTCAACACAAAATTCCCTTCACGTTCAGCTGAGAGCGAGTACTTATTCGCTTTTCTCTTAAATTGAAATTTATTGCTTTGCTTTTCCAGGTAAACGAGTTTGTCTTGGTGAATCGCTGGCGAGGATGGAGATTTTCCTCTTCCTGACTTGCATCATACATCGCTTCAAAGTCTCCTCTCCCCCTGGTGAGAAAGAAGATTCCCAGTTAATTGACTCCTCCCTCAAGCGTGCCGCTTTGTCTTACAAACTGTGCGCTACTCCACGTTAAATTTACCTACGTCATTCTCAATATAAACGCTGCTGCAGTAAGAGTTCAACTGAAACATTTACAGCTTCCATTTATTTACAGCTTCCATAATAAATTATGTTACGAATTATTCAATTGCTTTGACTTCATCCTAGAGGGAGGAAGACTTCACAGGAGATTGAATGCTTTCTCAACGTTGGATACGTTCACAAATATAACGAGATCAGCAATGATTCTTGATATACAGTGGCGTAACTATGGTTCGGAATGCCCGAACATTCTCTGGGCAGCCCTAAAGGGACTCTCTTGTGTTGGAACACCCAAGTAATTACGATCCCTTGGTTTTAAACCAATTCAAGCGTCCAAAGATTTTGGTGTTTGACACCCTCATGTTTACCTTTTAGTTGTGCTTTTTTAGTAAATTTGTTTGCCTTGTGGCCCCTTTGGGACTTATCTGTTTTAACTTTTGTTATTGCCAATATATATTTGACTTTTGTTATTGCCAATTATATTAGACTTCGAGATATAAGCCCTAGGCTTGGAGCTCATAAAATTAATTAAAAATATCAGTTATTATTAATGGGTCTCAATTTTTTTTAAAAAACTGAAATCAAAAACTTCAGGACAAAATAAGTTTGATAATTGAAAATTCAGTAGCATAAATTTTTACTTTAAAGCTATCGGCTACTTTTATTTTTAATATTACATGTCAATATTGGTCACTTTAGTTACATTGATTTTACACAGATGTAGATAATTAATATTGTTTGTAGATACGAATAAAATACGTTACATGTATATATGATTATTCTGTATAGAATGACACTATGTATTGTAATTTAAAAAAATAAAATTTTTAATAATATGAATTTTTTAAATTTTTTGCTTACTTTTGCAGAAACGATTAAACAACTAAACACGAACAATGATATTTCTCAACGAATCCAGATGTTCCTTCCGTTTCAACAATAATCTAATAATCCTCTTAACAATTTCTCATTATGAATTTTAATGATCTTTTATCCTAATGTTCTTCGAACAGTTCTGGAAAATAATTCTGCGTTGAAATCATTGTTCCCGGGTTGTGAGGGAGCGAGTGCACATAAACCTCGGGAACCGAGCGCCGGCAAATGGTTGATTGAAGTTGCTTGCTAGCATATTTACAGAATTTCCTTCCTCAGTGTTCAATATTAAATTTGACTTCAGTGTTTTTCATCTCAAACGAAACATTTTTGAAATACATACCACTGACCTCCATCCTCCGACTATACTGGAAATTATCTATGCTCAGAATAGCTTTATTTTTTCCTTCTTTAATGAAGCTTTGTTAAATATCCAGTACAGTGATGCCAAGCTTACCGCTTGCTAGCGAAGAAATATAGCAAAAGCGAGTTTGCTTGCCACTCAGACATTTTGAAAGCTGAAGTAAACGGAGCATTTCATATCTTCTCATTAGAAGATGGGGGAATGTCATGTCCCTCTAATCTATTGTTATAAGTGTATTTTCTGAAGTGTCTTAAATGGGTATGTGGCTCATCAGTCGTCATTGGGACCAAGCTGGGCAATTCTCCATATGCTGGGGAAACGAGCACCAGTAAATGATTTTATTGCACTTTCGTCACTAGCTGTAGGAGATGGGTGCGAGTCATCATTGGGACCAAGCTGGGCAATTCTCCATATGCTGGGGAAACGAGCACCAGTAAATGATTTTATTGCACTTTCGTCACTAGCTGTAGGAGATGGGTGCGAGTCATCATCGGGACCAAGCTGGGCAATTCTCCATATACTGGGGAAACGAGCACCAGTAAATGATTTTATTGCACTTTCGTCACTAACTGGAGGAGATGGGTGCGAGTCATGGAGAGCAGCGACAGGAGGATGCGAACAAAACAATCAGACTGAGTGTTGCTGACAAACGGAGAGGTTATTTGTTTTTGTGCGTAGAAGTGCAGTACTTCTTTTTCGGGATAGGATTGGGGCGGGGGTGGCTTAGTCGGTAGCGCGCCAGGCTCGTAATCTGTAGTTCCCAGGTTCGAGTCCCAGCTGGGTCAGCGTTGAGATTTATCTCCGCAAAATTCCCCGCCCTGCCCACGGTCAGTAGGGGACACCAATGGGCTTGGAAAGACCGCCGTCCGTCGGATGGGACGTTAAGCCGTGGCCCTGTGTGCGGGAGAGCCATACCCTGTGCACGTTAAAGAACACGCTGGATGGCCTTGACGGGAGACTACCATCTGTCTCCCAACAGCTGTTCCAGTGGATCCCCTCCCCCAACCTTCTCTGAGCTTCGGGGTCCATGTGACCTGGCCATTTAGCCCATGGTATGCAAAAAAGTGCCGCTCAGAGGTAAAACAATCCTACCCAACAAATCTCGGGATAGGTGTATATTTAAAGGCATTAAAAAAACAGGGTTTAGTTCTCTTAATGTCTATAAAACATCTCTAAGAGTAAGGATCAGGATTCGGATCTGTTTCAACCGGGGCATGATTCTGTGTGAACCAGGTGTTATAGGCAGGGATTAAGAATATCCTTTTGCCGAGTTTTGAGATTGGTAAAGCCATTTCTGCACAGGGAAGTACAGATTTCCACCACATCAAAGGAATGCCTGCAACAGTAAAGCAGCATTCAGGTTATATTAAACTTATTGGAGAAAGTCGACAAGAACAGCTATAAAGCCATTCCATTTAACGACGTGAGCACAGCTAAGGTCCACAGAATTGAGCACATTCCCAGATGTACATATATGTATGAATGTGAATAAACAGTGTGTCGTCCTCTACTTAAGGCATTGGACAATTTTTCATTTCGTTAAAGGCACAGCACGTCTGAATCATACCTAAGCGTGGGTGCAAAAACCCGCGATTCTATCATTTCACCCACAATCACAAGTGAAGATTAGTTAATTAGAATAATTAATCGTCCTCAACTATAATGCATCAGAAGAGTTTACTTCTTTCTCCCCTCTGCACGACAGGGGAGAGACTCAATTAATAATACGCTAGGCTCGGAACTGCAGTTCTCAGGTTCGAGTGTCAACTGTGCTAGCGTTGAGATTTATCTCCCTTACTGACATTTATCTGGAGATTTATCTGAGATTACAGACTGGAGATTTCTCTCCCCCCTGTCCTCGATGACATAGGGGATATCGATGAGCTTGAAAAGACGCCGTCCATCAAATGCGACTTGGTAATTCTTCTAAAATAAAGTATGTTAATAAATGAACATTAGTAAGAAGAATAGTATAAAAGTGCACCAGTAATAACTGGTGCACTTTTATAACCTCGATCTAAAATAAATCGAGGGGAGAAGGAAGCAGAAAGGCAATCGAGCCGGAAAAATGTAAATTGGGGTTGGGGGGACAAGACACTGGATTTCCAATGCAGTATAGCATTTTCCCCTCCGTTTTATTGGTCTTAAAAACGCATGAAATATAATTAAAAAAAATACCCCCTCAAGCAGCTGCTTCCCACAGAGGTCTGACAGGAGCCTGTCAATTTATATGACACAGTAGCAGATCTGAGAGGATGGCAGGACCTCAGAAGAAAAACAACACAGACATCCATGCCTTACCCGGGATCTCGAACCTAGGTCCCTTAGATCAGTAGCCAAGCGTGCTAATCACTCGGCCACGGGACGGCTTATGAAATATAAATGAGTTTAATATATTTCTGATCTGTAAATGAGAGCCCGACATATACCGGAAGGCGAACTGTGTACCAATCTCCGATGATGATGAACAGAACCGGCAAGCCTAACACCTAATGTTCGACCCCGACTTCCGTAGTGCAGGCAGTAAGTATCTTTCAAAACAGACATTCTTTTCTGGGAGGGAAGAAAAGGGGAAGGCTGCCAGATCAATGTGGACTACTGATCTGGTCATATACGAGAACTTTTTCTGTCTTTTTCTCATGCCCTGCAGAGTAGTAGTCAACTTCACAGGATCCTTCGTTGAAAGGATCCTGTGAAGGATCCTGTGAATAGCTTGAAATAGTTGTGAATAGCTTGAAAGGATCCTGTGTCACAGGATCCTTCGTTGAAAGGATCCTGTGAAGACACTGGATTTCCAATGCAGTGTGAACGACTAGTAGGTATATGTGGTTAACACGAGGATTCGTAGGATCCTCGTGTTAACCACATATACCTACTAGATTGGTTTATGGTTTTGAGCTTGGTTATGGATACTGGACTTGCTGCACTGGTGGGCCTCTGTTGAAGGAAAATCTGCCGTTATGTCTTCTGTTTGCTTACGGGTTGCCAGCCCTGAGTGAGCAGGATACCTTGTATTTGCTGGTGGATAACAATAATCAGAGGCCATCGCAGGTACCTGAACCCTCACTTACCTAGTTGGGCATCGACACTCCTATACTGGAGTAATATGTCTCAGGCAAATCACTTTCAATCTAGAATCTGGTTCGTCAAAAGGTGTGCATGAACTCCTACCAGCATAAGTGGTTCAGCCTTTAGCGGTGGGGGAACGGACTAATTCTATTAATCATATTAATTCAAAAATCCTATTAATCATTTTCTCTCCATAGGTACGTGGAATGTAAGGACATTGCATAAAGATTATTCTCTTGACGTTCTGACACAGGATTTTCAGCGTTATAACCTGAATGTTTTGGGTTTGCAAGAGACCTGATTTATTATTTTAGGTATTGATTTTAGATATTAATTTTAGGTATTGGGTTGCAAATACCTAAAGTTAATTTTAAAATTTCTTTTCAGGAAAGAAGGATGGAAAGCATCTCCAAAGTGTAGGTTTGCTTCTTTAGCAGATATGTCAATGATGCTCTTAGAGGATATTACAGCTTAATTTAAAACTAAGATTAAAGAATTTGAATGTTATCTTTTGCTATGCCCCGACAGAGGACTCTGATGAGGACGGGAAAGATACGTTTTACAGACAACGTCAGGATATTTTGAATTCTTTCAAAAAAGGAGATATTTCTCTTGTGCTAGGTGACTTCAGTGCTAAATTTGGTAGTGATTATGACCTTTGGGGAGAGGTGTTAGATTCCTTTGGCATTGATAGTTCCAATGGCAATGGGGAAAAATCTCCTACAGATAAATAAACTTTAAAGTTGAAGAATAATTAACACGTGCTACGAACACGGGCAAATCTCAAGCTATCAAGCCAAAGATTTTTATCAGCTGTTAACTGATCCTTTACACGTTTATTAAGCTCTTTGTAATGCCGCCTGTTAGGACTTGCTTATTAGTTGCATAGGAATATGATTGATTACATATTAATTTACAGCAAACGGGCCAGTTCGGTTAGAAATACCAACTCTTATAGGGAGCCGTTTTGGGTCTGACCATTACCTGGTCACTATAACTACAAAGAGCCTTACAACTGAAGCTTAAGAAATGTTGTGCTAAGGTTAAGAGAATTGACTTTTATCACTGAAGCTCTGAAAGATAAGAATATAGCCAAAGCCATGATCGGCTAGTTACTCATTTATGACAATCGTGGTTTGCTTACTACTGAAGTTGAGAAAGAATGGGATCAGTTTTAACAGGTTTTTCTTGAAACTAATAATACTGTTTTTGTTAAAAAGGAACAAAGGAAACAAAGTTATTTGAGTGATAACGCTAGGAAGCTTATTTCTGAAAGAATGAATTGCCTGAATAATTTGGATCAACACCCTACTAGTCCTAACCGACGGCATTACAAAGAGCTTAATAAACGTGTAAAGGATCAGTTAACAGCTGATAAAAATCTTTGGCTTGATAGCTTGACTGGCAAAGCAGAGGAAGCAGTAAGACAGTACTATAGCAGGGAGTTGTACCAGACAGTAAACGATTTGTGTGGGAAGAAATGGGTATACAGGGATTGAAGGATAAACATGGTAATGTTGTTAAAGGTGAGGATTCTGTCATGGCTAGATGGGCCGAGAATTTCCGAGATGTGAGTGGTTATCGCGCTTGGCTACTGATCTAAGGGAACTGGGTTCGAGTCCTGGGTAAGGAATGAATGTTTGTGTCGTTTTTCTGCTGAGGTCCTGCCATCCTCTCGGACCTTCTACTATGGCATATAAACTGATAGGCTTCTGTCAGACCTCTGTGGCAAGCAGCTGCTTGAGGGGGTATTTATTTTTTTTTATTTACCGAGAAATCTCCCAGTGTCCCGGCTGCCCAGTCTGCCACTGGTGGCACCATATATGGTGGCCGGACATTTCTGCTCCATATTTCTGGTGCACTAACCGTAAGACATTACATCGATGACATCGCTAATTCTGTGGCATGACCCTTCCTTACCACCGTACCTTGACTGATTCTGAAGGAGGACGCCACCCCACACACTGCACGTGCAAAGATGGACAGTCTCCAAGGTGTGGACATTCTCCCATGGCCACCATAATCCCCGGACTTGTCGGACATTGAGCATGTGTGGGACCTTATGGGTCGCCGCCTTCGCTATCTATTTCCGACAGCGAACCTGGTACAGCTGCGTGCCCAGTTGGATGCTGTTTGGAACACCGTTAATTATCTGATTGATGAAATGTCGAGACGTCTATAAGCTTGTATAATTTCAGGCAGTTGCCTGAGGTGAGCCTTCTATGGACTGATAAATCTGCAATAAACGCATGTACCTCGCAATGTAGTACAATGATGGGTGAATTACCGCGTAAGAGCCGAAAAGCATTTGTGAATCCAGTAAAAAATAAAAATAAAAATTTTAGCATTTACATTCTGATTAATACCTATTTTGTATATATTAAAATTAAACCTTTGTATTCTTAGTGTAACTCGAATAAAAAAAATTATTAATTTTTTTTACGGTGCGGTACTGTACATAGTATTTTAGGTACCTAAAATAATGGTTCGTTCTAATAACACTATAGCAGATCACTACTGTTACCGGAAATTAAAAAATTCGTCCCTCCCCCACATGGGTTTAATATGTCGATATGTTATATATTTCAATTTTGGCAACTATGCCAATTTATTATTTTCACTATGCTTCACAGTTTCCATATCACTGCTCAATTTGCTACGCTTGTTGCAATCGGCTACATGCAATCTTAAGTGCACATAAGGTAAAGTTGTTTTGGGGTTGTTTTACATATGATGGTCACTTTCGTGCACATGTCGAAGATTAGTGTCTAAAAGGACCTACATTTTCAGTGATATAAGAATATAATATTACTGATGTTCTATTCTATTTCACTACTGTCATAACCGTTGCACAAACACTTTAATTCATTCACAAAGTAAAAAAAAAAAGAATTGTATACCCTCATATAATTCTTGCACCCAATTTTTACAGTAGGAAAAAAAACATCAAAGAAAGTTACAGAGCTATATCAATGCAAAAAAATAGGTGTCAAAGACTATTGTTATTTCAAGAACGGGGAATACAAATACGATAGCTCCATCTGTCAGCTTTAATCAGGAATCGCCTTGCTATATGTGCCAGTTAAGTGAAATTCAAGGTTGTGCAAAAAGGTGTGATAAGTATTAATTAAAGTTAATAAAGGAGGCAAATCTTTCTAGGCTAGCTCTGAAAATTATTAAAGGATCACGTAGTGAATTAAATATTTACAGGGTAATTTTTTCGCTTCTCTACACCAGCAAAGTCATTGGACTATGTCCTGATTGAAAAGAAGCCCTGAAATTGAAAAAAATAAATAATGAAAAGGTTCACGCTTAGTACACAAATGATTGTTTATACTTCATTTCGAAATGTTGATCCTCACGTCACAAATAATTAACAGTTAAGTTGCTCTCACCGTGCGAGTTGCTGCGCTGCTGTTGAGTGAGTTTGCAAAACAAAAATCTTGATGAAAAACAAATCTCCATTCATATTTTTACATTTCTCCAAGAAATTAGAATAACGTTTATGTTGAGGAGGGTTAAATAACATATGTGGAACTGTGATGCCCATAACACTGTTTTTAATATGTATATAAGTGTGTAGTGGGTTACACTTAGGTAAAAACAGTGTATAACACAATGCCCTATAAAATATCAGAAAATTTCCATGTTATGTCAATGGGAATCGAACTTTGAAGCCCTATAAGTTCAAAAATATGCATTTAATAGGAAAATGTGAATGAAGATAATTTAAATATTACAATAAAATCTAAAAATCTAGTTAAATCTCGATTTTCAACAAGATTCATTCAGTATTTAAAGAATAATGGAAGCTGGACAATTTAACAATAAATTATCTTATTTTATAAAAATCGTCCAAAATTGTCTAATATTTAAATAATCATTACGCATTTTAAAATGTATAATTATTTCATTAAATGGTTTGAAACAACGCATAGTAAATTTTAATTAATTTCTGAGGTAAATTCTTATGACGCATTACTGTTGTGAAATATTCTCGCTTCTATAAATCTTTAAATACTGAACGAATCTTGTTGAAAACTGAGATTTAAATATTTTGGTTTATGATTTTTACTATATATTCAGATACATTTTTCCATTAAATGCATATTTTAGAAGTTATGGAACTTCGTAGTTAGATTCCCATTCACATCACATAGATATTCTCTAATATTCTGGCAGGGCACTATATCACGTTTAGTATTTGCCAATAAAGAGGACTACATGCTATGAAACGTATGGGCAACACATTGTTAAATATTCAGTTTACATTTTCAGAAAACTTTGGAATTTTTTCAATGGAATGTTAATTCCACTTAACACCCGTTTACCATTTTGTTAACTACTATTTATTATATTTACTATAGTGCAGAACAAACTAAAAGAGATTTAGAGTCAACAAAAACTTACACTGGCAAATAATCCAACTTAGTTTGAGATTTTATTGCTGTTTTATAGCATTATTTTTTCTTTGTGGATAAAACTATATAAGCTCTGTTACTAGTTGATTTATCTCATATAAAAATGCTGTGTTAGGGAGAAATTTAAAAGTTCTTAAAAGATATATGATTCCTAATTGTTTTAAGGAAAGTAAATTATCGGAAGCTGTAGATCAATTACTCTGCGAATCATTCAGAAGAAAATCACTACTCTAAAATAAGTCAATGTCTCGTTACAAGCGGTTATATAATGCAAATCACCTGAATGACTGATTATGAAATGAGAATTTGATGACTGATTATCAAAGAAAGAGCAGTTATGTTCCATGTTCTTCACATTCTACCACTTTTGTGAATATTTTGGAGAAGAGCTGACAGTTCTTGGTCGTTCTCGATGGCCGTCAAGACATTGCATTCTTCAATCGAAAAATTGGCGTTCGACTCAATGGCTGTAGTTCCAGATACATCCAAAATTTCAGCGGCCACGCACTCCATGACGGCATTAAGATATACAGCAGTTTTAGGGTCAACTTGGTCAATCCCTTCTAAAAGACGATCATGAATTCTTCTCACAGGAAAAATGGGAGTCGTTTTCTTCGGTTTTTTCTTTTTAGATAAGGTCTTTTTCTGTGCACCCGAAAGCTTCTTCGATTTACTTAAGGACTTTTTCCCGGAACTTGACTCCATCCTTAATCCGGATCTTGACACATTTAAGAGAATCCAGAGCTTTAGAATATACTCCAAAACATTACTAATTTGAATTCAACACTCGGCAACTATTTCTGCAACGATAAATTTGTTCTAAGTCTACATTTCAAGAAATCGAACAAACTTCCTCGAGGAGCTAAATCTTAGCTGTCAGTGGTTGTTTTTTGGAAGCATTTCTCTCATTCTTTCTCATGCAGTTGCTGATGATGATTCATTATAACAACAATTGGAATATCGTGCCCAACGCGCCTCGCGTATTGAGGCGTTCACACGTTCCAATTTATTCCTATTTTGTCGCGAACATTTAAATCTCCTGTAAATTTATTGATTCTCAGTCAGTCAGTTAATTAATCAATTTTATTTCCTATCATATACAATTTACAGCATAGAAAAATACAAGTGAACCCAAAAAACCACATGGTTCGGACAGGCCACTAAAGGAAATTTATACTGAAATCAATAACGACTTATTCACTACAAGGATCACAAACAATATTTTAATTTTTCCGAAGCGTGTAAATAAATTTTTACTTTATGCTAAGTTATTCAACATATGTGCGATAGCTTCCAAAGAAAAGAGAAAACTCTTTAAGTTCTGTTTCAAGATATTATTTTTTTTCCATTTTCTTATTTCAAGAGGCAAGTGATTAAAGATATTTAGGTGAGATATATGAATAATGTTTATGAGCAATTTCTTTTTTTGTCAAAGGAACTGAATAATTTGGACCTTTCTCTCTGAAGTTTTATAAAGCAGGCTGAATTTGAAAATTGAAACAATTCTGGTTAAAAATATTATCACTCTTAAAATAAATACATGTTTAATAGGTAGAATTTTATTTTATTATATAGTTATAATATATATTTTATTTAATAGGTAGAATTTTAAGCATAGAGTAACTACTGAAAATACTTAAAATATATATGTTACTTTTTTGCAATTAATTTAATAATTTAGCTTTGCAGAGAAACCAGAGGTTTAAAAACTGAGACATAAGTTATACACAAACAAATTATATTATATTGAAATGTTACTTGTATCCATACATAAAAATATAAGCACAATGTAGAAAAATATTGAGATTAACTTTCTATTTCAGATGGTACAATTTAAGTAGTTTGTAACGTGCTTCACCTGTAATTTAGTTAATATGTTTCTTCCATTTTAGATTATTATCTGCGGGAAATTTCTAAATATTTAACTTTCTCATCTTGTTTTATGGCAACATAAGTAAATATAGGTATATAGATAACTGAAAATGGCAACGATATGGGAAACGAGGTGTTAAGGACTGTATTATAACGTGAAAGAAAGCGATGATTCTTCAATACTGTATGAAAGTTTGCTTTTTTCTCGTCTTGAAAACGTCCGAAACATTGAGATATTGTTGTTTTGGAGAGTGAAAAAATAAATATATAAACAATATGTACAGTCGCTCAAAAAAAGTATCCGAACGCTATGACTGATTACAGAATTCAGAAAAAAATATCTGGCAACGATTTTTTTAGAAATTAGTGGTCTGGCAACCTTCTTGTCACGTGGCAAGAAGGTTGCCAGACCACTAATTTCTAAAAAAATCGTTGCCAGATATTTTTTCTGAATTCTGTAATCAACAATAGCGTTCGGATACTTTTTTTCAGCGACGGTATATTAAAACTTTATTAAATAATGAAAAATAAATTTAACTGAGGGCTCTGAAACTTTCGCTTTCGCAGCAAAGAAATGCTTAAAAAAAATTCTCTCCTTTCCCCTTCTCTTGTTTTTATTTGAATTATTGCATTTCCTTTTTTCCCTCATCTCGAAATGATCAAATGCTGGCCAAATGATCATCCAAGCAGTCGCAAATAAAAAGTGGCATTCGTTATCGTTGCGCACTTGTATTATGTGGAAACAGCCTCAAAAAGAAATCAGCAAAAGGGCGAAAGTAATGGAAGTTGAAATTGTAAAAAAGGCGCTGTTTCGGAAGCGACGATAAGGGAGGTGTGCAAAACTGATAGCTGAATGAAATATCTGGCTGGCAGAACAATGCCGTAAAAATATGTTGGGTTGGGTTGTTTAACCTTTGAGCGTCACTGTTTTTTGCATACAATGTACTAAATGTCCAAGTGATAAAGACTTAGAGAAAGTTGGGGGAAGAGGACTCACTAGACAGCTGCAGCTGTTAGCAGGGGCGTAGCGAAGGACAATGGTTGGGGGGGGGGGGGAGAAATGAAAATTTTCCAACTCCAAATTCAAATTTTGCGCCAACTGAGCAAACTTACTTAAGATTTCGCTCCGTGGAAGTGGGGGGGGGGGGGGTTGAGGCAATTTTCACAACTCTCCTGCATTTATTTTACCATTTGACTTCCAATTTTGCCAACTAGCCATTATTTCACAGATATAATTCCAATATTTACATATTTACATCTCGTCTGAATCAGCAGGTCAGTGTGAATTTTACCTTGATTTTGCCACCTCTCCTTAATTTCGCAATACTAATGCCAATCTTTGCTTATTTTCACAAAACTAATCCCAATCTTTACTTATTTTCACAAAACTAATCTCAGTCTTTACATCTCTCCTAAATTTGCCAAATCACTTCAAACTCTTCAAACTTCCCAAGATTTTGCCCAGTTTTCTCGATTTTAGTCTATTCTGAATTTCACAAACCCAAACCCAATCCCAATTATCACAACTCGCCCGTATTTTCCAAGTGGATTCGAATTTTGCCAACTGCCCTACATTTTGTTAAGTTTCCTCAATTTGTCCAACACCCCTTAATTTCACAAAACAAACCTCAATTTTCACAACTCGCCTATATTTTACCAAGTGGATTCGAATTTTGCCAACTCGCCGTAATTTTACAGAAAAAAATCGCAATTTTTACATCTTCCATGAATTTGCCAAGTCACTTCGAATTTTATCAACTCTCCTTAATTGCACAATAAAGGCACAATTTTCACAACTCCCCTGTATTTTACCAAGTGGCTTCGAATTTTGCCAACTCCCCTAGATTTTGCCAAGAGTTCTTGGTTTTTCCAACTCTCCTTAATTTCACAAAAACAATTCCAATTTTCACAAATCGCCCGTATTTTACCAAGTGGATTCGAATTTTGCCAACTGCCCTAGATTTTGCCATCTCGCCACAATTTTATAGAAAAAACAAATCCCAATTTTATATCACACCTGATTTTTGGAAAGCCACTCTGAATTTTGCCAACTCCCCCAAGATTTGCCAACTCTCCTAGATATTGCGAAGTTGTCTCGATTTTGCCAACACGCCATAATTCTACAGAAAAAAGATTGCAATTTTTACATCTCACCTGAATTTTGTCAACTCTCCACGATTTTGTCAAGTCACTCTGAATTTTGCCAACTGCCCCTAAATTTTGTCAACTAGCCATAATTTTACAGAAAAAATTCCAAATTTTCACATCTCACCTGAATTTTGCCAACTCTCCACGATTTTGCAAAGTCACTCCGAAATTTTCCAACTGTCCCTAGTTTTTGTCAACCGCCCCTAGATTTTACCAACTCGCCATAATTTTACAGAAAAAATTCAAAATTTTCACATCTCACCTGAATTTTGCCAACTCCCCACGATTTTGCAAAGTCACTCCGAATCAAAATCAAACTGTCCCTAGATTTTGCCAACTCGCCATAATTTTACAGAAAAAAATTCTAATTTTTACAGCTCACCTGAATTTTGCCAACTTCCCACGATTTTGCCACTTCATCTTCAAACTGGGTCACTCCGAATTTTGCCAACTCCCCAAGATTTTACCAAGTCACTCCGAATTTTGCCAACTCCCCAAGATTTTACCAAGTCACTCCGAATTTTGCCAACTCCCCAAGATTTTGCCAAGTCACTCCGAATTTTGCCAACTCCCCAAGATTTTGCCAAGTCACTCCGAATTTTGCCAACTCCCCAAGATTTTGCCAAGTCACTCCGAATTTTGCCAACTACCCAAGATTTTGCCAAGTCACTCCGAATTTTGCCAACTCCCCAAGATTTTACCAAGTCACTCCGAATTTTGCCAACTACCCAAGATTTTGCCAAGTCACTCCGAATTTTGCCAACTCCCCAAGATTTTGCCAAGTCACTCCGAATTTGTCAACTCCCCTAGATTTTGCCAAGCCACTCCGAATTTTGTCAACTCCGCAAGATTTTGCCAATTCACTCCGAATTTTGTCAACTCCCCAAGATTTTGCCAAGTCACTCCGAATTTTGCCAACTCCCCAAGATTTTACCAAGTCACTCCGAATTTTGCCAACTCCCCAAGATTTTACCAAGTCACTCCGAATTTTGCCAACTCCCCAAGATTTTGCCAAGTCACTCCGAATTTTGCCAACTCCCCAAGATTTTGCCAAGTCACTCCGAATTTTGCCAACTCCCCAAGATTTTGCCAAGTCACTCCGAATTTTGCCAACTACCCAAGATTTTGCCAAGTCACTCCGAATTTTGCCAACTCCCCAAGATTTTGCCAAGCCACTCCGAATTTTGTCAACTCCGCAAGATTTTGCCAATTCACTCCGAATTTTGTCAACTCCCCAAGATTTTGCCAAGTCACTCCGAATTTTGCCAACTCCCCAAGATTTTACCAAGTCACTCCGAATTTTGCCAACTCCCCAAGATTTTGCCAAGTCACTCCGAATTTTGCCAACTCCCCAAGATTTTGCCAAGTCACTCCGAATTTTGCCAACTCCCCAAGATTTTGCCAAGTCACTCCGAATTTTGCCAACTACCCAAGATTTTGCCAAGTCACTCCGAATTTTGCCAACTCCCCAAGATTTTACCAAGTCACTCCGAATTTTGCCAACTACCCAAGATTTTGCCAAGTCACTCCGAATTTTGCCAACTCCCCAAGATTTTGCCAAGTCACTCCGAATTTTGCCAACTCCCCAAGATTTTGCCAAGTCACTCCGAATTTGTCAACTCCCCTAGATTTTGCCAAGCCACTCCGAATTTTGTCAACTCCGCAAGATTTTGCCAAGTCACTCCGAATTTTGTCAACTCCCCAAGATTTTGCCAAGTCACTCCGAATTTTGCCAACTCCCCAAGATTTTGCCAAGTCACTCCGAATTTTGCCAACTCCCCAAGATTTTGCCAAGTCACTCCGAATTTTGCCAACTCCCCAAGATTTTACCAAGTCACTCCGAATTTTGCCAACTACCCAAGATTTTGCCAAGTCACTCCGAATTTTGCCAAGTCACTCCGAATTTTGCCAACTCCCCAAGATTTTGCCAAGTCACTCCGAATTTGTCAACTCCCCTAGATTTTGCCAAGCCACTCCGAATTTTGTCAACTCCGCAAGATTTTGCCAATTCACTCCGAATTTTGTCAACTCCCCAAGATTTTGCCAAGTCACTCCGAATTTTGCCAACTCCCCAAGATTTTACCAAGTCACTCCGAATTTTGCCAACTCCCCAAGATTTTACCAAGTCACTCCGAATTTTGCCAACTCCCCAAGATTTTGCCAAGTCACTCCGAATTTTGCCAACTCCCCAAGATTTTGCCAAGTCACTCCGAATTTTGCCAACTCCCCAAGATTTTGCCAAGTCACTCCGAATTTTGCCAACTACCCAAGATTTTGCCAAGTCACTCCGAATTTTGCCCACTCCCCAAGATTTTACCAAGTCACTCCGAATTTTGCCAACTACCCAAGATTTTGCCAAGTCACTCCGAATTTTGCCAACTCCCCAAGATTTTGCCAAGTCACTCCGAATTTTGCCAACTCCCCAAGATTTTGCCAAGTCACTCCGAATTTGTCAACTCCCCTAGATTTTGCCAAGCCACTCCGAATTTTGTCAACTCCGCAAGATTTTGCCAATTCACTCCGAATTTTGTCAACTCCCCAAGATTTTGCCAAGTCACTCCGAATTTTGCCAACTCCCTAAGATTTTGCCAAGTTGTCCCGATTTTCCCAACTCACCTGTATTTTACTAAGTGGCTTCAAATTTTGCCAACTGCTCTAAATTTTGCCGTCTCTCCATTTTCCAAACTGCCTTAGATTTGTCAAGTTGCTTCAATTTTGACAGATACATTGCCGGCTTTAAGCTCTAAATCACATTCTGAAGTTACTTTGGTTATCTTTACATTAAAAGTGCATAAATCCTCATGGGTAGATGAAATTACTACTGAAATGCTTAGAACTGGGAACGTTTGTGTTGTCAATTGACTGACTGAAATTGTGAATATTTTTTTTTGATAAAAATATTGTCCCTAAGGATTTTATTGAAGCTATTATTATCCCTATTTTTAAGAAAGGTGATCGTAGTTCTTGTGATAATTATAAGAGATTAAGTGCGCATTCTTTTCCAGGTAAAATTCTTTACATAATTGTCCTTAACAGAATTAAGAATTTGGCTGATGGACAACTGTGTGATGAGCAGTGTAGATTCAGAAATTGTAGAGGATGTATGGAACAGATTTTCACTCGGGCAGATTTTTGAGAAATATTTTGAGTTTCCGAAACCTTTAGTTACTAGCTTTATAGATTTCAAAAAGGCATTTGACTCTGTTGATCGACATAACTTATGGTTGATTGTTAGATCATATGGAATACCTGACAAGTTAGTTAGCTTAATGAAAGTTCTCTATAATAATACTGAGTCATGTGTGAGAGTTAATCACTAAATAAATAAATATCCCCTCAAGCAGCTGCTTGCCACAGATTTCTGACAGGAGCCTGTCAGTTTATACACCATAGTTGAAGGTCTGTGAGGATGGCGGGACCTCATTAGAAAATCAATATAAACATCCATGCCTTACCCGGGGCTCGAACCCAGATTCCTCTGATCAGTAGCCAAGCGCGCTAACCACTCGGCCACGGAACAGCCCGAGATTCATTAAGCTTGCAGCAATTGATTTAGCATTGCTGTTGGAGTTCGACAAAGGTGCATTTTATCTCCTTTTCTAGAGTGCTAATTGATTGTGTTATGCGGAAATCTTTGCGAGGGAAAGATTTTGCCCTTAAATGGTCTAGAGTTTTCAAAAATTCTGATTTAGATTATGCTGATAATTTGGTCTTGTTCACTAATGATGTTGATGAGATGAATTATTTCATTAGGGTTGTTAATGAGACTGGTAATAGAGTAGATTTAGTGATAAATAGAAAACCGAAATGATGAAAATTAGTCAGGCAGGTGGTGATTCAGCTGCTTTGAATGGCTGCACTCTTGAGCAGGTGTCTCCGTTTAATTATCTTCGAGTTACGTAGCAGATATGGTGATGTGCGGCATGAGATAAAGAGAAGAACAAGGATTACTGCTGTGATCTTTAAGAATCAATGACGATGCGTAAAAGTAGTCATATGTATACACCTAAAGACTAAAATTAGACTGTATAATAGTTTGTTCTTTCTAAGGCTAGTTATGGTAGCGAAGCATGGACCTTTGGCTTTGATTCTAGATGCTTACGCAGTATCTTGGGCATTAGGTAGTTAGAATTTGTAAGTAATGATGAGGTTAAGCAAACGAGTCAGCAATCCTCTCTGAGCAGAATGTTGTGCAGAGAGAGACTGTCTTGGTTTAGCCATGTTGCCAGTATGCATAACTATAGCAATAGAATTTTGAACAGCATGCCTAAAGACCTCAGGAAAAAGGCAAGATCTAGGATGCGATAGGCAGACAATGTCAAACAGGACATTGCTATAATTGGACTAGAGTGGCCAAATGCAGCAGATGTAGTTCAGGACAGACATGTCTGGAGAGGAAAACTACATATTCGGATAAGACCTCCATAGCCAATGGTGTTTCTATTACACTTTCTAACATTCTGATATGCGGGGAGTGCATGGCCACCTCGATGCAATAAACCTGGACACTGCAGTAACAGAAGAACTATTTTTAACAAAATATAACAGTTTATATTATAGTTAAATTTCTAAAAATTCAACTGGTAGTTAATTGTTTTTAAAAACAACCAACTACTAATTGTAATTAATTTTAAAATATTCTCAATTATTTTAAAATTTAAAATCCTTATAAATAAATAATTTTATTTTAACTGATTTTAAAATAAATGACTTTAATTTTAATTTTAAACAAGTTACATCATTTGAATTTTTATGCATAATTAATATCTTTCCTTCCCTCCTTCATTCAAGTCTGTCCAGGCCTGGTGTACCAAAGTGGCCTTGGCATGGCTCCCTTGGACCACCCCAGTTCCCGCTCTGCTGACGTTATAATTTGGTCCATCGATCTTCTGTTGAAAGAAGTGTTGTATGGACCCACAAGGGGTGCACTTTCAGAGTCCCACATGGAACATTTTTTCCAACTAGCAGCGGATATGAGGAGGGAGGCTTCTGAGCTTCTTCTAAATAAAGAAACTCAGAAGAAGCATGGACTAACGAAGGTTGAGAAGAACCGATTTAGATTATCTTTGTACATAATAATAATTTCTGTAACTTATATTAAATTCAAATGTTTAGTTTCCTCACGTAGAGGAAACATTCTAGATTGAGTGGAGGGTAATTAGGTATTGTTTTTAAAAAATTGAACTTATTTTATAATAAATATTACTAATTATTTAACCGGTTGTTCTTTGAAATGCAAATTAATTGACTCTTTCAGACGATTGATAATGTATATAAAATAAGCGATGTAAATTTCATTGCATCTTTTTTAATATGAATTCAAAATATTTTAACGAGTGTTAACTATTAAAAATGTGAGTTAAAATAAAACTTTCCTGTCCATAGTTTCATACACTTTTTATCGACTCCTAGCTCAGTGCTCGGCCTAGTTATCATGAGTGTTGTTTATGATGCAGATGCATTAATATTAATTAACATACTTGAGTTCGATTACGAGTTTGTCGGTCTGAGCCCGACCCCGCCTGGACTGTGGGGCCTCGAGCTCAAACTAGCACAGACGACTTTGGTTAAGTTATAATTGAATCTCTAATTTTTCGCTTAACTGTGAAAATTATAAATAAAAAAATAACCCCTCAAGCAGTTGTTTGCGACAGAGGTCTATCAGTTTAATACGCCATAGTCGAAAGTCTGTGACCAAAGAGCATTAGATGGTTAGAATTTGTAAGTAATGATGAGGTTAAGCAAATGAGTCAGCAAGCAATCCTCTCTGAGCATTCTGCTCAGAGAGGATTGCCGATAAACCGATAAAATATACCGATAAACTGATATTGTCTTGGTTTAGCCATGTTGCCAGTATGCATAACTGTAGCAATAACATTTTGAACAGCATGTCTAAAGGCCTCAGGAAAAGGGGGAGATCTAGAATGCGATAGGCAGACAATGTCAAACACGGCATTGCTGGAATTGTCCTAGGGTGGCCAAATGCAGCGGATGTAGCTCAGGACAGACATATCTGGAGAGGAAAATTACATAGTCTGATAAGACCTCCATAGCCCATGGCTGCATGAGGATTTTGTATGTATGTTAATATTTTTTTTGTTTCTATTACACTTCTAATATTCAGAAATAGGGGGATGCATGGCCTAGGCCAGGTCACATGGACCCCGAAGGCTCAGAGAAGGTTGGGGGAGGGGACCCACTGGAACAGCTGTTGGGAGACAGATGGTAGCGATTACCCGATTTATAAGTCCCGATTTATAACAATTTGTCCCGCGTCCCGCGGCGTTTTAAAAAAGTCCCGATTTTTGGAAAGAATGCACGACAAGCTAGGGAACGGCGGGAGAACGGGAAGGGAATATACGGTTTTCGGCGGCCATGTGGCTATTTCGCCAGGATATGAGTTTTTTATTATTTTTGTTAATTTTATAATGTTAAACTTTAATAATAAGAAATAATTGTTGAGAACTGATTATCGAGAACTGCTTATCAAAGTTCGCATTGTTGATCAGTTGTTAGAATTCGACCACCATTGTTTAGACTTAATGAACAATGACCGTACTGCGTGCTAGTGCTAGTTAAACAAGTGATGTCAACAAATCAGCTATTCAGATAATTTAGGTAAGTAATTTACTTATTTATTTCATAAATACATAAATTTTCTTGAATTTAGCAGACAGTACTCGTATTATTTATACTTTATAGTGGCGGCAAAAAGTCTAGCGCCGGCCTTGTAAGTGACACTTACGACTTACGTTACGGCAAATTCAGAGGAAAAATAATACAAGTTAGTATTGTTATTATTTAGAAAGAAACATAGGATTAAAATTAAAATAATTTTTAAAATATAGTTACTTTATAACAATCAAATTAATTTAATTTATAAACTAAGAATAAAATATGGTGTCCCGCTTACCAATGGTGACCGCTCATGGTGTCCCGCTTTACCAATGTTAAAATCTGGTCACTTTAGCTATGAAGGAAAGAGCTAAACACTTCCCCACACAGAGAAGGACTATGTGATGATATTCAGGCATAATTTAAGCCAGGTAGGCTTTTAAATGCTCTGAAGAAATTTTACTCTTGTCGCCTTCTATAAGTTGACGGGGAAGAACGATATTTCGGAAAATGAATTCGTACGTATTTATGAAGATTAGTAAACTGTACGGTGGAAAAGGTTTCAAACAAGAAAAAATAAACATACCGGATTTTACTTGAAACAATTAAGGACAGAATTTTTGCTGGATAGTGATTTGAAACATTCCTGCGGAAAATACATTCATGATAAAACGTTTTTCAATGATAATATTTATTTAACACATAATACACCCGATTACATTGGTCTAGCTAAGTGGGCACAAATATTTCAATTGAAATTCACGGAAATCCACAAGAGTTATAACTCGTCTGTGAAATTTATTATAACTCAAATATTTAATATATCATTTTTGGCAACATTAGCCAAAAACGTTTTAAGCATTTATAAAGTAAACGAAGAACAAAATAATTTGAACAAATGGAAAGAAAAAAGTTTGGTGAATGATTAAAATTGTGAAATTTATTACGAAAGGAAACACAGAAAACAAGAGACATTTTCTTTCACACTAGATTTCAGCTTACTTGAAACACTAAGGTTTAAAATATATGTGACTAAAATGTACAGATTGAATCACTCATTTTCCGTAAGAATATACTATTATGGAACAGAGAGTCCGGAAGAAATATGTTTCAACGAAAAATTCATCCAATTGCATATATTACGATCAGAAAAAATAATTTAGTGGACAGATTTTAAAGGAGAAATGGAAAACATGTTCTTATTCATACCAAATGTTAACTTACCTAAAAAATATGAGCAAAATGTAAGATACAAAATTAAAACGAACAAAAATTACTGTAGGATGCGAATTTCACTTTCATTGGGATAACGTAGAATTAACGTTTTAGTGTGCAAAACAAGCTTTAATATAAAAAAATTTTTAACATAAAACTGGTCTTGTGATCAAATTAAAACATGAAACTAGACACGTGTTCTTATTTCATTCAAGTTCAGTGTACAAAAATAAAGATAAATTTATGCAAGAGAGAAGTACCGTATATTTCCGCAGATAAGACGATGGTTGAATCATAAAAAAAAGGCCCCCAAAATCCGGGTCGTCTTATAGGACAGATACAAAAAAAATTAGATTGAAATTTATGTAAATTGAAACCATTATTACTAAAACTTATCGAAAAATCTATCATATTATTTAAATACGCTATATGATAATACATTACATTGTAATAGTAAATAATACATTACATTGTAATAGTAAAACTATACTAAAACAAAATAAATATTAAATGTTATGTTTATTGAGCTACTGAGGAAAAAACGGACAAACCGTAATTATTTACTAGTACAGAGTAGGGTATGTCCACAAAATAGAATAGCCCATACGACGCTTTTGTGAATAGTCAAGGTCATTACCCGAATGCCCGAATCAGTGCGAATGTTTGCGAATAGGACATAATTCCGTATACGCTATACAGTATTATTATCCAGATGATGATCGCCGATCTAAACTAAATTCATAGGCCGTTGATAGTTTGGGGTCGTCTTATAGGACAGATATATGCTAAAACTATAAAACTTTGACGAAAATTTATACCTCGTCTTATCTGCGGAAATATACGGTAATAAACGATCAAAGAATGGTGTGAGGTGAAAATATACTTTCCTTAGGGATAACACGGGATATGTATATTAGGGTGCAAATTGTGTATCGCATAGAAAATAAATGACTTAAAATTGGTTCGGTGATAATTTTATAAACAGAAAACTGGAAATGTGTTCTTATTTTAAACCAAATTTTGTTTATTTGGTAAAATATAGAAATGAAAATCAAAGGGTACAAATATTAAAAATAATATTTAAATACCCCCTCAAGCAGCTGCTTGTTACAGAGGTCTGACAGGAGCTTGTCAGTTTATATGCCATAGTAGAAGATCTGAGAGGATGGCAGGACCTCAGCAGAAAAACAAAACATACATCCATGCCTTACCCGGGCTCGAACCCAGGTCCCTTAGATCAGTAGCCAAGCGCACTAACCACTCGGCCACGGGACGGCTAGCAGGGTACAAAATCGACTTCTCGTAGGATAACATGGAAAACATGCTGGTGCAAAATTTGGTGTCTTAAAAAATATTATAAACAAGAAGTTGGTATGGTGATAAAACTTTAAACAAGAAAATGGTTTTTGGTGGTAAAACCATTAACTGACTGGTTTGGTTGATAAAAATATGCGTGAAACGTAATGTACTGGAATTGAAGGTTGTCAGCATAGTGTAAATGACTTGTGTGACTAAAGTATTTTGATACTATGTATGTTGCGATATTTGAGTGTAGAAAGCAAAACTTCATCCAAGGAGGTAAAAATTGTGTCAAATAAAGATATAGAATTCAGTCTGTGACAAAAATAGGGCTCCGTTCATAGTTGGATGGTAAATTATCACAAGCAGGCTATTGTTCTAAGCTTTTGTTTCAAGAAGAAAAGGGAAGCATGTGAGAGTGTCGTCGTCTCTAAAGGCACAGGTTGGATAAAAGTCATATAAATGTAATGTGAAGCACGCTATCTGTAAAATCGCATATGTGACAGGACAAGTAGAATAACAGCAAAATTAACAAAATACACTGTAATGGACTTTAAGATAATTCACGATAGGAGACAGATTAAAACTGTAAGAGCGTTTACCATTGCAGATTTTTTAAAAAATGATATCTTACTTCCAAATAATTAACTGATTATTTCTTCCGAGGAAGAAATAATATTTTGTTATCGATTGTTATTAAATATCACTACATCCTAGGAAAGAATAATATTTTGCATAATTGAATCATGTATTGAGGATACAGCGGCAATAAGTATTAGGAATAAAAAGTTTTAAACTTGAGACCAAGTCGCGTAACGGATACATGGGAATTAAAAAAGTTATTTTTATTGATTATTCTTTTGCTAATGCAGTCGCGATGTCTTTGAAATGACTCAGTAAAGGAAAATAAGTTAATAAATTGGGAGGAGATTGAAATATGTAAGGAAGAACGAATTTTTTTACCTCTGATTCGTGTGATGAGGTTTTTGAAATGGTTTAGTATAACATGAATATACGGAGAGTAATGAATTGATACGCGGCAGAAATAAGAATTTAAAACCCAACTTTTCTAATAAAATTAATACAGACATTATCATATCTTTCAAATGTAAGCTACTCATATTATTAACAGGAACTATGGCAACTATATCCCTATATTTTGATAGCACAGAAGATACCATGAAAACCTGGGCTGTTTTTGCTGATTTTGTGGCATCAAATGCACTTGCACCATAAATTTGACCCCCTTTAAATGACATTTGAGGCTGTATATATATTTCATCTAGCAACAAACACACTAAACATTCATGTGTCTTTAAATATTTCAATCTGCTTTATAGGTATTTAGCACTACTATCAAGAGCTGAGGTAGAGAGTTGAAAATGACATATAAGTTTCTGTAAATTTCGAGGGTGTGGTAAGAACATTAACCCACATTTTAATAAGGCTTTATTGGCTGAGGGTGAATGTACATATAAGCAAGCAGCCAAAACCATGGTTTGATTATTACATCGTCTATTATTTGTTTCAACTGCTGATGGTGTGATCTGCTGAACAAGAAATTTTAAACTATCACACTCTTGATAATTTGGTAACATTTTTAAAATTGCAACAGCAAAATCTAAAATATTTTCAACCTTAGCCGTTACTTTCTGCTCTTTAATATACTTCATAAATTCCTCCAGCATATTAAATGAGTTTAAAATAGCATTTTTCTTTGGTAACTTAGATACAGATATTTTTACCTTATCAACGTAAACATTAAATTTTCACTTATATTTTATACATCCAGAAACACAAGGGTAATCAGATTCAATATCCATCAAACATAACACAAGCTTACAGTTTGTCCTAAAACATGTCTATTTTTTATGTAATTCAACACTTTTGGATTTTAAGTAGTCTTCGATATTATTCAGACAAATAATGGTATCATTCTGAATATAGTTTCTGTAATCCAGAATGCTTTGCTCCATTGCATTTTGAAGATTTTCCTCTTCAGCATCAGAAAGCCTTTTAACAGATGGGGTGGTGGAACTTAAATATTTAGGAAGATGCTTAAAAATTGTAGAGATTGCATCATCTGTTAGTTTTGGTATCTCTCGTGGATATTCTTTCAACTCTCCTTCATACATTATTTTGTCAACTCTGATCACCATTGAGTCATCGAAATTGTTAATACATATTCGTGGATCTTTCCGTCCTTCAACACATGTAGGGATTTTCCTAATCCATTTCTTAGGTAACCCTGCATCCTTGGGCAGGGCAAATGTTGTTGTGTGCTCGAATTCTGAATCGTAATTTGAACAGCACCCACTAACACTACAACGACGTGGCATGCTGATGTGGAAAAAAGCAACTGTACTATCAACAAATTTTAAAGATGCACTGAAAGACAAAAAAAAATTGTTGTGAGAAATATATCCCAATGTGCATGTAGCATATGTTACTTAATTTATCATAGAAATCTTAGGTGCATGCAAAATCACTACAACAATAATGGTGAACACTTCTAACTTTTAATGATATTTAGTTTCCCATCTAAATTAAATATTTTTATCACAAATATAAAGGGTCCTTTTGTCAATTGTTAGCATGACATGTAAAGTAACATAATTTGTTTCATAAAAACTAATATACCCTTTAGAACAGGTTTCCTCCTAACTGCTGTAGTTTTTTTTATCATATTAAGTTTTTTATACAAAATACAAATAACTAGGCACAGAGAAATTTACTTTGAGTGACCAAAAATATTATTTGTCAAAATTTATACGGGCATTTTGCCAAATTCCACTCTTAAATGTCATAATTCTTTTGGCCAATTAAAGCAATTTCCATATCAAAAATTAGAAAGATTAGAGTAACTTTTTTTAAATATGTATTAAATCAACAACATAATTTATTCAGTATTCTTGCAGCAAGATATTTTAAAAATACTGTAAATATAAACTGTTTTAAATTGAATGCCAGTTCCCAATTGCACATGAATATTAAAACCTCTCAATGTTCACTCAGCAGGTAGGATACAATCTGCTATTTCTATTGTATGTTTCATATATCTGAGGTACTACACTTTTACAATATATCACCAAATTGTGTTATTATGTCATGCATTTAGTTCTGTAAAGGATACCAATTTATGGAACTTATTCTATTTGTAAACTAAATTTTCTTTTGAGAACATGATGATCAAATACTGAATCTAGATTTTGATTTGAGTTTAGTCACAGAAATATATTTCATAGCTTTTAGTGGGCATTTCAGAGTCTGAATAATTTTATTCCCATGACATACAAATTTCGAATAATAGTTATATATATTGTATAATTTGTTTCCATTGATAAACACACAAAGTGGCAAGTGTTATTTCAGTAATAATATTTGAAGTTGCTCTAACCAGCGCATGCATATATATATAGATACTTTAAACACCTTAATTAACAATATTTTAAATTCATCTTTTTTTAAATATTTAAAAACTAGGTAAATGTTTACCATTTTTATATGAAAAAACATTGTTTTGGAGATAAACTTCCAAAACAAATCTGTCTTTTAAACATCCATACTTCAGTACTATCGAAAAGGACTCATTTTAAACTTTTTCATGTTAATATGCAGGTAATATATATATATGTAGTTTACACCTAGAACACTAATAAAAGATCGAAATTTATTGCTTTATTAAAAAGTCTTTGAAATGTAGATTCCAAAAACTACAATTTCAACCTCCATTGTTTTTTTTTTGGCCGGAACTCAACTTGTCTTAAAAAACAAATTATAATAGCAGAAAAGTATTAAAAAAGTATAAAGAAGTGTAATTAAATATGCACACTTTCTCATACAGTGATATACAAAGCAAATCACATTGTTAACAAAGATTTAAGAAACAAAGGTGATAGGCAACTTACCGAATAGGCACAGCCGACAGCAACTTTAGAAGAATAGTTTCACACACACTTGATCCACTTGATTATCACGAACTCTTCTTGAAATATCGTTTCAAATATTAATTAGAAACGGATAATACAACACGAGGAACACACACACACTTGTAATGAACACGAGGAACACGAGGAGAACACGAGAAAATCACACGTTCACTCGTCTACTCTAAAACAACACAAACTCTTCGTTACCACCGCCAATCTCGACAGCAAATTCTAAGACCCAGTTGGTCACATGACATTTTCGCGCCGCGGCCTGTCTCTCCCGCTGGCCACGTGCGGAACAATCAAACACAGATAAAGCAACCAAAGCTCGCTGGTTGACAAATCGTTGTGGAAATTCTTCTAAACGGCTAAAGATGCCCTTACGCAGACATCGCCAGCCGTTCCAACAGTTAACAGACTTTGAGCGTGGAAGAATCATCGGCCTTTGAGAAGCTGGTTGTCGTACAGAGATATGGCCAACCTAGTTGGCCGCAATCCCAGCACCATCGTACACATATGGCGCCAATGGGTGCACGTCGACAAGGATCAGGAAGACGACGCATGACCACGGAGTGACAGGACCGCCATTTGCGATGCATGGCATTGCGTGACAGAATCGCGACTAGAATGCAACTAAAATGGGAATGGCGACAGTAACACGTCGAATTCCTACCAGGCGGATGTTAAACAAGAGGCATTTACAGTTTTCATTGCGAGCCTATCATCCGGCACTGCGTTTTGGCCCTCACATCTGCCCACATGTAAGGACGTCTTTAGTGGTGTCGTCTCAGACGGAACTGGAACGAACAAGAGTGGATTTCTCTTTAATATGATGATTTTATATTAATAGATGGAACTCTCTTTAATACAGGGTGGGGAGTGGGTCCCGAAGGACCCACTCCCCATGGGGAAAGCACGTGCTCCGTCTCACGACACTACACGTGCTTGGCAAAGAGAAGCCTAGAAGTACAAGATAAAGTTTGTCTCAGAGGAGACCAGTAGGGACTTGGAGTATGGGTGGCGTTAAAGGGGGGTGGCGTTAAAGGGGGGTGGCGTTAAAGGGGGTGCTGAGTGCAGCACGGGAAGAAAGTAAGAAAATAAGTAATAGAGAGACAGCAGTTCGGAACTCAAAGAAGAGAGTCCCGGAACCGACAGACGAGCCAGCCTATGTCCCTAAAGTGTACCCTGACACGGGCACTCTCAATGGACACTGAGACCAACTCGCCTGCTACCTCATCGATCGCTTGGGAGTCCCTGAGTTCGTTAGCGAACCCCTCTGTAAGCGGACACCTGAGGATGTAGTGCCCGACATCTGCTTCTGGAGCCCCACAGCCGCAGTAACTGTGGGCAGAGATTTTAAACCGCTCCAGGTATTTGGGGAAACTCCCATGTCCTGTTAGGACCTGCGTCAAATAGTGATCAGAGGACATCAGGGATAGACTGACCCTTTTCAAGAATGTCTTTGTTTGAAGACCGTGTTGTTTAGTGACGATTCTCGTTTATTATGCTGGTCAGGACGACGGTAAACAACGTGTTCGCCGTCATCCAGGGGAAAGAAGCGCCACTTAGTGCGTGCGACATCGTCACACAGCTACTGCACCTGGTATTTTGGTGTGGGGTACCCAGGGCCATCGCCAGATTACATCGCGCCCTGAAGCAAAAAATTAAATATCGCCCCTGATGGATTATAAGACAAATACATAAGAAAATCTCCAAATGCGATTTTGTTCTTATTACAAGAGAAGCAATAATGCAACACAATTATATAATAATATTAATTAAATGTTTGCTCTACGGGGATATCACACAATAAAACTGTTTATAAAAATAAATAAATAAATACCCCCTCAAGCAGCTGCTTGCCACAGAGGTCTGACAGGAGCCTGTCAGTTTATATGCCATAGTAGAAGGTCTGTGAGGATGGCAGGACCTCAGAAGAAAAACAACACAACATCCATGCCTTACCCGGGGCTCGAACCCAGGTCCCTTAGATCAGTAGCCAAGCGTACTATCTCTTCTAAATTTAAATTATAAGCTATGTCCACCTCTGTCGATACAGTTGCTAGATCAATCAATCTTTCTTGGATACTACCACGCGCTATTACGGTGACAATCAAAAGTTCGGAGTTGCGCATGCGCAACTCCTACGCTGGGAACGAGGAATACAATGTCCACAAAATGAAATAATATTCCCCAAACTGATAAATATAACGCAAATTAAGCAAAACTGGTTAAGGAAAAGTAAAAGTGAATGGGTGGACCATCACAGGCGCCGTGAAGCACCTGAAGTTTACACCTAAAACACTAATAATTTTATTAGTGTTTTAACTACTATGGCATATAAACTGACAGGCTCCTGTCAGACCTCTATGGCAAGCAGCTGCTTGAGGGGGTATTTATTTATTATTTTATTTAACACCTCTTAGTTAGCCACGCCGTGAAGCAGGCTGCCTCTATGCTACACCCTGTCGACGGTATTGGGAGTGCCATTAGTCGGACATCTCGGTCAGAACTGGTCATTATAAAGGGATCTCTAACTGTCCAACGATATGTTACCAACATTTTGCAACCATTGGCTGTCTCATTTGTTCAGCAGCACGGAACCTTTTACCAGCATTAGTCTGTAGTGTCTACACGAGAAAAACGTTCAGGAACTACCACGGCCAGCACGCTCGACGGACCTTTCACATATTGAACACGTTTGGGACAGGATGGACCAGCAGCTCCAACAACAACCAAGAGGTGCGCCAACAACTGTCGCTGCAATGGAACATCGACTTTGCGCTATTTGGCTTTCTGTCCCCAAGGAGGACATTATGGAGCTGTACGATAGCCCTCGCCGCAGTGTTCATGAATGCATTCTTGGAAATTAGCACTTTACCTACCCGGTAAAATGGCATAATTATGAAGTATGTTATTGAACCACCTCGCGCAACATTGAATTTTTTTTTTTGATAATGTAATCAATCGCACATCTCAGTGTATGCTAACAGCTGTCTGCGTTTCAATAAAATGACATTAATCCTTAGAAGTGTTACAATTCTTTTTCTACTAGTGTATATATAAATATGTTGCATCTTTATAGACTGAAGTGACATAGAATTAGGGATAGCAACCTAGTAACTTGTTGGACCCCCTTTGGCCCTGATAACAGCCTCCACACGACGAGGCAAGAACTGTGTAAATTTTCCACAGGTTTGGCGACTTATGCATCATCCAGAGCTGTCCACAATTCTCTCAAAGTCGTCCCTGGTGGGACACGGGTCCGCACACTCTGCTCGACGTATCCCAAAGATTTTCGATGGGATTTAAATCTGGGCTTCTAGGTGACCATTTCATTATTTCAAAAACAGCAGAATGCTCCTGCAACCTGCAGTAGACCTGGACCTGTGAAATCAACGGTTGTCTTGCTAGTAGATGCCATCTCAATTGGGATGCATGATGCCATAAATGGATGTAAATGGTCAGCCATGAGTTCTACATACCGGGATGCACTGAGAGTCGTCGGTACACGTACCAAAGGTCCCACAGACGTTCAACTGAAGACCCCCATGCCATCACTGAGCCACCACTAACTTGTACTGTTTCGACCTGACATGCAGGATCCATGGCTTCATGGGGTTGGTGCCATACCCTCAGTCTGCCATCGGCGTGATGAAGTTTAAATCGGGATTCATCACTGCAGGCTATCCGTTGTCAATTTTCGATGGTTAAATTTCGATGTTTTTTAGCCCAGGCAAGGTATTGAGCCCTGGGTCATGCCGTTAGAAGTGGGACTCTCGTAGGTCGGCGGCTCCTAAAGCCGAGACGATGAAGTGAGCGTTGCATGGACTATGCACTGACTTCCTGGCTGAAACCCGCGTTCAGATGGGAGGTGATTTCAGATAATGTCTGACCACTATTTGTCCATACAATGCGGATCAGATGGCGAATCCCACGATCATTCAAGGCTGGTTGCCCTTTGCAGTTTGTCCAGGTGCTTTTTTTTTGCAGGAATTTTCATTTCCCGGGACACTCTTGAAATTGTCTTACGAGAAAATCCAAGTTCGTTGATAATTTCTGAGATCGAGTGTCCTATCCGTCGGGCACCTGCGATCTGCCCTCTGTCAAATGCATCTAAATCCCGCGCCTTTCCCATTATGTTTCTCACGCCGAATGCTTGGGGAAGCCAAAGCTCACAATTATATATGAACAGAGTTTCAGCCACGCATGTGCGCAAATGTGGGACTTGAGGTACTGAATTTTGATAACGTCTCCTATCCCTAATTCAATGGCGCATCAGTGTATATATATAGTAATTTAACGATTATACGTATATATATGTATATAGAGTAATTTTAAATTTATATATTTGTTTTTAATTTACGATGTATAGGAGAGATTTTGCACAGACCTTTACATACAGGTCATGTCTTACTAAAACCGAAGTCGCAGTTGATTTTTGTTTCAATCAAAGAGAAGTATTAATCACACAAAGTTTGTCTGCTGGAACAGTAAATAGTATATTTGAGGATTTATTATTCAAATTCATATATCTATCATTTTCACTATGAAACAATGAGGTACGAGTGCGTGGTGGAGGGTCAAGGTCACCTTGATACATCAAGCCTGAACAGCCATTGACCAAATGGGATGAAAAATTATATATGCCTAAAAAATTTAAGCAATTCAATAAGTCCAAAATTTAACTAAATTCAATTTTTTTAAATAAAATATAACAATGTTATTTATTCATTATTATTATGTTTAAGAATTTATGAATACTTAAAATTATTACCCGAGTTTTTTAAAATTAAAAATTACCGGTAGATTTTGGAAAATAACCATTTGATTAAAATACCTATTTATTTAAAAGTTACTTATTCTGTTACTTCACTGTATAGGACTTGTATGGTATAGCAGACTTTGGGAGTGTACTCTTATTAATGTGCTTCGCGCCTCTTGCAAATTTCGTTACTCCACTGTGTAGAAGATTTCTATGTTAATGTTGCATGATATTGGTGTTGTATGTCTGCTATGAAGTGTCTCCTCTGTTTAATGCCCGCAAGCCGCAGATCCGTTGAGAGAGTGCAACACTTCAAAATGCCCTTAATATCATGATTACGATTATGTGGATTATTGGAAAATGAATATGGAAAGAGAGATATGGAGGATCATTTACCACAAGCACGAGAATAAGAGCAAGAATGTGAGTGGTCAGTGCATATATTACAATATACATATATACTTTTTTCAAGTTTGCAGACTTAATTTTTCCTTCATTGAATGTAAAATGGGTTCCCTTAAGAAAAAGCAACATCAAAATTGTCAGATCAGTTTGATCAAGTTCTTTAAATCCATTTTAATTTTTCCATTCTAATCAGGAAGAGGAGTTGGTCATTGGACCACAAGTATATCTCAGATACGAGAGAACTGATCAGATCTGTTGTCGCATTGCATTCTGGGTCAAAGTGGGGTCAGAGTGACCGGCTAGATTGATTTCCGGTAAATAAATTGAATATTAAATGTATTTCAGTCTAAGTCGTCAACATATTAGTTTTTCGCAAAACATAAACACTAAAGTAATATGATATTCCTATTGTGGTCATAAGCTCAAATGTAGAAGATGTACTAGTGTTTTGCCTGTTACACATATTTCAATACTTTAAGATTTTGTAATTTCGATTTTTTGCCTCGTTATGTAAATTTATATATGAGAGTGTTTTGAGTATTTCTTTCTAAAAAGTATACACTACTGTAAAAAATTTATTTTGTCTAAATAATTTAAATAATGAATTAACTAAATAATAAAAATAATAATAATTGGAATAACGCATATCACCACTGACGCAAATGAAAACTCGTTTTCAAAGGGAATAAAGTTTTTCCTTCACCTACATTTTCATTCTTTAAAAGTTTTAATTTGAGCTAAGGAATGGTGCGGAAAATGCAAATAGTATTTTATTAGTAATTATACAACATAAAAGTATTCGTTCTTTAACTCTTAAATTTAGAATGCTGCATTTTTTGCACACCTCTCTCAGAAAAATGGATAGATTGTTCCTGTCAGTGGAATATCCACTTGAAAAGCTACCACAAGGATTTGAAATTAATATCAATATATATAATTTATAAAATTTAACCATTTCTACCATTTTTATATTAATCAATCTACAAAGATATATAAAAAAAAACTACCTAAAATGAATAAAATCACTAGTTTTGTCAGTATACAGTGTTATGGACAACTTCTAATATTTAGGAAATTCTGAGTTTGAGTTTGCTAAATTCAATAACTTATAGTTTGCATAATTATGTATTAGCGAATAAGGTTATGAAGATTGTGCCTAAAGGCCTCAGAAGGAAGGGGTGACCTGGGATACGGAGGGCAGATATGTCAAAATGGACCTTGTTAGAATCGGTGTGCAATTGCCAGATTCAGTACATGTAGCTGAGGACAGATATGCTTGGAGAAGTAAATTGCACGGTCTGGTTGAACATCCGTAGCCCATGGCTGCTTGTTGATGATGATGATCAGTTAATGGCTTCTGCAAATTGGATCTATTGAATTTGTTAAAACATGTGGTACCATAAAACTGAAATTACAAGTATATTAAAACCTATAACTTGTGGAAGCAATTTCAATGCTACTAAATTGTAAGCCTTAATTATATGAAAATTCTCTTTGGGATGCAATGATAATTAAATAACCTCAAATCTTCAAAACCAGACTCCATTTTTTCAAGTATAACATCCCAAATAAAAAAGAATAAAATTCTATTATCAAGTCTTGTTTCTGCTGTTAATAAAAATGTTATATTTTCATAAATAATTAATGCTACCTGCAAAAAGTTTAGCTAAAGTAATATGAGTAATATTATTTTCGTTTAACCAATAACGGGGTACTCTTCCTGAAAGGGGGTGGCTCAGTCGGTAGCGCGCTAGGCTCATCATAATCTGTAGTTTCCAGGTTCGAGTCCCAGCTGGGTCAGCGTTGAGATTTATCTCCGCAAAATTCTCCGACCTGAGGACGGTCAGTAGGGGACACCGATGGGCTTGGAAAGGCCGCCGTCCGTCGGATGGGACATTAAGCGTGGAACCGTGTGCACGTTAAATAACACGCTGGATGGCATTGACGGGAGGTTACCATCTGTCTCCAACAGCTGTTCCAGTGGGACCCCTCCCCCAACCTTCTCTGAGCTTTCGGGAGTCCATGTGATCTGGCCATTTAGCCCATGGTGTGCAAAAAAGTGCCGCTCAGAGGTAAAACAACCCAACCCATCCTGAAAGTGTGATCCAAAGAGATTTCTGCGCATGCAGAGATTGAAATAAACATGAAAAGCAGCAAAAATGTGCAAAGGTCTTTATTCTACAAGAGATTATTAACAAATTGGGTCCTACAAGGGATTATTAATAAATCCCGCTCCAGTGGATATCCTTTTCCCAACATTCTTTGAGTCTTCGGGGTCCTTGTGTCCTGGCCATTTATCCCATTGTGTGGAAAAAAAGGGACCTTCAGAGGAAAAATATTCCAACGTCAATGAACACACTGGATAGCCTTGACGGAAAGCTACCATCCGTCTCTTAATAGCTGTCCAGTGGATATCCTTCACCCAACTTTCTCTGAGTCTTCGGAGTGCGAGATTTTTAAAACTTCTGGGATCTGTGACCCATGACATGGTACAGATCCCATATACCAATATTCACATTTCTAGCACTTTTACGTCAAGCTTGTAACCTGGTCATTTAGCTGATTGTGTGGAAAAAAGTGGCCTTCACAGATAAAATATTCCAACGTTAAAGAACACGCTGGATGGCCTTCACGTTGGATGGCTTTGATGGTTTTTATAGAACTAGTAAACTTGAAATTGGAACACTATTAATAAAGGTAACATATATTCCATACTTCTAAATAACTATACCTAAATTTTTCCAATTTATTCATTGAAATTTTAAAAATTAAATTCTTTTTTATTTTTTAAAAGCATTGTGGCAGACCTTCTACTATCGCAGGGGTGGGCAAATAGCGGCCCGCGGGCCACATTCGGCCCGCTAAGAGTTTTTTGTGCCCGCCAAGGCAGTCAGAAAAATCCGCCTTGAACCGAGATTTCCTTCCCATGCGCGACCTAAGATTCGTCTCGTATTTTCCACTAGGACGGCCACGTCAATACTCATGCGCAGTGTAGATACGAAAACAATTGCCCACCCCTGTACTATCGTATTAAAATTAAGACTCCTGTCAGATCTCTGAGGCAAGCAGCTGATTGACGGGATTTTTATTATCTTTTTGGATTTATATATTTTGAATAATATGTCCAAGGGTATACCGCTGAAAAGGGGCTTAAATTCCCACAAAGAAATGTATTCATGGGGGTGGGAAGGTAACAGACCACATAACCATAATGTCTTATGAAGAAATTCCCTGTCTGGGTCTTTAAGTGAGACCAAATCCCCTATGTAAGACCTCTATGGGATCAACTCTTGCAGCCTTGTCCGAACATAGAAATTATTTGGAGTCCGAAATCTTTCATTTTTGGATATTTTTCTTTAGGCAAAAGTTTGAACAATTCTATTCCAGTTTCTCTATGAGATGTAGTAATTGGGTCGGCCTGAAGGTCACATAATTCCATTTGATATTTAGGATTTACGGTGCTAATATCAATATTTAATAGATTACTAAATAAATTTAAACTTTGCTTAAGGTCATCAAATTGAGAAAATCTTCTATTAAGATCTTTAATTATATTTAATTTAGGAACAAATTTTTAAAAATTAACAGTTTTACTAAGTTGCTTTCAAAATGAATTAAATTGTTTTCCTGCAAATTTGATTTCAACAATTGTAGTTTGTTTCTAAACCCAGTAACATGATTATAAAGACAGCACACGTTTTGATCTTTTCCTTGTAAGGATTTATTCAAGACATTCAAATAATCTGTAATGTCTATTAGGAAAGCAACTGAACATTGAAAATATTCATCATCAAAACTTGCTATTAAATTTTCCTCGGTGCCCACTTCTGTGAGAAAAAGATGAATTTCTTTTCGAAGTGTAAAAAATCTCTTGAGGCATTTTCCAGCACTTAACCAGCGAATATTGCTATGTAAAAGCAGATCGCCATAATCAGCATGCAGTTCGTCCAAAAAAGCTTTAAATATTCTGTATGATTTACGATTTCCGCCACGAATTAAATTGGTAATTTTGACAACCTTTTTCATTACGTCGTTTAGTGTTAGCGAAATGCCACACAATGTCTCCTGGTGCACAATACAGGGCAACATTCGACAACGCATGCGCAGTGAGAGCGACTCGTGCTGTTAGATGCTTCTTATTACTGCAGCTTCATAAAAAAAATTTGTTTGATGAGCCTCACCGCACTTAAAAGATTTCAGAAGTTTACAGATCGGTTTAAGAATGCTTTGTAAACTTTATAGAATGAGTAAGTTGAAAAGATTGCATATCAAGTAAAGTGATATAAGTTGACAAAAAATTATAAGGTGGATTGCAGATGTTTATTTAAAATTTCAAGCAAAAACTTGATTTTGTTCGGGGGCCAGAAAAATCCTTATGCGGGCCGCTAGTTGGACAGCGCTTCTCTAATTAATGTTTATTTATGCTCTAATAATGCTCAAATGCTATGTTTTAATATATCACCCAGAAAAAAGAAGTCCAGAGTGTTAAATATGGACTTTTTGAGGACAGCAATATCGGTTCACCTCTACCAATCCAAAGATTTGGAAATTCGGCAATTTAAGACATTACATGTGATAGTTACCATCCCATATGATATTAACGCCTCTCTGTTATAACGTGGTGCGGGGATGACTCAGTCGGCAGCGAACTAGATTCGTAATTTGCAGTTCTCAGGTTAGAGTACTCGGTGGGCCAGCGTTGAGATTTATTTCCACAAAACTCCCCACCCTGCTTTTGGTCAGTAGGAGTGATCCTGTGTGCAGTAGGGAAGATCAGTGATGCTGTGTGCAGTAAAGAAGATTAGTGATCCTGTGTGCAGTAGAGAAGATCAGTGGTACTGTGTGCTGGAGAGTCACACCTGCCATACCATCTGCACGTTAAAGAGCACACTGGATGGCCTTGACGGGAGACTACTATCTATCTCCTAACTATCCAGTGGGTCCCCTCCCTTAACTTTCTCGGGGTCCTTGTGTCTGGCCGTTTAGAGAATTGCATGCAAAGAAACGCCGCTCAAAAGTAAAACAACCCACCCATTATAAAAAGGAAACTTTGAGAGTTTCTTGATATTTTGGACACACTAGTTTTGTTACTTAAGCATTTAATAAAATATAACACTTTCAACTATGGATGTCTTTGTTATAATTAATCATATATATATATATACACTGCACGATATTGAAATTGCCCTATCCAGAAGTAGTGAGGGAATAGGGGTTAAATGTAGCACACACATAGCAATATATATTGGCATACCATGATCTAATTTGCAACCACTTACAGTGGTTAGAAGATGAGATCATGCAACACAATGTGACTGCCTCAGTAGGTGGTTGCACGCCGTGAACGGCAATACAGGCAGCAATACGGCGTGGCATGGAGTCATACAGTCGACGGATATGGTCCTGAGGAATTGCACACCAAGCAGCGTTGACTTGCTCCCATAATTCAACGAGATTTTGCGCCAGTCGCTGAGAGGTTTGCAAACGTCGTCCAATGTGGTCCCACAGATTTTCTCTTGGGGATATATCTGGAGATCGTGTTGGCCACGGTAATACTTGAACATGTTGCAAACATTGTCTGGAGATCGTAACAGTGTACACAGGCGTTGTCATGCTGGAAAATGGGCTGCTGCCTGCCTTCCAAGAACGGTAACAAAACGGGCTGCTGCATGGCTCCCAGGAACCTTAACAAAACGGCCTGCAGAACCGTGATAACGTATCGTGCAGCTGTCAGTGTTCCCGTGATGCGGATAAGAGGTGACCTGCTCTCATATCCAACAGCATCCCATGCCATTATCCAGCTTTTGTTCGTGACTTGCACACCACCCGTCAGCCAGTCGGCTGACGGGTGGTGTGCAAGTCACGAACAAAAACTGGATCCATCCTCTTGCCATACATGGACCCATCGATAGTCAGCTCCCAGACAAAAATGGGATTCTTCACTAAACAGAACAGTGTTCAATTCATGACCCCAGTTCGCACGACTTCGACACCAAGCCAGACGAGTGCTGCGTTGGTTTACAGTCAGTGGCAGTGGACGTAATGGTTGCCCAGAGCACAGGTGTGCCTCATGTAACCTTCGGTTTACCATTCAGGTGGTTGTGGGGACATCCATGGCTACTGACACAGTCCGTCGAATATCGCCTGCAGTGCTCTATGGTGACGAACGAGCATGTCGAACAATGTGCCTATCAAGCAGGCTGACGTCTGTCGGATGGTACCACTCCCTCTGTGACACATGCTAGAACCTTCATTTCGCCACTGTTGCCAACGGCATCCAACAGTTCGTTCATCCCGTTGAACATGGACAGCGACATAACGTGTAGTCCATCCAGCTTCACATAGGCTTATAATTCATCTCTCTCAAACGCATCTAAATAGTGATAAACATGCCGATGGCGTGTACCAGGCATTTTCGGCCTTCGCTGAACAATTTCTAAGCAGAATTCTAATCTCAACCGTTCCAGCACAGAATCTCAACCTTTCGCACAACTTCCACCTGCATAAACACAATACCATCCCTGTTTCTTCTTGGACCTTTTCTCTTTAGCCACACACGTCATTGGCTCCGGATTATCACCATTTGCACATCTCAACTGCTCACACCCACCCTTCTATTTGCATGTTTGTACATGTTCTTCTGGGTGGGGCACTTTCAGTGTCGAGCAGTGTATATGCATACGCATATCTACAAATTAAAATAACTCCCAATGGATATATGCGATATTACAAAACGTTTTCCGACATTTGCATGTTATGCGAATGGAGAGTCATATTCAGAGATCCCTAAATGTAAAAATAATATTTTTTCTGGAAAATGTCATTCAGTATAAATTAAGGATCTCATTCAAATCTCTCTAAAGCTCAATTTTCAGCAATATTCTTTTGATATTTAAAGAGTTTTGGAGCCCAAAGCATTTAAAATCAGCGTCACCGAACATAACAATTTACTTCCAAAAGCCCATTAAAACACAAATTATATTTGTTACAACAAGCCGCTTACTGAAATAAATGCAAATTTAGATGTTGGTGTAATGATTCTTGCAGTTAATTAATTATCAGTCCAGTAATTAATATTCAGCGGATCCCCTTCCCTTGCCCCGAGAAGGTTAGAGGAGGGGACCCACTGGACAGTTCGGAGATAGGACGTAGTCTCCTGTCAAGGCCATCCAGCGTGTTCTCTAACGTGCAGAGGGTATGATTACCTTCATACGAAAATTTTTAGAACGAATTTATTAGCAGTGTTTGCTGTTAAACGTATCCAACTTAATAACTGTAAAAATTTGAGGAAAATTGTTGAAAATCGAGAATTAGAAAGATTTGAGGGAATCTTCAATTTATCTCGAGTGACGTTTTCCCGTAAAAAAAAATCATTTTCAAATTTAGGGAGCTCTGAATGTTACTTTCTATTCACATAATAATATGGAAGTGTCAGGAAAACGTTTTGGAGCATAGAATACTTTTATTTCAGTTACGAGGGCCGGGGGGGGGGGGGGTTGAGTCGGTAGCGCACCAAGCTCCTAATCGTCAGTTTCCGGTTCGAGCTCTACCTTGGTCAAGCGTTGAGATTTACAGCCTCGAAACTCTCATCCCTTTCCTGGTCAGTAGCGGACACCGATGGCCAAAGAAAGGCAGCCGTCCGTCGGATAGGACGTTAAGCCGTGGCATCGCATGCGGGAGATCCATACCTTGTGCACGTGAAACAACACACTGGATGGTCATGACGGGAGGCGTCCACCTGCCTCCTAACAGCTGTTTAGTGCACTCCCTTCCCCCAACCTTCCATGAGCCTTTAGGGTCCTTGTGACCTGGCTGTTTAGCTCATTGTGTGCAAAAAAGTGTCGATCAGAAATGGGTGCTCCATAATATGAGTTGAGTCCCGTGATTCCAGCGACAGACATTGCCCTTCTGATATTAGTTAGTAAAACCCAGAGGTTAAAAGCTCTCACTAGTTGGAAGAAACAGTTTGTTTGATCTTATTACAACTGAGCGCCACTTTTTTTTTGCACGCGATGGGCTAAATGGGGATACCCATTGGAACAGCTGTTTTGGGAGACAGATGGTAGCCCCCGTCATGGCCAGCCACAGTGTTCTTTAACCTGCACAGGGTAGGGCTCTCCCGCAGATGGGGCCACGGCTTAACGTCCCATCCGACGGATAGCTGAATTCCTTTCCAAGGCCATCGGTGTTCCCTACTGACCACCCCAGGGCGGGGGAATTTTGCGGAGACAAATATCCACGCTGACCCAGATGGGAGTCGAACCTGCGAACTGCCGATTACGGCTCTCTACCCACTGAGTCAATCCCTCCCTCACATTAGTCGGAATGTCCATTCGCTTTTGAAGAAAACTAAAATCGAACAATTACGAACTGCTTTCTCTTTGAAAACTATACAAGGATAACATATCACCTGTGGATATTTTTTTCCAGCTGCTACTTTTCCAATCTTCACATCCATTTTTTTCCTTGTGCATTCTTATTTGCGCTCCTATTGTAACATTACATTAAACCATTTCTACTGCTTGTTTGCAGCCGCAAGTCATTGGAACACTGAGAAATTCCGGTAGGAATTGACTTCAAAATAGACTGCGCCAGAAGCGGAAATAACGCAGGTCTCTATTACGAGAAAGGAAATGAGATTGCAATGCCCGAACTTGGCCAGCTATGTCGAAGACGGCCAGACGCAATACGGCCGAAAGTGAACCAGAGGACCAACTTATTATTGGATGTCATCTACTTCTGAAAGGATAGTGGGTTGGAAGATACGGTTGCGGTTTTTTGGTTTATTATATATATAAACCAAAAAAGCATTTGCAGCACAAGTGCTGCAGTTTTGAAAGCGAACATGTGTAAGGGTAAAACGGGAACTAGGTCTTAGGATAAGAAGGGGTTTGTTTTTATTTGGGAAGTCCAGAGAAAATGAAGCAACCAATTCGGTGCAGTTTAATAAGGATATTATACTGTCCCATAAAAATATTAAATATTAATTAAATCATTACGCAAACTTTTAAAAATGAAGATTTATTTTATTCCTTGGTTTGGAACAATATTTATTAGTTTAGTTTTTATTTATTACTGTTTTGAAATATTACATCTTCTATTTAAGTAATGAACGAATAGTGTTGAAAATCGAGATTTAAATATGCAGATTTGATCATGTTCTTTATTTTCTTCTCAGTCACATTTTTTCCATTAAATACACATTTTAGAAGTTACAGAACTTCGCAGTTAGATTCCCATTGGCATAACCTGGAAATTCTTTGATATACACTGCCCTGCCAAAATAATATATATATATATATGTAATAAAATATATTTTTGTACATTTTTATATAATATTATTTTACTATTTTAATATATCTATAATAGAAATAAGGAGAAAATTGGGACTAGACTATTGCAATAAGAATGGGAACTTATTTTTGTTGGGGGAGGGTGGGTTAATAACAACTGAGATAATGAAATAGAAAATTCTACAATTCAGTAAAAATATTATTTAAAAAATATATTTCACAATTTTTTTGTAATTCTTTTAAACCAACGAGCTCATGTCATCGTTTTGTTGTTTGTTTTCTCCGTCTGTAGACATTCAACTTTTTTGTTTTAAGAGATAAATTTAAAATTCTTTTTGAATTGGATAGGTAAATCATACGATTCGCCTTTCAGAATCTTCCAAAGGTGTTAATAGTGCCCGCGAACTGTGAAAAGTTTTCGAAAGAGCAAAACTTTCAACAAATATTACAAACGATCCATTTACACCAGAAATTGGAAATTTTAGTTGTGGAATGTTTAGGTTATGGGAGACAAAAACACTGACATTATATCAGATCCTCCTACGGCAAGCAGCTGCTTGAAAGGTAATTTATTTTATTTTTATTTTCATATATCTCCGGAGCCGTCCCGTGGCCGAGTGGTTTGCGCTCTTGGCTACTGATCTAAGGGACCTTGGTTTGAGCCCTGGATAAGGCATGGGTGTTCGTGTCCTTTTTCTACTGAGGTCCTGCCATCCTCGCAGACCTTCTAATATAGCATAGAAACTGACAGACTCCTGTCAGACCTCTGTGGCAAGCAGCTGTTTGAGAGGGTATTTATTTATTTTATCTCAGTAGGGGGGACGAAATTTTTTGTTTTAATAGATGGAAAAAATTTATTTATTTAGTGTATAGTTAATAATGAAATACTACGATTCTTTTTTTTCAAATTCTCAGATAGTTTGAATTTCTATCGTTAGAGGGCGTTAAATAGGTCGCGCAAAAGTTCCGATCATAGGTAAAACAACCCAATCGACCCTCATGTGACCTTGAACACAAAACCGTAACGGAAATTTCTTAACCGTCCTGAGTTCTACGACCATAAATAACTCGACACACCAATTCTCCACTTACTAGCAGATAGATACATAGACAAACTCGAGGTATTCGAAGGATCAGAAATACAGTGCCGTTTCCAAGATGTAGAAACCAGCAGACATCATTTGGAATTTCAAACTCCCACGTGGATCGAAATTCGACCTCTGGTCGACTTCAACGGATTGGTGTATCCAGAATTTCGCAACTCTTCAGAGATGCAGGACTCGAATACCCCTGTACATGATGTTCCACGTTTCTGTTAGGTGTAGTTATTATTATTATTACAGTTTGACTGAAATATGACCACTAAATGGAGACGTCGGATCCAATTTTTCATAAGCTTTCTAAGATCTACGACAAGAAATATCCTCGTAGGCAGGGGAGGTACAGTCGCTCAAAAAAATATCCGAACACTCTGTTTGATTACAGAATTCAGAAAAAATATCTGGCAACGATTTTTTTCGAAATTAAAAATCTGGCAACCTTCGTGTACGTACACGAAGGTTGCCAGACCACTAATATCTGAAAAATTGTTGCCAGATATTTTTTCTGAATTCTATAATCAACCATAGCGTTCGGATACTTTTTTGAGCGACTGTACGTCCCTGCCTACGGGGTGTCATCAATACCCATCCAATTCAACAGGAATTTTAAATTAATCTGTTAAAACAAAAAAGATGAAAGTGTACAGATAGATGAAACAAACAAAATGATGACATTAGTTCGTTTGAAAAACGAACTACAAAAAAAAATTGCAAAAATATTTGTGAAATAATATTATTAATGAATTTTGTAGAATTTCCTCTTTCATTATCTCTGGGTTTTCATTAACCCACCCTCCCTCAATAAAAATAAGCCCGCTGAGAACCCTGTCGTCTTCTACTAAATATCGAACTCGTCTATTTGCTTTGAACTTCAAAACAATTGTCTTTATTTCGTTCAGTTTAAAAATATTAAAAAGAAATTGAACAATAACAGTTGGAAGTTTCATACAACTCTATCTTAGGCCCATATGTTATTCTGACACTAAAAATATTTTAAAACAACAATTATAAAATCTCATATAGAATATCATTTTAATCTTTCCTGTTCGGTGGAATGTTTAGTAACTGGGAAACCCTACTCAGACCGCCCCGAACTAAATTCTAGGTACGTCCTTGCCCGTAGGCATCAAATTTAGCTCTCTAAAAGTGGTAAGTTAAAATTTAATTTTTGATCTCGAAGCCCCAACACACAAAGAATCCGAGATTTTTAAAGCTTCTGGGATCTGTGATCCTAAGTACTCCTATATACCAATATTCACATTTCTAGCACTTTTACGTCAAGCTTTGATCTCTGCTTCACCTCTCTCTAACCTTGAAGGACAGGTCGAAGATCGAATTTCGGATCGTAGTTCTCCCGAGAACTACGATCCGAATTACCCCTAAGTGCAGATTTTCAGAGCTTTACAACTTCTGCATGATGGTCGTAATTAGCGTCATCCTTTGTCACGCACTAACTCACAATCAGCTAATTTTTAATTGTCAACTTATATTATTAAGTTGTTAATATTGTATATTAACAACTTGTTGTATATTATTAAGTTATAATTCTTATAGACATCTATTTCGTGAATATACGAAATAGATGTCTATAAGAAAATATATAGGTAAAAATCATATCCTATTAAAGTATTCCGATCGAGAATGATCGCTGAAAATAAGGCAAAATCTAGCGAATTTCTGCGATCCATTTCTTATTTGGAAAGAAATTCCTGTGATCCTAATTAAACCAAAAAGAAAAATCCGTTTTAATGTGCCCTAAAACAGCGTCATGGGCCTACTTTTCCACTGTTCAATTCTAAAAAATTTGTTTTTTGGGACCTAGAATTTCAGTTGTGAGCCAAAAAAAATAGTGCCACTCGGAGGTGGTGTTGATGGTGGATATCGCGCCTGGATCGTAATCTGCAGTTCCCAAATTGGAGTCCCAGCTGGGCGAATGTTGAGACTTATGTCCGCAAAACTCCCCGCACTTCCCTCGGTCAGGAGGGGACACTGATGGGCTTCGAAAGGCAACTGTCCGTCGGATGGGACATTAAGCTGTAGCCAAGTGAACCTGAGAGCCATAACCTGTGCACGTTAAAGAGCACGTTAGGTGAACTTTACGAGAAACGACCATCTGTCTCGTAACAACTGTCCAATGATTCCCCTCCCTCCAAACTGCTCTGAACCCTCGGAACCTTGCGGCCTGACCATTTGGATCACTGTGTGCAAAAAAAGTGCCGCTCAGAGATAAAACAATTCAACCCTTTTCCTGTATCTACATCTGAGCCATTAAGTCATAGTGACTTCATTTGGCCAGTGAAGGTAAAAAAAAATCATGCTGACAATTAAAACAACCCAACCAAAAAATAATAATTAAGACCTTTCATTTTGAAATCAATAGGATATGAATGATATAACAATAATTTAACGATTTGTTTCCATTTTGGAAGTTTTTAGAAAAAATTTGGAAAAAATGTTTTTTTTATTTATTATTTTTATTCTAACGTTAATCTAAATATTTCAATTGATTTCTTCAAATCATACGGAAGTCCGAATAATTCAAAAACACGAATATTCTAATTCACGCAATTGACCAACAATATCAGTGTAGAACAATGTCACGTAACAGCCAACAGATCCATTATTAGAATGCGATCACACTGTGTCGTAAACACAAGAATTACAATCAGAGAATATCCGTTTTCAGAGCGGCGGCAATCATTCAGCCTAAGATGAGACTGCGCAGTTGACGCTTTCGAAAATTCTCGTAGATCATTGGTTCACTAATAGGAAAAGCGATCGTGTCGACCTATATGACCTATGAGAATTTTCAAGACGTTAACTGAGCACTCTTCGCCACCCCCCTCCCACCCTAACGTGATCCGAGCCGTTGGTCTACTTTGGTTGTTTTACCTGTCAACTGCACTTTAGTTCGCGTAATGAGCTAAATGATCAGGTCAGAAGACCCAGGGCTGGATCTGGGGTGACCGTGCCTTTACGTATCCTCTGACGTGCGACCGTGCCTTGACGTGTCCTCTGACGTGCGACCGTGCCTTGACGTATCCTCTGACGTGCGACCGTGCCTTGACGTGTCCTCTGACGTGCGACCGTGCCTTGACGTGTCCTCTGACGTGCGACCGTGCCTTGATGTGTCCGCTGGCCGTGGCTTCACACGGACCATGACCTGAAGTTCCTTCCGATGCTTATTACAGGTATGTAAATAAGTACAAACTGTTTTGCCTAGAAGCTGCAACTTTTTTACGTACAATGTACTTAGTGATCAGATCATAAGGACCGCAAAGGTTCAGAGAAGGTTGTATGAAGGGAAACCACCGGGTAGCTGTTAGGATACAAATGGTAGCTCCCGTCAAGGCCATCCAACATGGTCTAAATATATGTTATGTCATTTGACGGACGGCGGCCTTTCCAAGCCGATCGGTGTCCCCCTGTTGACAGAGGGCATGGTGGTGAGTTTTGCGGAGAAAAATCTCAACGCTGACCCAGGTACGACTCGAACCTGGGACCTTCAGATTATGAGCCTGACACTTCACCGACTGAGCCACCACCAACCCAACACCTTTAACAACAAAACTCAGGTTGGTGCTCTCATAGCAGTGATGGCGATTTTACGACACGCGTGCCAAAGGTAACATGCACGATGATTTTTGTTGGCACTCACTTGAGAGGTGAAGAGAAATAGTGAATACGGCTAGTATAGAGAATTAGAAACAATGACAACAGCAATTCAATACATGTTTATGGATGAATCATTAGTAGCAAGATGACGACAAAGTTGTTATAATTAGTTACTTATTCATTACGAATTTCAATAGTGCATCCACATGTTTAAGAGATCTCGCCAAATAACTGGTTTCATTTCTGAAACATTTCTCAAAAGGCTGCATCAAAAATAGACGTATTAAAGCTATCAACTGTTCATTGATTTCCTTTAAAGCACTTCTGTAGAACTTAAAATTTAGTTAAGGTTTCTGTTTTTGCTTGAGAGAGATACTCTGTCACTTAAAAAAATTCACTTCATTCTAGTAAAGGTATCGAAATATCAGTGATGCGTTGAGCACAATAGTTGAAAGTAGTATGTGAGTTTGTGCGTGTGTGATTTTGATATATGTATGATTTTTCTTGTCTAATGAAAATTTCACTTGTGTAATGGCGAGCCTAAAACTTCGTGTTCCGTATCCTTATATTTGAACCATTAAAATATTGTACTTTTTGATTTGCATTGTATGATGAACTAATAGGTTTGATCCATGCATAATATAGGAGGGAAATGTCCGCGCATTATTTTTTTACTCTAAACTAAAAACATCACCAATAACAATAGTGACAATGTACAGTCGCTCAAAAAAGTATCCGAACACTATGGTTGATTACAGTATTCAGGAAAAATATCTGGCAACGATATTTTTAGAAATTAGTGATCTGACAAATGTCGTGTCACGTGACACGACGGTTGCCAGATTACTAATTTCTGAAAAACTCGTTGTCAGATATTTTTTGTGTACAGTACACGAAGGTTGCAGATCACTGATTTCTAAAAACTCGTTGTCAGATATTTTTTCTGAATTCTGTAATCAACCATAGTGTTCGGATACTTTTTTGAGCGACTGTACACTAGCAGGGTCTCAGTTCCTCGAGCAAAATTATAAAGGGGCCATCGATTCACACATGTCCCTCGATTTACACGGTACTTGATTTGCAACATACAAAACAACAAACTTCGTACGCTAATCATAAACGGACAAAATAACTACTCTGTTGTGCGTTATTATAGCTGCACTCGTCCTATGAGATCTGTTGTGGGTGACTGCTGTTCGTTCAAAGAGGTGAACGCAATCGCCTATTCAACCAGTGACCCTAACCTATACACTAACAGATTAAAATACGTATTTGTCTGATTTCACCCTTTCATTAACAGCTATAATATTTTCCACTACGTACATAACAACACACTAAAACGCCAATTTATAGAGTAACTTAATTATTCCGCTGTGCGCTATAATGGCTGCACGCGTTCTATATCTTCTGTTGAGAGTGATTGCTGTTCGTCCAAAGGGCTGAACGCAGTCACTTATTCAACCAGTGACCCCTAGGTACATATTAACAGATTAAAATACGTATTTGTCTGATTTCTCACTTTGATTAACAGCTTTAACCTTCTCCACTAGGTACATAAAAACACACTAAAACGCCAATTAATAGAGTAACTTAATTATTCGGTTGTGAGCTATAATGGCTGCACGCGTTCTATATCTTCTGTTGATGGTGATTGCTGTTCGTCCAAAAGGCAGGACGCAGTCACTTATTCAACCAGTGACCCCTAGGTACATATTAACAGAATAAAATACTTATTTGTCTGATTTCACACTTTGATTAACAGCTTTAAACTTCTCCACCTAGGTTCATAACAACACACTAAAACGCCAATTAATAGAGTAACTTAATTATTCTGCTGTGCGCTCTAATGGCTGCACGCATTCTATATCTTCTGTTGAGGGTGATTGCTGTTCGTCCAAAGGGCTGAACGCAGTCACTTATTCAACCAGTGACCCCTAGGTACATATTCACAGATCAAAATACGTATTTGTCTGATTTCACACTTTGATTAGCAGCTTGAACCTTCTCCACTAGGTACATAACAACACACTAAAACGCCAATTAATAGGGATAACTTTAATTTTTCCGCTGTGCGCTATAATGGCTGCACGCATTCTATATCTTCTGTTGAGGGTGATTGCTGTTCGTCCAAAGGGCTGAACGCAGTCACTTATTCAACCAGTGACCCCTACGTACATATTAACAGATTAAAATACGTATTTGACTGATTTCACACTTTGATTGACAGCTTTAAACTTCTCCACTAGGTACATAACAACACACTAAAACGCCAATTAATAGGGATAATTTAATTATTCCGCTGTGCGCTATAATGGCTGCACGCATTCTATATCTTCTGTTGAGGGTAATTGCTGTTCGTCCAAAGGGCTGAACGCAGTCACTTATTTAACCAGTGACCCCCAGGAACATAATAACAGATTAAAATACGTATTTGTCTGATTTCACACTTTGATTAACAGCTTTAACCTTCTCCACTAGGTACATAAAAACACACTAAAACTCCAATTACTAGGGAAAATTTAATTATTCCTCTGTGCGCAATAACGGCTGCACGCGTTCTATATCTTCTGTTGAGGGTGATTGCTGTTCGTCCAAAGGGCTGAACGCAGTCATTTATTCAACCAGTGACAACTAGGTACATATTAACAGATTAAAATACGTACTTCTCTGATTTCTCACTTTGATTAACAGCTTTAACCTTCTCCACTAGGTACATAACAACACACTAAAACGCCTATTAATAGTGATAATTTAATTATTCCCCTGTGCGCTATAATGGCTGCACGCGTTCTATATCTTCTGTTGAGGGTGACTGCTGTTCGTCCAAAGGGCTGAACGCAGTCATTTATTCAACCAGTGACCCCTAGGTATATATTAACAGATTAAAATACGTATTTGTCTAATTTCATACTTTGATTAACAGATTTAACCTTCTCCACTACGTACATAACAACACACTAAAACGCCAATTAATAGAGTAATTTAATTTTTCCGCTGTGCGCTATAATGGCTGCACGCGTTCTATATCTTCTGTTGAGGGAAATTGCTCTTCGTCCAAAGGGCTGAACACAGTCACTTATTCAACCAGTGACCCCTAGGTACATATTCACAGATTAAAATACGTATTTGTCTGATTTCAGACTTTGATTTGCAGCTTTAACCTTCTCCACCTAGGTACATAACAACACGCTAAAACGCCAATTAATAGGAATAACTTAATTATTCCGCTGTGCGCTATAATGACTGCACGTGTTCTATATCTTCTGTTGAGGGTGATTGCTGTTCGTCCAAAGGGCTGAACGCAGTCACTTATTCAACCAGTGACCCCTTGGTACCTATTAACAGATTAAAATACGTATTTGTCTCATTTCACATTTTGATTAACAGCTATAATCTTCTCCACCTAGGTACATAACACCACGCTAAAACGCCAATTAATAGAGTAATTTAATTATTCCGCTGTGCGCTATAATGGCTGCACCCGTTCTATATTTTCTGTTGAGGGTGATTGCTGTTCGTCCAAAGGCCTGAACGCAGTCACTCATTCAACCAGTGACCCCTAGGTACATATTAACAGATTAAAATACGTATTTGTCTGATTTCAGACTTTGATTAGCAGCTTTAACTTTCTCCACTACTAGGTACATAACAACACACTAAAACGCCAATTAATAGAGTAAATAAATTATTCCGCTGTGCGCTATAGTGGCTGCACACGTTCTATATCTTCTGTTGAGGTTGATTGCTGTTCGCCCAAATGGCTGAAAGCAGTCAGTTATTCAACCACTGACCCCTAAGTACATATTAACAGATTAAATGAGGTATTTGTCTGATTTCACACTTTGATTAACAGCTTTAACCTTCTGCACTAGGTACATAACAACAGACTAAAACGCCAATTAATAGGGATAAATTAATTATTTCGCTATGCGCTATAATGGCTGTTCGTCCAAAGTGCTGAACGCAGTCACTTATTCAACAAGTGACTACTAGGTATATATTAACATATTAAATTACGTATTTCTCTGATTTCACACTTTGATTAACAGCTTTAACCTTCTCCACTAGGTACATAACAACGGACTAAAACGCCAATTAATAGGGATAACTTAATTATTCCGCTGAGCGTTATAATGGCTGCACGAGTTCTATATTTTCTGTTGAGGGTGATTGCTGTTCGTCCAAAGGGCTGAACGCAGTCACTTATTCAACCAGTGACCCTTAGGTACATATTAACAGATTAAAATACGTATTTGTCTGATTTCACACTTTGATTAACAGCTTTAAACTGCTCCACTAGGTGCATAAAAAGAGACTAAAACACCAATTACTAGGGATAAATTAATTATTCCGCTGTGCGCTATAATGGCTGCACGCGTTCCATATCTTCTGTTGTTGGTGACTGCTGTTCGTCCAAAGGCCTGAACGCAGTCACTTAATTAATCAGTGACCCCTAGGTACATATTAACAGATTAAAATACTTATTTGTCTGATTTCACACTTTGATTAACAGCTTTAACATTCTCCAGTAGGTACATAAAAACACACTAAAACGCCAATTAATAGAGTAACTTAATTATTCCGTTGTGCGCTATAATGGCTGCACGCGTTCTATATCTTCTGTTGAAGATGATTGCTGTTCGTCCAAAAGGCAGAACGCAGTCACTTATTCCACCAGTGACCCCTAGGTACATATTAACAGACTAAAATACGTATTTGTCTGATTTCACACTTTGATTAACAGCTTTAACCTTCTCCACTACTAGGTACATAACAACAGACTAAAACGCCAATTAATAGAGTAACTTAATTATTTCGCTGTGCGCTATAATGGCTGCACGCATTCTATATCTTCTGTTGAGGGTGATTGCTGTTCCTCCAAAGTGCTGAACGCAGTCACTTATTCAACCAGTGACTACTAGGTATATATTAACAGATTAAAATACGTATTTCTCTGATTTCACACTTTGATTAACAGCTTTAACCTTCTCCACTAGGTACATAACAACAGACTAAAACGCCAATTAATAGGGATAACTTAATTATTCCGCTGAGCGTTATAATGGCTGCACGCGTTCTATATTTTCTGTTGAGGGTGATTGCTGTTCGTCCAAAGGGCTGAACGCAGTCACTTATTCAACCAGTGACCCTTAGGTACATATTAACAGATTAAAATACGTATTTTTCTGATTTCACACTTTGATTAACAGCTTGAACCTTCTCCACTAGGTACATAACAACACACTAAAACGCCAATTAATAGGGATAACTTTAATTTTTCCGCTGTGCGCTATAATGGCTGCACGCATTCTATATCTTCTGTTGAGGGTAATTGCTGTTCGTCCAAAGGGCTGAACACAGTCACTTATTTAACCAGTGACCCCCAGGAACATAATAACAGATTAAAATACGTATTTGTCTGATTTCACACTTTGATTAACAGCTTTAACCTTCTCCACTAGATACATAAAAACACACTAAAACTCCAATTACTAGGGAAAATTTAATTATTCCTCTGTGCGCAATAACGGCTGCACGCGTTCTATATCTTCTGTTGAGGGTGATTGCTGTTCGTCCAAAGGGCTGAACGCAGTCACTTATTCAACCAGTGACAACTAGGTACATATTAACAGATTAAAATACATACTTCTCTGATTTCTCACTTTGATTAACAGCTTTAACCTTCTCCACTAGGTACATAACAACACACAAAAACGCCTATTAATAGTGATAATTTAATTATTCCCCTGTGCGCTATAATGGCTGCACGCGTTCTATATCTTCTGTTGAGGGTGACTGCTGTTCGTCCAAAGGGCTGAACACAGTCACTTATTCAACCAGTGACCCCTAGGTACATATTCACAGATTAAAATACGTATTTGTCTGATTTCAGACTTTGATTTGCAGCTTTAACCTTCTCCACCTAGGTACATAACAACACGCTAAAACGCCAATTAATAGGAATAACTTAATTATTCCGCTGTGCGCTATAATGACTGCACGTGTTCTATATCTTCTGTTGAGGGTGATTGCTGTTCGTCCAAAGGGCTGAACACAGTCACTTATTCAACCAGTGACCCCTTGGTACCTATTAACAGATTAAAATACGTATTTGTCTCATTTCACATTTTCATTAACAGCTATAATCTTCTCCACCTAGGTACATAACAACACGCTAAAACGCCAATTAATAGAGTAATTTAATTATTCCGCTGTGCGCTATAATGGCTGCACCCGTTCTATATTTTCTGTTGAGGGTGATTGCTGTTCGTCCAAAGGCCTGAACGCAGTCACTCACTCAACCAGTGACCCCTAGGTACATATTAACAGACTAAAATACGTATTTGTCCGATTTCAGACTTTGATTAGCAGCTTTAACTTTCTCCACTACTAGGTACATAACAACACACTAAAACGCCAATTAATAGAGTAAATAAATTATTCCGCTGTGCTCTATAGTGGCTGCACGCGTTCTATATCTTCTGTTGAGGTTGATTGCTGTTCGTCCAAATGGCTGAAAGCAGTCAGTTATTCAACCACTGACCCCTAAGTATATATTAACAGATTAAATGAGGTATTTGTCTGATTTCACACTTTGATTAACAGCTTTAACCTTCTGCACTAGGTACATAACAACAGACTAAAACGCCAATTAATAGGGATAAATTAATTATTTCGCTATGCGCTATAATGGCTGCACGCGTTCTATATCTTCTGTTGAGGGTGATTGCTGTTCGTCCAAAGTGCTGAACGCAGTCACTTATTCAACAAGTGACTACTAGGTATATATTAACAGATTAAAATACGTATTTCTCTGATTTCACACTTTGATTAACAGCTTTAACCTTCTCCACTAGGTACATAACAACGGACTAAAACGCCAATTAATAGGGATAACTTAATTATTCCGCTGAGCGTTATAATGGCTGCACGCGTTCTATATTTTCTGTTGAGGGTGATTGCTGTTCGTCCAAAGGGCTGAACGCAGTCACTTATTCAACCAGTGACCCTTAGGTACATATTAACAGATTAAAATACGTATTTGTCTGATTTCACACTTTGAATAACAGCTTTAAACTGCTCCACTAGGTGCATAAAAAGAGACTAAAACACCAATTACTAGGGATAAATTAATTATTCCGCTGTGCGCTATAATGGCTGCACGCGTTCTATATCTTCTGTTGAGGGTGACTGCTGTTCGTCCAAAGGGCTGAACGCAGACACTTATTCAACCAGTGACCCCCAGGAACATATTAACAGATTAAAATACGTATTTGTCTGATTTCACACTTTGATTAACAGCTTTAACCTTCTTCACTAGGTACAAAAAGCAGACTAAAACGCCAATTAATAGGGATAAATTAATTATTCCGCTGTGCGCTATAATGGCTGCACGCGTTCTATATCTTCTGTTGAAGGTGACTGCTGTTCGTCCAAAGGGCTGAACGCAGACACTTATTCAACCAGTGACCCCTAGGTACATATTAACAGATTAAAATACGTATTTGTCTGATTTCACACTTTGATTAACAGCTTTAACCTTCTCCACTACTAGGTACATAACAACACACTAAAACGCCAATTAATAGAATAACCTAATTATTTCGCTGGGCGCTATAATGGCTGCACGCGTTCCATATCTTCTGTTGTTGGTGACTGCTGTTCGTCCAAAGGCCTGAACGCAGTCACTTAATCAATCAGTGACCCCTAGATACATATTAACAGATTAAAATACTTATTTGTCTGATTTCACACTTTGATTAACAGCTTTAACCTTCTCCAGTAGGTACATAAAAACAAACTAAAACGCCAAATAATAGAGTAACTTAATTATTCCGTTGTGCGCTATAATGGCTGCACGCGTTCTATATCTTCTGTTGAAGATGATTGCTGGTCGTCAAAAAGGCAGAACGCAGTCACTTATTCCACCAGTGACCCCTAGGTACATATTAACAGACTAAAATACGTATTTGTCTGATTTCACACTTTGATTAACAGCTTTAACCTTCTTCACTAGGTACATAAAAACAGACTAAAACGCCAATTAATTGGGATAAATTAATTATTCCGCTGTGCGCTATAATGGCTGCACGCGTTCTATATCTTCTGTTGAGGGTGACTGCTGTTCGTCCAAAGGGCTGAACGCAGTCACTTATTTAACCAGTGACCCCCAGGAACATAATAACAGATTAAAATACGTATTTGTCTGATTTCACACTTTGATTAACAGCTTTAACCTTCTCCACTAGGTACATAAAAACACACTAAAACTCCAATTACTAGGGAAAATTTAATTATTCCTCTGTGCGCAATAACGGCTGCACGCGTTCTATATCTTCTGTTGAGGGTGATTGCTGTTCGTCCAAAGGGCTGAACGCAGTCACTTATTCAACCAGTGACAACTAGGTGCATATTAACAGATTAAAATACGTACTTCTCTGATTCCTCACTTTGATTAACAGCTTTAACCTTCTCCACTAGGTACATAACAACACACTAAAACGCCAATTAATAGAGTAATTTAATTTTTCCGCTGTGCGCTATAATGGCTGCACGCGTTCTATATCTTCTGTTGAGGGTGATTGCTGTTCGTCCAAAGGGCTGAACGCAATCATTTATTCAACCAGTGACCCCTAGGTATATATTAACAGATTAAAATACGTATTTGTCTAATTTCACACTTTGATTAACAGCTTTAACCTTCTCCACTAGGTACATAACAACACACTAAAACGCCAATTAATAGAGTAATTTAATTTTTCCGCTGTGCGCTATAATGGCTGCACGCGTTCTATATCTTCTGTTGAGGGTGATTGCTGTTCGTCCAAAGGGCTGAACGCAGTCACTTATTCAACCAGTGACCCTTAGGTACATATTAACAGATTAAAATACGTATTTGTCTGATTTCACACTTTGATTAACAGCTTTAAACTGCTCCACTAGGTGCATAAAAAGAGACTAAAACACCAATTACTAGGGATAAATTAATTATTCCGCTGTGCGCTATAATGGCTGCACGCGTTCTATATCTTCTGTTGAGGGTGACTGCTGTTCGTCCAAAGGGCAGAACGCAGACACTTATTCAACCAGTGACCCCCAGGAACATATTAACAGAATAAAATACGTATTTGTCTGATTTCACACTTTGATTAACAGCTTTAACCTTTTTCACTAGGTACATAAAAACAGACTAAAACGCCAATTAATAGGGATAAATTAATTATTCCGCTGTGCGCTATAGTGGCTGCACGCGTTCTATATCTTCTGTTGAGGTTGATTGCTGTTCGTCCAAATGGCTGAAAGCAGTCAGTTATTCAACTACTGACCCCTAAGTACATATTAACAGATTAAATGAGGTATTTGTCTGATTTCACACTTTGATTAACAGCTTTAACCTTCTGCACTAGGTACATAACAACAGACTAAAACGCCAATTAATAGGGATAAATTAATTATTTCGCTATGCGCTATAATGGCTGCACGCATTCTATATCTTCTGTTGAGGGTGATTGCTGTTCGTCCAAAGTGCTGAACGCAGTCACTTATTCAACCAGTGACTACTAGGTATATATTAACAGATTAAAATACGTATTTCTCTGATTTCACACTTTGATTAACAGCTTTAACCCTCTCCACTAGGTACATAACAACAGACTAAAACGCCAATTAATAGGGATAACATAATTATTCCGCTGAGCGTTATAATGGCTGCACGCGTTCTATATTTTCTGTTGAGGGTGATTGCTGTTCGTCCAAAGGGCTGAACGCAGTCACTTATTCAACCAGTGACCCTTAGGTACATATTATAACAGATTAAAATACGTATTTTTCTGATTTCACACTTTGATTAACTGCTTTAACCTTCTCCACTAGGTACATAAAAACACACTAAAACTCCAATTACTAGGGAAAATTTAATTATTCCTCTGTGCGCAATAACGGCTGCACGCGTTCTATATCTTCTGTTGAGGGTGATTGCTGTTCGTCCAAAGGGCTTAACGCAGTCACTTATTCAACCAGTGACAACTAGGTACATATTAACAGATTAAAATACGTACTTCTCTGATTTCTCACTTTGATTAACAGCTTTAACCTTCTCCACTAGGTACATAACAACACACTAAAACGCCTATTAATAGTGATAATTTAATTATTCCCCTGTGCGCTATAATGGCTGCACACGTTCTATATCTTCTGTTGAGGGTGACTGCTGTTCGTCCAAAGGGCTGAACGCAGTCATTTATTCAACCAGTGACCCCTAGGTATATATTAACAGATTAAAATACGTATTTGTCTAATTTCACACTTTGATTAACAGCTTTAACCTTCTCCACTAGGTACATAACAACACACTAAAACGCCAATTAATAGAGTAATTTAATTTTCCCGCTGTGCGCTATAATTGCTGCACGCGTTCTATATCTCCTGTTGAGGGTGATTGCTGTTCGTCCAAAGGGCTGAACACAGTCACTTATTCAACCAGTGACCCCTAGGTACATATTAACAGATTAAAATACTTATTTGTCTGATTTCACACTTTGATTAACAGCTTTAACCTTCTCCAGTAGGTACATAAAAACACACTAAAACGCCAATTAATAGAGTAACTTAATTATTCCGCTGAGCGTTATAATGGCTGCACGCGTTCTATATTTTCTGTTGAGGGTGATTGCTGTTCGTCCAAAGGGCTGAACGCAGTCACTTATTCAACCAGTGACCCTTAGGTGCATATTAACAGATTAAAATACGTATTTTTCTGATTTCACACTTTGATTAACAGCTTTAAACTGCTCCACTAGGTGCATAAAAAGAGACTAAAACACCAATTACTAGGGATAAATTAATTATTCCGCTGTGCGCTATAATGGCTGCACGCGTTCTATATCTTCTGTTGAGGGTGAGTACTGTTCGTCCAAAGGGCTGAACGCAGACACTTTTTCAACCAGTGACCCCCAGGAACCTATTAACAGATTAAAATACGTATTTGTCTGATTTCACACTTTGATTAATAGCTTTAACCTTCTTCACTAGGTACATAAAAACAGACTAAAACGCCAATTAATAGGGATAAATTAATTATTCCGCTGTGCGCTATAATGGCTGCACGCGTTCTATATCTTCTGTTGTTGGTGACTGCTGTTCGTCCAAAGGCCTGAACGCAGTCACTTGATCAACCAGTGACCCCTAGGTACATATTAACAGATTAAAATACTTATTTGTCTGATTTCACACTTTGATTAACAGCTTTAACCTTCTCCAGTAGGTACATAAAAACACACTAAAACGCCAATTAATAGAGTAACTTAATTATTCCGTTGTGCGCTATAATGGTTGCACGCGTTCTATATCTTCTGTTGAAGATGATTGCTGTTCGTCCAAAAGGCAGAACGCAGTCACTTATTCCACCAGTGACCCCTAGGTACATATTAACAGACTAAAATACGTATTTGTCTGATTTCACACTTTGATTAACAGCTTTAACCTTCTCCACTACTAGGTACATAATAACACACTAAAACGCCAATTAATAGAGTAATTTAATTATTTCGCTGTGCGCTATTATGGCTGCACGCGTTCTATATCTTCTGTTGTTGGTGACTGCTGTTCGTCCAAAGGGCTGAACGCAGTCACTTATTCAACCAGTGACCCCTAGTTACATATTAACAGATTAAAATACTTATTTGTTTGATTTCACACTTTGATTAACAGCTTTAAACTTCTCCACCTAGGTTCATAACAACACACTAAAACGCCAATTAATAGAGTAATTTAATTATTCCGTTGTGCGCTCTAATGGCTGCACGCGTTCTATATCTTCTGTTGAGGGTGATTGCTGTTCGTCCAAAGGGCTGAACGCAGTCACTTATTCAACCAGTGACCCTTAGGTACATATTAACAGATCAAAATACGTATTTGTCTGATTTCACACTGTGATTAACAGCTTGAACCTTGTCCACTAGGTACATAACAACACACTAACAAGCCAATTAATAGGGATAACTTTAATTTTTCCGCTGTGCGCTATAATGGCTGCACGCATTCTATATCTTCTGTTGAGGGTAATTGCTGTTCGTCCAAAGGGCTGAACGCAGTCACTTATTTAACCAGTGACCCCCAGGAACATAATAACAGATTAAAATACGTATTTGTCTGATTTCACACTTTGATTAACAGCTTTAACCTTCTGCACTAGGTACATAAAAACACACTAAAACTCCAATTACTAGGGAAAATTTAATTATTCCTCTGTGCGCAATAACGGCTGCACGCGTTCTATATCTTCTGTTGATGGTGATTGCTGTTCGTCCAAAGGGCTCAATGCAGTCATTTATTCAACCAGTGACAACTAGGTACATATTAACGGATTAAAATACGTACTTCTCTGATTTCTCACTTTGATTAACAGCTTTAACCTTCTCCACTAGGTACATAACAATACACTAAAACGCCTATTAATAGTGATAATTTAATTATTCCCCTGTGCGCTATAATGGCTGCACGCGTTCTATATCTTCTGTTGAGGGTGACTGCTGTTCGTCCAAAGGGCTGAACGCAGTCATTTATTCAACCAGTGACCCCTAGGTATATATTAACAGATTAAAATACGTATTTGTCTATTTTCACACTTTGATTAACAGCTTTAACCTTCTCCACTAGGTACATAACAACACACTAAAACGCCAATTAATAGAGTAATTTAATTTTTCCGCTGTGCGCTATAATGGCTGCACGCGTTCTCTATCTTCTGTTGAGGGTGATTGCTGTTCGTCCAAAGGGCTGAGCACAGTCACTTATTCAACCAGTGACCCCTAGGTACATATTCACAGATTAAAATACGTATTTGTCTGATTTCAGACTTTGATTTGCAGCTTTAACCTTCTCCACCTAGGTACATAACAACACGCTAAAACGCCAATTAATAGGAATAACTTAATTATTCCGCTGTGCGCTATAATGACAGCACGTGTTCTATATCTTCTGTTGAGGGTGATTGCTGTTCGTCCAAAGGGCTGAACGCAGTCACTTATTCAACCAGTGACCCCTTGGTACCTATTAACAGATTAAAATACGTATTTGTCTCATTTCACATTTTGATTAACAGCTATAATCTTCTCCACCTAGGTACATAACAACACGCTAAAACGCCAATTAATAGAGTAATTTAATTATTCCGCAGTGCGCTATAATGGCTGCACCCGTTCTATATTTTCTTTTGAGGGTGATTGCTGTTCGTCCAAAGGACTGAACGCAGTCACTCATTCAACCAGTGACCCCTAGGTACATATTAACAGATTAAAATACGTATTTGTCTGATTTCAGACTTTGATTAGCAGCTTTAACTTCCTCCACTACTAGGTACATAACAACACACTAAAACGCCAATTAATAGAGTAAATAAATTATTCCGCTGTGCGCTATAGTGGCTGCACGCGTTCTATATCTCCTGTTGAGGTTGATTGCTGTTCGTCCAAAGGGCTGAACGCAGACACTTATTCAACCAGTCACCCCCAAGAACATATTAACAGATTAGAATACGCATTTGTCTGATTTCACACTTTGATTAACAGCTTTAACCTTCTTCACTAGGTACATAAAAACAGACTAAAACGCCAATTAATAGGGATAAATTAATTATTCCGCTGTGGGCTATAATGGCTGCACGCGTTCTATATCTTCTGTTGAGGGTGATTGCTGTTCGTCCAAAGGGAAGAACGCAGTCACTTATTCAACCAGTGTCCCCTAGGTACATATTAACAGATTAAAATACGTATTTGTCTGATTTCTCACTTTGATTAACAGCTTTAACCTTCTCCACTAGGTACATAAAAACAGACTAAAACGCCAATTAATATAGTAACTTAATTATTCCGCTGTGCGCTATAATGGCTGCACGTGTTCTATATCTCCTGTTGATGGTGATTGCTGTTCGTCCAAAAGGCAGAACGCAGTCAATTATTCAACCAGTGACCCCTAGGTACATATTAACAGATTAAAATACGTATTTGTCTGATTTCACACTTTGATTAACAGCTTTAACCTTCTCCACTACTAGGTACATAACAACACACTAAAACCCCAATTAATAGAATAACTTAATTATTTCGCTGTGCGCTATAATGGCAGCACGCGTTCTATATCTTCTGTTGTTGGTGACTGCTGTTCGACCAAAGGCCTGAACGCAGTCACTTAATCAACCAGTGACCCCTAGGTACATATTAACAGATTAAAATACTTATTTGTCTGATTTCACACTTTGATTAACAGCTTTAACCTTCTCCAGTACGTACATAAAAACACACTAAAACGCCAATTAATAGAGTAACTTAATTATTCCGTTGTGCGCTATAATGGCTGCACGCGTTCTATATCTTCTGTTGAAGATGATTGTTGTTCGTCCAAAAGGCAGAACGCAGTCACTTATTCCACCAGTGACCTCTAGGTACATATTAACAGACTAAAATACGTATTTGTCTGATTTCACACTTTGATTAACAGCTTTAACCTTCTCCACTACTAGGTACATAACAACACACTAAAACGCCAATTAATAGAGTAACTTAATTATTTCGCTGTGCGCTATAATGGCTGCACGCGTTCTATATCTTCTGTTGTTGGTGACTGCTGTTCGTCCAAAGGGCTGAACGCAGTCACTTATTCAACCAGTGACCCCTTGTTACATATTAACAGATTAAAATACTTATTTGTTTGATTTCACACTTTGATTAACAGCTTTAAACTTCTCCACCTAGGTTCATAACAACACACTAAAACGCCAATTAATAGAGTAATTTAATTATTCTGCTGTGCACTCTAATGGCTGCACGCATTCTATATCTTCTGTTGAGGTTGATTGCTGTTCGTCCAAAGGGCTGAACGCAGTCACTTATTCAACCAGTGACTCCTAGGTATATATTCACAGATCAAAATACGTATTTGTCTGATTTCACACTTTGATTAACAGCTTGAACCTTGTCCACTAGGTACATAACAACACACTAACAAGCCAATTAATAGGGATAACTTTAATTTTTCCGCTGTGCGCTATAATGGCTGCACGCATTCTATATCTTCTGTTGAGGGTAATTGCTCTTCGTCCAAAGGGCTGAACGCAGTCACTTATTTAACCAGTGACCCCCAGGAACATAATAACAGATTAAAATACGTATTTGTCTGATTTCACACTTTGATTAACAGCTTTAACCTTCTCCACTAGGTACATAAAAACACACTAAAACTCCAATTACTAGGGAAAATTTAATTATTCCCCTGTGCGCTATAATGGCTGCACGCGTTCTATATCTTCTGTTGAGGGTGACTGCTGTTCGTCCAAAGGGCTGAACGCAGTCATTTATTCAACCAGTGACCCCTAGGTATATATTAACAGATTAAAATACGTATTTGTCTATTTTCACACTTTGATTAACAGCTTTAACCTTCTCCACTAGGTACATAACAACACACTAAAACGCCAATTAATAGAGTAATTTAATTTTTCCGCTGTGCGCTATAATGGCTGCACGCGTTCTATATCTTCTGTTGTGGGTGATTGCTGTTCGTCCAAAGGGCTGAACACAGTCACTTATTCAACCAGTGACTTCTAGGTACATATTCACAGATTAAAATACGTATTTGTCTGATTTCAGACTTTGATTTGCAGCTTTAATCTTCTCCACCTAGGTACATAACAACACGCTAAAACGCCAATTAATAGGAATAACTTAATTATTCCGCTGTGCGCTATAATGACTGCACGCGTTCTATATCTTCTTTTGAGAGTGATTGCTGTTCGTCCAAAGGGCTGAACGCAGTCACTTATTCAACCAGTGACCCCTTGGTACGTATTAACAGATTAAAATACGTATTTGTCTCATTTCACATTTTCATTAACAGCTATAATCTTCTCCACCTAGGTACATAACAACACGCTAAAACGCCAATTAATAGAGTAATTTAATTATTCCGCAGTGCGCTATAATGGCTGCACCAGTTCTATATTTTCTTTTGAGGGTGATTGCTGTTCGTCCAAAGGCCTGAACGCAGTCACTCATTCAACCAGTGACCCCTAGGTACATATTAACAGATTAAATGAGGTATTTGTCTGATTTCACACTTTGATTAACAGCTTTAACCTTCTGCACTAGGTACGTAACAACAGACTAAAACGCCAATGAATAGGGATAAATTAATTATTCCGCTATGCGCTACAATGGCTGCACGCGTTCTATATCTTCTGTTGAGGGTGATTGCTGTTCGTCCAAAGTGCTGAACGCAGTCACTTATTCAACCAGTGACTACTAGATATATATTAACAGATTAAAATACGTATTTCTCTGATTTTACACTTTGATTAACAGCTTTAACCTTCTCCATTAGGTACATAACAACAGACTAAAACGCCAATTAATAGGGATAACTTAATTATTCCGCTGAGCGTTATAATGGCTGCACGCGTTCTATATTTTCTGTTGAGGGTGATTGCTGTTCGTCCAAAGGGCTGAACGCAGTCACTTATTCAACCAGTGACCCTTAGGTACATATTAACAGATTAAAATACGTATTTTTCTGATTTCACACTTTGATTAACAGCTTTAAACTGCTCCACTAGGTGCATAAAAAGAGACTAAAACACCAATTACTAGATATAAATTAATTATTCCGCTGTGCGCTATAATGGCTGCACGCGTTCTATATCTTCTGTTGAGGGTGACTGCTGTTCGTCCAAAGGGCTGAACGCAGACACTTATTCAACCAGTGACCCCCAGGGACATATTAACAGATAAAAATAGGTATTTGTCTGATTTCACACTTTGATTAACAGCTTTAACCTTCTTCACTAAGTACATAAAAACAGACTAAAACGCCAATTAATAGGGATAAATTAATTATTCCCCTGTGCGCTATAATGGCTGCACGCGTTCTATATCTTCTGTTGAGGGTGACTGCTGTTCGTCCAAAGGGCTGAACGCAGACACTTATTCAACCAGTGACCCCCAGGAACATATTAACAGATTAAAATACGTATTTGTCTGATTTCACACTTTGATTAACAACTTTAACCTTCTTCACTAGGTACATAAAAACAGACTAAAACGCCAATTAATAGGGATAAATTAATCATTCCGCTGTGCGCTATAATGGCTGCACGCGTTCTATATCTTCTGTTGAGGGTGACTGCTGTTCGTCCAAAGGGCTGAACGCAGACACTTATTCAACCAGTGACCCCCAGGAACATATTAAGAGATTAAAATACGTATTTGTCTTATTTCACACTTTGATTAACAGCTTTAACCTTCTTCACTAGGTACATAAAAACAGACTATAACGCCAATTAATAGGGATAAATTAATTATTCCGCTGTGGGCTATAATGGCTGCACGCGTTCTATATCTTCTGTTGAGGGTGATTGCTGTTCGTCCAAAGGGCTGAACGCAGTCACTTATTAAACCAGAGACCCCTAGGTATATATTAACAGATTAAAATACGTATTTGTCTCATTTCACACTTTGATTAACAGCATCAGCCTTCTCCACTAGGTACATAACAACACACTAAAACGCCAATTAATAGAGTAATTTAATTTTTCCGCTGTGCGCTATAATGGCTGCACGCGTTCTATATCTTCTGTTGAGGGTGATTGCTGTTTGTCCAAAGGGCTGAACACAGTCACTTATTCAACCAGTACCCCTAGGTACATATTCACAGATTAAAATACGTATTTCTCTGATTTCAGACTTTGATTTGCAGCTTTAACCTTCTCCACCTAGGTACATAACAACACGCTAAAACGCCAATTAATAGGAATAACTTAATTATTCCGCTGTGCGCTATAATGACTTCACGTGTTCTATATCTTCTGTTGAGGGTTATTGCTGTTCGTCCAAAGGGCTGAACGCAGTCACTTATTCAACCAGTGACCCTTTGGTACCTATTAACAGATTAAAATACGTATTTGTCTCATTTCACATTTTGATTAAGAGCTATAATCTTCTCCACCTAGGTACATAACAACATGCTAAAACGCCAATTAATAGAGTAATTTAATTATTCCGCAGTGCGCTATAATGGCTGCACCTGTTCTATATTTTCTTTTGAGGGTGATTGCTGTTCGTCCAAAGGCCTGAACGCAGTCACTCATTCAACCAGTGACCCCTAGGTACATATTAACAGATTAAAATACGTATTTGTCTGATTTCAGACTTTGATTAGCAGCTTTAACTTCCTCCACTACTAGGTACATAACAACACACTAAAACGCCAATTAATAGAGTAAACAAATTATTCCGCTGTGCGCTATAGTGGCTGCACGCGTTCTATATCTTCTGTTGAGGTTGATTGCTGTTCGTCCAAATGGCTGAAAGCAGTCACTTATTCAACCACTGACCCCAAAATACATATTAACAGATTAAATGAGGTATTTGTCTGATTTCACACTTTGATTAACAGCTTTAACCTTCTGCACTAGGTACATAACAACAGACTAAAACGCCAATTAATAGGGATAAATTAATTATTCCGCTATGCGCTACAATGGCTGCACGCGTTCTATATCTTCTGTTGAGGGTGATTGCTGTTCGTCCAAAGTGCTGAACGCAGTCACTTATTCAACCAGTGACTACTAGATATATATTAACAGATTAAAATACGTATTTCTCTGATTTCACACTTTGATTAACAGCTTTAACCTTCTCCATTAGGTACATAACAACAGACTAAAACGCCAATTAATAGGGATAACTTAATTATTCCGCTGAGCGTTATAATGGCTGCACGCGTTCTATATTTTCGGTTGAGGGTGATTGCTGTTCGTCCAAAGGGCTGAACGCAGTCACTTATTCAACCAGTGACCCTTAGGTACATATTAACAGATTAAAATACGTATTTTTCTGATTTCACACTTTGATTAACAGTTTTAAACTGCTCCACTAGGTGCGTAAAAAGAGACTAAAACACCAATTACTAGGGATAAATTAATTATTCCGCTGTGCGCTATAATGGCTGCACGCGTTCTATATCTTCTGTTGAGGGTGACTGCTGTTCGTCCAAAGGGCTGAACGCAGACACTTATTCAACCAGTGACCCCCAGGAACATATTAACAGATTAAAATACGTATTTGTCTGATTTCACACTTTGATTAACAGCTTTATCCTTCTTCACTAGGTACATAAAAACAGACTAAAACGCCAATTAATAGGGATAAATTAATTATTCCGCTGTGCGCTATAATGGCTGCACGCGTTCTATATCTTCTGTTGAGGGTGATTGCTGTTCGTCCAAAGGGCTGAACGCAGACACTTATTCAACCAGTGACCCCCAGGAACATATTAACAGATTAAAATACGTATTTGTCTGATTTCACACTTTGATTAACAGCTTTAACCTTCTTCACTAGGTACATAAAAACAGACTAAAACGCCAATTAATAGGGATAAATTAATTATTCCGCTATCGGCTATAATGGCTGCACGCTTTCTATATCTTCTGTTGAGGGTGATTGCTGTTCGTCCAAAGGGCTGAACGCAGTCACTTATTGAACCAGAGACCCCTAGGTATATATTAACAGATTAAAATACGTATTTGTCTCATTTCACACTTTGATTAACAGCATTGGCCTTCTCCACTAGGTACATAACAACACACTAAAACGCCAATTAATAGAGTAATTTAATTTTTCCGCTGTGCGCTATAATGGCTGCACTCGTTCTATATCTTCTGTTGAGGGTGATTGCTCTTCGTCCAAAGGGCTGAACACAGTCACTTATTCAACCAGTGACCCCTAGGTACATATTCACAGATTAAAATACGTATTTGTCTTATTTCAGACTTTGATTTGCAGCTTTAACCTTCTCCACCTAGGTACATAACAACACGCTAAAACGCCAATTAATAGGAATAACTTAATTATTCCGCTGTGCGCTATAATGACTGCACGTGTTCTATATCTTCTGTTGAGGGTGATTGCTGTTCGTCCAAAGGGCTGAACGCAGTCACTTATTCAACCAGTGACCCCTTGGTACCTATTAACAGATTAAAATACGTATTTGTCTCATTTCACATTTTGATTAACAGCTATAATCTTCTCCACCTAGGTACATAACAACACGCTAAAACGCCAATTAATAGAGTAATTTAGTTATTCCGCAGTGCGCTATAATGGCTGCACCTGTTCTATATTTTCTTTTGAGGGTGATTGCTGTTCGTCCAAAGGCCTGAACGCAGTCACTCATTCAACCAGTGACCCCAAGGTACATATTAACAGATTAAAATACGTATTTGTCTGATTTCAGACTTTGATTAGCAGCTTTAACTTCCTCCACTACTAGGTACATAACAACACACTAAAACGCCAATTAATAGAGTAAACAAATTATTCCGCTGTGCGCTATAGTGGCTGCACGCGTTTTATATCTTCTGTTGAGGTTGATTGCTGTTCGTCCAAAGGGCTGAACGCAGTCACTTATTCAACCAGTGACCCTTAGGTACATATTAACAGATTAAAATAGGTATTTTTCTGATTTCACACTTTGATTAACAGCTTTAAACTGCTCCACTAGGTGCATAAAAAGAGACTAAAACACCAATTACTAGGGATAAATTAATTATTCCGCTGTGCGCTATAATGGCTGCATGCGTTCTATATCTTCTGTTGAGGGTGACTGCTGTTCGTCCAAAGGGCTGAACGCAGACACTTATTCAACCAGTGACCCCCAGGAACATATTAACAGATTAAAATACGTATTTGTCTGATTTCACACTTTGATTAACAGCTTTAACCTTCTTCACTAGGTACATAAAAACAGACTAAAACGCCAATTAATAGGGATAAATTAATTATTCCGATGTGCGAGATAATGGCTGCACGCGTTCTATATCTTCTGTTTAGGGTGACTGCTGTTCGTCCAAAGGGCTGAACGCACTCACTTATTCAACCAGTGACTACTAGATATAGTAGTATAATCTGTTAATATGTTCCCCAGGAACATATTAACAGATTAAAATACGTATTTGTCTGATTTCACACTTTGATTAACAGCTTTAACCTTCTTCACTAGGTACATAAGAACAGACTAAAACGCCAATTAATAGGGATAAATTAATTATTCCGCTGTCGGCTATAATGGCTGCACGCGTTCTATATCTTCTGTTGAGGGTGATTGCTGTTCGTCCAAAGGGCTGAACGCAGTCACTTATTGAACCAGAGACCCCTAGGTATATATTAACAGATTAAAATACGTATTTGTCTCATTTCACACTTTGATTAACAGCATTAGCCTTCTCCACTAGGTACATAACAACACACTAAAACGCCAATTAATAGAGTAATGTAATTTTTCCGCTGTGCGCTATAATGGCTGCACGCGTTCTATATCTTCTGTTGAGGGTGATTGCTGTTCGTCCAAAGGGCTGAACACAGTCACTTATTCAACCAGTGACCCCTAGGTACATATTCACAGATTAAAATACGTATTTGTCTGATTTCAGACTTTGATTTGCAGCTTTAACCTTCTCCACCTAGGTACATAACAACATGCTAAAACGCCAATGAATTTGTCTGATTTCAGACTTCGATTAGCAGCTTTAACTTCCTCCACTACTAGGTACATAACAACACAATAAAACGCCAATTAATAGAGTAAACAAATTATTCCGCTGTGCGCTATAGTGGCTGCACGCGTTTTATATCTTCTGTTGAGGTTGATTGCTGTTGGTCCAAATGGCTGAAAGCAGTCACTTATTCAACCACTGACCCCTAAATACATATTAACAGATCAAATGAGGAATTTGTATGATTTCACACTTTGATTAACAGCTTTAACCTTCTGCACTAGGTACATAACAACAGACTAAAACGCCAATTAATAGGGATAAATTAATTATTCCGCTATGCGCTACAATGGCTGCACGCGTTCTATATCTTCTGTTGAGGGTGATTGCTGTTCGTCCAAAGTGCTGAACGCAGTCACTTATTCAACCAGTGACTACTAGATATATATTAACAGATTAAAATACGTATTTGTCTGATTTCACACTTTGATTAACAGCTTTAACCTTCTCCATTAGGTACATAACAACAGACTAAAACGCCAATTAATAGGGATAACTTAATTATTCCGCTGTGCGCTATAATGGCTGCACGCGTTCTATATCTTCTGTTGAGGGTGACTGCTGTTCGTCCAAAGGGCTGAACGCAGACACTTATTCAACCAGTGACCCCCAGGAACATATTAAGAGATTAAAATACGTATTTGTCTGATTTCACACTTTGATTAACAGCTTTAACATTCTTCACTAGGTACATAAAAACAGACTAAAACGCCAATTAATAGGGATAAATTAATTATTCCGCTGTGCGCTATAATGGCTGCACGCGTTCTATATCTTCTGTTGAGGGTGACTGCTGTTCGTCCAAAGGGCTGAACGCAGACACTTATTCAACCAGTGACCCCCAGGAACATATTAAGAGATTAAAATACGTATTTGTCTGATTTCACACTTTGATTAACAGCTTTAACCTTCTTCACTAGGTACATAAAAACAGACTAAAACGCCAATTAATAGGGATAAATTAATTATTCCGCTGTGCGCTATAATGGCTGCACGCGTTCTATATCTTCTGTTGAGGGTGACTGCTGTTCGTCCAAAGGGCTGAACGCAGACACTTATTCAACCAGTGACCCCCAGGAACATATTAACAGATTAAAATACGTATTTGTCTGATTTCACACTTTGATTAACAGCTTTAACCTTCTTCACTAGGTACATAAAAACAGACTAAAACGCCAATTAATAGGGATAAATTAATTATTCCGCTGTGGGCTATAATGGCTGCACGCGTTCTATATCTTCTGTTGAGGGTGATTGCTGTTCGTCCAAAGGGCTGAACGCAGTCACTTATTGAACCAGAGACCCCTAGGTATATATTAACAGATTAAAATACGTATTTGTCTCATTTCACACTTTCATTAACAGCATTAGCCTTCTCCACTAGGTACATAATAACAGATCAAAACGCCAATTAATAGGGATAACTTAATTATTCTGCTGTGCGCTATAATGGCTGCACGTGTTCTATATCTTCTATTGAGGGTGAATGCTGTTCGTCCAAAATGCTGAACGCATCCACTTATTCAACCAATGACCACTAGGTATATATTAACAGATTAAAATACTTATTTTTCTGACTTCACACTTTGATTAACAGCTTTAAACCTCTCCACCAGGTACATAACAATACACTAAAACGCCAATTTATAGAGTAATTTAATTATTCCGCTTTGCGCTATGATGGCTGCACGCGTTCTATATTTTCTGTTGAGGGTGATTGCTGTTCGTCCAAAGGGCTGAACGCAATCACTTATTCACTCAGTGACCCTTAGGTACATATTAACAGATTAAAATACGTATTTGTCTATTTCACACTTTGATTAACAGGTTTAACCTTCTCATAACAACACACTAAAACGCCAATTTATAGAGTAACTTAATTATTCCGCTGTGCGCTACGATGGCTGCACGCGTTCTATATTTTCTGTTGAAGGTGATTGCTGTTCGTCCAAAGGGCTGAACGCAGTCACTTAATCAACCAGTGACCCCTATGTACATATTAACAGATTAAAATACTTATTTGTCTGATTTCACACTTTGATTAACAGCTTTAACCTTCTCCAGTAGGTACATAAAAACACACTAAAACGCCAATTAATAGAGTAACTTAATTATTCCGTTGTGCGCTATAATGGCCGCACGCGTTCTATATCTTCTCTTTAGGATGATTGCTGTTCGTCCAAAAGGCAGAACGCAGTCACTTATTAAACCAGTGACCCCTAGGTACATATTAACAGACTGAAATACGTATTTGTCTGATTTCACACTTTGATTAACAGCTTTAACCTTCTCCACTACTAGGTACATAACAACACACTAAAACGCCAATTAATAGAGTAACTTAATTATTTCGCTGTGCGCTATAATGGCTGCACGCGTTCTATATCTTCTGTTGTTGGTGACTGCTGTTCGTTCAAAGGGCTGAACGCAGTCACTTATTCAACCAGTTACCCCTAGGTACATATTAACAGATTAAAATACTTATTTGTCTGATTTCACACTTTGATCAACAGCTTTAAACTGCTCCACCTAGGTTCGTAACAACACACTAAAACGCCAATTAATAGAGCAATTTAATTATTCTGCTTAGCGCTCTAATGGCTGCACGCGTTCTATATTTTCTGTTGAGGGTGATTGCTGTTCGTCCAAAGGGCTGAACGCAGTCACTTATTCAACCAGTGACCCCTAGGTACATATTCACAGATCAAAATACGTATTTGTCTGATTTCACACTTTGATTAACAGCTTGAACCTTCTCCACTAGGTACATAACAACACACTAAAACGCCAATTAATAGGGATAACTTTAATTTTTCCGCTGTGCGCTATAATGGCTGCACGCGTTCTATATCTTCTGTTGACGGTAATTGCTGTTCGTCCAAAGGGCTGGACGCAGTCACTTATTCAACCAGTGATCCCTAGGTACATATTAACAGATTAAAATACCTATTTATCTCATTTCACACTTTGATTAACATCTTTAAACTTCTCCACTAGGTACATAACAACACAATAAAACGCCAATTAATAGAGTAACTTAATTATTCCGCTGTGCGCTATAATGGCTGCACGCGTTCTATATCTTCTGTTGTGGGTGACTGCTGTTCGTCCAAAGGGCTGAACGCAGTCACTTATTCAACCAGTGACCCATAGGTACATATTAACAGATTAAAATACCTATTTGTCTGACTTCACACTTTGATTAACATCTTTAAACTTCTCCACTAGGTACATGACAACAGAACAAAACGCCAATTAATAGAGTAACTTAATTATTCCGCTGTGCGCTATAATGGCTGCACGCGTTCTATATCTTCTGTTGTGGGTGACTGCTGTTCGTTCAAAGGGCTGAACGCAGTCACTTATTAAACCAGTGACCCCTAGGTACATATTAACAGATTAAAATACGTATTTGTCTCATTTCACACTTTGATTAACAGCTTTAAACTTCTCCACGAGGTACATAACAACACAATAAAACGCCAATTAATAGAGTAACTTAATTATTCCGCTGTGCGCTATAATTGCTGCACGCGTTCTATATCTTCTGTTGTGGGTGACTGCTGTTCGTCCAAAGGGCTGAACGCAGTCACTTATTCAACCAGTGACCCCTAGGTACATATTAACAGATTAAAATACGTATTTGTCTGATTTCTCACTTTGATTAACAGCTTTAACCTTCTCCACTAGGTACATAAAAACACACTAAAACGCCAATTAATAGAGTAACTTAATTATTCCGCTGTGCGCTATAATGGCTGCACGCGTTCTGTATCTTCTGTTGAGGGTGATTGCTGTTCGTCCAAAAGGCAGAACGCAGTCACTTATTCAACCATTGACCCCTAGGTACATATTAACACATTAAAATACGTAGTTGTCTGATTTCACACTTTGATTAACAGCTTTAAACTTCTCCACCTAGGTATATAACAACACACTAAAACGCCAATTAATAGGGATAACTTAATTATTCCGCTGTGCGCTCTAATGGCTGCACGCATTCTATATTTTCTGTTGAAGGTGATTGCTGTTCGTCCAAATGGCTGAACGCAGTCACTTATTCAACCAGTGACCCCTAGGTACATATTAACAGACTAAAATACGTATTTGTCTAATTTCACACTTTGATTAACATCTTTAAACTTCTCCACTAGGTACATACCAACACAATAAAACGCCAATTAATAGAGTAATTTAATTATTCCGCTGTGCGCTATAATGGCTGCACGCGTTCTATATTTTCTGCTGAGGGTGATTACTGTTCGTCCAAAGGGCTGAACGCAGTCACTTATTCAACCAGTGACCCCTAGGTACATATTAACAGATTAAAATACGTATTTGTCTGATTTCTCACTTTGATTAACAGCTTTAACCTTCTCCACTAGATACATAAAATCACACTAAAACGCCAATTAATAGAGTAACTTAATTATTCCGCTGTGCGCTATAATGGCTGCACGCGTTCTGTATCTTCTGTTGAGGGTGATTGCTGTTCGTCCAAAAGGCAGAACGCAGTCACTTATTCAACCATTGACCCCTAGGTACATATTAACACATTAAAATACGTAGTTGTCTGATTTCACACTTTGATTAACAGCATTAACCTTCTCCACTACTAGGTACATAACAACACACTAATACGCCAATTAATAGAATAACTTAATTATTTCGCTGTGCGCTATAACGGCTGCACGCGTTCTATATCTTCTGTTGTTGGTGACTGCTATTCGTCCAAAGGGGTGAACGCAGTCACTTAATCAACCAGTGACCCCTAGGTACATATTAACAGATTAAAATACTTATTTGTCTGATTTCACACTGTGATTAACAGCTTTAAACTTATCCACCGAGGTTCATAGCAACACACTAAAACGCCAATTAATAGAGTAACTTAATTATTCTGCTGTGCGCTCTAATGGCTGCACGCATTTTATATCTTCTGTTGAGGGTGATTGCTCTTCGTCCAAAGGGCTGAACGCAGTCACTTATTCAACCAATGACCCCTAGGTACATATTCACAGATCAAAATACGTATTTGTCTCATTTCACACTTTGATTAACAGCTTTAAACTTCTCCACCTAGGTATATAACAACACACTATAACGCCAATTAATAGGGATAACTTAATTATTCCGCTGTGCGCTGTAATGGCTGCACGAATTCTATATTTTCTGTTGTAGGTGATTGCTGTTCGTACAAATGGCTGAACGCAGTCACTTATTCAACCAGTGACCCCTAGGTACATATTAACAGAATAAAATACGTATTTGTCTAATTTCACACTTTGATTAACATCTTTAAACTTCTCCACTAGGTACATAACAACACAATAAACCGCCTATTAATAGAGTAATTCAATTATTCCGCTGTGCGCTATAATGGCTGCACGCGTTTTATATCTTCTGTTGTGGGTGACTGCTGTTCGTCCAAAGGGCTGAGCGCAGTCACTTATTCAACCAGTGACCCATAGGTACATATTAACAGATTAAAATACGTATTTGTCTGATTTCACACTTGATTGACAGCTTTAAACTTCTCCACTAATTACATAACAACACACTAAAACTCCAATTAATAGGGATAAATTGATTATTCCGCTGTGCGCTATAATGGCTGCACGCATTCTATATCTTCTGTTGAGGGTGACTGCTGTTCGTCCAAAGTGCTGAACGCAGTCACTTATTCAACCAGTGACCATAGGTACATATTAACAGATTAAAATACGTATATTTCTGATTTCACACTTTGATTGACAGCTTTGAACCTCTCCACCTAGGTACATAACAACACACTAAAACGCCAATTAATAGGGATAACTTAATTATTCTGCTGTGCGCTATAATGGCTGCACGCGTTCTATATGTTCTGTTGAGGGTGACTGCTGTTCGTCTAAAGGGCTGAACGCTGTCTCTTATTCAACCAATGACCCCTAGGTACATATTAACAGATTAAAATACTTATTTGTCTGACTTCACACTTGATTAACAGTTCTAAACCTCTCCACCAGGTACATAAAAACACACTAAAACGCCAATTTATAGAGTAATTTTATTATTCCGCTGTGCGCTATGATGGCTGCACGCGTTCTATATTTCCTGTTGAGGGTGATTGCTGTTCGTCCAAAGAGCTGAACGCAGTCACTTTTTTAACCAGTGACCCTTAGGTACATATTAAAAGATTAAAATACGTATTTGTCTATTTCACACTTTGATTAACAGCATTAACCTTCTCATAACAACACACTAAAACGCCAATGAATACAGTAATTTAATTATTCCGTTGTACGCTATAATGGCTGCACACCTTCTATATCGTCTGTTGAGGGTGATTCCTGTTCATCCAAAGGGCTGAACGCAGTCACTTATTCAACCAGTGACCCATAGGTACATATTAACAGATTAAAATACGTATTTGTCTGATTTCACACTTGATTGACAGCTTTAAACTTCTCCACTAGGTACACAACAACACACTAAAACGCCAATTAATAGAGTAACTTAATTATTCCGCTGTGCGCTATAATGGCTGCACGCATTCTATATCTTCTGTTGAGGGTGACTGCTGTTCGTCCAAAGTGCTGAACGCAGTCACTTATTCAACCAGTGACCATAGGTACATATTAACAGATTAAAATACGTATATTTCTGATTTCACACTTTGATTGACAGCTTTGAACCTCTCCACCTAGGTACATAACAACACACTAAAACGCCAATTAATAGGGATAACTTAATTATTCTGCTGTGCGCTATAATGGCTGCACGCGTTCTATATTTTCTGTTCAAGGTGATTGCTGTTCGTCCAAAGGGCTGAACGCAGTCACTTATTCAACCAGTGACCCCTAGGTACATATTAACAGATTAAAATACGTATTTGTCTGATTTCTCACTTTGATTAACAGCTTTAACCTTCTCCACTAGGTACATAAAAACACACTAAAACGCCAATTAATAGAGTAACTTAATTATTCCGTTGTGAGCTATAATGGCTGCACGCGTTCTATATCTTCTGTTGATGGTGATTGCTGTTCGTCCAAAAGGCAGGACGCAGTCACTTATTCAACCAGTGACCCCTAGGTACATATTAACAGAATAAAATACTTATTTGTCTGATTTCACACTTTGATTAACAGCTTTAAACTTCTCCACCTAGGTTCATAACAACACACTAAAACGCCAATTAATAGAGTAACTTAATTTTTCTGCTGTGCGCTCTAATGGCTGCACGCATTCTATATCTTCTGTTGAGGGTGATTGCTGTTCGTCCAAAGGGCTGAACGCAGTCACTTATTCAACCAGTGACCCCTAGGTACATATTCACAGATCAAAATACGTATTTGTCTGATTTCACACTTTGATTAGCAGCTTGAACCTTCTCCACTAGGTACATAACAACACACTAAAACGCCAATTAATAGGGATAACTTTAATTTTTCCGCTGTGCGCTATAATGGCTGCACGCATTCTATATCTTCTGTTGAGGGTGACTGCTGTTCGTCCAAAGTGCTGAACGCAGTCACTTATTCAACCAGTGACCATAGGTACATATTAACAGATTAAAATACGTATTTGTCTGATTTCACACTTTGATTGACAGCTTTGAACCTCTCCACCTAGGTACATAACAACACACTAAAACGCCAATTAATAGGGATAACTTAATTATTCTGCTGTGCGCTATAATGGCTGCACGCGTTCTATATCTTCTGTTGAGGGTGACTGCTGTTCGTCCAAAGGGCTGAACGCAGTCACTTATTCAACCAGTGACCCATAGGTACATATAAACAGATTAAAATACGTATTTGTCTGATTTCACACTTGATTGACAGCTTTAAACTTCTCCACTAGGTACATAACAACATACTAAAACGCCAATTAATAGAGTAACTTAATTATTCCGCTGTGCGCTATGATGGCTGCACGCATTCTATATCTTCTGTTGAGGGTGACTGCTGTTCGTCCAAAGTGCTGAACGCAGTCACTTATTCAACCAGTGACCATAGGTACATATTAACAGATTAAAATACGTATATTTCTGATTTCACACTTTGATTGACAGCTTTGAACCTCTCCACCTAGGTACATAACAACACACTAAAACGCCAATTAATAGGGATAACTTAATTATTCTGCTGTGCGCTATAATGGCTGCACGCGTTCTATATCTTCTGTTGCGGGTGACTGCTGTTCGTCTAAAGGGCTGAACGCTGTCACTTATTCAACCAATGACCCCCTAGGTACATATTAACAGATTAAAATACTTATTTGTCTGACTTCACACTTTGATTAGCAGCTTTAAACCTCTCCACCAGGTACATAACAACACACTAAAACGCCAATTTATAGAGTAACTTAATTATTCCGCTGTGCGCTATGATGGCTGTACGCGTTCTATATCTTCTGTTGAGGGTGATTGCTGTTCGTCCAAAAGGCAGAACGCAGTCACTTATTCAATCATTGACCCCTAGGTTGATATTAACACATTAAAATACGTAGTTGTCTGATTTCACACTTTGATTAACAGCTTTAACCTTCTCCACTACTAGGTACATAACAACACACTAAAACGCCAATTAATGGAATAACTTGATTATTTCGCTGTGCGCTATAATGGCTGCACGCGTTCTATATCTTCTGTTGTTGGTGACTGCTGTTCGTCCAAAGGGCTGAACGCAGTCACTTAATCAACCAGTGACCCATAGGTACATATTAACAGAATAAAATACTTATTTGTCTGATTTCACACTTTGATTAACAGCTTTAAACTTCTCCACCTAGGTTCATAACAACACACTAAAACGCCAATTAATAGAGTAACTTAATTATTCTGCTGTGCGCTCTAATGGCTACACGCATTCTATATCTTCTGTTGAGGGTGATTGCTGTTCGTCCAAAGGGCTGAACGCAGTCACTTATTCAACCAGTGACCCCTAGGTACATATTCACAGATCAAAATACGTATTTGTCTGATTTCACAATTTGATTAGCAGCTTGAACCTTCTCCACTAGGTACATAACAACACACTAAAACGCCAATTAATAGGGATAACTTTAATTTTTCCGCTGTGCACTATAATGGCTGCACGCATTCTATATCTTCTGTTGAGGGTGATTGCTGTTCGTCCAAAGGGCTGAACGCAGTCACTTATTCAACCAGTGACCCCTACGTACATATTAACAGATTAAAATATGTATTTGTCTCATTTCACACTTTGATTAACATCTTTAAACTTCTCCACTAGGTACATAACAACACACTAAAACGCCAATTAATAGAGTAACTTAATTATTCCGCTGTGCGCTATAATGGCTGCACGCGTTTTATATCTTCTGTTGTGGGTGACTGCTGTTCGTCCAAAGGGCTGAACGCAGTCACTTATTCAACCAGTGACCCATAGGTACATATTAACCGATTAAAATACGTATTTGTCTGATTTCACACTTTGATTGACAGCTTTAAACTTCTCCACTAGGTACATAACAACACACTAAAACGCCAATTAATAGGGATAATTTAATTTTTCCGCTGTGCGCTATAATGGCTGCACGCATTCTGTATCTTCTGTTGAGGGTGACTGCTGTTCATCCAAAGGGCTGAACGCAGTCACTTATTCAACCAGTGACCCCCAGGAACATATTAACAGATTAAAATACGTATTTGTCTGATTTCACACATTGATTGACAGCTTTAAACCTCTCCACCTAGGTACATAACAACACACTAAAACGCCAATTAATAGGGATAACTTAATTATTCTGCTGTGCGCTATAATGGCTGCACGCATTCTATATCTTCTGTTGAGGGTGACTGCAGCTCGTCCAAAGGGCTGAACGCAGTCACTTATTCAACCAATGACCCCTAGGTACATATTAACAGATTAAAATACTTATTTGTCTGACTTCATACTTTGATTAACAGCTTTAAACCTCTCCACCAGGTACAAAACAACACACTAAAACGCCAGTTTATAGAGTAACTTAATTATTCCGCTGTGCGCTATGATGGCTGCACGCGTTCTATATTTTCTGTTGAGGGGGATTCCTGTTCGTCCAAAGGGCTGAACGCAGTCACTTATTCAACCAGTGACCCTTAGGTACATATTAACAGATTAAAATACGTATTTGTCTATTTCACACTTTGATTAACATCTTTAAACTTCTCCACTAGGTACATAACAACACACTAAAACGCCAATTAATAGGGATAACTTTAATTTTTCCGCTGTGCGCTATAATGGTTGCACGCATTCTATATCTTCTGTTGAGGGTGATTGCTGTTCGTCCAAAGGGCTGAACGCAGTCACTTATTCAACCAGTGACCCCTAGGTACATATTAACAGATTAAAATACGTATTTGTCTGATTTCACATTTTGATTGATAGCTTTAAACTTCTCCACTAGGTACATAACAACACACTAAAACGCCAATTAATAGGGATAATTTAATTATTCCGCTGTGCGCTATAATGGCTGCACGCGTTCTATATCTTCTGTTGAGGGTGACTGCTGTTCGTCCAAAGGGCAGAACGCAGTCACTTATTCAACCAGTGACCCCTAGGTACATAGTAACAGATTTAAATACGTATTTGTCTCATTTCACACTTTGATTAACATCTTTAAACTTCTCCACTAGGTACATAACAACACAATAAAACGCCAATTAATAGAGTAACTTGATTATTCCACTGTGCGCTATAATGGCTGCACGCGTTTTATATCTTCTGTTGTGGGTGACTGCTGTTCGTTCAAAGGGCTGAACGCAGTCACTTATTCAACCAGTGACCCATAGGTACATATTAACAGATTAAAATACGTATTTGTTTGATTTCACACTTTGATTGACAGCTTTAAACTTCTCCACTAGGTACATAACAACACACTAAAATGCCAATTAATAGGGATAATTTAATTTTTCCGCTGTGCGCTATAATGGCTGCACGCATTCTGTATCTTCTGTTGAGGGTGACTGCTGTTCGTCCAAAGGGCTGAACGCAGTCACTTATTCAACCAGTGACACCCAGGAACATATTAACAGATTAAAATACGTATTTGTCTGATTTCACACTTTGATTGACAGCTTTAAACCTCTCCACCTAGGTACATAACAACACACTAAAACGCCAATTAATAGGGATAACTTAATTATTCTGCTGTGCGCTATAATGGCTGCACGCATTCTATATCTTCTGTTGAGGGTGACTGCAGCTCGTCCAAAGGGCTGAACACAGTCACTTATTCAACCAATGACCCCTAGGTACATATTAACAGATTAAAATACTTATTTGTCTGATTTCACACTTTGATTAACAGCTTTAACCTTGTCCACTACTAGGTACATAACAACACACTAAAACGCCAATTAATAGAATAACTTAATAATTCCGCTGTGCGCTATAATGGCTGCACGCGTTCTATATCTTCTGTTGTGGGTGACTGCTGTTCGTCCAAAGGGCTGAACGCAGTCACTTATTCAACCAGTGACCCTTTGGTACATATTAACAGATTAAAATACGTATTTGTCTATTTCACACTTTGATTAACATCTTTAAACTTCTCCACTAGGTACATAACAACACAATAAAACGCCAATTAATAGAGTAACTTAATTATTCCGCTGTGCGCTATAATGGCTGCACGCGTTGTATATCTTCTGTTGAGGGTGACTGCTGTTCGTCCAAAGGGCTGAACGCAGTCACTTATTCAACCAGTGACCCATAGGTACATAGTAACAGATTAAAATACGTATTTGTCTGATTTCACACTTTGATTGACAACTTTAAACCTCTCCACTTAGGTACATAATAACACACTAAAACGCCAATTAATAGGGATAACTTAATTATTCTGCTGTGCGCTATAATGGCTGCACGCGTTCTATATCTTCTGTTGAGGGTGACTGCTGTTCGTCCAAAGGGCTGAACGCAGTCACTTATTCAACCAATGACCCCTAGGTACATATTAACAGATTAAAATACTTATTTGTCTGACTTCACACTTTGATTAACAGCTTTAAACCTCTCCACCAAGTACATAACAACACACTAAATCGCCAATTTATAGAGTAACTTAATTATTCCGCTGTGCGCTATGATGGCTGCACGCGTTCTATATTTTCTGTTGAGGGTGATTGCTGTTCGTCCAAAGGGCTGAACGAGTCACTTATTCAACCAGTGACTCTTAGGTACATATTAACAGATTAAAATACGTATTTGTCTATTTCACACTTTGATTAACATTTTTAACCTTCTCATAAAAACACACTAAAACGCCAATTAATAGGGATAACTTAATTATTCCGCTGTGCGCTATAATGGCTTCACGCGTTCTATATCTTCTGTTGAGGGTGACTGCTGTTCGTCCAAAGGGCTGAACGCAGTCACTTATTCAACCAGTTACCCCTAGTTATATATTAACAGATTAAAATACGTATTTGTCTATTTCACACTTTGATTAACAGCTTTAATCTTCTCCACTAGGTACATAACAACACACTAAAACGCCAATTAATAGGGTTAACTTAATTATTCCGCTGTGCGCTATAATGGCTGCACGCGTTCTATATCTTCTGTTGAGGGTGATTGCTGTTCGTCCAAAGTACTGAACGTAGTCACTTATTCAACCAGTGACCCCCAGGAACATATTAACAGATTAAAATACGTATTTGTCTGATTTCACACTTTGAATAGCAGCTTTAACCTTCTCCGCTTGGTACATAACAAAACACTAAAACGCCAATTAATAGTGTAACCTAATTATTCCGCTGTGCGCTATAATGGCTGCACGCGTTCTGCATCTTCTGCTGAGGGTGATTGCTGTTCGTCCAAATGGCTGAACGCAGTCACCTATTCAACCACTGACCCTCAGATACATATTAACAGATTGAAATATGTATTTCTCCGATTTCACACTTTAACAGCTTTAACACTTTCCACTAGGTAAACAGTAACACACTTAAACGACAGTTAAAAGGGATAACTTAAATATCCCGATGTCCGCTATAGTGGTTGCACGCGTTCCACATCTTCTGCTGAGGGTGATTGCTGTTCGTCCAAAGGGCTGAACGCAGTCATCTTTTCAACATGAGAACCTCACCTACACATTAACAGATTAACATACGTATTTGACTGATTTTATCCTTTGATTAACAGCTTTAACACTTTCTACTAGGTATACAACAGCACACTTAAACGATATTCAAAAGGTATAACTTAATTTTTCCGCTATGAGTTATAATTCTTGCACGCATTCTATATCTTTTGTTGAGGGTGATTGCTGTTCGTCCAAAGAGCTGAACGCAGTCACTTATTCAACCAGTGACCCCCAGATACTCATTAACAGATCAAAATACGCATTTGTCTAATATCAGCATTTAATTAACAACTTTAACATTTTCCACTATGTACACAACAACACACTTAAACGACAATCAAAAGGGGATAACATAACTAATTCGATGTGAGCTATAATGGCTGCACGCGATCTATATCTTCTGCTGAGGGTGATTGCTCTTCGTTCGAAGGACTGAGCGCAGTCACCTCTTCAACCAATGACCCTCAGACACACATTAACAGATTGAATTAGCATCTGTCTGATTTCACCCTTTGATTAACAGCTTTAACACTTTCCACTAGGTACTCAACAACACACTTAAAAGCCAATGAATAGTGATAACCTAATTATTCCGGTGTGCGCTATAATGACTGCACGCGTCCTTTGTCTGCTGTTGAGGGTGATTGCTGTTCGTCCAAGAGGATGAACGCAGTCACTTATTGAACCTGTGACCTTCAGTTTCCCATTAACTGATTAAAATGCTCATTTGTCTGATTCCACTCTTTGATTAATAACTTTAATGATTCAGGTATGGAAACTAGGCATTGACGTTATAATATACAGATCTTATAGCTATGCATCAACATTATAAGATTCAGATATTATAACTATGCATCAACATTATAAGATACAGATATTATAACTATGCATCAACATTATAAGATACAGATATTAAAAAATATATATTCATTATGAGGCCGTCTTGTGGCTAGCGCACTTGGTTTCTGATCAAAGGGACCTATGTTCGAGCCCCAAGAAAGGAATGGATTTTTGTGCTGTCTTTCTGCTAAGGTCCCTTTATTCTCACAAACTTCTAGTATTTTGAATTAAAAGTTCCTCTGTGGAAACAGCTGCTTGAGGTTTTTTTTTATGCATTATGATTCATAATAATATATATTTTAAAATATAATTTTAAAATTTGCCCTAAAAAATGAATGGCATGGCTGCAATGAGACCACGCAACTTTTCTCTATGAGTGTCTTGAATAAGGCAGAATTCATTCATTAAAGTAAATATTATTGAATTGTTGGCATCACATAAAAATAATAAGCAAGAGGCTAAACATTATAAAGAGAAGTTTCTTCAAGTTGGAATTGCATCTAGTATTGTTAATTTCAATTTCTGCTCTATGCAGAAATCATTTCCTGAGATGAGTTATGAACTAAACCGATTGAACCTAATATTTACTTTAGGGAAGTCTTGTAATCATTTGACCAGTAGGTATTTATTGACACTGAAGTAGCATGCAAACCTCAAATAAATGTTATACATGTTTCAATAAAAGTATGAATAAAAGTACCGATTATTATATGTAATTATATAATTTTTTAATATGTTATTTTTATAATATTGTTGGAATTTATAATTGATGAGCACAGAGCATGGGTTCAAGTAAAAATTGGTCGATGAAAATTTCATACAATGCAATTTATTACAAAAGTAAGGATAAAATAATTTATATACAAAGCCAACCGGTTTGAAACTCTATATTAATATAAAGATAAGCTTTCAGAAGAATCTATTAAATAATTAAATAACTATGCACAAAACTGCGACAAAGTGTGCTAGTTTTTCAGAACTAATTCTTTTCATACGTTGATCACCATGCACAAAACGACAATATTTTTCCTTTTTATACACCAGCTTAGCAATATAATCCATACCAATAAAGTAGTCAACCTCCAGCGCACACACTTAATAAACACATTTATTCGTTAAACTATCGTGTAGAGACTCTTAATTATGCCTCCTTTTGGATCTCACAACTTCAACACTTCTATCTTCCTTATATTTCAGATCGGTTCTATGTTCTAAATCGTTGGTTAATTATGTCTCACGCACACACAAGTTCATGACACGCCCATCACAAACTCATTGCAGCACGTTCATCTGTCGTAACAATATTATATATAATATGTGTTTGAAATGAATATAAAGGTTATCTCTGATTTAAACATCAAATTATTGATGTGTAAACACGAAAATAATATATTTCGAAAACAAAACCCATATACAATGGATTCTCTTTACGTCTTTGAAGACACCACCCGTTACAAAGCAATATCACGATGCAAAGTCGTTTATCGTAGAGTAAATATTCTTTTTACACTAAAAGTATTATAACAGCTATGTATTGTTGCTTTTCATTCTTTGATGCAAGTTTTTTAATGGTAATTTCCTTGTTAGTAGTTTTCTCTATAACTATAAACCTCGCTTTCAATTTTATTGATAACGTCTATTACGCTTCCACATCAAATCACTTAACGTACTTCAACATACTCCAACGCTGAGACATACGCGACATAATAGACTTTTCTTCGTTCCCACTGTTATCATAAAACTTTTCTCATTTTTTCTATCCAGGGATTTATGTATTTCAATAGTATTTCAATAGTATGCAATATTTCAATAGTATATTTCAAATGTATTACAAAAGTATTTCAATAGCATTTGTTTTCATAACCATAACGATAACTAACATAGTTTAGTAAATTATAAGCATATGATTAATTTCAATGTAATTCTTCCATTTCCATATTCTTTTCTGAGCATTGGAGTCTTGTGACTTGGACCTTTATTCCATCGGCAACAATGAATTCGCAATGAAGCTAGAAAATAAAACAGAGGAAGTCTTTTCTACATCTTTGAAGAGATCCTTTAGTGTCCTGATGCCAAAGAGACAATTCAACATTTCTGAATCCATCTCTCGACCTAACCCTGCGTACATTTGTTTCAACACTCAATTTCATGTGAATCTTCTGTATTTTCCACATTTGAAGCAAGCGGATACCTCAACGAACCGACACCGACAACTTTATTAAGTGTAATAGTGTTGTACAATACGATATTTTGAAATAAATGTATATTTCATTCATTAAAATGTAGCCTTTTCTCTTCCTCAATATATCTCAGGGTTGGATACATACTAGGATCTCTTCCGTTGAAGTACAGTCGCACAAAAAAATATCCGAACACTATGGTTGATTACAGAATTCAGAAAAAATATCTGGCAACCTTCGTGTACTGTACACGAAGGTTGCCAGATCACTAATTTCTAAAAAAATCGTTGCTACATATTTTTCCTGAATTCTGTAATCACCCATAGTGTTCGGATATTTTTTTCAGCGACTGTACAACGCATTCTTCAATTGCAGAACTATTAGCTGTCTTGAACTCGGGTTTTATGATAGAAGCACAATTGTTATAATGCAATATGGGGTGGCAGAGAGGATATCATAGAAGGAATTTGGGGGAGGCACAGACAAGTCTCTGTGTAGTTATAAGGTTAGTAAAAGAGGGAATTAAAATGTTTAATCAAACAAATGTACAAACGGGGTAAAAAAAAAGTATTATTGAATTTAAATCGCATACTGCTACAGATAAAGACAAAGAATATTAATTCAACACGGGGTGGAAGAAGGAAAAAAAATTGCAAAATTGCGGACAAGAGATCAGGTATTTTAGGTATTGGAAGGGCCGAATTCTGTTTAAAAAAGGTAAATATATTTCGACAGTTTGTATAGTTATTGACCTCTCACTGATAATATTCGAAGCTAGTGCACGTTGGAAAACTTCCAAAAGTTACATTACCATGTGGGAAAACCATGCACTGTTGGGCAGCCTACTTCAGGCCGCTGCCCATGCGCCCAACCATGAACGAGGAAATAATATTAACTTAACGTCACCCGGAGCTACCCATTAGGGTGGGCCGAAAAAATTAAAAAACTTTTTTTTCAAGTCGTAATACCGCGGAAAAGTTGCGTATTGGGGAGACTAAAAACGGGTTAAAAAAGAGATAAAATCGGTTTATATTTTCCGGTCGCGCATGTGCTCTAAATTTTGCCGAAATTTGGTAAAATTCACATTTTTACGATAATTTTTAACATTTTTAAATTAGCCTCTTCCCGAATGTAATAGCTCAAATTCTTATGTATTAGAACCACAGAAAATAACGTTGAAATATTATTTACATCCATCAACATCTTCCGGTCGCGTATTGCCTTCAAAGTTAATCAAATTTTGAAAAAACATTACAAATAAAGGTAGATCACAGTTCAAGGAAAAGAAACACTAACAACTTACATGTTCTTTATATTTGTTCTTTATTGAATACAAGTTTAAATGTTTAAAAACAAATAATTTTAGACTATTAGTAATATTTATAAACAGATTTTTTTATTGAAAAAACTAAGTTTTTGTATGAAGAGTCGTAAGTGCAAGAAACTCATGTTGAACAATTGAACATCTCCGTTTTCACTCATTCTTAGCTGAAGGTACTTTGAAATCTGATTTATGGGCGAAGTTAGGCATGGTTGACCTTGACAGCAGAGTCGTTCTGATAAAACCATCCCTAGACTCAGCTCCGCAAACTTTTCCTGAGGCTTCTGTCACGAGTTTCACACATCGTTCAACTGCCTGTGTGTGAACTGGGAATGTCTTGAATGTTATATCCCAATTAGGGACTGAGTCACTTTGAATATGTGATTTAATCTCATCGTCACTGATATATTTTAAAAATGGGGAAGAAGATAAATCACAGTCCATCCAGTTAATTATTTCCGAGTAATCTTGAGCCTTGAAATTGAGTTTTGGCGGCATGAATGTTCTGATAGTTGTTCTCTTTTGATCTAACTGTCTCGCCTTTAGAATTCGTCGAAGTCCGAGCTCTCTTATGTGTTCTGTATTATTTTGTGTCATGGCTAACATTAAATGTTCTGGATGAGCGAAAGAGCCATTTCGTTCGATCACAGGGTCGACAATATTACGTAAATCTTCAGGCAGGTACCTTGAAGATTGTATTGATTGATACACAAGTTTTGGTCCCTCTGTAAAGTATTTACTTGTTTTAATACTAAACCACATTGGTATGTATGACTTCAAAATAAAACAACTATTTCTTGAAGTTCAGGTGTGGGACTTTCTTCACTTAAGTACAATCTGAGAGTTCGATTTGCTGTTGTCAACCACCTCGAGTGTGACAAGGGACCAGGATCTCGTACGCCAAATCCTCTTTACAGTTTCCCGACTTTATTGCCATGGAAATATCGAGGAGATATTCTGATCCTTACTTAGTATACTTCAGTCTATTGTGGGGATCTGACAGCTTAGGTACAGCCATAGTATATCACCGTTAAGTCACAAAGTTACAAAAAAATGTCATAACACAAAACCAACATTGAAATAAATGCAAATGCCAAAATAATAACTGGAAGAGCGAACGAAACACACATGAAACACGAGGAATAAGAGCAGACTGACAGAACAATGGCGCGGCGCGGTGGCGAGAGTGGTAGTTGGGGGGGGGAGCGTCTGGTCACTGACCCGAGCGAGTTACGACGACGAGCACGAGAATTTGTTAGATTTGATAGCTGTTGCGCGAGCGGAAGATCTTAACCGATTTGAACCATTCTTTTTTCTGAATCATTATCGGTTCGAGTAAGAGTCGACTAGAGCTATTACATCTAAATATTGACAAGTTAAGTAAGATAAAAAATTATCGTAAAAATATTAATTTTTCCAAATTTCGGTAAACTTTAGAGCACATGCGCTACCGGAAGATATAAACCGATTTTATTTCTTTTTTTACCCCTTTTTAGTCTCCCCAATTCGCAACTTTTCCGCGGTATTACGACTTGAAAAAAGAATTTTGAATTTTTTCGGCCCACCCTACTACCTATGGCCAGCGGGGGACAGCTGAGCTAAAGGATTTACATTATCGTCTGTTCTTTCGTTCCTTTCTTTGTACTTCGCTTGGTTAACCTTTCTCCTTAATACTATTTTAAACTAAAATAGTGTTTAGATTAAACTTTATGAGAAGTAATAAATAATCGTGTACTTTTTAAAAAGTAGCGCTTTTACATTTAATTACATCGTGATTTTTTAATGTACATTTGCACTGATCTTTACGAAAAACCGCATTAAAGCCAGTTTCAGAAATTATTAGTTTTTATAGATCCGAATGAAGCATAATGCACAAAGGACTAAAAATGGTAAAATGTTAGTTATTGCTCAGATAATGCATTTAGGAGTGTAGTGGCTAAGAAGGTTTAATACTCTTACTGATAATTGCAAAACTTCAAATAATAAATTTAATACACAAGCGACCTGCGTCTTTGAATGGCATTATGAAACAGTTCCCTTGGTAATCCCCATGCCTTCCACAAAAATTAATAAGGAACAAAGATTAGTGGAAAAGTAATTAATTTGATACTTCGAATTAAAATGCAACTGAGGTTGAATTTCCAGTATTTAAACTTTGAACTTTTTAATACTCAAGTGCATCTTTCTCAAACGATTTGTTTCTACTCATAATTTGGACTGCAACGTCTTGAAAATATTAAAAATTATGACTAAAATGGAAATTTGATTGCTTATATATAAAAGCAGTTTCGGTCATTGTTTACGGATATCTGTTCCATGTATAATGCTTATCTGTTTGATATTCCAAATCGAGTTATGTCCTGCCTTGTGGTAGTAAAATATTGAACTGAAGGGTTTGGGGAAAACAACTGACATTGTGATCAATCAGGGTCGAGTGTAGTGGGCAAGCCTCCCCCTTTAAAGTGTAGTAAATCTGATGGAAGCAAAATATTATTAAAATCGTGCATATTTCACATATATTTCAAGAAAGTTTTTCAAATCCTCTAATCAAATAGGGACGGGAAAAACTTTATATTGCAATGGAAATCAATTCTCTTGCTTGGACTCTGCCGCCCCTTTCTCCAGATCTCATCTTAGACATGAAAGTTTAATTTAATTAATTTTAATGTGATTTTTTAACAGACTGAAAATTTTCTCTAAAAAATAGGTCTTACTCATTCTGTTTAATCTTACTACAGCTATGGTCATTAATTTGCATGCAAATTTGCCGCCCCTAAAAAGTGCAACCAGTGGAACAACGCCGCCCCAGCTGACAAGCTGCAACTTCTTTGTTATCTTTCATACGCACTTTCAAATAACATAGAGTTTTTCCCAAAATAAGGAACTGTACCTATAAATAATTTTCTCATTTTTCAATATTGAGCTTTCAAAGATTTTTTAGGGGAAATGCTTTAGCACCCTCCCCACGAATAGCCCCATGATCTGAGAGGATGGCAGGACCTCAGCAGAAAAACAACACAAACAGCCATGCCTTACCCGGGGCTCGAACCCCGGTCCCTTCGATCAGTAGCCAAGCACTGTAACCACTCGGCAGACTGTTATAGGTGCAACAGTCTGCCGAGTGGTTACAGTGCTTGGCTACTGATCGAAGGGACCGGGGTTCGAGCCCCGGGTAAGGCATGGCTGTTTGTGTTGTTTTTCTGCTGAGGTCCTGCCATCCTCTCAGATCATCTACTATGGCATATAAACTGACAGGCTCCTGTCAGATCTCTGTGGCAAGCAGCTGCTTGAGGGGGCATTTATATATTTATTTATTTATTTTTTATGATAAAGGCATGTTTCCTTAGGATTTTATCAGAGCTCTCATTATCCCTATCTTCAAAAAAGGTGATCGTAGTTCATGTGATAACTATAGGCGTATCAGCCTACTCTCTGTTCCAGGTAAAGTTCATTCCATGATTGTGCTTAATAGAATTAAGAATCTGGTTGACAGTCAATTGCGTGATGAGCAATGTGGATTCAGAAGTGGTAAGCGATGTGTGGATCAGATATTTTCACTTAGACAGATTCGCTTAGAGTTTCAGAAACCTTTGGTTGCTAGCTTTGTTGACTTCAAAAAGGCTTTCGACTCTGTTGATCGCCATAATTTGTGGTTGATTGTGAGATCATATGGTATACCAGACAAGTTAGTTCACATAATGAAAGCTCTCTATAATAACACTGAGTCGTGTGTGAGAGTTGGTAAGGCTTGTAGCAATTGGTTTAACATTACTTCTGGTGTTCGACAAGGGTGCATTTTGTCTCCTTTTCTCTTTAGTTTGGTTATTGATTATGTTATGCGAAATTCACTGCAAGGAAAAGATTTTGGCCTTAAATGGGCTGGAGATACGAAAATTTCTGATTTAGATTATGCTGATGATTTAGCCCTTTTAGCAAATGATGTTGATGAGATGAGCTCTTTCATTCGAGCTGTTGATGAAACTGGTAGTAGAGTAGGTTTGGTTATAAACAGAGAGAAAACTAAAGTGATGAAAATTGGTCAAGCAGGCTGTGATTCAGTTAATCTGAATGGTTACAGTCTTGAGCAGGTGTCACAGTTTAATTATCTTGGGAGCTATGTAACAGATAATGATGATGTGCGGCATGAGATTAACAGACGAATAGGGATTGCTGCCGGGACTTTTAAGAATCTATGGAGAGTGTGGAGAAATAGGCGTATACACCTAAAGACTAAAATTAGACTGTATAATAGTTTGGTTCTTTCTAGAGTTAGTTATGGTAGTGAAACTTGGACACTTTGCAAACCTGATAACAGGAAACTAGATGCTTTTGATTCCAGATGCTTACGCAGTATCTTGGGCATCATTAGTACTTTGTAACTAATGATGAGGTTAGGCAAAGGAGTTTGCAACCTCCTTTAAGCAGCATATTGTGCAGAGAGAGACTCCGTTGGTTTGGCCATGTTGCCCGTATGAATAATTATAGATTGGCGAATAGGGTTATGAACAGTGTGCCTAAAGGCCTCAGAAAGAAGGGGAGACCTAGGTGCGGTGGGCGGACAATGTCAAACACGACCTTATTAGAATTGTTGTGTTGTGGCCAGATGCAACAGCTGTAGCTCAGGATAGACTTGCTTGGAGAACTAAATTGCACTTTCTGGTTGGACCTCCGTACCCCATGGCTGATTGAGGATGATGATGATGATTACAGTTTGTTACATATTTGTTGAAGATGGTGCAAATGGAGAGAAAGGGTTTTACGAAAATGCAATTTCTAAATCACATAATAATGATTCCACTGAAATATACTGCATATCTTAATCTATTATAGCATGAGTAACTAATATTCTGTTATACCTAGGGTGTCCAGATTTCACTTAATAAAAACCAGGATATTTAAATAAAATACCAGTGCATTTTAGTAAGTAATAAAAGCCAGGATATTTAAGCATAATAATATCAACCAGGATATTTAAGTAAATATCCAAACATTAGAAAGCTTAAACTAGTACACTTTAGTTATGATTCCTATTTAAGTTTAATGAATTAGTGTCATTTTCCCTTGGAAGTTGTAAACGCACAGAAAAAAATTAACAAAGGCAGTTGTACAATCAGCAATAATCGTAACGTTTGGCATGGCCCCATGAAGGATTTTTTTTAGGAGGTTGCTGAACCCAAATTTTTTTAATGGGGTGATGAATCAAAAATTTTTTAGTGGGTTTCTGAACCTAAGTTCTTTTATGGGTGAGGGATGCTGAACCTAAGTTCTTTTATGGTTGAGGGATGCTGAACCTAAGTTCTTTTATGGTTGAGGGATGCTGAACCTAAGTTCTTTTATGGGTGAGGGATGCTGAACCTAAGTTCTTTTATGGGTGAGGGATGCTGAACCTAAGTTCTTTTATGGGTGAGGGATGCTGAACCTAAGTTCTTTTATGGGTGAGGGATGCTGAACCTAAGGGGTTTATGCTTAAACAACGCTAGCTCCGCAGGTGGCTCAGAAAACAAATATTGTACAAAATAACTGATATTTTATTTGCTTTCTGATTAGTTTTTGCTTCATGTTTATCTTTTCTTGCCATTCAGTAGAATTGGCATTCTACTGACTGGCAAGATGTTGGTTATATCCACCGTACAGATATTTTTAAAATATCGATAGCTAAAGACCATGGGCTTGTTAATTAACAAATCAAAAATGAAAGTAAAGGAAATTTTATTTCGAGAACCTTCAGTGAATGTGAATCTTTAAAATCAACGTATAATAGTAATGGTCACCTTTCTAAACAAGGAAGCTTATGGTTTCCATGGTTGCGTGTTTTGTTTCGGTATTAGATATTATTTGTCTGTCTGAAAACAACGTGACTCTAAAATTTATGACTTTTCTTATTTCATTAGACTAAAATCACGTAAGAAAATAAATTAAAATTAATTTGTTTCCAGCTGCGAATCCAAGGGGTCCAAGGGGTGTCATCCACCAACCATTTGAGAATGCTTTTAATGGTAATTGAGCGAAGAAATATTATTATTATTTTCTCGTGCATTTTTCCAGTAATATTTTAAAGATCTCTGTCAAGATTGATTTTATTTATTTGAGAGATCTGTTAGCCAAATGTCTTTTCTCGATCTTAATCACACAGTAGTTAAGGTACTCAATAAAACCATCAACTCGGTATCTCTTGGTTAAATATTACTTTTAATGAATAGTATTTTACGTTACCTACATACATATTTAATAAGGGCGCAGCTTTAATCCACTGCCCCCCCGATAATATCCAGTCACACGCTCCAAGAGCATTGACCCGACTTTATTGAAAAGTCTATCAAATATTCTAGCTACAAGAGCAGAGTAAACCATTTTACTTCCGACTCTTTCAATGGTCAGGAGAGAAGTTGCTTTTTTTTAAATGGGCTGCACTCCCCACTTACTTTCCGCTGTAAGCACGCAGCAAATCCCGCGTCACGGTGTTACACGATGTGCCGTCAGAGTTCCGCGGGTCATCTGGGTCACATATCAGTCTCGCCTAATAGAGAATACATCGGAGAGGCAAAATGAAAGTCGGGGATAAGGATATTATATTTTGACTTTGGAAGAAGAGATCGCATTGTGCTTGGCTTAGACTCTAGAATTCTTTATTATGATTTCGAAAGTTTAGAAGAATACTGCAAACTTAATTTTGAGAATGGCCACTTAATGTCACTGTTTCAATGGGAAAAATACAGGGAGCGGGGGTGGCTCAGTCGTAGCGAGCCAGGCTCGCAAACTGCAGTTCCCAGTTTCGAGTCCCAGCTGGGTAAAACATCCCGCCCTGCAAACGGTCATTAGGGGTTACTGATGGGCTTGGAAACGCTGCTTTCCGTTGGATGGGACGTAAAGCCGTGGCCCAGTGTGAGGAAGAGTCATACTCTGTGCCCATTCAATAACACATTTTATGGCCTTGACAGGAGGCTACCCTCTATCTCCAAACAGCTGTCCAGTGGGTCCCTCCCCCAACCTTCTTTGAGCCTTCGGGGTCCTTGTAACCTAGACATTTAGTCCATTGTGTTGAAAAAAGTACCGCTGCGAAGTAAAACAATCCAATCCAATATACGTACAAAATAGCCTTTCGGAAATAAGACAACACACTAAATAAGCAATTATCCCCATATGCTTATTGCATGCAAGTAAGGTGGTAACAAATACACTTTTTTCTATACCGATGCAGAACAAAGTTTTCTAAAAAAATATTTCGAAAAGGTGTTCTGGAGATTTTTCTTTACATCTAGACGCATTCCTTTACAATTTCTATCCAGACACGATTTGGTAGTGGTCATAGAGAAACAAATATTATCTACTGAATTATTACAAATAGTTTCAAAATAATTTTATAATGATTCTAAAGGTAGAAATTTTTTATAAAGCACTAATAAGGGAAACCCATGGAAATATTTCTTACTGTCTTGCAATTAGGTCTATTTTTACTCCCATATTTATTGTAGATTACTGTAAGAACTGGTATGGTTTAATGTAGCTCTAGAGAGTACTGATTTGCTACTTTGAATCACAAAAAAATTGCTTTACTAAGAATTTAAAGTAGACACAGATGCGTTACCTCACATGTGAAACCTTTTGAAACATCTCTAGTATCTTGGTCTTGTTAAACGAAAATTCAGAGGAAGAAATATGGGAAACCTCATTTCTGGTAAGCTTGTCCTTTGGATTTCTTTGTAGCCAAGCGGTTATCACGTTTGGCTCCTGATAGTAATAGCATAAATGAGTGCTCTGGGCCAGTAAATGGGTCCAGAGAATTCTGTGAAAATCCATGGGAAATGTTACGGGGGATGAGGAAAAAGTATGTTTTTTGTGTTTTTTTGTGAAAATATGTGTGAAAATTAGAAAAAACGGGGGTGTTTTTTAGCATGTGAAAAACTAATTTAAGTTTTTTTTAAAGATGAGGTTTAAATTAATTTGTGAATTAGTTTAAATGGATTAGTTTGAAATGAGGTGTGTGTATATGAGATAAAATTGATATGGTTTGTTGAGTTATCATACACTTCAGTGGATTATTCGATTGTAAAAAGCCATGTAAATCGGTGTTGTTTTTTGTGAAAATATGTGTGAAAATCAGAAAAAACCGGGGTGTTTCATGCGAAAAAAAGGTAATTTCAGTTTTTCGGGCAGACGAGATATTTACTAATTTTCAGAAAAATGAGGTGTGTGTGTGTGTGAAAGAGATAAAAAATGATGTGGTTTGTTGAGTTATCATACACTTCACTGGATTATTCGGTTGTAGAAAGCCAGGTAAATCGGAGAATTTGACAAAGGGAGACAGTTTTGAGAAATTTTTTTGAAACGTATGACAAAATCAGCCGGTAAAATGGCGTTTTCGGGGGCGGGGTCTGTTGAAAAGATAGACTTTGAATATCTGTGAATGTATGAAGAGAGGGTACTAGATGGAAAAAAAAATTTTTTTGAAGTGAAAAGTGATTTAGGTTATTTTTTTTAAATAATCGGAAAGAATTTGAAGTGAAAAGTGATGTAGGTTAGAATAATTTTGAACATGTATGAAGTTTGCAAAGAGAGAGAAGGGATTTATGTTATCGTGCTAAACGGAAATCACTCTCGATCTCCATAAAAGAACAACGGGGTCGAGATTTAGTTTCATTGAACTAAATGGTTCGAGAAGTTGCACTTCGAACCAGTATTCATTCCGAATATCTTATTCGGTTCGATGCACGGCCCTTCTCTCTTTGTCCCCTCCTCCCCTCTGCCCCCTCTTCCTCTCTTTGTCCCCTCCTCCCCTCTGCCCCCTCTTCCTCTCTTTCTCCCCTCCTCCCCTATGCCCTCTCTTCCTCTCTCTCTCCCCTCCTCCCCTCTGCCCTCTCTTCCTCTCTCTCCCTTCCTTCCCTCTGCCCTCTCTTCCTCTCCCTCTCCCCTCCTCCCCTCTGCCCCCTTTTCTCTCTCTGTCCCCTCCTTCCCTCTAATACCTCTCTTCATCTCTCTCTCCCCTCCTCCCCTCTGCCCCCTCTTCCTCTCTCTCTCTCCCCCTCCCCTCTGCCCTCTCTTCCTCTCTCTGTCCCCCTCCCCTCTGCCCTCTCTTCCTCTCTATGTCCCCCCTCCCCTCTGCCCTCTTTTCCTCTCTATGTCCCCCCTCCCCTTGCCCTCTCTTCCTCACTGTCACCTCCTCCCCTCTGCCCCCTCTTCCTCTCTCTGTTCCCTCCTCCCCTCTGCCCTCTCTTCCTCTCTCTCTCTCCCCTCCTCCCCTCTGCCCTCTCTTCCTCTCTCTTTGTCACCTCCTCTCCTCTGCCCCCTCTTCCTCTCTCTGTGCCCTCCTCCCCTCTGCCCTCTCTTCCTCTCTCTCTCTCCCCCCTCCTCCCCTCTGCCCTCTCTTCCTCTCTCTCTCCCCCCTCTCCTCTGCCCTCTCTTCCTCTCTATGTCCCCTACTCCCCTCTGCCCTCTCTTCCTCTCTCTCTCCCCCCTCCCCTCTTCCCTCTCTTCCTCTCTATGTCCCCTCCTAACCTCTGCCCTCTCTTACTCTCTCTGTCCCCTCCTCCCCTCTGCCCTCTCTTCCTCTCTATGTCCCCTCCTCCCCTCTGCCCTCTCTTCCTCACTGTCACCTCCTCCCCTCTGCCCCTCTTCCTCTCTCTGTTCCCTCCTCCCCTCTGCCCTCTCTTCCTCTCTCTCTCCCCTCCTCCTCTCTGCCCCCTTTTCTCTCTCCGTCCCCTCCTCCCCTCTGCCCCCTCTTCCTCTCTCTGTTCCCTCCTCCCCTCTGCCCTCTCTTCCTCTCTCTCTCCCCTCCTCCCCTCTGTCCCCTTTTCTCTCTCTGTCCCCTCCTCCCCTCTCCCCTCTCTTCCGCTCTGTCACCTCCTCCCCTCTGCCCCCTCTTCCTCTCTCTGTGCCCTCCTCCCCTCTGCCCTCTCTTCCACTCTCTCTCCCCCCTCCTCCCCTCTGCTCTCTCTTCCTCTCTCTGTCTCCCCTCTCCTCTGCACTCTCTTCCTCTCTATGTCCCCTACTCCCCTCTGCCCTCTCTTCCTCTCTCTCTCCCCGCTCCCCTCTGCCCTCTCTTCCTCTCTATGTCCCTTCCTAACCTCTGCCCTCTCTTCCTCTCTCTGTCCCCTCCTCCCCTCTTCCCTCTCTTCCTCTCTCTGTCCCCTCCTCCCCTCTGCCCTCTCTTCCTGTCTCTGTCCCCTCCTCCCCTCTGCCCTCTCTTCCTATCTCTCTCCCCTCCTCCCTTCTGCCATCTCTTCCTCTCTCTCCTCCCCCAGATCCCCCCAAAGAGTTCTCATATACTCAGATCCTCCCCCCAGATCCCCGAAAGAGTCCTCATGTACTCAGATCCTCCCCCCAGATCCCCAAAAGTTCTCATGTACTCAGATCCTCCCCCAGATCCCCCCAAAGAGTTCTCATGTACTCAGATCCTCCTCCCATATACCCCCAAAGAGTTCTCATGTACTCAGATCCTCCTCCCATATCCCCTTCAAAGAGTTCTCATGTACTCAGATCCTACCTCCCAGATCCCAATTGTCGTATCCCCCTAGTTGTCGTTATCCATCCAATTGTCGTATCTTCCCAGTTGTCGTATCCATTGAATTGCAATCCACCCAATTGTAGTCCACTCAATTGTCATAAAATTGTTCATATGATCAATGCAGTTGACTCCCACTCAATTATCGTTGACCCATTTCATTACGCTATCATGCGATGGATGAACCTTTCCGTATTCATCCGAAATTTCGAACTCAATTTTCTTCTTAAAGCATAAAACATTTTTATTTTTTCAGTGTATAGACAGGTAACAAGATCCCCGAAGGCTGAGAGAATGTTGTGGGAAGAGGACTGACTGGACAGCTGTTAGCGAAGAGATGATAGTTAACAGGACCGGATCCAGAAATAATAAAGGGGGAGAGATCTTAAACACAATCAAATCGAAATAATGTAAAGGATGGGGGTATGCAAGAGACTGGATTTCCAATGCAGCATAACATTCTCCCTCAATTTTTTAGATTTTCCTTAAATATTTCTCGAACAATGCATGAAATATAAATATGTTTAATAATGTTTGCCTCTGTTACCATTACTAGCATTCTGAAAGTGAGAGGGGGCATGCTTCCCCCTAGATCAGGCCCTGGTGATTTAAATCCACATGCTCTTTAAGGCGCACAGGATATGGCTCTTTTGTACACTGAGTCAAGGCTTAAAGTCTGATTAATGGACTGCGGCTTTTCCAAGCTATTATTATTCAGTCCCTTGGTTGCCCAGTACACTTGGTTCATGCTCGGGATTGAAATAACATTTACAGTGTTCAGGTCAGTCTCAGTGGCAATTTAAATTCTGAATTTGCTTATAACCGTTAAAAATACAAAAAATAATAGAAAAATGGGTTATGGTCGGTAAACAATTTATATCTTGAGTACGAAAGTATTGAATAATTCCCAAGTACTTTATTAAACGATTATGATATGATATATGCATATGGCCAAGTGGTTACAGTGCTTGTCTATGGATAAAAGTGACTGGGTTCAAACCACTACTGAAAATTTCTTTTCCTGAGTTCTCGGCTTGCTCAGACTTCTATGGTGTATTAAATTAACTTTCTATGATGTATAAACCCCAAAGGGTCTTCTCGGAGATCAGAGTCAAGAAACTGCTTAAGGTTAATTTGTTCTTTCCTTATCATTACAAGTTATGGTTTTCACAATGTCACGATAATCTATAACGTAACTCTTCATTACTCTCACACACGAGTACTTCTCGAGTGGGAGTTATGAAATTTTAGTGCTAACAATTTTGCTTCTTTTCCCATTTATTTCAAAACCTTATGAACTTTATATGACATGCAATAGCAAATTCATTGTAAAAGTATATGTCGTTTTGTTGTTGAATAAACTATTAATATTATTATGAAAAATTTACTGGGGGATAGAATGTCCTAAACACACCTTTGTTTTCGAATGCTTATCTGTTCTGCGGATTTCAAGCCAAGAATTAATTAATCATCATCATCATCATCCTCAAGCAGCCATGGCCTACGGAGGTCCAACCATACCGTGCAATTTAGTTCTTCAAGCAAGTCTATCCTGAGCTACATCTACTGCATCAGGCCACTGCATACCAATTCTAACAAGATCCTGTTTGACATTTTCTGCCCACCGCATTCTAGGTCTCCCCTTCTTTCTGAGGCCTTTAGGCACACTGTTCATAACCCTATTCGCCAATCTATAATTATTCATACGGCCAACGTGGCCAAACCAACGGAGTCTCTCTCTGCACAATATGCTGCTTAAAAGAGGTTGCAAATTCCTTTGCCTAACCTCATCATTAGTTACAAAGTTAAACCACCTAATACCCAAGATACTACGTAAGCATCTAGAATCAAAAGCATCTTGTTTCCTGCTATCATGTTTACACGGCGTCCAAATTTTACTACCATAACTAACCCTAAAAAGAACCAAACTATTATACAGTCTAATTTTAGTCTTTAGGTGTATACGCCTATTTCTCCACAATCTCCATAGATTCTTAAAAGTCCCGGCAGCAATCCCAATTCGTCTGTTAATCCATGCCGCACATCACCAGTATCTGTTATATAGCTCCCAAGGTAATTAAACTGTGACACCTGCTCAAGACTGCAACCATTCAGATTAACTGAATCACAACCTGCCTGACCAATTTTCATCACTTTAGTTTTCTCTCTGTTTATAACCAAACCTACTCTACTACCAGTCTCATCAACAGCTCGAATGAAAGAGTTCATCTCATCAACATCATTTGCCAAAACGGCTAAATCATCAGCATAATCTAAATCAGAAATTTTCTTATCTCCAGTCCATTGAAGGCCAAAATCTTTCCCCTGAAGTGAATTTCGCATAACATAATCAAAAACCAAGCTAAAGAGAAAAGGAGACAAAATGCACCCTTGTCGAACACCAGAAGTAATGCTAAACCAATTGCTGCAAGCCTTATCAACTCTCACACAAGACTCAGTGTTATTATAGAGAGCTTTCATTATGTTAACTAACTTGTCAGGTATACCATATGATCTCACAATCAACCACAAATTATGACGATCAACAGAGTCGAAAGCCTTTTTGAAATCAACAAAGCTAGCAACCAAAGGTTTCTGAAATTCTAAACATTTCTGAAGAATCTGCCTAAGTGAAAATATCTGATCCACACATCCCCTACCACTTCTGAATCCACATTGCTCATCAAGCAATTGACTGTCAACCAGATTCTTAATTCTATTAAGCACAATCGTGCAAAGAACTTAACCTGGAACAGAGAGTAGGCTGATACCCCTATAGTTATCACAAGAACTGCGATCACCTTTTTTGAAAATAGAGATAATAATAGCTCTTGTAAAATCCTTAGGCACCATGCCTTTATCATAAAAGGTAGTCAGAATTTCAGTCATCCAAGTGGTAACCGAAACATTCCCAGCTCTAAGCATTTCCGTAGTAATTTCATCTACCCCTGGGGATTTATGTAGTTTAAGTTTAGAAATAGCCAAACTAACTTCAGACTATGTTATAGGGCAACATTAAAGCCACCAATGCATCTATCATCATTGCAAACAATGGGAATAGAACTAACCGCATTGTTTAGATATCACTGAAATGCTCAGCCCACCTAGCCATGGCAGAATCCTCCCCTTCTATAACCTTACCTTGTTTATCCTTCAATCCCTGTATACCTGTCCGTTTTCTACCGCACAAACATTAACTATCTGGTACAGCTCTCTGCTGTTGTGCTGTCTAACTGCTTCCTCGGCTTTGTCAGCCAAACCATCAAACCAAAGATTCTTATCAGTAGCTAACTGATCCTTTACACGTTTATTAAGCTTTCTATTAGGACTAATAGAGTACTGATTAAGTACATTCCTGCAGTTCTTTCTTTCCGAAATAAGCTCAAGTGCCTTACCACTCAGATAATTCTGTCTCTTCTGCTCCTTTTTTCCTAAAAGAGTATTGTTAGTGTCCAAAAAAGCCTGTTTAAAATGATCCCATTCTTCCTCAACTTCAGTAGTAAGCATACCATGACTGTCATAATGACTAAGTAACCTATCATGGTAAGCTTTGGCAATAACTGGATCTTTCAGAGCTTCAGTATTAAAGGTAATTTTTTTCACTTTAGCACAACACTTTTTAAAGTAAGTTGCAAGACACTTTTAACAAGGTAATGGTCAGATCCAATTTCAGCTCCCCTATATGCCCTGGTATTCCTAACAGAACTAGCCCATTTGCTGTTAATTAATATATAATCAATCATATTCCTATGCAGCCCATCAGGTGAAACCCATGTGTACTTATGTATGTCGCGGTGTTTGTAATAAGTGTTAGTTATTCTGAAACCATTGAGTTTACTTACCTGTAGGAGACGTTGCCCATTGCCATTGCAGCTACCAATACCAAAAGGGCCTATCACCCCTCACCAAATGTCAGAGTCAGTAGCAACTTTGGCATTGAAGTCACCAAGAACAAGGGTAATATCTCCTTTCTTGACAGAATTCAAAATATCCTGAAGTTGTCCGTAAAACCCATCCTTCTCATCCTCATCCTCAGTGGGGGCATAACAGCAGATAATATTCAAGTCTTTAATGCTCGTCTGAAATTTTGCTCTAAGAAACCTTTCATTAATGCACTCATATCCTAGAAGAGCATCACTAGCTTGTCTGCAGACCCACACCTTAGTAATGTTTCTCATCTTCCCTCCGTGAAAAGAGAAATTTAAAATTATTTTTATGAATCTGACCTTTATCTGTCCATCTGGTCTCTTGCAAGCCAAGAATATCTAAATTATAATGGTGGAATTCTTCTTTAAGGACATCAAGAGAATAAGCTCTGTGCAGAGTCCTCACATTCCAACTACCTATGGAGAGAAAATGTTTAGTGCGATGTTTAAAAAACTATGTTTATTGAGAGAGAGAATGCCGACAATATCAAACAGCCCCAAAATTGCAGACATGCGGCAAAGACCTGTTTCCCCACCACTAAAGCTGAGCCATCTACACTGGAAGATTTCCTCCAATTTAGAATATGACAATGCCAGTAGGAGCAAAGAGTTCAGGTGCCTGCGATGACCTCTGCTCAGGATTATCCACCAGCTGATAAACATATCATGTGAATCTATTCACTTGGGGCTGTCAACCTACAAACAAACAGAAAACACAGTGGAAGATTTTCCCTCCACAGAAGACCACCAATGCAACAAAATCAGGATCCATAATCGAGCTCGGAGCCTTATATCAGTCCAGTAGGTTTATATGGTCAGCACCAGGACCCTGTGTGGTTGACCACTCCTCAGCAGGGTAGGAAAAAAAGAAAAGTAGCCATAGTTGTCCAGATCAGTAGGCCACACTAATCTGGTAGCCCTCCCCTTCCGTTCACTTCCACAAGATAATATCTCTTTTAAAAGGTACTAATGGCCTGCACTATGAGAAGGCAGGGTCGGACATTAGGTGCTAGGCCTGGCCGGTTCTATGCATCATCACAGGGGATTGGTGAATAACTCTCCTTCCAGTGACTACCTAGCTACCATTTACAGACCGAATTAATTAATTAAACATGTATTAATTTTAATATTCATTCTAAAGTATTTTTAATCAGATTTCAAAATTTTATTTTCTGTTATGAATTACCTGAAAGTATTCAACTAGAAATTGTATGAGAATATGGCTTACTGATAAATGGAAAGAAACTAAATTTTTGTGAATTATTTAATTATAATCTCATTTTAATTACTATTTCAGCATTTGTTACACATCTTAACGAGAATATTTGATATTTTAAAATAATATGTCACAACCAAGTTCTTCACCTTAATGATCATTTCACGTCTTTTTGGTATATGTTTTACCTATTTTCTTATTGTTTTTCCTTGTGATATGTCTGTTTGTTTATCGGTTATGTGACAAACACACAAAGCGACAAATGATGTTACTTTGCGTGGTAAAGTGTCACAAATTTCCTGTACATATCTAAAACAAAATAATAAGCTGAGAAATACTAGTTCTGCTATAAGTCGGATTCGAACCCACATCTTCCAGTAACCGGCAAGGTATGCTAACCATTACACCATCAACTACTAACGTTTCTTCTTCAGCTAATACGATTTAGCTTTCCCGCATTTTTTACTTGATTCGAATAGTGGCGCCATCTATCGGTACGTGGTAACTATGTTGCCTCTTAAAGCTGAATTTTAATATTTGTTATTCGCGACAATTTTTTTCAGCTTATTATTTCATGTGTCACTTTGTGTTTTTCTCAAGGCAATTGTTCCACCGAACGTACTACATTCTGCATTAAATGAATACTTGGGTGTCAGAAGCGCTATGGAATGCAAAAATCCCCCCCCCCCCCAAATTTTCTACCCATAGAAAAGGAGATTTATGTAAATCGTTTTTCCATCTTCCGACTATGAGCATCCACAGTTAGGTTGTCAAATGAAAGCTTATCTTGTGGGGAGTGTCGTAATCGTATGCCTTTGTGCCACGTGCACGGCAAGTCACGCCCACTAATATGGAGGTCAAGATACCATCGGGTGATGTCCTTTTCGGCAAATGTCTCACAGATGAGAAAACTGTAAAGTTCACAGATAAAGGAGAAGATATAGAAGTAACGAACTGAAATTGTAGTGCAGCGCCACCTAACGTAAGGTCCGAATTATTCATTTTCTCTCTGCTGTCGTCATTTTACGACCGCCATTAATCTGTCTCCTTTCGTAGCTTTCAACAGAAGATAGAATTGATATGGCGTTTAATTTCTCTATTTAATCTAGTGATTTGACAAATTACGAATTATTGAAACAAATTGCAAACACAACAAATTACGAGTGAAGGACAATAAGAAAATAAGTTAAAAAGAGAAATGAAATTTGACAATTAACTACCACCTCTTTTATAAAACAATTTGATTGAATTAACTTTAGTTCGTTCAATCCCCAAACTTGGCGCAGCAGAGAAGAAGCGGTATATTACGGATGTATTTCAACAATATGTCCATCCTTTATAAGAAAAGCAAATTTTGCTGAGATTAGTTGTGAACCAATATACAAAAGATTTAGTTCTTGCAAAAAAAATATTGAGATATGCTGTTGATGTCGCTTGGTTTGTTACTAACAGATACCTTCATAAAGATTTGGACATCGACAACGTATATACCCATATTAAATGCATCACAAAATGGTTCCTTGAGGTCGTTAATCATTAGTTGACAAAGTTTCAAAGCATTTAAAAGTCCTATTCTGTCATTTTCGGTTCGCTGTACAATTTCTGAAAGAAGCTTTCTCCTGTATCGCCTTTTTAAACTTACAAGCACGCCTTGATCCATTGGTTGCACTAAAGACGTTACATTAGGTGGCAAAAATATGGTTTTCATTTGTCAGAAATGAGTTCGCTTGGGTGTGTTGCCACTTCGATACAATAGGCCTAGATGCTGCATTAATAAAGGAAATTTTTTTACATATAGCAATTTTTTTATAGTTAGTTTCCTAAAAATTCAACTGGTAGTTAGTTATTTCTAGAAATATGGTAATTATTTCTAAAATATTCCTAATAATTCTAATAAAATCTTTATGAATATATAAGTTTATTTTAACTGATTTTAAAATAAATAGCTTTAATTTAAATTTTAAACAAGTTACATCATTTGAATTTTTATGCATAATTAATATTCCTACTTCCCTCCTTTACTCAAGACTGTCCAGGTTTGTGTATCCATGGAGGTAGGAAGAGGGGGAGGCGCCCTTACTATCTCTTAGCATAGGTCGCTAGTGTAGCCGTGAAGAACGGGCGAAAACCATGTTGTTCCTATTTAGAAAGCTGCGCGCTGCACGTCATTTGCAATATATCCGAATATTTTATACCAATAATAAATAAATAAATACCCCCTCAAGCAGCTGCTTGCCACAGAGGTCTGACAGGAGCCTGTCAGTTTATATGCCACATAACTGAGAGGATGGCAGGACCTCAGCAGAAAAACGACACACACACATCCATGCCTAAATCTGGGGTTCGAACCCAGGTCCCTTAGATCAGTAGCCAAGCGTGCTAACCACTCGGCCACGGGACTGCTCAATAAAATCGCATTGTTTCATGTACGAAAAAAGATTCTTATTCAGCATTTAAAGGTGACTGAATCCCTTTGATGAGATTTGCATACTATTTCTACAATTATTGCTAAATATCTTTTTTTTTTGGAAGGTCAATAATTTTTTTATAGTGATCAAAAAAATACTTTTTTCGGCTTTGGTTTTGCATCACTTTTGTTGTTAAACACAGCTATTGAACCCCACTTATTTTAGTCAACAAATTACATATCAAATGAAAGCTAAATAGGGATTGATTGTATAATTAAATCCAGTACAGCAAAGAAAGGGAAATAGGGACAAAAATTATTAAACTTATTTATATTTCATTCCATTGAAGATTAAACCTACGTTAAATTTTTTAAAGATCTGTAAAACGGAGGGGAAAATGCTATATTACATTGGAAATTATCTCTTGCTTCCCCCCCCCCCTATATTTTTCAGGTCGATTGAGTTGTTTTATTTTTTTTTTCTCCCCACCCACTTCATCTCGATTCTTTTCTGGTCCTGAATCGGCGGAATTTTGGGAAGGAAATTCTCCCCAGGACAATGTTCAAACTTCAAATTCCTGGAATATATCAAATGACACTTATCTTTTATATAAACTGATTTATGTAAAACTAATTAAAAATTTGTAATAAATACACCAATGAAAAAACGTGTGGTGCCTGATATAGAATACGTGAACCCTCTCCCCCCCCCCCCGCATAATATTTCAAAGTTGTATCATTGTTTACTCAAAAGTTTCTTATGTTGAAAGTGGATATTTAAATGGATTTGATTTTGATCATTATTTTATCTTCAGTCACATTTTTCTATTAAATGCATATTTTAGAAGTTATAGAGCTTCCAAGTTAGGTTCTCACTGGCATAACAAGAGAAATTCTGTAGCCTTTCGGTAGGGTATAATAAAAGCATAGGAAATGAATAATGTGGGTATTAGGTTCTCACCCATTTCTTGATTTATTATTTCTTTCTCTGAATTTATAATAAACCTTTATTTAATCAGTTTACATTTGAAACACTAGGAAATTTTCGCCCCCTTCCTCAAGGTTAAGCTATCCCCCCCCCCCCTACTCCCTTCCGCAAGTCCTAACTTCGCTACTGTCATAAATAGTTGAAATAACAATACAGTTTTCACTTTACAAAGCAAAACTTTAGCATTGCTTATTACCTATGAAATGTTATCCCTTTGATCGTTTACGCAGGCTTATTGAGACATCCATATACTAAGCAAGTACCCATTTTTTAAACACATTGTCTTTCGTTAGCACAGTAATAGCACGCTTACGAGTGGAGCAATATGGCGACGCTCGGTTACAGTTTTCAAGCGATAGGACGCCTCTTCCTCTTCCTACCTCCATGGGTGTATTAAGGTGGCCTTGGTGTGGCTCACTTGGACCACCCTAGTTCCGGCCCTGCTGACATCATAACTTGGTCCATCGACCTTCTGTTGAAAGAAGTGTTGTATTGGCCCCACTAGGGGGCTACGTTACACTTTTAGAAGGCCACATGGAACATTTTTCCAACTAACTGCAGATATTAAGGGGATTTTAATATCTGCAGTTGGAAAAATGCACAGAGGTAAATAGAGAAGCTCAGAAGGGGCGTGGACTAACGAAGGTTGAGAAATATTTGTACGTAACCATAATTTCTGTAACTTATATTAAATTCAAATGTTTAGTTTCCTCACGTAGATGAAACATTCTAGATTGAATGGAGGATAATTAAGAGTGGAGAATTTAGGTGCTGTTTTTAAAAATTGAACTTACTTTATAATAAATATTACTAATTATTTAACCGGTTGTTCTTTGAAATGCAAATTAATTGACTCTTTCAGACGATTGATAATGTAAATAAAATAAACGATGTAAAATTCATTGCTTCTTTTTTAATATGAATTCAAAATATTTTAACGAGTGTTAACTATTAAAAATGTGAGTTAAAATGAAACTTTCCTGTCCATAGTTTCATACACTTTTTATCAACTCCTAGCTCAGTGTTCCGCCAAGTCATCACGACTGTTGTTTATGATGCAGATGCATTAATATTAATTAACATACTTGAGTTCGATTACGAGTTTTGTCGGTCTGAGCCCGACCCCGCCTGGACTGTGGGGCTCTCGGGCTCAAACTAGCACAGACGACTTTGGTTAAGTTATACACTATGTTGAAAAAAATACTCGGACACTTCCATGTTATATGAATGGAAAGCCACTTTCAAAGCTCCCTAACATTGAAAATAAACCTTTTACGCAAAAACTGTTATTGGCGATAAATTGTAGATGCCACTCAAATCTCTCTAAATATATTTCCCGCAATGTTCGTTTAATATTTAAAGAATGAATGGAAGCTGAAGGATTTATCTTTAACTTTTCACACTTGTGAAAAAATATTTTAACAGATAAAACACAACTCTTGTAAATTAAATATCTGAAGTTTGTATGACGATTTTTTAAGATTTCATCAATTAGGAGGCAATGTGAAGTGTCGTTTGCTGTTAAATGGTTCTGCTTCAATGACTGTGTAAATATTGATCGAAGATCAAATATATTTAGAGAGATTTGAGTGAAATCTACAATTTATTGCCAATAACAGTTTTTCCGTAAAAGGTTTATTTTCAATGTTAGGGATCCTTGAAAGTGGCTTTCCATTCACATAACATGGAAGTATCCGAACACTGTTTTCAACATAGTGTAATTGGTTTCTAATTTTTCTCTTAACTGTAAAAATTATAAATTAAAAAATAATCTCTCAAGCAGCTGGTTGCCACATAAATCTAACAGTTTAATAGGCCATAGCAAAAGGTCTGTGAGGATGGCAGGAATTCAGCAGAAAAACGACACGAACATCCATGCCTTCTATGGGACTGAAGCCCAGATCCCTTAGATCAGTAGGCAAGCGTGCTAATCACTCGGCCACGAAATGTCTCTAGGAAAACAATTAGTAAAAAAATATTGAATAAATAATTCCTTTTTGTTGTAATATTCATCCTTTTAGTCTTTATAAATTAAAAATAATCATCATTTAGTCTTTGATCTTTTTAGATATTCTCTCTATTTTACTAATGACTCTCTCTCCTAACGTTTACAAAGATGCTGCTCAAGAAATTTTAACTTCTAAGCATTTTTAACCGAATAATTACAATTATTTAAAGTTTGTAATAACCCATAATAAGAAGGATTAAAAAATGGTTTAGCGTCATAAATTTCTATATATATTAGGATTGTCTTAGAAATGTTATTACCGATTGCTGTAATGCGAACTGAGCCCTAACCCATCTCTTGTAATTTTTCGATGAAAAATCGATAACGTTCAATCCTCCGTAAGAAATTTTGACTTATAAAGAAGAGTGATATATGAAGAGATGTCTTATGATGTTCAGCCATTCACAGCAATGTGAATTTGATGGGGGGATAATTTGCTGAAAAATGATGCAATAAATATGCTTTCATTATTTTAGATTATTAAAGTTATCTCTCATCTGAAATATGAACCTGAAATTTGCCTGGATCTGCAACATCTAGCTTTAATATGCATTTACACAAATGTGAGGAACTGTCGAAATTAGTAACCATATTCTCTGGAGGGCACAATATTAATCTGAGCTAGGGTTATTCTGAGAGTAAATAGATGAAACTACAGCGAAACTGTGATTACTGCTCTATTCTATGCTAGAAATTTGAAATATTGATGGTAGAATGTGAAGGTCATGAAGTTTGCCCACTTACACCGAGAAGGGCGGGAAATGCAATGGTTTTGTTTTAAGAGAAAATTGGAAAATTCTTTTTTGGTTGAAATTTTAAAGTTTCTAATGAAACATTATAATTCGCATTTTTCAAATGCTTAGGTAGTTTTAATTTATATCGTTAGAGATCACTAATTATGGAAACGGCGAAGCGTTTAATAAATGTTGTAAGTGATCTGTTTACGGCAGAAATTTGAAATTTCCATGGTAGTGTCTAAAGATATTCCACTGACAGCAACAAGTGGGCTCCTTTTCTCAGAGAGATGTGAGAAAAGTTCCTTTTAAAATTTAAAGAATTAAATATAAATGCCTTTTATGTTTTATAAGTGCTAATAAAATGCTTATAATTACATTTTCTCAACCATCCATTAGTATATGTATCTTGTAGACGGCCGCATTTACCATAAGGCGCATTAGGCGCATGCTGGGGCCTCACTCTCTATGGGGCCACATTTTAAAACCTTACTCCTCACAAATAACGATATAAAAAACAGCCTAGTTATAGTTGCAAAATAAAATACTTATTTTTAAATAAGAAATTCACTAGCGCAAACTAAAATGTAGAAATTTATCTTTAACGTTTATTGAATGTGAATTGACAGAGTCTTTAAATTGTGATGATTTAATTGACGGTTTCGCCAAAGAGAAAGCTCGCAATAAAACACTTTGATGATTTTTGATCGAAAAGGTTTTAGTTAAATGCTTATCAAGGAATGTTCAATATTGCAATTTAGTAGTAAACTGCAATTCATGCTAAAAATATTTTAATGAATCTTAGTAATGTCTATACTTTTGTTTACTGGGATTGAGTTACATTTTTGTGATTTTTTTTATAATTCTTTAAATAAAATTTTTTAAATATTTTTCTTGAACGAAACACCAAATATTGCAAAAAACCTAAGTAAAGGGCCTCAAAATATTTAGCAAGGGGGCCTCGAATTTAAGATGCGTCTAGGGCCTCAAAATGTTTAGCAAGGGGGCCTCGAATTTAATGTGTGTTTAGGGCCTCAAAATGTTTAGCAAGGGGGCCTCGAATTTAATGTGCGTTTAGGGCCTCAAAATGTTTAGCAAGGAGGCCTCGAATTTAATGTACGCCTAGGGCCTCATAGAGTTTGAATCCGGCTCTGATCATGTATCTGTGGACATATTACTCTTCCAATCTGAACTCAACACGAAATGCTAAAAAAACGAGAAGTAATATTATTTTGCGTTGAGTTGCTGATTACCATACTCTGCAGTAATGCTTTAAGAAAGCTAGTCAGCTTAAAAAGACAGGAAATTTGCAGAGAGCAAATGTGTAGAAAACCATCAGATTTTATTTATTGCTCTAGTCGCTTTTCCTGGCTCCAACCTACTCAGAATGCATCCGAACGTAACATGTATTATATTTATGTGTGTGTATATTGGAGAGATTCTCTTACAGTGACTTAAGCTTAACCAAATTTCTAATTTCACAGACAACCCTCACATATTATCGTCTAAAATATGTGGTACATCATATGAACATGCTGAACATAGATCATTCGAAACATTTTCTGACTTTTCGAGGCCAATAAAAAAGACTTTGAAAAAATGTCCCAAATGTTTAAACTCCAATGTGGCATTCCCACACTAACGCATGTTAGTGCCAAATAGTATCATTAAAAATGGCAGATCACTGCTCCATACCGATGTTGTGATCCAACTGATGGAAATCCATCGATAGCTTGTGCCTGTGTAGGGCTCAGATGTCCTGTCAGTGCAGCATGTGAGGAAATTGTCGTCTGATTGTAGTGGAAGAGATCTCCGGGACCGACAATCGCCATTAGAAGACGCCGTCAAAAAAGAATTCACAAAATGATTGCAGGAGCAGGACGCGTTCTTCTATCCGAAGAGCTTCGATAAGCTGATCGACAGTTACGACAAATGTCTCAAACATATCTGATGACTATGTGGAAAAATAATTCACGTATGTGAGGACATTCCTGTTCATTCTTTGGTGTAATTACCTGACCTGTGCAGAAATGAAATAAGGAACTTTACTTTCCGACTTATTCTCTTAATATAAAATTATCTAACTCTCCCTCAAACAGCGGCTTACCACAGAGGTCTGACAGGAGCCTGTTAGTTTATACGTCAGAGAGATGTGAGGAAAGCGATCTAACATCCATGTTAAACCCGGGGCTCGAACCCATGTCCCTTTGATCAACAGTCAAGCGCGCTAACCACTCGACCACCAGGACGGCCCTTAATAAAAATATACGTCACTTTAAACAAGAGATATGATTGAAGGATATCTAACAAAGTTTCTGAATAGCAGGTTAGAGACAGGTTGTCGGACTGAAATCTTACTTCGAAAAATATATTCAACTTCAAGAATAGGTTATGCTTAAAAATTTCAAGTACAATGCATCCATTTCCATCTCCCAAAAGGTTCAAAGCCAAAAGGTCCAAAGTCTTAGGACCTATGGAGCAGTTTCATTGATATCATAGGACATGGAACCAAATTTATTCCAATTATAAAAACTGCGATTAGATTGTTATTTAATATAGTGTGAGAACCTAATTTTCTAGCTTTTTCCGTAAAATAAAAAAACTAAAAAAAATGAAAAGTTCATCCAATAAACATTTTAAATTGCTTTCGCATCCTTTCTAGAAAACAGTGAAAATTCTTTAAGTAGAAAATTAAAAATAAAAGAAATATTCTTTGTGAAAAAATACGAAAAATACTTTTGGAAAAAATTTATTGAAATATGATTTAATGATAAATAACACAATTGTAACAAAAATTAATGTCATGTTTTCTTAATCAAATGTAATACTCTTACTCCATAAATTCTGTTTTAGAAACAGCTCGTTAATAAACAACTCGACCTAAATATTTCTCTCTGGAAACATTGATTAGGTTTTTGCACACACAACCCTGGAAATATTCCCCCTCCCTAACCCCTCCCTCCCTTAAAACATTTCTGCCGACGTCCATGCCTAAACTTCAAATACTGGAGAGATAAATAGAGAAATCGAAGATCAGTAATTTCTGCAATAAACTTTTTATCGGAAAATAGGACTAGACAAATTTAAATCTCATTTAAATCTATCTAAATCTCGATTTTCAACAACATTTGTTGGGTATTTAAAAAGCTATGAAACTTAACAGGAACAAAGTCAGGCCTAAGAAACTTGTGTAAGACTGGCAATTATTAATAGATGATAGATAGACAGATAGATACTTTTATTCATTACTCTCAATATCAATATAACCCAAAGCAAAAACCTGAAGTAAGATACATAGTTTTACATAAAATTCTTTTGGTTCAAGAGTTCACACCAAGCTCATCAATATAAATTATAAAATATGTATGAAAACTAAATTTTAAAGTCATATAATAAACAAAGTGAACAATTTGAAAGCAGTAAACAAATGAGAAGTGAACTTGAGTCAAAGCTCTTATCTGGAGAAGTGGAAGAATATATATTTGCAAAATTAACTACAACAGTATTATAAATATTTTAACATTTAAACTACGGTTTGTATTTACGGTTTCATTTTCATTTATAAAATACGGTTTGTATTTTATAAATGTTTCTCTACGTCATCAGAATCCACTAATCAATCCCATATTAACCATTTAAAAGGGTAAATGTTTATTTCATTTTTAATGTTAGCGGGTAGAGAATTAAAATGTTTTGGTGCCAAATAAACGTAATGCTTTTGAGTAATAATTTTTTTAGAATAAGGCATGGATAAATGCCCGGTTGATGATAAACGTGTATATTTTAGAATCATCTCAAATTTGTTTAATGTTTATTAATAGGTGATAAAATGTATAATTTCCTACCTGGTATGATATTTAATGCTTTATAATAATTTCTTACACTATCAAATTCTTCTTTTTTAGCATACATCTTAATACATAATTTTAAGATTATTATAGTGGTTTCAAATTTGTCTCATATTGACTTCCCCAAGATATAATGCCATATTTCTAATAAGATTTTACCCATGAATTTATTAAACTTTTTTAAAAAATATTCATTTTTTAATAACAAATTAATGAAATTTCTTACGTAATAAAACCTTTAAAACATAATATTTAATTTTTTAATTGTATTATTTATACATGCTTTCCAAGAAAGTTTCGGATCAAGTCTAAATATCTAAAACAATCAACAACCTAAATAGCTGCCCATTTAGAATGTATCGCATCACAATCAAAATCATGATAAAAAGAGTTAGTTGATAAAATCATCCTTGCAATTTTTTGCAATTGGAAGTTTATACTTTGATTTAGTAACCTTCAAAACTAATTTATTTGAGTAAATCAATTTTTTTATTTTCTTTAGATCATCATTTTATTTCATAATTAATTATTCCGTTTTGTCTACATAAATTAAAAATACAGGGTGATTCAAAACTCTTGGGCCAAACTTTAAGGAGTGATAGAACACACCTAAACAAACACTTTTCGTCATACAATGCATAGTCGGAACTCAAGCGGTGAAGCGCTAGAGGGCGCTTTCCAGTGAACACTTATAAGCACTGGTTTTCGCACTCGTCATCATTTCTACCGTAGATTGCAGAACGATTGCAGAACGGATGGATTATTTCACGAATCAGGAGAAGGCGGACGGGAATGCGAGGGAAGCCCAAAGACTGTACTGGGAGCGCTTTCCGACCAGAGGCGTGCCACAGTAACTGCTAACCCCTAGCGCTTCACCGCTTGAGTTCCGACCATGCATTGTATGACGAAAAGTGCTTGTTTAAGTGTGTTCTACCACCCCCTAAAGTTTGGTCCAAGAGTTTTGAATCACCCTTTATATCATTCGCATATATTGCTGCCATACAATTTTAAATCACAAACGCCATTAAAATAATATATATAAATAGAAAATAATAAAGAACCCAAAACAGATCTCTGAGGAACACCGAAATTTATCTTAGCATTGAAGCTATAATAATTTTTTATTTTCACCTTTTAGTTTCTGTCTGCCAGATAATTAGACAGCAAAGAGAGCATTTGTCCTCTCATCCCAGTTGTTTCTAATTTATAAAATCAAATATGCAACAGACACTTCTCTGATAACTTCATCTTGACAAGAAGAAAAGCCATTTTTATTTAACAGTTGAACATATCTCTGTACAATACTATCGCGCAATTTCAAATCAATACTTAAATCACCCAACGACATTATATACTGCTCATAAGACTCTTTAAGTTTCTCCTCTAATTCATTCATGAACTCTGCTTTTGAATAATTATGATAGCTACAAAAACTGAAGAAAATTGAAACAAAATTGTTAATTTTCAATCTACATCGTAATAAATCAGAAGTTTTAAACTCTGAATTACAATTCAAAACCTGGATGTAATCCTTTACAGACATTATCATTCCACCGAATTTATTATCTTGTCTGCATTTATAATAAGCATTATAACCATTTATTTGATAACGTTCAATTTCATTTTCTTTGATCCAAATTTCAGAAAAAATAATTATATCTGGTAAGAATACAGATAAATTAAAAAAAACTATGAAATGGTCAAAATTTTTCTTAAATTATATTGCCTTAATTATAAGTTAAATTATATAAATATATTAATTAACTTTTTAACTTATATTACTTCAAAGTACCTTTATTCCACTACTCCAATTAAAAGATACATTTTCATAAACATTTCAGTTACTTTACCTTACAATTCGCTAACAGTTATCTTTACCTAACAATTTATTTCATATCCAAAAATATCATTAATAGCATCACTAAAATTTGTGTTAGTATAATTAGTATAAATTTGACTAGAATGCAGATAATCACCTGAATCATCTGTTACCCAATAATGACCATTAATAAAAGTATCTTCAAATTTTTATTAATGGAAGAATTTTATTCTAGAAATATTACAACTAACATCACATTATTCAGAATACATAGTGCTATTTCGAATCTCAGTACAAATTAAATTGTCCATTTATATTCATAATTTCCTCACAGACAATAGACAACCCAAAGATATTTACATTTATTTCAAATTAATCAGATCTTCATAATTCTTAATTTTAGTAGCACTGAGGCCATCTGCTCTTCTCGTGAATATTTTAGCCTCCCGGACCCTAATTTATTTATAACCCAATTCACACTGTCTCTCCTTTTGCCTTGAATAGCAGTTGCTTATTATCTTGTGTCAGATGTTTATTGATATACAACCTACCATCACCGTTCATCAATTTCTTTAGATAACAATTCCTTTTATTTCTTTCCATCTTTTAATCCGCATCTCTTTAGTCTTTCTAGAGCCAAACTGAATGATGATGGGATTTATTTTAATCTTGTTCTTCACTGGAACCCGATGAACAGCTTCCACCTCCAGACATTTTGTGTCTGGATGTGGAAGCAGCAGAATCACAAATGTGGAACCACTAGTTCCACATTTGTGATCCTGCTGTACTGCTGCATATCATTCAACATCTCCTTCAATACAAATACTTATTTTTCCAAAGTTAGGCTTGTTTCCTTTATTATTCTCACACTGTACTTCATTTATTTGTTTTGTAATTTCCTTCATCATTTCATGTGTTCATCAAGTTTATTTGAGAAAAATAAAACTCTTTTCCTAAAATTCCCCCGTTTCATGTAATATTTCCTTTTCAAAATTTTCATTTAAAACAAGTATCTCAGCTTCAAATATACGGAATTGTTTTTTTTTCAGGATATCTTCTAAAATTATTTTGTATCAGCATCCAAATTCACACACAAGCTCTCAGTTTCATCACCAATATTTCCTGTCTTCTACTTTTTCACTAGCACAGCAGTTACATTTCAATTTCCTCTTCGATCTTTGATTCTAACAAGCCAAAGCAGTAAAAGTGAAAATTATTTCCACATTGTGAGCACCTGACACAGTCAGACGTCCCTAGAAGCTCATTATTACAGCTACTACAAATCATCTTCGACAGAATAAATTCCTCTAGGTATAAACGGAACAAAAAGCACTGAACACAGGAAAAGAAAGGTAGCAGATGAAACCAAATAAACCGATTCAACAGGAATCAGTTCTCCGTTTAGTCAGCCGCACTTGTCAGGCTGTCCCATTCACATATGAAAGAGCAGTACTTCGTATATTCCAGCTTCGCACATCACACCACAACCAGACGACGAGACATCGGTATGGTTCGTGTTCGTTAGACACAACATACTGACACGTGATGCGTACTTCCCGTCCATGTATCCGCAGAAACAAAATATTTCCAACAAAACACAGTATTTCACAAATATTTATAAAATTAAATTTGAAAAATCTATTCGTATAAAATTCTAAAACATACATTTATTTTACTAAACGGTTTGAAATAATACTTTAAGTTTTAATTAACTTCTGCGGTGAATTCTTAAGAGTGGCATCTCTGTTATTCAATATTCAAACTTCTATAACTCTTTAAGTACGGAACTGATATTGTTCCAAATCGAAATTTAGACGTTTAATTCACTTCTTATATTTATATTCAGTCATATATTCCCATAAAAATTTATTTAACCTGTTATGGAGCCTCGAATTTGATTCCCCATTGACGTAACATGAGAATGTTTCCATTTTTCTCCCCATTATCTCTATATAGCATTCGAAAAAAAAAGACAAAATTAATAATATGATCGATTGGTACATTTATGTAGGTTAAGTCTCTGTGTTTCTTCTTCAAATTGAGATCGCTTTAAAAAAAGCAAATATTAAACTTTCCTGTGATTTAATATGTTCATATCACTTGATTTAGCGTTTGTGTTTTTAAAACCTACATACAAAAACCTAAAATAACATTAAGCGTTAGATTCCTCACCTTTACTTCGGAGCCCACTTTTGCATAAAGTACGGAATCAGCACTATTGGTCTTTATAATAATGGGCCTCTGACATAGGTTCGAATGCGCTCGTATTCAAAATTTGCATAGAATGTTCCAATCATTGAACAAAGACAGCGTACGATAATAATTGTTCACCTAAAACATAGAGAGTTCATTCTACAATCGTAGGACGAAGCTGAAATGGCAAATGTTTATCTTGGAATAGCACAGAATCTGTAAGGCAACAAGATGCGAAAAGGGAATGTTGTGACTGGCTTAAACTCTATTTTTTCTCCAGCTGGTGGCAATATTTTGAAGTTATGGATGATAGAAGTTAGAAAGAGGTAGATCTCCATCTTGGCCAGACCTTCACCAATGCATACTCGTTTACCTTAAAAGACACAAAAAAATATGGAGCAAATGAAATTCGAAAACATGCTAATCAAATGTTCTGTAATATATATAAATAATTGCATAAGATAATGTTCTATATATACATCTATAAAATTAACTTTGAAAAAACTTTTCACACGCGAACTATCATTAACAGACAGAACCAATCATTTATAGCAAGGCGTTTAGCGCTTCATAAAGTTCCCTGTTTGGCGGGGGTGGCTCAGTCGGTGATTCGCTAGACTCCTAATCTACAGTCCAGGGTTCAGATTTGCAGTCCAGGTTGGAGTCTCAGGGTGTGCCAGGGTTGAGATTTATCTCTCCTGTATCCCAACCCTGTCCTCAGCGAGAAAGATAACATCGATGGGCTTGAAAAGACCACCGTCCGTCGGACGGTACATTAAGCTATGGGTCCGTGAGAAGAGGAGCCATACACTGTGCACATTAATCAATTAATTTGTTAAAGAGCATGCTGGATGGCCTTGACGGGAGTCTACTATCTGTTCCTAACCGATGTCCAGTAGGTTCCCCTTCCTTCAACCTTCTCTGAGCCCTTGGGGGTCCTTGTTACCCGGCCATTTAGCTTATTGTGTGCAAATAAAAGTACTTCTCGCAGGTAATACAATCCAAAAAACGTTCCTTTGTGAGCTCACAGGCCCCAAGGAAACGTTTTATTCCATTGCGAGGTTCGTTCGAATTTCTAATATTTTGAGGGATTTTGAAGAATCCCATTTTTGAAGTTACACTACTGGTTAAAAATTTATTAAAGGAGTACATTATTTACCAGTTATATGTTAATTTATAATCCAAGTGTTTTAAAAGCGTTATTATCTGTCATTATTCTATCGAAAAAACTGGTGCATTTACAATATTTGTCAATAAAAGAACATTTTGTAGAAGCTGCATTCATACCATTCCCTTTCGGCATATCTCGGAATACTATCAGAGAGTGGAATTTATGTATATGACTATTCTTAGCAGGAAAAAATATTAAATGAAATTACCAGAGTAGTAATTAAAAGTCTCTTCAAAGAAGACATTAGACAAAAGAATGTTGTGGGAAGGTTAGAAGGCTTTAAAGTTCGCAATTTATTACTACAATTTATAATGCCAAAATAGGGTATGTTTTAACGTTAATAAATTATAGAAGCAAATAAAGTTATTTTCGATATGAAAAAACTCGACTTTAAAATATTAACATAGTGCCGAAAATTTTATAGTTATTAAGTGTTCATATTTTGTTGGTATCTGTTAGGTTATTTTACCTCTCGGTGTCATTTTTTTTGCACACATTGGGCTTAATGACCAGGTCTCGGGGACTCAGAGAAGGTTCGGGATGGGACCCACTGGACAGCTGTTGGGAGACAAGTGAAAACCTCAGTCAAGGCCATCCAGCGTGTTCTTTAATGTGCACAGGGTATGGTACTCTCTTGCACACTGAGCTACGGCTTAACATCCCATCCGACAGACGGCAGCCTTTCCAATCCCATCTGTGTCCCCACTGACCGAGGGCAGGGCGGGGAATTTTGTGGAGATAAATTTCAACTCTGGCCCATCTGGGACTCGAACCTGAAACTGTAAATCACGAGCCTGGCGAGCTACCGAATGACTCAACCCTATTGTTGTGAAGTTGCATAATTGTTTGAACACCAAAGGAAGAGCCTCACCCCTGTGAAAACTGATCGAAAAATTAATTTATGTTAAATAATATCAGGTGTACCAAAAAACAATGCCTTTTTCTTGAAAAATATGTAAATCTTGTTTGTTTGGGTTTTTTTTGGGGGGGGAAGGGGTAGTTTTGTCTTCTTTTGTTTAGAAAGATTTCATTTATTTTTCTTTATTGTTATGAAGAGCTAACGGCCAGCTGTTATGAAGAACCAAGCTGAAAACACCGGTTCTCGTCCGATCACCGAAGTTAAGCAGCTTTCCCAGCTTTGGGCGCGGTCGGTGCCTGAGAGGGTGACCGCCTGGTAATCATGGCGTGCAGTTGGCAAAAAATCTGCTGAGGACCCGCCATCCTCACAGATCCCTCTACTATGGCGTATTAAACTGACAGGCTCCTATCAGACCTCTGTGGCAAGCAGCTGCTTGAGGAGGTATTTATTCTTGTGAAAACATTTTTTATATGTATTGTCATGCCCACGTAATTTTATCATGTGGACAAGGCTATTAGAAGGGAAGACTGTCAGACGCCATCGCCTTCCATTTTAACAGTGACATTTTAGCATTTTCGTCCATATCTGCGTTCAACTCCTGTTGAGGAAGGACCTACCCACCGGCGTAGAAAGTTCGCGACGGGTCCGTTGCCCCCCCCCCCCCCTCAGGTATCATAGGGGGTGAGCTACGTGACCTGTTGCTGGCAAGAAAAACACCAGATGGGTGCACGATTCGCACCTCGGCCCATCCTGACCAACGAGAGATGTCCACATCGTGCAGCCAATGTGACCTCCACCAGGTGGGCAGGCTGATGAAAACCAAAGAGGCAAAATTCAAAGACGTACTTTTCGACCTTCTTCTTGTCTGAGTTGTGGGCAGTGACAGTCCTCTCGAATGAGCGCTACAGATTCCCAAAGTGTTAGATGAGTAGCCTGCAAAGAGCGATGAACAGTATATGCCCTCAGCTACCAGTCAGGATGGCCTAGCAACGATGCCTTTTCCCTGAGGACGACTGTACTAAATGAGGTAGGGGGAGCATTTGTTAAGATTTGGTTTCGTCTTTCCCGCACGAATGTGTTCTGTGTACTGCCGTCACGTTGTCCCGAGTGGGACCAGAAACTGTTTAAGGCCTACTAGCCTTCCGAACGAGTGGCTTCGCTTTTAATGAACTATTATAGAACTTTTAGCCTCCACCACTACGAATGTTTCACTTGATTGAAAAGGGCCGCGCCAGGGGCGCTTGTTGAAATTGTCCCAAAAGTGGGAACTAGTTGTGTGTAAAATGTCTGAACAGTAATTTGTTAATAAATGTTGTATTTTTGTTAACTGTAAAACTATCTCAGTTTTCATTATTGCAAATGTCTGTTAATTTGGATGTGGGTCCGGGAAGTTGCCTTGGATTTGACAAACGCAAATCAAGCCGCCCTAAATATACTCAGGGGTGGCACCGTAGTATTTCGAACAAAAGTTCCTTATTTTTTTTCGTTTTCGGGCATCCTTAGTTGTATTATATGGGTTGGGTTGTTTCACCTCTGAGCGGCACTTTTTTGCACACCATGGGCTAAATGGCCAGGTCACATGAACCTCGAAGGCTCAGAGAAGGTTGGGGGAGGGGACCCACTGGAACAGCTGTTGGGAGACAGATGGTAGCCTCCCGTCAAGGCCATCCAGCGTGTTCTTTAACGTGCACAGGGTATGGCTCTCCCGCATACGGGGCCACGGCTTATAACGTCCCATCCGACGGACGGCGGCCTTTCCAAGCCCATCGGTGTCCCCTACTGACCGTGGGCAGGGCGGGGAATTTTGCGGAGATAAATCTCAACGCTGACCTAGCTGGGACTCGAACCTGGGAACTACAGATTACGAGCCTGGCGCGCTACCGACTGAGCCACCCCCGCCCCATGTATTATATGACTTATGCATGATTCCTATTTCGCAGCTGCACTCATTAATGAAGGGTTCGACATAAATATTTCTGTCTTGGAACATTGATTTGCTTTTTTTTTTCTCTGACCCACCCGGAAAAATATTTTGCCTGCGCCCATGACAATTTTAGCTCAAATTTCTCTTTCTGATCTTCGTTTCCGTATGCTAAAATGCCTGAGAGGTTTCTTTATTTCGTATTAGCGTAACTATGAGATAATAAAAAGAGTGTGAATAGAAACGACTTAAGTACTTACCGATTCCAAAAGGAATGAAAGATTCATTCTTTTCAGCCTTTCCTTCCTGATTCAAAAATCTGGAAGGATCAAATCTTTCTGGATCTCGCCAATACAAGGGATCTCTTAATGCTGAAAACGCGTTGCCAAAGATGTAACTTCTCTTTGGGATGGTGTAGCCCCTCAAGGTGGCCTCTTCTGAGAACAGAAATCGTGGAGTAGCGTTTTTTAAATTGCTCTACGGAACATATGAGAATCATTTGTTCATTTCTATTTCGAATATTAAACACACACAAAAAGAAATATCTCTCTCAGTGAAACCTTTCTTAAAATTATGCATTATGAATGATATATTGGCATCTTTACAAAAAATATCCAGTAATAACTAACAGAATAAGGGAAACTGGTATCTGAAGTTACCTTGGCTATCTCTAAATTAAAACTACACAATTATTCAGAGGTAGATGAAATCTGAGATGAAATGCTTAGAGCTGGGAATGATTCTGTCGTCAGAAAGTTTGACTGTCGCGTAATACTTTTATGATAAAAGTTTTGTTTCTGAAGATTTTACTAGAGGAATTATTATCACTATTTCTTAGAAAGGTGAGCACAGTGTTTGGGATAATTGTAGCTGAGCAGTCTACTCTCTGTTCAGGCTAAAGTTCTGTCCATTATTGTACTTAACAAAAGTAATCATTTGGTTAAGGGATAACTTCAGAATGAACAGTGTTTGTTTTCATTTAACAGCAAATGTTTTCATTTAGAGAGATTCTTGAGAATTGTTTACAAGTTTCGAACCCTATGGTTAGATGTAGGTTTGAAATATTTCCCGGGTCTGATTAAACGATATCACGGACTTTAGTTCGCCTATCACCGAATTCTGCAAAACGCAGTGTTACTTTAATTTTGTCAACCAGTTTAGTTTAGTCCTTTTTAAGTTTGCTGCGGTAACGAAAATTTGACTACTATTTGACTGTAAACAAGATAAGAGGAAATTCGATGCTTCTGATTGCAGATGCTTATGCAATTCTTGGACATTGGGTGCTTTCGCTACATAAGTAATTATGGATCAGACGAAGGAGTCATTAATCACCGTTGTATAGAGAAAAACTGAGTTGGTTTGGCCTCGTTGTCTCTTGCAGCACTGCAGATTAGTCAATAAGGTTATGAACAGCGTTTCTCTCATAAACAGGGGGAGACACAGGATGCTAAGGAGAGGCATAGATTCATGAGGAGGTGCTTTGGGCCCCAGAATTGGGTGAATAATTATGCTTAGAATTATGTACCAAATTAGAGATGCAAGCTACAGTTCGATTTCTGAATGTTGAAGGAATAAAACCAACTGAAAGTTATCGGAGAATGTTGGCTCAGTATGGACGATGCGTGAATCATGGCAAGTCTACGAACAGGTGGATAAGTTTAAGAGCTGTATCGATTATGTTGTAACTAACAAAAGCAAAACACACTTCGACCGGAAAGAGTCGACGCACAGCATTAGCAGGAAAGGTATTACTCACTGTATTCTATAATCATAGAGGAGTAATTCTATGATTCTTCTCAACCCTACCTAGAGAGACGAGAAACTGTAACAAATGCAAAGTACTCCGATGTGATTCTAAACCTTGTAAAGCTAGCAATTTGGGAGAAAAGTTGAGCTTTGTTAACTTCAGATATGTATTATCAACATGACAATGTCCACATTCCCACAACACGATCTACAGTGGAGCAGATACAGAGGATGAAGGTTGAGGTGTCACCACACTTTCCAAATTCACAGACCTAGTGCCGAATGATTACCATCATGTGTGGGTGCACTAAGAGGATATCACTTCTCATCAGATGAAGAAGTGGAAACGTCGGTGCTTCAGCAGTTGCAATGCAAAACTTCTCTCGGAGAATCCAATCATTAGTTCATCGTTGAAGAAAGTGTATCGAACGTAATGGAGACTAAACTGAAAAACACTAACATGAATATTTCGTATTTTGTTTGAGTAAAAGAGATTTGGACGTTTTCTGTGTTCATTTGAAGGGGCTGTGATTAATTCATAGTGCTTCTCACTTCCCTAAATTATTTCTAGAACTGATAAAATTCGATCAAACTATTATCATAATAATCGTAAATATAATAATTTTGACAATTTTTAGCATGTTTTAAAAAAATTGGCAAATGTTCTCATTTTATCGTCTGTAGACATTATTTTTTCATTGTTATTTTTGGATAAATTGAAAAATTTTATGGATTGGATAGATATCGATGAAATTTTACAATTTGCATTTTTCCGCTCTTCCAAAAGGTTTTTCCACCTTTTGGAAATTTGTGAAAATTTTGCAATTTTCAGGAAATATTGCAAATGATGAATTTAGGCAAGAAATTCGAAATTTTGGTGGTGGAGTGTGAGGCACGTCAGGTTTGCATTGACAACATGATTTCCCTCCTTACTCAGGGGCGGGGGTGGCTCAGTCGGTAGCGCGCCAGGCTCGTAATCTGTAGTTCCCAGGTTCGAGTCCCAGCTGGGTCAGCGTTGAGATTTATCTCCGTAAAATTTCCCGCCCTGCCCACGGTAGTAGGGGACACCGATGGGCTTGGAAAGGCCGCCGTCCGTCGGATGGGACGTTAAGTCGTAGCCCCGTGTGCGGGAGAGCCATACCCTATGCACGTTAAAGAACACGCTGGATGGCCTTGACGGGAGGCTACCATCTGTCTCCCAACAGCTGTTCCAGTGGGTCCCCTCCCCCAACCTTCTCTGAGCCTTCGGGGTCCATGTGACCTGGCCATTTAGCCCATGGTGTGCAAAAAAGTGGCGCTCAGAGGTAAAACAACCCAACCCTCCTTACTCTAAGAGAGTAGAAAAATGTAACTTTTTCGTTGTAAGAGATAATTGAAAAATTCTTTTTGCGTTAGACAAGTCTAATGAATTATTATAATTCACATTTTTGAAATCCTCAGTTTGTTTTAATTTCCTTCATTATAGGGCGTTAAGTGTGGAAAATTCAAAATTTAAACGAATGTTGCACGATATGTGTTTATGGTAGAAATCTGAAATTTCAGTGTAGAGTGGCAAGGAGACAGACCTGATGGCAGTGATTTGAGCCTTTTTCTCACGGGGGTGAGAAAAAGCACCGTTTTTATTTTAAGGGATAAATGACAACTTATCTTTATGTTGCATAAATATACTAAAACATTACTATCTGAATTTTCTCACTTTTCCATTAGTTCGAATTACCACTTTTATAGGACACAGAATTCGAAAAATGAAAAACTTCATTCTCTGTGGAAACGGGAAACCCATTTTCGCCAGAGGCGTTTTGTATTCCTAGTAATAATCCACATACTTTAAAACAATTTTTTAAAATTCATAAGCCATTTTCCAAAAGATTTGGGTTGTTGGGTTGTTTTACCTCTGAGCGGCACTTTTTTGCACACCATGGGTTAAATGGACGGGTCACATGGACCCCGAAGGCTCAGAGAAGGTTGGGGGTGGGACCCACTGGAACAGCTGTTGGGAGACAGATGGTAGCCTCCCGTCAAGGCCATCCAGCGTATTCTTTAACGTGCACAGGGTATGGCTCTCTCTCGCACACGGGGCCACGGCTTAACGTCCCATCCGACGGACGGCGGCCTTTCCAAGCCCACTAGTGTCCCCTACTGACCGTGGGCAAGGCGGGGAATTTTGCGGAGATAAATCTCAACGTTGACCCAACTGGGACTCGAACCTGGGAACTACAGATTACGAGCCTGGCGCGCTACCGACTGAGCCACCCCCGCCCCTTTTCCAAAAGAAAAAGAGTTGATTTTAAGTTACAGCAATAACTACTGAGGGCATTGAGGTATAAACAAGAACTCACCAGGATTGCTGTGAATGATGACAAAAGGCACAATGCTCGCGACCCTCTGGATTTCCAAGATGACAGCTTCAATGTATGGCAAGTTCTTTCTGTCCAGCCAAGAAGGGAGACGGTCTCTTCCTACGACGTCATCTAACTCTTTCTGCATCTTCTCTTGAACATCAGGATGAGCCATCAGTAATTTCATGGCCCAATAAAGTGTAGTAGAAATAGTCTCGGTGCCAACAAAAAACAGATTAAGTGTAATGGCTATCAAACGATCCTCTGAAAAAAAAAATTACTTTAACGAATACTTTATAACCATACATTAATCAATACCAACAACAAAACCTTCATTGAATTTTACTATACCATCTTACTCTAAACAAAACCGTGCAGAAATGTATTAAAATAAACATCATTATGCATTATTTAATTTTTTCCTAAATTTTCGCGACACACCTCTAAAAGTATCATATACACTGTAATGCAATCGCTGAATTCAGTGTATATGATACTTTAAGAGGGATGAGTTTATGGGTAGATTGCACTTATCGAGCTTGAACGAATACTTCTTGCAATCGCGGAAAGTGTCTTGCTACGATAATTGGAAGCGTTTTTATTTGAAGTCTCTCCATTATCTTCGTCGAATTCGTATTTTTCATCCTTTTCTGTTAGAAAAACTGTTGTAGTGTTTTAGATAATAAAAAGGAAACATATATTGCAATAGATATGCAATCATGGGGCGTGCAGGGGGGGAGAGGCAGTCGCCCCTCCCCCACTGTAAAAATTGACAGAAAAATTAATTTTTGTTAAATAATATCAAGTATACCAAAAAAAAATAACATTTCTCTAAAGAAATATAACTCTTTCTTATTGTTGGAAGTATTTTGCTTATTTTTATTTATTATTATGAAAAAGCATTTTTTTACGTAATTTTCACTAATAAGTCCCTTGTTTTTTCGTTTTACTTTTGGGCATCCTTAGTTATGGTTAGCGTTACTTGGCTACTAATCAGAGGGATCTGGAATCGAGTCCAGGTAAGGCATGGATGTGTGTGTGCTGTTCATTTGCCGAGTTCTCGGCTTCCTCACAGACCTTCTACTTTGGCGTATAAAATGACAGGCTCCTGTCAGACCTCTGTGGCAAGCAGCTGCTTGAGCGGATATTCCTTCATTTATGGTACATGCATGATTCCTTATTTGCAATTTCACTCATTAGTGACGACGCTTGCTATTTTGTTGCCCGGAACGAACTTCGACTCTGCCACTCCTTTCTCCAGGTTCGATCTTAGGTATTAATGATTAATTTAGTTAAATATAATGTCATTTTTAGAAATATTTGAAAATCATCTGTTGGAAAATAAATCGTACTTACTACGTTCAACTTTAATGCAGCTATGGTCGTTAGTTTACTGGCAAATCCGCAGGCCCTAAAAAAATGCCGCCCGGTACAGTAGCAACGGTTGGGTTGTTTTACCTCTAAGCGGCAATTTTTGCACACCATGGGCTAAATGACCAGGTCACATGGACCCCGAAGGCTCAGAGAAGGTTGGAGGAGGGGACCCACTGGAACAGCTGTTGGGAGACAGATGGTAGCCTCCCGTCAAGGCCATCCAGCGTATTCTTCAACGTGCACAGGGTATGGCTCTCCCGCACACGGGGCCACGGCTTAATGTCCCATACGACGGACGGCGGCCTTTCCAAGCCCATCGGTGTCCCCTACTAACCGTGGGCAGGGCGGGGAATTTTGCGGAGATAAATCTCAACGCTGACCCAGCTGGGACTCGAACCTGGGAACTACAGATTACGAGCCTGGCGCGCTACCGACTGAGCACCCCCGCCTCCCAGTAGCAACGGTAGCACGTACTCTAGCGCCACTTCTGGCACTCATTAATGAACGTTTCGACATAAATAGTGCTCTCCTCCCCCAATGAAACATTTCTGCCATCGCCATGTGTACAGTTTTAAACGTTAAGTGATATGTATAAAAGAAGATATGAATTTTACGTGTTCACTGAATGCAAACATTCAAGCAACTTAGAATGAAAACATAATCTTCAAGTATTCTTTTATGATTCTCCGCTTTAAGGATTATCAAAATCATCTATAAATTGGGCACCATTCATTATTGAGCTTCCTATTGCAATAGCCTGGGAAACATCATAATCTATCGTAATTTGGGCATGCTTTTACTTGTTTCAGTACAGTTTCAGAAATTTCATATTCATGGAATGTTCATTTTCCTTCTTCTTCAAATTTGCTCTTACTTTTTTACTTTAATACTTTACTTTTACTTTTTTTACTTTAATGTTAGCAAATTGTCGATTTCTCAGTTAAGTTTTCCCCAATATTCATGTCATTTGAAGCAATAAATTGTCGAAGCACTAACATTAATACAGTATTGATAGCTTTTGAAATGAGTCGCGTTAAAATGAAAATGCGTTTTAGTTCAAATTTACGAATATTTGTTTTTTCCACTGCTATGAATTCTTTACATTCTGACACTTTCTGAAGTTTTAGAATTTAATTAGGGAGCCATGCGAGATTGTTTAGGTAGGGGATTGTTTAAAATGCTGAAATCTGTGTAAAATAGGGAAACATTGCTAAATATTTTAAGAATGTTCGATTAATTTTCCAATAATGTTATGAAAGAAAAAGTGTCCAGATTGTGCGAAAGGAAATCATAAAGAGGCAAAGTGAAAAGTGCTAGATACTAAAACAGATATTTTGATATTAGAAGGAGCGAAAAAGGAATTAAATTTGTAACCCTATGTAACTTTTCCCACAGGCTTATAGTTTCGCTGATAGTGAATTTGCGGATCGCGACCATCTTCCGAAACGTAACCCCACGACTAACGAGGGCTTACTGCATATTTCCTTTTTTCAAAACCACTGTGACGAAAAGATGAAACATATGCTACTTTTACTCCTTCTATGATATTAAAACGATTTTCGAAAAAAAGCTCAAATAACGTTTTAGTGTGTAAACCTTTTTTTCTATCTCCGGGTCTATAATTAGATTCCAACTCAAAGTATGTTCTGTAATGAAAAGTTTCGTGTTCTGGATAAAAAAATAAAACTTTCGTGCAAGTACCATTAATAAGGAAAACAGAACTTACTTGTGAATGAGCTGTTTTCGAGATTTCCATCTTCTTTGCTTAATCTTCGCTTCTCAAGGAAGACGTCTATGTAATCTCGGAGGCTTGATGGATCAAAGGTATCTTCATGTTCTTGTATGATCTTCTCCATATGGGAATAAAATCGCTTTTTGAATCCCATAAGATAGGGATAGCCAGGAATCAGTTTCCACGGGACGAACCTTTCGAAAGAATGGAAATGAATTAAATTCTTCTAATGAATGAATGAATGAATTAATTAATTAATTAATTCTAATAAATTAATTCTTCAAGAATGGAAATGAATTAAATTCATTTCCATTCCTGAGCTACATCTGTTGCATCTGGCAATGGCCAGATGCAACAGATGTAGCTCAGGACAGATATGCTTGGAGAACTAAATTGAGCGGTCTGGTGGACCTCATGGCTGCTTCAGGATGAAGATAATAATGAAGACTGTCATCGTAGGGTCAGCCGCCAGCAGACGTCTTTTGACTGCACGTGAAAGCTTGGGTTGGGTTGTTTTACCTCTGAGCGGCACGTTTTTGCACACCATGGGCTAAATGGCCAGGTCACATGGACCCAGAAAGCTAAGAGAAGGTTGGGGGAGGAGACCCACTAGAACAGCTGTTGGGAGACAGATGGTAGCCTCCCAACAAGGCCATCCAGCATGTTCTTTAACGTGCACAGGGTATAGTTCTCCGCACACGGGGCCACGGCTTAACGTCCCATCTGATAGAAAGCGTCCTTTCCATGCCCATCAGTGTCCCGTACTGACCGTGAGCAGGGCGGGGAGTTTTTCGGAGATAAATCTCAACGCTGACCCAGCTGGGACTCGAACCTGGGAACTACAGATTACGAGCGCGTGAAAGCTCTCTTACCAAAATTTCTCTTATGTGCACAAGATCACCCACCATACATAAGTGACCTGACTACTTTTTCTTTTTTTTGAGAATATCTCGTTTTAAATAATGTACCTTTCATCTGCTTCGGAAGAGGAATTGTTTCATTATCTGTATATTACTCTACTCGTCGTAAGCTTTTATTTCGCATATTCATTTCACATCAATCCCATTACCTTTCCCTCCCCTTTTCATGTTTTTGACGGGGAGGGGAGATTCTGTATAAAGAAGAATCTGTATAAAGAAAAAATTTTGTGTCAAGGATATGAAAGATTGTTATATTTCGTTGCAATTGCAGTTGTACAGGGATATAATTTGATGTAGCCTTTGACACTCCTCCTTGCAAGAAATTTCCATTTCACATATAACAATGGTGACCAGTTATCTCAAAGTTTCGGGTCAGAACCGATATCGAGAATTCTTTTCCGTTGACTCCATACAAAGTATTTCAATAAAAATATTACTTAAGAAAATTCGCAAGATTGAAAACCACACAAACTCAAGATATATCGCTCACGAAAACGCACGCATAATATATGTATATTTCACTGAATTTTGAATATTTTCATTTATTTTTCCATATTATTTTTTTTTTCAATAAAAGTAAGTCATTATATTTATTTTTTATACTTTCGTGGTATTTTTTATGTAAAATAAATTCACATAGTAGAACAATTGATTTATTGGACCATTATGTCCTAGGGACAGGGATAGTTTGCAATCTATAGTTCCTGGAGTTGGGTTGTTTTACCTCTGAGTGGCACTTTTTTGCACACCATGGGCTAAATGGCCAGGTCACATGGACTCCGAAGGCTCAGAGAAGGTTGGGGGAGGGGACCCACTGGAACAGCTGTTGGGAGACAGATGGTAGCCTCCCGTCAAGGCCATCCAGCGTGTTCTTTAACGTGCATAGGGTATGGCTCTCTCCCGCACACAGGGACACGGCTTAACGTCCCATCCGACGGACGGCGGCCTTTCCAAGCCCATCGGTGTCCCCTACTGACCGTGGGAAGGGCGGAGAATTTTTCGGAGATAAATCTCAACGCTGACCCAGCTGGGACTTGAACCTGGGAACTACAGATTACGAGCCTGGCGCGCTACCGACTGAGCCACCCCCGCCCCTATAGTTCCTAGACTCGAGGTCCAAATGCATTTAGCGTTGAAGTCTGTGTTCACTAAACACGACCCTACCCTCCGTGAAAAGAGGAAAACCGTTGGGTTTGGAAAGGACGCCGTCCGTCCGATGGGACGTTAAGCCATGGTCAGTAGCAGGAGAGTCATACCCTGTGCACATTAAAGAACACGATGGATGGCGCTTAACCGCAAGTGACCATCTATCTCCTAACCGCTGTCCAGCGAATCTCTTTCCCTAGCCTTTTCTCAGCCCTTGAGGTCTTTGTGATCTGAATATTTTGTCAATTTTGTGGTGGGTAAAACAATCCAACAATGTGTCCCGAATTTTGGGTCGAAAACCATTATTACTTCGGCTGTTGTATTTAGAAGATATAGTGGAATAATCGTTTGCAAAACCTCACATATTTTGCGGAGGGGCAAGGAATGATGAGGATAATTTCTTTGTAACCTAACTCTCCCCAGGTCGCAAAATTTCATTAGTACATAACTCGTTGCAATCGGTTACAGCGATGGATGGAAAGATCCGATGACACAAAGGTTTTGACAAAATTCACAAGTCGAACAAAAAAAAGTGACGTTGGGTTGTTTTACCTCTGAGCGGCACATTTTTGCACACCATGGGCTAAATGGCCAGGTCACATGGACCCCCGAAGGCTCAGAGAAGGTTGGTGGAGGGGACCCACTGGAACAGCTATTGGGAGACAGATGGTTGCTTCCCGTCAAGGCCATCCAGCGTGTTCTTTAACGTGCACAGGGTATGGCTCTCCCGCACACGGGGCCACGGCTTTACGTCCCATCCGACGGACGGCGGCCTTTCCAACCCCTTTGGTGTCCCCTACTGACTGTGGGCAAGGCGGGGAGCTTTGCGGAGATAAACCTCAACGCCGGCCCAGGTGGGACTCGAACCTGGGAACTGCAAATTACAAGCCTGGAGCGCTACCGACTGAGCCACCTCCGCCCCAAAAAAAGTGACAAAACTGATAAGCAGCAAGCAATATGAAGATAGGTAATGAAAAAAGAAAGTTCATTTTGTTACTTACGTCACTAGTGGATTTCCGACGAGATCTTTAATTGAGAGAGCCCGAAAGAAGGTTCTCACTTGCTGACGAATGTCTACGAACTCTGGATCTTCGAATTCGTAGTGTTTGTTAAACACAAGGCTGCAGATAACATTAGCAGTCGAAGCACTGAAATAACTGCCAAAGTCCGTGGCCTTACCTTGGGATTTTCGCATTACCTGCATTAGATCATTCGCAATGTCCAGAATGTGACCTTCTAGTTTGAGCTTTCCGAAACCAAATTCCTTCAGAGCATGAACAGCAAAATGACGGTGTTCCTTCCACACCGAACCTTCTGCTTGGAATAGGCCTGAAAAGAGAAATACTTCATAATATAATTCCTGTAGCTATATAAAATACAGCGACCTGTCATGTATGATAGTTGAGTCACGATACATCAGGATTTCACCCAGGTACAGTCGCTCAAAAAAGTATCCGAACACTTTGGTCGATTACAGAATTCAGAAAAAATATCCGGCAACGATTTTTCTTTTTTTTTTTTGAAATTAGTGATCTGGCAACCTTCGTGTCACGTGACACGAAGGTTGCCAGATCACTAATTTCTAAAAGAAATCGTTGCCAGATATTTTTTCTGAATTCTGTAATCGACCAAAGTGTTCGGATACTTTTTTGAGCGACTGTACCTTTCTAAGCAACCGAGATGCACTTTGCCGATTTTTTTAATATTCAAATAGCATAAATAATTAAATTCCATAATACACTAAAATCTTAATGGATGATACTGATTGGCATTCCAAATATGAATTAAATTTTAAAAACGTCAGATATCTTTATTATGTTCATCATTTATTAAATGTTTCAAAGTAATAGGAATAAAATGCAATTTAAAATTAATCAGACACAAAGTTATTGTTACAACAGTGATGCACAAAAGACAATATTATTTTTTTGTTTTTGTTTTATAATCAGTATAGAGTTCCTTTCATTTGTTCTTACGATATTTTTCGAAGTTTTAAATTCGGGAAATATTTGCATCAAGGTTTTTGTGATCAAGCTATCGAAAAAAAAACATGTTGCCATTTTTTTAACTTACAATTATTAATTTTCTTCCCCATGCAAAGTTTTAACTTTCGTGGAAAAGACAACATTTTTTCTCAGACTTCTACTAAAAATGCCTGTAAAATTGGAAAATGCTAACCAAATATAATATTAAGATATTTATATATATTGGTATGTATAAATTACTTGAAATGTGATTTTAAATAGTGTTGTTTGGGTTGATTTTACCTCTGAGCGGCACTTTTTTGCACACCATGGGCTAAATGGCCAGGTCACATGGACCTCGAAGGCTCAGAGAAGGTTGGGGGAGGGGACCCACTAGAACAGCTGTTGGGAGACATGGTAGCCTCCCGTCAAGGCCATCCAGCGTCTTCTTTAACGTGCACAGGGGGTGGCTCTCCCGCACACGGGGCCACGGCTTAACGTCCCATCCGACGGACGGCGGCCTTTCCAAGCCCATCGGTGTTCCCTACTGACCGTGGCCGTGGGGGGGGGGGAATTTTGCGGAGATAAATCTCAACGCTGACCCAGCTGGATCTCGAACTTAGGAACTGCAGATTACTAGTCTGGCGCGCTACCGACTGAGCAACCCTGCCCCCTTTTAATAGTGAAACGCTATATAAAGAAGAATCTATCAAAAAGATATAATGTTTAAAAATTGTGTCAAGGATATGTAAGATATTTCGTTGCAAGTGCAGTTGTAAGCTAAAATTAATTAATGGTTAAATGTAATGTTAATACAGAAGCTGAGAATAAAATTTCTATCTATCTATTTCCATTTAACAGGAGATCGCATCGACAACAGTTCTCTTCACTGAAGTGTGCAGCAAAAATCTGCATCATTTTCAGTGAAGAGATCCAGTATATTGGATCAAAACTGTTTACCATAACGCAAAACAATGGCAGAAAGAGAGATCGCGGCGGAAAAGACTGGTGAGCTGTTGTGTTGTTGTTGTTGTTTGTGTTGTTTTACCTCTGAGCGGCACTTTTTTGCACACCATGGGCTAAATGGCCAGGTCACATGGACCTCGAAGGCTCAGAGAAGGTTGGTGGAGGGGACCCACTGGAACAGCTGTTGGGAGACAGATGGTAGCCTCCCGTCAAGGCCATCCAGTGTGTTCTTTAACGTGCACAGGGTATGGCTCTCCCGCACACGGGGCCACGGCTTAACGTCCCATCCGACGGACGGCGGCCTTTCCCAGCCCATCGGTGTCCCCTACTGACCGTGGGCAGGGCGGGGAGTTTTGCAGAGATAAATCTCAACGCTGACCCAGCTGGGACTCGAACCTGGGAACTACAGATTACGAGCCTGGCGCGCTACCGACTGAGCCACCCCCGCCCCAGACTGGTGAGCACCACTTCAAACTGAAGAAAGCGTACCATGGCGCACTAGCCTTAATGACGGAGAGCGTACAGTAAAGACAATGTCGCATTAGTTCTTATTTTCTGATAGAGTAAGATAGAGAGTGCTTACTCTAACTGGGGGCAGGGATGGCTCAGTCGGTAGTGTGCCAGGCTCGTAATCTGTAATTTCCAGGTTCGAGTCCCATCTGGGTCAGCGTTGAGATTTATCTCCGCAAAATTCCCCGCCCTGCCCACGGTCAGTAGGGGACACCAAAGGGCTTGGAAAGGCCGCCGTCCGTCGGATGGGACGTTAAGCCGTGGCCCCGTGTGCGGGAGAGCCATATCGTGTGCACATTAAAGAACACGCTGGATGGCCTTGACGGGAGACTACCATCTGTCTCCCAACAGCTGTTCCAGTGGGTCCCCTCCCCCAAACTTCTCTGAGCCTTCGGGGTCCATGTGACCTGGTCATTTAGCCCATGGTGTGCAAAAAAGTGCCGCTCAGAGGTAAAACAACCCAACTCAACTTACTGTACTCTACTGGCTGATAGATCATGAGAAAAATATATTTCAACCTTACTGTTTGGTAATATAATGGATTTATAAACAGTTATGGACACAAAAATTGTAACACTCATAGAGGATGAATGCAGTGACACCAAATCATTACCATACATAGTACCGAAGGTGCTATGCAAATGTTTCCTCTGACAACAGCATGACGTCACATGGAACCGAAAATCGAGGTGCCATCGTAGTAGAGAGCAGGTATGTCAATGGAAGTGAAACAGTGCGCGTGTGTTTCGATTATTCCTAGGTAGCAAATTAGGGCCGTTGGAACTAAAACCATTCACTTAATTCGATGCCGATGTTAAGACAAGTTCATGTTTCTACTCAAACAGATTTTGATATCATATCATTTTATGCGAAGGAGTTAGCTTCGGTAATTAATCTTTATTAACACACGCTAGGGAAATGAAAGAAAAAAAGCTTTAAATAATACTTGGTTTGTATAATTTATATTCTGCCCAGAGAGCTTTAGTTAGAAACTCACAAATTCTGCCAAATCCCCAACATTTTCTTAGCTACTATTCTTCGCAGAAAGAATATGATATTTCTACAAAGACATTAATAAGCTATTGGAATTTAATTCACAGTAAAGCTGACTAAAACTTAATGAAAAAAAGAATCAACAGTCTTACCCTTTCCCTCAAACATCCAATGAAGGAGAGTTAAGTCTTGTGGCCTGCCCATAAAATCTTCTCCATTTTCCAAGAATGCTTCCCTGATAGCTTTATAACTATTAAGATGAACAATATTTTTCCCGAAGAGTTTGAGGCTCATTATGTCTCCATATTTTTTAGAAAGTTTGACAAGTGTTTCGTGAGGCGCTTTTCGCAACAAAGGCACATAACCCACGAGAGGTAACCCTACAGGACCAGGAGGCAGGCTATTTTGACGACGATCCTGAAGCCAATTAAAAATTAATAAGGTAAACAATGTTAAAATAATAAGATTTGAAACTCCAACGTATTCTGATAAGAACGAAATCAAACGTAGGAAACCAAGCGCCATCTTAATACTTCAAATCAATAATATCATTACAGCCAAAAAGGAAAATAGCCTTTTCTCCGTATTTACTCCCTGGTCTATGGAATATTAAATACCGGTCACTGACTAGATGAAATAGAAACAATGTAAAACATTTTCTGGGGTTCCTTAAATAATCGGAGGTTAATATCACGAAGTGTTATCAATTTTTTATCGTAATTTCTGCCAATGTCAGGGACACTCGATTTCAGATAGTAACATTTAAATCTGGCAGTCATTATCTGTTAACGAAAGCTATTGTTATGCAGGCAAAGGTCAAAGATTAGATTTAGATTAATGATGCTCAACATTGCGCAATATCGTGGCTCAACTTGGAGTATTTGATAGGTCGTAGACCTATTGATTCTTTTTCTTTTCATTTTTTGACACACTATTCTTGTGCAAACACTTGTGTCTGACAGAGACGTCTCTCAGGTAGCTGATATCAGCCAGACCTCATTTGTAAATATCATTCTGGAATTCGGTTTTATCGTTTCTGTTGATGTTCTTTGTGAAATCGCTTCGTTGGTAATAAAACAGTAGTTAGTTTAACTCTTGTTGGGCGTGACTTCATCTTTCGCAAAGCAGATATTAATCTTCGGATGGAGTGTCGTTTCTTGGCAACAAGACTCCGTTCCACTCATCAAAACTCTCAGTGGATGTTGTGTTTTTTCCCGGGGGTTGCATCTGATTGGCCCATTGGGTTCGATTATTCCCGGGGTTGCCAGAATGATATAGCCACGCTTCGACCGGAGGAGAGATTCGGTGTGAAGTGATCGTGCTAACTGGACCAGGGTTTGGTCTTACTACCTATCTTTCTTTTGCTTTCTTCGCTTAAGTCCAATTTTGTGGAGAACCACTGGATTAATTTTAGGCCGGATTTTAGGGGGTAAATTTAAAGTGGATATCTCTGAATTAGAGAGATTGTAACATATGCTTAAATGAAGTTAAGCTAAATCTTCCAAAATTTTGCATTGCTTGGGAAAAATCACAACCAGAGGAATCTGAAGAGGATACTTCCTATATTTGATTCGGTGTGCACTTATCAGTATCCTAGCAGAATCCAGTTCTCGTTCCTGGGAAGAGTCTTCATTTACGGTATAGTTACTTGGATTCGAATCTTAACTAATTATTGTCACTTTAACTTTAACTGTCACTATAAATTTAGATTGTTTAAGTGAAGCTGGTATATTAAAATATGATTGCAGTGTGAAATCATCCACCTCTCTAAGCCTACGGTGAATTCTGTTGAGTCTAAAATTTCGATAAATTTAAATTTTTTTTGTTATTGTTTTTAAACAAAATTTGCATCTTGGTCAATCATTTAAATCTCTCTACTCGTCGCTACTACAGTCAGGAAATATGGGACTACGTATTGGCTTGTGGGTTGTTCCTGGTTCGAGTCGAAATCTTCTTTTGGCCACTCTTTCAAAATTATTTGTTAGAAAACATCTTTCGAAGTCAGATCAATAACAAGTACTAATATGTAGTCCTGAATATTTGTGATTGTGAATAATTATTTTAGTTAACGCGGATGATACTTAGTTCATGCCGCATGCCTTTAAGAGAAAAAGTTGCGGGTGGCAATATCAAGCTATCAAGGAGGGACGAAAGAACTTTCCCTTTGAAGTCTTGAATACCCTCTACTTCCTAAAGAAATCGTCGAAAATCAGATACTGAATCACATAAAACCATCTCCCATCCCCATTAAACTCCAACATGTCAAACTCCCGAAATGGAAATTTTTTGTCTGCTACTTCTCGAAGTTCAAACATAGTTTTAGAAATATTTTGCGAACAGAAAAGTGGCATTTTCTGCTCCGTAGCGGTACACGTTCCAATTGCACAAAAACAGTAGCTGAAATGCATTTTTTTTTTCTTTAAGTAAACAAAGAGGAAACGCAAAATATATAAACAAGCCTTCACTGATTGATCGCGGTGGCCACATTCTTAAAGTTTGCAGCGAACAGCAAATCCGCAAATATGAGAAACTATAGGATAGGGAAGAAAAAAGCACACTTCGATTCCTTAAATTAGATACAATTTTCAACACACCATTAAATAAAAATAAATAAATACCCCCTCAAGCAGCTGCTTGCCACAGAGGTCTGACAGAAGCCTGTCAGTTTGTATGCCATAGTAGAAGGTCTGTGAGGATGGCAGGACCTCAGCAGAAAAACAACACACACATCATGCCTTAACCCGGGGCTCGAACCCAGGTCCCTTAGATCAGTAGCCAAGCGCGCTAACCACTCGGCCACGGGACGGGGCTCGAACCCAGGTCCCTTAGATCAGTAGCCAAGCGCGCTAACCACTCGGCCACGGGACGGGGCTCGAACCCAGGTCCCTTAGATCAGTAGCCAAGCGCACTAACCACTCGGCCACGGGACGGGGCTCGAACCCAGATCCCTTAAATCAGTAGCCAAGCGGCTAACCACTCGGCCACGGGACGGTCAACACACCATTACAGCGAAATATTAGAAAACCTTTTGCTTTCAAATCTTTGAGGGCTTTCTTTTCCCAGAAAGCAAAAGCTTTTTCTCAGGAAAAAAAGATTCGAATAGTAACTATGTCTGAGCTGCGATTTCTCACCATCAGCCTCCCCTTTGGCCTTGGTGAAAAAGGGAACATCGTTGGGCTGTGAAAGACCTCAGTCCGTCGTATGGGATGTTAAGCCGTAGTCTCTTGTGCAGGGCAGCTATACTTGGTCATGTCAAAGAACATGCTGGATGGCCTTGATGGGGGACTTCCATCTGTCTCCTAACAGCTGTTTAGATGATCCTCTTTCCTAACCTTCTCTGAGCCTTTGAGGTCTTTGTAGCTAGCCATTCAGCCCATTATGTGCAAAAAAAAGTGTCGCTCGGAGGTAGAAAACAATCGGCTCAGACTAAAAAGAAAAATTCTCTTTTCAGCTCTTATTAGAAAAAACGACAATTGTTTTCCTCTTGTAAAAAAATCGCTTTTTAACAAGAAAATAAAGAATTGTTTTTGGATAGAAACTTTTGAATAAGGGCTAATGAAATTGTGGGATTCGCTTTTCCGGATCTCCCAATAGTTTCATTTCTAACTTTTGGAAATGCTAAATTTGAAAAATGCCAAAACGTTTTTGACTATTGAAAGCGATCTTCACTCAGATGCCAGTTTATTAGGTACACCATCCCTCATCTGATAAATGGTTCATTCCAACACTAAAAATGACAGGTAACCTCTGTGCGTGGTATAAATCAGGCAGAGTTAGAATTGGATGAGCGACTTGAGCGACTTTGAACGTGGCATGATAGTTGGTGCTAGGCGTGCCAGTTCTAGCATCTCCCAAACGGTAGTCCTCCTGGGCCTTTTCACGCACAACCGTTTCAAGGATTTAAAGATAAAAAAAATACCAAGGTCATCTCCGAATGCATCACATATTGGACCTTGCCGCAAATGTTGCACACAACAGCCGCCTACCATGTTGTGTGCCGATGTTGTCAGCGAAGAACACGAAAGTGTGTCTCTAGTGGGTATAGGAGCATCAGCACTGGACAGAGAACCGGAAAAAGGTAGCCAGCTCGGTCGAATCAATATTCCTTTAGCATCATGCTGATGGAAGGATCGCAATTTGACACAACTTGGGGCCATGGAGCCATCTTTTCTGGTATCAACAGTACATGCTGCTGGTGGTGGTGTGACGGTATGGGGAATATTTTCGTAGCACACATTAGGCCTCCTGATACCCACCAAAGGAGATCTGCACATCATGAAGGGTGACCAAGTTCATCCCTTCATGACTACAGTTTATCCTCACTCGGATGGACACGTTCAGCATGATAATGCACCTGCTCACAAGGCACGTATCGTCACCGAATGGTTCCAGGAACTTCCGATGAGTTTTTATTGGCCTACACAGTCTCCAGATCTAAAACCTATCGAGCATTTTTGGAAAAGGCTGTTCCCAGTGAAACTGCGCTGTAATCCAATTTGCACCAACTATGAATAGCACGCTTGGCTACTAATCTAAGGGACCTGGGTTCGAGCCCCGGATTAGGCATGTGTGTGTGTGTGTGTGTGTCGTTTTTCTGCTGATGTCCTGCCATCCTCTCAGATCTCCTACTGTGGCATATAAACTGACAGGTTCCTGTCAGACGTCTGTGGCAGCAGCTGCTTGAGGGGGTATTTATTTTTTTTATTTTATGGACACCATAATTTACGCATAGTACAACATTCCTGCAGAAGGCATTCAGCATTTTGCAAGTTCCATGCCTTGACGAATTCGGGCTGTTCGGAAGGCCAAAGGAGACACAACACGCTATTCGGTAGGTGTAACTAATAAACTTCCATCTCAGTGCTTTTATACTTCAAATTTGTAATTTGGGTGGTAGAGTATAATGGTCAAGGGGTTTGCATTGATAGCAGCAATTACCCCTTAAATATTGACAGATAGGCGACAAAATGAAAACATTAGTTCGTTTTATTAAAACAGTTTCATCCTTATTTTTACTGTAGAATTTTGCGCACTACATGAATTTTACACTGATGCAATTTATTATTTGTTTACCATATATTTATTTCTACAGGTATTTATTCCCAGGGTTTCATTGTGGAAAACATCTACTTATGAAACAGTGAAAATGACTTTTCTAACTGTCTTTGGAGACATTTTGTTGGAATAATTAGGAAAAAGGAAAAAAGATTACAATATCGCTTCGCTGATTTCACCTCAGGATCATCTGATTAGGAGCCAGTTTGCTCTGCCCGTTGAGATAAGGCGTCGGTGATTAACACTTACATTGGTAAGGTTATTGAAGGTAGTTCATTCTGTGATGGACTACCACGATTTCAGGTTTATTGTGACCTTACAATGTGCTATTAAAACTGAAAGAAAACAGCTTTGCATTTAACAGCAATGTATGAAGTATTATTCTGATGCTATCAGCACAATAATGTGATGTTGATAATGTGATGATGATTACAATAACCATTTCATATGAAGCAATGAACCTCTTTTTTATATTCTTTAAGTAAAATGTAATTTTTAAGATAATAATAATAATAACTTCATTAACCATAATTCAATGCAAATACATGAAATGCATTAGCTACAATTTTCAGTAATAATTGATTTCTGTCAAAAGAAGAGCCAATCTTCATGATAATAAACTAATAAAAGGACACAAAGAAATAAGAAGTAAAGCAAAGAAATATAATATGTGTAACCAAGGGCCGAAAGCATTCTGGTTACAAAATAAAAATATTACTAAAAACGTCTAACTGTAAATAGAAAATTCACAATCATTTTTAAAGCAGCATCTGGCTTATAACCATATACACAAAAATCGAAACTTATCATTAAGTAAAAAAGAGCTATAATTCTATAAAAAAAATATCTAAATATTTAACGCAATACATTAAAGTATACCTCGATATCATGAATATCTGAAATATAGACTTTCAATTTGAGTTTATATATATATGAATTTAATTAATATTTTTGATATCATTTGGTAGAACATTGTAATTACTCAGTGCTAAAAATTTAAATAATTAGTGAAAAATTTCTTTATTAGCATTAGGAACAATTGAAGTATTTCCAGTAAAACGCAAACTATAAGCAACCATTTTTATAGGAATTAATACTAATATTCTTTTTAACAAATACGAAACAGTTAAATAAATATAACTTACATAAAAACAAAATATCAAATAGAATGTATATATCTCTAACGGAGTAAATTATTAGCATAAATTGCACGAATCATTTAGTTTTGCAATCTCAATAATGTCAGCAAGTTATTATGGTAATCACCACCCCAACATATAACTCCATATTGCAAAGAAGAACCAAACCACGAAAAACACAAGGACATACCTCTTAACATACGTCTTAAAATATTACATTCTATTAATAACGTAACTCAATTTATTTACCAAAAAAAAGCATGTGACTTCCATTTTAGGTTACTATGAACATATAACTCTAAATATTTTATTGATTTCACCTTTTTTATTATGATACATTTACAATTTTGATAATCAACACAATGTAAATCATGCCATCGTATTTTCAGAAATTTATCCGTTCTTACCAGTATACTAAAACACATATAACATGTTTTCCCTAAATTAAAGTTTAAACCATTATCAATAAACCATTTATTTAATAATTGTAAATCCCGATTAATATGACCTTCCAGAGTATTAATATTATCATCATTATAAATTATAACAGTGTCATCAGCAAAAGACAATTTTACCAAAGAGGCTGCATTTATTTAGATCATTAGCATAAATTACAAAGAGAATAAAGCCCAATACAGAGCCCTAAGGTACACCCTTACGGACAAATTTCATTTCACTGTTAATCGCATTAAAATTTGCAAACTGTTTTCTGCTAGTTAAATAAGAGTGAAACCACTTGTTGGCACTTCGTCTAATTCCATATCGATCCATTTTCAAAAGCAACAACTCATGTTATAAACAATCAAATACCTTTAAAATGTCCAGAAATTCAGCTGCAGTACATTTTCCAAGACTAATACCATTATAGACCGTTTTAGTAAACTCTAAAAGAGCAGTCTAAAAACAAGGTCTAAATATATACTAATTTGGGGGAAAAAATCCACAGATTTTAAATACTTGTTTAACCTACTTTTCATCAACAATTCAATAGGTTTAGTGATTATCGGTAAAATAGAAATTGGTTTATAATTGCTTAATTCATTTTTATTACTGCCTTTAAAAATAGGCAACACTAATACAATTTTCAGGTCATTAATATAATCATAATTTACAAGTGATTCATTAAAAATTCTTGTCAAAAAATGTAATTTATATTTTATTTTAATTTGCAACTTTTCCACATTTATATAGCCATAACCCATTTTTATACCCTTCTGTAATCCTTTTACAACCCTTTTTACGTCATCAATTCATCACATTAAAATTCACAATACCGCAATTAGTAAATTTATTATTCACATCATTTAATATTTTATCAGTGTCTCCCCCAATAGGAAATGTTTGTTCTTTATGATTCTCATCAAATATATTCCTGATTAATTTCCTTTCTTTTTTCTTATCATTCCTACAACAGTTAATTTCAAACAAATAATAATATTCTTTGAACTTTTTATTTTTATTTTTAGATATTTAAGGAAATTTTTATATTCATTTTCAAACACTAAATTATTTGTGTTTGTTCTTGTGTTTTATATATAATTTTTCTTTTACTTTTATCACATTTCTTAATTCACCAGTTGTCCAATGGTTATGAACATTTATTTTTTTAAATTGCAACTCTCGTATAAACCGATTTACTATCGGCATAATTAATATATTTTTTTTAATTCAATTTATAATTTATTAACATCCATGTAATCATAATATTGCAATTGATAATTTTTTACAATTTGATCAACCGTTTTATAATTATAAGTAATATATTTATTTTTCTGATTTTCATTTTTTATTAAAATGGCTTTATTACATTGAAATTTTTAATAAGATTGATCATCATTCAATCGGATTGGGATATATATTCAATCAGATTCGGATTGGGATATATATTCAATCAGATTCGGATTGGGATATATATTCAATTTGCAACTTTTCCACATTTACTGCATTTACTTTTCCACATTAGTTGCAAATTAAAATATATCATTCAATCTTTTCGGTTCCTAACAAAAGTATGGTCGATATTAGTGGTTCTCAACCTTTTATGCTTCACATAACCCCTGGAAATGTGTATATAACTGGCGTACCCCTTGTATAGATAGATAAAACTATAGTTATAGTACAACTATGGTTATTTTTACTTTGTTACTAGATCTAGCACCTTTTCAGCTCTCACGGTGTACCCCCAAAAATTTTACCGAGTACCCCACGTTGACCGTAGTGGTATCATTGATATAAGATAAAAAAAAAACATATGAATACAGTAGATTTTTATATTCATGAACTCTGTTACCTTTACTGTACATATCTAAATTCAAAGCACTAACAAAAGCAATATCATTGTAATTCAACGAACTCAATCTTTATCCAAATCCAGCAAAAATTCATCAATTAACCCATTGTGAGCACGATCAACTGTAAAAATGCATCTATCGAAACTATCATCAAAGTATCTGCATTACGTATAGCAATGTCAATACGAACAAATGATTTTTTAATATACATCAATACTCCACTGGAGCGATTATAATCGCGACACTTAGAAAATGTATGAAAGTTATGCAATAAATATTTACCAATTTCGGTTTGCTTGATTCAAATCTCACTAAAAGTTAAGACATGGAGTAATTTTTCGATTTCCACAAACATCAACATTATACTATCAAAATTTGGTCTCATAGATCTGATATTTAAATGATAGAAATTGATATAAATTCCTGACAAATTTACACTATTTTTGAAAAAATTCACTAACGGAATCTAGAAACCATAAGTTATCACAAGTTGGGTTAATTTACCTCTGAGCGGCACTTTTTTTGCACACATTGGGCTCGCCAGGTCACAAGGATCCCGAAGGCTCATAGAAGGTCGGGGGGGGGAGAAGGGACCCACTGGAACAGCTGTTAGGAGACAGATGATTGCCTCCCATCAAGGCAATCCAGTGTGCTCTTTAACGTGTACAGGGTATGACTCTCTCGCACACGGGGCCACGGCTTAAAGTCCTATCTGACGCACGGCGGAATTTCCAAGGCCATCGGTGTCCCCTACTGACGGTGGGTAGAGTGAGGAATTTTTTCGGAGATTAATCTCAAAGCTGACCCAATTGGGACTCGATCTTGGGAACTACAGATTACGGGCCTGGCGCTCTACCGACTGAGCAACCCCGTCCCAAGTTATCACATGTCTACACTAGGAACAAAACTATCTATTACCATCAAAAATTAATATATCATTTTATGTTCTCATACGTGTGACTTTGGAAGTATCATCCTTTCTTGCGAAAACCAACATACTTAATTGCTCCACTGATATTCTTTTGCTTTGTCGAATACAACAGCTATTTATTGAACTTCTTTAGATGTTCATTAGCATGTATGGGTTTCAACTGATCATCAATCTGATGAACTGTGATCGGCTTCAATTTCTTTCCTGCATTTGCTTTTTTGACATTTTTCTTACTCAATTGAATTAACAATAGGTTTAATTCAAAATTTCTTATTTGTTGGGAGTCTGAGGATATCAACAATATCTTTCGTTACGCCAAATACACTCACTAACTTATCAGTTATTATGTCCATGTTTTCTTCTTCTGGCAGATTAGTAATTTCTAAATAATTAATTCTTGTGTACTGTTGCAATTCATTCATTTCAATTTTCAATCAATCTGCTCCTTTAGGATTTTATTTTCATTCACCAATTTAGTATTAATTGTCAATAGATCGCTCATTGTTTTTTCAATATTTTCAAATTTTGCATTCAAATCTTGGACACAACCAAAGTTAAATTCCAAGAATGTTTTCAAATCATATTACTCAGATCTAAATAATTTCTCCATATCACCGCTTAGCAATTTATGTAAATCGTCCAGCGCTTGGATCTGAGACTCTCCTGTAGGAGCATTCAGCAGGCGTAATTCCAATGAACCAGCTGTCCAGAATACACCTGATGCATCAGAGAGTAAATCAACTTGTTCTTCAAATAAGCAGCGATCTTGAAGCTCAGAGAACCTATTTGAAAGTATTGTATCTCCATACATCCTTACATTCCCATTAGAACCTGATTTTTTGACAGACCGATTGCTACATGTTATGCCGACCATACCCGGTTCGGTAGAGGCTGCCATAGCAGCACTATCGCCACTCTCTTGCTTGTCACATGGTACGATCTCCGTATCACATGTAGAGCCATGTTAGCTCGCCATAGTAACTTTGTCGTCATTCCCTTGCAAATCACGTGATACGACTTCATTGATACGCGTAGCTTCAGGCTGCTTTTCTGAATTCAATTTTAAATTAATGCATTCCAGCAAATCCACCTACTTTTTCTCCATTTTGAAAGGTTGCGGAAGGTAGACTCACTAAAGCTATCGCAAGCGAGGTGATAAACATTTTTACAACCTTTTAAACACTGAATAAATTCGTTTTTCTTGAGGACAGTTTCCAAGCATGCTGCACACAGTTTAGAAGCCATTTCTTTAACATATCTAATCATAAAGAGACATTGTCACAGGTGATGAGACGAGGTTTTATTACTATGCAACTCACAGAAAAATTAACAACTATGTTTGGTTTGCGGAAGATGAACCGCATTCCCAAATCCTCAAACCAGATTTTCTCTCATAGAAGAGAATGTTCACAATTTATTTCAATTCCCAAGGAGTGGTAGCCGTATACATCTTACTTGAAAAAATGACTATAAATGGTCAGTACTACACCAACATTGTTTTGCCCAAAATGGTTAAGTAGATGAAGGAGCAGGGTCCAACAAGAGGCGTGTCAACAAGAGGCGTGTCAAGAGGCGTTATTCATGACAATGCCAGTGCTCACAAAACCTCGCAAGTTACGGTCCACCAAGCGTTCCAAAATTTCCTTAGACACCTGCACCTTTGCATAGATGCTGGAAAGGAGTACTTGGAAGGAGAGTAAAAATTTTGTTGAGGTAAGTGTAATGGCTTTTGCTCTGCAGATGCATGTCAAGAACTTTTAGAACTCTCCTCGTAATTTCTGCTCATAGCACTGGGCAACACATTTTCATAAAAGTCATGACTCTGAGATAAAAGTAGCCATTTCTTAAAGATTTCAAGGTGCTGAATACGAATATGACAATGAAAATGCAAAATTAGCTACGATTTCTGAGAAATACGCAATAGTTTCTTATATAATAGAGTAGGGGTTCTCAACGTGGAGTACGCGGTAAAAGTTTTGGGAGTACGCCGTAAGAACTCAAAAGTCGCTAGATCTAGTAAGAAAGTAAAAATAACCATTGTTATATTATAACTATAGTTTTATCTATCTATACAAGGGGTACGCCAGTTACGTACACATTTCCAGGGGGTTCGTGAAGCATAAAAGGTTGAGAACCGCTGAAATAGAGTAATACATACATATGACATGTATCGGTAAAACTCCGTTCTACTGCCGACGTCGCTTGGCCCGTTGCTTGTACAGTTACTCAGGATCATCTCTGGCGAGCGTCCAACAGTAGTCAGTCAACATTGAAGTGGACCAGTTTCCCTGGTATCATTTCTTCATCGTTTCAATGTTCTGGTGAAAACGTTCACCGTGCTCATCACTTACCATGCCACAGTTGTAGGGGAAGAAATCTAAGTGGGAATGGAGAAAGTGGATCTTTAAGGACATATTGCAGCCAAGTTTGTGATACAGAGATAGCATGTCCTTATCCAGTTTTTCGTAGTTGTCTGCCCTGACATTCCCGAGGAATTTAGTTGACATCAGACGAAAAGCGTCCCAAGCCTTTTTTTCCGTCACCCTGAAGTAGGTTATCGAACATCAGGTCTCTGAACAGCTCCTGAATCTGAGGACCCACAAAAATTTCCTCTTTAATTTTCGCTTAGCTGAGTCGAGGGAATTTGTCAGCCAAGTGCTTGAAAGCTGATGCAGTCCGGTCAGTGGCTTTTACGACGTTTTTCATCACATCGAGTTTGATGTGTAGGGATGGTAGCAGGATTTTGTGCGTTTCTGCCAGTGCTGGGTGTTCCACATTCTTCTCTCCGACCTACAGAGGTTAACTCTGAGGCCTGTTTCTCTTCACATAATGCAAAGCTTTTGCTCGGCTGTCCCGTTCACATAAGAAACAACAGTGCTTCTTATATCCCAGCTGCAGACCCATTAACAGAGCCACTACCTTCAAGTCACAACAGAGATGCCAGACATACTTACTATATTGATGAAGAGAATTAAACAGCTCTTTTAGGTTGTCGTAGGTTTCTTTCATGTAGACAGCTTTGACCAGAATGAATGGAAGTCGATATCCAATATGCAGCAACACCGCCTTGAATCTCAATTTCGAAGAGTCTATGAATAGTCGCTATTCTTGAGGGTCATGTTTGATTGGCATTCATCAGGTCATCTACATCGGAGCAGAACACAAGGTTATCTTCCTTTCTGAAGTAAGGCGCAAACTGCTCATGATGAGTTCGAAACGAAGTCACTCGGACATTTTCCTTGAGAAGATTCCATTGTTTAAGTCTTGATCCGAGTAAATTTGCTTTGGCCTTGGACAGATACAGATCGCGAACAAGATCGTTTATTTCTTCTTTGGTGAGAATGTGTGGCGCAGATGATGCACCGTGGCAGACGTATGGATCATCATTAGACACCGAAAGCTGCGGAGAATCCGACGACAGTTCGCCTCCCTCCTTATCGTCTGAATCGATGGAAAATTCTTTTGGAGGTTCGGGAACAGGAAGGCCTTCGCCGTGCAGAACTGGTCGGAGAGCAGATTGTATATTCGGGTATGCTATTGTCCATATCTTTTTCCTTGTGATGCCTCCAGAAACAGGTAGAACCATGCAGAAGTAGCAGTCATTTGCATGATTGCTTGGCTCTCTCCAAATCATAGGAACAGCAAACGGTATCGCCACTTTTTCGCCTTTCAGCCACTTCGGAAGATTTCTTGCACACGTACTGCAGCTTATGTGTGAGGCCCAGGCCTTGTCCTGGTCTCCGATCCTGCATCCAAAATAAAACACATATGCTGCTTCGTTATTGGATTGATGGCCCTTTTCTGGCTTGCAAACATTTCCCCGCAAATGTATCAAAATGTATCTGCACTATTAACACAGTTACAAGGCATCACTACTGCTGGATCAAAACTGCAAGGATCACTTGTGTTGTACTTATGACTCAGGGGTAAATGGGAGTCGCTCAAAAGACTTACTCACCCTACGAGACGTCGCTTATAACTAACAATTGCATCATCTTTTGTCCGCGATCGTAAAGCCGCGATGTCATGACAGCTATATTGCATCAGACAATGATGCAATACCTCCGGGGGTTGTGTGTATGGTGAGCTGATGCAATACAACCCAATATGTTGCAATCTGGAGTTTAAAATACAACGTTGCGAAATGGTTACCTATGTATTCAATGTGGACTGAGTCGCTTATACATTACCATTTCTGTATCTCCTGAAAAAAGAGCCAAGGGACAAATTTTATTACCATTTTCGTGTTCAGCACCTCGAAATTAGTAAAGATTGGCTATTATCATTTCAAAGCCTTTTTGTGTGTTGCCCAATGTAATGAATTGTTTAAGGACAGAAGGTAGAACTCACAGACTGAATTGGGTTGCTTTACCTAATAGTGGCACGTTTTTGCACACAATGGTTAAATGGCCAGGTCACACAAGGACCCCCAAGAGAAGGGTTGGGGAAAGTATCCACTGGACAGCTGCTAGGTGACAGATGGTAGCCTTCTATAGAGGCCATCCAGCGTGTTCTTTAAATGGCTGTGACTCTTCCGGCACACAGCGTCACGGCTTTACGTCCCATCCTATGGACGGCGACCTTTGACAATCCATCAATGTCCTCTCTCTGATCGAGGGCCGGTTGGTCGTGGTTGGATTAGAGGAAATAAATGTCAACTCTGGCCTAGGTGGAACCCGAATCTGGGTACTGCACATTACGAGAACAGAAGGCTATACCACTAAATTATGACGTCCTCAGCATTGGTAGTCCTAACAATCCAGACATTTCTTATACATTTATTTTTTTATTACCGGTGTATTTTATTACTGATCTTTATACTAACGATTATTTTTATACAACCCTTTCTAGAATGATAATTATTTGTATGTATTAACATTTTCATAACGCTAATATCAATAAGCAATTTTTCCCAATAACTTATATTTATAAATAAACATTAGTAAAAAGGATAATATTAAAATTTACTAGTAATAGTGATAGAAATCGATAGATAAGAAATTCCTAGATGTTATGACTGCTTATGCAAACCTAAAACTTAGTGGTACAGACTTCTGTTCTAGAAGGTATTATCCTGGTGCACCACCGACTGATCCAACCCACTTCTCCACAGATAGAATAAAACCGTTTACCGAAAGCTAGCTGATAAGTAATGACGGCTATTGAGGAATCGCATGGTTGGGTTGTTGGGTTATTTTACCTCTGAGCTGCATGTTTTTGCACACCATGGGCTATATGGCCAGGATATAGCACAGGACCCCGAAGGCTCAGAGAAGGTTGGGTGAGGGGACCCACTGGAACAGCTGGTAGCCTCTCGTCAAGGCCATCCAGCGTGTTCTTTAACGTGCACAGGGTATGGCTCTCCCGCACACGGAGCCACGGCTTAACGTCCCATCCGATGGACGGCGGTCTTTCCAAGCCCATCGGTGTCCCCTACTGACTTCACAGTCAGGCTCGATACACAGCCAGAAAAATCTCGACGCTGACCCAGTTGGGACTCGAATCTGGGAACTACAGTTTACGATCCTGGCGCGCTACCGACTGAGCCACTCCCCGCCCCAAGAGGAATCTCAAGGAGGAAGTTGTACTTGCTCGGTTCCGCTTAGGTCATCCGTTTCTAACACACTCTTTTCTTCTTAAGGCGGACGATGAACCTAAGTGCGAGTTTTGTGACACCATTTTAATAACCATTAAGCATATTTTAATTCATTGTCCAGCTTTTAACCTTGAACCTAGAATGTATTTTACCTTCCACAATTTTACGGCCGAGCCTCTTACACTCGGCCATCTTTTACCTGATGAATCGCTTTTAACTCCTGTTTTGAATTTTTACGTTTTACTGGTTACTTTACACATATCTGATTTTTACTATGTTTCCTAGATTTCACACTTCTTTGTGCTTTTAAATGGGTCCTATATACCCATTGTTCTTGTTGACTTATACACTTGTTTCTTTTTATTCCTAATTTTTACTCTGCTTTTTGTGCTGTTTTGTTTTAGTCGATTTTAACTTTGGTTGTGGGTTCAATGACTTTTATCCCTTTATGTCTTTTTGTTTGGCGCAATATAGCCTTAGTTGTTCTTGCGCCAAAAAACCCCAAACAACCAACCAACCAATGACGGCTCTTGCTGAAGTGAAGCGATGTTTTCTGATGAACGCAATCTCAGTTCACAGAAATAAAGCGATAAAATTGTCATTTTATCTTATCTCTGATTTTATCGAATGAAACGCACTCTCTTAAGAAATTTATTGTAGGTTCTAACAGTTATTTTCTATTTATCAATCATCTAATCAGGGATTCATGATATTTCATTGATAACACTGAACAACAAATTGTGACCTTTGGTGTGTTTCGGAAGTGCAAACAGATGTTTATTACGTAATTCGAGGTGCTGAGCACGAAAATGACAACAAAGATGTTTGATTGGCAAGGGTTCTCGAGATACAGTCATTTACCTGTATTACGTCATTCGCTGAAGGTTGCTTATCGTTCTACAGCAACTGCCGCCTCTTCACTTGCAACTTCTGTACCACATCTTGAGAATCTCGCATCACATTCTGGGGCGGGGGTGGCTCAGTCGGTAGCGCGCCAGGCTCGTAATCTGTAGTTCCCAGGTTCGAGTCCCAGCTGGGTCAGCGTTGAGATTTATCTCCGCAAAATTCCCCGCCCTGCCCACGGTCAGTAGGGGACACCGATGGGCTTGGAAAGGCCGCCGTCCGTCGGATGGGACGTTAAGCCGTGGCCCCGTGTGCGGGAGAGCCATACCCTGTGCACGTTAAAGAACACGCTGGATGGCCTTGACGGGAGGCTACCATCTGTCTCCCAACAGCTGTTCCAGTGGGTCCCCTCCCTCAACCTTCTCTGAGCCTTCGGGGTCCTTGTGGCCTGGCCATTTAGCCCATGGTGTGCAAAAAAGTGCCGCTCAGAGGTAAAACAACCCAACCCAACAACGCATCACATTCCAGCAGTAATCTGCTAACATTGATGAGCTCCATCTTCCTCGATCTTTTTTCCATTGTAGCAATTTCCTGATGAAAACGTTCCCAATGCTCATCACTCACAGGGGCGGGGGTGGCTCATTCGGTAGCGCGCCAGGTTCGTAATCTGTAGTTCGCAGGTTCGAATCCCAGCTGGGTTAGCATTGAGATTTATCTCTGCAAAATTCCCCGCCCTGTCCACGGTCAGTATGGGACACCGATGGGCTTGGAAAAGCCGCCGTCCGTCGGATGGACGTTAAGCCGTGGCCCCATGTGCGGGAGAGCCATACCCTGTGCACGTTAAAGAACACGCTGGATGGCCTTGACGGGAGGCTACCATCTGTCTCCCAACAACTGTTCCAGTGTGTCCCCTCCCCCAACTTTCTCTGAGCCTTCGAGGTCCATGTGACCTGGTCATTTAGCCCATGGTGTGCAAAAAAGTGCCGCTCAGAGGTAAAATAACCCAACCTGATCGCGAAACCCTGGTTAGGAAACACTGCATTACAGTATCACCAAATCGATAATGTTACAGTTTTAAGGTTGCAATTTTAAACCATTTGTTACAGCTGAGAAACATTGTAATACCTAGGTTTGCAATTATTCTTCGCATTAAGTATATTGCTCGACTATTTTCCTTTGGAAAGATCTACTTCCATTGTCTCCTTTGACTGAAGCCATTGTCAATCAAATCACAAAATCATTAAATCTACAGCTGTAAAATTTAGAAGTTGCTATGTTTATGGTAGCTAAACCTATATCGAAATATTTTGTAATTTATGTAGCATTAAATATCAGAAATTAATAAAAGTGTAACAGATCATTGCATAAGCCAAGCATATATATTATTGCTCTTGAAAATGCAATCGTTTTAAAACAAAACACAGATCGTAACATTTCGTTAAAAAGTTAGATTTAATATAAGCCTTAACGTTTATGCTTTTCCAAACCCGCACACAAAAATAATTCCCAAATGCACATAAAAACTACAATCAGTTTTAATTTAGCTGGTTTCGCCCTGGGGCCCGTTTTTGTTTAATGTATTTGTAAGACTTTTTTCAGTAAACTTTTCACCAGTCCCATGTTCACAGGATATCTCCTGTACTACTCTACTATTAATGTATGTTTTCATTTTTAACTAGAGAATTTTCTTCCGGATCGTTAATGCTCTATAAAAAGAAGGCAGAAAAATGGATAGGAGAGGTAGTGTACAGAAGGGTTGGGTTGGGTTGTTTTACCTCTGAGCGGCACTTTTTTGCACACCATGGGCTAAATGACCAGGTCACATGAACCCCGAAGGCTCAGAGAAGGTTGGGGGAGGGGACCCACTGGAACAGCTGTTGGGAGACATATGGTAGCCTCCCGTCAAGGCCATCCAGCGTGTTCTTTAACGTGCACAGGGTATGGCTCTCCCGCACACGAGGCCACGGCTTAACGTCCCATCCGACGGACGGCGGCCTCTCCAAGCCCATCGGTGTCCCCTACTGACCGTGGGCAGGGCGGGGAATTTTGCGGAGATAAATCTCAACACTGACCCAGCTGGGACTCGAACCTGGGAACTACAGATTACGAGCCTGGCGCGCTACCGACTGAGCCATCCCCGCCCGTACAGAAGGGAAAAGGAGGGTTGGATGGAGGGGGGAAATAGATTACGAGAGGAGAATGGGGGTGGAAATAGATTACGAGAGGAGAATGGGGGGAAATAGATTACGAGAGGAGAATGTGGGGGAAATAGATTACGAGAAGAGAATGGGGGGACAAATAGAATAGGGACGGAAGAAAGAAGAGAATCTTGCAAAAGCCTTTCATTGGTCGAGATCTAATTCACACTGATTGGGTGAAGGTTTGGATTTAAATCATAAGCACAAATGTTTGTCTGTATCATTTGCTGTGAGTAAGCGACTCGTTAAACATGGTAGGACGAAAGAGCGATCCTATTTGGAAAGGTTTCAAGAAATACCCTAAAGGAAAGGGATTTCGTGCCGTTTGTTTACAGTGTAACAAGGATGTCATCGGGTTTGTAACGCGACTTAAAAGTCATTAATGTGAGGGCAAAGCCATAACATCTTCGGAATGGCTAGACCGTGAAATTTTATCTGTAATGAACTCGTCACACCAGACAAAATCGGACACTATCTCATCATCATACAAGCTCATCTAAAGGCCTTGAGGATCCAAGCACAGGTTTCAACAATGGAAAGTAAATGAATTTAACTGAAGAACTATCCACTAAGACTCTGCACCGTTCAATTAAGAATGTGTCAGGATGCACAAACTCTTTTTCGGATTCTACATATGAACTGTAACGCAAAACGTTTTGTGAAAGAGGCAGGAGTTGAAGATAATTATTCCAACATGTCTGAATGGAACTTCCCTATGTTACTAAAAGAAGTGTACAGCGAGATGGTACGCACCACTGAATATGTACTAATGGTGTGAAAAATGTTACTAAATAAATAGTGTTCTATATCTGATTTTCCGTCATTGTGATTTCTTAGTGCAGTTAATATTAAGTTGAAAGGTTTACAACGACCTGAAGTCTAAACCATTTGCAGGCTAGAGAAACAAAGTAGAATACGACTGACATTCTCTATCACGCATTCTATTTTGAAAAATAACCGTAAGAAGAAAGTGAGTCCAGGGGTGACTAATTTTCCCGACACCGCAATTACCCAGAAATCTGCTTGTAAATAGCCAGAGAAGTTTTAAAAGAACACAAAAATGTCCTGCAGTACTGCGAAAGTTTTTTCCACGATATGTCTTGGATCTTTTTGTCTAGGAATTCTGGAAATATAGTGGAAGAATAGTTTTTACATTTCCCCTTTTTTAGGGGGGGAAGAAAGCATGGAGGTCAATTTTTATAGCCTATGACACTCCACGCTTCACAAGCTTTCATTTCACAGATAAAGCATTAAGTTTCTCCACCGCGTTCGAAAGATATGGTGGAACAACATTTTCTCAAATCTAGAAACCGACAAACTGGCAAATCGATATATGCCAAAGCCAAAAGCAAATGGAAGATAAGTAATAACAAAATTTGAGAAAATAGAGAGCTGTGAATAGGATTTCGGAGTGGCTTGAGAGTGATGTTCCTAAATATAGTGCGCACTTATTGTGCTCATCAGTTTTGCACTTTAACAAAAAATGTACAGTATGTTAGCAACATAAGCGACCGTTCGGTGTTGCGAGCTTCGCGTAAATGGAATTTCGCGAATAAGGTTTAATGAGCAAATTTTCCCCCATTAAATTCCTAATACTATATATGTAGGCATTAATGCAATGAGTGAATAACCTAAATGCAGTAATAATTCTGACCATATAATGAATGTAGTATCGAGCTAAGGTTCGATTTCACATTCACATTGTAGCCTCACAATGGACCATATTTGAAATCCACGTTGCAGCCCAATTCCCATGAAAACTTCGTGGGTTGGGAGAAATTTAATTCGCGAGAGTTAAAAGGGCATACGTTGGTATCATTCAGTATTAAGTTTCCAGATAATTCTTCATAAAACAGTAAATCTACTACTTTTTGCTATGTAGTGTTCTTACTACAACGTTTGTCCTTGAAGCAACTCAAAGTGCAGAGCTGTTTATACAATGAAAGGGGCGGGGGTGGCTCAGTCGGTAGCGCGCCAGGCTCGTAATCTGTAGTTCCCAGGTTCGAATCCCAGCTGGGTCAGCGTTGAGATTTATCTCCGCAAAATTCCCCGCCCTGCCCACGGTCAGTAGGGGACACCGATGGACTTGGAAAGGCCCGCCGTCCGTCGGATGGGACGTTAAGCCGTGGCCCCGTGTGCGGGAGAGCCAGACCCTGTGCACGTTAAAGAACACGCTGGATGGCCTTAACGGGAGGCTACCATCTGTCTCCCAATAGCTGTTCCAGTGGGTCCCCTCCCCCAACCTTCTCTGAGCCTTCGGGGTCCATGTGACCTGGCCATTTAGTCCATGGTGTGCAAAAAAGTGCCGCTCAGAGGTAAAACAACCCAACCCTATACAATAAAAAAGACAATACTATGTTTTTTAGGAGGACACCTAGTAACAACTCTAGGTTCAGGATGAATGGGCAACCGCCCATACTTTCCTGCAGGGCTTTTTTGGTGAGCATATAATAAAATGTCATAGTTAGGTGGTGTGAGGTCTAGGGATTGTGTTGGCCAAAGGCAATCGTGGTTGGCTTTGGCCACCACGATCTCCAGACTCACGCTACCTGACTTTTTTTCTGTGGTGATATTTCAAAGAAAGAGTCTATTGCAATAACGCACGAAGCCTGGAAAATGTTAAATCTAATATTGAACAGACGGTTGCCTGCATTGACAAACTCTTCGAAATGTTGCAAAAAACACTAACAGAAGTGGATGCTTGTATTCAAGAAGATGGTAAACATTTTTAGCATCTATTATAACTGTACTGAATCTTTTTTAAAAACCTTTCTATCCCCTATAACTTTGAAAATATATGATACACACTATTCTGCTGCGTTTTTCATAGCACACCCTGTCCATTTTTTTCATCCATCTCTCCTCAACTGCGTTATTAGAAATAAAGAGTTCTAGCAAAATATATGGCTCAATGACGTATTTCAAGAAAAGATCCTAGATAAAACAATGGTTGAGTATCACAATAATCCTAAAACTGCGAAAAATATAGGAGAACCATTCTTAGCTTTTAAATTTACGCAAAGAGAGATTGTTTTCATCATCATCATCATCATCATCCATAAAAGCCATGGGCTATGGAGGTCCTACCAGAGTGTATAATTTAGCTCTCCAAACACCTGTCCACTGGCCCAATTTTAACAAAGTTCTGCATGACATTGTTTGCCCACCGCATCCTAGGACTCCCCACTTTCTGAGGCCTTTAGCACAGTATGCTGCTCAAAGGAGGTTGCCGACTCCTTTGCCTAACTTCATCATTACTTACAAAGTTGGATCGCCTATGCCCAAGATACTACGTAAGCATCTAGAATCAAAAGTATCAAGTTTCCTGTTATCTGTTTACAAAGGGTTCATGTTTTGCTACTATCATAACTATTATTTTACAGCCTAACTAACCTTAGGCTGTAAAATAATTTGGTTCTTTCTAATTTTTGTCTTTAGGTGTACACGCCTAATTCCCCACACTCTCCATAGATTCTTAAAAGCCCCGGCAGCAATCCCTATTCGTCTGTTAATCTCATGCCACATTTTCACCAGTATCTGTTACATAACTACCAGGATATTAAACTGTGACACCTGCTCAAGACTGCAACCATTCAGATTAAGCATAGAAATATTCTCTGCACATATAACTCTTCCCTCGATCAGTAAGAGATGCCAATGGGCTTTGAAACGTCGTCTCCTTCGGATGGGATGTAAATCCGTAACTGCGTGTGCGGGAGAGCCATACCCTGTGCACGTTAAAGAACACGCTGAATGGCCTTGACGGAAAGATACCTTTTATCACATAACAGCTGTCCAATGGGTCCCCAAACCTATTTGAGCACTTCGGGTCCTTATGACCTGGTCATTTAGCCGATTGTGTGCAAAACAAGTGCCGCTCAGAGGCAAAACAGCCCAACTCTCTGCAAACATCACCCCAACTTCATATCCACTTCAACCGTCAAGAGCAAACAGTAACAGCAATTCTAAATTTCCCAAGTACAGGTAATAAGAACTCTTAAGAGTTAGGATCTGAATAAAGGAAGGATATGTGCTGAAAAACTAGCATGAGATTTGATCGAATAAGTAGCGACAGGGTCGTAATCTTATGTTGCCATATTCGAGTACGATCAATACCTGAAATGCCTGAACAATATGATTAGTAAAAATTCTCTCCGTTAACTCTCATTCTGCCCTCGATGAAACAGGAAACACCAATGAGATTGGAAAGGCTGCCGTCCGTTGTATAGGACGTAAAGCCGGGGTGCCGTGTACAGGACAGCCATATCCTGTGCACGTTAAAGAATGCGTCGGATGGCTCCGACGAGAGACCATTTGACTCCTAATAGTTGTCTAGTGGGTCCCTTTCCTCAACCATTCCCGAGCCCTTGGGATCCTTGTGACCTGACAACTTTGCAAATTTTCGTCACAAAAGTTATGCTCAGGGGTAAAATAACCCAACTAAGCAGATGATAAAAGAGAGATGAAAGCCTCCCATCTGGGCTATCCTATATTCTTAACGTAAACAAGATATAGCTCTCCTGCACACATGGCCACAACTCTCGTAGAGTAGGGGCGGGGGTGGCTCAGTCGGTAGCGCGCCAGGCTCGTAATCTGTAGTTCCCAGGTTCGAGTCCCAGCCGGGTCAGCGTTGAGATTTATCTCCGCAAAATTCCCCGCCCTGCCCACGGTCAGTAGGGGACACCGATGGGCTTGGAAAGGCCGCCGTCCGTCGGATGGGACGTTAAGCCGTGGCCCCGTGTGCGGGAGAGCCATACCCTGTGCACGTTAAAGAACACGCTGGATGGCCTTGACGGGAGGCTACCATCTGTCTCCCAACAACTGTTCCAGTGGGTCCCCTCTCCCATCCTTCTCTGAGCCTTCGGGGTCCATGTGACCTGGCCATTTAGCCCATGGTGTGCAAAAAAAGTGCCGCAAAAAAGTGTCAAACAACCCAACCCAACTCGTAGAGTAACTCCATCCTCTGAGAATCAACATTTTCTTTTTCTCTCAAATTCTATTGTTTTTACTGAGCAAAGATGCTGAATTGAGCAGAGAAACTGAGGTATTTCTTACCTGAAGCTTTTCTTCATTTTTACTTCTATCTCTGCCTAGATGTTTGAAGTTTCACCATTGGCTTTACTTCTTATTTATCACCTCCAACCATTGGCTTTACTTCTTATTTATCACCTCCAACCATCACCCTCAGCAAACTTGTCGTTGGCGCTCTTTAATCGCTGAAGAAGTTTGTAACTTCCCGATGTCTGAAAAAAACCATATATAATAATTAAATAATTATTTATTGAATTATATATCTACAGGTAATCTGTGTAAGTATTTACTAAAGGGATATGATAATTATTTGAAAGTTTTTTTTAGAGTTTTTTTTTAATCTATATAGAAATAGTAGTGTCCAGGTCCTCCAAAATTCGACAGTCGAAAATTGAAAATATGAAATGGCAAACTGAAAAGAATCGGGGAGGAAAAGGGTTCCAGGTTTCGAAAATGGATTTTATAAAAAATATGCTCATATTCGGCTTTTGCGTAAAATGGATAAAACACGGGTTTGTTATGCACAGGCAGATGCTTGAACTTCATCGGAATCCATTTCCTGTTTAAATCCAACGGGTTCTTTAACAAAGAAAAAAAAAATTAACGTTCTTTTAAACTCGAACTCAATCATATATAAAGAGCTGGATTTTGTTGTGCAACAGTGGTGGCATTAAGTAATGAGAAATTTGGGGCTGGGTAGTCAAGTATATTTATGTTACGGGTAGGTCGATAAGTTTTAAATTAAAATACAGAACGCTAAGCTATAAAAATAGGAGAAAAACGTTTGAAAATTTTAAATCAATTTCAGTTATAATTACGGCCAGGGCCTGATGTAGCTAAGGTAATGGACACAAAAAAAATTGTTAAACTTATTTCTATTTCATGCATTTTTCAAAAAATATTTTAAAGACCTCTAGAACGGAGAGGAAAACTTTTTACTACAATGGAAATCTAGTATCTTGCGCCCCCCCCCCCCCCTTCCTTTACCACTTTCTGGTTCGACTGAGTTTCTTCTCTCTCCCTTTATTAATTTATAGATCCGGACCTGGTTACGAAATTTTATCTTTAGTGCAACATCGAGTGACAATGGCGAAACCCATGTGCGAAATTATGGACCCGAGGATCAAATACTTGGGAAATTACGGAGGATCCAGTTTCTTAATAAGACAAACTTTTAAATAGTCAGTGGAGAAGCCAGCACTTTCATTAGGCGTGTCCCCATTGGAAATATGCTAAAGGCTATACCAACATGCACTATCGTGAGATTTGAGAAGAAGAAATTATTGAAAACAAATGGAGACGCTGACTGTCGTGTGGCAAGTACAAGATATCGTCAGTGTAGCTTTGTTCATAGAGGAATGAAATGCCTTATTCCCAGACACAATAAGTTTTCATTTTCGAACATTATTTTGGGAGTTATTCGTATGCACGTATTGCCGAGAAGTTTCGTAAGAAATATCCGGCTGCTGAAATCCATCAGAAGTCAATGATATCCAGATTACTGAAACGTTTCCGGGAAACGGAATCTGTTGTTGATAAGAGACGGTCTGGGAGATCTATAGTGTTGACCGATGCTAAATTGGATGGCGTGCAGAAAGCATTGTCGCAGTCCCGTACAAGAAGCCTCAGGAAACTCGCATTGCAAGCAGGAATGTCATACGGAAGTGCTGAGAAACCAGCGAGACAGTTACACCTTCGTCCATATTGTGTGCACTCAGTCCAGGAACTGAAGACCCAGATAAAGGAAAACACATAATCTACTGGCGAAGGCTTCAGTTAATTTGTTGAAGAACATGAGATAGTGCAACTTGATAAATGTTTTTCCCGTAACGAAGCTTGGTTTCACCTAGAGGCTATGTGAATAGTCAAAAATATAGGATTTGATCCTCCGAAAATCCATTTATCAGCAATAGATCTCGTTTCTCGGAAACGTTTCACTAATCTGGCTATCATTGACTTCTGAGGGATTTCAGCAGCCGGATATTTCTTAAGGAACTTCACATCAACACGTGCATACGAATGACTGCCAAAATAATGTTCCAAAATGAAAACTTGTTGTGCCTCGGAATAAGGCTCTTCTTCTATGAACTTCCTCTATGAACAAAGCATGTTTTTCATGAACAGCCCTTGCACTCTCAAAAAGGTATGTGGTGTGCGGTATCACATCAACACATAATGGGTCACATTTTCTTTGAGATGACAGTGAATAGTGCGGTATAAATAAATAAATAAATATCCTCTCAAGCAGCTGCTTGCCACAGAGGTCTGACAGGAGCCTGTCAGTTTATATGCCATAGTAGAAGGTCTGTGAGGATGGCAGGACCTCAGCAGAAAAACGACACATACATCCATGCCTTACCCGGGGCTCGAACCCAGGTCCCTTAGATCAGTAGCCAATGCCACACGTTGAATGAAACCATGCAGTTTTTGCAAAAGCTTTTCAGTGATCATCTGATTTCTAAAGGCTTGTGGTCCCCAAGTTCACCAGAAATTGTCACCTGCAGATTTTTTCCTCTGTTGGTATCTCAAAGGAGTTAAGTATCAAAATAATCATCACACACTGGATGAACTGAAGACGAACATTGCAACAGGGATCGCAAACATCAGTGTTCGGGTGCTTCACAAGGTGGCATCAAACGTGGTAAAAAGAACTCGCTCCTGCATCCATGAACAAGGACGCCATTGTCAACATATGTGGTTATATTCTTCTTTTGTTAGAATTGTCGGATTATAACTTATGTTTGTAGCTATTTAATTTTATATATACTTATCATTAATCTAGAAAAATCTGTGTTTATTGTGGGTTGTGCGACTTTCTGATCACTCTATATTATATTATTACTTATTAGTAAAAATACTGCTAGTTTTAAATTCAACATCTAACTGTTTAAACATGATTCAACATCATTAAGTTTTTAAAAAAATTGTATACACCCCTACCCCCCACCACATAAAAATGTAAAAGACCATAATCCTCTCTGTTAAATTCACGATAAAAAAGTGAAGTTTTTACCTCAAGGCTATACTCATATTTACCTCAAGGCTATACTCATATTTACATCAAAAGCTTTAATAGCCTTCTCGCTCTCATCATTTCATTGCCGATATATTTTCTGTATAAGGCACGGACTGCAAAGGGACGCTGCAGCTCACTGTTCTCTCAACGCTCTGGATCCCCATAGTAACAACTTTTTTTGAAAAATAATAATTTTTATTTTACACAGTCAGTACATTTTGGGTTGGGTTGTTTTACCTTTGAGTGGCACTTTTTTGCACACCATGGGCTAAATGGCCAGGTTACATGGACCCCGAAGGCTCAGAGAAGGTTGGGAGAGTGGACCCACTGGAACAGCTGTTGGGAGACAGATGATAGCCTCCCGTCAAGGCCATCCAGCGTGTTCTTTAACGTGCACAGGGTATTGCTCTCCCACACACGGGGCCACGGCTTAACGTCCCATCCGACGGACGGCGGCCTTTCCAAGCCCATCGGTGTCCCCTACTGATCGTGGGCAAGGCGGGGAATTTTGCGGAGATAAATCTCAACGCTGACCCAGCTGGGACTCGAACCTGGGAACTACAGATTACGAGCCTGGCGCGCTACCGACTGAGCCACCCCCGCCCCCACAATCAGTACAAACTCTCAATAGAATAAGTCTAGAAAATCTCTCAAAATATCGAAATTGACTTCTTAATTGCAACCTGGACTCCCCAGGAAGGCTAACCAATCAACTTTACTTCTTCTAAGACGATGATGGGATTTTTAGCCAAAGCGTGCTATTTATCCCAAAAAAAACCTTGCAAATTGATGTTATAGTAATAAATTGTTCACAATTGGTGGTAAAAAATACAGAAAACACAGTCACTACTAAAGTCTAAATCAATGAGAGTTTCGATTATAAAATACAGAGCAGGTTCAAAATTGGTAATGACAGTGAGAATATGTTAATGCTGGAATATAAAGCAAACTGTTAAAGGCCCTTTTGACGTAATTTTGTTAAGAAAACAATCCTTATATGATCTAAATTAGGACATCTTAATAAGTAATATTCCGTTGTTTCAGGATCTCCACAAAGCGGACAGTTATTATTGTCAGTAATGCGACAACGAAACAACACTTTAACGGAGCAACATTGAGTCTAAGTCGTGTGATCAAAATTTCTGAAGCTCTAGAACAGAAGACATGTAATCGTAGTCTTGGAAATATAGGTACATACGAATATAATCTATACCATATAGATGAATTCCACTGATCAATGAGTTGAGCTTTAAATGTTTGTTCAATATAATGATGAATGTCTTCTGGTCCTGGAATGAAACGTTCAAGAACAGAGCCACAACAATTTACTCGTTTAGCAATGAAATCAGCCAATTCATTTAAAATAATTCCTTGATGGCCCGGCATCCAGACAAGTGTTATAGATGCTCTTGAAACGGAAGTTTTTACAAGAACTTGATGTAGATGTAAAATGGCCGAATGGCTGTTAATGTTGGCATTTTGTAGAGCCAAAAGAGTCGAAAGACTATTAGTAAAAATGACACAATTTCTATCTTCCTTGATTATTTTCTTCACAGCTAAAATAATTGCATATACTTCAGCTGTAAAAACTGATGTTTCAGGCGGAAGTTGATAAGATGCTGCATAAGAAGTATCTGGGCAAATGATTCCAATTTCCACATGAGTAAATGATTTAGACGCATCAGTTCCAATGTAAGTTCCCGTCGAACAACATTGTTGAATTTCCTCTTGAAATAATTAAGTTTCATACTCGAAGGAATAGAGTTAATATGTTGGAAGCTCAAGCCTTATGTAATAATAACATATGGTGCTGAAATCCATGGTGGTTGCGGTGGAACATTAGTTGAGCTAGGAATGTTTTCAACTTTAATTGCTCTCAGTGGTCTTGGATTGCCAGTGGAAATGGAACACTATTCTTTTTCCAGTAACAGAAACATAGATAATCTGGCTGTGTCACAGTTGATTTAAAGGTAGAGTTGCATGGGGAGGCATAATCTTGAACAACACCTTTCATAGCTAGTAGTTTCACATATTTTGGAATCGGAATAGAACCAGTTTCGGCATATAAAATTGGTAAAGGGGTCGATCGTGGAAGGCTGTAGCTGCCCGAAATGCAGCATTATGAACTGGCAAAATTTTATTCCGCGTAGTTTCTGCAGTTGTTGATAATAACGGGGCACAATAAACTAATGAAACTCGGATAATGGAATTCACAAGAAGAAGAGCACGACGGGAAAGACCTCGTCTTGGAGAAGAAAGATCTCGGATGGTATTTAGTAGTTTATCACATATGATTCGGAGGTTGCCTAAATGATCTCTCTAAGGCCCATTGTTCTGAAAGGTAATACCTAAGATTTTCAAATATGGTGTCCATTGGTACTGGTTCTGGACCAATTTCTTTACAACAAAAAACTACCCTCAAATGCTAAAAAGTTACAACCTTTTGTTATGTTGATGGGAATCCAACTTCGAGAGCTCCGTAATTTCTAAAAATTCTATGGTGAAATATGAAAGAAATAAAAGACCTCAATTCAAATTTATCTGAATCTCGATCTCTTCCGATATTCGTTCGGTAATTAAACAGTTATGAAAGTCTGCATATATTTAACAACAGAAATGATTATCAAGATTTCACCGCTAGAGTTAATTAAGACTTAATAAGTATTATTTCGAGCCGTCTAATAAATAAATGGATATATTTGGGGTTTGGGTAATTCTTTCACTATTTCTGAATTTTGTTTGTAAGCAGGGACATTACTGTTGATAAATATTCCAGTTTTCATATTTCTTTAAATACAGTGGACCACCGATATAACGCGCATGTCGGGCGGGAAACAACACCCGCGTTATAAGGTGAACCGCGTTATACCGAGCGGCGCGGTGGCGACACAATAAATTTCACACTGTAAGCTTTTCTTTTACTCATCATGCATACAATAATTAAACACTATTCAAAATACATGCAGGAACTCAATACATACACAATTACTCAATACGCAGTAACAATAAAATGCGATACTCATTAACGCCGCACGGACCTGTATAAACATGTTTGAACTTATCGCGAACATCGCCCGCGCTATAACCGAGTGCGCGGTATAGCGAGCAGCGCTATAACGAAGGTCCACTGTACGAAGATATTTTGGTTGAGATCTTTTAATTTAGTTTCAGTCATAATTTACTGCAAAAAAGTTTATTTTAAAAGTTATGAAGGAGGAATCTGAAACTGAAATCATGTACTTCCATGTCAATCACATTTTATTGCAAGGAATGAAAAGTATAACATAATTTCTTATATTTTTGTTTTATGATTTATATCAAAATCATAAACCTAAATTTCATATGTAGTGGCTTCATCCTCTGTTGAATCCTTCTGCTAGATCCTGCCATAGCGCAGAGCAGGACTAAAGGGGGGGGGGGGTCCCAAGATGCAAAAAAATTACCAAACTTATGTACATTTGGTGTATTTTTCAAGGAATTTTTAAAGACTTCTAAACCAGATGGAAAAATATTATACTGCAATGGAATTCTAGTGTATTTGCCTCCCCCCCCTTCTCTTTACATTTTTGTGGCTCGATTGAGTCACTTCCCACTTCCCCCGCCCCTTTATTTTTTTCTAGATCCGGACCTGTTCGCTTGATATCATCGCAGCCGCCAACCTAGTATGCCACACTTTGATACCATGCTTATGATCGAACGTATTGCTTGCAAGCCGTGTGTTTGATAGCTCTGTTGTAGAGCTTCGAAATTAACCTTCTCACTGACATATATGGGTTGTGCCTTAACTTTGCACAACAGTGCCGAACAACATATCGCCTCTGGCGAATATGGAACTCTATTTCTCAAAAGAGAATGACGGTTTAGGGGTTTTTTTCCTCTGAGCGGCACTTTTTTGCACACAATGGGCTAAATGTCCAGATCACAAGGACCCGAGACCTCGTAGAAATTTGGAGGGGGGGGATCCACTAGACAGCTGTTAGGAGACAGATGTAGACTCCCGTCAAGGGACATCCAGCGTGTTCTTTAACGTGCACGGAGTATGGCTCTCTTCCATACGAGGCCACGGTTTTAACGTCCCATGCAACGGACGGCGACCTTTCCAAATCAATCTTCGAGAGTCAACTTCAAGACCCCTGCCCTCGGTCAACCCCGCACCCCTGCCCTCGGTCAGTAGTCCCTACTGACCGAGGGCAGGGGTGCGGGTTTTTAATCCGATAAATTCAACTATATATAATTATATATTCGAGGCCCTGGCAGGACTCGAACTTGAGAACTGTAGATTAAGAACCAACCCCAGCCTAGAATAAAGTTAGTTATTATTCCAATCGAAAGAGAATTTTTCATTCATCTTTTAAAAGAAAATACCGTATTTCTTCGATTCTAAGACGCCATCGATTGTAAGACGCACCTTAATTTCAGTACCACCAAAAGGAAAAAAAGCTCTGATTCTAAGAAAAAAGATAAAACTCTAAAATATATCTAACAAATATTTTTATTACAATGGAATTCAATTTACTAACAACAATAGTACCCATTTATCAGTAGGTATGTTATTGATCACTTCCTTCTGAATCAATATCAGTCTGATTCTTCCGAGCCGTCATATCTGCATCTGAATCAATATCAGAGTCTACTTCACATTCAGAATCTGATTCTTCTGAGCGAGAGTGTTGGTGATGCAACATTTTTTAACTGAGTGCTGCACTATTCTTTCTGGGGTTAGCTTCCAAGCTGTTGATACCCATTCCGCCAATTTTGATGCCGGTGCTTTCTTAATTTTTCCGGAAGGTATCAGCGGAAGGTTGTCAGTCAATAGTCAGGTTCCAACTTCCTAGCTGTCGCTGAGTAAACTCCACTATAATGAAATAACGGTGGCTTCACATTTGGAAAGCGCGGGAAAATACTCGCGCCACTATATTCTCCAATGGAATTGGAGAATGCGATAACGGTCAAATTTGAAGGCGGGGTTTCCGCGTAAAAACAAAACGTGTAGTGCCGTGTGCAAAGTACGGAAATTTTTGAAAAAAAAAACTGCGATTCTAAGAGGCCATCGATTCTAAGACGCACCCCGTTTTTAGAGAAGAGACGTTTATATGGGAAAAAAGTGCGTCTTAGAATCGAAGAAATACTGTAATTCCATTTCCATCCTCCTGGTAGTATGAGGACAAATTGGGTAACTCTTGACAATCACATTCTCAAGTCTTTAACATGAATAGCTCGTTGACAATATTCGTTCAAAGCTCTGTATTTCCCAAATCTAGGGGTTTGGGGCTTCGATTGGTTGAAAAAGCCGCCGTCCACCGGATAGTACGTTAAGCCGCGGCCCTAAGGGCAGGAGAGCCTTACCCTGTGCAAATAAATTAAAGAACACTGTGGATGGCTTTGACGGGAGGCTACAATCTGTCTCCTACCAGCTGTCCAGCGTGTGTAAAACGTCCCTTCTTCGACCTTTTCTGAGCCTTCGGGGTCCTTGTGACCTGGCCATTTAGTCCATTGTGTGTAAAAAAAAAGTGCGGCTAGGAGGTAAAACAACTCAACCAAACCTAAATCTAATGTCTTCTAATAATGGAAAATAAAACTATTGGAAGATTCGAAAAATTCGGATCCTAATATTTAATTAGTGGCGATCTAACATACACAGACAAAAAAAAGAGAATTTTTCATTTGTTTCTAGAATCCAAAAAGTTGAATGTCGAAGAACGTAAGGAGGGAAATCAAAAATTCATTTTTTGGAAAGAGTAGGAAAAAAATCAATAAATCTCTGTAGTGGGCAGAGAACTACATTCTCATTAATATATTCATTTGACTCACTAAATCACTTTACTCACCCCTTGGTTGAGAACTACGGCTTTAGGTTAATCAACTCTTTTCCGAAAGTAGCTCATTGTTTTTTAAAGGATTTGCATTACATGTTCTTTTTCCCCTCGTGCAATAGGATGCAGCCTATTAGTTTAGTACGAATAATTCGCTTCTCTTTTTTCCTGAAGTATATTTTTTAGTCACGATATTAGAGGATATATCTTACTTTGTCAAATTCCCTCCTCCTACGTTTGAAATAGGCGGTCCAACTTTTGACACAAAACGCAAACTAATTTCGTGAATTGCACGCTAACGATGTCCTCCCCCCCTTCCCGAGCGTTCGTACTCGCATGCAACTTTTCCGTCGAGAGCTGCTAGGATTTTGCTTATACCTCCACTAGCAATCATACACTAGATATAAATTTTTGATGTTGGTTCAACCACTCTCTCTATATTACTGAATAATGGATGTAGACAGAGTTTCGTGTTGGTTTTAACGGGACATAACGTACTTAGTGCATGTTTTTTATGGGGAGGAATTAACACAGCTGGTAGCGCCCCAGGCTCGTAATCTGCAGTCCCCAGTTAGTCCCAATTGTGACTACTTTAAGATTTGTTGTCGTTAATCCCTGCTGTCAAAAGTCGTAGGATTAATCTACAACGCCTGCTGAATGTTATTATGTGTTGTGTTGTTTTACCTCTGAGCGGCACTTTTTTGCTCACCATGGGCTAAATGGCCAGGTCATATGGACCCCGAAGGCTCAGAGAAGGTTGGGGGAGGGGACCCACTGGAACAGCTGTTGGGAGACAGATGGTAGCCTCCCGTCAAGGCCATCCAGCGTGTTCTTTAACGTGCACAAGGTATGGCTCTCCCGCACACGGGGCCACGGCTTAACGTCCCATCCGACGGACGGCGGCCTTTCCAAGCCCATCGGTGTCCCCTACTGACCGTGGGCAGGGCAGGGAATTTTGCGGAGATATATTTCAACGCTGACCCAGCTGGGACTCGAACCTGGGAACTACAGATTACGAGCCTGGCGCGCTACCGACTGAGCCACCTCCGCCCCACTGAATGTTATTAAATTTCCTTTTTCCCATAAAACACTTGCATTTCGGTTTATTCTTCCGACTTAGAATTTATAATCCCCTGAAAATTTCAGGACACTAATATATGCTGCCTTACATTCTTTTCTTCGATAACTGAACACAAATTCCATTTATATCCTAAAAATCCAATCCAACACGATGGAAATGAAACATTAATATTTCCATTAATTACACTGCTCTGAAAAATGTTAAAGTATTTCCATGTTACGTAAATGGAAGTTTAAATTTGAAGCTTCATGACTTCTGAAATATGCATTTAATGGAAAAAAGTGACTGAAGAAAATTTAAAGATCGCAATGAAATCTATTTAAAATCGATTTTCAATAATATTCGTTCGGTATTAAAAGAGTTATGGAAACAAGAATATTTAACAATAAATTATCTTGTTTATAAAAATCATTCATAACTGTCTAATATTTAAATAAACATTATGTAAACGTCTAACACTGCATATTTATTTTATATAATGATTTGAATAGCTAATAATTATTGAAGTTTTAATTAATATCTGTGACAAATTCTTACGACACAATGCTGTTAAGAAATATTCCAGCTTCCATTACTCTTTAAAGAAAACGGATAGTGTTGAAAATTGAGATTTAAATTTATGATCTTTAATTTATTTTCAATCACATTCTCCTTTAAATGCGTATATTAAAAGTCAAAGAGATTCGATACATCTGGGTGTGTGATTCATATTACTTACCTTGGTAAGCGACTGGGCAAGTTTAAATGACTTCATGAAATCCGAAGTCGATTCTTCTTTGTATCGGACCACAACTTCGCAACCGAAACTCGGGTTTTGATGAATGGCTTCCCGTAATAGAAAGAGAATTCCTCTCTTGAAGAACTTTAATCAAAACAACTAACCAACCGTTACTTCTCTCTATACATATAATAAATAATAAAAAAAATAATCCTTCAAGCAACTGCTTGCAACAGAGGTCTGACAGTTCAATACGTCATAGTAGGTCTGTGCGGATGGCGGGACTTTAGCAAAAAACGACACAAACATTATTATGTATCTTATCAAACAACACAGCCTTATCCGGGGCTCGAACCCAGATCCCTTTGATCAGTAGCCAAGCATGCTAACCACTCGACCACGGGACGGCTCTCCATATATAGAGCGGTGATTTTCTGTAGATTCAATTTCAGTAGTTGAGGTAGTAATCCTGATGTTTCAAATAGTTCAAAAATTCCGTCGGATAATTAACAGCTTCATCATCTTCTGCTGTTTTATCTATGGACTTGTATTTTTCTTCTGAGTTCCTGGATTTTTCCAGTAGCTCTTTATTTATTACTTCAACACCATAATTTCTAGGAGTCAAAATGATCTTATGGAATACCCACATTGGATTGGAATAATTTTCTACTGTGTGAGGAAATATTGATTTCTGAGGCTCTTGTAATTTAGTCGTGATATTCGCTGTTTCCCAAATCGATTTATCCATCTTCGTGCGGAATAATAAATTCATTTCCTATGCTTAGTTTATCTCCTGCAAACTTACCAACTGAGAAGTCATTAAAAAGTCTTACGCACATATTTGTTGTCAAGCAAGTTTTTTTTTATTCTACCCCAAATGTGGGAAGATTTGATACATGCGTGCACTTCATCGGCTTTTATTCCTCAGGTATAAGAGAAAGGTTTGACTGAAATCGCCAGCAAAAATACAAGTGTGACTCCTTCCATTAATAAATTATTCTTTCCTAAATCTTGTCAGATCAAAGCTTCTAGAGAATTCTTTTGCGATACAGTGCATTTATTCCACATCGTGAGCTTACATTGCTGCAAAGTTTAGGTTTACCGTACCTGTGACTATATTGCAAGTTGGATGGTCGTTTGATGACACGTTTAGTGTAATTTGAATGTGGAATGAGTAGTTCTACCTACTTCCAAGGACGTCGCAGCAATTCCTGATGATGCAAAAGCAAGTAAAATCATTCTATTTTGTAGAACTTTAGACAAGATCAAATTTACCAGAATTGTTTTCCGCATCTATCTAATATATATATATCTTTATTGAAAATGGCATCCGTAACTTCTTCAAAAATAATCCTTTGCTCATCTATTAATTTTGATTCATTTCCTTCTATAAAAGTTTTAAGCTGGTCAGGATTATATGCTATCTCTGCCATATACTCACTAATAGCCATATAATCACTTGTAAGAGCGTTAATGTCATCCCTCAATGGCTCAGGAAAACTAAAAATTTCCAGTTAGGGTCCACCTGCATCTAAAATGCTACTTTCAAAAAATAAACTCACCGGACAAAAAATTAGTCACTCCTGGCTGAATATCACCTAAAAGCGCGTAACGCCTCCGTGCGACCGAAGAACAGACGAAGTCCTGTCTGGCATGGATGCCACCAGTGTACGGATGTAGTGCACATCAATATTCATCCACTCTTCCAGCAGCAAATGCCACATTTCGGCCAGATTGGCCAGATGGCTGGGACGGCACTTCACTCGTTGCGCCAAATAGTCCCACAAGTCTACGGGATTCAAATCGGGGATTTGGCGGGACAGTCGAGATGTTCGAAAGCTTCAGAATGCTCGTCATGCCAATCCAAAACACTTGGAGTCCTGTGCACGCAACAATTGTCGTCTTGGAAGACTGGGGTATCCTTCTGGTATTCAATGGGAGATGCTGCACAAAAGGCAACATGTTGTCGTCCAGTAGCTTCTTGTTCAAGTGTGATGTCACCGCAACCAAAGGACCCAATTCCTCGTACATGAAACACCCCCAGAACATCACAGAGCCTCCTCCAGCTCGAACAGAACCTTGTACACAGTCAGCATGGAAGGCTTCATGCGGCTTACGATGTACTCGTCGCCTCGCATCATTCGGGTACTAGCAAAATCATGACTCATCCGACCAGATCACACGCTTCCAAGAGTTGACAGTCCAGTCTTTGTGGCGCCGCACCCACTGTATCCATGTAGCTTTGTGCAGAGCTCTTACATGGGTCTCTTCCGCCGTATTCTGCTCCAAATATCCATGACATGCAGTTCCCTTCAGAGTGTTCGTTCGGAAACAGCTTGTTGTCGGCCAACATTGACTGACTGGAGCAATTCGTACCTCATTGCAAAGCAGTTTGCCCTAACAGAGTGTGACACACTGCAGCGGTCCCTATTGGTGAGCACAGTGTTTCTGCGGCAGTTCTGGTGACGATTAGCGGCGGACAGTGATGTATGCCACTGCTGGAAGACCCTTTGGAGAGTACGTTTTGACACACCTGCAAAGGGAGCAACTTCTTATAAACTATCCCTTTGGCTCGACCAAACGCAATAACACCTTTTTGCCACTCATTCACATCTTTGGCGTGACACATGTTTCACAGAGCGACTAATACACACGTGGCACACAACCACTTCTTGTCACTGTATGAACCCTGTAGTGCACGGCACAGCTATTTGTAGGACGCGTTTATTACTGGTGTGCCTTCTGTTGCTATCAAACGTACGTAACCCTCTTACCACGAGAGATGACTAATTTTTTGTGCGGTGAGCTTATAAGTGCTCTACTAAAATCAAGTCATTGTAAGAAATTTCTATGTTTGGATTTTCAATTTTTGCTTGATGTAGAATATACTCTGAAATATTTTCTTTGTAAGATTCCCATAATTGATTGGAATTAGAAATAGAACAGATTTGAAGTATAACAGCAAAAATGTTCCTAAGCATTATGGCAGAGTGCATATGCTGATGCTTGTTGTAACGCATCATTCCCGTGAGAATCATCCTCTAGCGTAGTGCTTCTGCCCTAAATCCCTCTCTACTCTGGACGATGGGGCTGGACAATGCAAGCAAATACTTCAAAGGTAAGGTTGTGGATTTACTGGCTCATTTAATGGTTTGGTATGGAGACAAATTTGGTATCCTTTGTCCTTCATGGGGTGGCCTTCTCATTTATCACAGTCGCCAATCGAAGGTCCTTCATCAGGGATATGGCATCCTCAGTGGGCATGTAAAGGAAACAAGAACACTAATGTAACATGAACCAATCTGATATAACCAATATCTGTGCATTTGTTTCCCCCCACTTTTTCTGTCCTCCAATCTCGGTGTTGATTGCACACCCTTGTAGTCAATTCTGTCCCTTCAATTATGTTTCTTCTCTAACTTCTGCCATTTACCATCTTATATTGTAGATGTTACAGATCGGAGCAGGTGGAATTCTGTGGGAGCCAGGTCAGTTGAATACGGGGGATGCGTCATTATTTTCCAGCCCAATTGCTGTAGCTTCTGTGTTCATAATGCGACATGGGGCCTTTTCATTGTCCTGATGGAACACGGCACCTTATCTGTTTATCAAAGCTGGGTATTTGACCTTCGGTGCTGCACTTAAGTGGTCCAACTGCTCACAGTAGACATCCGAGTTGATAGGTTGGGACTGATTTAAGAGCTCATAGTGGTTGATATCCCTGAAATCCCACCAACAAAAAAGCATCACCTTACAAGAATGCAGTTCTGGTTTTGACGTAGACTGGGACAATTCTTCTGCTTGACACCATAAACTTTTATGGACAACATTACCATAAATGATCCACTTTTCCACATACGAAGACTATTATAATGTCTTAGTTTTCTTTTGTTCAGGAGTTATGATTGCACAATCAGGGCTACTATGCTGCTTAGACATCTTTGATGAGGTCACATTTGAGAAGTTCACGTTAAATCTAAATGAGTTCATGTTAAATCTCCTAAATGTTGAATCTCTAACGACACCCTTTCAAATTTACATAGTTATGAGGGGAATTCAAAATGTTCTTGACATGCACCTATAGAACAAAAATCATTGCATTTACCTTAACAAAACTTTACTATCCTTCAAAGTACTCACCTCCAATATTTCAGCAAAGTTGCAGATATCTACGCCAATTCTGGAACGCTTGGTGGTATTCCTGTTGGGGAATTACTGTGAAACTCTGAATGAATGCATTTTGAAAGGTCTTCCATTCTTAAAAAAGGCTTCCCAGAAAGTTCCTTTTTAATTTTTGGAAACAACTAAAATTCGCATGGTGCAAGATAGGGTGAATATACAAGATGGGGTAGCTGTTTGATTTTTTTCTTGCTCTAGATAGGCCGTATCTTGCCAGGTATTGTGAGCACTGGCATTGTCATGAAGATAGAGTTCACTTGACGCACCTGTGTTGGACGCTGCTCCTTCATTCCCTTAACCATTTTGGCCAAAACAATGTTGGTATAGTATTGGCCATTTATACTCGTTTTTTCAGGTAAGTTGTCCACGGCAACCACTCCTTTGGAATTGAAAAAAAAAAATGTGAAAATTCTCTACCTTGAGTGAAAGTTTCGTCGCAGGATTCGGGAAAAATCAGGATGAAAATTTTGTTTCCTAAAAATAAAAATGAAACGTTTCCTACGGAAAATACATTCAATTGCATACATTTAGAGCACAAACTGATTTCATGACAAACATCTTATTTCACAGCATATTTCAGCTTACTTGGAAAACTTTGGTTAATAATTTATTTGACTCGACAGATGGAATCACTCGTTTTTCCATTAAAATATACGATTATGTCACAGAAATAGAGTCGGGACGTAATCTGTTTCAACGTTAATTCATTCAGTTGCATATATGACGTACAGAAAATTTTTAAATAAGAAACATGTTCTTATTTCATACCGTATTTTATCCTACCTAAAAATAATGAACATAATTTTAATGAGATACAAAGCGTACAAAAATTAATGAAAGGTGAAATTTTACTTATCCTGGTAATTGTGTGCAAATTACATATAACTATCTAGATGGGGAACTGAAAGTATGTTCTTATTTCGCACCATATTTACTCAAAAACATTATAGATAAAATAGAAATGGTAACAAAACTCAACATCATTACATTCATTATTCATCATAACATTAACTTTATATATACTCACCTCAACATCATAACATTAACTTTATATATACTCACCCTACACGTCATCGGGTATTCATATGAACTGGAATATGTACTGAAAAAAGAAAATCAATTTTCTCTCTTACACACACACACAACGCACTGTACGATCGGCAATCCTTTAGCAAATTTGGGGGCTTTGAAAAAAGCCTTTTTTAACTGGATGGTGGAGAGGCGAAAAATCAGGATCAGGCGACTCAATTCCTGACACTGGATCTGTCTCTATCTCTCTCGCAGGCTCGTTCTCCTCTGGCTCGGGCTCCTCTGTCACGGACTCGTCCTCCTCTGGCTTGGGCTCCTTTGTCGCAATCGCGTCCTCCTCCACTTCGGTACCTGGCGACAACGACTGAGTGAACCTGGCGACAACGACTGAGTATACTGTGCATATCATATACTATACGCGCTTCTGCATAAATGTTTGAAATTCTGTTCCCTCCGTGTTTTTTTTTTCACCTCAAATCATTATCTTATTCTTTTATTCTGTACATGTAAATGTTTTAAATTTCTGTTCCCTTCCGTCTCTTTTCCATTCATTTTATTTCTTTCCTCATCCTATGTATTATTTTATTCTTTTATTCTGTACCTGCTAATCACTATATGTACTTTTGTATAGGATTCTTCTTTCTTGTTCTTTATTTTTGTACACTTCTGATTTCTTTTATTTTCCCCTTTAACATATTATTCTGTACTTGTCAACTAAATTTAGACTTTCAATTGATATATATAATACATTATTAAATTACTATATGTACTTCTGATTGTGCATTTTAAATTTCTGTTCACCTCTATTTTTTTTCTCTATTTTCATCTTATCAACTCTTACTCCTTTATTCTGTATATGTTAAATACTTTGCAAACTTCTGTTAAAGTATTTTAAACTTCCAAACATCTATTTTATTTTTTTTCCTTTTTTTTTTATTTTATTATTCTATTGTCTCTTTTCTTTACCTATTTTTTCATTATATTCTTCTCTTACTCTCTATTTTTATTCTTTAACCTCTTTCATTTTCGTAACTGTTTTTGTTTTTTGTTTTTTTACGGGAGTTTTTTTACGGGTTTTTAAACGCCAAAATTCACTCTTCAACGTACAATGAAAACAACGTCTTCCTCCTACAATGAAAACAACAAGAATGGAGGTTTGAGGTTAGATTACTGTTATATGTTTTCTTCCACTTGGCAATCAGTGTTGCCAGCCACAAAAAATAAAATATCTAGTATCCTCCCAGTTGCCTGGAGATATTGGTATAGGAAGATCTTAATAGGAGTCAAAATGACCAATAACATAAAAACGTGACATGTTAGTTATTTTTTAAGGCCAGATCTGAAATCAGCACCTGAAAAATAGTTCAAGCCAGCTACAATTGTTCATGTTATAAAAACTTTGTAAACCAGTGTTATCTAACATCTCAATGATTTCAAGTTGCATCTCCCTTAGCTGGGGTCTATTTTCCTACAGGCTAAGGGGAGGTCTTTTCTTTTTTTCTGTCTTTTCTCAAGAGTGTGTGTATATTTCACGACAGTGTATTGGCGAAAATATTTTGTTTCTCAGGGTGATATATAATGTCAAAGTAGCAATCTGGAGATATAAGAATACATTTGGCCAATCCACTGAAGGCTTTTTTATGCTTCATCAGATACTATAGGGGTGCATGGTCAGACACAATTGCGAATCGACAATCACATAGATACTGTTTAAAGTGGGTAATCACAAACTTGATCACAGGGCCTCCTTTTTGATCATGTAGTAGCATGTCTCCTTGGGGTCAACCTCTGTCTTGCATACACTATGGGTTATAGTGTAACCCACCGTCCACCTTGTGATCAAGTGTGCCAGTCACTGCAATGTCCAATGCATTGATCAACAAGAACTATCGCCCAAAGTCAGGGTATAAAAGAACAGGTTCCATCTTCAGTTTGCTCATCAAAGTTTCAAAAGCCATATCTGTCTCGTGGGTCCAACTGAACTTGACACCCTTTTTGACAAGGCATACTAAAGGGGTAGTGATATCAGCATAGTAATCAATGAACCATTGATAGTACCTGGTCAAGCCTAGAAAGGTTTGGACATTCGGGGGAAAAAAGTTTTGGAGGTCGAGCGGGGGGGGGGGGGAGTTATAGTTGCAGACTACCTCTGCAGCTAGGTGCCTCAGCTGTTGGCGACTCTTTCATGAACTGATATATCGCTGGTTTCAACTTAAGGTAAACTCTCGTGTGATAATGCTTCCATCTGTCAGTGTGCTGATCAAAAGTCTGGAAGGCGATTGAGATGTTTTCCAATCACTAATAATTGCTCCTGATGCACGCCGAGGAGTACATTATCTAGTAAATGTTGGAAGGTGGCAGACTATTATGTGATTCAAATGGCGGAAACTTAAATTCAAACAGCACCTTTCCAGCTAACAAAAGCAGCTTTCTCGATGTTTATGGAGTCCTTGCTAGTAGTCAGATACTATATCCAAAGAGCTAAAATATTTGATATGCATTAGCTGATCAATGACCTCGTTGGTGAGGTGCACAGGGTAAGAATCCAGAATACTCTTGGCATTAAGAACAATATAATCTATGCAGAAAAAATACATGGAATCCTTTTAACCAGCACAATGGGTGAAGCGAAGGGTGTAGCACCCTCCCTAATAATTCCTCTCTCTAATAAGTAGTCAATCTGCTTATCCAATTCACCCTGTACGCACCCTGCGTCACTGGTCTGTTTTCAGTGAGGTGGATTTCATGGTACATGGTATCTGTGCCAGTCACATCACTCACATCTTATACAAAGATATCTATGTTGCTCATCAATAGCTTGCCAAATTTTGTCTTTTCATGTGGCTCAGGATGGTCCAAATAGAAATCCAGGGACAGAGGCTGTGCGTTCCTCCTCTGAGCACTACAAGGGGTCTGGATTCACTCTGAGTCAACGGTTTCCAATTATGCTATTCTCATATGTTTCTTCAACTCAATGGGGGTTGTGGAGGTACTGGCGACTTGTACATTCAACTGTCCCAAGTAATTCACTCTGTTGATGGAGCGTGATACCATCAAAGATATGGTTTTTACTTTATTGTGGGACTGTACAAGTATCCTATATCTCTCAAGATGGAGGCCAGAGCATTCTATCAATGCAATGAACTCTGGGTATGGGGGTATACATATCTTTTGATCATCCACCCAACTGGCTGTGTGTGTGGTGAGAAGCGGGGACATCCCTATTTCTGTGCAAGGGGAAGGGCGAATAAGGGAATCGTCATCACGTGTATTCCCAGTTTCCTCTCTTATCAATATCTGTGTTAAATCAATAATAAAGCATGGCCTTTTCGAAACATCATACCCCAGAATCATATGGTATCTGGGGTATCCATGCCAATGGTGACCACTAGAGGTCGGAAAAACAAATTCTATTAGAAGTGAGGGTCATCATAAATTTGCCTGACACTGGTAGGGTATTAACTTTCAGGCTGTGCTGCAGGGGACCATTTTGTGTGGAATTTACGACTTCATCATAAGAAAACATTTTCTCTCCATGACTGAAATGGTACATGAATATCAATGACATGTGATATACCACACCATTATCGTACATGAGTATCAACGAAAGCTAATACCACAATGCCCACTATGAAACTGAAACAGCGGGTGAAGCTTCATCATAGCTCAAAATGGTGCAAGAGATGATGCTGATGTCTATATCTTCAGGGGGAATCTAAGAAATGCATCTGCTGCTTTCCTCCCACTCTAGTTTAAATTAAATAATGGGTGTGAGGATTTTGCAGTCTGCTCTGATCACCAATTTTTTGGTTTCCAGTCACGAGTAGGCAAAAAGCATGTGTTCGATGGGTTTTCCCAGCAGATAGCAAAAGTTGTGCTTGACCAACCACGGAAGTTGACAAGGGCGGAGGATCTTGGTTGCATGTCACAAAGTCAGACTAAACCAACATTGGTGGGTGAAAAGTCCTATCCTACCAAAGACAAAATACAGTACACTCAGGCCAAACGAATTAGCATTGACGAGGAGTGGAGGCTGAATCTGTGGTCCTACATATTGCTCTTCGACTTTCACCCAGTAGGTTGGCTCAACAGCCAGTTGGATTGTATCTGCTACAGGGGTACTACTACTACTAAAAGTTCTCTTAGGAGGGGTAAGTTGAAGAAACATAACCTTCTCTTAGGAGGTCTCTCGAAGGTGGAACTCATGGCTGGGAATTTATCACAATGGCAATTATACTTTGAAGATAGTATTTATTTGGCTTCCTTGCCCACACACACAAAACTTATAGCCAAAGCCTTCAGTCAAGAACACAGCCTGGGACTATTATCGTAAATCCCAGGCTGTAATCCATTACTATTACCATAAGACATGGCAGTCAGTCTTTACAAGGGAGTTCGCACTTTGAGCGGCAAAAGAGATAATGGGATGACATGGGGGGGATGAAAACATAGAAAAAGTTATCTGCTGACCTATTCCTCCAGCCACACTGCTGAACAGCCTGTCGGTATTAGCTTGTGCAGATTTAATTCCTCCCATCTACTCAATTTTACTTGGGGCTGCTACATAGCCATGTCACATGGCTTCTTGGCTCACCATCTTTTCCATTCAGGATCAGCTTGGATCCATTACTGTCGTCTTTATCTCTGCATGCCTGTGCATCACATGTCTTGCTGCAACAAAGGTGAAGACAATAAGAAGGCGCTTGGCGGACCAAGGTCAAGTGCTAAGCTGGGCTGGCAAGAGGTGGTTTCTTCCTCCTACAAAGGTGCAACAAAGGTGAAGACAATAAGAAGGCGCTTGGCGGACCAAGGTCAAGTGGTAAGCTGGGCTGGCAAGAGGTGGTTTCGTCCTCCTAGTGGGTCACCTGGGGCAGAGTCTGAATATGGTTCGAGATCATGCACTATGATTGTGTAAACTTCCTGAAACGCTGATGCAAAGCTAGAAAGGTTGTTGATCTTAGATATCCAAAAGCAGTTTTAACTAGCCCATGGGGCAGAGAAACCTCTAATATCGTTCTTCCTGTATGGAGATGAACACAGGTTGGTGAAAGTCGGGAACCAGGCAAAAATGATAACCCATTTCATAAAATGTTACCACTATGGAGAGTTGCAAAACATGTTGGGGACGCATTGCAAGAATGTATACATCACATTTCTCTCAAACTGTCTGATGTGGTGCACTGGCAGGAGACTCTGCTTCAGATAGCTGGACACGCATGGGCCTGGAGCTTCTGATCAGGTATGTTTTGTCTCAACCAATAAAGATTTCCTCTGAACATATTTTCCTTACCCCATGACATGACATTATCTGGAGTGTTGGAACGTACTGTGGTGCTATGGTAGATCAGTGTTATACTTCTGAAAATTTATTTCCTTCCTGGCAGCTCAATGCACAGAAGAACCAATTCGTGGACCACCACTTCGAGAAGAACTGCTCTAGAAGACTTCTTAATTGGCTTACTAATAGGTTTCGCACACTGTTGCATTTATATACATACATACAAACAAAATTCTCATGCAGCCATGGGCTGCGGAGGTCCATCCAGACTGTGTAATTTTCCTCTCCAGACTTGTCTCTTTTCAGCTGCAGCTGTTGCATTTGGTCACTCTAGGCCAATTCTAGCAAGGTCCTGTTTGACATTGTCTTCCCATCTCAACCTAGGTCTTCCACTTTTTCTGATACCCTTAGGTACACTCTTCATAATCCTCTTTGCCAATCTGCAGCTATTCATACGGGTAACATGGTCAAACCAACGCAGTCTCTCTCTCTCCACAATATGCTGCTCAAAGGAGGTTGATGACTCCTTCTTCTAACCTCATCATTACTTACAAAGTCAAACCACCTAATGCCCAAGATACTACATAACCATCTAGAATCACAGTCATCAAGTTTCTTGTTATCCTGCTAACAAAGGGTCCATGTTTCGCTACCATAACTAACCTTACAAAATGCCAAACTATTATACAGCCTCAAGTTTGGTCTTTAGGTGTATACACCTATTTCTCCACATTCTCCATAGAATCTTAAAAGCCCCGGCAGCAATCCCTGTTTGTCTGTTAATCTTACGCCACACATCACCAGTATCTGTTATACTATAGCTCCCAAGATTATTAAACTGAGACACTTGCTCAACAGTACAGCCATTCAAAACAACTGAAGCACCATCTGCCTGATCAAATTTCATCACTTTAATTTTTTCTCTGTTTATCACCAAACCTACTCTATTACCAGTCTCATCAACAGCCCTAATGAACGAATTCATCTCATCAACATCAGTAGCCAACAGGGTCAAATCATCTGCATAATCTAAATTAGAAATTTTGAAATCTCTAGATCATTAAGGCCAAAATCTTTCCCTCTCAAAGAATTTCGCATTGCATAATCAATAACTAGACAAAATGCACCCTTTTCTAACTCCACTAGCAAAGCTAAACCAATCGCTGCAAAACGTACCAACTCTCACATTGCATCATCTTGCATTTACTGGGCGCAAATTACTAAAAGGTATCGAACCCATAAAGTCAGTGTAAACACGACAGAGAGCATTACTGACCGTAATTCCGGGATGATTTGATTCATTACTACAAGTTTTGGAATGATTTCACGTTTAGTCATGATTCTTCCAAGTGAAATAAGTAGCTGCCTGATGATATAACAGAATTGTCGCAAAAATCATTGTGCTTGCAAACTCGAAGAAAGCTGTTAATGCTGTATTTGTGCCATTTTAATTCACTGCAAGGCATTTTGCTCGTTGAGATTAACTCTCTGACAGTTTCCCAGCTGTACATTGAGGTGCACTACTTCTGAAGATCATTCTTGCATTGGAAATTTAAATATTCGTCGAAACGCTTCACTACTGCTTATGTTCTTCTTTGTTCGTAGTTTATACCACATCATTAGTTGTGTTATCAGATCCTTTGTTTACATACTTGAATGCATATTTCATTGATTTTATCGAATGACAATATTCTGTATTAAAACGAGAATCGAATAGACGCGACAAAAGAGAAGAATACGATACTATTCAACGATTATCAATATCAGCTTCAACGCTGCCAATTCTTATGATTGTTTCAACCGCTCCATCATCAAAGCTTCTACATCTATAAAGTGGGTACCTATCATGACCAGTTTGTGTTTCTTTTAAAACTTTGAGAGGGGATTTCTTTGTCTGTTTTGAGCCTTTCATGCACATTGATGACGGATTTAGATATATACATGGGCTGACATTCGTCATGTGTGTGTTGACCATTTTCTACGTGTTGACCAAACTGGGTCTCCATCTGGGTTTGATAGTTCGACAGACAAAAGTTCATAGATTTTGTTGACATTTAGCTTTACTTTCATTCAAAGTAAAATATGTGCTTGTGGTAATCCTCGTTTCCGCCACTTAATTGTGCACATGCAGCAACTGTGGTTGAGATTCTGCTGGAACTTCTTCTTTGTTCTCTAGCTTCTGCAGTTTCTTCAGGTCTTGATCTTATGTTTGAGAGTCTATAAGAATTTCTTTGTTCTCGTTTCTGGAATTTCTTCAGTTCTTGATCTTGCGGTAGAAGTCCTATTATAATTGCTTCTTTTTTCTCTAGCTTCTGCAGTTATTTCAGCTTTTGATCTTACGGTTGAGATCCTATTAGAATTGCTTCTTTGTTCTCTAGTTTCTGAAGTCTCTTCAGCTCTTGATCTTGTTGTTGAGATGCTGCTGGATTGTTGAGATGATGCTGCTTGATCTTGTTGTTGAGATACTGCTCTTCTTTGTTTTCTAGCTTCTGCAGTTTCTTCACGTCTTCATGATGCAGTTGAAATTCTGTTAGATGCAGAATGATGAATCATGCAGTTGAAAATATGTCAAAGACGACAACAAAGTCCTATACATTGGAGAATTTAAAGTATAAGTTGGTTCAGTTGCAGCTCAGGTTTGGACTTTGGATGGCCAAGCACATTTTGGATTGTATATCCTACTTTAATAATCAAAATTCAAGTAAAATATTCCTTCAAGTAAAATACTGATACAATATTGAAACACACCAGCGGTGCGGGTGGCGCACTATAGTTGCTTGTGAACAATCAAGTTCGGACGAGAGCCTTCGAATCTTTGTTGATGGACGAGCTTCAAACGCGTGGCGCAGAATGTTGCGATCTACTGATATCGACAGTTCCAAACGCAGCTTACGTTCGAAGATCATGTCACCACCTTTGAACATCTCGAACAAAGCTTCAGCAGCACGAATGGGGACTGTCACTCCTTCCACTTCACGTATTTCTCGAACCACTTCGTTCGCTTTAAAACCATTTTTTCCAGTAATTTGTTTCTACGAATTTCAATGCTTAACTCACTCACTGTACAGTCTCTAAAGATGGAAACTAATACTCCGATAATTGAAATAATTATGGACTAACGCCTAAATATATGCTTACCCTATTTTATGAAAAAGGGGACTGTATTTTGGCCCTAGTGTATGGTTTTTCTAGCATATGTCTTAGAAAATTAAACAAAAAACTGAAAAAACAACTAGCGCCAAAATATTTGAGAAATCTCCTTAGCGGAACCAATAGGAAATATTCCGAATGCTGCAGTCCGTTACATAGACATTTGTTGAAATCGGTAGGCATTTATATCACTTAGGCACCGATACTATATTGAGAGGTATGCAAATACAACATAGTGATCTGTCACCGTTCACAATTTGCATGGCGAAAAGCACACAGACTAATGAAACACCCTTATAGCAATGCAGAACCGATTCGTCAAGGCGAATTCATTCGTCCAGACAGAAGCAAACGATTTTCACAGGAAAGTGTTCCTTACATATATATGTAGAACAATATTTTGCAATGAAAAAATCATTATATCATTTTGATCTCATGAATACGCTTTCTGCAACTCCCAAAAGATACTCGATCAATAAATAAGGGCAAGTGTATCCCATTTCTCGTAATGCAGAACAGAACGCATAAAGAATTCTTTCTTTGATATCGAGGACAACCAAAAGCATTTCACAAGATGCTCCGTATACAAAGAGTATCCTCCTTTCAGCTGTATATATCATAAAATCATTAAGATCTCCTAAACATATGTCTGCATTTCGTAACAGAACCTATTTGAATAGGCAAGGCCACAAAACGCATTTCTTGTAATGAAAAGCAATATGTCATGGCGTGTTTATTTTATATCGATGGCAATCGAAGCATTTTACAGCATCAAATGTTCCACATACACCTCATTGTTTACATTTCACAAACCATAAAATTACTTTGACTTTCTGAGCCACTTTTATTCAGTTTCTCACAGATTCTGTTTTAATATTCAAAAACACCAAAATCCATTTCTTGCTATAAAGTACAGATACGTCAAGGTATCTTTCGTATCGACAACAAAAGCAATTTCGCAGAAGAATATCACTATATCAATTTATTGGGAAAAAGGACCGAAATCTTGTTTCTTTCATATGGAAAGATCAAGGCGCAAATCTGAGGAAAAAATTATATTTTTTTTATAAATAATCCCCCTACCAAACAGAAGTGGCCGGGTTAAGCCTACAACGGAGTGAAAAAAAAATTAAATTTCAAATTGCTTTATGGTATGGAAATTCAAAAATCTATTTATGCTAGATATTAAACTGATTTGGTTGCTGTTATTTTACCCAGTTGTAGGCCTGGATGGGGGTTTGGCCAAAAATTAAAAAAATTATTATCAATTTACATACATGACGCATTTAACCAAAGTTCTCTCACTATAGCCAGATGGTCTTAGAGTATTCGGATGCAGCTCATGAAACAAAATGAATTTTTGTTATTAAAAATAATGTTTCTTTGCAGCTGAAATACAGATTTTAATAGAAAGAGTCATCTCCTAAATGCAAATATCTCTGAATTCCTGACTTGTTCCATTTTTCTTAAAATGTAATTAGCATGTAAAAACAATTCAAATAGCACCTTCAATTAATTGTATGTCTATTTTGATACTTCATGGGCAAAAGAAAGTGAACAAACATTCATTTCTTTAGGTATAATTAGAAGTCTGATCTCTTCACAACAAAATGCACTAAAGGTTCATTAATACAAATACAATGGTGGAAATGGGATGGAAAGCCAGAGGACGGGGTCCTACTAGTTCCAAAAATGGAAAAAACTAGCTGTTTCAGGCATAAAATAAACCGTTCTAGACAGAATTGCTTGATTAAACTAATTTATCGAATCTCTCTATTTTTTTGTATGCTTAAACTAATGTTTTCCAATGGGAGAGTTTTCCTACTTCTTTTATTCCCAGTTCTCTGTAAATTCTGTAATATTTCCATTTATAAACAACATTTAACCTAAAAGATTCTGTAAGTTTATTCTGTGATTTTTTTTTTCTGAGAAGAAGAGTAAGCAACTCTCATTTCACCGTTGTTTGCTACTTTGAGTGTTATTTCCGGTAAATCGTAATTTGTTTTTGAGTGGTGAGGGGTATTATAGAATCGATGTATTTTGCCGTTCAAAAATCCCATTTCCAGCACTGAATATATATAGGTAAAGTCAGCAACCCTTAGGTTTATTTTTATCAATATTAAACGATTAATTTTAATTTTAATTTTATTCACAGACGAATCTATTTAGGTGTAGCCTCCCTTAAACAGCAAACAAACTTTGACCAATGGAAGAACTTTTTGAGTTTATTCAATGCAATAACATTTCTTGTCAAAGTGTAAGCAGGAAACCTTTAAATTTTATCATGTTACAATTGTTAGAATGATTGCAATAATAAATATATTAACTAAAGCAAAACCACTAATTTCTGATATAAACCTATCTTCCCACATTTCTTCATTCCATTTATTCATGCAAATTCTGCATAGCTACGTACAACAATGCAGAACCCAGAAAGGCTACGTACCACAATGCATTGGTGACCATACGACACACATTCCTACACTCTCTTATTCAAAAAAACTACTAATAAACTGCACTCACAAATGAACTACATTCCATTCACACAATCAGTCATAATTGACAACATTTCAAATTAAATCATAGTTCTATATCAAGGCATCATAAACGAAATAAACATACTCCGTTTTATCTAAGATGAGACCTGTTGTAAATAAACAGCTCTTTGTCTATTGGCTAAAGATCTTGTCGCTATATACAAGTGTATATCTGCGCATAATATAAATCTGTACACGTTTCCGATCTATTGGTTTCAACAAAGCAATGGTCAGGGAAAAATAAATTTAATCTGCTTTATTTGGTTGCTAGACGATGGACTTAATGTTATTAGCACAATCAAAGTGGCATAGACAACGGAAAGTCAGTTAATAATTGCTTATATATAGTGGTGAATGTAGGCCGGTACGGCGAACCATTAAAACATTTTTATTAGTGGTGGAGTCAACAATTTATTTTACACTTCAGTACGCTTTCAACTGATTATTTAATTACGAAAAATAGACCTTTCCTTAAAGGAAAATTTCTAGATTTTTAAATGTACTACAACAGTAGAAAAAAATAATTAGAGGAGGGACAATCGAGCAGGATTTGCATTGCAGTGTAACATTTTACCCTTCGTATTAGTTTTTTTTTTAAATGTCCAAAATGCGTGAAATATGCACAAGTTTAAAAATTTTTGGACTCCGTTACCTCTATTAGCATTCTCAATGTAGGGGATTTAGATACCAAGCTGTTTGAAAACCGCATACAAGAGGTTCCATTTCTGCCGATCAGGTGTGCCACGGAGGATTAAGTAGTGCGAGCCTTCTTTGAACGATTAACAAAGATAATGGGTATTTTCTGGCCCTAAACGATGGTGTGTGGAGCCACGCCAGGCTCCAAACATCAATGTTTAGGTCGCTGCAAGCGCGTCATGAACTTGGCCACTCGCGTTCGGATTTCAGACTTCAATCCACTGTCGGTTTCGTTTGAGCAATAGCGAATTGCATTTATTCGTCTCAGTTTTGCTTTTCATAATATTTTTCACTGCATTCTTGTAAAGAGATGTCAGTAGAAGATAAATGGGGGTTCTGACTCACAGGAGGCTAATGTTAATCCTATGGGAGAATTCCAATCCAGAAAAAATCGAAGGAGGCTAATGTTAATCCTATGGGAGAATTTCAATCCAGAAAAATCGAAGGAGGCTAATGTTAATCCTATCAGAGGTTTCTAATCAAGAGTATCGAAGGTGGTTACTGTTAATCCTATATGGGGGGGGGGTTCTAAAGAGAATCTAGGAGGCTAATATTTACTCAATAGGAGTATTTCTCATCCAGAGGGGCCAATATTATTTTTACAGAAAATTTTGCTATTCCAGTTGTTTCACTGGGATGAATATAAATCATTTTGAAGTCATTTCACGCGTATTTATAATTATCGTGTGTTCTCTTTCAGTAAATATGCAAGATTTAAGGATGAGAGTTAACACGAAATTCGATAAAACATTACTGGTCCCAATATTCTTGTCACTTTATTGAGCTTGGGGAGAAGCAATGTGAATTCAGGGCCCCCCCCCCCCCCTTAGTATCAAATGGATTGGGTCGGAAAGTGATTTGTCTGTTCCGACACGTGATTGCTAACTGTTTCACTTCTCATCTACTTGCTTAAGACTCTGAAAATGAAGAGAGATGGATTGCATGGTATATTTTCATGATAGAAAATAACGCTTGCATGGTTGGTAAGTTTTTTTTTTGCCTTAGCATGTAAAAACGGCATGTAATTTTTACATTCAACAGCTTTATCACGTACGAACACTCTTTTTTATGTTGAGGCAAAATGCAGATTTTATAATTAATCAAATTATATTTATGAAGTACTGCATGTGTAATACAGATTTCAAGAAAGACACTCAACACATTGACTGACACTGAGACGATTTTTACAGGACAAAAAAGTCTTTATTTAAAGAAATATCCCATTACATGCTACAGGTTTCTCCAACATAATAAACTTTATTCCTGAGTCCACAATTCCGTTCAACAGCAGTGAGAATTGCACCGCATTTGTTTTTTGAGATAAAAGTCGGTGGGAAAAAACATTTTTTCTCCCGTTTTCCGCAAAAAAAAAAACTCTGGATTTTCAAAGACAGGAGATCTGCTGAAAAGGGTTGCTCTAAGAATTTCAAGCGGCTTTACAATGTCCATAGGCCAAAGTATCATATCCATTAGCAAGTATAAATCTTTTATCATCATAAGGGCATAGCCCTGCTTTCGTTGAAGACACAGTGTAAATACGATGACGATGACTCTCGATTTTCACAGCACTGACTCGCGACACAAATTTGTTTAGCAGACAGTTTTCGTAATCTGCATAGCATATTTTATTTTTAATGATTTTCTTTGGCACACCTTTAGCTGCTTTCTTTTCACCAGCTTTACTTCGAAGACTATACATCTTGGAGCGTAAACCAACAAAACATTCTCCTGGTACACCGAGGAGTTCATCTTTAAATTTTCCCAGTGCTTTTTTATTTCGTGTATTATACAAAAAATGGTCTTCAGGGTAATCCGAAGTATCGAAAAGGTCGGCATGATCTTTCATATCTTCATATACATCTTCTGTTTGTATCTCATAGCACAAAGAGTCAGTATCAGTGAACAATAATTTTGCTCTATTTCCATACTTACGCACTATAAATTCATAATGGAAGTTATACATCAAAGTTTTGCTGATGTCAAGTATCGAGAATCCTGCGCAAATAGGCCTGTTAAGCTTCAGTTTCTTATGTTTTGACTGTACACAGGCCAGATCATTATCAAATACTTGGAAGGCATGAAATGCAGGTGATGCGATTAATTTCCGGAGTCTCTTCTTATCTTGAGTTAATTCAATTTTCACACGGTTTCTCAAATTCTCCATTGTCTTCCCAAACACTGCGTTGTTTATCAATTTGAAGAAGTCCTTTTCGAAATCATTTCTCGCCTCTCTTCTTTGGCAGGTATTAAATTCGATGTATGGTTTTAGCCAAGGCGACTGTTTAAATCCTAAAATGCGATGGATATGTTTCAGCTGCATGCCTAGAGCTAAATACTGCTTTAGATTTCGATAATGCACTATATAGTTCTTCTTCGCATATAAATTGGGGACAAGTTTCGCTGATTTGTCTGAAACAGCTAATCCTAGATGGGAAATCAGTTCACAACAGTAAGGCGAGAGCAATTGTGCATCAATCTGAAATTTCTCTGCAGCTAATGGGTAGTCATTATGCATATCGTGAAGCGGAGCAGGATAGTCTAAATCAACCTCTAATATGTAACCGGTTTCAGAATCATCAGTCACTGTGGTAACGTCAAAATTGTCCAGTTTTTCTCTGTCAATCCAGTGAAAGTCGCTTACTGGGAGATACTGAGACATAGCCCAACCGTATAAATTATTAGCGTCTAAATATATGATGTATTTAGAGGGCAGAAGTGGATCGTATGTGTCTAGGTATTTATTGTTCTCTTTGCTATACCGATTGCAAATTACGTAAATGCCGCCACGAATGCCTTTCTCCAGAAACAAATACATCGCAGGATCAGTGAGCAAGTCCATTTCTACATTTGTCATCTTCAAACATGCTTGCCATGCTAATCCAGGAGCGGTATAGACATGACAAGGATCGAGTTCATAATAATCAATACATAACTTTCTGAAATGCTGAAACACATCAGCTAGTAGAAGCACATCACTCTTGATATTCAAGTCATGGTACTCTCCTAGATTTTTTACTTTAAAATCATTCCACACTTTCAAAGCATGATTGTAATCTTCTTCTGCTAACATCTCTTCTGTAAGCTGGTTATAAAAAACTTCACGTGGTGGTAATTTTGTATTCTCAAATTTCTCACAGCTGTCGATATAATCATACGGATACACACCTTTTCTCATGAGGAGAGGCGTCAGTTCAGGTTCAATATGTTCATTCAGAATTTGGAACTCATTTGCAGGTAAATTATTCACCAGTTTCTCTAGTTATGTGTTTAGAAACTGAAAAGAATCTAAAAAATGTAGGTTGCCTAGAAAGAAAGCTATGTATTTTTCCATATTGTTAGGAATGCAGTTAATTCTTCGATTCTTTATCTTCCCAATACTCTGGATTATTAAATGACTATCATAACCTCTCAGGTTATGAATGACGACTGGAATCTTCTTTCCAGGTTTAAAATTCAAATTACACGCGTTGTGTGCGGTTCCTCGAAACTTTCCCGTAAAATGATCATGATCTCTTACTCCATCTCTGCCCAAGGGATTCATGCATATATGGCAGCTTAAAGCATTTTCGTATAATTTTTGCTCATCGTCGGACAGGCACATAGCAACATTCTGCTTCATCAACTTTTGAATAATTTCTTCTTCCTTTAGAAGGCACTTCAAAAACTCCTCAATAACATTCGGACCCCTATAAATCGTGGGTGGTTTGTAACTATGTCCATCAGGGCCCACAACCACATAAGCAAATCCACACGCTTCATGTTTAGCCGTAATTGTAGTGTGAGAGACAGTTGGGTTAGGGAGGCATGTATCTACTTTTACTAAAAATGATTCGAAGTCAGCATAGATCACATAAGGTACAGGGAGCTGAAATTTGAAATTCGTAAACTTCAGACACTTCTCTTCTTCACTTGGCAGCTCTATTTTCTGAGGGGCGTGTTCTTCACAGTAGGTCATATGCTCCTTTAAAATAGATTCCTTCGAAAAACGTTGTAAACAATAATCGCAGTAAAAGCTCACACATTTATGGCTGGTAAGGGAACTTAGAAGTCTACTCATATTCTTAATGTAGCAGTAATGTCTCTTTTCTCCAACTGATAAGAGCATGAGATTAATATGCCGTTCAGCTTTCACTGATGTAATATAAAGAGGGAATACTTCGTTCTCGTATCCAAATACATTGATAGATATCCCATTCATCTGCTCAAACTTTGGAATTTGCGTTAGAGTCACAGGATAAACAAGGATTGAGACGTCCAGTTCACTTTCCATATGTTGATAATTAGTCAGACGATCAGCATTCTTTTCAAGTGGATGTAAAGCAGCAAGTACTGACCAAAGGAAACATTTCTGGTCGTTGTTGCGCACATTAACAATTGCATGCTTTGTTTGTAGCTCTCGTGGTACAGCAATATAGCTAGAGCCTTCTAGAGGTGCATATTTTCCAATTTTCACTTCAGCGAAAAGAATTTCATCTAAAACCCAGCCACTCTGGGAACCTTCATATTCTTCACAGGAAGCCTTAACTTTCTCATAGGCCAGTCGAAGGTCGTTCTTTAAATCTGAATCTGGAAGACTTGCCATGCAGTTACTCCTAAAGAAAAGGAGTACTATATTCATCGGTAGAGGGGCTGGCTTTTCGGACGAAACGCACTCTCACCACTAAGTACCACTTGATTGTCTGCTTCAAGTGCAATTCTTCTTGTAGAAAGGTCTGCAGTTCATTCCGCGAATCATCAAGGAAAACAATCAAATCATGTCTTGTCTCCTCATTAGCCACCAATTTCCGCATTGATAGAATGTCAGCGAAACGGCACGGGTCGTCTTCTTTATCATCATGCTCATTCCTCTTCTTTTTATTTTGCAAATATCCATCATCTGTAGAACGTTTCCTCTTCTTATTTATATGATGTGGATGTCGGATATGCAGCTTATAATTATCTTTTCTATTAAAGGTTGTCCCACAAACTTCGCATTCAAAGGAGAAACTACTCTTATGAGAGCTAAGATGTCGCTCAAAGTTATCTTTCCTTGCAAATGTAGCTGTACAAGCCGCACAATGGAAAAGCGTTCCTCTGTCATGAGATTTCTTATGACGGTCCAAGCTTGCAGGATGAGCGTAGACTATTCCACAATCTTTACACTCAAACATCGTCTGCAGAATCAGCATACAAACACACTGAACAGCTGCACGAACACAAATGACAATATTCGCAGCTTCACTTCCTTATATAATCTTGCTCAAAGTCACTCTAAAACAAATTTAAGTGTGAATCAAATACCGATACACTCAAACTGTCATCGAACATTTAATCGCTACATCAGAATAAAATTTAATAATAATCGTCATATATTGGGTGGGGGGAATAGGGGGCAGAGATATGGATTCGATAACGCCAATCTATAAATTCATCACGAATTACCCCCCCCCCACACACACACACCGAAAATAAAATCAAAATTAATAAGGCTGAAAGTAATTGAATCTGCATTTATAATTTTTTTATTAAAAATTAATTAGGCATGAAAAAATTAAATTATCTAATAAAAAAAGACGCAACAAATCTTAATTAATTAAGGATAACAATTTTTTCAATTACATTCAAATGAGACATGCGATACTTATGGCTTCCTTCAGTCCCCCATTGATAAAGGGTTATGTTAAATATTTACGCTTAACAACCAACATAATACGAAACACTATTTTTTCCTATGGTATAATGGGAAAGAAGTTAATAAGCTTCTGTTTGACTTAAGTGTTCCCTTATATATATATACCAATAATACTATTTTTTTCCGTGTAATGAAAACTAAAGTTTTTTAGAAAAAAATTTATATTTGCTAGTATCTATTCTAACATTTTTCCATATACATTATATTGTTAATATATATTTTATAGTTTTTTTTTACCTTATGGCGCAATATCAGAACTTGTACTAAGCAGTAATTCTTAAAGCTAATTATTTCGAAACTATTCATTATTAACACTATCGAAATTTCGCTAGTCACTTGCTGCAATTAACAGTGTGATTTTCAATTGTGTTTTTGTATACAAACTATTTAAGGCAAACATATGCCACATCGCCAAGCATATGTCGAAATGACTGTGTGAGAAATACTTTTTCCGTAGTCACACAGTATAGAAATCTCAAACCTGAATTATCTGTATTGCATATAATTAACATTAAGATACATGGTAAATCAGAAAAAAATTTCTTAAACACTGTACGCATATTAAAATTTTTCCCCCCTCTCCATAAAAAGAGTTAAACATTTAAATTTATTTTAACACCTGCATTTTATGAAACAAAACCACAATAACATTTAAAGGACTCTAAAATTAAAAAAAATTAACTGCACGCTACTAGCTAACCAAAATGATTAAAAAATTAACTGCAAGCTAACCGCAAAGTCAGAATCTCTCAATACGGGACTCACGCTGTAAATGAGCCTAATACAATCCCATAACACTACCATTTGTACGCGCGACGACAAAAGAAGCAAGCGACCACAGCGCCACGCAACGAAACATTTCAACTTACATTCACGCAGGCAACGATCTACAAGGTCATCTCTTGTAAACGAGACGCCAAGCACCCTAGCAGCTGATGAAGTAATTCTCAACAAAATATTTATGTTGGTTGCTTTTTTTCTGCAATCTAATATATGTAATATAATGTTATAGTTATTTGTTAAGTATTCCAAGAATGAGAACAAATATCGTTAGTAGTGTCTGAGACTTTCAAAAGTTCTACTATTTAACAAATATAATTAATTAAGTTTCAAAAACATTTCTATATCACTTTTATACCACAAGATGGCGATGCGTACCTTTGGCGTTTCGGAAAAACGTTTTTGGAAACGCCAGAGGTACGCATCGCCATCTTGTGGTATAAAAGTGATATAGAAATGTTTTTGAAACTTAACTAATTATATTTGTTAAATAGTAGAACTTTTGAAAGTCTCAGACACTACTAACGATATTTGTTCTCATTCTTGGAATACTTAACAAATAACTATAACATTATATTACATATATTAGATTGCAGAAAAAGAGCAACCAACATAAATATTTTGTTGAGAATTACTTCATTAGCTGCTAGGGTGCTTGGCGTCTCGTTTATAAGAGATGACCTTGAAGATCGTTGCCTGCGTGAATGTAAGTTGAAATGTTGCTTGGCGCTGTGGTCGCTGGCTTCTTTTGTCGTCGCGCGTACAAATGGTAGTGTTATGGATTGTATTAGGCTCATTTACAGCATGAGTCCCGTATTGAGAGATTCTGACTTTGCGGTTAGCTTGCAGTTAATTTTTTAATCATTTTGGTTAGCTAGTAGCGTGCAGTTAATTTTTTTTAATTTTAGAGTCCTTTAAATGTTATTGTGGTTTTGTTTCATAAAATGCAGGTGTTAAAATAAATTTAAATGTTTAACTCTTTTTATGGTGAGGGGGGAAAAATTTTAATATGCGTACAGTGTTTAAGAAATTTTTTTCTGATTTACCATGTATCTTAATGTTAATTATATGCAATACAGATAATTCAGGTTTGATATTTCTATACTGTGTGACTACGGAAAAAGTATTTCTCACACAGTCATTTCGACATATGCTTGGCGATGTGGCATATGTTTGCCTTAAATAGTTTGTATACAAAAACACAATTGAAAATCACACTGTTAATTGCAGCAAGTGACTAGCGAAATTTCGATAGTGTTAATAATGAATAGTTTCGAAATAATTAGCTTTAAGAATTACTGCTTAGTACAAGTTCTGATATTGCGCCATAAGGTAAAAAAAAACTATAAAATATATATTAACAATATAATGTATATGGAAAAATGTTAGAATAGATACTAGCAAATATAAATTTTTTTCTAAAAAACTTTAGTTTTCATTACACGGAAAAAAAATAGTATTATTGGTATATATATATATAAGGGAACACTTAAGTCAAACAGAAGCTTATTAACTTCTTTCCCATTATACCATAGGAAAAAATAGTGTTTCGTATTATGTTGGTTGTTAAGCGTAAATATTTAACATAACCCTTTATCAATGGGGGACTGAAGGAAGCCATAAGTATCGCATGTCTCATTTGAATGTAATTGAAAAAATTGTTATCCTTAATTAATTAAGATTTGTTGCGTCTTTTTTTATTAGATAATTTAATTTTTTCATGCCTAATTAATTTTTAATAAAAAAAATTATAAATGCAGATTCAATTACTTTCAGCCTTATTAATTTTGATTTTATTTTCGGTGTGTGTGTGGGGGGGGGGGGGGGTAATTCGTGATGAATTTATAGATTGGCGTTATCGAATCCATATCTCTGCCCCCTATTCCCCCCATCCAATATATGACGATTATTATTAAATTTTATTCTGATGTAGCGTTAAATGTTCGATGAAAGTTTGAGTGTATCGGTATTTGATTCACACTTAAATTTGTTTTAGAGTGACTTTGAGCAAGATTATATAAGGAAGTGAAGCTGCGAATATTGTCATTTGTGTTCGTGCAGCTGTTCAGTGTGTTTGTATGCTGATTCTGCAGACGATGTTTGAGTGTAAAGATTGTGGAATAGTCTACGCTCATCCTGCAAGCTTGGACCGTCATAAGAAATCTCATGACAGAGGAGCGCTTTTCCATTGTGCGGCTTGTACAGCTACATTTGCAAGGAAAGATAACTTTGAGCGACATCTTAGCTCTCATAAGAGTAGTTTCTCCTTTGAATGCGAAGTGTGTGGGACAACCTTTAATAGAAAAGATAATTATAAGCTGCATATCCGACGTCCACATCATATAAATAAGAAGAGGAAACGTTCTACAGATGATGGATATTTGCAAAATAAAAAGAAGAGGAATGAGCATGATGATAAAGAAGACGACCCGTGCCGTTTCGCTGACATTCCATCAATGCGGAAATTGGTGGCTAATGAGGAGACAAGACATGATTTGATTGTTTTCCTTGATGATTCGCGGAATGAACTGCAGACCTTTCTACAAGAAGAATTGCACTTGAAGCAGACAATCAAGTGGTACTTAGTGGTGAGAGTGCGTTTCGTCCGAAAAGCCAGCCCCTCTACCGATGAATATAGTACTCCTTTCTTTAGGAGTAACTGCATGACAAGTCTTCCAGATTCAGATTTAAAGAACGACCTTCGACTGGCCTATGAGAAAGTTAAGGCTTCCTGTGAAGAATATGAAGGTTCCCAGAGTGGCTGGGTTTTAGATGAAATTCTTTTCGCTGAAGTGAAAATTGGAAAATATGCACCTCTAGAAGGCTCTAGCTATATTGCTGTACCACGAGAGCTACAAACAAAGCATGCAATTGTTAATGTGCGCAACAACGACCAGAAATGTTTCCTTTGGTCAGTACTTGCTGCTTTACATCCACTTGAAAAGAATGCTGATCGTCTGACTAATTATCAACATATGGAAAGTGAACTGGACGTCTCAATCCTTGTTTATCCTGTGACTCTAACGCAAATTCCAAAGTTTGAGCAGATGAATGGGATATCTATCAATGTATTTGGATACGAGAACGAAGTATTCCCTCTTTATATTACATCAGTGAAAGCTGAACGGCATATTAATCTCATGCTCTTATCAGTTGGAGAAAAGAGACATTACTGCTACATTAAGAATATGAGTAGACTTCTAAGTTCCCTTACCAGCCATAAATGTGTGAGCTTTTACTGCGATTATTGTTTACAACGTTTTTCGAAGGAATCTATTTTAAAGGAGCATATGACCTACTGTGAAGAACACGCCCCTCAGAAAATAGAGCTGCCAAGTGAAGAAGAGAAGTGTCTGAAGTTTACGAATTTCAAATTTCACCTCCCTGTACCTTATGTGATCTATGCTGACTTCGAATCATTTTTAGTAAAAGTAGATACATGCCTCCCTAACCCAACTGTCTCTCACACTACAATTACGGCTAAACATGAAGCGTGTGGATTTGCTTATGTGGTTGTGGGCCCTGATGGACATAGTTACAAACCACCCACGATTTATAGGGGTCCGAATGTTATTGAGGAGTTTTTGAAGTGCCTTCTAAAGGAAGAAGAAATTATTCAAAAGTTGATGAAGCAGAATGTTGCTATGTGCCTGTCCGACGATGAGCAAAAATTATACGAAAATGCTTTAAGCTGCCATATATGCATGAATCCCTTGGGCAGAGATGGAGTAAGAGATCATGATCATTTTACGGGAAAGTTTCGAGGAGCCGCACATAACGCGTGTAATTTGAATTTTAAACCTGGAAAGAAGATTCCAGTCGTCATTCATAACCTGATAGGTTATGATAGTCATTTAATAATCCAGAGTATTGGGAAGATAAAGAATCGAAGAATTAACTGCATTCCTAACAATATGGAAAAATATATAGCTTTCTTTCTAGGCAACCTACATTTTTTAGATTCTTTTCAGTTTCTAAACACATCACTAGAGAAACTAGTGAATAATTTACCTGCAAATGAGTTCCAAATTCTGAATGAACATATTGAACCTGAACTGACGCCTCTCCTCATGAGAAAAGGTGTGTATCCGTATGATTATATCGACAGCTGTGAGAAATTTGAGAATACAAAATTACCACCACGTGAAGTTTTTTATAACCAGCTTACAGAAGAGATGTTAGCAGAAGAAGATTACAATCATGCTTTGAAAGTGTGGAATGATTTTAAAGTAAAAAATCTAGGAGAGTACCATGACTTGTATATCAAGAGTGATGTGCTTCTACTAGCTGATGTGTTTCAGCATTTCAGAAAGTTATGTATTGATTATTATGAACTCGATCCTTGTCATGTCTATACCGCTCCTGGATTAGCATGGCAAGCATGTTTGAAGATGACAAATGTAGAAATGGACTTGCTCACTGATCCTACGATGTATTTGTTTCTGGAGAAAGGCATTCGTGGCGGCATTTACGTAATTTGCAATCGGTATAGCAAAGCGAACAATAAATATCTAGACACATACGATCCACTTCTGCCCTCTAAATACATCATATATTTAGACGCTAATAATTTATACGGTTGGGCTATGTCTCAGTATCTCCCAGTAAGCGACTTTCACTGGATTGACAGAGAAAAACTGGACAATTTTGACGTTACCACAGTGACTGATGATTCTGAAACCGGTTACATATTAGAGGTTGATTTAGACTATCCTGCTCCGCTTCACGATATGCATAATGACTACCCATTAGCTGCAGAGAAATTTCAGATTGATGCACAATTGCTCTCGCCTTACTGTTGTGAACTGATTTCCCATCTAGGATTTGCTGTTTCAGACAAATCAGCGAAACTTGTCCCCAATTTATATGCGAAGAAGAACTATATAGTGCATTATCGAAATCGAAATCAGTATTTAGCTCTAGGCATGCAGCTGAAACATATCCATCGCATTTTAGAATTTAAACAGTCGCCTTGGCTAAAACCATACATCGAATTTAATACCTGCCAAAGAAGAGAGGCGAGAAATGATTTCGAAAAGGACTTCTTCAAATTGATAAACAACGCAGTGTTTGGGAAGACAATGGAGAATTTGAGAAACCGTGTGAAAATTGAATTAACTCAAGATAAGAAGAGACTCCGGAAATTAATCGCATCACCTGCATTTCATGCCTTCCAAGTATTTGATAATGATCTGGCCTGTGTACAGTCAAAACGTAAGAAACTGAAGCTTAACAGGCCTATTTACGCAGGATTCTCGATACTTGACATCAGCAAAACTTTGATGTATAACTTCCATTATGAATTTATAGTGCGTAGGCAAGCAGCTGCTTGAGGGGGTATTTATTTATATATTAAGTATGGAAATAGAGCAAAATTATTGTTCACTGATACTGACTCTTTGTGCTATGAGATACAAACAGAAGATGTATATGAAGATATGAAAGATCATGCCGACCTTTTCGATACTTCGGATTACCCTGAAGACCATTTTTTGTATAATACACGAAATAAAAAAGCACTGGGAAAATTTAAAGATGAACTCCTCGGTGTACCAGGAGAATGTTTTGTTGGTTTACGCTCCAAGATGTATAGTCTTCGAAGTAAAGCTGGTGAAAAGAAAGCAGCTAAAGGTGTGCCAAAGAAAATCATTAAAAATAAAATATGCTATGCAGATTACGAAAACTGTCTGCTAAACAAATTTGTGTCGCGAGTCAGTGCTGTGAAAATCGAGAGTCATCGTCATCGTATTTACACTGTGTCTTCAACGAAAGCAGGGCTATGTCCTTATGATGATAAAAGATTTATACTTGCTAATGGATATGATACTTTGGCCTATGGACATTGTAAAGCCGCTTGAAATTCTTAGAGCAACCCTTTTCAGCAGATCTCCTGTCTTTGAAAATCCAGAGTTTTTTTTTTTGCGGAAAACGGGAGAAAAAATGTTTTTTCCCACCGACTTTTATCTCAAAAAACAAATGCGGTGCAAATCTCACTGCTGTTGAACGGAATTGTGGACTCAGGAATAAAGTTTATTATGTTGGAGAAACCTGTAGCATGTAATGGGATATTTCTTTAAATAAAGACTTTTTTGTCCTGTAAAAATCGTCTCAGTGTCAGTCAATGTGTTGAGTGTCTTTCATGAAATCTGTATTACACATGCAGTACTTCATAAATATAATTTGATTAATTATAAAATCTGCATTTTGCCTCAACATAAAAAAGAGTGTTCGTACGTGATAAAGCTGTTGAATGTAAAAATTACATGCCGTTTTTACATGCTAAGGCAAAAAAAAAACTTACCAACCATGCAAGCGTTATTTTCTATCATGAAAATATACCATGCAATCCATCTCTCTTCATTTTCAGAGTCTTAAGCTAGTAGATGAGAAGTGAAACAGTTAGCAATCACGTGTCGGAACAGACAAATCACTTTCCGACCCAATCCATTTGATACTAAGGGGGGGGGGGACCTGAATTCACATTGCTTCTCCCCAAGCTCAATAAAGTGACAAGAATATTGGGACCAGTAATGTTTTATCGAATTTCGTGTTAACTCTCATCCTCAAATCTTGCATATTTACTGAAAGAGAACACACGATAATTATAAATACGTGTGAAATGACTTCAAAATGATTTATATTCATCCCAGTGAAACAACTGGAATAGCAAAATTTTCTGTAAAAATAATATTGGCCCCTCTGGATGAGAAATACTCCTATTGAGTAAATATTAGCCTCCTAGATTCTCTTTAGAACCCCCCCCCATATAGGATTAACAGTAACTACCTTCGATGCTCTTGATTAGAAACCTCTGATAGGATTAACATTAGCCTCCTTCGATTTTTCTGGATTGAAATTCTCCCATAGGATTAACATTAGCCTCCTTCGATTTTTTCTGGATTGGAATTCTCCCATAGGATTAACATTAGCCTCCTGTGAGTCAGAACCCCCATTTATCTTCTACTGATGTCATCTTTTTATTGCGTAAGACAAAAGCAGTTGCTTTAATAATTGCTCTCCGAAACAAAAACCATGAACGGAAATAAAAGTGTAGATGAAATTCGGGCTTTAAAAGAGGGACAAATTTCTTGATATTAGTTTGTAACAGTCGTCGTTAACCTTAATGTGATACATGAAAAAGCAGAAACGTAAGTGGTACCGTGTGTTCAATAAGATCTCAAATGTACATAAGGTAAAAAATAAGCAAAACAAAAATATTTTGTCTCATTGTTTAAAGTTATTTTTAATTTAACCTTTCCATTACTGAACTTTTTATTTTATTTGACATTATATTTTTCAAAAAACTTGTAAGATTATAATATGTATTGATGATTATTCATAGTTTGGGCAGATGATAATTCGAACCCGAGAAACCAAAAGTTACGGGTCGAGACCGCTTCCGATACATTTAATGTATAGTTCTCACCGAATGTAATCCGAAGACGTTAGAGATGTATGGCTCGATTAGAACACGAGTTATAAAACTGAAAACTTTAGTGGGTTCGACCCAATTTCTTGGCTACGTAACGAGTTCGATCCGACAACATTACTTTGACGTCCGTCTTCAAAAATAAACAGCTATCTCATAAAACATAAAAGTTGCCTTTTCCCACCAGCAGCCCACTGGGGATAAGGGTCAATTTATTGTTACCAATGAAAACTTCATGACTTTCTGATTCCACTACGAAATTTAAAATTAATACCGTAATGTTAAATACCCTGTACATATATTGTGAAATTCGTTTTTGAATTAGAAATCATATTTTACTATCAATGTTCTATGTCAATGTCATTAATTTCATTGTTAAACATTATAAATATCACATTTTAATGTCAAAATTACTTTCATCATATGTCAATGTCAAACAATATTAACGTTGTCCCATCAAATGAAAGAAGGCTAATCATACTGTTGTAACAAATTATAAATGTAATTATTCTATATCCTGCAGATAAGTTTTACGCTTTCCATCTCTTCATGTAATTGCGATCGAGAACTCATTCTTTTAATAGTCAATAGTGTTGAACACGTACTATACATTGCTGTGATCAGGGTTCGGACTCGTTGTCTGGGAAAAGTGGGTCGAACCCACTTGCATTTAAATTTTCATAACTTGTGTTCTGATTGAGGTACGGACGTTAAACTAATGTTGTCGGATTACATTTGGCGAGAACTGCACGATGAATGTATCGGATTCAAAACCAATTTCATACTAGACAAAATGAATTAATATCATGTTTTCGAAAAGTTTTTTTTTTTTCACTAACAGAGCGTTATTCCACCGCACTTCTTTCCGTTAATTGAATCACGAACCCGTTACGTAGCCGAGATATTGGGTCGAACCCACTAAGGTTTTCAGCTTTATAACTCGTGTTCTAATCGAGCGATACATCTCTAACGTCTTCCGATTACATTCGGTGAGAACTATACATTAAATGTATTGGAAGTGGTCTCGACTCGATATTTTCGGCTTCACGGGTTCGACCTTTTAATTTTTAAAGTCCAATAACTTTTTTCCAAATGAGCTAAAGGCCCATATTCAGCGTCGATAGTTAAAGCTGATCGGGTTCTACGCTCTGTCGAAATGAAAACCGGTTTCAGACCCGTTATCTAGTAAAGAAAACGGGTCGAATCCTATTGCAAATAATGCTTTAAAACTCATGTTCTAATCGATATACAGAACTCGGACTAATTTCGTAGTATTCCTTTCGGCAAGTACTATGCGTGAAATGAATCGGAAGCAGTCTCGACCCGTAACTTTTGGTTTCTCGGGTTCGACACTTTTAATCTTTAAATTCCAATAACGTTTATCATATATGAATTATGGGCTCGGTTTCAATGTTGATAGTTAATGTTAATCCAGTTTTATAATGTGGCCAGTTAAAATTCGGTTTCAGACCAGTTGCTTAAGAGAAAAAACGGGTCGAACCCCATTGCATTTAATACTTTAAAACTCATGTTCTGCAGGTAGTTTTAAGCTGGTAACGATAAAATTTATTTATATTATGTTTTTAATGAGGCCAAAATCTGCGAATACAACAGAATATGAAGTATTCAGGTATATTAATATTTATTTCACATTAATATTAATTAAGTTAAACCATGAATTACTCTCTATTCACACAATGTATAAGAAATAATATTAATTAAGTTAAACCATGAATTACTCTCTATTCACACAATGTATAAGAAATAGAAAATAACTGGAGAGCTGTACTTTCATCACTATTACCCCTGTAAGATGAATCAAGGAAATGACCACTTGTGCATGATTTTCCACACGTCTTTTGTTTCACATTGTTTTCTTTTGTTGCCACATATTTGTTTTAAAGCATTCGTACTGGAAGGAAATGACCTCTTGTGCATGATTTTCCACACGTCTTTTGTTTCACATTGTTTTCTTTTTTTACCACATATTTGTTTTGAAGCATGCGTACTGGAAGGAAATAAAATCTTCTTTCACCACAGCTTATATGTAAAGTTTCTAATCTAATGATGAAATGTGTGAAAATGCATTATTTCTTCATCAGAACTAAATTGTTAAATTTAAACAACGCTTTAATATCGTAAATCTCATATCACGATTTACCTTAATTTAAATCTTATATCGATATGGCTTTAGATTTTTCACTCGCAAACGCGAAACTGTTTTAACTGAACAATGTGTTTACAGTTATTTTCTAACAGGTATTTATTCAAGGACGTTTCAGATTATTGTTATGTATAAATAAATAAATAAAATAAAGGCATAATAACATGGAGACGAAATTGTTTACGGAAAATTAAAACATATCGTGGAAGCAAAAATAATTTACTATTTAGAATAAACTTGAGCAAATTGTTTGACTTTCAAAGCAACAGTGGTGACGATACCGAAGGCAATATCAGTGAATACTGTTTTCCACAAAATCGCGTTCTGAAAAAATATTTTCATTTTAAAGTTGACTTCAAACGTTACAATCAAGAGCATATTTATTATTTCGTATTTTAACAAGCATTTATATAAATAGACACCGTATTTATTTAGCACTTCTGTTACAATGTCGTTCATTTTTAGTACTGCGTTTTATATCGACAGGTTTATCACGTGCTTAAAATGAGGCCTCAAAATGTAACCAATAGCAGTTAAGTCTGCGCATTGATACGAGGAAGAGCTTTCTTGTATAGTACGGTTTGTTTATATTTAGGTCTCATATTTGGTGGAACGGAGTATACACCACTATGTTTTCCATTTTTACCATGACATCTCATGTATATTTAAAATTCTAACACTAAGAAGTAAGAAATTTAACTTTTATTATAACCAACCTTCAAGTACTTTTTAAGTTCTTGGATGTTTTAAAATATTCGTAAAGATATCATATATCCAAATAGATAATCTCTTCTTATTTAACTGAAAAGAATTAGCAAAATATACAATTATTGACCACTGTCCATAATAACCAATTCAAATATTGTTATTTTCATTTACAAAAAGATGCAATTGATTTTGCTAATGAAATGCTCTCAAGTCATATACAACATAGTGCAGAAGCATTTTTTGGCATCGGGCCAAATAAAAAATATTTTGTCTAATGTGGGCCTATAATTTGTAGTCGGTTTTTCACTTTGCTTTCATCTTAGGTTTTATTAATTGCATCAAGATATGAAGAAAACCTGCTTTATCTCCTCGAGTAGTTCTTAATCAGCTGGAATATAATTATTCTCCCCCCAGATTGACAATCCTAGTCCGATCACAATTTGCATAACTTTTAACAGGTTTTGGTTCAATTCATGAGAAGCTTCAATAACCTTAAACTACTAAACCCATTTCTTGGAATAAATAATTAATGCATTGAAAGCGTGTTTCTTTCATATGGAAAAATCAGTGTGTAAATCTAAAAAAAAATTCATATATTTTCTATAAATAATCCCCCTACCAAATAGAAAAGGCCGGGTTAAGCGTACAACGGAATACAAAAATTTAGAATTCAAAATGCTCATGGTATAAATAATCAAAAATCTATTTATGCTGGATATTAAACTGATTTGGTTGCTATCATCATATTCAGTTGTAAGCCTGGATGGGGGTTTGGCCAAACAAAAAAAAAATTAAGAATTAATTATTAATTAATTATTTAAAAATTAAAATTCAGAGATGAAAAAGAGAGTCATCGTTTAAATGCAAATATCTCTGAATTCCTAACTTTTGCATTTTGCTCATAAGGGAATATAACGTATTTAAACAATGTAAATAACAACTTCAAAATGTGTATATCTATACAGTAATGTACTGAGGAAGAATAAGAATTAAATTTGGGTTGTTTATTTTTAAAATATATCTTAATGTTGCTCATGGTAGGCTAAAGTTAAAATGATAAAATGGCACCTGTTTCGCATTTCAAAGTAAATAGAAGTTCGAGAATTCGTACAAGACGACGGAAGGAGACCCCGGGCCCTCCCCCTGGGTACGACCTTTCAGGTACTTTTGTTTTATATTGTTTTTGTTCTATCTTTAAGAGGCACCTTTTTGCATACATTGTTCTACATGGCCAGGCTACAAAGAACATAAGGCCTCAGAAAATGTTGTGGAAAGGGGACCTACTGCATAGCTTAGGAGAAAGATGGAAGTCTCCAATCAACGACATTCTTGAATGGACAGAGATTATGCTTCTGGTAACACGGGGCAGGTTTATTGTCGATTGCAACTTTTCTAAACCCATAAATACGCCTTTCTCACAGAGGCATTGCCAATTTTTGCTTGACACTTTTGGGAAGGGGGGGGGGACAGAATTAATGCTGGAGATTTCTTATTTCAGGGACTGTCCTTGAAAATCAAGGTCGAATGTAGGTATGAGTGTATTAATGCAAATATATGTATTTCTATTGATGTATGTGTATGTATATATGCATATCTATATCGGTACCAAATTAGATTATTATGTATATATTATGAATATGCATTCATGATCATATATTACATTATTCACCGGAAATAACTTTAAAGGAAGTCGCGATCTTGACAAAAGATTTTGCGCAAACAACCATGTCTTTAGTTATATTACGAAACACTACCTCTTCACACCGATAAAAGCTACGAATTTTTTTGCTATATGTAATACTATAAATAATACTATAACCCGTTATCTTGTTTATACTGATATTAAATGATTCGTTTTGCATTGGACTTTTCTCACTGACTTTTTCCCGATGGGCTTTTCCTTAAAATGCCAAACCCAATCTGAACAACGAATAGATTATTTCTGTATAACAAAAGCAATCACATTTCGTTTCAAAATGAAATTAAAATACCTACACCAGGCACGAACCCAGGATTTAGTTTGTGGGAAGGAGGTGTCTCCGACAATTTGGTTTCGTGGGGGTCCGAGAATTTAGTTTCGGGAAGGGATCGAGAATTAATTTTTAAGGGGGAGGGGAGAAGTTAAGACTTGAGTAGGGTTTTGGTTTTGATTTTTCCCACAGAATCGACTTTTTCCCGAAGTGCTTTTCTTTAAAATACCAAATACAAATTGAACAACAAATCGATAATATGCGTTTCATAAATGCAATTACATTTTATTTCATAGTTAAATTAAAAAGACTACACTTGGCAGTAATTCAGGATTTAATTTCTGGGGGGAGGGAGTTGTGTCTTGATAATTTAGTTTCGTGGGGTTTCGAGAATCTTGTTTCTGGGGGGGGGGGGACGGTTTACTAATATATTCCACCAGACAGGAAAGTTTATAATTTTATTCTAAATACATGGAATAAAATTTTATATTTTTTTTTAATTATTTTTAGCCAAAGACGACCGGATTTTCAGGGTACGTCTCTGGCCTACGCGTTACAATTAAGTAGAGCAAAACAATTAATTTCTTATTTCTAATATTATAATATCACATATAAATTCTTCAATTTAACGATGTTTGCAAAATGCCATTAGAAATTCGCTATGCTAAATCACAAAAGAACCATGTGCGCAAAATCAATCCATTAACACGACAATCGCATTCTTACGCTCTCTATCAGAAACACTTTCTTACTCTCGTTCTTACACTTTCTATCAAGAAACACATTTTTACACGCTCTATCAGAAAATACTTTCTTACACTCTCTATCAAAAAACCTTTCTTACACTCTTTCTTACAATCTCCACCTCAAACACAATAACACAACATCAAGTTCACTCACATATCATCTATATTCCACTTTCATAATCAGTCATAACTGGTAACATTTAGGGTAAAATATCTATTGAATCTCTTTATCTCTTGCAAAAAATAAACATATATATTATTAGTCCTTAAAGCAACATTTCTTCTGAAATTAAAGTTCTAACACTAATACTTAAAAAAAGCACCAAAACTGAACTTTCACTTAATCAACATTTCAAATATTTTCTTAAATTACTCAAAATATGTTTTTTTCGAAATCTTATTAAGCAAACCAATAATCAAGTTCGTTAATATCTGACTATCTGTTTCAATTACAGTACTCACTCATATTTATACTCTTATTTCAAGAAATCGTTTTGCTAGAACTCAATGCAGCATATTTACCATAACATTTGATTTTCCTCACGAGAGTGAAACTTCTTATCAAACAAGTAAATTGTCGTTTTGCAAAAACTGTTTAAAAAAGGACCTTTTCTGATAAATATATATTGCAGTTTTGTAAATGCTCAAAATCTGTAATTGTTGACTTTACGTATAATAACACCGATTTTCAAACACTGTTTTTCCTATGTGGAAAAACAGAACTTTTCGAGAGTAAGAAAGTATTTGATGGTCTATTTTAATCCAATTAATGTAGAGAACTCAAGGTAAATATGGAATTATCAGATTATGTTTCTTTTCAAATGCATCAATTTAAAAAAAACAATATAAAATTGCCTCCACATTGCACCACTGTATTCATAGATTCCATCATAGCATTATTTCTCTATAAAATAAGGAGATAACTTCAAAACCTTTTCGAGCAATAACCAGAGTCTGATGAATATAGGATGATCCTGATGTGCATCTCACTTATTGCTCACAATTTCCCAATTCTCTTATTGCCCATCATCACTCTCCACTTCAAAGTGCCAGTTGACGAAAAACTGGTCTTAAAACTTTTCGTTAATACCAGCAACTGAACGGCCAAACCTTCAAGTATTTTGATAATAAATTAATATTCAGGTGTCCGCAAATAAATTGTAAGGGTAGGAAAACGATCATTTTGAAAAGCACACAATAATGATAAAAACGCACACCAGTAGTCACAATATAAAGCAAACCAATGATATATAAAAGCACATCAAAATAATATATACCACTAATACCACTATACACCACTAATACCACTATACGCCACTGAACTAAATATCAAGAACTAAATATCCACTGAATAAAATATCCACTCAACTAAATATATAATACCACTACTCTACACCACTAATATCACTATACACCACTGATACCACTATACACCACTGAACTAAATATCAAGCCACAATATAAAACACATCAATCACCAAAACTAGAAGCCACTCATCATTATTCATCATGCAAAGTAATTAATTAAGCGCTGAATGAAGAGGTGCCTGCTACTTTCTTCTTGGTTTTCTTCTTTGAAGTCAACACGTTCGATTCTGGTGCAAATACAGATTGGTAGATCGCGTTGTAATCCACCGCAAGCTTCTTCTTTGATCTCTTCACCTTTCCACAAGAAATATCTTTAGGAATATCTTCTACAATCCAGTTGTTCATGACTTTCTCCTTCGCACTCATTTCTCTCTTTTCTGTATCAGGAGCCAATTTCAATGGGGGAGGCTTAGTAATCTTAACATGGGTTTTAATATTTTTTAACCTGTAGTCTCTGATGGTCTTCTCTTTAGCATTCATTCTTTTTATGTCTGTGGCAGAATCCTCCAGCTTTGCGAAAATTGGTCGAGAACTCAAATTTTTGTAGTAAGTCCATACCGGCCTTGGTTTCACATCTTTCGATGCAGGAATTTCTCTTGGAATAGTATCTTCTGTCGCTTCATGATTCTTCCCACACTTGATTGGTAGTGTAATTTCATATTTCAGCTTTGTAGAAACATATCCAGGTGGGTTCAATTTTCTTGTTGCAGGCTTTGGTGTCACTTTTTCATCTGTATCCTTCAGTTTCCTACTTTCCTTATCCTTATTTATTTGAAATTCTGAATACTCCAAAAATATATCCTGCCCATTCTGAGTGGGGGGAATGTAACATTTATTTAATGCAGTGTAATACGATTTGACTTGACTACACTTACCCAAGATTCTCTTCTCTTCTCCATCGGCATGTACATCTTCACAGCCGCCAGGTTTGATGTCCATGATGTCCTCTTCAGCTTCACGGCAGATCCTTTTGGTACTGGGCTGGTCAGGGTCTTCCATCTTCGTCTTTCCATCATTACTATACAGAGCTGAATCTTCTCTTGTCTTCCTTACTGAACGCATTTTGCCTTTTTATTTACAGCAAAAATCTTGCTACAACTTACTCTCACAATACAAATCAACTAATGACAACAGACTACCGGAAATCAAAGCATCGTTCCTTTATTCGACAAGTGACGTTTCTTAACAACGCATTCTAAAATAATGATGACGTCTCATGACACGACACGCATGCGCTATTGCGCATTGTTTATACGTAACATTATCGAATGATGTTGTTTATTTTGAAAAGAAGAAAACGAACAATTATTTTCCTTTCGCCGTCCAATTGCATTTTGTGTGTCCGTTTGCTTTTTACAGGTAAATTAAAAATTGTTTTATGGTTGGATTGATATTGATAAAATATTAGAATTGTCATTTTCCGAATATTTGAAAAGCTTTAATTGCTACTTGTAACCATCGAATAAATAAGAGTTGTAAAATATTTGAAGAATATTACAAACGATCTATTTATGCTAGAAATTGGACATTTTGGTGGTGGCTTGTAAAGGTCATGAAATTTTACAGACTTATAGTCAATGGGAGGGGGGAGCAAAATTTTTTAAGAGTCAAAGAAGAATTCTTTTTAAGTTGGATAGGTATTAATGAAACATAAAAAATGACATATTTCAAATTCTCGGGAAGTTTTAATTTTCATCATAGAGGGCGCTAAATATAGAAATATGCTCGGTGATAGAACGTCAAGAAATATTCCACTGACAGCAACGATTTGCTCACTTTTCTAAGCGGGATGTTGGGTTAGTAAAATGAATTTTTTTTTTCTGTTTTTGAGGGATAAATGATACATATTTTATTACTAGCTGAGCTGCACCCGGTGCTGCTCCTGTCTCCCTTTTGATCTGTATATTCTTATTTTCAATGCGCTAAAGATTTGTTTCGTGAGTCCCCCCCTCCAGCTCTTACCACACAGATCGATTCAACATGAAGAATTTCACGGCGTTTCTAATATCAGAGCCGACTCTCATAGCCTATGGCTTCGTCGCAAACTGTTACTATTGAGATCTTTACTTCGAAATATCTTGGTTGCCTCTGTGGTTCCCAATGTAAGTGACCGAATAGTCCCAAATTTCGTTCCCACTTCCCCCTGCCTAACCCCGAGTTGAGTAAAAAAATCAGATTCCTGGCTACAATGGGATGCCTTAAAATAATAAATGGAAATGTGGTGAATCTGGCAACGGCAGCAGATCTAAATACCATTATGACTTTTACGTTCACAGTTAGGGAGCTGTAAATGGCAACAATGAATTTTGCAGCGATTACTGTTTCCCATAGAAATAGCATGGTAAATCGTTTGGCTTCTAGGAAGCTCTCCTTTGAGACTTCGACTTGAAATTTGGCACAGCGACCAGGGCGACAATCAGAAACGCTCTGTCAAAATTTGAAGCTTCTACCATGATTGATTTGCAGATGAATTATAGCTGCCATACACACACACACAGACAGATATTTCCATTTATTATTATCGATATTAATACACGAATTTGGGTTGTTTCACCTCTAAGCATTTTTTTTTGCACAAAATGGGATAAATGACAAGGTCACAAGTACCCAGAGGGCTCAGAGAAGGGGTTGGGGAAGAGACCCCATTGGATAGCTTTTAGGAGACAAATCCAATAGCACAGCGGAAAGTCTTTTCCCCCTCCTCATGAGAAATGCCCGTGGGCCCTTTTCCAAAATTTCATTGGTGTCCAAAAGTTAAGGATAGTTGGCAAAATGGGCTATATTAAACAAACAATCGATGAAAACAGCAACAAAAGGCACGTGCACTTAAGGGGGGGGGGGGCATATGGAAATGTGGGAGTAATGATGTAATTACCTGTAACCTAATATAATTTGTTTAAAAGACAAGAACTGCAAACTTGTAATAGTATTAAAAAAAGGGATAGATGTGAAAAACCTCATTTCTTGTCACCAGTGCATTCTGTTTATGTTCGAACAGATTTTTTGCTGTAACAATATATCACACAGACAGAATATGGATGTCCTTACATGTAGTCGGGCTATTGGAATGTTGGGATCAGGCTGATGATGTTGTAAAGGCAATAGAGCACCAATCCGTGGTGTCAAGGCTAGGATATGTTAGTCGCGCACTTGCGCAGAGTCGACCACGACTTACAACTGCTCAGGATGGCAGCTTGGTGGTACCAACAAAAAGACATAACAGACACATGTCAGCGAGAGAGCTCACCATACAGTACCTCTATCTGGGACTGGGCTCGTGGACTAACAGTTTCGAGACAAACGATATACAGAAGGCTTAATGAACAAGAACTTTATACAAGACTACATACAGTTTGCATTCCACTCACTCAGCGAGAGATGTTCTTACGTGAATTTTCACACCTAGAATTGCTTCGACGTTGTCTTCAGCTTCCTTTTCTGACATTCCGGCGCCATGTGGAAGATTATCGGCGGACAATTCCGTTTGAGGTGCCGCAGAGTAGGGCAAAGCCATTTACCTGTCTTCCTGCCAGTTATAATCAAAGAAACGTGTACAAAAGGAGGTGTCCTCTCATCCTGCAAAGTCTCTGTCAGAGTGGTGCCTTTCACCAAGTCTGAGACTCCGACACTACAACACTGGATGCCTCAGGAGGATCCCCCCTGAACCACTGCTTAACGGTTCCTATAACGGACAGTCACGTGGTTTCGGGACAAGAATATTGCATCAAGAACTATCTATTCTCATCCCTTACCCACCCCGCACCCACCAGCAGAGAGAATTGCGGGGACCAATCAAACTCTTTTGATAGCTGCCCTTTGTATGTTCAAGAGAACAAGGAGAACACAACAGTCTTGGGCAGTGAGAGAACGCTTTGGTAGTTTAGAGAGGCGAGAACGGTTTATCAAGAAGAGTTATGAGCAGTTTTAGTAAAGAGAGAGCAGCACAGTTTTAGTGAGGTAGGAGACAGGCAGGATTTTTACTACGAGAAATTATGTAAATCATTGTGTTTTAAAATGGAAATAGCACTATAAATAAACATCTATGTCTTTTTTGAAATTGCCCCTTTTTTTTTCGACTCGCTACCAAAATCCACCCGCAATCTATAATAATGAAAGATGCCTTTCTATGTGTTTGTCTGTGTATCTGTATCAACCATAACACATCGAGAAATCGTGGTAGAAGTTTTAAAATTTCACAGAGTGCTTCTGGTTGTCATCCGAGATGCAATGCCGAATTTCAAATCGAAATTACAAAAGAGAGCAAAACTATCTGCCATGTTATTCCTACAGAAAACCGAAGTGGCCAGTGGTTAGCGCGCTTGACTACTGATCTACGGGACCTGGGTTCGAGCCCTGGATAAGACATGTATATTTGTGTTGTTTTTCTTCTGAGGTCCTGCCATCCTCACAGACCTTCTACTGACAGGCTCCTGTCAGACCTCTGTGGCAAGCAGCTGCTTGAGGGGGTATTTATTTTTTATTTATACCTGATATTATTCAACATAATTTATGAATCAATCAATAGTAAATATAGTTTTTTTATCAATTTTGCAAGGTGATAGGCAATTACTGCTGCTTCAAAGGTCTAATAAACATAAAGCTAATTTGAAGAAATTATATTAATATCTGAATGGAAAATACGCAATCTAAGGTGATCTAGCTAGAACTTAGGCTTAAATATCTCAGCAAAAATTTCGATGGAAAATTTACCCTCAACTACTGATTTAAAGGACCTGGGTTCGTGCCCCGGGTAAGGCATGGATGTTCGTGCTGTGTTTCTACTGAAGTCCAGCCATCCTCACAGACCTTCTACTATGGCGTATAAACTCAGACAGGCTCCTGTCAGACCTCTGTGGCAAGCAGCTGCTTGAGGGAATTTTTATTTTATTTTTTTAATGTAGACCGAGTTGAACTATACACGATAAATAGTACACTCATATCATATAGTGTTGTGAGTGCGTATTAGTCCACTTTTTCCTTAGACCTTTGTCTCCCGGATCACACACTTGCGGTTCACGTCGATCTTAAGAACGTAACCACGCAATCGGTGACAACCTGCTGTATATTTAAAGCTAACTTCAGTGTTTGATATGTGTTAGGTTAATTCTTCAGTCACTTGGATTCGCAGCAAAATATATATGTACTAATTCGTTTCTGTTCAAGAAATATATATTTAAATTTTATTTAAAATTTCTCAGCTCTGTGTTGTGAAACTACTCGTACATTTTAAATCTACATCTGCAAACTAAGTTCTTTTTGCAGATGCAGTACATACTTGTAAATTTTTGAAGGTTCAATAAAACTATTATTCATTATTTTTTATTCACATCATTTAGCCAAAACAGTAAAATCCGAAAAACTGGATTATAAAATGTATGAAGATCGAAAAATATTGTGTTTAGAGTTAAAAAAAATCCGCTAGAAGAATGGATTATGTATAATAATAATGGCACCTTCATGAATAATTACATATACACATAAGCTTTCAGCGAGCAAATTCTACAAGTAAAAAGTGCAGCATAGTGGTACAACTCTTTTAACAATAAATAGTTACTAATCTGAACTCTTGCAAATAACTAGATATTTGTACATATTAGTGTTAATCAAGAACTTGCCTTTGGTGGCGAGATTCTTTATAACATTGATTTGTTTCTAACTGTAATATATTTTATCGTAAATCTTGCTACATCGGTCATTATAACGAAAGCGAACTATAACCAAGGAGACCTTCTTTGCTATAACGATAGAAATTGGTCGAAAAGATACTGCATACCAATAAATTGGTCTTCTACCTTGAAACATTGCATAACACCAATAATACCAAATGTATTTATCTTTTTTTTTTCGATTAAACTCAAAAGTGTTTCAATGGTGATAATATAAATTACGAGACAGCTGCATAGGGATATGGAATAATGTGAATTCTTTTAAAGTTTATCATTATGCTCATAGGTAAATTCTAAATGTTTTAATAACCGAATAGAGTTCTACAAAATGCGTATCGATCTCAACCAATCCACTCTATTCGACAGATTTTGCAATGATCAAACATTTCTTAAAATTTGTATGTTTCTTATGTATAATTTAAAAAATACTTCTTATGGAATTGAAATAAACATATATTTACAAGACATTCAAAATTAAATAATTATAATTAACGATTAATACTTTTAAATCACGTATTCCTAAATTTAAAGTTTACTAAATCATTAACAAAAATAGAAATGGTGCATCGCGTTATACATAAAAGCACGATATTTTAAACTACTATTGTCGACAAAGTATATTTATACAAAGATTAAGTTACCTATTTAAAGTTGAATATTTATCTTTAGTCTATCCCAATTATATTATTTCACTTTTTCAACACGAAACCTGCAAATTTATTGAATTTAATTAACTTTCATCACATCTGGTTGAAGAACATTAAAACTATATTACTACACCATATCTGTTTGTTGTAAAATGTCTATAATTATGTGATTTTAGAAAACCAGCAATAGCCTAATGGTTAAAGATTTGGAGTTCTATCTCTCTGTCATTCAGTTTCAATTTCCAATATTTCATGACATTCCTAGTGATAACGTCTCAATCTATTATTTTATTAAAGAGCATATAATTGCTACAAAAGTATTGATTAACTTTTTTTTGTTGGTAGCGGTCACAAATAGAGAAAATTTTATGAGATGAGATTGAGGAAAAAGAACTTGCAATTAGGTTTACTAGGTAAATCTTATGATGAAATACAGGAAATTTTTAAAGAGATTTCATAGACGTTGAATTTTTCTTGTGGGATCATATTAAGACATAAGGCACAAAGTCATATTAAGACATAAGGCACAAAGTCATATTAAGCACAAAGGTTTATAGTGTTTCAGACATTAGATTGACACTGCTTCTTTTCATTTGTCAGTGAGCTATCAGGCCAAAGAGTCCAATCAGCTTTCAACCAATCCTTTAAGCGCTTATTAAGCTCTTAATGTTGTCTGTTAGGAATTTTTCAGTTTTTCTTTGCAATCCTTTCTTTCACAGATGAGTTCATTTGGGTTGGGTTGGGTTGTTTTACCTCTGAGCGGCACTTTTTTGCACACCATGGGCTAAATGGCCAGGTCACAAGGACCACGAAAGCTCAGAGAAGGTTGGGGGAGGGGACCCACTGGAACAGCTGTTGGGAGACAGATGGTAGCCTCCCGTCAAGGCCATCCAGTGTGTTCTTTAACGTGCACAGGGTATGGCTCTTCCGCACACGAGGCCACGGCTTAACGTCCCATCCGACGGACGGCGGCCTTTCCAAGCCCATCGGTGTTCCCTACTGACCGTGAGCAGAGCGGGGAATTTTGCAGAGATAAATCTCAATGCTGACCCAGCTGGGACTCGAACCTGGGAACTGCAGATTACGAGCCTGGCGCGCTACACAGATGAGTTCAATTACCTTGTCACTCAAATGACTTTATTTCATCTGTTACTTTTTTACTCAAAAGAACTCTGTTAGTTTAGAGAATTACCCTTCAAACAATTGATTGCCACAAAAGTCAGACAGGAGGCTATTAATTCATTACCCCACAGAAATCTGTGAGGAAAGCGAAACCTCAGCAGGAAGGCAACACAGGGGAAAAACATCCATGCTTAGAACTCAGTCCTTTCCTACAAAGATGAGGACGTGAACTTGTGATACTATGAATGTTATAGTCTAAGAAAAGAGTTTGTCGCCCATCCTTTCTTTCTTTCCAAAGAATAAGTATGTAAATAACTCTTTCGTGACATCTTCTTAACAAGAAAGCTGATCATAATGAGGTTCAGATCCGGATCTAAGAGGAGGAATGCTCCCAGGGCCTATTAAAGGCGTAGCATGATTCTAGGGTTCCAGACTGGAGGGACCATTGCTTCGTGGTAGAGATCCTGCCAGTGGCAGTCAGGGAGGCTGGAGAAAAGACGGCTGGAGTACGGGGGGTCGACTTCTACTCTGTGTCGACCTCCACCCTCCCATAGGTTAAAAAAAGAGAGCATAATTGCGTGTTGAAGACAAAGTGAAGAGTTGAAGGATTTTACTTGTGCGCGGTGTCGACTTAGATTGTCGTTGTTTGATTATTAGTAATTTTTAGATGAAACTGAGCATCTTTAGTAGTTTTATGGAATATCGTTCCCAATAAATATTTTCTGTAGTTAGTAAAAAAAGATATTTGGTAAGAGGTTGATTTTATGAATTGTTATGTTGAAGACGTAATTCAGATTTCCAGTTTTAAATTTTTTAGTATTCGATATTTCGTGAAGGTCATTAGCCTATTTGTACATCAAGTAATGAATGATTCTGGTTTTACTTATTACTTGTAATGTTGTTGCTTATTTACTAAATCAGCTCATTTATTATCTTTTTGTTTGGTTATTTCGAATTCACTCACGGTGTTGTCAAACAAAAGAAGCTAAAAATTTCTAACGATATATATATATTTCCAATATTTTTCAAGGAATTTTGCTGGAAAATTACTAAAACGGGGGGAAGTGGGTATATCGGAAAGGCGTTCCGATTTAAATCTGCGCGATCTTGACCACTCTTTCCACATTGGTATTTTCCCCCCTCTCATGTCCCTCTATTTATTTATTATTGTTTTGTTTTTGTTGTATATATATATATCTGTGTTAAGTGTATTTTTGGAAGTGCTGAGATCGGGATGTGACTCATGAGTTGTTATTCGAGTCTGAGCTGGCTGGCTGCATATGCTCACAGCGGCGAAAGCGCTTTTATGACTGATCTGAGGATTTAATGCGATTGAGAGAGAGAAGCGCGTTAACAATGAAGAGCAGATTGAGCTCCGATTGATAAACAATGACATTTGTTAAGCGCGTCAAGGGACGCAGCTCTTCTTCAAAAACAAAACCCTTGAGGAGAGGGTTCGTTTCTGTGTGAACCAAGGTACGGTTTTCTGTGAACCAGGTAACAGGCAATGATTAAATATCCTCTCGCCGAGTTTTGAGGTCGGTAAAACGATATCTGCAAAGTGAACATTTCCACCTCATTCTATGAATGTTTCCAGTAGCAAAGCAGCTTTCAGATTAAATTTGGGCTGGTTGGAGGAATTCCAAAGAACGTCTAAGGAGCCAATCATTCTGAACTTCAGCGCAGCGAAGGCCCACGGAATCGAGCGCATCCCCAGCATGTGATTGTATGTGAATGTAAATAAACTGTCTCGTCCATCCATCACTCTCGTGCTTGAATTGTTGGTCATCTTTCTATACGTCACTTAGCGCAGCAAGACTGAGGCATATATCGGTGCGGCGGGGGTGGCTCAGTCGGTAGTGTGCCAGGCTCGTAATCTGTAGTTCCCAGGTTCGAGTCCCAGCTGGGTCAGCGTTGAGATTTATCTCCGCAAAATTTCCCCGCCCTGCCCACTGCCAGTAGGGGACACCGATGGGCTTGAAAAGGCCGCCGTCCGTCGGATGGGACGTTAAGCCGTGGCCCCGTGTGCGGGAGAGCCATATCCTGTGCACGTTAAAGAACACGCTGGATGGCCTTGACGGGAGGCTACCATCTGTCTCCCAACAGCTGTTCCAGTGGGTCCCCTCCCCCAACCTTCTCTGAGCCTTCGGGGTCCATGTGACCTGGCCATTTAGCCCATGGTGTGCAAAAAAGTGCAGCTCAGAGGTAAAACAATCCAATCCAATGCATATATCGGTATAGGCGTAACAACTCGCGAACTTTTGATTTCACCTAAATAATGGTGAGTGTAATTAAGGGAATAATAGATCTCCTCTATTAATGTGGATTGGTTTATACCGTCCTCCAACACGACATTTGGCGCAGTAGTGACAGATTACCGTTCATGTGCCGAAGAAAATTTCCATTGTGCTAAAACAGAAGGTATAAAGAAATTTCTGCAGTGATAGAGAAGAAAAAGTGCAAGAAATTCAGAAGATTCTGTGAATCTATGTCAGTGATTCCGTGAAAGTGAGGAAGCTGCAAGAAGTTCAGTGGGCTAAGCCTCATCCAATTCAGTTCCTCCTCAAGTAGTAAACAAAGACCATCACACCCTTTGATTTTAATAGAGGACAGCAAGACCGAGCCAAAATTTTTCAGCGCCTAAGAAAAAGTAAAAAATGTCGTCGTTTTGATAGGTGTTCATTTTGCGCAGCCTCACGACGCTTTAAAATTATATAATTGAAATGAATCACAAATAATAATGAGATATTTACAATCCTAATAACAAAAATATATCTTATTTGTAGCAGAATGTTTAGCTAAACCGGATAATGGGAGTAAGAGAAAGTTTGCAGCCTGATTGGTTGCCTGCTGTCCCATATCAGAATGTTTGGTTTTATCTGTCACATTTTAAAATAAATCACAGAAAAAAAAATACTGCAGTTAGTTAGAATTGGGTACTCATGCCGCTATTTCGTTTATTCCTGCAAAAGTAGTCCGTGCAAGTAGTCCCTTTTCCCCCATTATAATCTCAAAACAAAAGTACTATTTCCACCACTGCCATCTATAAAGAGATACTAATTCCCAAAAAGAAAAAGAAAACTACTGGAAAAAATTGTTGAAAAGATTAGGTATTAGACAGAAACGAGTTTAATGCGATTATACTATTTAGCACGGGGCGAGGGTGGCTCATTCGGTAGCGCGCCAGGCTCGTAATCTGTAGTTCTCGGGTTCGAGTCCCAGCTGGGTTAGCGTTGAGATTTATCTCCGCAAAATTTCTCACCCTGCCCACGGTCAGTAGGGGACACCGATGGGCTTAGAAAGGATGTCGTCCGCCCGATGGGACGTTAAGCAGTGGCCCCGTGTGCGGGAGAGCCATACCCTGTGCACGTTAAAGAACACCCTGGATGGCCTTGACGGGAGGCTACCATCTGTCTCCCAACAGCTGTTCCAGTGGTTCCCTTCGCCCAACGCCCAACCTTCTCTGAGCCTTCGGGGTTCATGTGAACTGGCCATTTAGCCGATGGTGTGCAAAAAAGTGCCGCTCAGAGGTAAAACAACCCAACCCTATTTAGCACAAGGGAATTTTTTTGAAGTGCGAATCAGCGGTGCGTATTTGAAACTTTTGTGCTGTTTTGTTATGCCAATTAACTTTTGTTTTTATGTTGTTACGGAAAGAATATACCTTTAGAGACTATTTTATCTCGGGAGAATATATTTAACAAATTTCATATATAAAGTAATGGCTCAAATTCCCTAGAAATCCTGCCGCCAATTTTCCCAAAACACACTGTAAAGAGTTAATGAGCGATGTTTCCACATTTTACTGATTCATAACCCTTTGCGACATAATTTTTTTGGGCTCTTTTATAATGCGGTCCGCGGAGTCGTAAGAAACGAGAATTCACAATTGCACTTTGGAATATTTATAATTATTAAAATTAATGATTCTGCTTGCTAGGAATGAGTGCCATTTTTATCGCTCATTATTTTTGGAACTGTGGCGATGTGGAATATGTGCAGTTTGTGTTAATTTAATAAGTTTATATTAGAAGTTTATAATCATTTTATCATATAGTGATGAATTTTCGTTTCATATGAATATGTCGGCCATATTATATAAAAGCCACATAAAATAAAATAAGGTTTTGGAGGGAATAAATTAATGTAGTGAGGAAACATAAAAAATGTTTAAATTAGGAGAGATTTTAAGTGTTTACAATGCTATCACGGCTATATCCCACTATAATAGCTATTTTCATTTCATACTAAACAGTATAAAATTCATCACTTTTTATGTCGAATGTACCAAAGATATTCTTCCGCAGTACAACAGTATCTGAAATTATTTCCATTACGTACCATTTTAAAATCAGGGCAAACAACACAAACCAACAACACAAAAAATCTCAAATAATCGCTGCAGATCCTTATTTAATCTTGAAAGGAGTTTTTACTTTGTGTGCTTTTTTCCCAAAGACTCCTTTATACCTTTTTACTGGATATTTTACAGTTTGATTTCCTGCATTTTTATCTATTTCGGTTTAATGCTTCCATCATTTGATTTTAACTAGACTTTTGCTTCGTTACCGAAGTTTTATGTCACCTCTATATCAAACGTGTTATGCTGAAAAACTATTTGTCTCTCCTGCGAAATATGAATTAAATCAAAACTGGAAATTTGCCCGTTTGCACACCCCTGGTGCACTTGGGTTCGTAAGGAATGATTCTACAGGATAAAATCAGCCTCATTTTCAAACCGTAGACCACACTATTTCGGAAGTTGCAGTGGGGGATTAAAATCTTTTCAGTAATGCAATTCACCGGTTGGGTTGTTGGGTTGTTTTACCTCTGAGCGGCACTTTTTTGCATACCATGGGCTAAATGGAGAGGTCACATGGACCCCGAAGGCTCAGAGAAGGTTTAGGGAGGGGACCCACTGGAACAGCTGTTGGGAGACAGATGGTAGCCTCCCGTCAAGGCCATCCAGTGTGTTCTTTAACGTGCACAGGGTATGGCTCTCCCGCACACGGGGCCACGGCTTAACGTCCCATCCGACGGACGGCGGCATTTCCAAGCCCATCGGTGTCCCCTACTGACCGTGGGCAGGGCGGGGAATTTTTGCGGAGATAAATCTCAACACTCACCCAGCTGGGACTCGAACCTGGGAACTACAGATTACGAGCCTGGCGCGCTACCGACTGAGCCACCCCCGCCCTGCAATTCACCGGAAAAGTCAGTTTTATTACGCAGGGTGTATAAGTTTGACCCTGTTAAACATATTTTACTTGATTGTCCTGTTTTTAATCTTGAACGGAGTTTCTATTTCGCGTACCTTACATTCGTTCATGCTTTTTACCCAAAGACTCCTTTATGCCTTTTTTACTTTATTTGTATTGTATCTTTTTCGGTTTAATGTTTTCATCTTTTGCATTTTAGCTATGACTTTTGTCCTTTGCATCTCTTTTGAAGCAATGTGCAAACCTGTTAATCGTTCTAAAAGCCTGATTGCAAATTAATTATTTCGTAAAACGCGTAAGTATATTCTACTTTTCTTCTATACGTTTGTTCCAAATTATTCACATTTAATAAAAACCTTCTTCGTCTTGAGTTATACAAAAATCTCCTTGTCTGGTGTTTTAAATCTATTTTGAAGTTTGTTGATGTGTCTGTCAGACTTGGTCCGCGTTAAGTGAAGACAGTTCCCTTTCGATGCCTACTGCTAATGCTTCGTTACAATCCTGTTTCCTGCTTTCTGAATAACTGATGTATTTCCACGCCGTCTTTATCATTGCAAACCACTTGTTTGCAAGTGTACGGCTGGTGAAGGGACGTATTCTCCCCGACGTGAGTTATGGGTTTTTCGTTACCTCCCCCGCTTCTGTTATAATGGAGCAACGCGCGGACGGGAAGACATTCCCTTGGGGCTTCTCAAAGCGATTACTGCTTTCTTATGGCCAACCCAAGACACCCATTCATTGTCAGTAGCGTCCCTTCTGTTAAACGGAACATGTCGTTGGGTAAGATTCGGTAACAAGCAATGACCCTTCCGAGTGGATGTTACGACCCCTTGACAGACCCCGACTAAGAAGCATCCCAAAAGAACATTGTTATCAGTGTACATACCTGGCTAAGAGACAGTACCCTATAATTAACAGACAGCGAGTGAAGCGAGGTGAAACAGAACAGACTTTCTGTCACACCTCCTTTAGCGCTCTCACATTATGTCATTCAGCGTCCTGGTTTATTGTGCATCCACTTGTATTACCTACTGCACCTGCCCTCCAGCAAACACTTTCTACCTCCCTCTTCTTTGGTGACGCAAGTTACGGGACTTTTTCGCCAACAGTCAGATACTAGGCGACAGGTATGGGCACTGTTCAGAGACACACCTCCTTGGGCTGTTACATTCGCACTTATTGTCATGTTTACGGCTTGAACAATGCAACCCTTACTGCAGGGACCCCGAGGGCATTGTCGGCCTCGCTATTATTAGGCTTACCTGCTACTTAGACAGGTAAGCCTAATAATAACGAGGCCGACAATGCATCGACTATAATTATTTTGTCAACAGAGCCACCTTCAAAGCAATTCGTCCACAGCGACTATTAAGAGGCACGCTTCCTTCAAGAGTATTGTCGTAGGGAGCTGTTACGTTTCCTAAGTACAATGCTTCTCAAAGCACCGTGCTCTTGAATGAGGGGACCTCCCAGAATAGGAATGACACTCAAGAAACAATGAGTGCGATAGAACCTGGAGCATTAGCCTACCTTTCAATACTGACATTTTCACTGATGCTATCACGTTTAGAGAACGCCATCTCTTCAGCGACACTGCGTGGGAAAAACCAATAAAATTCGTAGCCCCATCCTAGGATGTCGAGCTCTCCACCGAAGTTAGGACGTCACTGGAGGACAACCTAGCAACAGAAACTTAGAGGTTTGCAGAACTTCTCTCCAGTGGTAGTGAAGGGGAAAAAGGGGGGCAACAAATAAATTTCGTAGCCCCACCCTAGGATGTCGAGCTCTTCACCAACCCAAGTTAGGATGGCACTGGGGGAAAGAAATGGGAGAAACCTAGAGTTTTGAAACTTAGACAGAAACTTAGAGGTTTGTGAAACTTCTCTCAACCTATTTCTATACTAGAAGCTTAGGGGACCGTATACAAATTTCGAAACGGTGTCCAGTTCTTACGATTACTAGCCTCTACTGAAGATACAAAATATAACTTCTTTTCGTAAATTCTCTTTAACTTCCAACGTTCCTAATATTCTCTCCTAGTGATATCTGCAATATATATGTATTTGGTAGCGTTTGCTACGAGATCGTACACAATAACTTCCCAAGGATCGATTGATGATGATAATGGTAATAATGCGGAGTAAAAAACTGATATCAATGCAATAATATATTCCTCAAAGCACTGATTATCTATTGACAAAGAATTTAAGAAACACTTTTGCGGAATTTTTGCATGCATCGGCAAAACTCAGTTTTTTCGCAAAAGGATATATTAATGCAGCTATTTCTCGTAAGAATTAGAACTACAATTATGAAGTTATCAAGAGGTTGTGGATTCGTATTGGACTAAAGGCGAAACTGATTTTTTCAGCAAACTTTCATGGGTACAGTTGGATTGCTTCATCTCTAAGTGGTGCATTTATGCACAAAAAAGATGAAAAGGACACCACTTTTTGATTGGTGAGCCTCATTCGCAAATCAATTTTAGCACGCAGACTAAAAGGTAATTTTATAGGTCCTGGTGGCATATGTACACTGGCGGAAATTGAAAAAGAACACCCAGATGGAATTCCTTTAGGAACGTCATATTATAATACGTTAATAGTTAAGGGCAACAGAAACCGTGATCCAAGATTGAAAGTCAGTGGATGAAATAATGACATCACTGAGGATGACAACATGCAAATGTATGCAGCGCGTACTTAAGTACTAGGGTGTGAAGAAAGAAGTTATTCGTCTTGTGCCGTGTTGTTCAGTGCTCTTTGAAGAAGCTACCATGACTGGACGATGCAGGTGCGCAACATTTGTTCAGTTAGCGGAGTTTGAGCGAGGTCGTACAATGGGTCTTCAGGAAGCAGGTTGGTCTTTTTGTCAAATTGCATACCGTGTTGGCCGAGAGGTATCAGCATTGGTAAGATGGTGATGTCGATGGTCAGAAGAGCATTCACACACTCGCAGATGTGGACTTGGACAATACAGAGTTACGGACGTACTAGAGGATCGGCATATCAGGAGAGCAGCGGTAGCAGAGCGGACGGCTACAATATCACAAATTCGAACCGCTGTCATAACCAAGGGTACCTACAAGAATGATACTTAATCATCTTTTGGAGACAGGACTACGGGCATGGTTACCACTGTCACCTCTTCACTGTCGAGAACGTTTGTAGTGGGATCAAGAAAGAGTTCATTGAAGAGAAGAATGGAAGTCTGTGGTCTTCACAAATGAAAACCGATTCTGCTTAGGAGCTTCTGATAGTCGTTTACACGCCCGAAGGTGACAAGGTTAGTGGCTTTTTCCATCGTGCATCTGCCAGCGACATAGAGGGCGCACGCTGGGCATCATGGTGTGGGGAGCGATTAGCTATAACTCTCGTACTTGTCTGGTGTTTGTACGGGGGAAAACTGAATAGCAATGCGTACGTCAGTGACATCATACAGCCTGTCGTCCTGCCATATTTGAGTTTAATTCCAAATGCGATATTCCAGCAGGATAACGCCCACCCACACTCCGCCCAGGCAACTCACTCTTCAGACAGTGCGCCAACTCACTTGACCAGAACACTCTCCGGACGTCTCCAATCAAGAATGTCTGGATCGGACAAAGGCTCTTCCACGGACTGCGGCAGGCAACGACCATCGCTGAATTATGCGTCTAAGTTGAAAGCTCATGGAATGGTACTATTTTTTTAATAGTGTTCTTTTTTCAACCTTCTCTGAGTTTCTACTCTGTTTCTCAACCTTCTCTCAGCCTTCGGGGTCCTTGTGACCTGGCCATTTAGCTCATGGTGTGCAAAAAGTGCCGCTCAGAGGTGAAACAACCCAACCCATAATGTCACAGCACTATCATTTGATAGAGAATTTTGTGTTCTATCAGATGATTTTAAAATTATGTGTAGTAATTAAAAATCTACTATTAACTCATAAATATTTAAAGCAGGAAATAGAAACTTTTCCAAAATTATCAAAATTTCAGCATCTACTCAATGTGAAACAAAGAATGTTGGGGAGTCCCCGTTGCCAAAAATGATTGATCTCCTCTTCTTTTTTCCACCTTCGTATAAAAAAATGCAACTCCCCTTCTTGTTATCACTGAGAGACAGGATCTGGTGATATTGTAGCTGTCTTGCAAAGAACAATTAAATTTAAGAGAGTAATAAATGATGCTATGAGAAATTAATAGGACTTCAGAATAAGTCGAAGCATGCAAGCATCACATGCTTCTTCAAAGTTGAACTTGAAATTCCACGCATAAAAATTAAAATGATGAATAAATTTACTTAACAATTTTTTCTTCACTGCAACAAACAGCCTTGCTACAAATTCTGCAATTGTCTGCATATAATAAATGGCATGATGGTGCCTACAAATATTTTTTATTTCCTCGAGTCCTCAAATGCAGAACTTTTACATTTCTTAAGACTGCATAAGGCATTTAACTCTTTCTAGGTCAGGAAAAGCTCATGGAATGGTATTTTTTTAATGGTGTTCTTTTTTCAACCTTCTCTGAGTTTCTTCTCTGTTTCTCAAACTTCTCTGACATGGGTTCACCTGATGGGCTGCATAAGAATATGATTGATTATTTATTAATTAACAGCAAATGGGCTAGTTCTGTTAGGAATACTAGGGCATATAGGGGAGCTGAAATTGGATCTGACCATTACCTTGTTAGAAGTGTCTTGCAACTTAAACTTAAAAAGTGTTGTGCTAAAGTTAAAAAAATGACCTTTAATACTGAAGCTCTGATAGACCCAGTTATAGCTAAAGCTTACGATGATAGGTTACTTAGTCATTATGACAGTCATGGTTTATTTACCACTGAAGTTGAGGAAGAATGGGGCTGTTTTAAACAGGCTTTTTTGGAAACTAACAGTACTCTTTTAGGAAAAAAGGATCAGAGGAGGCAGAATTATTTGAGTGATAAGGCATTTGAGCTTATTTCAGAAAGAAGGAACTGCAGGAATGTCCTTAATCAGTACCCTACTAGTCATAATAGAAAGGTTTACAGAGAGCTTAATATCGTGTAAAGGATCAGTTAGCTACTGATAAGAATATTTGGCTTGATGGCTTGGCTGACAATGCTGAGGAAGCAGTTAGGCAGCACAACAGCAGAGAGCTGTACCAGATAGGTAATGTTTTGTGTGGTAGAAAACGGACAGACATACAAGGATTGAAGGATAAATAAGGTAAGGTTATAGAAGGGGAGGATCTTGTCATGGCTAGGTGGGCTGAGCATTTCAGTGATGTTCTAAACAATGTGGTTAGTTCTACTCCCATTGTTTGTAATGATGATAGATGCATTGGTGGCTTTAATGTTGGCCCTGTAACACAATCTGAAGTTTGGCTATTTCTAAACTTAAATTTCATAAATCCCCCAGGTGTATATGAAATTACTACAGAAATGCTTGGAGCTGGGAATGTTTCGGTTACCACTTGGATGACTGAAATTTTGAATATCTTTTATGATAAAGGCATGGTTCCTGAAGATTTTACCAGAGCTACTATTATCCCTATTTTCAAAAAAGGTGATCGCAGTTCTTGTGATAACTGTAGGGGTATCAGCCTACTCTCTGTTCTAGGTAAAGTTCTTTCCATGATTGTGCTTAATGGAATTAAGAATCTGGTTGACAGTCAATTGCGTGATGAGCAATGTGGGATCAGAAGTGGTAGGGGATGTGTAGATCAGATATTTTCACTTAGGCAGATTCTTGAGAAATATTTAGAGTTTCAGAAACCTTTGGTTGCTAGCTTTGTTGATTTCAGAAAAGCTTTCGACTCTGTTGATCGACATAATTTGTGGTTGATTGTGAGATCATATGGTATACCAGACAAGTTAGTTAACATAATGAAAGCTCTCTGTAATAACACTGAGTCGTGTGTGAGAGTTGATAAGTCTTGTAGCAATTGGTTTAGCATTACTTCTGGTGTTCGACAAGAGTGCATTTTGTCTCCTTTTCTCTTTAGTTTGGTTATTGATTATGTTATGCGAAATTCACTTCAAGGGAAAGATTTTGGCCTTAAATGGGCTGGAGATAAGGAAAATTTCTGATTTAGATTATGCTGATGATTTAGCCCTTTTGGCAAATGATGTTGATGAGATGAACACTTTCATTCGAGCTGTTGATGAGACTGGTAGTAGAGTAGGTTTGGTTATAAACAGAGAGAAAACTAAAGGGATGAAAATTGGTCAGGCAGGTTGTGATTCAGTTCAGCTGAATTGTTGCAGTCTTTAGCAGGTGTCACAGTTTAATTACCTTGGGAGCTATGTAACAGATACTGGAGATATGCGGCATGAGATTAATAGACGAATAGGGATTGCCGCTGGGATTTTTAAGAATTTATGGAGAGTGTGGAGAAATAGGCGTATACACCTAAAGACTAAAATTAGACTGTATAATAGTTTGGTTCTTTCTAGGGTTAGTTATGGCAGTGAAACTTGGACACTTTGTAAACAAGATAACAGGAAACTAGATGCTTTTGATTCTAGATGCTTACACAATATCTTGGGAATTAGGTGGTTTAACTTTGTAACTAATGATGAGGTTAGGCAAAGGAGTTTGCAACCTCCTTTAAGCAGCATATTGTGCAGAGAGAGACTCCGTTGGTTTGGCCATGTTGCCCGTATGAATAATTATAGATTGGCGTATAGGGTTATGAACAGTGTGCCTAGAGGCCTCAGAAGGAGGGGGAGACCTAGGATGCGGTGGGCAGACAATGTCAAACAGGACCTTGTTAAAATTGGTGTGCAATGGCTGGATGCAGCAGATGTAGCTCAGGACAGATATGCTTGGAGAATTAAACTGCACGGTCTGGTTGGACCTCCGTAGCCCATGGCTGCTTGAGGATGATGATGATGATGATTAGGTCAGCTGCATCATTTAGCAGGTGATACTTGGCTAATGTTAATATTAATTCTGTCCAAAATTTTTCATTTTGCTATTGAGATTATAGGTATTATGATACCAATACCTACAAAATTGGCACGTTAAACACATTACATACGTTAAGACTACAATTTATCCCAAAACGTATTGGAAACGTTTCAATACAATTGAAATGTCTGAATAATATTTGTGTATTTATAATCGAAAACAATTGCAGTGTTTGAGTGTATTGCTATTTAAAAGAAAAAATCCATGCTTTTAAGAAACAAAGGAAGCCTTCCGCGAAATCCATCGACATGGTCTTTAACGTGTGTAGAGAGAGTGGCTCTTGTACACAATTATTTGCGGCTATGATTGCATGCTCCACACGAAGAATACCTTTCCATATGTTCTCTTTCTCACCAATGTTAATTAGGACAGGGTTAGCAAAGAAAATATGCGCAGTTGAGACTCGAAATCTCGGAAAATCAGATTACGAGCCTGGTGCGGTTACGGATGAGTCAACCTCCGAAACGTAAGTAACGACTGAAGATAAATGGCAAAGCATGAATGGCAGCTGGGGAGACTATGAGACTGCGCAGTTCACACTTCGATAGTTCTTATATGTTGACTACGATGACTATTCGTCCTATATTTTATAGGACAGCATTATATTTTAGGGCGCTGTCCTATATATTTATAAAAATTTCAAAGCACGCTTTTGTTCTATATTTTTTGTTCTGCTCTTTAAAACTCCCATATTTTTATACCAAATAAAAATCGATCTATCTTGACACTAATTTTGATAAATTTTTCTTGCTATTGTTGATTTGATTGAGGAATTAATAACACATGAGTATAATATTTATACGTTTAATAAATTTATCTGCGCCAGTTTCAACAGAAATGTATGTAATCACTTTTAGTTTCACTTTGATATCAAATTTAGAGGAAAATTATTTTAGCCGGACCTGACATATTATCAGGAGGTCGTGGGTTTCTACCACGCCCGGCTTTAAGACAATTTTTTCCTCTAAATTTGATATCTGCTTGAAACTAAGAATACTAACATACATTTCTATAATATTCATAATTCAGAATTATCTAATTGCACTAAATTATTAAATGATTCTTATAATAGTGTGAACCGTTGACGAATTAAAAAATGTTATAATAATGTTTGTTCGTTTTTACGTTTTTGAATAAAATTAATATGTGCATATCCTTTGATTTAGTTTAGAGCTTTTTACGATATTTACCACTTTTCGAGGATTACTTTGCTCGACATGACATAAAATTAACAGTATCATGGGGGAAAAAATGACGAAAAATGATACTAATGGCAAGAATTTCAGAAAATATATTTTCCAATAAGTTTTCTATATTTTTCTCAGAAAAAAATGGTCACCATAAGATTGACCTTGAAAAATTGTCGACGCATCAACTGCTCAGTCTCAACAGGTGCAACTCATGGATATGCAGTTGCTGAAGACAGAAAGCGGCTAATTTCGACATTAGTCGGTTTTTATTTTACGATCTTGGTGGGTTGGGTGGTTTTATCACTGAACGGTACTTTTTTTTTCACACAATGGGCTAAATCTCCAGGTCACAAGGACCCCGAAGACTCAGAGAAGGTTGGGGATTCACTCGAACAGTTGTTGGGAGACAGATGGTAGCCTCCCATCAAGACCATCCAGCGTGTTCTTTATATGCACAGGGTGTGGCTCTCCCGCACACGGAGCAGTGGCTTAACGTCTCATCTGATGGACGGCAGCGTTTCCAAGGGCATCGATGTCCCCTATTGACCGTGGGCAGAGAATTTTGTGGAGATAAATCTCAACGCTGACCCAGCTGGGATTCGAACGTGGGAACTGCAGATTTCGAGTCTGGCGCGCTACCGACTGAGTCACCCCCGCCCCCGTTCAACATTGTTGTATCGTGAACATAGATGGATGGCATTTTAGCAATAACACTAAACTGACTTTACGTTTTTGTAGTTGTAAAACATCTTTCTTTGAGTTAATCAGGATTTTTTAGGAAAAAGTTGTTTCGTCTTCGTTTCAAATGCCGAACAATGACAAATGTTTCTGACATCATTACTATGCAGTCGCAAACACAAATATTCGGCTCTCTCAGAAATATCGGAATGTATGTGATTGCAGGGACAAATCTAAGGGGGAAGTAGGCCCTGCATCCCCCCTCCGGCCGCCCTTTGATAATTCTAGTAAGGACAATGGAGGCAAAATATTATTAAACTTTTGCAATTAAAAATATTATTAAACTTTTTCAAGAATTTTTTAAGACTTCTAAGATGGCAGGGAAAATGTTATACTGCAATGGAAATCCAGTATCTTGCCCTCTCCATTTTTTTACGGCTCGATTGCGTCACTTGCCCCCCTACTCCCCAATTTTTTTTCCTAGATCCGGGCCTGTGTGATTATACAAGTCACCTGCTATTTTTACGAATAATAAAATGCTTTTAAGAGTACTTAATAGCGATAAGTTCCAGCTCAAAATATCACAGACGACTTCGGGCTCTGAAGGGCTCAGTAACAATTTAAATTCTTAATTTTTCTTATAATTGCAAAAAAATAGGTAAGATAAAAAAAAAACTTCTTTCGAATATAACTTCAACTACTGAATTAATTAGTCTTTAGTAATTAAAAATAAGTACCATTCGGCCTTCGAATATACTTTTAGGTATCCCTTCTCTTTTCTCAATTAATGAATAGCTCTTAGCATTTATAATGATGTTAGTGAAGAACTTTCAGTTTTCTACTAGTATTTCCAATATTTTTTGTTCAATATAATATTAAAATTGCTATTTTGCCATATAATGATTATTTTATACTTGTAATAGTCTATAATATGAAAAATAAAAAAAAATGGTATAGGTTGGGTTGTTTTACCTCTGAGCAGCACTTTTTTGCACACCATGGGCTAAATGGCCAGGTCACAAGGACCCCGAAGGCCCAGAAAAGGTTGGGGGAGGGGACCCACTGGAACAGCTGTTGGGAGACAGATGGTAGCCTCCCGTCAAGGCCATCCAGCGTGTTCCTTAACGTGCACAGGGTATGGCTCTCCCGCACACGGCATAACATCCCATCCGACGGACGGCGTCCTTTTCAAGCCCATCGGTGTCCCCTACTGACCGTGGGCAGGGCGGGGAATTTTGGGAAAATAAATAACAACGCTGACCCAGCTGGGACTCGAACCTGGGAACTACAGATTACGAGCCTGGCGCGCTACCGACTGAGCCACCCCCGCCCCTTAAAAAAAATTGTATAACGGTAGGAATTTCTGTATATATATATATATACACACACACACACAGTCGTATCAGAATAATATGACCTCCTTCCATCATATACTATGGTAGGTGGTCATATTATTCTGATACGGCTGTGTATATACAGGATGAACCACAAGTCCTAAGCCGAAAAAACTTATTACTGCAGAGAAATGCAATATGCTGCATTTGGTAGTCCAACTCAATAATTTTTTTAAGTTTTGGTTGTAGCCCTATAGATGGACTAGTGTCTTGCAGATTTTAAATTGGTGAGTCCACGAAGTAAAGCTACATCAATAGATTAGTTTCTTCAAACCAAATTAAATATACAAGTACAGAGAAATTTCTGTGCACAATTCAGCTAGGACCCATCATCCAATAGCAACATCAAAGCATGGCACAAGGCCATTCCTGGGAACTAACAGGGTTCTTGTTCGAAAACGAATGGCAGGCCAAGCACATCTGACATGCCATGAGCTTGAACATCAGTTAGATATGTTCCAGCCATGAAGAGTGCTCACATTCAAGTTTGAACGAAACTATGAAGAGTCCTCAGATGAAGGGGGTGGCTCAGTCGGTAGCGTGCCAGGCTCGTAATCTGTAGTTCCCAGGTTCGAGTCCCAGCAGGGTCAGCGTTAATAATAATAATAATATCTTTATTAAGCCTTAGTATGGTTATATACATAGATTACCCCGCTAAGCCTTATGGCTTGTCAGCAGAGATTGATCTCCGCAAAACTCCCCGCCCTGACCTGCCCACGGTCAGTAGCGGACACCGATGGACTTGGAAAGGCCGTCGTCCAAGATTCTAAGCGAGGTCTGTCGGGATGTTAAGCCGTGGCCCCATGTGCGGGAGAGCCATACCCTTGTGCACGCTACAGAACACATTGACAGGAGGCTACCATCTGTCTCTCAACAGCCGTTCCAGTGGGTCCCCTCCCTCAACCTTCTATGAGTCTTCGGGGGGTCCTTGTGACATGGCCATTTAGCCCATTTTGTGCACAAAAGTGCCGCTCAGAGGTAAAACAACCCAACTCAGATGAAGAATTAACTTTGTGGGGAAAAAAAATTCTTCAGTTGGACTATCAAATGTCTTCAGTTGGTCTATCAAATTACCACATGTCTTTTCAGTAGATAGTTTTTAAATCAATTTTTTTAAATTGGTTAAGTACTTTATGATATGTCAGAGAAATGTTTCCCTTAATCGGGCCAGACTTCTGTGGCAAAGTAGCTGCTTGAGGAGGTATTTATTTAGTTGTTTTTTTTTAATCGGGCTCATGCTGAATGATTGTCGAAATGGTTACGGCTTGAAAATTTGACCCCGATCTCTAGTATTTTACTTTTTATTCGAGAGTTATCATTTAAGTCTTCATTCCTGAATGTAATATATTTATGCAAAAGTGAAACATTACTCACATAAAAATTATCTTTTATTCTTCTGGCATTCTAAACAACATTTTTATACATTTTTTTTTTATTTTCCTTTGCGATATAAGTAGACTGGGAGAAATGGTTAAAAATAACGTATTGCGTTTCGCTTACAATTATCACAGAAATTCAAAATTTATCTATACAATTTTCTTCATAAGAGAATGAAACCCTTTCTCTGGATTCTTCAGATGGTTTTCAGTCTTTGTCTAATTTATCATCTGAATGAAGTCTACTACACATACGATCTTCATCATCCCAAAAGTGTTATACTCCATCTTCAAAAGGGATGTACGGAGCTGACATCTTCTGATTGATGATCGTCTTGCGATTCAAAATTCAGGTGTTCCTCAACCTGAATGCTTTTAACTTATTGCAGAGGAGTTCTTTCTGCTTGATGATTAATATGATGAGGATGATAACCATCAGGATGATCGTGATGCAGCTTAGAAGACTGAGAGTTAATGGAAGAAGAAGGTTCTGAACCGAAATGATTTTGATGCTGTGCAGGATACAAATTGTATGTCCTAGTGCTAACACCATCACCATGTTGTTGGAAGAGTTCTATTTGCTGTTTTTGGTTCCCATATCTAGGATGTTGGATTGGACCGCTTTGATCATAATGATCGTATTGATGAGGCTCATTGCCTGAATCCTTTGGACCAGCATTATTGTGATTGGATTGATACATATCTGGTTGCTCATCGTGAGTTTCTGCTCCTCGTTGCGGCTGCAAAAGCTCAGGCAAATTATTCAAGAAACTGGCATCGGTATTTACTAAGGCGTCAAAAGATCCAGGAATTTGTTGAGGAGGTTCAAAATTACGTTGGCCTTTTGAATTTGATTGGGGTCTGTAGTTGTTGTTAGGTGGTTCTTGGTGATGGCTTGCAGGTGAAGTTTGACGTACTGAAGAGGGATTTCTTTGGTGGCTTTGTGGGGAAATTTTATTTTTTCGGCCATCAGCTAGAAATACACCAGGCTGACCAGGAACTGGCTCTGCAATTATCACTTTTCCGTCGTAGGAAGCGAACCGATGAGCTGGAGGCTCGGACGATTTTTGCATATTATGTAACGGTTGACCTTCTGGTGTGTCCGGATGGTGAGATTGTTGATGTTGTTGTTCGTAATATTGATCTTCAGGTGCATTTGGGTAGTAGGCTTGTCTGTTGTCCTGATCTTGAGTTGCTTTTGAATAGGATTCTTGCCCCGGTTGTTGCTGACTGTATTGATCTTGAGCTACTTTTGGATCATAATTTTGTTGCGACTGGGGATGATCGTATTGGTCTTGTGGGATTGGATCATAAGGTTGTTGTTCTTCGTGCTTGTATTGATCTCGTGGAGCGCTTTTATGATAATCGTGATGCTCTTCTTGTTTGTAATCGTGTGGTGCCGTTGAATAATCACTTGAGTGAGGCTGCTTTTGATATTGTCCTGGTGCTACATTTGGCTGATGAGGTTTTTGAATTTTTTTGTAATGCTGTTCTTGTTGTCCTTTCGGATGAGGCGGTGGTGGAGGTTGTTGTCTGAGGTTCTGGGTACCTTTTTGCTGAGGTGAATATCCATCATGATTTGGTCTTGAAGAATCAATGGGGTAACGCTGCTCGTTTGATTTAGGAGAGTTCGTTCCGTAATGACTTTCTGAATAGGATACTGAATGCGAAACATAAGGACCTTCCTTACTTTGGCTTCGACTCTCAGAGACTCCAGCTGACCGATGTTTGCTTTCTGGGATCTGATGACTGGGTTCTGATTGCTGAATGTAATAATCGGAATTCTTTGGAATTTCTTCCTTCTTTCTCCCTTGTGGTCTGGGAAGTCTTTTGTTCGTTTGTGGTGGATACTGTTGGCGATGGTGCAAAGGAGGAGAGTTATGTTCCTCTTCGTAAGGTTGTCGTGGAGCTTGTTTAGCGTGACCCGAGTTTCCATTGTGTTGGGAATATTGATGACCTTGCCCTCTTGAATCGTATAAATGATGATTCTTCTGTTCTGGCCTTGATGACTGCAAATTTGCTTGACTCTGATGATGGCTAGGTGGATATCTCGAATTTTGTTGGTGACTGGGAAGGCCCGAATAATCTGGATGGCTTGAAGGAGGCTGTGTCTGATAATTGCTCTGATAAGAATGCTGTTGTTCCCTATATTGTTCAGGTTGGGACTTTGTCTTACTGTAATGCTTTGGGTTTTTGTTACTTAGATGACTACGTTCATCATATTGTGGCGATGGATGAGAGCTGGGTACAAACGTTTTTTGGTGATGCTGATCTTTATTTTCCCGAGGGGCATACTTTGGAGAATATCCAGCCTTTGATGGTGGATCATTTGAGACTGGAATAGGGCTTCCGGAATATTGTTCAACAGGGAGACCAGGAGTTGCATAAGGTTTTGCTGGAGGTTTATTACCACGAATCGGAGCAGGAGCAGTAGGGTTGGGATATTCATTAAAAGTGTTGCGATTTCTTTCATGTGCAGCTATAGTTGGAGGTGGTGGTGGCCTTCTGGGATTAGCTATAGGTCTGGTGTTATAATTACTCTCTGTTTCTCTTTGTGGGTGGGGACTATAACTTCCAACTGGTTTCTTTGATGGTGGTTCACGAGAATATCCGCTTCTAGGACCATAATGGCTTTCATCATTACTAGAGTATGAGGTACTAGGTGGACCTTGGGAATAAGGCGTGTTTTTCATAGGGTGGCTGCTTTTATGATCCATATGTCTTGGCGGTGGTGGTAACTCTCCAGATTCTGAATTCTTTTCTTCTGAGTATGGATGAGAGTTATGATGATCATCATCATCGTAATGCCTTCCAGAGTTACCTGCTTGATCTCCTTCTTCAAAGCTCCGATCATCATCTGCCTGTTGTGATTGTCTCGGATGCCGAGCTTCGTCTTCAGGGTATCCATCAGAAGGAATATTGCTTCTGCCCTCAAAGCGGGGTTGACGATCGTGACTAGATAAACCATGCTTTAAATAAGGCTGACGCTCTTGCTGAAGATGATAGCGGGAATTGCCGTTTCTGGACTCTACAGAGCTTGATGGACTTCCACTTCTCAATTGTGGTGACTTATATTCTTCATGATGATAAGCTTCGTATCTTTCTTCGGTGCTTGATGGTTCTTGACGAGAATGCACAACAGGAGTACTGCTCCTTAGTTGAGCAATCGGTTTGCCGTGGTTGTAATGTCCCGTATCGAAGAAAAAATGTGTAGGACGCCCGTGATTCTGGCCTGAGTAATAATCTGGACGCATCAAAGCTGAGCTTCCTGTAATGGATGAGGCCGAAGCAACGTAAAAAGCACTTTCAGTTTTTCTCTCAGTCGTTGCATGTCCTTCTTCGCTTTCTGCCCTCTCGTCGTCTTCGTCATTTCTTACTTCGTGTGATGGCCTGTCGCGAGGATTCAACTCAAAGAGAGGAATTTCAGATGATTCTGTAGGAGAGGAATCCCTTCTCTTTTGTAGGGGACTCGATTCTTTGTTTTGGCTTTGAGGTTTATTCTGTTTCAGCGGTCGTGATTCCTCTCCTGAATCACTTTCTGTCACAGAAGCTGGACTCGAACTGTAATCGACTCCTGATACTGGAGAAGTTCTTACGAGATCTTTGACGTGACTTCGTGGCACGTTGTCCGAAGAGTCCAGCTGATCTTGATCCTTCAAAAGAATAATGTCCTTACTCTCAAGAGACGATGCATGAAGAGAAGCAAGATTCTCTTCTTCGGCTTCTTCTTCTGGGCAAGGTATTTCACTTTCATTATTTCCTTCCTTGCTGTTCTCATTGAATTTTTGAGCACTTATTTGGGAAGAAACCAGAGCAAGACATAGAAGCATACCTAGAAGATACTGTTGGAGTTCCTGCATGAAAAGAAAATATTCATCAGACAAATTGAAGTTATTACTCATTTTTTTAATAAAACGTTTTCATATTTGTTTGAATAACTTCCTAAAAATTATACATTTTTTGCAAAGTGGAGAATATTAAAGCAATTGATGGATTCATTATATTTATGTTTCTTTCATAGTTTTAATCTATGGAATCTTAGTTAACTACTTACGTTAATAATTATAACTACATCCGTTGGTTGGTTGGTTGGTTGTTTTACCTCTGCGGCACTTTTTTTCACACAATGGACTAAATGGCCATGTCACAAGGACTCCAAAGGCTCAGAGAAGGTTGGGGGAGAGGACCCACTGGAACGGCTGTTGAGAGACAGATGGTAGTCTCCCGTCAAGGCAATCCAGTGTGTTCTTTAACGTGCACAGGGTATGGCTCTCCCGCACACGGGACCACGGCTTAACGTCCCCTACTGACCGTGGGCAGGGTGGGGAGTTAACTATATCCGTTTATTCGAAAAATAAGCGTCACGCCCGTGAAAGGGCCACATCCAATAAAAAAAACATTGGATACCAACATTGGTTCCTGATCTGACTAATCACATGGCCACTGCCGTCCCCCGACGAGGTAGCGTACTTGGCTGCGAAACAAAAGGTCCTGGTTCGAGCCTCAGATAAGGTATCGATTTTTTTCTGGTATTGTCTATCTGCTGAGGTCTCGCCTTCCTTACAGATCTCCTCTGTGGAGTATTAAACTGATAGGCTTCTTTTGGACCTCTGTGGAAAGTAGCTGCTTGAAAGGAAATTTATTTTCATTTATTATATTTCCATATGTGATATATGACGATAGCTTTCAGATCAAATTTTTTTCCGAATGGGTTGATGGGGACTTTAGCCAATGTTTGCTTGCATGCGTGACCCCAAAGTGAAAAAATCCCAAAGTGAGATCATCGATTTTTTTGACATATCGAGAATTGAACTGGTTAGTGAGGAACAATCACAACATATATGGCAGAACTAACAACCATGACATCAACCGAGACTCGAACTCTGACCCCAGCAGTTGCAGTGTCACCACCAACCGACGCAGATCAAGTTTATATTGAATTCCAAAATTATTTCAGTAAAAGAAAATCCAATTGGTATTAACTTTTACATTGCCAAGAAGGGGAGAGGTCCTTTTGACTGCGAACTTTGTTTCCTAACTATTTCATTCATTTAAAACTGTCAGAAAGTTTTAAAACCATTAGATATTGTATAAAAAGGGTTAAAATAATTGAAACTTTTTAAGTAATAGGTTTTGTTTCTGGGAATTTTTATTTATTAACATGTTAAGAGTAATAATATTACAGAATTTTAACTGAAGTAAATAATATTATACAAATAATCCCTTATTCAACCCAATTAAAACGATTGCGTGAATTTACCTTCATCCCCTTATCCATTTTTTTTTTTTTTGCATACAATGTTTTCCAAAGGGTTTAAATGCATTCTGCTGCGCATAGTGATGGTTGGATTGGGTTGTTTTACCGCTGAGTGGCCCTTTTTTAATACAGAATGGGTTAAGTGGCCAGGCCACAAGGACATCGAAGGCTAAGAGAAGATTGGAGGAAGGTGACCACTGGACAGCTGTGAGGGGACAGATGGTAGCCTCCCGTCAAGGCCATTCAGGGTATTCTTTAACGTGCACAGGGTATGGTTCTTCCACACACCGGACCACGGCTTAGCATCCCATCCGATGGACGGTGGTCTTTCAAGCCCATCGGTGTCCCCTACTGACCGTGGGCAGGGCGGAGAGTTTTGCGGAGATAAATCTCAACGCTGACCCAACTGGGACTCGGGAACTACAGATTACGAGCCTGGCGATCTGGGAACTACAGATTACGAGCCTGGCGCGCTACTGACTGAGCCACCCCGCCCCTCTGACCGAAGGCAAGGCGGGGAATGTGCATAGTGATGAAAAACTTTCCTATGGACACTAGGCCAGAAACGCTCCACTTCCGAGTTATTTTTGAAAGTGCAAATAGAAAAACCTGTAAAGTTAATTAGTTTTTATTTCAGTTATTTCAATCCACTGTAAGGGATCGATGAGAACAATTATGCAACTTTACATCAGAGCAAGTGTTCGAAATGGCTTCTGTGAGTAGCAATACGCGCCTCACAGCGTCTTCTCAACGACTGTCGAACACCTTCGAAAAGTCCTGGTGTGTTCCGAATTCTTCGACAATCATCCACGATCCGTTCGCATGGAGCTTGTGTATTAGGAACCTGGTAGCATAAACATCAGGCTTAAGGTGTCGCCACAAGAAGAAATTCAGTTGATTCAAATCGGGAGAGCGCAAGCCATGCAGTTGGTCCGTCTCTATCAATCCAATGGACAGGATACGTACGATTGAGATGTTCTCGATCAGTGAACCTAAAATGTTCTGGAGCTCCCCATCATGCATGAACCACATACGACGGCGTGTTGCTGATGGAATGTCTTCCAGCAATGTAGGGAGTCCCATCTCCAAGGTTCCTCCTACAACCGATTAGCACAATTGCCGACCCACTTTATATAGCATTTAGCATTACCTTCCCCAGGAGTGGTGGGATTTTGCAGAGCCGTATCTAGATTATAGCCAATATGGAAGCATATTACCGTCATTTGTATATAATGAGTTGGGTTGTTTTACCTCTGAGCGGCACTTTTTTGCACACCATGGGCTAAATGGCCAGGTCACATGAACCCCGAAAGCTCAGAGAAGGTTGGGGGAGGAGACCCACTGGAACAGCTGTTGGGAGACAGATGGTAGCCTCCTGTCAAGGCCATCCAGCGTGTTCTTTAACGTGCACAGGGTATGGCTCTCCCGCACACGGACCACGGCTTAACGTCCCATCAGACGGACGGCGGCCTTTCCAAGCCCATCGGTGTCCCCTACTGACCGTGGGCAGGGCAGGGAATTTTGCGGAGATCATTTGTATATAAAATATGTAAACTAGAAGAATAACACATCACTTCTGGCGAATATGTGCTCTTGTTTTATAAGAAAATGAAGTTATCCATTTTCTGAATATTGTATTTTTAATAGTAGTAATTCGTACTAACAGATGGATTTGGAAAATGTAAAATAGAAATATATTTTATTAGCGCTAGACATCACAAAAACTTCATTTATGTCTTAAAATTAAAAAGTTCCGCTTTCTCACCCTATAGTTATTATTAATCCGTTTGGCGGATGCATAGATCCCCATTTAAAAGCGCTCGTCTGATAAATGATTAACGTTAATGTGGATAGAATCAAGGGTAAAAATATTGATGTTAACGCAGATCTGCAAGAATATGGACAAACATTACTGTATTATTGATGGCTGATATCAATGGAAAAAACTACTTGAGATAACGTAAAACATTATTTTGAAAATTCAATTATGATATTCATTTTGAAAAGAATAAAAAAATTTACTCTATGTGATACAAGCGATGGGTTTTGAAGACAAAAAAAAATACCCCCCTCAAGCAGCTGCTTGCCACAGAGGTCTGACAGGAGCCTGTCAGTTTATATGCCATAGTAGAAGGTCTGAGAGGATCGCCGATATCTGCATTTAAAGAAGCAAAATTATCTCCGAAGAATTTTGAAAAATTACAGTTAGGTAATTTTTTTTCAACTGTATATTTTGTAAGATATAAGACCTGGAGTATTTACAAAAGTTTGTCGTTAGAAATTCTACAATAAATTTAATAAACTTATAAACAATCCAAAAGTTGACTAGGTTATTATAGTACATACACATTAACAATACAAAAAGTAAATTTAAAATCAATTTCAGGAATTAAAAATAAAAATTAATTAACATATAAAAATGAAAATTAACATACAGGGTGATTCAAAAAGATGGACACAATTTCAATTGGTTATATCTCCTGAACTATACGTTTTATTTGAATTCTGTAAATTACATTTGATTATACACACATTAAAGTTTATAGATGCGGTAGTCCAAGTTCTCTACTCGCTCTACGGGTTGACTTCATTGGGCTACGCTCAAAACTCACTCGAATGCGCTCCACGTTCTCCTCGGATACACTCGGTCGGCACGGGCTTTTACCCTTACACAGAGAGCCAGTTTTATCAAATTGTTTATTCCAACAACAAATGCTCTTCCTCGTTGGAGGTTCAATGTTAAACTTACGACGAAATGCACGCTGCACCGCAGTCGCAGACTCACTTTTGCTGAACTCACGAATGCAAAAAATATTGTGTTGCATACTAGCCATCTTGCTTACAACTGACGCTGCTGTGCGGCGCTAGAGTACTCTAGCGGTAGTATTCGAAACTTTACAACATTCTCTTTCAAATGTAATTTACATAATTCAAATAAAACGTATAGTTCAGGAAATATAACCAATTGAAATTGTGTCCATCTTTTCGAATCACCCTGTATATTAACCTCAACGGTTGTTAAGTAGCCATTACATGTGGATGCTGATAAAGATTTCCGGTTAGAACTTTTGTTATCCAACCAGGACTCTACTTATTATCACCTATTTCATAATATCGTTCTTATTTAGTTGGCAAAACCAAAAGGGGAAATATATATATTTGGAGTGAGTTCATTCTTTAAAATTTAACTACAAAACTATTTAGTTTAAAGTATTATTTTTTACTTAAGCTGTTAAATTTAAAATGGTATAAACTAAAAATTATTACTACTATATTAATTAGCATTGAAATTTTTAAACTAAATTTCTAACTTTTTATAGTACAAAAATAATAACAACTGGAGGAATTTTATCAAATAGTAATTTAGTTAAAACAGATGTAAATTTTAAAAAAAAATCCCTCATAGTGCGTTATCCATTCTTCACCGTCACATTTTACCACAGAATTTCAAATTCCTGGCGTAAATATATCGTTGGGTATATTAGTTAGCTTTTGCATTTTAAACATTTAACATTCTCCAACATGTAAATCAAAGCCTTTTGGAGGGTTTTAAATATATGAATATAGTTCATTGGTACAATTTAAACGTTCATTAGTACAATTTAAACTCAAAAAGTTATATTAATAACTTTTTGAGTTTAAATAATAGTTCAATAGTACAATTTAAACTCAAAATAAAAATAATAGTTCATTAGTACAATTTAAACTCAAAAAATGTTTCATTTATATCTTAAAAATATAGATCCCTCCCCCCCCCCCTGCGGAGAACAACGTAACAATGTGTGGAAATCCCGGTGTACCGCTATTCAAGATAGCATACCACCTTGTGGGAGGTGCCACGTGACCACATTCACTAGCCAGGAACATTCTTATTGATCTTGCCTTCATAGATCTGCCTTGCTGCGGGAGAAGACCTGTAGAAGAGAGAAACACTGCTTATCATAGCAAGCCTGTCTGTTGAAATAATCATTGTGGTGCAGTGAGTGGGATCTTTGGAATTTTGAAAATGCCTTGCCTAAAATATGCCAAATCACTCACTGATTTTTGTCCGAAAAATGGCCAAAATAAGTCAATAGTATATTTTGAATTTTGATGCCAAGCTTTGAAAAATTCTTTCTTTTTGAGTCCATCGCAGTAGAGACACCCAGGCTTGTCCCGCCGATGAGCCACGCCTAATCAGTTCCCCAAGCCTTTCAGCATGACCCTCAACATCGTCCACTCCATCGATCCGCAAAATTCCCCGCCCTGCCCACGGTCAGTAGGGGACACCGATGGGCTTGGAAAGGGCGCCGTCCGTCGGATGGGACGTTAAACCGTGGTCACGTGTGCGGGAGAGCCACAATCTGTGCACGTTAAAGAACACGCTGGATGGCCTTGACGGGAGGCTACCATCTGTCTCCCAACAGTTAATCCAGTGGGTCCCTTCCCCCAACCTTCTCTGAGCCTTCGGGGTCCATGTGACCTGGCCATTTAGCCCATTGTGTGCAAAAAAGTGCCGCTCAGAGGTAAAACAACCCAACCCTCTTCATCGAGCCGGGACCACAGCCCCGCTTCGCCGTCTCGGCCGTGACAGCACTGAGGCTGCGTCGGAGCACACTTGACCAGAGCCTCCCAAACCAGTCAACAACCCCACCACAGCTGTTAGCCTACCGGGGCTCGACAGAACTGCAGCACCGGACCCCACTTCACGGAGGCACCTAAGTGCCCCCACTACGACAACTTTGATCTGCCTAATCAGGTGAATCTTTGCTGTCAATCTAAACCAGTTGATAATCCCACTCCACCATCAAAATGTAAAATTTCTAGCCGAAATTCAAGGTTTGCAATATTCGTTGAAGGTTTGAAATTTTCAAATTTTTCCCACCATTAGAAGGCGCAATTAAAACTTACGATTCACACTTTCCGATTCTTCTAACATTTCATGAACACTTATCCAACCCAAAAAGGATTTTTATCTCTTAAACAATGTTGCTTTTTTTCACCCCCGTGGGGGTAACGGTTCAATCCGCAAATAGGTTGTCAATGACCTTCACATTTCATCACTAAAACGAAATCGATTTGACACTAGGATTCTTTTTGACACATAGACAGACGACAATATAGAAACATCATCTTTTTCTTTTTGAAAATGAACTATGCTTGGGAGCTGAAAGAGATTTTTTCAGAATGGCGAGGGTCAAAAGCAAATGAATGTTTCAATCCATTCATTAAAGAGAGAAGTTGCGAAAGCAGAAATCGTGCAAGCATCATACCGTAATGCAACTAAGGATTCCCTAAAAGGAAACGGAAAAAATTAAAATTTATTATTGAAAATACATATAAAAAAGTTTTTTCACATTATATAATATAAACAAATAATATACTTACGAAAAGAAAAGGTAAAAAAAATCGACAATCATTTTTGGTACAGTCGCTCAAAAAAGTATCCGAACGCTACGGTTGATTACAGAATTCAGAAAAAATATCTGTCGACGATTTTTTTTAGAAATTAGTGATCTGGCAACCTTCGTGTCACGTGATTACAGAATTCAGGAAAAATATCTGGAGCGTGTACAGCAACTGTACACGCTCCAGTTACCGTTCACAGCAAACTGGAGCGTGTGCAGTTACTGCACACGCTCCAGTCTGCTGTGAACGGTAACTGCACACGCTCAATATTTCTGTGAGTGAGCTCACACGATCTAGTATCAAAATAATATGACCACTACAGTCGCTCCAAAAAGTATCCGAACGCTACGGTTGATTACAGAATTCAGAAAAAATATCTGGCGACGATTAGTGATCTGGCAACCTTCGTGTCGCGTGACACGAAGGTTGCCAGATCACTAATTTTTAAAAAAAATCGTCGCCAGATATTTTTTCTGAATTCTGTAATCAACCGTAGCGTTCGGATATTTTTTTGAGCGACTGTACACCTTTATTATTCATCATAAATTAATTTTTCGAGCAAGTTTTCCAGGATGGAGCAACTGCCCTCTTGCTCCCCCCCCCCATACATACACACACACTTGGCGAAGCCCATGTAACAATGTGCACCTGAATATATTAAAATTATATTTATAACACTGTGATCAGATCTCACCACTCCTTTTGCGGGTTACTTGTCTAGACAGCAACTTCGAGTGAATCAGTTTCGACTGCGAACTTTCAGCGCCTGTTATTGTGAAATTCAAGGCTAGGTCTTGAAATAGATGCTGAGTCAAACGAAACACGAGCGCAAACTAAAAACAGAATAATCATAAATTCCACAGTGCAACTCGATATGGATTTTTGCGATTTATTGCAACGTTATCAGAGAACATGCTGATAATTCTGCCGGAGTATGATTTTCTGCGATTCTTTAAGATTATGCCGATTTGAAAACAAACAACTTGCTCACTGTATATTTCAGTGGGAGAACAATGACAAAATGAAACATTAATCATCATATGATAATACTCACTTGCAAACAATTCACATAATGTATCACACTAGTGTCCAAAAGTTAAGCATAGTTGTTAAAGTGGATAAAATGAAAAAGCCGAGATGGCAGATTGACATGGGCTATTATAGTGCATACGGAATATGGACGGAAGAAACAAATGCGCGATATAACTGATATAAAATACTGAATAAACTGGAGCAATGGACTCTAGTCCAATAGAATGAGAATTGAAGTTACCTACAGACACATTCGCTCGTGCACGAGAGTTCATTAAGGTGTCTGATAACAGCGATACAAGTGTCACATCTAGAATTCTTGAAATATTAAATCCCACACCTGTATAAGAGCAGATCAGAGCTCTATGAGAATTCTGGGAGGAGGTTGACGAGCTGAAATCCATCTTCCCAATGCACCCCATACCTGCTCAATAGGGTTGAGGTCTGGCAAATATGCAGGCCATGGCATAAGATGGATGTCTTAATTTTCAAGGAAATCATCCACTAAAGCAACCTTGTGTGGACGCTTATCATCCATAAACTGGAATTGTGGGCCAATAGCACCCTGAAAAAGCCTCGAAAAAGTTGTTCAAGGATTTCATTTCTATATGTGGATCAGTTATTTAATATCTGAGGCCTCTCAAAGAAGTGAAAAAGCGTGCAGCCATGTGACATAATACCATCCCAGAGAAGTAAACCACCACCTCTGTAATGATACATTTCCCTGGTTATTTGAGGGGATGATAATGGGTATCAGATTCCCTCCAGATGACAACACGACGACTATCACTCTGTAAACTGAATCTGGATTCGTCATAGAAGAGAACATTGAAGCCATTGGTCTGCGGTCCAGTCCCTGTGTTGTCTGCACCATGACAACCTGACTCTTGTCGCTGACGGAGTGAGTGAAATGAAAACTGTAGGTTCTCTCGCATACAATCCTTGTTCATGAAGCCTTCTATATATCGTTTGCCTGGAAACTGTTCGTCCTGGGCCACAGATAGATCCATGGCAAGCTCTCTCACTGACGTGTCTGTTAACTATCGCTGTTAGTGCCGTATAGAGATCATCCTGAGACGTTGTAAGTCCTGGACGATTAACGTTTCCTGTCTCTTGGTACCTTCTCCACAGCCTTGACACAGACTGCTGCACACCAATAGATGGGCACCAATCAGTGGTATTGCCTATTGGTGTTGTTGCCACGCCACACACAAAGTGATGTGCCCTGGCAACATCACTTTGTGTGTGGCCTGATCCCAACATCCCAATAGCCCGACCAAGTGTAAGAACATTCGTATGGTGTCTGTGTGGCATATTGTTACAGCAACAAATCGGTTCGAACACGAACAGAATGCCCTAGCGACAAGAAATGAAGTTTTCCACATCTGTCCCATTACTTACACCATTACAGATTTGCAGTTGATAACGTATACAAATTATATGTAATCACAAGGTGCAGATAATCACAAGGTGCAGATAATCACAAGGTAATAAATCACAAGGTGCAGATAATGGCGGGCACATATGCATGTGCCCGCCATTATCTGCACGTAACTTTTGTTGCTGTCTTCGTTGATTGCTTGTTCAATATAGCCCATTTTGTCAACTATGCTTAACTTTTGAACATCAGTATATGAGATAGAGAAGGCAGTACAGTGGATGCAGTACGGGTTATGGAATTCTGCTCTTACAGAAATTATAAAACAGACCACAAATTTACAATACGGACTAGCAATTAGTTCGAGATTTGTGGGGCTCAGAATAATTTAAATTTCAAATATTTCTTGTAATTTTGAAAAAACCTTTTATAATTTCAACTTTTTAATCAGTCTTGAGTAGTAAAAATTACGCACCATGAGGCTTTCGATTATTTCTTTTGCGTATTCTGTACATTTAACAAATGACTGATCTTTGCATTTATATTGACGTATAATACCCGTTTGTGTTAACCATGATCGCTCGATTTCTTCTAGAATCTAATACATAAAGAAGAAAGTTAGTTTGTGTGTCTGTCCGCTTATGCACTCGGCCCCCAGAAGAGCTAGAGGCTTCAAACTCTGCATGAACGGCTTCGGCCAGGGGGAAAATATAAGTTGTTTGCGAACCCTCTGGGGTTAACCAATTTTGGGATAGGCGGTTGAATTTCTCAAAATCCTTATCGACTTAACATTAACTATTGATAGTTATTCAAAATAACTGTTGCCACCAATAAATTTAAAAGAAGGAATGCATCAAATTAATTTCTTTCTGATTTTGCGTGATAAAGTCATTGTTGAGTTTCTTGGGTCAAGAGCACGGCGTTTCTGTGTAAATTGAAGTCATTCTAACTAAGCACGAGATTCTATGTTGAAAGGAAAGCTTTAAAAAACTAAAAATTCGTATCGGAAATTAAAATCATTAACTTAATTTGAAAAATATGCAAAAGTTAATGAACGAATTACTCATATGTTAATAAATGAAAATTTTAGTATGTTAGGTAATAAATAATGTTTTTTAATAATAAAATATTTTTTTCGTAGTATCTACATTTTTTGGGCATCTCAGACCATAATTAATTTTCTTTTTCAGTAAAGTTGCATATGCCTGGCAAACCGAATCCAAGGGACTCTGTGGGTACGAAATGATTTGAAAAGTTCGATTATCTGAGCGAGACAAATCCCTTTTTTGGTTTAAAAACTTCTGACTGGGGTGGATCATACGGTACCTAGAAATATGTCCATTTCTTTCCTTCCTTAAAAGAGAGGAAGGAAAATTAAACCCCAGGGGTATTTTTCTCCTTTAGGGGTTAAATTCTCTCTCTCCCCCTCTTTTTTCCTCCTTCTCCTTTCTCCCGTAATGATTTTTATGCCAAATGAAGCTTGCGATCTGGGGAATGCCATCCAGTTTCTTTTTCCTAGAAAATTTCAGACTAGAGCAACGCCGGGTAAATCTGCTAGTCTCTAATATTTATTTTTTTAAATAGCATTAACATTTTAATTTTATCATGAGATGATTATAATTAATAATATAAGAACAAAATAAATGATTACACGCATTTTTGTATATGCATGTATATCTTACAATGAGTAAGAGATTTTTCCCCAAATCGGTCTCGGGATCAACAGTTGACGAAATGGTTGGGCCTCGGGCAGCCGCGGGCTCGAAAAATTGCCCTGAACTCATCACCAAAAATGACCATAAATTCCATAAATTCATTTTCGGGGAAATTTGGTGTAAACATTAAATTTTTTAAACACTGATACCAAACAACAAATTCATCTAAAATTATTTTTTTAAAAGCCATAATTATTTGTCAAGGATTCATATCGCATATCACTAGAATAGAGAAATCGTTGATTTACCTTGTAAATCAACGCTTTGTCGAAAGCTGAATAGTTCTAATTAATTTTAGTTACTGAACGCTGATTACACTGTCGAATAATTATAATCAAACTATATTATCTGTTTCACGTTTTTAATTTATTTTTATTCAAAGTTACAAGGAAAATTAAAAGCTTAAATCACGATTGAAATAGTTTCAAAGCCAGACTACTCTACCCAGTTCATAACAAATAATTTCTAATGAACACAACTTATATCCTTTAATTTAGATTATTTGAATAAATAAGGCCCTCCTCATTTTTGAATCCGTTAAAATATTTATAACATTCGCTAAAAGCATTGATTCTAAGAAACTAGGATATGTAATTTCCTGCTATTAGGAGACTTACCCTTTTTAAAAAACGCATTTTGAAACTTCTGCTTTTACTATCCCATAGAATGTAATTTGGGCCTATGGTTAAAACGACAAATCCAAAGTCTACTTATTCTACAGATTAAAACAATTCGTACGAACGTTCTCAACTGTGATGGGCATTAGGGTAAAAGGCCATGTAACTTATTGTCAAACACGTTTTAAATAGCTAAGTCACGCTTTAATGAACGACTTTCCAGGAAATATCGTCTTCTTTCATTTTGTTTGCTTGAGGGGAAAAAAAAAACAAATGAAACCTGCAGAGCTTAATCGAAAAACATTTTCGGCTCTTTTAGCCAATCACTTCGCTTGAATAAACAAAGGAGCTGAAGAGACGTTGCCGAAGTGTGATGAAACAACAGTCCCATCGCCACTGCTGTCTTTGATCTCACTGGCATCACGCGTTTGAGAAAAAGGGGACAAAGCAGATCATTCGGAAGACGAAGACGGCTCGTCACCTTCCACTGCTCTCTGTTGCCCTAGAAACCACCACGAGAAAGCGATGTCTCCGTGAAGCGTAGAGTTTTTAGCATCTTGTCGATTCTGCTGCTCTGAATGGCGTAACAAGTGTAACAATGCGGAGTTATCTCTGAGTTATCTCTGGATAAATCAGCTGAATAACATGTTCAGGTCTGCTGACTTTGGCGGTGTATATATATTATCTCAGACTCTTCTTTTTTCGTCGCAATTCTTCGGTTGGGGAAAGTGTTGTTCAAGGACAATTGCATCCTTTTACTCCATTCACTTTTTCCTATCTTAGATTGTTTTGAACACGCTAATGCCTCGAAAGATTTTAAATTTCCTTGGAATATTTCTAGCTCTATATATGAGTTTGCAAGCATTGTTAATCGAAAGAGTAACTAAACATCGCTCATTGTATCAGAATTAAAATACGCCCTTGGCAGTAGTAATTTTACGAAAAGAAGCATTTTGAATAGATATAAAAAAAAAAGTATAGAGGTAGTCCTCGATTTACGGAAGCCCTTTACACAGAATTTCACACATACGAAAATTATCTCTCACCACCTAGTTTTGTTACATACGGCATAAATTCCGAAGTTACGCAAATTTTCGCTATTTTACAGTTACAAATGTAACAATGATGTCAGGGATATTGTCGTGGCCCCGAAGTGGTCATCCCCGAAATTTATGTTTTGATTATCGATTCCTATTCATCCGTTTCCATAGGTGAAGCCACAGATTCACGAATTGTTACACTCGTGCTTTGGTGAGGTTAGAGGTGAGGTGCTTTCTATTACATAGAGAAAATGTCCGCTGCATTATGTACAGGACGACACAAACATGATTTTTTATATAAAGTTGCACATATATAAACACTACTGGAATATTCCTGACTCTGTCAGACTTAGCTGTGCTTAACACTTCGCTAATGACGGAGGATACCATTTAAAGGCTAATTGTCCCCTCCATACTTGTGGGTTGGGTTGGGTTGTTTTACCTCTGAGCGGCACTTTTTTGCACACCATGGGCTAAATGGCCAGGTCACACGGACCCCGAAGGCTCAGAGAAGGTTGGGGGAGCTGACCCACTGGAACAGCTGTTGGGAGACAGATGGTAGCCTCCCGTCAAGGCCATCCAGCGTGTTCTTTAACGTGCACAGGGTATGGCTCTCCCGCACACGGGGCCACGGCTTAACGTCCCATCCGACGGACGGCGGCCTTTCCAAGCCCATCGGTGTCCCCTACTGACCGTGAGCAGGGCGGGGAATTGTTGCGGAGATAAATCTCAACGCTGACCCAGCTGGGACTTGTTGTTTGGGTTGTTTTACCTCTGCGCGGCACTTTTTTGCACACCATGGGCTAAATGGCCAGGTCACAAGACCCCGAAGGCTCAGAGAAGGTTGGGGGAGGGGACCCATTGGAACAGCTGTTGGGAGACAGATGGTAGCCTCCCGTCAAGGCCATCCAGCGTGTTCTTTAACGTGCACAGGGTATGGCTCTCCCGCACACGGGGCCACGGCTTAACGTCCCATCCGACGGACGACGGCCTTTCCAAGCCCATCGGTGTCCCCTACTGACCGTAGGCAGGGCAGGGAATTTTTGCGGAGATAAATCTCAACGCTGACCCAGCTGGGACTCGAACCTGGGAACTACAGATTACGAGCCTGGCGCGCTACCGACTGAGCCACCCCCGCCCCCACGCCATCAAGGAATCCACATTGAATATCACACCACCAATGGAAGTTACATTGAGGTCGAACATTAAACGAAACTTTGAGAGTTTCGTGACACTTTGTATACACAATTGTTTTACTACTTGAAAATATATATCTTTTTTCTTATAACGACCCTGCATATAGTCAATGGCCACTTTATAAGGAGCAGAGCTTTGTTTCATCAATATGGTATCAGATTCGGAACTCAGTAATTCCTTAAATAGCTTTTTGTGGAAGAATGTGATTGAGGATCAATTAAAGATCTCAAATAAATATATCAAAATTTCGATTTTAAACACTCCTCTTTTATCAAAGAGTTATGAAAGTTGTAACGCTGAATAACATATCTCGTTCTGCAAAAATCACTGAGAATTTGCGTAAATAATGCTAATTATTCCATGTAAGGTATAAGCCCCTCACTAACGACTGCTAATTTGCATTCCATAGTGATTCCACACATCGCTTGATCTGCAAAGCAAGAGGACGCATCATCAACTAGAAACAAATCAAGGGGAACGCCCTTGATAGATGAGTTGTCACGATTTGGGCAAGCATTGCTCTGGGTGTCGTAACATCCTCTATTTTCTTCCTGGTGGCACCATGCCTGCACTGATGTATAAAGACAAGGTATTAGATCCTTGTTTGCGACTTTGTACTGACTCAAATGAAAAGAATTTAATCCTCTAGAACAGTGCTGTCCAACTTCTCTAAGGCCGCGGGCCATTTTTTCTTTTGCCAATATTTCGCGAGCCAAAAAAAATGTGACAGGATAGATAATTGAAAAGATCAGTTCATGTCAAAAAATTATTTTTATTTATACGAAAAATAATAAGTAATAATAACCTTTAAAAACCTCAAAAAATTATTTTATTTATACAAAAAATAATAAGTAATAATAAACCTCAAAAACCTCAAAATATTATTTTATTTATACGAAAAATAATAAGTAATAATAAACCAATATAAATTTTCTAAACCTTATCAAATATTTAATAAATTTAATGGGAGCATTGTGGCCGTAGTTGTTGGGCAATAATTTCTTTTACATCCATATCGATATTTGTTATTGCGAGCCGAAGTATATGTTCAAGTGTAGAGTCTTTCAAGCAGTTTCTGTTTCTTGATTTTATATGTTTGATATCAGAAAATGCGCGCTCTCAGATACATATACTTCCGAACACAGAAATTATTTGGAGTCCAAAGTCTTTCATTTTTGGATATTTTTCTTCAGGCAAAAATTTGAACAATTCTATTCCAGTTTTTCTATTAGGTGCAATAATTGGGTCGGACTGAAGGTCACATAATTCCATTTGATATTTAGGATCTACGGTGCTAATATCAATATTTAATGGATTACTGAATAAATTTAAACTTTGCTTAAGGTCATCAAATTGAGAAAATCTTCTATTAAAATCTTCAATTGGAAAATCTAATTTAGAAACAAATTTTTCAAAATTAAGTGTTTTACTAAGTTGCTTCATTTCTTTGTAGAACTCTTTACAAGTTTCAAAATGAATTAAATTGTTTTTCTGAAAATTTAACTTCAACAATTGTAGTTTGTTTCTAAACCCAGTAACATGATTATAAAGACAGCACATGTTTTGATCTTTTCCTTGTAAGGATTTATTCAAGACTTTTAAATAATCTGTAATGTCTGTTAGGAAAGCAAGTGAACATGGAAAATTTTCATCAACAAAACTTGCTATTAAATCTTCATCGGTGCCCACTTCTGTGAGAAAAAGATGAAATTCTTTTCGAACTGTAAAAAAATCTCTTGAGGCATTTTCCGGCATTTAACCAGCGAATATTACTACGTAAAAGCATATCGCCATACTCAGCATGCAGTTCGTCCAAAAAAGCTTTAAAATTTCTGTGTTTAAGAGAACGATTTCCGCTACGAATTAAATTAGTAATTTTGACAACCTTTTCCATTACGTCATTTAGTCTCAGCGAAATGCCTCACAATGTCTTATGGTGCACAATACAGTGCAGCATTCGACAATGCATGCCATATGAATGCCCAGTGAAAGCGATTTGTGCTGTCGTTAGATGCTTCTTATTACTGCAGCTTCATAAAAATATTTGTTCGATGACGACGCGCCGCTCTTAAAAGGTTTCAGAAGTTTGCGGATCGGCTTAAGAATGTTTTGTAAACTTTACAGCAGGCGTGTCCAACCTTTTGACTTCCCTGGGCCACAATGAGTGAAGATGGGCCACATTGAGTGAAACTTCATTTATTTTCTCGTTTTTTATTATAAAATTAAAAAAAGGGCAACATTAAACTAATGGAATATCAAAAACTCGCTGAAAATCACATAATCATGTTGAAAGCTTATGTCGTAAACACGTAAACTTTACGATTTTGTGGGCCGCATTACTAGCTGTCCAGGGCCGCGGGTTGGACACGCCTGGTTTCCAGAATGAGAAAGTTGAAGATTGCATATCAAGTAAAAATGAATTGTTTTGGACCGCACATAAAATGTAATATAATATTCATATATATATATATAAAATATATTATTATAATTAATGTATATGAATAATAAAACTTCATTTATTTTCTATAGTAAAGTAATATAAGTTGACAAAAAATTATAGGGTGGATTACAGATATTTGTTTAAAATTTTAAGTAAAAACTTGATTTTGTTCGCGGGCCACAAAATATTGTAGAGCGGCCCACGGGCCGCTAGTTGGACAGCGCTGCTCTAGAATAATAACCCTTTGCCTCGCAGCATTTGTTGCTCAATATTTGCAAGTGAGCACTATGAACTTTCAGCATGGCTCTCACTTTCCCCTGACAGACTGCTTCGTATGTGGGAAGGCATATACAACAGGGCGCTCACTAATATTGCAGTGCACACAAAGCTACTGAAAATGCTCGACGATTCGTTCTCTATTAGAGATCGCAAACATAATCATAATGCAAATTTGCGGCATCAGTTACCAACAGCGTTATAAATAATAAAAATAAAAATAAATACCCCCTCAAGCAGCTGCTTGCCACAGAGGTCTGACAGGAGCCTGTCAGTTTAATACGCCATAGTAGAAGGTCTGTGAGGATAGCGGGACCTCAGCAGAAAAACAGCACACACATCCATGCCTTACCCAGGGCTCGAACCCAGGTCCCGTAGCAAATTCGCTGTTTTAATAAACATTGTATCACAAAACATCGCTTGTTATTTATTGGATTCAATGAAATTAGTACCAAATATAACGCTGTTTGTATTTGGTACTAATTTTGGTTAATATTTGGTACTAATGAAATTTGTACCAAATATAACGCTGTTATATTTGGTACTAATTTCATTGAATCCAATAAATAACAAGCGATGTTTTGTGATACAATGTTCATTAAAACAGCGAAATTTGCATTTTGTATATCTATAACGATGTTCAGAAAAACAGGCCTTCCCCAACTTACGCTATTTAAATTTTTAGTAAACACTGAAATATAATGAACTATGAAAACAAAAAATAGAAGTACGATATGTAAATGGCTAAAGTGAATGGAATTAAAATTAATTGAATCGATTACTGAGTCCAAGCTATTGGAACGCTCTTATCAGATGCTTTTAGAACATTGAGATGGTCCTATTTGACGAGAACGACCTCGACTGGAAGAGAACTTTTAGTAGCAAAGGATTTTCAGAACGTTTACTATTAAGAGATCCAGAAAGAGGAGATGAAACGTGTGAATTAGCTGCTCTGACAAATTCTTTACGCATGGGGCTAAACGACAAATGACCATTGATGTATTAGCTGCCAACTTCATTCCGGAAATAGAGTCATTAAATAATTGTTTCAATTATCTTTTCATGTAGATAACTTTTAATAAAATGAATTGCGTTCTAGAAAAAATAAATAGAAAGATATTCATTGTTTCTTTTCTGTATTTATTGCTTTATTTCATTTAAAATAATTAAAAATAAGTTTTTTTGCAGTAAAAAAAATTTAGGCAAATGTTCAGGAACACAACCTCCATTTATAACATTATTGCTATGGGGGGGGGGGAGAGAATTCGAGTCTACGAGACCATTCTTCGGAGCACAACTATCTCGTCAGTCAGAAGATACCTGAACTTACATTTTTTTTTTCAATTTAAATATCGCGGTATCCCAGTAAATAAGTCTGGAGTGAGATAGTCAACTGAAACTATTACAATACAAAAAATTTTTATCTCTACTAATTTACTTGAAGGACAGTTGGGTTGGGTTGTTTTACCTCTGAGCGGCACTTTTTTGTACACAATGGGCTAAATGGCCAGGTCACATGGACCCCAAAGGCCCAGAGAAGGCTGCGGGAGGGGACCCACTGGAACAGCTGTTAGGAGACAGATGGTAGCCTCCCGTCAAGGCCATCCAGCGTGTTCTTTAACGTGCACAGGGTATGGCTCTCCCGCACACGGGGCCACGGCTTAACGTCCCATCCGACGGACGGCGGCCTTTCCAAGCCCATCGGTGCTTGAAGGACAGAGTAAAAGTCGAAAATATCTGGTGCTCGTCAAGTCCGTCTTTGGACGCCTTGGTACTCTCTTCTCTCAAAAGGTTTGCAGATCCCCTCATCGAGGAAAATGCATTACGTTACCCCTCCCATTCCACTGCCACCATTCTCCAGAGGTTCTCTTGTGAATGGGTGGTTTGTTTTACCTCTGAACGGCACTTTTTTGCACACAATGGGCTAAAGGAAGTCACAAGGACCCTAAGGACTCAGAGAAGGTTGAGGGAAAGGAAGGGACCCATTGGACAGCTGTTAGGCGACAGATGGTAGTTTCCCGTCAAAGCCACCCAGCGAATTCTTTAACGTGCACATGTTATGGCTCTCCTGCACAGAGATATTACACTTACGTCCTATCCGACGGACAGCACATATATTCCAAGCCCATCAACATCCCCTTTCTGAAGAGAGCAGGCTAGAGTTTAGCGGAGATAAAACTCAAAGCTCGCACAGGTGGGACTCAAACTTGGGAAGTGCAGATTAACTGCCAAGCCTGCCCCCTTCTCTGATAAAGCATTGATCATTATTATAATCGGTATTCCCGGATCATCTTTTTGACAATAGGAGTGCATTGTCTAAACGGATGATTCCTACCCTCCATTAGAAGTATTTCATTTTCATTCTGAACATTTTTTTCTACCTTCATGACCTAATCTTTGGATTTCATGTTGCAGAGGTTTTAGATTACATTTCCATTTCGAATTCAATCAAAAACATATTAAACATTTGAGACAGTCATTATCATTATTTTTTATCCTAATGATAATGATAATGATCACTATCAGAAATCGCAAAGTCATTGCACATTAGCGCGATTAGAATGCGCAATTGTAACCTGACTTGGATTTTGCACAGAAATACCTGTTCGTTTCTTGTGAATGTCAATACCACCATATTTACACTTAATTATAATATTTTTTTTAATTCATAAGAACTTGTAATACATAGGCCTCAAAAAGATAAGTTGCCTATCTGTATATAATCCTATAATACATTCATAATATGCATGTATATATGTTCTCCCAATTATCAATTTAAGAAAACAATAAGATAAATATACCTATGTATGAAATTCAAAACATTCTCGAAATTTTACCATATTAATGTAAAGTTTTTGTTACAATGATTCCATATTATCATAATAATACAACTTCATAAATTCATAATTCTATACTAAAAACTCATATTTTTGTAGGAAATTGAAACTTCTGAAATAATACCAAATTGCTAGCAATAGCTCTCTTGTTATTTAGCCCATTTCTGCAAGAAGCATAATGATTATCGTGTTTTACGCTATGTATCCTTAATTATAACGTCAGTGTCATTAGAGATAAATATTACGTAAGCTAGACTACTCAATAAGGACATTTTACAAAAAGAGCTACTTAAAATGAAAGTTAAGAATAAAGAAATCTATCTGCTGAAAAAATTAGTTTCGCGTGACTCGAATTCATATCACCTTAAGACATGCTAGGTGTTCTATAACCACTTTCTTAATTACTAACTATCAACTAACTGATAACTAGCCGCTGATTGGTTAGAACACCTGACATGTGTTCAGGAGAAGTGGTTATCTCAGCCCTTTAGTGGTTACAAACCTGACATGTGTTCGGAAGAAGTTGGTCCGCGTCGAACTCATTTTTTCTGCAAAATTATTTCTTTAATCTTCTGTTTATAAGTAATCTGTGGCTTAACTATTCACTGATTCTTGAAGAATATAGAGTAATTTCTCTGTTACTGCTACTTTTCTCAAACGATAGAGCTGGGGTGGCTCAGATAGTAGCTCGCCAGGCTCGTGATCTGCAGTTCCCAGGTTCGAGTCCCACCTGTGCCAGAGTTCAGATTTATCTCCGCAAAACTCCTATCCGCCCTCAGTCAGTAGGAGAACCAACGGACTTGGAAAGGCTTCCGTTCTTCGAATGGAACGTAAAGCCATAGACCCCGTGTATGGGAGAACCATATCCTGTGCACGTTAAAGAACGCGATGGATAGCCTTGACGGGAGACTACCATATGTCTCCTAACAACTCCCCAGTGAGTCCCCTCCAACCAATCTTTTCGGAGTCCTTGTGACCTGGTCATCTAGCTCATTGTGTGGAAAAAAAGTGCTGCTCAGTGGTAAAACAACACAACTTTCAAATGCTAGGTGAAAACAACTTCTATATTTTCCTCAATACCGGCAGAAACCAAAATCTGTCACAAACTCAGGAGCGCGTGGCCTCTTGAGGAAAAATTTTACTTTTTTTTACGTTTCGTACGATTTCTGAAGTTCACGATCATACGAAATAGCATACAAGCATTAAAAGAACAATTTTCCCACTCGTATCAAACGATTCGAAGCCTATGTTCACACGATTCCTTGAGTTTTATAAAATTCGTCTGCTCTTTCCGAACCAGTCACGGAACAAAAACAACTGCAATGTGTTCGCTCTTTTGGAACTAATCGCAGATTGTTTCTCTCGCAAATACTTCATGCTTCAATGATTCCCATCCGCATAAGAGACGAATCTTTCCATATTTTTGAATACAATTAAAAATAACTTCCTTGTTCGGTAACTGAACTAATGAAAGTAAATTTGGCAACGAAAATACTTTCTCCTCACAGAACTCACTGTCGTCTGATCTCGCCAAGATTAGTTCCTGATGCAGTCTTCTTTGTACAGCCTGGCACTCAAAGAATCCGCATTCGTTGTTTCTAATTATTTTCCTTGACTTCCTGATAACAAGCATATTTTCAGTTGCTTAGTCAATGTCATCTCTCACTGATTAGGAATGAATGGTTTTGCTATTTTGGGCTTAAAAGGGGAAGATTTTCCGTGGTGTTTGTCATAACGCTATTTTTTTAATGAAACTCAATCGGTCACTGAAATAGATTAAACTACCTATCAAGCGTCGTTTCATATCCTCACACCAACTGTCATAATAAATTATGCTGCAATTTCACATAGACTGAAAGCTGTTCAACCCTATTTTGAAAATTTTTCGTGAAGCAGCGCATATGGCAAGGCTTTCCATTTCTTCTCGTTTTCCTTCAAGAATTCAAAAGCTTACTATACATAAATATATATATATAAATGCAGAAGAAGTCATCGAAACTATTTGTTGCAAAAGTCTTTCCGTGCTGCACGCATCAGTGCTTCGTGTGAAAATGATAAAATCATTAAGATGACAGTTTTCTTTCTTCAGTTTCGTAAACAAGGTAATTGTTCGAAGAGATTCGTTCAAATGTATAAGAATTTTTCTGGCAGTTAGGTTTTATTAAAAGAACTTCAATTCTTAGACTTTGTTTCTAGCCTTGCTTTCAAAAATGTTCCACTGCCCCGACTAATTGTTTTCATTTCTCTCAAAACGTAAAAGTGTTAAAACACTTTTACGTGTTTTTTTAGTTTAAAAAGTTTGAAATATTGGCTAGTTGTCAGTTAACCTAAAAGATCTGTTCTACATTTATAGCCATATGTGGAGTTAGCACGTTTCCGAGATGTACAGTAGGCCCTTGAAGTTTACTGATATTAAGTTCCCGAAAAATACCACAAATACTAAAACAAGGGAGAAAGTTCAGTTACTGGCTCAGAGGAAAAATTACGAAAAGATTCTTGTAAAATTAGAATTTTATTTTCGTGAGTTTCGTGAGTTATTATGGTGAAAAAAAAATAGTTTTTTTCGACACAATAATATTACATATCACAGATAATTAGCATGCTAAATAATCGAGTAATGTAAGTTAAAAGCCCCATAAGAAAGTAACTTTAATGATGACTACTATGCAAATACTTGTTAAAGCCCGCCAAAATTTTGGCGCCCCCAGAAATTTCGGGCATTTTCCGAAGGATTTTCCCACCCCACGGCAATTGGGAACCGATCTCTTAATCCAACACAGCTGGAATTAAATAGGACTACCACACCAAATTTGGAGTCGATCGCTCAAGTACCCGCGGAGCCGTAGGAAACCGAAATGTCTGCCACCAATGACGTCACACTACCGACGTACAAGAAACGCATGTTCCCTTCTTCGTTCGTCTTTCTACCAGGAATTATGACTATTATATAATAAGATACTTATTAGTGGAATCTTTTGTTGTTAAATATTCGAACTGTAACTCTTTAAATACTGAACGCATGTTATTGAGCAAATATTTCACATACTTGGTTGATAATCTTCACTTCCGCTCCCATTTTGACAGAGAAAACTTAAAGTTACTGATCATTGAATTTGGTTCATTATTGCCAAAACATCGAAATTTTGTATGTTTTTATTCAGACAATCAATTTCAAATTGGTGACCAGAAGAAAAGCAACTTTCGTCCAGCTCTATCTATTCATATCTGAATCTGCTTTTCCTGCCGAGTAGATAACAGGGTGTACAAACACTCTCATAACTCTTCCATTGCTTTTAGTGCAAAGGTTGAGTTTTCTGCTATTGCAAATCCAACTGGCGATCTTCCAATTTGAAACTTAAAGCAGTGTATACTTCAGCTATTTCAGAAATCGTCTTATATTAATGATATCCAACCATCATCGAAAACAGTCATAGCTGTCTTCATGGAGAGTATGTATCGGAGTAGTTTGCAAGTGCGCCACATTAGATCTCACCGTTTAAGGATTTCGAATTATTATTAAAAAATTGGCTGAGTGGTTAGCGGGCTTGGCTACTGATCAAAGGGACTCGGGTTCGAGCTCATAGTAAAGCATGGATGTTTGGGTTGTTTTCTGCTGAGGTCCCGACATCTTCACAGACATTCTACTGTGGTATATAAACTGACAGGCTCCTGTCAGACTTCTGTAGAAAGCAGCTCCTTGAGGGAATATTTATTTTTTTTAATAAAATATGAATATTAAGCAGAAACAAATCCAAGGAAATATGCAAAAATTATGCAAATAAAAGGAACCGAATTAAATATTTTCAAAGAAAGTCTGAGTTATCCAAAAAAAAAGGTCTGCTTTTTTTTCTTGTTTCGATTAATTCTGAAATTTTTATTCTTCTGTATCAATTTTTATTTATTTTATTCCACTGCTTTTGCATTGATCATAATTTTGTTTGCAAAGCAGAGATTTTCCCCTCTGGTTTATTTAGTTTTTAATAGCAATTTGAAACTGTTGCTGTAGTTTTCTAATGCATAGACTATGACGCATTGACGAAAGCTTTCATTCCCATGAATCGGTACAGTATAAGCCAACGTATTTAATTTTCAGTTACCTGAAATAATGTTACTTTTTTGTTGGGTACACTGTCGTGCTTTTCAGAACGATCGGTTTCTTATTCCAACAATCATTTTATTGTTTCCCGAGATAACAATCGTTTTGTCGGAGTAGAATCGGTCATCGTAACAAGACTGAATTTTTTTATATAACAGTTTTTTTTTTTAAATCTGAAATGGCATTATCATTTAGTTTCCGTTTAATAGGTAATCTTAAGAGTTCTCTTCATAAATCTTACAGGCGATCGATCTTAACAGGCATCTGAAAAATGTTTGCCAGATATCTTAGCGTGTGCGTATCGAATTTATCTTCACGGATAAATTAGTGAAGCACTGTATTATGTACAGTACATTGTAGCACCAACTTTGTGTCTTTTTTCTGCTGAGGTCCTGCCATCCTCACAGACCTCTACTATGGCATATAAACTGACAGACTGCTGTCAGACCTCTGTGGCAAGTAGCTGCTTGAAGGGATATTTTTTTTTATTATTTTAATTGGAATGTATATGAAACATTGCTTTTCTTTTTCGTCGAAGGATTACTCGTGTAGTTTGCTACTGCACAGTTCGGCATGATAAAAAAAAATACCTGAAAGACTTCACAGAGAGAGAGATTCACGATGCGTAGAACAAAGAAAGACACGAAAGAACAGATGATTATGTAAATTCTTTAGCTGAGTTCTCCCCGCTGTGACGTCGTGGACCTCTCACGACACTCGAATGACCTTGACAAAATATAGCCTTTTGGCGAATTTTACCAAAGATTTTCTCAGTGGATTTTACCACTGAGACGTAAAACAACCCAAACCCACCTATATTGGCATTATATATCTAAAATTATCGATGTAATCATTTGTATATATTTTAAAAGTTAAAGAATTTATCATGGGCGAAGGCAGGAATTTTTTTTCAGGGAGTGGGGGTAAAAAAAAATCAGTGTTTCAAGACAGAAATATTTAGATTCATCCGTTCTTTAATGAGGACCGTGGCGAATACGACACGACATGATTGTCGTGTCGTATTCGCAATGTGCAACATCATGCAACTAAGAATGCCAGAAAACAAAGCGAAAAAAAGGGAAACTTCTATTGGAAACAGATTTTAAAATATTGTTTCTATGTTAATAAATAAAATCGATATGTTTCCGAAACACAAGAAAACGTGAAAAATAATCAATTCAAAATTCAATGTGAAAATATAATCATAAAAATAGTGAAAAATAAATAATTTTAAGTAATAATACTTGAAATAGTAAAAAAAAATCAAACTAAGGTTACATCATTTCGTTAAAAGGAAATTTATTAGGAAATATTTTGTTAGGAAAAACAAACTTTAGGCGCACTTTTTTTTTTTAGCCGTCCCGTGGCCGAGTGGTTAGCACGCTTGGGTACTGATCTACGGGACCTGGGTTCGAGACCCGGGTAAGTCATGGATGTTCGTGTTGTTTTTCTGCAGAGGTCCTGCCATCCTCTCAGACCTACTACTCTGGCATATAAACTGACAGGCTCCTGTCAGACCTCTGTGGCAAGCAGCTGCTTGAGGGGATATTTATTTATTTATTTTATTAATTTTTTAGGGGGAGGCAACTGACTCTCTTCTTTCTCCTCCCCCTCACCTTTCTGCTGATGCCCATGGGACTTATTCAGTACTGCAGACATTTTTAGATGAAAGTAATCGCCATCAAATAATTTTGGTCGTCATAGACGGCAGTACATTTCGAACTCTTGTCATAATCTTTTCCATTTCAAGTGCGAATCGATGATCCACTTGAGTTTCTATTTTCATTTCTCCTAAAAATATCTTTGATCATAAAAAAAAGCTTCGAAACATTAATCATGAAGAGTATCGCTGATAATTTGTCAGCTTTCGAGTTGCCCAACACTTGAGCAGATGTCGGGTAAACCTCACTAGCTTACCCATAGTAGTGTTGTGATAAAAGCAAGTTGGTATATATAGAGAGAGAGCTTGTCAGATTTCGCTGACGATATCGGATTTATTTACGGATAACATCTATCAACAGGGAAGATTCGGGGTTTAAAACTCCTTCAACCCGATAGTTCGAAACTGGGTTGGGTTGTTTTACCTCTGAGCGGCACTTTTTTTGCACACCATGGGCTAAATGGCCAGGTCACATGGACCCCGAAGGCTCAGAGAAGGTTGGGGGAGGGGACCCACGGGAACAGCTGTTGGGAGACAGATGGTAGCCTCCCGTCAAGGCCATCCAGCGCGTTCTTTAAAGTGCACAAGGTATGGCTCTCCCGCACACGGGGCCACGGCTTAACGTCCCATCCGACGGACGACGGCCTTTCCAAGCCCATCGGTGTCCCCTACTGACCGTGGGCACGGCGGGGAATTTTGCGGAGATAAATCTCAACGCTGACCCAGCTGGGACTCGAACCTGGGAACAACAGATTACGAGCCTGGCGCGCTACCGACTGAGCCACCCCCGCCCCAGTTCGAAACTGAAAAATTAATGCGATAATATTGAAAAGGAAGCCTCAGACTATATTAGTGGCGTCACTATAATGATGCAGGGGGTGATCCAGACAGGAGCTCCCATGCATGGCCTACGTCTTTTTTTTCCCCTACTCCATTTCAAGCTATTTCATGCCTTAAGAATTTTTCCGCGTGACTGACTCATAATTCTGTCGTCAAACAAATTCACTCGTCAGTATTGTAGTAAAATGTTTACCAATGGTAAGACTCCTGAATTCCATATCTATTTATGCTCCTTAAATATTTCAATGTATCTCTAAATTTTTTCAATTCATAGCACTATAAGAATGCTCTAAACTACTTCTAAAGTTGAAAGTTTCTTTTATTTTGAAGATTTTGTAGGTTCTGTAATAATTGTATTTTTATTTCCAACATATAACTTTTTATCGGGCACCCATTATTATATTTCGCACAACCTGGCCAAAGCGTACCTTGTTACAACACTGAATTATATCATATCTTCAAATTTATATTTAGAAAAATGCATCGTATATTCAGAACTAAGAATATTTTTTAAAGTTAGCAATTCAAATCTGTTACTTCGCAAATTCTTGATTAATAATGATATAGGCATATAGAACAGGAACGAAATAGTGAACAGGCAAGAGTTGGGTTGTTTTACCTCTGAGCGGCACTTTTTTTGCACACCATGGGCTAAATGGCCAGGTCACATGGACCCCGAAGGCTCAGAGAAGGTTGGGGGAGGGGACCCACTGGAACAGCTGTTGGGAGACAGATGGTAGCCTCCCGTCAAGGCTATCCAGCGCGTTCTTTAAAGTGCACAGGGTATGGCTCTCCCGCACACGGGGCCACGGCTTAACGTCCCATCCGACGGACGGCGGCCTTTCCAAGCCCATCGGTGTCCCCTACTGACCGTGGGCACGGCGGGGAATTTTGCGGAGATAAATCTCAACGCTGACCCAGCTGGGACTCGAATCTGGGAACTACAGATTACGAGCCTGGCGCGCTACCGACTGAGCCACCCCCGCACCAGGAAGCAGCAAGGAGATTCTCCCAACCCTCTTTTGCACTTCATTAGAATATTTCAACCATATATCAATCAACGTGCAATTTGAATATTCTACTAAAATCGAATGAAAAAAAGTGAGCTCTAAACTTCCAAGTCATCAAATATATAAATCGTACTTTAAACTTATTATTTAATAAAAAAAAGAAATATATTAAATTAAAATCTGTATACATGTGTGTTTTATTTTACATTCTTGAGACTTTAAAACTTTCACTCCCTTTATGAATTCCTACATACGCAACTAGATTATGCAACTATTTATATAGGGATATCTAGATCGTGTATGCAAGCAGTGGTAGCTCTTAACTAAAGTTTTTAATGGGACACTTTGACTACTACAGACAGGACCCGGATGTAGGAAAAATAATAGGGAGTGCCTAATATTCAGTGAACATAATGCGTTCGCAATGCATATAGTTTTTTTCAACTATTCTCAAAACGCATTATTTCACCAAACATTTCGGAAGAAAAAAATTAAAAAGTTGTCTTTTCTCTTTTCTGCTTCAGTTCAATATTTTGCCCGTGCACTGTAATAATTACCTATATACGTGAATATATTTTTCCCCTCCGCTCTAAGTAGTATTTTAAAATACCATTCTTAAAATTTATTTCTAATATATAGGTTTACTTTATTTTTAAACTCCATTCCAATTATCAATTTATATTTATTATTTTAAACTGAATTACTCGTCGTAAATTATCTCTTGAAAAGTTGTCTGTTTTGGTTATATTTAATTTATAATATTAATTCATTACTTATAAAATAAATTAATATATGTGATATAATATATATAACAAATTGTAAAAAAAAATGTTATGGTAATAAGATTAATTGTAAAAAAAAATGTTATGGTAATAAGATTAATTGTAAAAAAAAAATGTTATGGTAATAAGATTAATTGTAAAAAAAAAAGACTGGAAAAAATATAATGACAGTGGTTGGGGATCGAACCGAAGACCTTTAAGTCGCGTGTTCAAAAAAAATAGCTTTTTTTTTTTTGCATTTCGCCGACTCAACTACACATTGCTCACGAGACACTATGTTACAATATAATATTAGCTTTCTCTTGTAGATCGTATGTTCAACATATTTTATATTTTCAAACTTAATGCTGTTCTTCATTTAATTAAATATAATTATATATAAGTATTCTTCCTTGGTAAAATAAAAAGTTCAAACACATTCAGTTCAGATCCAAACACACCCAGATCAAACACATCTTGTCAGAAAAGTTTAGGCTTGTTGAGCCTGCCACAGTCAAATGAAGATTTTCGCTAAATATCAAGATCTTCGACTATTAGTTTTTAGGTAAAATCAGCTGACCTGGCTCCTGCAGTTCAGCGCATGCGTATTTGTGTCATTGCAATAACAGATTCCGGAAGGTGGCCGTAATGTTAAATTTCGTACTATTCGCAAATAATGATTGCAAAACGAATGTAAAAATGATATTATGTTGATATAGATAAGACAAATAATTAATACTAGAGTTTAAATTCGTTTATTATTTTCTCTGATTATTTTTGGTGGAGGAGTATCTCAGGTGGCCTAATGGGCAAACCGCCTCTGCAAACAAGAGTTGGGTTGTTTCACCTCTGAGCGGCATTTTTTTGCACACCATGGGCTAAATGGCCAGGTCACAAGGACCCCGAAGGCTCAGAGAAGTTTGGGGGAGGGGACCCACTGGAACAGCTGTTGGGAGACAGATGGTAGCCTCCCGTCAAGGCCATCCAGCGTGTTGTTTAACGTGCACAGGGTATGCCTCTCCCGCACACGGGGCCACGGCTTAACGTCCCATCCGACGGACGGCGGCCTTTCCAAGCCCATCGGTGTCCCCTACCGCCCGTGGGCAGGGCGGGGAATTTTGCGGAGATAAATCTCAACGCTGACCTAGCTGGGACTCGAACCTGGGAACTACAGATTACGAGCCTGGCGCGCTACCGACTGAGCCACCCCACCCCCATGCCTAGGGCCTACGTTCTACCATGATCTGTAACAAAGATCTGTTATTGGATAAATAGTAATCAAATCAGCTATTTTAAGGTCTGTTATATACTGTTTTGTTATTCGAGAAAAAATTATTCAAGATAATTTGATCAGCCATCTATCCATCGAAACCAATACATCTATAAAAATGCGTCTGCCAAAGGCAGTGGTGTCACCCAGCCGGTTTCCACCGGTTTCCGGAAACCGGTTGTTAAAATTTACGCCGGTTTCCGGGAACTGGAAGATGCGTAGCCTCGCTGCTCAATGAAATGTTACCGCTCACTACATAGAATTCTCCGCGCATCATTCTAACAAAATAAACATTAAAACATCTCCCAAGAAAGATTTATGACACTTCACAAAAAATAAAGGAATTGTTTCCAAGAATTTTAAGTACGAATATCTTGACCCTGGATCATAATAATTGGTAGTTACGTCACCATGTGACATCTATGTTTGAAAAAGAAGAAAAGTAGTGCCATAGACTGTGGACCAACGAGCTGTGGACTAGGAGGAGTGATACACCATAGAAAAAAGTTTAGCATCTTGTCAAAAAATGTATTGGTGTGATGATTCTATTTTACGTTTCTTTTAGTAAAAAATTGTATAAATATGGTGTTAAATTACCTTGCGGGTCTTTAAAAAGGCTACGTGTTATAAAACTACAAAAGAAAAATTTCGAGAACTCACTGGCAACGGTAAACCCGACCAAATTTTAGAAAACGTGAAGCTTTCGTCAAAACTGTTAAAACTTTGCAAACGACACGAGAATCAGAAAACAAAAAGATAAAAAAACAATTCTGAAAATCAGCTGGCATTTTGGAGTTTGCTTTAATCACTTATGTTATGTTTTTCATATATATCCTACAGTTGCATGAAAAATTAAATATATTGCTCTTATCTATAGTTATATTTATTTGTTTACAGAATCACTGCCACCAGTGGCGCACCCAGAAGGGGGGCCAAGGGGCCCTGGTACCCCTCAAAGAAAAGGAAAAAAAACAGGAGAAAATTTTCCAAAAATCTTTTCCTAATTAAAATTCATTTTTTATATTTATGTTGTGTCGTGTCTTCTATTTCTATACTCCTTATGAATTAGCGGTCACATAAGATGGGAATACCCTCTAGCTCTAGGGAATCACGTCCGCTGTGAACACAAGGCGAACGAATCGGGCGGACCGAGCGCTACTTCATTTGCCCTAGCCGAGCCAGGGGGCTCCTCGCCCCCCCCCAAAAAAAGATTAAATCTGGAGTGTGCCACTGACTGCCACTGGTTTCTGATTTGTCCCGGTAGGGGTTAGTTTTTAATATTTTTAGATAGGTTCTGCATTCCGTGTGACGCTTTATTTGAGATATAACTTTTGTATTTAAAGTTAGTTATAGTATATTGATACTTACCTATCATGCAATCTCAAATGTGATATTTTCAAACGTTTTTCACAGGGGAAGATTCACTCCCCCCCCCCCCTCCAGAATATGGTACCAGTGCCTAACAAACTAAATTGCCGATTCGTCCAGATACTAACCCCCCCCCCCCCCCCCCTCGGTATGGAAACCGCTTGTTAATAAATTGGGGTGACACCACTGGCCAAAGGCCAACCAAACAGAAGTGCCTAGAATCTACGTGGGCCTTAATACGGTCTTGCCCTCACAACCCTCCAACTAACCATATGAACTTACAATGCTTCCGTTTCCTTTTTAATAAAATGACTTTTTTACGTAAATAAATTTAATGTCGAAAAGGTGTAATTGCTGATTTGATACATTATACTTACATTTCCACACTTCTCGTTTTACCATAAAAACGGGAAACATTTATTATCAAAAAGAATATAATCTTCATTTCAAAAGTAGAAAATTTCCAAACTCCCAAATAATAGTATAATATTGAATAACAGAAGCATGATTAGATATTGAATAACAGAAGTTGATTGGATATTGAATATCAGAAGCTTGATTCGAAAAACCAATCACCTCTGGAGAATATGAAATGCTCGTTTGAAAAATGAATCAAATTTTTTGCATTTTCCAAATTTATAGTGCCCACTAACGGCAAACGTTTACTGTAATGGAAATTCAATAAATGTGTAATATTTTATAGTTTTCATATTTTTTATTATATTATATTGAATTAAATTTTTTTTACCGTTTTCTCTGAAAACACTAAAGTTGAATATCAAAACACGAATGGAACAGGCAAAAAACAAAGTGAAATCAAAATATCTTTTTTTAAAAACAAACGAAAAAAAAGTGTTAAAATTTTCTTGCTTTAATGGGCACCTGTATCAAATTCAGGACTTAGTATAAATATCGAAATTTATTTAATGACGATTTGTCTTCAATATTCATCACATTTAAACCGTAACTACAGACGTGAGTTTTCGTAATGTATCTATATACACACAAGATCAGATTGGATTGTTTTACCTCTGGGCGGCACTTTTTTGCACACCATGGGCTAAATGGCCAGGTCACATGGACCCCGAAGGCTCAGAGAAGGTTGGGGTAGGGGACCCACTGGAACAGCTGTTGGGAGATAGATGGTAGCCTCCCGTCAAGGCCATCCAGCGTGTTCTTTAACGTGCACAGGGTATGGCTCTCCCACACACGGGACCACGGCTTAACGTCGCATCCGACGGACGGCGGCCTTTCCAAGCCCATCGGTGTCCCCTACTGACCGTGGGCAGGGCGGGGAAATTTTGCGGAGATAAATCTCAACGCTGACCCAGCTGGGACTCGAACCTGGGAACTACAGATTACGAGCCTGGCGCGCTACCAACTGAGCCACCCCCGCCCCCACACAAGATCAGAAATTAGCGTGAATGATATAATACCACTTATGTGTATTACATTTTTATCCTATAAAATCCCATACAAAAAAATAAATATTATAATAAATCAATAATGATTCCATAAAAATGCATTACAGAAATCGAAATATTATTCTATATAGTAAAGTAATCGCCTACATTTTAAATTAAAATGCACAAATATGTTTTATAAATAATACATTCCAAATTATAAAAATAAATGCTTGCAACGAAAAAGGATGTTTATGAGTAAAAATATCACTAGAATAAAAAACACTGATCCTATTGAAACAACTAGCATGAACATAAATGTGCGGTCTCTCAGACTAAAATGCTACTTTAAGCACCGGTGCGAATAATCAATAAACTGAAGGATCGGTTCGGTTTGATTGTTTCATCTCTGAGCGGCACTTCTTTGCGCCCTCAGTGGGTTAAATGGCAGAGTCACAAGGACCCTGAGGGCTCAGAGGGGTCTTGGGGGAAGAGGATCCACTGGTCAGCTGTTAGGAGACAGATGGAAGTCTCCCCGTCAAGATCATCCAGCGTACAACAGCTGTTCCAGCGGGTTCCCTCCCCCAATCTTCTCTGAGCCTTCGGGTTCCTTGTGACCTGGACCATTTATCCCATGGTGTGCAAAAAAATGCACTCAGAGGTAAAACAACCCAACCCATCTAGCGTATTCTTTAACGTGCACAGGATATGGCTCTCCCGCACACCGAGCCACGGCTCAACGTCCCACCCGACGGTCAGCGGCCTTTCCAAGCCCAAACGGTATCCCCTACTGACCGAAGGTAGGGGAAGGACTTTTGCAGATATAAACCTCAACGCTGGTCCAGGCGGAGCTCGAACCTGAAAACTGCAGATTACGAGCCTGGCGCACTACCCACTGAGCTCCTCCCTCCCCCTCCCCCCAAGGAAGAAAGTAATTCGCTGTTGTCATTCTAAATCCTTGACCATCACATTACACCACTGAAATTTGAAATCTCTATCCTGAATGTAAAAAATAATAAATATCTCCTCAAGCAGCTGCTTGCCACAGAGGTCTGACAAGAGCCTCTCAGTTTATATGCCACAGTAGAAGGTCTGAGAGGATGGCAGGACCTCAGCAGGAAAACGACACATACATGCCTTACCCGGGGCTCGAACCCAGATCCTTCAGATCAGAGGCCAAGTGCGCTAAACCACTCGGCCATATGAAGATATCGTTTCAAATTTTGTATTTTATAACTTGAGAACTCTCTAAGAGTGGAAATTGAAGTATTGGTAGATTCGGAAAATGCTAATTATAATAGTTCATTAATACCTAGTCAACCCCAAAATAATATTTCACTCATCTCTAAAAACAAAAAAGTTGAATTTCTACAGACAGACAGATGCGGATGGCAACGTTAAAACAATAGGCCGTTCTGAAATGAGCTAAAAAGAATCAAAAATACAATTCAGCCTGTTGAAGCATTTGATGACTAACCCATATTTTAATCCCTGATTACCACCCGTAAATATGCACAAGTAGTTGTGTTGTTTTACCTCTGAGCGGCACTTTTTTGCACACCATGGGCTAAATGGCCAGGTCACATGGACCCCGAAGGCTCAGAGAAGGTTGGGGGAGGGGACCCACTGGAACAGCTGTTGGGAGACAGATGGTAGCCTCCCGTCAAGGCCATTCAGCGCGTTCTTTAACGTGCACAGGGTATGGTTGTCCCACACACGGGACCACGGCTTAACGTCCCATCCGACGGACGGCGGCTTTTCCAAGCCCATCGGTGTCCCCTACTGACCGTGGGCAGGGCAGGGAATTTTGCGGAGATAAATCTCAACGCTGACCCAGCTGGGACTCGAACCTGGGAACTACAGATTACGAGCCTGGCGCGCTACCGACTGAGCCACCCCCGCACCATGCACAAGTAGGATCAGAACATAAGTTGCATTTCAGTTGTGAAACCGAATGTACATGACGTCCGAGAAAGAGTAGATACACATTTCAAATCTGTTTCATGAGGAAATAAAGAAAATTAGGAGAATACAGTTTTCATCATAAGAAAAAGCAACTCAAAAAGTCATAGCACTTCACCCTGATCACCGTTTGTCTCTCTTACGATGTTCACTGGTATTAAAATGTCCATAAAGCGTTAAGCACACATTTGAGACTTAATGCCATTCACAGCACGGACGATGTGGTCTTTCAGGTCTTGTAATGATGTGACTGGTGTGCTCTACACCTGGTCCTTTGTGTACCCCCACAAAAAGAAACTTTTTGAGGTGCTTTTTCATATGGTGAAAACTGTATTCTCTTAATTTTCTTCATTTCCTCATGAAATATTTTGAAATTTATTCCCTAAAGAGACACTATATTACAAAAGGTAACAGGATATTTCCATTTTCTGACAATGGAAAGTCGCATTCAAAGCTTCTTAACTTTGAAAATAAAGCATTTTATAGAAAATGAATTCCATCTAAATTTAAGATTTTATTACTATCTCCCTAGATATCGCGTTCCGGGAATATTTGTTTAATATTTAAGTAATTATTGAAACGGGAATATTTAACATCATACTCTATCACACTATTCCTAAACAATTTTTCCCCCTAATGGTTTTTGATTGGTTTACCTCGGAGCAAACGTTTTTTTGCACACAATAGACAAAATGGGCAAGACATAAGGACCCCGAGGGCTCAGAGAAGGTTGGGGGAGCGGACCCACCGGGCAGCAGTTAGGAGAAAGATGATAACCCTCTATCTCGACCATCCGGCGTATTCTTTAACATGCACAGGATATGGATCTCCCGCACACAGAGCCACGGCTTTACATCCCATCCAACGGACGGTGGCTTTTCCAAGTCCATCAGTGTTACCTACTGACCGAACACAGGGCGCGGAGTTTTGCGAAGATAAATCTTAACGCTGGGCCCAGGTGGGGCTCGAACATGGGATCTGCAGATTAAAAAACTGACACGCTATCAGTTGAGCCCACTCCCCTCAAGGAAAACTTAAAAATTCGTTACACAAACTTCAGATATTGCATTTATGTTAGTCAACAATTTGTTATAACAGTTACATTTTAACTTTCGAGGTAAAGTTTCATGACTAGCAAAAAATAGAGTAAAATTTTCAGCTTCCATAATTTTTTAAATATTAAATGAATATTCTATGAAATGGAGATTTTGCAAGATTTACGTCAGATCTTTAATTAATCTCTAGTAACCTTTTTTTTTTCGTAAAAAAGTTATTTTCGAAGTTAGGGAACATTGAATGTGGCTTTCTATTCGCATAACATGGAGGTGTCTAGTTCTTTTTCAACACAGTGTATATCCTTCCTTACCATCCCGGTGCCCGATTGGTTGAGTTGGATTGTTTTACCTCTGAGCGGCACTTTTTTGCACACAATGGGCTAAATGGCCAGGTCACATGAACCCCGAAGGCTCAGAGAAGGTTGGGAGAGGGGATCCACTGGAACAGCTGTTGGGAGACAGATGGTAGCCTCCCGTCAAGGCTATCCAGCGTGTTCTTTAACGTGCACAGGGTATGGCTCTCCCGCACACGAGGCCACTGCTTAACGTCTCATCCGACGGACGGCGGCCTTTCCAAGCCCATCGGTGTCCCCTACTGACCATGGGCAGAGCGGGGAATTTTGCGGAGATAAATCTCAACGTTGACCTAGCTGGGACTCGAACCTGGGAACTACAGATTACGAGTCTGGCGCGCTACCGACTGAGCCACCCCCGCCCCACCCCACCCCACCCGATTGGTTAGCAATCTTTTCTACGGATCAAAAGGATCCGAATTCGAAGTATGAATTTCTTTTCGTTTTGTCTTTCCTCTGAGCTCGTACCTTCCTCAAAGGTCTTCTCCATGGCAATTCTCTATACACTGAAAGGCTTCTGTCAGGAATCAAGAGAAAGCAGCTACCTCAGGATTAATTATTTTATCCTGCCACTCTGCAATCCACATTACAACCCTGACATCCTTTTTCTCTTTTTCTCGACGGTTATTGACTCTGCAGTTGCAAACATCATCCTCAATTTAATAACAGCAACTTGGTTCCGTTTGCGCTGCAAGGCCATTCCTGAGGTATGCCATCCCAACCACATCCTCGTTTCTTCGGCGATATAATTGCATTCATCACAAGGCGCCTCCGCGGGCCAGTTATGACAACATTCTTTCTGCACAGATATTAAATGGAGGGGAATTTCTTTCAAGCTCTGATAAGGAACAGACTTCATCACTTCAGAAAGATACTTTTCATGGCCATCTAGTCGTTGCTTAGATACTTATACACTGAATCATAACCCAATATAAATAAAAATTGTCGAATTTTAGAAGTTCTAGGAATTAGTTAAACATTTATTCACTGGATCTTGGTGCTCAATATACATAATAATTTATTAAACTGAGTTGGAATATAAAAATATTTCTCCTATTTGATTATACCTAATGAAATGGAAAATATTACGGAAAAGCAAATCTGGCTATTTTTAGAGCAATGAAAAAAAGTATTTTCTGAAGACTCAAGTGGCACTTGACCCGCAGTCAACTCGTTACACGAGTATCTAGCATGCAACCCGTGGTTAAGGATAGAGCCAGGTAGGACTTAATAGCAAAATCACGGACGTAACAGCACTAAGCTCGCTTTTATGTATTGTAAAAATTGGCTTATTAGATGGGAAAAACATTCTATTAATTAAACATAATTCGTTGGCCAAGCAGTTAATGTGCTTGTGAAGAAAGCAGGTAGAAAAAATTTCTTGCTTTTACCATTGCGGAGAACTGTGTAGATAGTCCAGATAAGGCATGGCTGCTTTGTTTATGCACATATGCTGTGTTTATGCTCTTATGTGTAACGTACTGTACTCAAGCATCTATCAGACTTACACGTGGTAAGTCGGCTGCTTCAACCTTAACAATTTTAATTCATTTTACATCAGCGATTGCGAGAGAAATAAGCAAACTAAGCAATCGCTGACGGGCTAAGATTTTATTTCAGGAACGGAGGGGGCGGGGGGGAACTAATATAATAAGCCTTGAGTAGGGTTTTCCCAAATACTGAAGTGCTCCACCGGATAGAAAAGGTTAAAATGATATTCTGTAGGGAATGAGATTTTATAGTTGTACAGTCGCACAAAAAAGTATCCGAACACTATGGTTAATTGCAAAATTCAGAAAAAATATCTGGCATTGATTTTTTTAGAAATTAGTCATCTTCGTGTCACGTGACACGAAGGTTGCCAGATGACTAATTTCTTAAAAAATCAATGCCAGATATTTTTTCTGAATTTTGCAATCAACCATAGTGTTCGGATACTTTTTTGAGCGACTGTATTTTTAATCTATTTTTAGTATGGGACATTTAACATGGGGCCAAAATAAAAGTATACAAAGACACTTGATTTGAGTTTCAAAGCAGGTAGACAAGTCAAGAGTTCGTAAAAGAATGGATTTTGGGATTAGGGGGAGAATCCGGAACCACTAGTATGTCCTTGGTGGCTAACCCACTAGTATGTCCTTGGTGCCATGGTGGGACTGGGAACCGAAATCTAGGGCCTAGAGAGTAAAAGGGAAATTAACGTATATCCTTATTTCCAAAAAAAATGTTTTTTTTTTTCTTTATTTCAAAAATATAAATTCCTAGATTTGAAACATAAAAAATAAAATATTTGCTTTGTGAATTTATTACATTGTTTAGAGATAAATGGTAAGCTAAACATTTGGAATTATTAGGCCAAGCGCAGACTGCTAAGAGAATCATGACGCTGTAACATCTTGGGACCTCAAAAAACCAGGACTTTCTTTTGAATAACAATAATCTTATTTTGCACATTATATCGTTGACGCTTTGGATGCTACGTGGAAAGCAACTATGACATCTCTATTGTTTTGTGAGAGACCTTTAATTAAACCATGAAAGCAAAACACCGTGTGAATTGAACGTTAGTCCGCTTGAGTGATTTTCAAATACTATATAAACATAGCTTTCATTCTGACGCACACACGAATTTTTATATTGCATAAAAATACTTATTAACACTGGCCTGCACGCAAGAAACTGTGAAAGAACATTTTCAAAACTTAAAAAATCACAAAAAAAGATTGCTTTCAAAAAAGATCCAAGAATTGCTGGGGTCATTTAAAGACATCTCGACTGAAGTCACCTTTGAGTGAAAGGAAATTATCGACGTGGTTGGCAGAAGTTCGACAGAATTTTAAAAAATAATTATTTTAACTCTAAAAACGAATTAGCAACAAAATAAATATCGAAATCTTGCAAAAAACAACAACAAACGAAATCAATTTTTTTATTGCAGTCCGGCGGCAGCTGTAGCTGCTTCCTTGAAGAAAAAAAAAAATACGAATCATCTCCTGGAACAGGGAAAAGCGAAGTCTAGCCTTAAATATAGTTTAAACTTCTAATCAGTGTTATGAACAGAAATAAAAATCTAAGATCGTTCTCAACTATTTTTCCTATATTTAACTTTTAGCCATGCCAAAGGCTCGTTCTTAAAACTGCATTCATACACATTACGTATCAAATTCTTAAACTGTTTTTTCAACTTGCTGAAATATGTGCTACTGATGATAACCGCTGCCTAACCTTGTCTTTTGTTTTTTCGATGTAAAGGTGTGAGACCAAAAAACCGAAACAGTTCTATGTTATGACAATACGAATTTCGATTCAGAATTCCATAATTTCTTCAACAAATTTTTTACGGAAAAATGACTTAAATTTAAAAAAGTTGATTCGAACAGATTAAAATGAAAGTAATAACCATTTATATTAAACCTTTCTAAAAATCTATACGTTACAATAGGACAATATGGTAAAGTATATATATACTTTATCACATTGTATAAGTGGTAAAAAAGTATAAAGTGGTACTTTTTATACTATTTTACCACTTACACAATATTATACAAAAATTACCACTTTACCAAAAACTATAAAGTGTTATTTTCCAACAATTTATATGGTGATTATTTCAATTTTCACCATTTTGAATGATATTTTCAGAACGTGTTAAGTTGTTAAATATTCCATCTTCCGCAAATATCGATATTTTTAGATTTCATATTTCTAATTTATCTTCAGTCATTTTTTTTTCATTAAAAGCTTATTTTTAGGTAGCTGCCGAGTCCTAAATCCAACTCTATACTGAAAAAACAGATTTAGTTCCCATTTTCTGCTCACCATCTGTGTTGTTTCACACGAAAAACTTTATTCAGTTAATAAGACAGTTGAGTAAAACTTCGGCAATATTTAACTCACAAACCATCTTTTAATCGACAATTAATTTAAATAATGACACAACGTTTACTGCAACACATATTCTGCGGTATGCTTTTAAAATCATGTACTTACCATATTGTCCTAATGTATTTGATGGCAAGCTTTAGCGCGACTATAGTACAGTTTGTAAACGTGATCAGACCTTCAAGACATCTTTGAGAGGGATACAGTGTGCAGTGCTTTTAAAACAGCGAAAGCTTTTTTCCCAAAACTCGGCCGTACCTCCCAACTGCTTGTGCACGCTTATTCGCACTAATGACAGGGATGCCACTTTAAAAAGCTCCACCTTATACTGCTTCGAGGGGCCATCCTGTAATGTACGTAACAACTCGAGTCACTGTTCTGGCTAGAACAACCGAAGCGTTAACAGTTATTGAGCCTGTCACTACCGAAGTTCACTGCCACTGTAACAGTCAACACCATTACGGTGTCTGGTCGGAGAAAGCTATTTTGGAATCGAAAAAAGATTACGATGAATTTTACACACGACCGTCCCTTTATCGCTTCAGCGGTACCGATACTATCGACTCTTGTTTCCAGTGGTGGTTACGGTTCGGGTCCTCTTCCTAGACGACAGCAATAAAGTCTGAAAATTTCCTACTGGAGTTACAAAGACCTCGTAACACAATCCATCCATTGTTCCTACAGTCGTTGTCTCATTGCTCTACTTTTTTATGAAATTATTTTTTTCCCACGTGCTTGACTTAAAAGGGGAGGTTTCTTTCTAGTCACGTGGAGCCAGAGGGTAACTTGTACGACGCTACGACACCGCGTGGGGGAAGATGAATTTTTAGAGTGGTGAACAGGATTTCGGCAGCAATTAACACTTAACACAAATGATAACGACCGGAAGCAAATGGAAATAAGGAAGGAGTTTAAATGATGAACACAGAAGTTTCTAACACATCATCTGAAGAACAAAACGAAACAAAAAAAATACAATTAAGGGCATTGGCTTGTTTTTGATTTGGTAATTGTGCTTGCTTTCCTGGGAAATGGAACAATTGTTCTATGGATAAACAATCATCAATGAAAGTTTCAAGCAATTTTACCAGTTTTTTTCCTAGTTAATTCAGTAATAAGTTGCCTTAGGGTTTCAAAACTTGTTTATCTATCAACAACTCTCGTGTGAGGTGTAAAGTAATTGCATTCGTCATTTCTGAATTATTTCTACACCTTAAAAACGGAAACATCCGCTGTTATGTTTCAAGTGAACTCATTTGGGGAGAAAACTTCCGACAGTTTTAAATAAAACAATTCGTCAGCCATTCTTTAGAAATTCCGTTTATTCAATCAGTCAAATGCAAGGAACGTATCTATAGACTGGAGTAATTTGGAGAATTATACACGTGAAAGCTGCTCAGAAAGCTCCGGATGATTACAGTTCTGCTCACCAGTTGAAAAAATACGATTTGTGAATGTTTATTTTAGTTATTTTTAGCATATTGTGTACTTATTTAGAAGTGCCGTTTCCTTTTCATGTCACCTTTTTCGTTATTGTAATAATAAATCGAGATGATGAAGTTTTTTAAAGGAAAACTGGAGCTGATAAAATTCATCCAAAGGAAAACAGTCAACGTCGGTTCCAATGTGGAGGCATCACAGGTTATCAGTTACGGAAATAAATTCAGGATGAGGCGGAAATTAAGTTGATAAACGCCGAAAGGGACAGAACAGTATGATTTATGGAACTAATAAAAAGTAACTATCAGTAGTTTCGACCGTGACCGCAAGAAATAAGTATTTGAATAAATGATGGGATCTAAGGGAGTTAAAATTTGCTGTGCATTTCAAATAGATTTGATCTTTATTTTCGTATTCAGGAATTTTCGTTTTACCTTTTTCGCTGCATTCACGAATCAAAATCATTAGAAGAGTTTCAAATTTAAGAGGGAGCATCTGGATATTTAATGGGATCTGTAGCATTTTTAAGGCAGTAAAATGTCAAGGTAAAAATGACTAAACTGACAATATTAAATGTCAAATGTTAAATTAGAAATAGCAAAATGATTTTGTTTTTAATTTTTGTAGTTAATGATAAACAAAATGGCAACCTTCATTCTTTGAAGCTTAGCATTTAAAAACAAGAGAGAAAAAGAAAAAGAATATTTCCTAAAATTGCGGCTTCAAGTTTTGAATAGAAACAGAAGCATGCAGATTTGACGTACAATAGAGGCCCTATATAGGTAGAGGTTGGCCATCTCAGAATTGGACGCCATGTTTTGTCCTCGCTGGGATTGTTTAGCGTACATAAATAAATAAAAATAAATAAATACCCCCTCAAGTAGCTGCTTGCCACAGAGATCTGACAGGGGCCTGTCAGTTTATATGCCATAATAGAAGATCTGTAGCTGAACAGTAATTGCACGGTATTTATGGATTCCGGAAAAGGGTAGGGTGATATTTGGATACAGATTTCAGTGTTCAAGATTAGAAGCACTTTAGAAAACTGCTGAAAAAGGAAAAGTATATTTTAGGGCTTGTTTTTTTTTTAAAAAAAGATATAATTTCGCTTTGTTGTCTGTCCTTCTGTAAGCATCGAACTTTTTTGTTTATACAGATATATAAAAAATTCTTTTTGTGTTAGATAGGTATTAATGATATATTACGATTTGCATTTTTCGAATCTCCCAAAACTTGTAACTGCGCCCTCTAACGGTGGAAAAAATGAAAATTCCAAAATATCAAACGAATATTTCAAACGATGTATTTATGTTAGAAGTTTGAAATTTTAGTGTCGAAATGTGAAAGTTACGAAGTTACCATTGGCAACAATAACTTGACCCTTTAGACCCAGGGGGAGGTGAATGCAATTATTTTTTGTTTTAACAGAAAAGTGTATGATTTTAGAGATAAATTAAAAATTATTTTTGGGTTGAACATTTATTACAATTTGCGTTTTGCGGATTTTCCAAAAGCTATAATTGCACCCTCTAACCGTGAAAAAAAAATCGAAAATCCCAAAATTTAAAACGAATATTGCAAACGAGATAGTTATGCTAAAAATTTGAAATTTTGGTCGTATAATGTGACAGTCTTGAAAATTCCATTTGCACCAATGACTTGACCCTAATGCCCTAGGTAGGTAAGAAACGGAACGGTTTTGTTTTAAGAGATAATTGGAAATCTCTTTTTTAGTTAGTTACTAATGAAAGATAATTCGCATTTTCAAAGGTAGTTTTAATTTATATCATTAGAGATCACTAAATATCGAAACTGCAAAACTTTTAACGAATGTTTCAAGTGATCTGTTTATGGTAGAAATTTCGGCGTGTTGAGTTCTGTTATGGTAGAAATTCCACTTACAGCAATTATCTGCCCAGTATTTTCAGAGGAGCGAGAGAAAAGCAACTTTTAAAATTTAAGAACTAAAAGACAAATACTTTTTATGTTTTATAATTGCTAATAAAATACTAGTATGTGCATTTCCCCCATCATACATTAAAAATAAATAAATAATCCCTCAAACAGCTGCTTGTACAGAGGTCTTACATGAGCCTGTCAGTTTATACACCGTAGTAGATGGTCCATGAGGATGGCGGGACCTCAGCAAAAAAACAACACGAACATCCATAATTGAAACTTTTAAGGTGCGAAAAAGTAGGCAAAGAAAGAATTTCATTCTCTTTGAAAATAAAATTACCTTATGCGCCAGAGGCGATATGCGTTCTTCTAGTTATTTTACACTTTCAGTACCCTCTGACAGTCGAAATTCGAACTATTGTATAATTGAGAAAATAAACTATTAATATTTTATTAGTACCTGTAATGTGGAAAAAGTGTTTTTCATTTATCTCTTAAAGCAGAAAAGTTGCATTTTACCAACGGGACAAATCATTACTATTAGTGTAAACCACTTGGTCATTACACTCTATGACCAAAAATTTAAGTTTCTAGCAAAAATAGATCGTTTGCAATATTTATTTAAATATTTAGTATTTTCCAGCTTTTTTCCGCCGCTAGAGGTCGCCTTTCGAGTTTTTATATCTCGCCTTCAGCACTCTCTAACACTGGAAATTTCACTGATGGGGATTCGAAAATTACAAATATTAATATTCTTGTGGAAAAAAATTTCGCCGACGTGCAGGATTCGAACCCGCATCTCTCCAGAAACACGTCAGAGTTTTCTAACCTGTTGAACTAATGCCGGCTTTTTTCACAAAAAAAAATATTGATTTATAGACGTTTACACGTCTACAGGTAACCCTGAGATTATCAAATATTGTTTAAATCATTAATATTTTGTTAGTGCCTGTAAAACAATACATGTATATATTGTTTCGTTTATCTCTTAAAAAAAGTTTCATTTTCGCACACCCTTTTGGCGAAGACGGCAAAGCCTTGTTGCCATTGTAAACCTTCTGACTATAACACTCTACTATCAAAATTGTAGATTTCCAGTGTAAATAGTTTGTTTGCAATATTCGTTTGGAATTTTATCATTTTCCATCTTTTTCCTCCGCTAGAGGGCGCTATTAAAGCTATTGAAAATTCCCAAAATTGCAAATCGCAATATTTGTTCGACATCTATCCAACCCAAAAAGAATTTTTCATTTAGCTCTAAAAGTAAAAAAGTTGATTGTCTATAGACGGACAGACAGGTGAACAGTTACGAGACAGCCTGACAGACAACAGTTAACAGAGAGACGGACAGACAGACGAACAAATATTCTCATAGACAGCTTACAAAGTGGAAACATTAGATCGTATTTCAAACGAACCTTAAAAGAAATTATTTGTTGGTTTTCAATTAGCTCGTTTCACTTTTGCAGCCGATTGCCGTCTTCTGATGGAGTTTCTCTGGTAAATATATTCATTAATTTATTTATTAGAGTGAAATTTTTACATCATCATCATCATCATCCTCAAGCAGCCATGGGCTACGGAGGTCCAACCAGACCACACAGTTTAATTCTCCAAGCATATCTGTCCTGAGCTACATCTGCTGCATCTGGCCACTGCACACCAATTCTAACAAGGTCCTGTTTGACATTGTCTGCCCACCGCATCCTAGGTCTCCCCCTCCTTCTGAGGCCTCTAGGCACACTGTTCATAACCCTATTCGCCAATCTATAATTATCCATACGGGCAACATGGCCAAACCAGCGGAGTCTCTCTCTGCACAATATACTGCTTAAAGCAGGTTGCAAACTCCTTTGCCTAACCTCATCATTAGTTGCAAAGTTAAACGACCTAATACCCAAGATACTACGTAAGCATCTAGAATCAAAAGCATCTAGTTTCCTGATATGATGTTTACACGGCGTCCAAGTTTCACTGCCATAACTAACCCTAAAAAGAATCAAACTATTATGCAGTCTAATTTTAATCTTTAGGTGTATACGCCTATTTCTCCACGATCTCCATAGATTCTTAAAAGTCCCGGCAGCAATCCCTATTCGTCTGTTAATCTCATGCCGCACATCACCAGTATCTGTTACATAGCTCCCAAGGTAATTAAACTGTGACACCTGCTCAAGACTGCAACCATTCAGATTAACTGAATCACAAACTGCCTGACCAATTTTCATCACTTTAGTTTTCTCTCTGTTTATAACCAAACCTACTCTACTACCAGTCTCATCAGCAGCTCGAATGAAAGAGTTCATCTCATCAACCTCATTTGCCAAAAGGGCTAAATCATCAGCATAATCTAAATCAGAAATTTTGGTATCTCCAGTCCATTTAAGGCCAAAATCTTTCCCTTGAAGTGAATTTCGCATAACATAATCAATAACCAAACTAAAGAGAAAAGGAGACAAAATGCACCCTTGTCAAACACCAGAAGCAACGCTAAACCAATTGCTACAAGCCTTACCAACTCTCACACACGACTCAGTGATATTATAGTATTATAGAGAGCTTTTATTAAGTTAACTAACTTGTCAGGTATACCATATGATCTCACAATCAACCACAAATTATGACGATCAACAGAGTCGAAAGCCTTTTTGAAATCAACAAAGCTAGCAACCAGAGGTTTCTGAAACTCTAAACATTTCTCAAGAATCTGTCTATGTGAAAATATCTCATCCACACATCCCCTACCACTTCTGAATCCACATTGCTCATCACGCAATTGACTGTCAACCAGATTCTTAATTCTATTAAGCACAATCATGGAAAGAACTTTACCTGGAACAAAGAGTAGGCTGATATCCCTATAGTTATCACAAGAACTGCGATCACCTTTTTTGAAAATAGGGATAATAATAGCTCTGGTAAAATCCTTAGGAACCATGCCTTTATCATAAAAGATATTCAGAATTTCAGTCATCTAAGTGGTAACCGAAACATTCCCAGCTCTAAGCATTTCCGTAATAATTTCATCTACCCTTGGGGATTTATGTAGTTTAAGTTTAGAAACAGCCAAAATAACTTCAGATTGTGTTATAGGACCAACATTAAAGCCACCAATGCATCTATCATCATTGCAAACAATGGGAGTAGAACTAACCACATTGTTTAGAACATCACTATAATGCTCAGCTCACCTAGCCATGACAGAATCCTCCCCTTCTATAACTTGCCTTGTTTATCCTTCAATCCTTGTATGCCTGTCAGTTTTCTACCACACAAAACATTAACTATCTGGTACAGCTGCTATTGTGCTGCCTAACTGCTTTCTGAGCTTTGTCAGCCAAACCATCAAGCCAAAGATTCTTATCAGTAGCTAACTGATCCTTTACACGTTTATTAAACTCTCTGTAATCCTTTCTATTATGACTAGTAGGGTACTGATTAACATATATAGACAGTAGGGTACTGATTAATACATTCCTGCAGTTTCTTTTTCCTGAAATAAGCTCAAGTGCCTTATCACTTAAATAATTCTGTCTCCTCTGCTCCTTTTTTCCTAAAATAGTACTGTTAGTTTCCAAAAAAGCCAGTTTAAAATGATCCCATTCTTCCTCAACTTCAGTAGTAAGCAAACCATGACTGTCATAATGACTAAGTAACTTATCATGGTAAGCATTAGCTATAACTGGGTCTTTCAGAGCTTCAGTGTTAAAGGTAAATTGTTTAAATTAAGCACAACACTTTTTAAGTTTAAATTGCAAGACACTTTTAACAAGGTAATGGTCAGATCCAATTTCAGCTCCCCTATATGCCCTGGTATTCCTATTAGAACTAGCCCATTTGCTGTTAATTAATATATAATCAATCACATTCTTATGCAGTCTATCAGGTGAAACCCATGTGTATTTATGTATGTCGCGGCGTTTGTAATATGTGTTAGTTATTCTGAAACCATTGAGTTTACTTACCTCTAGGAGACGTTGCCCATTGCCATTGCAGCTACCAATACCAAAAGAGCCTATCATTCCTCCCCAAAGGTCAGAGTCAGTACCAACTTTGGCATTGAAGTCCCCTAGAATAAGGGTAATATCTCCTTTCTTGACAGAATTCAAAATATCTTGAAGTGTCCGTAAAATCTATCCTTCTTATCCTCATCAGCATCCTCAGTGGGGGCATAACAACAGATAACATTCAAGTCTTTAATGCTTGTCTGAAATTTAGCTGTAAGAAACCTTTCATTAATGCACTCATATTCTAGAAGAGCATCACTAGCATGTCTGCTGAGCAGCAGACCCACGCCTTGGTGATGCTTTCCATCCTCCCTCCTTGTAAAGAGAAATTTAAAGTTATTTTTAAGTATCTCATCTTTACCTGTCCATCTGGTCTCTTGCAAGCCTAGAATATCTAGGTTATAGTGCTGGAATTCCTGCATGAGGACACAAGAGAATAATCTCTATGTAATGTCCTCACGTTCCACGTTCCTGCAGAGAGAAAATGATTAGTAGGATTTTTAAAGAAATTAGGTTTATTGAGATTGGTAGGGCCAACAATATCAAACAGCCCCCTGATCGCAGGCATGGGGCAAAGACCTGTTCCTCCTCCGCTAAAGGCTGAAGTCACCGGTGCTGGTAGGAACTTCAGGCACCACCTTTTCAAGTGGACTTTTTCAAGAGCCATATGGCCTGCCTGAGACACATTACTCCAGTTTAGTCTTGACGATGCCCAACTAGCTAAGTAAGGTTCAGGTACCTGCGATGGCCTCTGATTAGGATTATCCACCAGCTGATATAAGGTATCCCATGCCTCTGTTCACTTAGGGCTTGCAACCCAGAAGCAAACAGAAAACACAGCGGCAGATTCTCCCTCAACAGAGGCCCACCAGTGCAGCATGTCCGGAATCCATAAACAAGTCCAGTCTAGTAGGTATAAATGGTCAGCACCAGGACCCTGTGTGATTGATCACTCCTCAACAGGGTGAAAAAAAAATGTGGCCATAGATGGCCAGATCAGTAGACCATACTGAACTGGCAGCCCTCCTCTAACGTTCCCTTCCAAAAGAGAATAGCGCTTTTGAAAGGTTCTAACGGCCTGCACCACGAGAAGGCGGGGTCGGACATTAAGAGCTACACCCAAATGCAGCGCAGTGAGGCATTCATAAAATATGACAGCTTTTATAGACAAAAAAAGTGGTAGAAGTATATAAAACTATAACAACTGAGAAGTTTTAACTTGGTACACACACTGATTCATAGGCTTTCGTCTATCAGTATGACAAAACATGGCGCCCATAAACCACGTGACTCAATCAACCAATGGCAGTGAATCACCGAAATTGCCAGCCTCTAACTATACAGGACCTCTAACGTACAACAAGTAATCTTATCTTTTTTTAACCTTTTAAATCTTAGAACTGCTAATGTTTCAATAAAAAACAATGATTTATTGGATGAATTGACCTTATAAATATGAAAGCTAACATTACGTAAGGAAAAATACTATTTATTAATTATTATCTTGAAAAACTGGCTAAAACTAAAAGAGCAAAAACTAAGAATGGTAGCAGAAATTGTTTTGATGTTAAAAATCACCAAAACAATTTCTGTTACCATTCTTAGACGAAAAACCACAGTGAGGGCAATTCTTCTTCTCTACATCAATGCATTTAACTGGAGTCCCCAGAAAACAAACTGAATGTCAAAAACAACTCAACAAAGTTTTTTAAATGTGACACATACATACTAGAGATGCATTCGGGCTCAATTTTTCGAGCCCGATTTGGAGGAAAAATTCTCTTTCCCATCATAGAGATGGAGAAATTCATGTTGTTAACCATTTATTTTTTTCTTATATTATGAAAATTAATATCATTTTATGACATTAAAATGCTTATGCTATTTGAAACGAAAAATATTGGAGATACCAGAAACTGAAAGATGTCTACTAACATTATTATAAAAGCTAAGAGCGATTGCTAAAATAAAAAGAAAGAATGCATAAAAAAAATGCTCAAAGTTTGAATAGTACATATTTTTAACTGATGAATAGCTGAAATTATAATTAAAAAATTGTTACGTTTTTACATGTTTTTTTTTTGCAATTACGAGAAATATTTGAAATTTAAATTATTCTGTCCCCGAACCCGAAGTCGTCTGTGCTATTTTGAGCCTGACACAGGACAAGCCCGAACTCATCTTTAATACATCCTAGAAATGAGTTCGGGCTCAAATATTCGAGCCCAGGCCCAAATCATTTTAATGATTACTGAGCCCGAGTTCGCGCCTGATTACGGAAAAATGTTTTTATGACATATCTTAATATATATATAGAACTGTATGCTATTAAAACATTTTTTTTTAATTCTTCCAATTACAGGTTATTAGAAATTTTAAATAATTATAATTATCTGATGACAAAATCATCAGATAATTTCTGAATAACCTTAACTAACCATAAATCTAAATCATTTTTTATTGAATAACATTAATTTTATTTAACACAAAAAATAATTGAAAGTCAACTGACTTTCTTGAGCAGCAGCATTACAAATTTTAGGAGCGATTCGTTAATAAAAGAGAAAGAATACCTTTAAAAAAATCAAAGGCTGAATGGTGCTTATTTTTAATTGCTAAAATTAATTAAAAAGTTGAAATTAGAATCGAATGAAATTTTTATGATTTTTACTAAGTAGTTTTATATTACGAGAAAAATTTGAAATTTAAATTACGAATGAGCCCAAATTCTCCCGTATTATTTTGAGCCCGAGAAAGTCCAGTCCACGAACTCCTTTTTAATACATACTGCGAACCTTTAAATAAAGCTACAAAATAAATGTTCTACTGTATATATATATATGAAATTTGGTGGTCGTCTACTTAAGGATATAAACTATTTCTCTATCCTCAAAACCAAAAATGTTTAATGAAATTTCAGAATCAAAAAGTGAACTGAATGGTCTTCACGTGAAGCTCCATCTGCTCTTTACAGTTATCAGATGAGTGTTTTTCAACATTTCTCTCACTTGACAAATGTAATTCGCTTTCCAAAAGCTGTTCCAAAAAATGTTCTCTTCATCATCCCCATAGCCGAGTGGTTAACACGCTTGGTTACTGACCAAATGGGACATGGATGCTTGTGTTGTTTCTCTACTGAGGTCTTCGCCTTCCTCACAGACCTTCTAACATGACGTTCTTAATATATTAACATACTGACATGCACCTGTGTAGCAAGCAGCTGCTTCAGGGAATATTTTATTTATAGTGGTTGCGATTTTCAGGGAATGCAAATCTCCTTTATCTTTCTCAGTAAAGTCATTTTGTTGTTGTTGTTTTCCTGTTATCTTACCAACGCATTAAGTCACCTAAGTTTAAAAAAATATTAAAACCACTCTTATTTTATTTAAGCCATCGGGAACCAACGAAAGCTGTAGTTTTTTTGCTCCTTTTACTTGAGCCAGGTCTTTGCACACCATTCGCACTAAAAAGGCATTCATACGGGACGCTCATACTCGTGATGATGTTAGACGAGTTAGGATTAATTCATCCATTCCAGTTCAATGTATCCTGTAACATCTTAGCAACGAATCATCTTTCCTTTTTTCTTGATTGTCACTCCCTTTTTCTTTAGTGTCATTCAAACAGAAAGAGGGAATGCGTCGTTCACCCTTTTTTTTTGTTTTCTAGTAACTTTAATGCCACCATGCTCTCACTCTTCGCCATTGGAACGATAAGATACGCAAGAATAGCCTGACTTTGGACATTTCCAAAATGACACTGAAATAGTAGACTGCCAATAGGTAGTAGGAGGTAGGAGAGCTCTTCAATCGGTAATGCGTCTAGATCGTAACTTTATGTTCCCAGGTTCCAATCTCAACTATGCATGCGTTGAGAATTTTCCCTCTAATCCACATTCTGTCCTCGGTGAGAAAGAGAACACCGACGTGCATGAAAGACTACCGTTCTTTTGATAGGACTTTAAACAGTGCCCCCGTGCATGAGAGCACCTGTTCGTGTTAGAGTAAAATGCACAGTCGGCAGTGCGCCAGGCTTGTAATCTACTAATACCCAGGTTCGAGTCCCAACTGTAGCAGAGTTGAGATTTATCTCCACAAACCCCCCTACAGTGCCCTCTGTGAGAAAAGGAACACCGATGGGCTTGGAAAGGAAGCTGTCCATTGCATGGGATGTTAAGCCGAATCCGTGGGCCGGAGAGACATACCTTCAAACCTTGTGCACGTTAAAGAACATGCTGAATGACCTTAATGGAAGGCTATCATCTGTCTCCTAAGAGCTGTCTAGTGGGTTCCTTTCACCCAACCTTCTCTGAGCCCTTGGGATCCTTATGACCTGGCTATTTGGCCCTTGTGTGCAAAAACATGCCTCTCAGAGGTAAAACAACCCAACTAAGGATTCTACGAAACAAAACGAAAAAAATAGGGAAATTTGTTATAAAAAATATACGTAAAAAATATTTTTTTATGCTAATAAATAAATAATGTGCTTCCGAAAACAGAAGTAAACATAAGAATCCCAGACTATCTTTAGTTAAAGAAAGAATGATATTATATTTTGGTACGCCTGTAGTATTCGATATAAATATTTTAATAAATTTTTCCAAAGATGTAAGGCCAATTGCCACCCTTACCCTCCCCCTGTCGACGTCCATAGTGTGTCGTAAACTATTGGTTTTGAGTTAGAGAAGTCAAAACTTGCATAATACTCGCATATATATATTTCATGCCTAAATTTTGAATTTAGTGTTACCTCTCTAATTTCGAGTATTGGAGTTTCTGCTGAAATGATTTTATTCAGGCAAACACTTCGGCTATGTGCTCTTTCTTAGCAAAGTGGTTAGCACGCTTGGCTATTGATCTAATGGGACCGGGTTCGAGCCCCGGGTAAAGCATGGATGTGTGACGTTTTTCTGCTGAGGTCCTGCCATCCTCACAGATCTTTTACTATGGCATATAAACTGACAGACTCCTGTCAGACCTCTGTGGCAAGCAGCTGCTTGAGGGGGTATTTAATTTAATTTTTTAATAAAAATAATTACACACGCACACACTGGCACTGTTTAAAGTTTCATTAAAAGAAGTTAACACATTCTTGTGTTTCGTAAACAAAAAAATTACACTCTCATTAGCTACGTAATTTGTATAAACACCAAATACTAAATTTTTCTCTAAAATGAAAAATATATTTAACTTGTAGAAAAACTAACCTTTTTAGTAATGTAGCCGTTTAAATCAGAGGTTCCCAAACTTATATGTCCTACCGCCTCCTTTTCAGAAAAAAAAATACTCAGTGCCCCCCTGGAAATCTACTTTCTTTAAGCGAAAAAACAGAAAGATGAAGTGACAAATTTGCGTTCTTTTATGTATCACATCTGTTACCGCTAAAGTGCAGAAATCAGTTATTCTACAGATTATCTAGGTATTGTGCAGATTAACTAGGGTGATCCGTTAGCGTGCGGAAAATTGTTTCATTTCTCAAATTACCTAGGTAATCTGCAAATTACTTGGATAATCTGCACATTACCTACTAGGCACTCGTTAAAGTGAAAATAAGATCTTTGCTGGAACAACAGGAACGTTTCTGTACGCTTAAATTAACATAATGTTATTTATCTAGTGACCGAGAGTAGAGTTGAAACCAGGGTCATCCCTCTGTCAACATGAATCAGTCGTCCGAATTATAAAAAACGCCCCCAAAATGAGCAGGCCAAGTGAAAACTAATCATTTTAATGATTCGTTATCAAGAATGAATCACTTTACCGATTCGTTCTCACTTGGCCTCCGCTCATCCGGGACGTTTCTTATAATGCGGACGAGTGAATCACGTGACACGAAGATTCATATTCAAGAGATTCACCACTATGAGAGAAACAAACTTTTGAACTTTAACGATACGGAAACCGTTAATGTGCACATTACCTAGGTAAAATGCGGAAAACTCTTGATTCCGCACGTTAACGGAGCAAATCAGTTAATCTGCAGATTAGCTAGGTAATGTGCACGTTAACGGCTTTCGAGCTTTAGCGGTAACATATCTATATTTTTATCTATGTCCTACAACGTAATAAAGAAAAATGTTGTTGTAAATAAGATACCTTGAAGCTTGAAATTATAAAATTATTTATTAAAATCCACCATAGTAACATTCGCATTACACACAGAAAATTAAGATAACAAAGGATAATTTTATGTGTTTCTTTGGAAAATAAAGTAATCACTACGACCTTAACTCTATGTTACACAACAGATGAAACATGTACGAACGGTTTTTCAAAATTTTCTTATCTTCCCTTCTTTCTTTGTTCTTCCACCGACCCCCAATTGCACCCGAGGCTACTACCGACCCCCTGGATCGTTCCCTCCCTCAGGGGGCGGTATTGCCCACTTTGAGAAACATTGGTCTAAATGATGAAATCCTGCAGGATATATTGATATGGTGATTCACAGTCTCATTTCTCGGCAAAATTTATAGATAGGAAAACATGTCTCATTTTAAGTCTCTCTCACGCTATGACACTGCTTGGGTCGATTACAGACTCCAAATAAGTTTTAAGAAACGTCAGCAGTTCATCTTTCATATTAAGACGCACTTTTGCATATTTACATCTATTTATCGAATTATAACAATGAAGCTTCAAAAGAGGCAAAGCAGAATCAAGGATTTCGCTCCAATGTTTTGAGTACTTCGTATTTCTGAATAGTAATGAATTTCAAAAGTTTCAGAACATGGCACAATAGTAGCTTAAAGTCAATCGGAAGAGAAAGAATAGACACATACATTTGATGATGTTGAAGTATACAAGACAGGCACGCACCCAGGATTTTCAGTTCGGGTGAGGAGGGATGGTCCTGAGTTTTTCATAATTATGTCCTCGAAAACTCAAATTTACAATAATTTCGGTATTAAAAACTCAAGTCATGTATTTACATATTTTTCAACAAATAAAAATCTATTCGTATCTTATAAATAAAAAATATTAACTGTCTAGAATAGGGTTCTCAACGTGAGGTACGCGTACCCCTTGGGGGTACGCGGTAAAATTTTTGGGGTACCCCATGAGATCTCAAAAGTCGATTACCCAGTAAAATATTTATAATTTTATAAGATTTGTTAAATTGTTTATGTCATTTTTTGTGTTTATCGATATATGTAATTTATGAATACAAAATTTAGTGTGTGTGTGTATATATATATATGTTTTATTTTATTCCCATTATTATACTATAACTATAGTTTTATTTACCTATATAAGGGGTACGCCAGTTACAAACACATTTCCAGGGGGTACGTGAAGCATAAAAGGTTGAGAACCACTGGTCTAGAATATTAGCTAGGAAGGTGTAAATACAATATTTTCCAAACACCATGTAATTTTAATATTAATAATTGCAACATTATCATAAAATTAATAAGAATTAAATAAATTCTAGAATTTAATAAAAAAAAACAGTAAAAGCACATTAATTAAATTTAAAATATGATCATTGAATTCTAAATTCCAGTTTCTTTTGGAGTTTATTTACAAACCTCATGTGGAATGACTGCCATCCTCCTATGAATGTTTCATTCTGTTTTGGCCCATGGTATTTCTAAGGTAAATTTTTATTCTACATAATGTTAAACCAATGGTTCTAAACCTTTTTGGCTGAGGTATCCCCTGGAAGGTCGGCCAGGTCCTCAGATACCCCTAAGATTATTGTAGGCATGGAACGCTAAGAAAGGGGTGATTAATCATTTTTCTGCATGTATGTACTGTATTTCCCCTGGCTTTTCCCTGTCTGGTAACCCTGGGCTCGAACCTAGGTCCCTTTGATCAGTAGCCAAAGCAGGCTAACCACTCGGCCATTGGATGCGTACTGGTCGTCTCTTACATTGAATCAATTCATTTCATAGAACGAAAGCCTTCGTCATGAGTTACGTATGTTATCTCAACACGAAATATTGTGTCAAAATGGTTCAACAAGGAAAGCGAATTGAGTGTTTAATTCACACAACATTGCCAACTTCTTCACAGCAATAGTAACAAATTTAATATATTTCTCTAAATGAATGTAAAAATGTTATGAAAGTATAATCAATTAAATGGGCCTCGTTAGAGGGGAGGGCAGAAAATCGTTCTTCTCCTGGAAAAAATTTTATCAAAAAACATTTTTGTTGAATAAATCAGTTTTGCCTAAAATTAATGGTTTTTTTTTAATGACATGTTATCTGGAATTTCTACGAGTTTTTTTTTCTGGAGTATTTTTATTTATTAATAAGAAAAAACATATTTTTACGTGCATTTTCAATAACAAGCTTCCACTTTTTTTTCTATTTGTTTTAGAGGATATGTTCATGATTGCTGTATTATTAACCGCGCTCAATAATTGACTAAATATTTTTGTATTTCTATTTTTATCTCGAAGTACTTTTTTGCCAAATACTTTCGTTCCTCGTTATGCAGATCGTTATTCAAGAACTCGGTAAGCAACACTCCAATTGCGTCCATAATGTAATCCTTTATTACTGCAGCAAAACTACATTGAACCCCCAAATAGGAGCATGTTCTCATTAGTCCTTCTTGGTGTTCTGATTTTCGTGAACACCAGTGTATATCTGCAGTTTGAAATATCTACATAGTATTGCGTTTTGCGAAAAAAAATATATATCCATATGCTTTCGTCCCATGTGCAGGAACCTAAACTGATCCATGACTTGAGTATTGTATAGTTGGTAAGAACGAGGGATGGATTGTGTCCATCGCTTGTTCTTCTACATAGAATTAATATCTTTGGTTGTTGGATGGTACAGCATTTATGAGTTCTCTCTCTAGTCCAACTCTGTGAAATGGACAGGTCACAAGTAATCCAAGGATTCAAACGATGGGGAACGGATCCATTGAACAGCTGTTGGGAGAAAAATGGAAACCTTCCCTGAAGCCCATCCAGTATGTTCTTTAACATGCCCGAGATATAGCTCTCCTGTACACGGAGCCACATCTTAATGTCTCGTTTGACAAGAGCCACGTCTAAAAGTCTCATCATGCACAGCCTTTCCAAGATATCGGCCTTTACAAGATATCGCCCCTGTCTCACCGAGGACAGGGTGGGGTTAGTGGAGATAACTCTCAGTGCTAACAGAGTTGGAATTTGAACCTGGGAACTGCAAATTACGAGACTGGTGCAATGCTGGCTGAGCCAATCCCTGCCCTTACGTCACAAGGACACGACCTATTGAGTATATTTCGTTTGAATATTCTAAGATTGGAATTGGCCAAATTTAAAAATTACTCAATCGACTGATTAACAACCAAAGATACTAATTCCTTGTAGAATAGAGTGTTCACGGTCTTATCAAGCACATCACTTTCAAAATAATAACAACAACGTATGAGTTTTATTACGTTTCCTGTACGGAAAAATAAACAAAAAAATTCAACTAACCAGTGTCCTCATACTCTATTCAGATAGCATGGCCATGTTAAAGCAGCGTTGAATCAGTGTTGAGACTTTTTAATGGCAAATAATTGATAATCTCATTTAGTTAATGGTTGGTTAATTATTGGTGTCGTATTTAGCCTACATTTTATTAACGTATGTTGATGGTCAATATTGGACCAACATTGGGCCAACGTTGGCTAATTGTTTCATTCAAAGCCTAAGTTACACCAATGTTGACTTATGATTCGAGAAACGTTGTCTAGTGATTGACAGAGCATTGAGTCGGCAATGCCACGATATTATGAAGATTACTAACTAAACGTTAACCCTATTTTAAAAGAATTTTCCCCATTTCTTAAAAATTAATACGGATATGTTTTTCCCTTGCATTTTCAGCTGAGGTATGTGTAATATTAGTAGACATACATACATACATACATACATACATACATACATACATACATACATACATACATACATACATACATACATACATACATACATACATACATACATACATACATACATACATACATACATACATACATACATACATACATACATAATCTTTAAGCAACGGGGCGGGGGTGGCTCAGTCGGTAGCGCGCCAGGCTCGTAATCTGTAGTTCCCAGGTTCGAGTCCCAGCTGGGTCAGCGTTGAGATTTATCTCCGCAAAATTCCCGGCCCTGCCCATGGTCAGTAGGGGACACCGATGGGCTTGGAAAGGCCACCGTCGTCGTATGGGACGTTAAGCCGTGGCCCCGTGTGTGGGAGAGCCATACCCTGTGCACGTTAAAGAACACGCTGGATGGCCTTGACGGGAGGCTACCATCTGTCTCCCAACAGCTGTTCCAGTGGGTCCCCTCCCCCAACCTTCTCTGAGCCTTCGGGGTCCATGTGACCTGGCCATTTAGCCCATGGTGTGCAAAAAAAGTGCAGCTCAGAGGTAAAACAACCCATCCCTTTAAGCAACCAAAGGCTATGAAGATTTAACCACATTTTGCAATTTAGTTCTCCATTCACTTTTATAATTGGTCTTTGTAGGCCAATTCTAAAAACGTCCTTTTCAGGGACGGGTCTATGTGTGGGTCGAGGGGCTAAGTGGATCAGGGCTCCCTCTGAGAACGCTATTAACTAGAGTGAAGGAGAGAAATTATCCATTCATACATATTACTTGTATTTTTTAAGAAATTTCTTGAAGACAACTAAAACAGAGGGTGAAAGCTAAATAGACCAGAATGACGTTTCAGGTTCACCCTGACTAAACCTTGCACCTTTTTAATTTTTTCACTTAGATCTGGACTTACTTCTATTTGACATTGTCTAATTACCACAATCTAGGTATGCTGCTTTTCTGAAGCCTTTATGTACAGTGTTCATAATTTTATTCACTAATCTGTGGTTGTGCATGCGCGAAGGATGGCCAGATTAGAGCATTCTTTCTCTACAGAAGATCCTGCTTAAAGGTGGTTGTTGATTCATTCGCCTAACCCAGTGATTCTCAAACTTCTTTTGCTCACGGCACACTGGTTTTTGCCATGATTACTGGCGACACACTAAAAATCTAAGTTGGTAACACTGTGTGGGAGACTCAAGCACACGCAGTTTGTCTTCAATATTAGTCATTTCTGAGAAGAATACACACAGCAATTCTGTTCACCTTCTGACGTGTAATTGAGCGTGCGTACACTGTAAGTATTATGGGCATGTTTTGTGTTAATTTTGGATTTAGCATTAGGTTTAATATGGATAGGTTATTGACTAAAAGGAAAACGTTAAATTAAGAGTCAGTGGCAGGAAGAAGCACAAAATGGTTTGTAAATTTCCTTTTATCTGCAACATCATCCGAAATTTCGCGGCATACCTGACGAATCTCGCGATACACTCTTTAAGAACAATTGGTCTAACCTCATCATTATTTACATAGTCAAACCACCTAAAATACAAAATACCAAGCAAGTACCCAGAATCAAAACCATCCAGCTTCCTGTTATCTTTCGGTGCGAAAATAACTCAGTTTTTCGAGGGGTGGTAAAGGGAAGAAAATTTGGAGTTAAATCTTTTATAACCTAGGACAGACAAGCCTAGTGTCTAGAAAATTTCGTACGATATATAAGACGTTACACTCGATCTTTTTTTTATTCAGAAGATATGGTGAAGCAATTATTTACAAATTTCCCATTTTGGGCTGGGGGAGGGCGGTAGAAGAAATGTTATGTTAGTTAATATAATCACTCCTAATTCAGAAACTCTCATTTGAGATATAAGGCGTTATGCTAAATATTAGAAAGAACTCATTCTCGAAAGACACCAGTATAGTGGAATAATTGTATGCACATTTTCCTTTTGTTAGGTGGAGGGTGGGGAGGATAAAAAAAAGTCCACGATACTTTTCATGTCAAAAGCTTTCCTCTGGTACATAACACTATACAATTGGCTATTGGGTTATGTTGATATGTTGGAACAACCATTTTGACAAATCCATAAACCGAGAAGAAGAACCAGTGAAGTCACAAATGTCAAGCGAAAATCAATAAGGGAGGTATGTATAAAGAATAAAGTAAATATATAAATTCAAAAAGGAAAGAAAGAAACGTCGATGATGGGATCACTTACTGAATTCGTATTAACTTTAAGGGAAGATTGAGAGCCGGCAATTTTTGCTCAGTTGGTATAAGAAGCAAGATTTTGAGTTTTTTCCTTTGAAATTAATACGAGTTGATTCATCATCATCATGAGGATTTCATCATGATACGTTTTACTTTGATTTGTTTTCTCATCTGTTAGGGGCACATGTAGGAAGATAAGTATTTCTTAATTTCTTTAATTTTTATATTTTCTGCCTGTTAGTGGCAACTCCACAGGGTACTTTGCACTAAAAAGACTTCTCTCTCCTCTTCGGAAGGGAAAAGTGTTAGATACCTAACGTTACGTAACTCTGTATAATTTGAATTTTGATTTGAATATGATTTGTTGCGATCGCCTCCATTGAATTTCCCTGCTCCTTTTCATTCTTTTAGTGGGAGGGGGAGAGAGGGAGGAGAAAGAGGGAGTATAATGTGAGATATTCCATGATATTTTTTACGTCTGAAGATTTCATTTGAGATAAAACTCACAGAGATCAATCACCGTGAAATTTCTCTATTCTCTTTTTACTTGGAGGGGAGGGTTGGGTTGTTTTACCTCAGAGCGCTACTTTTTTGCATATAATGGATTAAATGTCCAGGTCACAAGGACTCCGAAGGCTCAGAGAACGTTGGGGGGAGAGGACTCACTGGACAGCTGTTGGGAGACAGATGATAGCCTCCCTTCAAGACCATATAGAGTGTCCTTTAACATGCACAGGGTATGACTCTACCACACACAAGGCCATGGCTTAACGTCCCACCCGACGGACACTGGTCTTTCCAAGCCCATTGGTGTCCCCCACTGACCGTGGACAGGACAGGGAGTTTTGCAGAGATAAATTTCAACGCTGGCCCAGCTGGGACTCGTTAGGTTGGGTTGTTTTACCTCTGAGCGGCACTTTTTTGCACACCATGGGCTAAATGGCCAGGTCACATGGACCCCGAAGGCTCAGAGAAGGTTGGGGGAGGGGACCCACTGGAACAGCTGTTCGGAGACAGATGGTAGCCTCCCGTCAAGGCCATCCAGCGTGTTCTTTAACGTGCACAGGGTATGGCTCTCCCGCACACGGGGCCACGGCTTAACGTCCCTCCGACGGACGGCGGCCTTTCCAAGCCCATCGGTGTCCCCTACTGACCGTGGGCAGGGCGGGGAATTTTGCGGAGATAAATCTCAACGCTGACCCAGCTGGGACTCGAACCTGGGAACTGCAGATTACGAGCCTGGCCCGCTACCGACTGAGCCATTCCCGCCCCAGTTGGAGGGGAGGAGAAGGGTGACGTAACTTGAGGTAGTGTAAGACACTCCCCATGTCAGCTTTCATTTAATACACAGCTCTTTGAATTCGAAAGACATAGTGGAACAATAGTTTACACCTTTTTCTTCTAAGAGGGGAGTGCATAGGGAATAGATTTCACGCCACAAGTTTCATTTGATAGATAACTCGTCGATGGATACAAGGAGCGATAATTTACTTACACATTTCCCTCTATTTACGGGCGGGGGGGGAAGAAAGTATGGAGACAAATGTTCTATAATCTATGGTAGTCTTCGTCTCACAAACTTTCATTTGACATAAACCCAACTCGTTAATATTGGTTAATAGGTTAGGAAGATGGTGGAAGAATAGTTTTTAGAAACGACATATGACGAGAGAGAAACAATTGGAAGATACAGTAGGTAAAATTGAGTAAAATATTAATAAAATAAAATGATTATAACGGTAGAGAATCGAAATAAAATCACCATGATTCCATGATTCATTTTAGTAAGGGCTTTTTTTTTCTAGGCTTGGAACAGAGATTTTCATCTGTTTGCTACCAGCTGTCCAGTGGATCTCCATTGCCTCAGCTGTGAGCACACTTATGATCTGTCCATTTAGCCCATTTTGTGATCAACAGCAGTACTTAAAAGTAAAATAATTGGACCATTTAAAATCAAATTTTATTGTTTCTGCTTGCAGAAATCAAAACGTTTTTACGACTCTTTTGCAAGATATACTGAAAATGCTTTTGTCTTTGTGCTATTCGTATTAAAACTGATTATTTTATTATCCTTCACAGTTAGTATTACCTCCAGGCAAACAAAAAAGTCAGCTGTCATTTCTGTTCTCTTTAATCTTTTTTTTTTATCAGCGTGTTGTTCTATTTCATCGACTTCTTACAACTGTCTAGTCACGTTTCAGGAGCAGGGTAATGTACTCCAGCGACAAAAATCAATAACATCAATGAAAATCTATTCGATGATGATAATATTGCATGGAAGTAAGGAATGTTTGCAATTTGTTTATACTTCAGAATGAATTCATTATTTTTTCCGTGTTTTAAGATTAGTAGAAGATTTGATTAGTCTTGCGTACCTGAAGCATTATATTTTGTACGTAAAATTCTAACAGCTTTGTTTTCAAGTCGTTAGAAGTTATTTTTAAGAACGCAAATTTCTGTGCAAAAAAACGAAGATTTAAGCGGTGAGATTGCTTCTTATTTAGGCCATTATGATTAAGGTCATTGTTGTTTACTTCCGGCGGAAATGGAATGCTTTTCTGGTTATTAAAAAAATCCTAAAATAAAATATGGGGCTAAATTACATCTGAATTAAAAAATGAAAGTGCTGAATTCAGATATTTTTTAACACTGCTGAAATGCAATGATTTAACTTATAGAACTGAAAACAGTCATTAAACTTTGAAAACAGTAAAAAAAAACAGAGAACAGTAAATAATAATGTCCGCGATACAAACCTTCTCTTCACCAAAAATATTTGACGTTGAAATTTTTAATTTTTGGAGACTCATTATTCTACATTTGATATTATTCTATTCCAAAAACTATTCTTCTCTTTCCATCCTGAGGTCAAAATTCGAACTTCCATTCGAATTCGATTTATGTGTTAACTTATTAACTTATTACTGCTAATTATCATTTTTTAAGATTATGGTTTTTTAATAATAATAATAATAACTTTATTAAGCCTTAGAATGGTTATATGCATAGATTACCCCGCTAAGCCTTATGGCTTGGTTACATTGACATGAAGATGGTTTCAGTTCAATTGGTGCAGGCTCGAAATGATCATGTTACGAAACGGGAAACTTGTCATGAATTTAGTTAAATACACTCAAAGCGTTGTTGAATCTGAATACAAAAGGTAAATCTTCATTTCTGTATATATATATATCTGTAAAAATCCCGAGGCAATGATTTTATTTATATAACAAACCGAAACTATAAATTTTTGACAAGATAGAACAATATTACCGATGCGTATGATTAATTGGAAAGACGTTCCAATGTGTTCCGCTCCAATTGGAATGCTGAATTGGCGCCAATAGGTTAGGACAATGCAAATCGAAGTTTGTAAGGATAAACTTTTTCGACGTTTAACTGGTAGTTCTCCAGTAGATTATTGGTGCAAGTAATAAAATACATATCACTCTAAACTAGCCTTTAAAAAATAAATAATAAATACCCCCTCAAGCAGCTGCTTGCCACAGAGGTCTGACAGGAGCCTGTCGTTTATATGCCACAGAGGTCTGACAGGAGCCTGTCAGTTTATATGCCACAGTAGGAGATCTGAGAGGATGGCAGAACCTCTGCAGAAAAACGACTTTACTGAGAGCAAAATTCCATTCATTAAAATCGTAGAAAGTACGTTTTTCAACAATGTACCGATAAACTTATCCCTCACTTCGCACAGTGGATACATTCCTAGACAATGGCTTACCAATTACTTAATGGCATACCCAAAAATTTCCAAATGGAGAATAGGGAAGTGCTTTACGCTTTATCTAATGAGTTGAAAAGTTTAAGACTATTGTGGTATTAAATCTTTGATTATCGGGGTCATACCGACAAGCTCCTGTCAGACCTCTGTTGCATACCAGCTGCTTGAGAAAGAATATATGAGGATACAGGCCCGGATCTAGAAAAATATCGAGGGGAAGTGGGGGGGGGGGGGGGTATAAACACAACCGAGCCAGAAAAATGTAAAGGAAGGGGCCAAAACACTGAATTTTCAATGCAGTATAACATTTCACCCTTCGTTTTACAAATATTTAAAATATTTCTTAAAAAATGGATTAAATTAAAATCAATTTCATATTTTTTGTCTCTTTTCCCCTTACTAGCTGAAAGGGGGTGCCATGGCCCCTCCCGCCCCCCTCCCCCCAGATCCGGCCCTCCGAGAGTCTCTGCCTCTCTGCCTTCCTCACCTCTGCAATCTCTGCCTTCCTCACCTCTTGATTTCTAGACCCTCACTGCGACTCTCATTTTACCTTGAATGCTACAGAGGATCTGAACCTTCTTAATATTTATGCGCTCTACTGCTCGAAATAAATCGATTTAATAATTTTACCTTTGACGTCGAAGGACCCATTGCATACAAAACTTCACGTTTACGAGAGCTACGACCAGAAAATGAACGGAATAGAAAATTACTAATTTTTAGCTCTCTAGCACCAGTAGAAATCGCAATTGGAATTCACCATTTTAGTCCTCTAGCACCAGTAGAAATCGCAATTGGAATTCACCACTTTTAGTTCTCTAACACCAGTAGAAATCGCAATTGGAATTCAGCATTTTTAGCTCTCTAGCACCAGTAGAAATCGCAATTGGAATTCACTTTTTTAGCTCTCTAGCGCCAGTAAAAATCACAATTGGAACTCACCATTTTTTAGCTCTCTAGCACCAGTAAAAATCACAATTGGAATTCACCATTTGTTTAGCTCTCTTGCACCAGTAAAATCACAATTGGAATTCAGCATTTGTTTAGCTCTCTTGCACCAGTAAAATCACAATTGGAATTCAGCATTTGTTTAGCTCTCTTGCACCAGTAAAATCACAATTGGAATTCAGCATTTGTTTAGCTCTCTTGCACCAGTAAAATCACAATTGGAATTCAGCGTTTGTTTAGCTCTCTTGCACCAGTGAAATCACAATTGGAATTCAGCATTTGTTTAGCTCTCTAGTACAGTAGAAATCACAATTCGAATTCACCAATTTTTAGCTCTCTAGCACCAGTAAAATCACAATTGGAATTCAGCATTTGTTTAGCTCTCTTGCACCAGTAAAATCACAATTGGAATTCAGCATTTGTTTAGCTCTCTTGCACCAGTAAAATCACAATTGGAATTCACCATTTTTTTAGCTCTCTTGCACCAGTAAAATCACAATTGAAATTCACCATATTTTAGCTCTCTTGCACCAGTAAAATCACAATTGGAATTCACCATTTTTTAGCTCTCTTGCACCAGTAAAATCACAATTGGAATTTACCATTTTTTAGCTCTCTAGTACCAGTAGAAATCACAGTTGGAATTCACCAATTTTTGGCTCTCTAGCACCAGTAGAAATAAATCTGACCTTTGATCTTGAAGGACACCACAGATTCGAAAATTCGTAACGTTTCCTACATCTATGACCCGAAATATCCCCAGACACCAATTCTTATCTCTCTACCACTGGTAGATCTAAATTTGACCTTTGACGTCTAAGGGCCCTCTGGATCCGAAATTTCGTAACGTTTCCGACGTCTACAACTCGAAACACCCCCAGCTGCCAATTATCACATTTCTAGCCCTCGCATTCAATACAAAAAACATATTCACTTCTCTATTAAAAACAAAAAAGTTGCATTTTCCAATCCCTTCTGATGTTAAAGAGGCAAATTATTTCTGCTAATGAATTACCTTGGTCAATGCTGTTGATATTCACACTCTACCAACAAAATCTCTGGTATAAATAGATAGTTTGCAATATTCGTTCAAAGTTTGGGCACTTTCCAAATTCTTCGACCTTTAGATGCTCTTAATGCTACTGAGAGATCCAGAATTGGGAATCGAAATATTCAATCAGACCCAGATTAAGCTAGATTAAGCATCTAGATGCTTACACTTAGTATCTTAGGCATTAGGTAGTTTAACTTTGCAAGAAATGAAGTTAAGCAAAGGAGCCGGCAATCTCCTTTGAGCAGCTATTTGTGCAGAGAGAGACTCCGTTGGTTTGGTCATGTTGTCCGTATGGAAGTAGTTATACTCCACCCCCGCTATCAGTTGGGTTGGGTTGTTTTACCTCTGAGCAGCACTTTTTTACACACCATGGGCTAAATAGCCAGGTCACATGGACCCCAAAGGCTCAGAGAAGGTTAGGGAAGGTGACCTGCTGGAACAGCTGTTATGAGACAAATGGTAGCCTCCCGTCAAGGCTATCCAGCGTATTCTTTAATGTGCATAGGTTATGGCTCTCCCGTACACGTGGCCACGACTTAACGTCCCATCCGACGGACGGCGACCTTTCCAAGCCCATCGATGTCCCCTACTGACCGTGGGCAGGGCAGGGAATTTTGCAGAGATAAATCTCAATGACCCAGCTTGGACTCGAACGTGGGAACTACAGATTACGAGCCTGGCGGCTACCGACTGAGCCCCCTCCCCTTATCAGCAATTTGATCTATATTGATATAACAATCGTGACCGATTAACGCAAAGTCCCTGCGATATTGCGCTTTCGATCACGCCCCATTTTCAAAAAGTTCCCTTTTTTCATACTGCCATGCCCTTTAAAGGCCTCCTGGTTGTGTCATCTCCCCCTCTAAGACCCCCTGGTTGACCCACCCATCGTGAAGTAAACAACTCTAATGGTCCCAAATAATTCTTGGGGCGGGGTGGCTCAGCCGGTAGCGCGCCAGGCTCGTAATCTATAGTTCCCAGGTTCGAGTCACAGCTGGGTCAGCGTTGAGATTTATCTCCGCAATATTTCCCCGCCCTGCCCACGGTCAGTAGGGGACACCGATGGGCTTGTAAACGGCCGCCGTCCGTCGGATGGGACGTTAAGCCGTGACCCCGTGTGCGGGAGAGCCATACCCTCTGCACGTTAAAGAACACGCTGGATAGCCTTGACGGGAGACTACCATCTGTTTCCCAACAGCTGTTCCAGTGGGTCCCCTCCCCCCAACCTTCTCTGAGCCTTCGGGGTCCATGTGACCTGGCCATTTAGCTCATGGTGTGCAAAAAAGTGCCGCTCAGAGGTAAAACAACCCAACCCAAATAATTCTAAGTCCCAAGTTCGCCATCTTGGATTTTGATGTCATCACCCAACCCCATTGGGAAGCTCCCGAAATATTCTAAGTAAGGCGATAAAACTCCAGCGCCATCTAGTGTTTAAAATTACATATATATTTTATAAAAAACAACTTTTCCACAGCTGATCTCGAACGTACAACCTTCACATTTATCAGTGCGTTTATTCATTAAACCAAAGGTATCTTAAAAGTAGATGATCTCGGTGAAGAAGGAATAACCGATCATTATTCTTTTTATTCCTTATTAATTAACCTAAGAATAAATTATATTTTTATTTCTTGTATTTATTTTTTATTCCTTATTAATTAACTCAAATTAATAAAATATTATTTTATTAATTAATTAACTTATAATTAATTAATAAAGTAATATTTTTATTTCATGTGCTTATTTTTTTATTCCTTATTAATTAACTTACGAATAAGTTATATTTTTATTTCTTGTAAATCACATTTACCTTAGGAATAAATTATATTTTTATTTCTTGTAATTTAACTTAGGAATAAATGATTTTTTTTTCATTTCTTGTAAATCACATTTTTGGGAATTAATTTTTATTCCTTGTAAATGGTACCCAGAAATAAATTTATAAGCATGTCAACTTCCCATCTCGTCCTCCTCTGAATCACGTTTTACTGATGGACGCCAAAAGAATTTACAACCTGAAAACTTCTGCTAAACAGATCATATAAAAATATTATTCCAAACTGGGAATCGTACGTCTCTGAATAATAATTTATTTGGAAATACTGACGTCATAGTTGGTAATTCCTCATTTCATGTGGAATTATCAACATTTTCATTCATTTGGGTGATGACATCCAAATTTGTCTGATTCTTCACTTTGAGTCATGTTCCCTGGTAGCTAAAACATGTTTTTATTAGTGTGTAAATAGGATATAGGTCAAATGTCTTTCAAGGAGTTGGTAATGCCACTCTTCCATTCTGTTGTCGATCAGAGTGACAAAGTGTCAGAGTATAGCGAAGGGACTATTCGCCGTCTCCTGTATGATATTGTATTCCATGAATTCAAGTCAGGTGTTCCTTTACCTGGTCGTACACTGAGTGCTTTTCGCCTTGCTTGTGAACTATTTCATATATTCGAACATTGATTCGACCGAATTAGATCGAATCAGTTACAGACAGATTGTGAACTCTGTGAAATTTGACCATACAAAAAATCTATGTGGGTGTAAACTTCGAAGGATTCAACGAGGAAAGAAATGTTTAGTGTGAAGTGCCAAAGGACAGTCATCACGTCTCGACACATATCAAGGTCACCCATCTCAGTGTCTGTTACATTAAATAGCGTGCACCCGATCAAAGCGTCATTGTCCACGATGCAGGCTAACCATCCAGATGTGTGGTGTCTCGGTGAAGGAGTTTACCTTCGGCCTTCTCTGTTCAAAAACAAGTTTTCGGTGCATGTACAACATTACAAGAAGTATGAAAATGGTGAACTCGTCTACCTTACACTTACCGGTGTTGTCTTTACCAAGGCCCCATGTAAATCTGTATCATGCAAAAACGATCATATGATAAACGGTCCTGATCAACAGATGTAGCATGTGATGCACAGTTGACGTGTGTACATGTATCGCAATGAAGCAGGCGAACATTGTATCGATTTCATCAAAGAGGCAGCTGCAATGAGAACTCTGCAATTTCGTGTACTGAGTTAGACTACAACTCTCAACTCGTCACAGTGGGTTGCATTTGCAAGTCATCTAGACAAGGTGATCTCTGTAGTTCGTAACGTGTGTGCCACACTCAAACACCACCAGCTACGCAAGGTCATTATGGAACATTCTGAATCAGTTCTACCCTTCCTGCTGAGTACTGCTTTCGAGGGTTCCGACCGTGTGTGTCAGCTGTTGGTGGATATTTTCCAGCAAGAATTAACCTGTCTGATATCGTTAGATAAACTTCAGCCTGAAGAAAAAAGCTACCTGGACATTGATGTATTAGCACAAATGTTTGTGGATACAGCCTGGAAACGGGGTCTGTTGTACTTTGTAGATTCTGGATTTGTGTGTACTCTGAAATATAATACTACTGTTGATGATGCAAAAAAAAATGAAATGCATAAATTAGTTTAATAAAAATTGAAACCTATATAATGTGTTGCGTGTTCTTTATGATTCATTTTAGTCTCAGTATGGATAGGAGAAAGGTGTTAGCTAGTGTTGGCAGTGTAATCATAACAGTGTTAACAGATATAGGTTTTAATACGAGCGCCACGCTCGTATTAAAACTTATATCCCCTTGTAAAAATATTCAGTGTGGGGGTCAAAAGTCTTAGGCAGTGATTTCAAAATACGAGTGTGTAACTTAACTGTGGACATCAGACAGTTTATAGGAGATATCCCTACAGTTGCAGGAGTTTCTCTTTCCTTACACCAATGGCAAACACTCGTCGGTTACGACGTCTGGGTTCATCAGAAAACAAAACTCTGGGAACACATTATTTCGGCCCTGAAAGAGGATTTGGACTAAAGGGAGGTCCCCCATGCACTGGAACACAAATCAAGGCACAGAATGCACAAATCGTGTCTTCCAAAAGTTTCTTAAAACAAAAGGGATGCAATTCTTTGCCAGCTATTCAGATAAGAAAGCAGCACTGGTCGAGTGACTGAACAGAACACTGTGTGAGAATCTGGGAAGATACTACACGAGAAACAATATGTACCGTACCGTCACCTAGATGTGTTACAAGGTATTGTGAGGGGTTACAATGGCACAATCCATAGTGCACATGATAAGGCTCCTAAAGACGTGACTCTGAATAATGAAGAGATTGTGTGACGATGGTTGAATGGTAAATATATCGGAAATGAGGAACCAGTATTTAAGGTGGGTGATTGTGTTGCAATGGTTGAATGGTAAACATATCGGGAATGAGGAACCAGTATTTAAGGTGGGTGATTGTGTTGTGATGGTTGCATGCTAAACATATAGGGAATGAAAAACCAGTATTTAAAGTGCGTGATTCTATCACGCACTTTAAATACTGGTTCTCATTCCCTATTTAAATATCGATTAGCCAATCTGAAAGTACTTTTCAAGAAAGCAGGAACCCAGTTGTGAGCAGAAGAAATTTTCAAAGTGGTTCAAGTATTATACTGTAAAGCAGTGTTTACCGTGTGTGTGTGATTCTGTAGAAGAGGAGAAAGGTGTGTTTTATAAATCAGAAATAAAGATGTTAAAAAAATATTGTGAGAAAATATTAGAGAAGAAAGGTCGACATGCCCTAGTCAAGTGACGAGGGTACCCAAAACCCTCTTGGATACCTACACAATAGATACCCACACATGACCCTACCTTCAGCTGCTAGTCACGATATTTATCCCCACAACTCACAGACAGATTTTACTGTTCGCCTAGTACAAACTGTTCATCTCTATGGAAAATGGAAAGTGGGTTTAGCAGAAGTTCACATCCCAATGAGCTGGTACAATGTAGATGGATACAATGGCAGATATGATTATTATGCTCCTGTTCTATCTGAAGAATTACTGAAAATTAAGCTACAGGCTGGAAAATCAACCGTGAAGAATTGTTGGCTCATCTCTCTTCTCCAGTCCCAAAATAAATAATAGTGTCATACACTGGCAATCACTGAGTATTCAAACCAAGTGAAGGATATGGTGTGATGTTTCCTAAATAGAATGTTATCAAGCTTTTTTGTGTGGGTGAAGAAGAAGTAGACAAACCCCTCTACCACCGATTTGCTAGCAATCTTTGCAATGCTACAACATTCTAAACAGATGATGACTGTTACTTCTATGTGATTCCTCCAAGTACTTTCCACAAACGAAAGGTACCCTATGGACGATATGAAACTGTTGAATCATTGTTCAATGCAATGAATTACATGACACCCTACAAGATGAGGAAAGCTTTCCTCTTCTGCCAACTGGTCAACCACACGATGATGATTGATGCTGACAAGTTACATTTCATTAAATTCCCTCATTCAAACCCAGGATTAGGAGAGATTAATTTGATTTTTCAATGAGTAAATCCATTGGAGACTACAACTTTGATATGAACAGAGGGATTTATGGTATATTCAGGGTGTTTCAAAACTCTCTGTACACATTTTAATGGGAAATAGGGAACACCAAGACAAACCTTTTTCATCTATGAATGTATGTCTGCTGACGTAACCTTCGGTTCTAGAGGGCACAGTTTGGCGGCGCTGCAATTGGCTAGAGAGGCGAAGTTGAGAACGGACATGTGTTTGACGTCGGCTTTTGTAAATCAGGCACATTACGTGTAACATGGAGTGTTTCATGATTGCTGAGCTGGCTGACATGCATATGGCATATAGGGCTGCCAATGGAAATGGAAGAGCTTTGTGAGGTTGTGTCGATAGTGCTTGCCAAACAGACGTATGCCAAACCACCAAACATTTGCGCGTTTGCACCGGCAACTGCGAAAACTGGAACATTCCATGCAAACATGCATGACACTGGTTGGGAGAGAACCATGCACACTCCTTACATGGAAGAAGAGATCCTATGGCGGATTGAGGACAATCCAAGCACAAGCTCGTGAGCTGTGCCTGGATTAGTAGCATCAGTGTGAACCACACCCTCCTGTGGACAGTGAACGAGAAGAAGTAATATCCATTTCATCAGCAGAGAGTCCAGACATTGCAACCTCAGGATTTCCCTCTTTGCATGGAATTCATGCGCTGGTTTCTGCAGCAGGCCGTGGTTCAGCCTGATTTTCCAGCTCGTGTTCTCTTCTCAGATGAGACCTTTTCCACATGTGAGGGTGTGTTTAATGTGTACAATTCTCACGTTTGGGTGCAGGAAAATCCACATGCCACAATGGTGCATGGTCATCAACAACAGTTTGCCGTGAATGTTTGGGCGAGAATCGTCCATGTCATTTTGATTGGGCCATACCTGTTGCCTACCCGACTCAATGGGCCGATTTATCGGGCATTTCTTGAAGAAACGTTGCCGGGACTGCTGGAAGATGTTCCCGTGGCTATTCACAGACGAATGTGGTTTCAACATGATGGGGCACTAGCACACTTCACCAATGATGCGCGGGATTATCTGAACGCCACTTTTGGAGGCCGATGGTTAAGCCAGAGTGGACCCGTCACCTGGCCACCAAGATCGCCCGATTTCACATGTATCGATTTCTTCCTGTGGGGACACATGAAAAATCTCATGTACGAGACTCCCATTGACTCAGATGAAGACCTTTTGTCTAAAGAATCGCTGTCATCACTGCAACTGTTCCGCGAAATTCCGGGAATCTTTAAACATGTACGGCAGTCAATGCTTCGACACCATCATGCATGCAATGCTGTTGCCAGTCGCAACTTTTAGCACCTTCTATAAATAAACATGTTGTTCACACTTGTTTCCATCCATTTATGTATCTACTCCACCGATAGTTCTGTCAGCACCCTCTAACACTGAAGAGTTATGTTACCGGATTTACATTCATCAGTGTTCCCTATCTCCCATTGAAATTTGTACAATGTACAGTGTGTATGACTAGCTATTCATACACACTGTACACTGGTTAATTCAAGAAGGAAAAGATATTTTCAAGTTTGGTTAATTCAAGAAGGAAAAGGTATAAAATGTAAACGACGCCTACCTTCTCTTCATATACACTGTACAAATACAAACTGTACAGAGAATTTTGAAACACATTATATATCTACACTGATTTAATTGCACTTCGCTAGTGACACTCAAGGCAAACTATTGCATGTCGTGAATCCTGCTGTAAGAAGCAGTAATAACGAGGCGATCGTGGCCGTGTATCAATAACTTGTTTTTTATACCCTGGCAAGAAACTCTTTTGAGAGTGTCAGAATCTCTTTGCACACAAATTCAGGCGAGCCCTTCACTTCAAATTCGGGAAAAGGTTGATCAAACTCCATTTCTGTCATGAAGGTTAAATTCATCCCATCTGCTGTAGAGAACTATGTGTGATACTATAAGGAGCAAGTGAGTAATGATGTGTTTTGAGGCGCATGTATCAGAGAGGTGACGGACTTGAAAGTCTCTTTGCCACTTCACACGATTCATCATCCCCTTGTGAAACCTACCTTAGCCACTCTACGAGCACTGCGATTCGCTTCGGAAATGGCAAGTGGTCAAAACTTCAAATCAGCAGCTAAATCTGGTCTATGGGAAGCAGGAGCAGACTTTTTGAAATGAGCCAGTCCCCAAATTCAAGAAGGAAAAGGTATAAAATATAAGCGACGTCTACCTTCTCTTCATAAGGTGAATAAGTTCATTTTTTAAATTGGTTTTCATAAGATGAATTTAGTTCATTTTTTAAATTTTGGAAAACATTTCATTTAAAAATCGCAATATCCTAATGTTAATTAGTGTATTGGTTAAAATATCATCAAAATTATCATTAAAATAAGTTCGATCTGTTGAAAATCGTGCGTTTAGGGCAAATCGCATTATCCTATGATTCTTCCGATATCAGCCATAAGAGATTACTAGCAACTTCATTTTCAATTATTTCATATTTTTCTTTATAATCACAGTGTACATTTGAAAAGCAGTAAAAAATAATTCCAGAAACATAAGAATAAAAAGAAGTCTTTGAAATCGAAAGTCTGTAAAATAATGGCCGAAAGCATTCGGCAAAGTTATTGGATGACGCAACTTCCGGTAGTAATAAAATCAATGACTTGCGTCAAAAGTTTAGAAAGTATTACAGCTCATGCTACAACTATAAATAGGTCAACATATCAGAAACCTATCGATAATCTACTATGGCAATGCCTAGTCACAAGTAATAATAAACCAGCCCAGCTCTCTAACAGGAGCGAGAAGTTTAGAATCCTCTGACACCCAGTGATTTGTACCACAGAGGCAGCAGAATGCTGATTAATAAAACCACAGCACGAAAGAACTCCCAGTCTCGAACAAGTGAAAAGAAATAACACTGGACCTGTGAAAGCACCTAGTCCCATGAAGAACAGGACAGAGTGCAGACTTTTCTTCCTTGTACAACTGAAAAAGTCGTTTCAAGAACAACATAGTATTTAAGCCAATGCAGGTATCTCTAATTAGCTTGAACTTCACCACACCAATACGTGACTGTCAGTTACTCTATTAGTTGTCAATGAGGGAATCAATTTTCTTTAATCAATCAAAGTCAGTTGTAGAATTAAAAGAAAAACGATTAACATAAATAAGTCATGCCAGGCGCCGACTGGTAATGGGTGCAGAGCACTGCAGTGTCCTAGGTCCCTGTGACCTTATAGGAGCAGGATTTTTTAATGATCATTGTTATTTTACAGAAATTCTTCAGAATTGGCTATTTCAAGCTTCACATATGAACTCTCAATAGAATAAGTATCGAACTCCTGAAAAAGAAACCAAATGTTTTATCACAGCTTGGGCCTCCCTCTACAATTGCGCCCTTGAAAAAAAGCACCAGTCTGCCCCTGGGTCATGCTATTATATCAAATTAAACAGAGAACTCAAAATTTATGAAAATAAAAAATTTTAAACAAATTTTCAAGTATATTAATTTTAATAAGATATTTTTACATTTGTAGTGAAAACTAAAGGAACACACATTGCCTCTGGTGCATATGTGAATCTCGTTTTCAAAGAGAATGAAGTTTTTCATTTACCAACTCTTTCACTCCTTAAACGTTTTAATTTGAGCTAACAGATGATGGGAAAATGTACTTAGTATTTTATTAGAAATTGTACAATATAAAAAGGATTTCTTTTATTTCTTAAATTTAAAAAGTTGCATTTCCCACATCACTCTATGAAAAGTGGGTAGATTATTGCTTGGACCTACCACAGAAATTTCAAATTTATAGCATATAAATATCGTTTGCATGAGTCATTACCAATTTTGCCATTGCCGCATATAGTGATCTGTAAATGGTTCCATCCATTATCAGGTGTGCATGCAAATAGCACAAGCATTCTTGCATAAATTTCGTTGTTAGCTTCATGCAAAGCAGTTTTATATATCTAGCTAGCTTCTTCAATACTGTACTGGTAGCTATAATTGACGGATTTTAATTTTATTTTGGTAGATTTAGATTATATCAGATAACCATAAAAGTTCTTTCCATTTATGCGCCTTATTAAATAATCCGCATGTAGTTAAAGAAATAGTCAATAGAAGGCATTACTGCTGTGTTAGAACTACCCACTTCTTAAAATTTTATTGTTTACATCGTACTATCATCCGAATAGTAAACCCAATAAAATATTGCAATGGAAATGTCGTCGAAGCTCTCAAACGTTTAGTTTGAGTTTAAAATTGGTAACACTGCTGTAGAAGCCATTAGAAGAATGTTTCACATTTGGACAGGGTGCTGTAAAGGAACGCACAGCCAGAAATTGGTTCCAAAACTTTAGAACCAGGGATGAGTCACTTGAAGATGCACCACGTAGCATCTGCATAGCATCCATTGACAATGAAGCTTTGAAATCAGCCATTGAAGAAGAGAGCAGTCAAACATGTCCAGAGCTTGCTCTGATGTTTTTTAGTAATGATGAAATTATTAGAATGCATCTGGAAATAACGTGTCAGCCTGCTTTACTCTGCTCTCCCACCACAGTAAAGAGCTTTTTTTTGACTATTTGCTGATATGATGAAAAGTGGATTCTACATAAGAATCCTTCAAGGAAACAACATTGGGGGTTTACCACAGATTCTGCTCCTCAAATTTCAAGGCCACCATTGCATCGATGTAAAGTCCTCCTTTGTACATGGTAAGCATCTCATTAAATTTTCCACTTTGAGCTGCTGAAACCTGGCCAAATCATTACTGGTGAGCTCTATTCACAATGGCTTGAACGTGTTCATGGGGCATTGAAAGAGAAGGAAGCAGAACTGGTCAATCGTAAAGGAGTACTGGTCCTTCAGGATAACGCCTGTCCCCATATTGCCAAGGTTACCACAGAGACAATCCCACACCTTCAATGGGAGACGTCGTGTCCTCCACCCTATTCACCGGATATATCTCTTTGGATTATCACTTGTTTCTGGCCCTTGACAATAATCTGCATGGACAAAGAGTTGACAGGGACGTACAGGCTGCTACAGAAACTTTCTTCTGTTCCAAAAACAGGGACTTCTATAGAAGGGGTAATTTCAAGATGGGAATATTTGAATCAAATGGAACTACTTCGCTGAATAAAAATGATTTTAATACAAATCATGCTCTGTTTTTCTATGAGTACCAAAAATGGCTAAAACTTTTGTGGTTAACTGTTACAATATACACTGAAGTGCCATTGAATTAGGGATAGGAGACGTTATCCAATAGGAGAAGTTTCGCATTTGCGCACATGCGTGGCTGAAACTCTGGTCACATATAGCTGTCAGCTTTGGCTTCCCCAAGCATTCATCATGAGAAGCGTAATGGGAAAGGCACAGGATTTAGATGCATTTGACAGAGGGCAGATCGTAGGTGCCCGACAGATGGGGCACTCGATCTCTGAAATTGTCAACGAACTTGGATTTTGTCATATGACAGTTTCAAGTGTGTTCCAGGAAATTAAAATTCCGGCAAAAAAACAAGCACTTGGACAAGCTGCAAAGGGCAACCAGCCTTGAATGATTGTCGGCTTCACCATCTGACCCACATTGTATAGACTGATAGGGGCCAGACATTTTCTGAAATCACCTCCCATCTGCACGCAAGTTGCAGCTGGGAAGTCAGTGCATGGACCATGCAACGCTCACTTCATTGTCTCGGCTTTGGGAGTAGCCGACCTACGAGAGTCTCACTTCTAATGGCATGACACTGGGCTCAATGCCTTGACTGGGCTAAAGAATATCAAAACTGGACCATCGAAAATTGCCAACGGATAGCCTGAAGTGATCAATCCTGATTTAAACTTCATCACGCCGATGGAAGACTGAGGGTATGGTGCCAACCCCATGAAACCATGGATACTGCATGTTAGGTCAGAAAAATACAAGCTGGTGGTGACTTACAGATATCCTGGGGTGTCTTCAGTTGGAGATCTATGAGACCTTTGGTACATGTACTGATGACTCTCAATGCATCTTAGTATGTAGAACTCATGGCTGACCCTTTACACCCCTTTATGTCCATCATGCATCCCAATGTAGATGGCGGATACCAGCAAGACAACTGTTTATCTCACAGGTCCAGGTTGGCTACTGCATGATTGCAGGAGCATTCTGCTGACTTTGAAATAATGAATTGGCCACCTAGAAGCTCAGATTTAAATCCCATCAAAAATCTTTGGGATACCATTGAGCAGAGTGTTCGGATCCATGTCCTATCAGCGATGACCTTGAGAGAATTGTGGACAGCTTTGGAGGATGCATAGGTCGCCATACCTGTGGAGCATTTACACAAGCATGTGTAGTCCTTGCCTCGTCGTGTGGCAGTCGTTATCATGGCCAGAGGGGTCCAACACGTTATTAGGTTGCTATCTGTAATTCAATGGCACTTCAGTGTATATATATATATAAATAAAATTTTGTAGAATTCGATAACTCGTTTATTTTGGTAGGTAGAAAATATCAAATTAATAGGATATATAATACACTAAAGTTAGCCATTAAAATGTTCATATGCAAATTTGTCAGATCATCAATTCATTCGAATTTTCCACCATTACCGCTAACTTCTCTCTTCATGCAAGCATAAGTTGATAATATTTTTAGTGCGTATACTTCGGCTGGAATATGCACTTAATTTTGTTCACAATCTCAATTTTCTTGTAATATTGATCGTGAAATATGGCACTTTTGAATAAATATTTTGCTTTTATGCCATGCTGTGTCTGTAGACTGTAAAAGTCTATCAATTTCTGGTACTAAAGTAAAGAATTTAAAAAGAAGAAAGATTGCTTTGAGGAGAAACAACAGCATAATACATTCGAGGATGCTTGAACTTGCATTATTTGCATATACATGCATACTTCATAGTGAATGGGCCCCTTGACACTATAAATTCAAATTACTTAAGTATTTGAAAAATTGTGAATTATATTTCATTAGTACCAATCCAACTAAAACAAGTTTTATAATTATCACTTTAAAAAATGGAGTTCTGTTCATTCATTTCATCAATACCTATCCAACCAAAAATGAATTCATTTATCACTACAAACAACTATCTCTTTTAAAACAAAAAAGTAGCATTTTCCCACCCACAGTGGGTTTACGGAGTCAATTCATTGTTGCCAATGAAAACTTCATGACATTCACTTCACATTCCAAATTCGAAATTTCTTACTTAACTACAGCACTTATAATATTCGTTTAAAATTTTAATTTTAAATATTTTTCACTGTTAAAGTATTATAGTTTTTGGAATATTCCTAAAGTGCAAATCATATTTCATCAATTCCTGTCTAAGCCAAAAAGAATTTTTCTCTAAAAACAGTTTTCTGCTAAAACAGAAAAGTGAAGGTCTCAAAAATCCCAAGCCGTCTCCTTAGGGGAAGTCGTTTTATGATGATGTCCAATGACGAACACCACTCAGGTTTATGAAACACAGTAATAACAACATTTAATGATAAGAAACAATCTGAAGGTACAGGCAGAAAACAATTAATCTTCCAATAACAAATCATTTATCGTAACTTTGAACTTAAGAAAGAAAGAACTTATAGGACTAAATGAATTATGGAACCCATTTAAAGTCTAAAATCTAAAATTAAGATAAAATTTAATCTAAAATTAAGATAGCAACTCTACAATCAAAGGAAGGATAAGTGTACAGTTATATATCCTCCTTAATTCATCCGACAGCTGCCTCGGGTTACCACGGCCAGGTCGACATTCTAGCTTCGGATAGGGAAAATCTCCTTGTTGCGTCGTTTTGCTGACAAACAGGAAAAACAAATCCGTCGCACTGCGGCTGATGTGGAGATGGATCCTAAGATGACCGTCACATACGCAGTTGGGTAATTTGGCTGCAGGAAGCAGACAGCTGCGTCGTCTATAAATGGGAGTTCGCCCTTCAACTGATTAGACTTATAATCTCAGTCTAATACAGTTCTCAGAACATTGGCGTTAATTCTCGCTAATTTTTGGTTGAATTCGATGGCCTCATTCGCCACAGTTCCTTCTCTTTAAATACACTTCCTTCACTACACTGATAACTATGCACTCATTCGAATGATTGCTATATCTTCCTCAATCTTCCCGGGACAGCCTTGGGTTCTCTGCTCGTCTCGAGTCTCACTGCTACACTCCACTCTGTCCAAAATTTCGGATCTAACTGACATCCTGCTCCACCTCGATAGCTCTTTCCCACGTTTCTTTCCCCTTGTTTTTCACAAATATTTGGTATGTTCAATCTGCCATCTGTAGCATCTGCAGATGAACTTATGAGTCGTAAATTGCACCCAGGGGGTCTGTCTCTGCATTAGACGTTGAAATCGCCGCCTGGGAGAAGGGGATTTCTCGTTGGTGAATATAAAATTGGACGATGTTGTCCAGTTCTAAATCTGCAGTTGCTATGGGGACGATTTCCCGAATACAGCTTCCCATGTGAGGTCGCATTTAAGTTGTTGGCATTCATTCGCACCCCCAGACAATTCTGTGTCTGACCTTCCACTGTAAGGGAATAAATCGGGGTTCTACCTGTTGTCTACCCATGGGGCGCTAGTCGGAGTGTCGTGTTTTTTATCGGAAGGATGTGAAACATGGGCACTGGGTGTAATGTGTGTGTGGGCTTTCGTCTGCAGCTGCGAATTCCATCCTCTCCTAAAGTGTATGTAACGTGTCATCTGTTCGTGAGTTCCCTCTGTATTGAAAAAAATCTCAGTTAAGTGAGAAATTAAAAAAAAAATAAATCTTTATGCGTGATGTAAAATCAGAGTATAACACTTACATGTTAAAAATAAAACTTATTATTGTTACGAATCTAAAAGCAAGAGCCGCCAAATCAAAAAGCTCTCACGGAAACAAATATGCAAGTATAAGCCTCTGAGATCACGAAAAGCTTCTTCCCTGTAACACAGCACGTGTATCTGCAGCCTTGTGGTGCTACAATCAAAAGTGTCTTACATTACGCCTATGGAAGCTTTCATTCTTCTCTTTACATTTTTTTTGATATTACCTACAGGCAGAGCCAGACTTTGATATTCTGAGGCCCTAGGTTTAGGGTGTCCCAAAAATTCGAAAGTTGAAATATATATATATTTACTATTCTGATTGAAGGAAAGCTTGAAAAACAAACATGAAAATGATGGTTAAAAACATTATGCAAATATATCTGCAGCTAAGATAAACAGAGTTTGCACAATACGTTAATTTAAATGTTAAAATATTTTTTGCATGGTTCAGTAAAACTTCAGATTCATATTTTGAGGACCCCTCATGTCACAAGGACCTAAGCTATAGCTTAGCTTATGCGTAAGTACGGCCCTGCCTACAGATTAGATTATCACAGAGATCTTTGTATATAGAGCCGTGTGAAAATCACAAAAAATTGTGTCATCATTAATGGTTCGCCTTGGGGTTATGTCTTGGTACCAGCAAGGTGCGGTTCTTATTAGTGACCATCAAATTACTGGATTACTGGAGATATTACTAGAGCCAGTACTGATGACGTCCACCATGATCATACAAGAATCCTAAGCCTACTCGATAGGATACAAAAGAGAGATTTGTAATAGCAGAAACACAGAGTGGAATAAGCTTTGATTGTGCAGTGCATTTGAATTCTGTAAATAAAATTAAACTTTTACAGTGGAATAATTTATTTCTTAGTGAACGAACTTACATTTGGAACATGAAATCGAAAGCGGGAGTCTAAACGTTACTGTAACTTCCTCAGGGCCGTGATCTTTCGAAATCGGTAAAAGATCATAGATATAATTTAAAACTGTAATCGTATTCATATATGAAAGTGAAGTAATAATTTAAAGATGTTGTTTTATCATTAATTGCATGGAAATTTTCTTTGAACTGTATTCAATATACAATAAATTATATTTTCATGACTGCATTATACTATAGCTGTATGACAAATTATTCCCACACTACTAATTCCCATTTATATGTATCACTTAATTCCATAATCAAGAACAATTTTTTTCCGTTTTTTTATTTTATTTTCGAGTGAGGGGGTAGCAAATAGATTAAACCGGAATGTTGTTGAAGTATTTTGCTTTAATAATTTTCGAAAAATTAATTAGATGTTCAGTAGTAAAGCATCAACGGAGATGTCCTGTAGATATGGAACATGCGAAATAATAAGCTGAAAAACATTTGTTTTGCCCTGAGTGGGATTCGGACTCATGTCTTCTAGTAACATGCTAGGTACGCTAACTACTACATCATCAACTGGTAACGCTCTATTCTTCAGCTAGTGTGACATAAACTTTCCCGCATTTTTTCCGCTTATTGTTTCATGTGTCCCATGTCTACAGGACATCTCCTGTGCCTGAATTATTGATTTATCGACATGAGCTTGAGTGTACAAATAACTAGATGTGTTTTCCTATTATTCAAGTGGTCTTTTTTTAAAAAAAACTTGCAAAATGTGAAATAGGATTTTTTTTAAATGTTATCTTTACAGTTATTAAAATTTTGCAGGATTCTTCCCCACTCCCTCAATATAGTTCTGCTTTAATGTATGTCTTAACAGTCATGGACTAAGAAAAATTAGATGGGAGGCAGGGAGCAAATGATTGATTAAAAATAAAACATTTTTCCAATATAATACTTTTGGAATTTTGGTGTTGGCATAAATGTTTTCGTGGAGGTAGGGCGGGTTAGCAAATTAATTCTTCAAAGTAGATATATTTTGGTGTATAATAATCATACCATAATACAACTACGAATGCTCTAAAGCAACACAAAAAAAAGGGAAACTGATGATTTGAAAATATATCTGAAACTGTTTTTTGACATTAATAAATAAAAATATATTATATGCTTCTGAAAACGAAACAAAAAAATTAAAAAAAATTATTACATTTCCTAAGGAAAAATGATAATGAATTTTGGACACCTCTGTTATTCAACATAATTTTTTTTTCTCAATTTTCCCAACGGGGAGAGGGGTTACTGCCCTTCTAAATTATTTCGTCCAAATAAAGTTATATATTCGCACCTTCGCTTAATGTTGGTTTAGAAAAAATTCTGAAATGCATGTAACATATGGTTTCACTCAGTCCCGGATCTAGGAAGAAAACAAAGTGGGAGGGTGAGGGGGCATGAAACTCAGTTAAGCTGGAAAAGTATAAGGGGACAAGAACCTGTATTTCTCATTGCAATATAATATCCCCCCCCCCCCCCTGTTTTCGAACTGTTAAATTCTCTTGTAGATCCGTCCCTGGTTTCACTATATTTTTTCACCACGGTATCAGTTATTAAAATTCTTCAAAAGGAAGCTAATTGACTCCCCACCCCAAATTCCACTGCACCATATTCGACCCTTATTTAAATTGATGATTTTTTTTGCAGCTCTTCTTATGAGGTTACGGTGAAGAATTTTTAATAGATATTTGTATTTACTGTAGTTTGTAATTTACAACGATTCTGGAATTTAAATCACATTCTTCATCTCCTTATATATTTATTTTCCCCTTTGTTGATTAAAAATAGCATTGTGGTCAAACTTGATGCTCTTTTAATGAAAACATATGAGTTTCCATAATAGAAAAATAAAAATTTATTGTACTTTTGTTCATAACGTTTTTATTAGTGATATGATAAAAACAATCGTGTTCTTTATTTTTAAATAAATTTCCCCCAAAATCCCCTTGAAAATGTCAGTAAATGGAATGGAGGAGAAGAAAATTAAACATATATATTTAAAAAGATATATTTAAACAGCATATTTATGATGTTTTAAAACCAATAAAACACAGAGAAAAAAATTTACACTGGAAAGGCGTCCGTGTGAGTACAATCATTAAGAGCACTCTGAAAAGAAATAATTGCTCCCCCACCCCTCGCTTAATCATTTTTTCTACATTCTGACTTGATTCGAAATGTTGCCTTCAGTAAGCTTAAAACTAATTTTTTTCAGCAATTGTATTACAATTATAAGGAATTTTCCTACAAAACAACGTTCCACACAAAACATTAAATCGAAGGAAAACAATTTCTGACTGCCTAGATTTTTAACGGAAATAAATGGCTAAGTGCGAATGAATTCTTTTCATTTCAAGCAATATACTAAAAAGAACTTAATGAAGTTTTAAAACAAGCCAATATCTAGCTCATATTTTTTTATTTAATACCATATATTTTTGCAACGTTCACTGTAATTCCCAGTGTTACCAATACGTTTGCAAAACAATGGGAGAGTTCTTGCCTCTCTAAACAACCAATGCTCGACTTCGTTTGGCTCGACTGCCACTGGGAATGGGTCCAATGCTACAGGAATGGGAGTGCGCTATCCCTAGTAATGTTCTTCGAATGTAATAATTAAACTAGTAATGAACTAGTAATGTTCACAATTAATTTATGATATGTAATACGTATCTATTTAGTCTTCACAATTCTGGGCATTAATAAGACAGTTGTTTAGAAAGCTTTTCTTTGAAATTTCTACTTAAATATTTTTGGGTACAAAATATTATATTTCTTGCCAGTTGTGAATGAATTGGTAATGATTTACACATACGGTGAAATTATTAAATAGTCTGAAGCAGAATAACCTTCTCTTTACCATCTGTCTTAAATGTCTAGGAAAATTTATATATAAATATTCATTATTTTGTTCCTCCAGTTGGTGATAGCAGTGCGTCATAGCTAGTAAACATCTGCTGCATGTGAAAGGATAGTGTTTCAATGATGACAGCGTTTTTTTATCGTTTATGTAATACCGTACTTCACCGTCTTTTATAAGACACTTAAGTAAATTCATGTGTCTTATTATTAACGTTACAGATGTGAGAAATTCAAAGTATTGAACAAAATGTCTGGTGAACCAGAATTAAGACAAAGATCTCTTCATGGAAGTGGGCAGGTATTGTAATCACTTTAAAGTTTCAATTAAATATACACGTTATCGCATACATCCTCAGTATATATTGTATGGAAAAGTGAAAGATACAATATATCAGTCGTGTCATAGGTTTCATATGCCGTTAGGAAGGGAACTAATGAAATATGAGAACGGTACTAAATTCATTCACAATAATTTGTCCGCGAAAGACGTAGGGTAAACCCACAACGCCCAGTAGACACTTTTTTTTATGGATCACATAAGCTATAGTTGTAATCAGTAATTATACTGCTCACAAAAATTAGGGGATGTTTCAAAATGAATATGAAGTGATAATATATCCCGTAATTTTTGTGAGTAGTATAATTGGATATAAGATCAGCCAATAGGCTAATTTTTATGTAAATATAATCAAGCTACGACTTATTTAATCAGGGACCTTAGTATGCTCACAATAGTTGGAATTGCATTTGAAATCTTTTGTTTTGCCCTTTTTCAATTTGTATTTATTTAACTTTGATACTCAAGCTTTTGAATGTCTGGTGCTCTTGGGTACATTGCAAAGTATTGATAGACTATAGAGTAGACGAGGAAGTTCAAAAGTTGGAAATTAGCCTGCAACCATTAGCAATTTTTAAGAAATCATTATTTTAAGCCACCATGTCTGAATGGTTACTGCACTTGACTACTGATCAGGACCTGGGTTCAAGCCCCTGATAAGCATGGATGTTTGTATTTTTTTTTTCAGATCCCGCCATCCTCACATATCTTCTCTGGCGTATAAACTGACAGGCTTCTTCAGACCTTTGTAGCAAGCAGCTGCTTGAGAGGGTATTTTTTTTATTTAAAGTACGATATGGCATAGAAAATTAACCATATTTTGCATTATTTCAGAGGTCATACTAAAATAGTCACCATTTTTTCCAACCCAGTACTAGGTCAGCCTCCTTCACCCACTTTAATAGGCATGTTTGGTCTACTAGCTGCCTCCCAACTGAATGTTAACCTTTAAAAATATTTTCTAACTGTTTTTTGAGATTATTTTTCACAATTCTTGAATTATTTTTGAAAGAATACATGCACATAGTATTGCATTTTTTGTGGGAGAAATATTAAAAATTATCTTTTTTTTTATATTATTTTTGTTTGCAGTATTTAGTATTAAATTTGCATACAAAAATTTACTGAACCATAATAGAAATGTTCATCTCTAAAAATGCAAGGTGCCCATAAATGATTACCTTGCTTTAAACATGTTATAACTTTTAGATGAACACTGATAATTAAACAAAGTTTTAAACAGAAGTAGATAAACATGCAAAGTTTTGATATATAGTTAATGAACTTCAATGTGTACACCCTTAGAGTATGTACAATGTCTAAATGATGTTCACACTCGTGCCACACAATTTTCAACATTTATGGGGTAACTGTTGCTATTGCATTATAATGTATTCTTGCAAAGTCTTGATATCTCGAACAACTTTACATAAACCACATCTTTAACATAACCCCACAGAAACAAACCCAGTGGGAACCACAAGTCTGGTGATCTTGGGGGCCATGGGATTGGCCTGTCCCTGCCAATTCATCAAATTGGAAAACATGAATCAAGAGTTTCATGAATATTTGCAATGAGGGGGTGCCCCGTTTTGTTAGAAGACTACAGTCAGCTGCCTATACTGCAGCTAAAGGATGGTGTAATTGATGAGCATATCCGTATACACATTTGCAGAAACCATTTTCTTAGCAAAGAAGAAAGGACCAATTTTCAGATCATGCATTTGCCCACAACAGACATTGATCTTTGGACTGTACCAAATATCCATTTTATGTGGGTTTTCCGATCCCCAAATATGCACATTCTTTGCATTCTGTTGACTGTACCACTAAGATGGAACATAGCAAGAAATCATTATCCTCAACAATTACGTTCAGAATGCCATTAGCACAAGTTTCATGTTTTCTATAGTCATCAGGCTTCAATTCTTGAAGAATATGTAACTTATAAGTGTATGGTAACTAGGTAGTTACTATAAGGAGAGCTATGCACCAATCCCCTATGATGATGCGTAGAACTGAAAGGCCTAACACGTAATGTCTGACCACTCTTCTCATGGTGCTGGCTGTTATTACCTTTCAAAACAGATACTCTCTGGTGGAAGTAAACAGAAGGGGAGGGCTGCCAGATCAGTTTGGGCTACTGATCTGGACAACTGTGGCTACTTTTTTTTTACTACCCTACTGAGGAGTTCTCAACTACACAGGGTCCTGCTGCTAACCATATATACCAACCTGAACAGAATAATGGCTGTGAGCTTGATTATGGATCCAGAATTTGTTGCACAGATTTGCTTCTGTGGAAGGAAAATCTTCCACTGTGTTTTCTGTCTGTTTGTGGGTTGACACCCAACTGAATAGATTCACAGAATAAGTTTTACCAGTTGGTGGATAATCACGAGCAGAGGTCATTGCAGGCACCTGAGCTTCTACAAGCATAGTCAAATTCTACATTGGAGAAAGTCTTCCATTGTAGATCGCTTCAGCCTTTAGTATTGGGTGAACAGATCTTTGCCCCATGCCAGCGATTACGGGGCTCTTTGATATTGTCGGCATTCCCTCTCTCAATAAAAATAGTTTCTTTAAACATCCCACTAACCATTTTCTCTCCATAGGTAGTTGGAATGTGAGGACTCTGCACAGAGCTTTTTCTTTTGATGTCCTCACACAAGAATTCCACCATTATAATTTAGATATTTTCAGCTTGCAAGAGTTCAGATGGAAAGATAAAGGTCAGATTCTTAAAAATAATCTTAAATTTCTCCCTTCAAGGAGGGAAGGGGGGTGGAGGTGGCTCAGTCGGTAGCACGCCAGGTTCGTAATCTGTAGTTCCCAGGTTCGAGTCCCAGCTGGGTCAGCATTGAGATTTATCTCTGCAAAATTCTCCACCTGCCTACGGTCAGTAGGGGACACCGATGGGCTTGGAAAGGCCACCATCTGTCAGATGGCACTTTAAGCCGTGGTCCTGTGTATGAGAGAGTCATACCCTGTGCACACTAAAGAATACACTGGATGGCCTTGACAGGAGGCTACCATGTCTCCCAACAGCTGTTCCAGTGGGTCCCCTCCCCCAACCTTCTCTGAGCCTTCGGGATACATGTGACCTGGCCATTTAGCCCATGGTATGCAAAAAAGTCTGCTCAGAGGTAAAACGACCCAACTCAAGGAGGGAAGATAATAATCATCTCCAAGGCATATGTATGCTTCTAAGCAGACATGTTAGTGATGCTCTTCTAGGATATAAGTGCATTAATGAAAGGTTTGTTACAGTAAAATTTCAGACAAGCATTAAAGACTTGAATGTTATATGCTGTTATGATCCCAATGCGGATGCCAATGAGATTCAGAAGGATAGGTTTTACGAACAACTTCAAGATATTTTGAATTCTGTAAAGAAAGGAGATATTACCCTGGTTCTAGGTGACTTCAGTGCCAAAGTTGGTACTGGCTCTGACATTTGGGGAGGGGTGGTAGGATCCTTGGTATTGGTAGCAGCTATATAAGTAATGTCTCTTACAGGTAAGTTATTTTCAAACCATGACTTGTTACAAACACTGTGGCATACATAAGTACACATGCATTTCACCCGATGGGCTGCATAAGAATATGATTGATTATATATTAATTAACAGCAAATGGGTTAGTTCTGTTAGGAATACCAGGTCATATATATAAATAAATAAATAAATAAATAAATAAATAAATAAATAAATACCCCCTCAAGCAGCTGCTTGCCACAGAGGTCTAAACAGGAGCCTGTCAGTTTATATGCCACAGTAGGAGATCTGAGAGGATGGCAGGACCTCAGCAGAAAAACGACACACACATCCATAGCCTAAATCCGGGGCTCGAACCCAGGTTCCTTAGATCAGTAGCCAAGCGTGCTAACCACTCGGCCACGGGATAGGGGAGTTGAAATTGGACCTGATCATTACCTTGTTAAAAGTGTCTTGCAACTTAAACTTAAAAAGTGTTGTGTTAAAGTTAAAAAATTTACCTTTAATACTGAAGCTCTGAAAGACCCAGTTATGGCTAAAGCTTACCGTGATAGGTTACTTACTCATCATGACAGTCATGTTTGCTTAATACTGAAGTTGAGGAAGAATGTGATCATTTTAAACAGGCTTTTTTGGAAACTAACAGTACTGTTTTAGGAAAAATAAGGAGCAGAGGAGGCAGAAATGTTTGAGTGATAAGGCACTTGAGCTTATTTCAGAAAGAAAGAACTGCAGGAATGTCCTTAATCAAAACCCTACCAGTTCTAATAGAAGGCATTACAGAGAGCTTTATAAACATGTAAAGGATAAGTTAGCTGCTGATAAGAATCTTTGGCTTGATGGCTTGGCTGACAAAGTTGAGGAAGCAGGTAAGACAGCACAACAGCAGAGAGCTGTACCAGATTCTTAATTCTATTGAGCAGAATCGTGCATAGAACTTTACCTGGAACAGAAAGTAGGTGATCCCCTATAGTTATCACAAGTACTGTGATCACCATTTTTTTAAAAAAAATAGGGATAATAATAGCTGTGGTAAATGTTTTGTGTGGTAGAAAATGGGCAGGTATATAAGGATTGAAGGATAAAGAAGGTAAGGTGGTAGAAGGTGAGGATTCTGTCATGGCTAGGTGGGCTGAACATCTCAGTGATGTTCTAAACAATGTGGTTAGTTCTACTCTCATTATTTGTATCGATGATAATAGATGCATTGCTGGGTTTAATGTTGGCTCTATAACACAATCTGAAGTTATTTTGGCTATTTCTAAACTTAAACTTCATAAATCCCCAGGGGTAGATGAAATTACTACGGAAATGCTTAGAGCTGGGAATGTTTCGGTTACCACTTAGATGACTGAAATTTTGAATATCTTTTATGATAAAGGTTATGGTATGATTAAGGACATTCCTGCAGTTCTTTCTTTCTGAAATAAGCTCAATTGCCTTATCACTCAAATAATTCTACCTCCTCTGCTCCTTATTTTTCCTAAAACAGTACTGTTAATTTCCAAAAAAGCCTGTTTAAAATGGTCCTATTCTTCCTCGACTTCAGTAGTAAACAAATCATGAGTGTCATGATGAGGAAGTAACCTATCATGGTAAGCTTTAGCCATAACTGGGTCTTTCAGAGCTTCAGAATTAAAGGTAAATTTTTTAACCTTAGCACAGCACTTCTTAAGTTTAAGTTGCAAAACACTTTTAATAAGATAATGGTCAGATCCAGTTCAGCTCCCCTATATGACCTGGTATTCCTAACAGAACTAGCCCATTTGCTGTTAAGAATATGATTGATTATATATTAATTATGTGCCAGGCTCGTAATCTGCAGTTCCCAGGTTCGAGTCCCAGCTGGGTCAGCATTGAGATTTATCTCCGCAAAACTCCCTGCCCTGTCCACGGTCAGTAGGGGACACCGATGGGCTTGGAAAGTCCGCCGTCCGTCTGATGGGAGTTAAGCCATGGCCCCGTGTGTGGTAAAGCTATACCCTGTGCACATTAAAGAACACACTGGATGGCCTTGATGGGAAGCTACCATCTGTCTCCCAACAGCTGTTCCAGTGGGTCCCCTCCCCCAACCTTCTCTGAGCCTTCGGGTTCCTTGTGACCTGGTCATTTAGCCCATGGTGTGCAAAAAAAGTGCCGCTCAGAGGTAAAACAACCCAACTCATATTCTTATGCAGCCCATCTGGTGAAACCCGTATGTACTTATATATTTCACAGTGTTTGTAATAAATGTTAGTAAACGTCATGGTTTGAAAATAACGTGCCTGTAGGAGACACTGCTCATTGCAGCTACCAATGCCAAAAGATCCTATCGGGGCGATATCTGACTATGATCCCCAAAGGTCATAGTCAGTACCAACTTTAGCATTGAAGTTACCTAGAACAAGGGTAATATGCCCTTTCTTGACAGAATTCAAAATATCCTGAAGTTGTTCCTAAAACCTTTCCTTCTCAACCTTATTGGCATCCTCATTGGAATCATAACAGCGGATAACATTAAAGTCTTTAATGCTTGTGAAATTTTGCTGTAAGGAACCTTTCATTAATGCACTCATATCCTAGAAGAGCATTACTAACATGTCTGCTGAGAAGCAGACCTATGCTTTGGAGATACTTATTATCTTCCCTCCTTGAAAGGAGAAATTTAAGATTATTTTTAAGAATCTGACCTTTATCTGTCCATCTAGTCTCTTGCAAGCTTAGAATATCTTAATTATTGTGGTAGAATTCTTGTGCGACTACATCAAGAGAATAATCTCTGTGTAAAGTCCTCACATTCCAACTACCTATGGAGAGAAAATGGTTAGTGGGATGTTTAAAGAAACTGTGTTTATTGAGAGAGGGAATGCTTACAATATCAAACTGCCCCTTAATCGCAGGCATGGGGCAAAGACCCATTCCCCCACTACTAAAGGCTGAAGCCATCTATACCGGAAGACTTCCTCTAATATAGTATTTGACAATGCCCATAGAAGCAAGAGTTCAGGTGCTTGCGATGACCCTCTGCTCAGGATTATCCACCAGCTGATGAAACATATCCTATGAATCTATTCACTTGGGTCTGTCAACCCACAAAGAAGCAGAAAACACAGCGGAAGATTTTCCCACCACAAAATCCCACTAGTGGAGGAAAATCAGGTCCATAATCAAGCTCAGAGTCATTATTCTGTTCAGGTTGGTATATATGGTCAGCATCAGGACTCTTTATGATTGACCACTCCTCAGCAAGGTAGAAAAAAAAGAAAAGCAGCCTATAGTTGTCCAGATAAGTAGGCACACTGATCTGGCAGCCCTCCTCTTCTGTTCACTTGTACAAGAGAGTATCTCTTTTGAAAGGTACTAATGTTATGCATCACGAGAAGGTGGGGTCAGACATAAGTGCTAGATCTGGACAGTTCTATGCATCATCACAAGGGATTGGTGCATAGTTCTCCTTCCAGTGACTACCTAGCTACCATTACTTACACAACACAAAAATAGTTTTTCATTCATCTCTTTAAACACAACATTCCATTTCCCACCAACCCCACCTGGAGGTAAGGGGAAAAATTATTGTTGCCAATCTGTTTTTACCACTACTGAGATTGATGTTTAAGTCTTACAGGCAGCCTTGGGCAATCAAACCAAAATGACAAATGACCATTGGGAAATAAATGTAAACTCTTGGTCTTCACACTCTACCAACAAAATTTTACATTTCTGGCATTAGATCATTTGTAATATTTGCTTAATATTTTATCACTTTCTGGCTTTTTCCACTGTTGAAGGGTGTATTCAGAATCTATTAATTACTTTCTACACATGCATTCCAGAGATATAAGGGAACAAACATTTTCATATTCTCCCACCCCCCTTTTTTAGGGAGGAAGAAAGCATGGGGTTGATTTTCATAGTCAATGACATTCCCCTTGTCAGAAGCTTTCATTAACATATAGATGATTACTTTTAGCATTTGCATTGTGGAGATATAGCTTAAGAATTGTTTTCATATTTCCCCTTTTTTAGGGAGGAAGAAAGCATGGGGAGTCAATTATTTATAGCCCCTGACACTCCCCATGTCAAACTTTCATTTGGCAGATATGAAAAGTAGTTTCAGTGATTTAAATGACTCCTTTAAGCGCCATTGCTGAGATTTATCTCTATTAACCTCCATCCTGCTCTTTTTGAGATGGGATACTAGTGGGTTTGGAAAAGCTCTGGCCCTGTGTATGTTAAAGAGCATGCTAGATGGCCTTGACAAAAGGTTCCCATCTGTTTTCTAACAGCTATCCAGGTGGTCCTGAGCTCCTGGAGCCCTTGTGACCTGGCCATTTAGTCCATTGTGTTCACAAAAACATTACTGAGAGGTAAAGTAACTTAACACAACTCTGTTCCCTTTGAGAGGAGATATCACTTTTTGAAAGATACTAATAGCCTGCAATAAGAAGATGGGCTGGACTTTAGGTGCTATAACTGATAAGTTCAGTGCATCATCATAAGAAATAGAGGACAACTCTCCTTCCAATGTGTGCTAGCTGCTATTTACAGGCTATAAGTTCATAAAAAGTGAACATTTCACAGTGAATAATTCTAGGATATTATTACTTAATTTTAATTAAATTAAGTGGCCAAGTGGTTAGTGTGCTTGGCTACTAAAGAAGGGACCTGGGTTTGAGCCCTGGGTAAGGTATGGATGTTTGTGTCTTTTTTCTGCTGAGGTCCTGCCATCCTCACAGACCTACTGTGGCATATAAACTGACAAGCTCCAATCCGACCTCTGTGATAAGCAGCTGCTTGAGAAGGTATTGTTTATTTATATTTCTCTTATAACAATCAAGGCAAACTTTGTTTGTGTAAATGCATATCTTGCTCACCTTGCATTGCACTAAATATAATAAGTATATTTTATCCTGAAATGCTTTTGATGAAAAAATTAGTTTTGCCCTGAGTCAGACTCAAACCCATATCTCCTGAATGTGTGCCAGTTGTTCTAACCTTAAACTGTCAAGAAGTAATTCATTTTTCAGCTAATTGGGACTATAAATCTTCCTGAATTAGTTGTTTGTGGCACCACCTATGATCAGGAATTCTATGTTTATAGGTAATCTGTACCTTTGTTGTTGATATATTTTAACCCCTTCAGATCTGAAAGTTTGTTTATAGAAGAAAAAAAAGTTTCCATTTCAGTTTACATATGCTTTGTTTATAAACAAAGGAACTCAGTATGCAAAAATTGGTTTTTTAACATCATTTTGCTGAAATTCAGCATGTATATTGTAGAAATTGTTCGAAAAGTTGCAAAATTCTGAAATCTCAGAAAGCAGTAAAAAGGAATATAAAAGAAAAGAATTATAATTTATATGCATTCTGTCATAATAAACACACTGAATAAATAACTCCTGTGAAATACAGCAAAACAGTATGAAACAGTCTTTGGCATTTTTAACTATATATTATATGTATCATGTTGTGTATTGTCAGGCACAGTTATCTTCAGTGTTGTTGTATGTATTGTTTTATGTACTTCAATGTATGTATTAGTGTCTACTATAGCCATAAATGTCACCAAATTCCAGCCCATTTCTGTATACTAAAGGTTGGGTTGTTTTACCTCTGAGCAGCACTTTTTTGCACACCATGGGCTAAATGGCCAGGTCACATGGACCCCGAAGGCTCAGAGAAGGTTGGGGGAGGGGACCCACTGGAACAGCTGTTGGGAGACAGATGGTAGCCTCCCGTCAAGGCCATCCAGCGTGTTCTTTAACGTGCACAGGGTATGGCTCTCCCGCACACGGGGCCACGGCTTAACGTCCCATCCGACGGACGGACGGCCTTTCCAAGCCCATCGGTGTCCCCTACTGACCGTAGGCAGGGCGGGGAAATTTTGCGGAGATAAATCTCAACGCTGACCCAGCTGGGACTCGAACCTGGGAACTACAGATTATGAGCCTGGCACGCTACCGACTGAGCCACCCCTGCCCCTTTGTATACTAAAGACTGGTCCACTTTGTAACATTGAATGACCACAAGCACCTTTTCCTGTTTAGTAGTAAAGTATCACAGGAGATGTCCTGTAGACATGAGACGCGTGAAATAGTAAGCTGAAAAAAATTGATTTTACTGTGAGTAGGATTCGAACCCACATCTAGTAACATGCTAGGTATGCTAACCACTGCACCATTAACAGCTAATATTTTTGTTTTCAGCTAATATGACATATAAACTTTCCTGCATTTTTATTTTATATGTTTGTGGCACCATCTATGTTGGGAATGGAAAACTAAGCCAGCTCATGTGATGGAATTTAATATTTATCACTCGTGCTCATGTTATTAAATCAGTAATTTGGTAGTAAAGTATCACAGGAGATATCCTGTAGACATGGGACTCATGAAATAGTATGCTTAAAAATATTGATTTTGCAGTGAGTGGGATTCACCCACATCATGTAACATGCCAGGTATGCTAACCACTGCACCATCAATGCTAACATTTTTTTCTTCAGCTAACATGACATATAAACTTTCCTGTATTTATTTATATTTGATATGCTTGTGGCACCATCTATGTTGGGAAATGGACAACTAAGTTGGTTCATATAATGAATTTTAATATTTGTCACTCATGCTCATGGCGTTAAATCAATAATTCAATAGTAAAGTATCACAGGAGATGTCCTGTAGACATGGGACTCACAAAATAGTATGCTGAAAAAAATTGGTTTGCTGCGAGTGGGATTCGAACCCACATCTCCTTGTAACATGCCAGGTGTGCTTACCACTACACTATCAATGGCTAACGTTTTTTATTTCAGCTAATGTGACATATTCTGAATGGTGTATGTGGTGGTGGTGTGGTTAACATTCCTGGCATATTACTAGGAGATATGGGCAATGCCATTTTTTTTTTCCAGCTTACCTTTTCTTGTGTTTAAAAAACGTACATTGTTATGTAAAACTATTTAAATCTTGGATATTCACAATAACAAAACTGTAGCAATTGTTATGTTTTATAGATAAAAAATCTAGCATTAGAGATTTATTTTTTGCTTTTGAATTGTAAGGCATCCATGCAATGATAGTAATAATATTTAGAGTATAGTCACCTTCTAAGACCAATGCCAAATAATTGTTTTCACTAAAATATCCTCAAAAATAGAACAACTCTTTCTCAGAATTTTCCCCTCTACTGGTGAGCAGCAGATCCTCTTGGCTCACTGTAGTACTTATTTTTATTTTAAGAACAAAGGAGTAAATTATCAAATTAAAATGACTGGGCAATCTTTTTAATGACTTTTCTTTTTTATTTTCTGATTAATAATAGACCAGAATAAAATGACAATGCTGTAATTTTGGAAAGTCTTATGTTCATCAGTAATCAGGTTGCCTAATGTCACTCAAGAATAAGGTCACCAGTAGAGGGTTAGCTTATTCATATACATAAAAATGTAAATTTCATTGTTTTCCAAAATTCTCTGTCCCTTGTACTGCTAGTAATACATCCTCATTTCTCACAGGTATTTTTCACCATATCTTTGACATTTTAAATGTTATTTTTATTGTGAGTAAATGCTCTATAGAATAAGTAGAGTATGATACAATGGGTAATATTTCTGCTAACATTAATCCTATAAAGAAATATAGGATACATGCAAACAAAATACTATTTTATGGTGTTTACATGCAAGTTTTTTCAAGAAGTTATAATACATAATTGCTTCAAGAAAAAGTGCCATACTGGTACTCAGTATGCATATTTCAGTGGATATATTGGGCTTTGTATATATTGAAACATATTCATAAAAATACTTCATTTATGACTTAAGTCAAAAACAGTTCTATTACTCAATACTTATTGTGTGAAAATGAGCCATACCATCATTAAATACATGCTGGATAACTGTAATGGGAGCTCTCATCTATCAAATATCTATTCACTGGTCTTCTTTAGCCTTGACCATAAGCTTTGAGGCTTAAAAATGTTACTATTTAGTCTATTATGCAGCAAAAAAAAGGTTGCTTTTCAGTAAACTTGTTTGTTAAACCTAAGCTTTCTGCATTCAGCAATAACTTTTACAAAACTGTGAATCTGTTACTTAAACAAGTAAACATGATAAAAATTAAAGCATCATTTTCTGAAGACTAAACCATGGAGACCCTTTCTCATTGATGGGGTATTTTTCAATAATGGATGCAAGACCTGGGCCAGAACTTTAATGTTACTGATTAACAATATAATAACTTCCAAATAACAGCTGAACTTCATTTCTAGATATAATTATCATGAACTATGGGCAAAGCTGCTTGTCTCTCAAAAATTCTGAAGCATTTCTTCATTATTTTTTAAGAAGAATAAACATGAATTTCTTTAAATTCAGTTCTGGTTTTTCATCCATATGAAATTATACCCATCTACATTCTCTAAATGTATCTTTGCTCTAAAGAACAAATTAGACAATTTGACTAGAGGGATTTTAGCTTATATGAACATTTTAAATTACTAAGGTACATTAAAGTTTATTGTGCATAATTTAGGTAAGATAATTAATGCATTTGTATATAATATTGTGCTCCAATGATTAAATATATATATTTCTAGCAACCTGAAGAGCATAAGCAGCTAGATCAAAAGGCAGGAGACACAGCATATTCAGATAAGCAACTAGATCAAATGGCAAGGGACACAGCAGATTCAGATAAACAGCTAGACCATAAGTCAGGAGACACAGCAGATTCTGAAGATGATCCACAATTAGATGATTCTTCTGTTGAAGAACTGGTTAAAGTATTACCCCAAGCCACAGATAAGACCACAAAAATTTTGGATTCTGTTCTTGCATCATTGTCATCAAGGTACATGTATATAATTTTACTTTTGTTGTTATATTAATGTATTCAATTCTAAATGTAGTGGTGGCTTAAGGTATCTAAGGGCCCAGGTGCAAAAGGTTCAGTAAGCCTGCAATTGTCCGAAATGGGGGTGGGTACAACTTACAAATGGGAAAAAATGTATCCAGCAAGTTAAATAAGTTGAATTAGAGATATTCATAAATAGAAAATTTAATGTATATTATACATAAACTTGCACATACCAAAAAGTAAAAAACACATATAAACAAATATAAACATATTTTGTATAAAAACACATAATGTTTGCCTGTAATATTTTGTATTTACTAAAAAATCACCTTATATTTCATGCTAACTTAAGTAAAAACGTGATATGTGTACGTAAATAGTAGATTATGCTGTGATATATTTTTGTTAGAAGAAAAAGCGAATTTTGACTGTTTTGAGACCTCCATGGATGTTGAGGCCCCAGGCAAGTGCCTGTGAGGCTGAAGAACTACTGGCTAATTTTCTCATTCATAATCCCATGGCCGAGTGGTTAGCGCGCTTGGCTACTGATCTACGGGACCTGGGTTCGAGCCCCGGGTAAGGCATGGATGTTTGTGTTGTTTTCTGCTGAGGTCCTGCCATCCTCTCAGATCTTCTACTATGGCATATAAACTGACAGGCTCCTGTCAGACCTCTGTGGCAAGCAGCTGCTTGAGGGGGTATTTATTTTATTTTATTTATTAATATTGAAATAGATAACAGAAGTAGATTTTGGTTTTGCTTTCATTAAAATATTTTCTTTCCCAAAAAAAGATATACAAGGGTGATGAAGATTGACTGCATATGGATTCCATTCAGAAAAAAGTTGTTCAGATACTTTATTTTTGATTGGAAGTGTTGTTCCCAGGTAAACAACAGTAAAGCTTTGTGACATATCTGAATTACAGTATTTAGCACATCATACAGGATGAAAAGTACATGAAATTGAAAGACTGCTGGAAATGGGAAAAAGACTAAAAGATGTGCTAAGAATACAATAATGTACATGGATACAGACCTTGAATTTATTGTTGGTTGCAGTACAAAAAACACAATAGTAGCAAATACAGTGGAAAGTAATTATTTCCCTTGTAGAAGTCAGACCACACCTCACATAACAGAAATTATAAATAATGTGCAGTGCAACACTAACCACTGCACAAATGGTAATGTTGCATTTTGCAGCAAGTGACAGTATATCTCAGAAGAGTCGTCTGCATGTTATAAAATGCTATCTTATTGTGGCAATGGCTGCATGCATTGCTGTCACCAACTTATGCAAGCTGTTGAATTGTATCATACCCAACCTCATGGTAAGATGTAAGATCTTATTGTTATGGATGTCAATATTGATATGTCCAACATTGACTTTTTCTGTGATGAAATACCAGTCCGCCATTAATGCAAAGTGGTGTCTATGCTGATTTAGCTGATAATTTTTTGCACCTATAAATCTTCTTAACTACACTGTGTTAGACAAGTTGTTATAGCCTTTTGATGACTTAATCACATTTTCACAAAGTTGTATTTGATTAATGTTTTTAACCTCGTGCTTCAGTAAGATACTGCTTGTTTCTGGCTAAAAATTAAAACTAGCTGAGACACACAACTTTTTCACAGTTTTTTCTGTTAATTTATGAGCATGTAATTGCATAAAAATTTACACAAAACTGTATCCCCCAAAATATATAAAACATTTAGAAATCTTTCCATGTCAAATCAAACACTTTCCTTATGTAACTCTACAATTCCATTTTCTCGAAAATGGAATCTGCACAACCAAAAACTGTCTGGCATCATTGTCTGAGATCCGGCCACTATTTGCAAATTTTATGCTGTTATATGACTACAATTCAAGCACAGACTTCTATTTAGGCTCCAGGTTTTAATGTGTCATATTTAGTATATGTTTAAAAGCTTAAAACTTTAAAAGATCGACCAACTGCAATACATTTGTCTTAATGACTTCCTCCAACAGTATGGGGTCGTAAGTGGATGAAAAGCTCCCTCTAGTGGTCCTGAAACTCAAGTCTAACATGACATAAAAGTATATTCTATGCAAGATGGTATAGAGATGATGTTTGTATTGCATAATTTAATTTGGTTTAAACATAAATGGGTAATTATCAAATAGTTTAATATTGTTAGTGTTAATGCTGTTTTGCCTAAGTTATGTTTAAAATTATGTTCATCGTGTTCTTTAAATCATTCTGCCATTTGTCATTAAGTCTGACCAACATAAGTTTTATTTAATAGTGTATTATCTGGTCATTTTATTGAAAATGCATCTCCTGTTGAATGATTTTTGTGTCTATTGTTTTTATATTATTTGATTTATTTATGGAAACCATTTATATTAAATTTCTGTAATTTTATTTTAATTGCATATATTTCTGGTATATATGGAAATGATAATGTTTATTTAATAGGTTCAGTATGTGTTTATTATAAAGGGAGAAGTCTGTTTTTAAAAATTAAATTTAGCTCTCTTTTGAATTTTGGATATTTAAGTGTATATCTTGTTTGTTGAACTCTGTTATACATATATATTGTATTTCCTGTTACATTGGTTTAGCCATGTTGCCTGTGCATAGCTGCATTAAAATAACTGAAAATTCTCTGTTAGCAATAAAATTTTAAAATTTATCCTTCAAACCATTTGCATATGTAAAAGTTTTCTGGAGCAAACTCGAAATCTTTCCAGAGCAAGGGCAGTTCTTCTTCGTGCAATAAAACTATATGACATTAGGACTGTTTAGAACTTCTTTTCACGTGCCATGAAGGGTAATTCCAGTGTCATAGTTACACACCATAGCAACACTAGAAAACAGGTAAAATGTTTTGGTAAAATGGGGGGCTTGGTCTCCGAGTCCTGCCTGTAGATTTTGTTGCTGAACTGGAAGTAGTTATTTTCACTGACAAGTTTTAGTGCTTCATGAATGGCATTGATTTTAGGAAGGGAAAATCTCATCTGTACCCACCTGTAACTGAAATCTCCCCTCATGACATGTGGAAAGGAGATCTAAACACTCCTAATGTCACAACATAGTGTTACTTCACTGAAAATGGAATGCTGTCCATGCTATGAATAGCTTATAAGTTTGTTCCTGAGAACTTTTTTTATGCAAATGATTTTAAGGATAAACTTTAAAAAATTTATTTTTCAATGGCAGAAAACTTTCAGTTATTTTGCTTATTTTCTGAGCTAAAAGATCTTTTAATTGTGTATAGCTTCAGATTGGCAAATAGGGTGTAAACAGGTACCTAGGCCTCTGGAAAAAGGGAAGACTTAGGATGCAGTGGGTTGTTGGGTTGTTTTACCTCTGAGCGGCACTTTTTTGCACACCTTGGGCTAAATGGCCAGGTCACATGGACCCCGAAGGTTGAGGGAGGGGACCCACTGGAACAGCTGTTGGGAGACAGATGGTAGCCCTCCCATCAAGGCCATCCAGCGTGTTCTTTAACGTGCACAGGGTATGGCTCTCCCGCACATGGGGCCATGGCTTAACGTCCCATCTGATGGACGGCATCCTTTCCAAGCCCATCGGTGTCCCCTACTGACTGTGGGCAGGGCGGGGAATTTTGTGGAGATAAATCTCAACGCTGACCCAGCTGGGACTCGAACCTGGGAACTACAGATTACAAGCCTGGCGCGCTACCGACTGAGCACCCCTGCCCGATGCAGTGGGTAGACATTGCCAAACAGTGCCTTGAGGGAATTGCCCAATAGAGGCCAAATGCAGCAGTCTGTAGCTCAGGACAGATGTGTTTATGGAACAAAATTACACATCTGGTTGATCCACAATAGCCCTTGACTGCATGAGGATTTTGTTTGTATGTATTTCCTGTTGTAATGCTGCTCTTAAATGTAAATAAATTGAAAAAAAATATAAAAAAATACTTATTTTCCTCTGTGCTCCCTAAAAAGTAGAAAATAAATCTAAAGCATATTGATGGTGCAATTAGTCACTGAACTCATATTCACTTCAAAGGAAGATAGGGTCCCAGCAATCTTGTTAACTAGGTAAATTGGCACCCTATCTACCTTTGCAGCGAATACGAACTCAGTGACTGATTGCACCAGTAGTATGCTTTAGATTTATTTTCAGCTGTTTAGGGCACATATTGGAAGATAGGTATTTATTAAATTTTTTAATTTATTTTTTTTTCTTTTTCACTGAAAGCACCTACCTTTGGAAACTTTCATTTTATATATGATTCATAAACATTGACCACATTTTTCCTCCCTTTTGGAGTTGTGTTTGAGGTAGCAATGACATTGGAGATTTCGCAAGCTTTAATTTCAGATATAACTTGTTAAAGTCAACTCCCACAAAATCAGAAAAAAAGAAAACCCCTTTTATCAGGGTGGTTAATGGTGGGGGCAAAATAAGAAATAGTTTGCAACGGTCATTATATGAGCTTTTATTTGACACCTAACTGATAACTGTAGGCCCTCGTGTTCAGAAGATATGGTAAAATGACTTTCCCATTTCCCTATTTAGGGGAGAAGAAAGCAAGAGGGGTTTTTACTTTTGGCACCCACATTCTGGAGATATAGTGGACAATCATTTGAGACAATGCCTTCATGGGCAGCTGTGACAATGCCTTTGTGAGACACGGAAAATTATGTACTGCAGGTAGAAAGTTCATAGCATCAGTTAGAGAAGATTTTGATCGGTAGCTATAGCTCAGTGGTCAGAGCACCTGGCATGTTATCAGGAGGTTGTGGGTTCATATCCCACTGGGCTGAAGACAATTTTTCGTCTAAAATTGATATTGACATTAAATTAAGAGTGATACCTTCCATAACAGTTCATATTTCCTCAGCTTTAGGGAGAGAGAAAGCACGAAGGGGTAAATTATTTATAGCCTGTGACACTCCCCGTGTCAGTAGCTGTCATTTGACACCTAGCTTGTTACTTTCTGCATTCCCATTCTGAAGATAAGAGAACAATCATTTTCACATTTCCCCCTTTTGTGGGGGGGGGGGATCCAGGGTTTTTTTTTTTTATAGCTTATGATACTCCCAACATCAGAAGCTTTGTTTTAATTGTTACTTTCAGCACATGCACTCCAAAGATGTAGTGAAACAATCATTTTCATATTTCCCCTTTTTTAGGTAGGGGAAACCATGGGGGTTTAATTTTTTTTTATAGCTGTGACTCTCCCTGCATTACAACCTTTCATTTGATGTATAGCTTGTTGCATTTGGCACTTGCTTCTGGAGATACAGTAGAACAATAGTTTTAATATTTGCACTTTTTGGAGGGAAGAAGGCATGGGAATCAATTTTTTATAGCCTGTAGCACTCTCCCCATTATAAGCTTTCATTTGACATATAAATCATTAAGTTTCTCCATTTTGTTTGAGAGATATGGTGGAACAACTGTTTGAACAAACACACAAACCAACAAAAATGACAAATGACAAGCAAAATGCAATAGGAAGATAGGTAAGAAGATTTGAAGGTTGATTTTTTTTATAAATTTTTGGATGTGTAGAATTGATTGGGATGAGGTTTGGCACATATATTAGTTTACAGTAGACAATTGTATTACATTTAGTTCAGTTTCTTGACATTTATATATGCAACTATTGTAAAGTTCCTTCTTTTTTGGATTTGCATGTAAATTTAATACTAGGAAGAATTCCATTTAAAATTTTTAATAATTCTATGAGTAATAAATAACCCAAATAATAAAGTAGTAAATATAAATTATTATATCAGTTGGACTTAACGACAGATGGCAGAACAGCTTAAAGAATATGATGATTTAAAACATAACTTAAGTAAAAATGGCAGTAGCGCAAACAATATTAAACAGTAATTTAATGATTACTCAATTACAATCAAATATATTAGCTTCTCCCTTCCACACAATATCAGTTAAATGTTTTTGGAGAACTGAATAATGTGATTTAAATTAGGTTATATTATGCAATACAGACATCACCCCTATACCATCTGCATGAAATCTACTTTTATGTAATGTGAGACTTAAGTGTCAGGAATACTGGGGATTCATCCTTAAAATACCCTTCCATCCACTTAAGACTGGGGGCAGGGATGGTTCAGTCAATGGCGTGCCAAGCTCATAATCTGAAGTTCCCAGGTTTGAGTCCCAGCTGAGCCAGTGTTGAGAGTTATCTCCACAGTACTCCCTGCCCTGCTCACAGTCATTAGGGGATACTGATGGGCTTAGAAAGGCCTCCATCCATCAGATGGGATGTTAAGCTGTGGGCTCCATATGTGGGAAAGCCATACCTGAACCAAAAAGCCTAAAACAAAATCCATGGCTGTTGGTAATATTTTTAAAGTTTTTAACTTTTAAATATTTGATTTATGACATATATATATAATTTGAACGATAATGTTCCTTAATATCTTAATGAATTGTGAAGTTAAAAATATTCATCATAAATACAACATCGTGAAGATGTCATTAAGTCATCAAAAAACTGTAACAACTTGCCTAACATTTTGTACTCAAGAAGTTTCACTGAGTATTTTAACCACTATCAAATTGTTTTTAGTCAACAGAATAAAAATGAGTGTAGAGGAAAAATTGTCTTAGGCCAGGTAGGATCTGAATCCAAGTCCTCTTGATGACATGTCAGGTGCTCTGACCTCTGAGCTGCCGGCCACCAATCAAGATCTCCTTCACTGCTGATGTTATGCTACACATCATCTGATTCATCTAGTCAATCATTGTCATTTTAAGTGCATTTGGGTGTCTTTGGATGTGATTTGGATTATTCCCATCTCCCCATAGCTTTTCTAGCCATAAGCACATGATGACATGTCAAAAGAGCCTGTTGGTTTATGTTTTTTTTTGTAAGCAAATCAGGATCTTCATCACTTCTGGTCTAGTCAGTAATACCAGTATATAGAATAAAGAAATTCACAGCTCATCATTGATGCCACTAAGTATTTTAAACACTGTCAAGCTGCTTTTAGTCAACAGGATAAAAATGGTTGTAGATGAAAAATTGTCTTGGTCCAGGTGGGATCTGAATCCAAGTCCTCCTGATAACATATCAGGTGCTCTGACTGCTGAGCTACCAGCTGCCAATCAATCTGTCCTCTGCTGCTGATGATGTTATGCTACACACCATCTAGTCAATCACTATCATTTTAAGTGCATTTGGGTACTCCATCTTCCCATAGCCTTCCTAGCCATAGGCACATGACAATACACAAGACTTCTGTCTGATGTTTTATTTTTGTGAGCAAATCAGGATCTTGATAGTGTTTAAAATACTTGGTGAAATCAATGATGAGCTGTGAATTTCTTTGTTCAGTATACTGGTACTACTGACTATACCAGAAATGATGCAGATTCTGATTTGCTCATAAAAAAAGGACATTGACCAGGAGGCTCTTGTGGCATGTCATCATGTGCCTATGGCTAGGAAGGCTATGGGAAGATGAAGTACCCAAATGCACTTAAAATGACAGTGATTGACTAGATGGTGTGTAGCATAATATCAGCAGTGGAGGAGAGATAGATCAGTGGCTGGTAGCTCAGCGGTTAGAGCACCTGACATGTCATCAGGTTGATGTGGTTCAGATCCTACCCAACCCAAGACAATTTTTCCTCTACACCAATCTTTTCCCTGTTGGCTAAAAACATCTTGATAGTAGTTAATATACTTAGTATTTGCTCATCATTTGCCAGTTTTTTGGTTTGTGGATTTTTCAAAACAGTTGTTTGACCATAACTTTCTGATGCAACAGACAAACTTAATGAATTATGTGTCGAATGAAAGCTTGTGACACGGGGAATGTCAGAGATTATACAAAAAAAAACCTTACTTTCTTCTGTGAATCTTAGTGAAATCAATGATGAGTTATGAATTTCTTTGTTAAGAAGTTGTTTGAGTGCAAGAAACTACCGACTGAATCAACATGATTCCACTTGGTATTAATGATGGACTAGTATCACAGAAAAAGTAATTGCTAGGCATATCAGCATTGACATCAATAACAATTAGATGTTGCATCTTACCAATGACAAATATTCATGATTTCAACAGTTGAGTGAGCCAGTTATTTATGATATGTTCCAAGAACTAATAAAGCACTTTCCTTTGATATCTTACTCCAATGTGCATGCAACTAGAACTTTAGATATCCTAAAGCCTCCTATTTTGTAAATATTACAGTTTTGAAACCATAAAATATCATTCCCTTTACCTCAAGTAAGGTCAAGAATTTAATGCTAAGTGGTAAACTAATATAATCTGAGAGCATTTATTATCTATTTTCCTATTGCTTCCACAAAACTCTCCACCCTGCCCATGGTCAGTAGGAGACACCAATGGGCTTGGAAAAGTCACAGTCCATTGGATGAGACATTAAGCCATAGCCCCATGTGCAGGAGAGCCATACCCTGTGCATGTTAAAGAACACACTGGATGGCCTTGATGGGAGGCTACCACCTGTCTCCCACAGGTGTTTCAGTGGGTCCCCTCCCTCAACCTTCTCTGAACCTTCGGGGTCTTTGTAACTTGGCCATTTAGCCCATTGTGTGCAATAAAGACAGACTCAGTCCACTCAGAGGTAAAAGAACCCAGTACTATTGCTTTTTGCTCATCATTTGTCACTTTTATGGTTTGTGGAATTTTTTAAAACAGTTGTTTGACCATAACTTTCGAATGCAACAGACAAACTTAATTATTTATGTGTTGAATGAAAGCTTGTGATGCAGGGAATGTCATAGACTATGCAAAAAAAAAAATCCTGATTGTTCCTCTGTATTTCCAGAATGTGAGAGCCAAAAGTAACAAGCTATGCTCCAATGTCATGGCATCACATCAAGGTTCAAGGTGTTGTAAGTTCATGATGAAATTGGCCTCCAATGAGGAGCTCCTTACACCACCATTCACAACAGAAAGGTGAGATAGCAGAGGCAGAAGAAACTGCCTCTCAGCTATCTTTCAAGGCTATTAAATGTACTAATCTCAAAAAAGAAGAAAAGAAAACATTAGACCTTGCAAAAGAGGTCATGTTCTGAAAGAAATCAGTGACCAGTCGGAAGTGCATTCACTGCAGCTTCAGATTGTGATGGCTACCAAGTTGGGAGATGATGGAGTAGTCGGTGGTTCCAATAGCATGAAGCTCCCTGGAAAAAAACTTCTCTTTCGGACTGTGGCAGGAGCAGTTGAGCAGTATGTGCGATACAGTCTCAGGTGTATTATTGGCCTCCAATTTTCTCTCCCATGTAATCCAGTTTCTCTCCAATTTTTCTCTTACATGTAGCACAGTTTGGACTGTACACTCTGCCTGTGAAGCGTAGAGTTGCTGTAGATGACCCCAACTTGCAGATGATGAAGGAGGGTCTCCTCAAATATGCGGAGGTCTCTGAGGTTAGGAGCAGTGAGAAAAGGGTCAACCAGGTACCTGAATGAGGAACAGCTGAAATCCCTCTGCCATTGGGCAAGATGGTATTGGCTCAACAGTTCTGAGACAAAACTCTTGCAGTCACTGTGTGAGAGAGAGAGGGTAATTAGTTACACCCTATGACTCTCTAGTACCTCCTTTGTGGTGTGATCAGCAAGCTCATTGCCAGGTATCCCTACATGTGAGGGGATCCACTGGAAATGAGCCATGATACCGGCAGAAGTGTCTTGGAGCAAGTCTCCATGATCTTTTGGATGAGGAAGAGGTGGAGGAAGTGAGATGCGGGAAACGGAAACCTCTGATGATGCCAGTATCGGGGATGGCAAAGGCAGAGGCAGCATGTCGCCTCTCTCGATCAACATCCATCGGTGTAGACCTCAGTACATCTCTCATATTGTGCAGTGGCTAGGAGGTGGAGAGAAGCCTGATGGCCACCGGATCTGAATCGCTTTTACGACCAAGAGAAGGGACAGTGACATTGATCACAAGATCACTATTCCTCCAGGGTGGAAGGTCCGGGAAGAGCGTATTGCTGACAGGGAGGACTCCGTCATAGAAGTTGGTGGCAGACACAGAAATGGCAGAGTCTGGCCTGTCTTGCAACTTCCTGAGAAGCTCATGGTTAAAGTGGAGGGAATGGAGCCTCAAGAGATGATACAAAATATTTTTCTTCCAGTGCAGGCAGAAAGGCATGTCACGACCTCTGCTATGACAGATGCATTTGGTGTGTTAGGGCAGAGTTCGAGACAAAGGCACAGAGATATAGTGTGGACAGTGGCCAACTTGCTCAACAGAGGTATTGATCAGAAAGTGACCACTGTAGTTGACATGGGAGATGCATGAGAAAAAAACTGCTCCTGCATGCACTGTAGTTGACATGGGAGATTCATGCATGAAATGAAAGCCTGTGACATGGGGAATGTTACAGATTAAAAAAAAATCCTCCCCCATTCTCATAAAAAAAGGGAAATATGAAAATGATTGTTCCACTGTATCTTTCAGCATGAGGGCCTGCAATTACGAGTTAGGTATCAAATGAAAGCTGATATGAGGACATCATAGCTTGTTTCAAAATTTTCTCTCCCCCATTCTCCCCCCAAAGAAAAGAGGTTGGTTTTTTATGGAGGTCGACCTTAATGAGTTATATCTCAAATTAAAGCTTGTGATGTCCCCAATGTCATGGCCTACTTTAAACATGACTCAAAAAACAGGGTAATTAAAAATGGGGTCGATGTTTAGGAGTCGTAAACCATATGAAAGTTTTTGAAAGTAGATATTTGTACTAACAAAAACATTATAAATAAATGTAAAAAATTTTAAAAATACATATCTTTTTATATGTGCTCTAAACAATGGGAAATAAAACTAAAGTATATCTATAGTGCAATTAGTTACTAAATTTGTAATCAGTTCAAAGAAAGATAGGGTGCCGATTTACCCGCTCAACAAGATTGCTAGCATCCTGTCTTCTTTTGAAATGAATACGAATTCAGTGACTAATTGCACCATCAATATACTTTAGTTTTATTTTCTACTTTTAGGGTACATATGGGAAGAGATGTATTTTTTGTTCCTTTGTAAACAGTAATTTTGTGTTTAATTAAATTTTATTTAATCAACTTAACTTTCCATCCAAAGTTGAGTAACTACAAATAAGGATCTGCCTAAATGTGGCCTTTGCCATCAGCCTGATATTTCTCTGACAGCTTATAGTAGCCTCAGTATCTGTTCACAATAAACAGGAAGAAGTAACTACTTTGTTGTTTTAATACCATCTTACAATCTCTTCTGCTTGTTACAAAATAGTGCTTATCAGATTTTTAATTACATGCATTGTTCCTTTATTGTCTAGTATGTGAACTAATAGCAGTTGTGATAAAAAGTATTTTGTGCATTATAGATGGCGTAATTGGGTAGTTCGAGGAATATTTTCATTTCTAATGATTGGAGGATTTGTTTTAATCATATGGCTAGGTCCTTTAGCTCTACTTTTTACTGTAAGTATAATAAATATAGTAAATTATTCTTTAATGTAAATGCAGATACAAATTAAAATATGAAAATGTTTTAAACACTCCAGCTATAATATCGCTAATTTAGAATAATTTCATAATATTAACTTAAATGGTTTTTACAAATAGAGAGTTGCCAAGAATTATTTACTTGAGGGTGCTTTACAGCTGCCATTTAGCAACTACAAATATACCTGTGACATACGGTACTGTGCAAATTACTTGGGACAATAGTAAAATGCAGTAACAAAGACACAACTAAAATATTTATTTGTTTAATAGTGTACATAGTTAATAGTGAATGTGACCCTCCCCCCTTTAGCTTTAATTACTTCTTTCACCCTCAACCATTGATGCATAATGATACTTTCTATTGTTTTGGTTTTCATCGTGCAATTCATCTTAAATATGTGCTCTTTAATAATGGCCCACAAATTTTCAATGGGGTTTAGATCGGGTGAATTTCCTGGCCACTCCAATGCCTTCAAATGTTGCTGGGTAAAGTAGTTCTTAGCAAGCTTAGAATTGTGGCATGGAGCCAGATCCTGTTGAAATACCCCATCCCTGTTAGGAAACAGTTTCTGCAGTGTTCGGACGATTTTCGCATCCAGAACGCCTATGTACTTTTTGTTGTCCATCATTCCTTCAATGGGGTGAAGCGTCTGTGACCCAGAAGCTGTGAAACATCCCCAAAACCATGACCTTGGGTGGGAGTTTGGGGGATTGCTGGTTGTGGCCAGATCGAAGAGGTTCTCCAGGCAAGTGACGGACAAAATTTGACCTGTAGCCATGCACCTCAAAGTGAGTTTCGTCGGAAAATATCACTTTTTCCCAATTCTCCACAGTCCAGTCTCGATGTTTCTTTGCCCAGGATAGCCTTTTTTGCTTCGTAGCGGGTGTCAAAAGCCGCTTTTTAGAGGGGCATTGAGCCTGGTGGCCACACTCCAGAAGGCAACGATGTACGGTGGAAGCATCTATATTAACCCCATGAGACACAATCTCCCTTTTGATGTCTCCACTGGTCTTCTGGTCTGTGATACTAATTCTTCGAATTCTTCGAATTAATATCACAGACCAGAAGACACAGATACTAATCTCATTATATACTAATTCTCACAGATACTAATTCTCTAGGGAATTCATTCCCTAGAGATGATATCATCTCTAGGGGTGATTTTTCTTTTTCTTCCACAATGTCTTATACAGGACGTGTCCACGGACCCAGTCTCCTTATGCAGATTCATGATCCGTGAAACGCTGGATTTCCCAACGCCAACTGCTTTTGCTCTCTGCCTAGCAGTAAGCGAAGTGTTTTCGTCTGAAGCAATTATTTTAGCTCGTTTACGAAGCATGATGTCCATGATGTATTTAATAAAAAAAGTTTCCAATGAAAATTGTGAACTACTTACATAATCACGTCCTCATCCTATGAAATATCAATTCCGACTAAAGTGAAAGTGTAAATAATAGCAAAGTAACACAACAGACAATTCTAGACTTGAAGCAGAAGGTTACTAACAAGTTTAGACTTGCAGCAGTTTAGACTCTGTAGCAGAAGGGACTTAGCGTTCCTTCACTTGTCCCAACTAATTCGCACAGTACTGTATATATGAAGAAAGCTGAAAACTGTTAAGAAATATGAAGTTATGTAAAAATGAGTGTTTAAAATTAAAAAATGCTGTATCCAGAGTCAAGCCCCAAAGCCTTTCCCACCATAGATTTTGCTGTTTCATGTGAGTTGCATACTTCTTCTATGTTATTCCATTAAACAAAAAATAAGTCTCAATTTTGAGTCATGTGACACACTGCTTCTTTGTCTGAATAGATTATGGTCAAATTTATATTGCTTTTACAGATACAATTTTATTTCTCAGTAAAATTGCAAAACAATCAAAGTTTCTTAGGTTTTGACATTGCACTAAACAATTTGTCACACATTTTAGCACTATTTTGGAAATGGGCATAAATCTCATAGAAGTATTTAATTTTTAAACTGACCAATTTAAATATGCACAAATAGGCACCAAAAGAGTGATATGTGTATAACAGATTTGGAATTTTATTTCATCTGTGGTTGAGCACTAATAGGATAATTGATGAAATGCAAGTTGCTTATGATGGTGTATTAATTACACAAAGATTTTCAATGAAAACAGTTTAGCAAAAAGTAAACAAAAATATGCTAAAAAATGCCAAAATACAGATTACTATATTCCAAAACTGAGTTATAATTTATTATATATATGTTATATTAAAAAAAAGTTCAGATGTGTCCATGATACTTGAATGGAAAGCCACATTCAAGTCCTACCTTTTAAAATAAGCTTTTTATGGAAATATGTTCACTGAAGATAAAATCAAGATTCTCAATCAGTTCTCTCTCAGTCTTGATTTTCAACAATGTTTGTTTAATCTTTACACAGTTATTCACACTAGGACATTTAAAACCAGATGCTATTAGTAATGAGATTTTAATCTGAAAGCTAATTAAAATGCAAATAATAAATATTACAACAGTCATTTGTTAAAATAAATGTAACTTTAGGAGTTTTGTGTAATGATTCAGTTTTTATCAGTTTTGAAGAGAAACATTTGGGAGGAATGTAACAGTACAACTTTTTAAATATTAAACTGATATTGTTGAAAATCAAGATTTAGAAAGATCTGAGTAAGTTTTTCTGTAAAAAGCTTATTTTTAAGGAATGTGACTATCCATTCAAATACATGGAAATGTCCAAACACTATTGGTAATATAATATTGTTGCAATTTAAAATGGATGAGCACTGAGCATGAGTTCAAGTAAAAATTGGTCAATGAAAATTACAATACAATGCAATTTATTACAAAAGTATGGATGAAATTATTTATAAACAAACTAAGTCAATTGGCATGAAACTTTATAATAATACAAAGATCAACTTTCAGAATAATCCATTATCTCAATTCTATTCACATCCAATTCATGAAACAAGACTAAAATCATTCAGTGGGCAATAAAATCATGTTGATAAATAAATATTCAATCTTACTAAAATCACATATGTGAATCAATAAATATTTAGCAGAAAAAATTTTCGCCGACATACGGGAATCTAACCCGCATCTCTCCAGAAACATGCCAGAGTGTTCTTACCAGTTGAACTAATGCCAGCTCGTCTTTTTTCCACTTATTTTTAAGACTAAACTCTATCATCGAGATTTGCAGACCAACCATTGGCGGTGTCTATGATCTCATGGCAACCATTATCTTTATATTGCACAGAGTGAGATGGAAATTCCCGTATGTCGGCGAAAATTTTTGCCGCTAAATATTTATTGATTTATCAATGCCAAAAGAGCATCAGGTCATGCTGCGATCATCATCTATGTTCATATATGTGAATACTTGCAATATCTTGAGAATATCGTTACCAATTCCTAAATAACTATACTCAAAAATGATTTCCTTCTTAGGTTTTAATCCTCAAGTACTCCAAAACTGTGGCTAAGTATACTGGTTTCTCAGAACCAATTCTTTTCAGGCATTGATCACCATACACAAAACGACAAATTCTTCTTTATCTTTACCAGCTTAACAACACAATCCACACCAATAAACTAATCAATCTCCCGTGCACATATAATATAAAAAATAAATACCCCCTCAAGCAGCTGCTTGCCACAGAGGTCTGACAGGAGCCTGTCAGTTTAATACGCCATAGTAGAAGGTCTGTGAGGATGGCGGGACCTCAGCAGAAAAACAGCACACACATCCATGCCTTACCCAGGGCTCGAACCCAGGTCCCGTAGATACTAAATAAAAACATTTATTCTTTAGACTATCATGCACAGACTAAGGCTATTTATGCCTCCTTTCAGATCTCCACAATTCCAACAACAACTCTATCTCTTCTATTTTTTTAGATCGGTTCTGTATTCAAATTTGTTGGTTAAAATAAATCTCTCACAGAAGCATACATAAGCGTTCATGTCATGTTTATCATAAACTCACTGCAGCAAGTTCATCTGTCATAACAATATATATTATTTGTATAATTATATTTTGTATAATGTAAATGGTAACTAGTAGTCACAGGAAGGAGAGCTATGCACCAATTCCCTGTGATGATGCATGAACTGGCCAGGCTAGCACCTAATGTCCGACCCCCCCTTCACATGGTGCAGGCCATTAGTACCTTTCAAAAGAGATACTCTCTAATGGAAGGGAATGGAAAGGGAGGACTGCCAGATCACTGTGATGTACTTATCTGGACAACTATGGCTATTTTTTTTTCTGCACTACTGAGGGGTGGTCAACATCACAGGGTCCTGGTGCTGACCATATATGCCAACCTGAAAGGAATAATGGCTCTGAGCTTGATTATGGATCCTGAATTTGCTGCACTGGTAGAGCCTCTATTGAGGGAAAATCTCCCGCTGTGTTTTCTGTCTGCTTATTTTGTTTTACGGCACCAAGTGAATATATTCATAGGATATGTTTTATTAGTTGGTGGATAATCCTGATCTGAGATCATTGCAGGTATCTAAACGTTTGCTTCTATAAGCATTGTCAAACCTACATTGGAGGAAGTCTCCCAGTGTAGGGACTTCAGCCTTTAGTAGTGGAATAAAGCAGATCTTTGCCTCTTGCCTGCGATTACAGAGCTGTTGATATTTTTGGCATTCCCTCTCTCAATAAACATAGTTCCTTTAAACATTGCATTAACTATTTTTTCTCCATAGGAGTTGGAATATGAGGACTTTGCACAGAGATTATTCTCTTGATGTCCTTCACTTGATGTCAGTCAGTGCCACACCAGGTGCAAGTGGTTATCATGGTGAAAGGTGGCCCAGCATGCTATTAGGCAGGTGGGAATAATGTTATAACTCACCTCCATTCTGGTATGTTTATCTTTTCCCACTTCCATTCTGGTTACTAATATTCTCAGGGGGGTGAGTATGGTCTCTTGCCCTCCCTTTGAATCAGGCATATATTCAATTATAGGGAACTAACAGGTAACATCCATACCTAATATAGTGTCTTATATTCAGTAGTAAGTATGCTATGCAATTATGGCAGTAATGTAAACTGGTTAATTTTTTCATTTCCATTTTTTTTTTAGGTTGAGAATGAACTTTAATAGTGTAACTTATTTTGAATTGTTTTAAAATTGTAGAAGTATTTCTTTGTGTGCTTATTGCATATGATATTAATAATAGTTGTTATTATTTTCAGACATTGCTGGTACAAGTTAAGTGTTTTCAGGAAATAATTTCTGTTGGTTATGCAGTTTATAGAATTCATGGCTTGCCTTGGTTCCGATCATTATCATGGTACTTCCTCATCACATCCAACTATTTTTTTTATGGTGAAAGCCTTACTAACTATTTTGGAGTTCTTCTGAGTAGAGTGGTTAGTATTGCTGTGCAATATTGGTTTTTTAGAAAATAAGTTGTACAGTTCTGCTTCAATCATTGTACCTAACAAATAAATTCTTTTCATTTACTTACCAATTTATTTTCTATAGAAATGTTCTCAGTTAATTAAGTTTAATAATAAAAAAAAATGCATAAAAAACTGCAGGTTTGAAAAATAATAGTTAATAATGAGTTAATGCTTACACAATATGAATGGTTATACTTATAATGTGAAACTGAATTATATCAAAATATTTAATCTGGTATTCTGAGGAATTAAGATATGGATAATTTTAATTTTCTTTCTTTTTTATTATTACTGAATCAATTTTATTTGATTTACATTCTGTAACATTTCCAACTAAATTAGTTTAGCATGATATGTTCATTTTATTTTCTATCTAAAGTTAAAAAGAAGATTGTCAATCATAGTTAGGGCATCTTATTTCTTTTGTGTACCTTAAAATGAAACCATGACAGTAGTTTTGATGGTGTTTTGACTTTTTTCCTTTATAAAAGTGGATAGGGTTACCCCTTTTCATACTTTGGCTTCTACAGTTCTGCTTCAATCATTTGTACCTAACAAATAATTACCAAACATTCTGTGCGACTCCATATATATGCTCCATCAGGACTGCACCAAGAATTTCTTAAAAAAGATATGGGAGCCCACCAAAGTGAGTTAGGAGGAATATAAAGGGTTTAAAACATTGGCCACATTGGTCAAATGTTTTAAACAGAGGAGGAAATTTCAATATTCATTCTTACATTTTTGATGAAAAAAACTTGCTTCTTTGAATACAACATACTTTTCTTACATACAGCATTTTCTTACATGCACATAAATTGGAATATTCCTTTAAAAACCTGTTAAATACACGATCCAGACCAGGGTGAGTAAAACAAAAATTACAATAGAGGTTCACAGTGCAGTAATTAAAATTGAAGTCTTTAATTCTCTATGACACTGTGGATAGTATCATTGAGAATTAAAATTCTCTATGAACAGTGTCATAGAGAATTGAAGACTTCGATTTCAATTCTCTATGACGAAATTTATTCTCTATTTCGAATATAATCTCTATTTCGAATTTTAGGGTGAGTATATATATGCATAGTGACAAAAACTGTTTTGCCAAGGTCATTCTAGTGTGCCTTAAAGGATGTTCTCTGTTACATCACAACAGGGATAGCTAAGCCAGCTGAGCTAAAGGATTTATATAATCATACATTCTTTTATACCTATCTTTGTTCTTGGCTTAGTGGATATTTCCCTCTTCGAAGTCTTTCAGGTACATTTTGAGTTTTGATCATGCCAAACTGTGCAATAGCAAAGTCTATGAATTATATTTTGAAGAATGAGAAAAGAATGTTTCATATTTATTCCCATCAGAAGAAAAACTAGTAATAAGTGTATGATACAGTATTGGCATCAACACAGATTCAATGTGCAGCGTGCTAAGATATGTAGTAAGCATTTTTGAAATGCCTGTTACAATTGTAGCCTATGAAGCAAATTTGTAGGAAACCCTTTAAATGTAACTTAAAGAATAAATCTGTTTCAGATATAAATATGCTGCATGAAAATTCAGTCTTGGTTGCAATGACCTCTTTTACTCGGACCAAACAGTTGTTGTCTAGGGAGGGGGAAGCAAAAGAGTGTTGTAAAAATAGATCAGTGACCCTGAAAACTATAGCATTGTACTTACTAAAAAGTAGCATTATCTCTGGAAATTGATATTTTAAATACTTTAGCTTATTAGTGTGCTAAACAGGAGAATAAAATCTTAATGTCAGTGTGTCAAAGTCAAATGCATTAAACTATTAGAGCAGCAGTTGCAAACTTTTATTAAAAGCTAAATAAAGCCGCAGAGAAAATCTCTATTTTGCAAACAAGATTATGATCAAAGCAAAAAACAGTGATATTCATAAATACAATATGACACACAAGAATAACAACTTCGGAATTCAAATGAAAAGGAGAAAAAAAAAGCAAAGCTGTTTCATTGGATAACTCCAGGGATGCATTACTTAGTAAATTAAAGACTGTGTTTACACCACCTCACATTAGATGTCTTTTGGAAGGGAAAACATTTAAAACATACTTCAGGTAGCAAAAATTTAATTTTACCTCAGATTTTCATTATGATTATTCACAGTTGGAAATAAGGTAAATTGTAATAAATTGAGATCTGGTGTTTTATTTCTATCAAATTTAATTTTAATAGCAAGATTAGAATAATTACTCAGAATTATCTGATACAAATTCTCTAGTAATTCATATGAAGTGCATGATATAATGAAATCCATAATATCAAAATACATTCACATGGCCACTTTATTAAGTAGTCCCAATTGATATTAACACGTTAAGCATGGGTGTAGAGCAGATTTTTTTTTCACTAAGGACAGGGAACTATTTTGGTAGTATTTCATTTTCAAAATATTTATAACAAATATTTTACACAGTTTCAAACATTTAAATACAGTTTCATCAATTTTTAATTACTCAGATTATGAGGCATCATGTTTTTACCTCACCGTCTTTATTCAGTAAGATGGTGTGGTACGTTGTGATGCCACCACTGAAATATAGTATTACTGGAACGTGCAGCCCCTATGAACTGTGCACTGCATATTCGCACTGCCTGAGAAGGGGTACTAAATGGTATCAAAAATTGGCAACTGAACTAATTTAGGTTCCGCATTGGTCAATGCATTTTTATTATTCAAAGAGATCACGCAGAGTAAGATTACCATCACTGAATTTCGAGAAAATCTTGCCGAAACACTCTTATGTACGAGTGATCTGTCTGCCGACCCTGAAGAAGCAAATAACTCCCATAAATTGGAGGAGTGCAAGAAAAATCGATGTGTGGTATACTGTGCCAACAATAAAGAACAATTTGGTAGAAATGTAGCTCAAAATAAATCGACCAGAAGCAAGTGGTACTGTCCAGCTTGTGTTAAAAGTTATTGTATTCCATATTTTTTTTCTATTCATAATGCAAAAAAAATGTAAAAATAACATCGCTCAGGTATTGTTCTATTTTTATTTTCGAGTTGTATTTACTTTTACCATTATAAATAAATGATTATTTCCTAATATTTATTATTTCGAAGTTTTGTCACAAATTACCATAAAATATACAGTAATTAGCAAACATGTACAAATATTCATGACCAGGTAATATAAATAGTTCGTACAGACGGTGGATTTTGAATGGCTATCTATTTAACATTGTAGTGAGACACATAATAAAGCTGCACCGTCTTATAGAATTTTCGAGCTGAGGCATTCATTGATGTCACGCCGGTCAAAGTAGAACAGCCAGTGAGACATCAATGCTATGCCACACCATGCTGAACGTGTTAACTCAGTAACTTCTTAAATAAGCTTTTTGTGAAAAAATGTAACCGAAGATAATTTAAAGATCTCAAGTCTATTGAAATTTTGATTTCCAACACTATTCTTTCAGCATTTAAAGAGTTGTTCGAAATTATTAAATTTAAATATTGAGCAATTTAGCTTATTCTGCAAAAAAATTGCGAAAATTAACACAATTGTTATGCCAATTTTCCATAATTCTATAAATAGTGAACATATATTGTTGAAAATTGTGGTTAAAATAAATTTAATTGAAATCTTTAAATTATCTTCAGTTGCATTTTTCATAAAAAGCTTATTTAAGAAGTTACTGAGCTGTATCTCAATTACTCTTGATATAACACGGAATTCTAATTAATAAATGGAATACCATGGGTAGTGCCAAAAGACTGTTTTGCCATCAAAACAGTCTTTTGCCACTACCCATGGTATTCCATTTATTATCAAGGCCCTTTTTCATTTAAAGAATGAATGGTTGCTGAGTGTATCTATAACAATAAATATTTTTCTCATAGCTGCATAGAGCTCAAACAGTTAAAAAAAATTAAAATTATAATATTTCACTTTTTCTGTCAACAGAAAACTATGTTATGCACTCTTGTTATAAGATTTGTTTACTATCACTCTTCCCACTTGTGATGTCAAAACTCCTAGCCAGTGAACATCAAGAAACACTCATGTAGTTGCACCACTCTACCTTCATTCACCCTGATCGAGACTAGTAGGAAAACTTCTAATATTGAAATACCAATCAACACAAGTCAAAATTAGAGGAAAAAATATACAAATAATGAAAACAAAAATCAGTTATAGCCTAATAACATGTACTTTTTCGCATATGAAAATTCACTTAGCTATTGAGTGGTCTAGGTTAGTGGTTCTCAAATTTGTCCATCAGACAATTTAAATGCATCCACCAGATAATATCAATAATTTAAATCAAAGGAAATATTAATGCTGACTTTTATTTATCATCAAATTCTCCACAAAAAGAACATTTTCAAACAAATTCATCAGTATATAAACTGGTGGAAATTGAAAAAAGAACACTGTTAACAATTGAAGTGTTAGTAGAAGTAACTTGTTGAGAAAGGATAGTGATCACACGTGTGAAGTGATTCAATGTTTATTTTACCTTTTATTGAGTATTACATTTTGCAGAAGGCACATTTTAATAAGGTGTTGAACCTGCTAGAGCAGCAATACAAGCTTCCAATCTGGCATGCAATCGGTCATACAAATGACAATGGTCTCAAAATGTAGAAGGAAAATGGCTGACATTCGACAGACATTTATTGGCATGAACTGTGTGGTGAAACAGAGCTGCTACAGTTCATCAGCTGGGAGAGATCTTCACTAGCAGTCCTTCAAAACCAATTGCAATAAGAACTATGCACAGAAAATTTAAAATTTTAAAATTGGGAATTTTACCATGATACATACACAATGTTGAAAACAGTGTCCAGACACTTCCATGTTATGTGAATGGAAAGCCACTTTCAAAGCTCCCTAACATTGAAAATAAACCTTTTATGCAAAAACTGTTATTGGCGATAAATTGTAGATGTCGATAAATGTATGATGTCACTCAAATCTCTCTAAATATATTTCCCGAAATATTTGTTTAATATTTAAAGAATGAATGGAAGCTGAAGCATTTATCTTTAACTTTTGACACTTGTGAAAAAATACTTCAATAGCTAAAACACAACTCTTGTAACAATTTGTTCACTAACATAAATTAAATATCTGAAGTTTATGACGTTTTTTTTTTTAGATTTCATCAATTTGGAGGCAATATGAAAGTGTCGTCTGCTGTTAAATGGTCCCACTTCAATGACTCTTTAGATATTGATTGAAGATTGTTGAAAATTGACACTGTCACATTGCCTCCAAATTGATGAAATCTTAAAAAAAAGTCATGCAAACTTCAGATATTTCATTTATGTTGTGAACAAATTGTTACAAGAGTTGTGTTTTATCTATTGAAGTGTTTTTTCACAAGTGTCAAAAGTTGAAGATAAATGCTTCAGCTTTCATTCATTCCTTAAATATTAATCGAATATTGCAGGAAATATGTTTAGAGAGATTTGAGTGACCTACAATTTATTGCCAATAACAGTTTTTGCATAAAAGGTTTGTTTTCAATGTTAGGGAGCTTTGAAAGTGACTTTCCATTCACATAACATGGGAGTTGGGTTGGGTTGTTTTTACCTCTGAGCGGCACTTTTTTGCACACCATGGGCTAAATGGCCAGGTCACATGGACCCCGAAGGCTCAGAGAAGGTTGGGGGAGGGGACCCATTGGAACAGCTGTTGGGAGACAGATGGTAGCCTCCCGTCAAGGCCATCCAGCGTGTTCTTTAACATGCACAGGGTATGGCTCTCCCACACACGGGGCCACGGCTTAACGTCCTATCTGACGGACGGCGGCCTTTCCAAGCCCATCGGTGTCCCCTACTGATCGTGGACAGGGCGGGGATTTTGCGGAAATAAATCTCAATGCTAACCCAGCTGGGACTCGAACCTGGGAACTACAAATTACGAGCCTGGCGCGCTACCGACTGAGCCACCCCCGCCCCTAACATGGGAGTGTCAAGACATTTTTTTCATCATAATGTATGATAGAGCATTAGTTAAATATTTGTAATAATTTGGTCAGACAGTGTACATGCTTAGCATTTCATTTTACTTAATGAGGTCACAGCATATTTCTTGTAACTAGTAATACAGTCAAAAGGAGATAGCTCCTGAGAATCATTGGTGCTATTTCCCCACCTTCTTGTATATATGCCACCTTCCTTGTTCATGTGCCTTTTTTTTAAAAAAAAAAGCTCAATCACTTTCAGAACTACTGTCATGACTTCATTTTAAGGTACACAAAATATGATCCATTTGTTTGATCACTAGTTTGCCATTCCAAGCATTCTGTTTCTGTGCTTGACTTTCTTGCTTGACTTCTCACAAGAATCTGTACATATTGTTTTCATACATTTATCAGCAATCAGTGTGTGCTTATAAATGTGTTATACAATTGTTTAACTTAAATTATTTTTAGAGTACATTAAATGATTTTGAAAATATGTTTTTATTTTTGGATTTTTATTTTGTTCCCTTATCTTACTAATTATTATGAAAAATAGATGTTTCACTGAAATGCTAAATTTTGCAATTCATTGCATTTAACAACTCAATAAAGACTATTTGACTCTAAAAATAAAAAAAAAACCTTTGTATAATTTTGCTTTTAAAGTAAAACAAAATTTGCTGACTTCTATTAATATACAAGTTTTATTTTTATATTTATTGTATTTTTCTGTAAAAAATTGGAAAACCTCCATGTTTCATGCTTAGGTGGAATGCGATGTATGATACTTTATGATGGAATGTGATGCAAAATGAAACAATCTTAATACAGTTGTTATGTTCAATATCTGCTCTGTGCACCAATAACCTCTCTTCACCTTTCACCATCACATTTTCCCTTTTTGGGGTGGGAGTGGCTCAGTTCTTAGCATGCCAGGCTTGTAATCTGCAGTTGACCGGTTCGAGTCCCAGCTGGGTCAGCATTGAGATTTATCTCTGCAAATATCCCTACCCTTGGTTTAGTAGGGAACACCGATGGGTTTGGAGAAGCCGCCATCCATCGGATGGGATGTTAAGTTGTGGCCCTCGTGTGCGTGAGAACCATACTCTGTGCGCGTTAAAGAACTCACTGGGTGGCCTTGACAGGAGGCTACCATATGTCTCCCAATAGCTGTTCTAGTGGGTCTCCTCCCTCAGTCTTCTCTGAGCCTTCATGGTCCTTGTGACCTGGTCATTTAGCCCATTGTGTACAAAAAGTTCCACTCAGATGTAAAACAACCCAACCCTTTCCCCTTGTTATCAGCACTGTCTATATAAAGTGATCTTTTTTTATCATAAATTAGGGGAATGCATATGCCTGTGTTGAATATGGGAATCTGGTTTTCAAAGAGAATAAAGTTTTTCATTTACCTACTTTTGCATTCTTTAAAAGCTTTGATTCAAACTAATGGATGACTGGGAAAATGCATAGTAGTATTTTATTTGTACTTATACAACATAAAAAGTATTGGTCATTATTCCTTAAATTTAAAAAGTAGCTTTTCTCACATTCCTCTGAGAAAAGAGGGAAGATTGTTGCTGTCAGTGAAATGTCTCTTGGCACTCTACACTGTTACTCTGCTTGTTCCTCTACCACTAAAATTTCGAGTTTCTGCTATATATAAATCACATGGAATAATTGTTAAAAGTTTCACTTTTTTTCATATTTAGTGCCTTCTAACAATGTAAATTAAAATTGCCTAAAGATTTGAAAAATGTGAATTATATTTCATTAGCACCAATCCAACTAAAAAAGAATTTTCCAATTATCTCTTAAATCAGTTGAATTTTTCACCCTACCTCTACTGGGATTTATCTCTGAAAAAAAAAAAAACAATTATTAAACAAAAAAAAAATCATTTTCCAAATCACCCTTGGGATAAGGAGTCAACTCATTATTGCCAATGCAAACTTCGTAACTTTCACATTCCACCAGCAAAATATAAAATTTCTAACATAAATGTATTGTTTATAATATTCATTCAAAATTTTCACCTTTTTCCACTGTTAGAGGATGCAATTATAGCTTTTTGGAAATTTAGAAATTCTAAATTGTAATATTTCATCATTGCCTATCCAGCACAAAAAGAATTTTAAATTTATCTCTAATAGCAAAAAAGTTTGATATCTACAGGCTGGCAAGCTGACAGATGACAAAATGAAAACATTATTTCATATTTTTAAAACAGGATGAAAAGGTTCCTTATGAAACTTGTTCTTTATTATGAAATACCTGATACTCTCAAAAAGACAGAAAAGGTTGAGCAGTATATGAGGATATTTTCACAATGAGTAGTAAATATCAAAGAACCCTGACAATGAAAAGTTTATTTTTGATCAAGTGAAACTCAAACCTCATAACTCTTGCTTGCTTGTCAGTCCATTTGAGCTACTGGGTTTAACCGTGAAAAAACTCGTGTAGCTTTGCCTTAATTTTTTCTCAATGTATGGCACCTTTCAACTTGTATTGTTGATTCCTGCAGGTGATTAGAAACTAGCCAGTAAAAGATTATTGTATGAAATCAAAATATTAGTATTTTAATTTTTTTGGCTTAGACATGTAAAACAGTATTGTAGTATGAAAAATTGGAGAAAATAAACTTAAAGAAACATTGTCTGAATTAAACAGTTAATTGTCATTATTAAATATTATATTTAATATATTTTTGTATGTCAGTAAAGTTAATTAATGTGTTTATAAATATCCCATTACTCACCATCACCTCTTTTTTATAGGATTTTATGAGATCTCTCATTATCTATCACAGATTTATCTCATTTTCTCTGTATATTATTGGATTTGTATGGTTTGTTCTGAGTCTTGTAAAAAAGTACTACATAAAACAGTTTTCTCTTGTGAGTATATTTCTGATAAGTTGTTATTAAGAAAAAAAAATGTTTTGAATGTTGAAACTTCTTGTCTATGCTATCTGAAAAATTATGTTTCATTTTTTTTTTAAATGCTAATATGTAAGTGGTATATCCACTTGCTGTGAAATTTATTTAAGATTACATAGAATTTATCAATCCATTAAGCATTCAAAAAGTCTTCATATATTTTGCAGTAATCATTACTTCCTAAAAATTGATAGTGCATTTGGGAATCCTAAATTCTGCAAAAATGTTTAAGTTCAAAACAGTTATTAGAATAAAAATTTAATATTCACTTCTAATAAATATTGGTAATCATTATCACTGTTAAAATATAGTTTTATAATTTCTTCATTAATTATTTATTTGTAAATGGGCAAGGGCATTTAATAAGGAGGAGACCAAAGTGATTTTTTCTGATATTAAAAAGTTTTCTGAAACATTTAGGGAAAAAAAAAGGATTTTATCATGATATATATATATACTGCATATTGTAATTTGGGACTAGGGTTAGAATCAAATATTTGGTTATGAGCTAAAAATCTCAAACCCAGAAAGGAACCATTTGTCCAAGGGAATGTTTGGCAAGCAGCACCTCACTTTCATAATAAAATTATTTTACGCATATAAACATTCCAAATTCCTATTTAGAATAATTTGCATGCATAATATTCTCACTGATCTGCACTTATTAGAGGACCTAAAAGGTATCACTGCTCTCACACTTGTACAATAGGCATTCAGTTTCAGTTTGTATTTCAATCAGTCACACTTCTTCTATGGTCAACATTGCATCAATCAATATGGTTCACATTTAGAAGACGAAAAAACATGACCGATGTGTAGATTATGGTAGCTTTCTAACTTCTCCAGAGATTGATTTATCTAGGGTACAAATCACAAACTGGAAAGCAACAAGTCTCAGAAGCTTTCATGTGCATTTCATCATCATTGTTCGTTATATCCTGTTTTGAAAGATAAATATATACTATTGCTGGGATATGAGTCTAATCCTGAAAAGCATGTAAGGTATCACATGTCTGAAAGTAACAGAGGATCTGACTATAAAAATATGACTCAAATTATCATGCATTAAGCAGCTGTGTGACTGCTGTAAGCAAAATGCATGTGAAACATGGTCCACATAACTATTTATGTGCTGAAATTGCAAAAAATCGATAGATATTTCCAACAAAGAATGAGTCATAAGTAGACATTTTTAATATTAGACGCAGTTGACAAAAATAGACTCCATGATCAATTAAAATAAGTTCTATAGTTTGTTAACAGTAAAATGTTTTGATGTTGTTGCCTTGAATTTAAGATTTTTAGTTATAATAACATAACTGCACTACTAATTATTACAATAACAGTAGTTATAAGTGCAATAATGTTTGCTGTCATAATGTAATTATATAAATAAACAAATTATTGAAGCACATAACATTAATTTATTTCCTTTTTTTTTACCCTTAGAATTTGAAAATAACCACTTCTAAATTTAAGTAAATATTAAAAATGTTTCCTTGAAATATGTCTACATTCAAAAAGAAGTACATTTTAACAATTTTATAGATTTACTCTTTCATTAATCCATAATTTTCCGAGGAAAACGTTGATTTTTTTTAATGAATTTTGCTCCAGGAACACTGCCTTGGATATTTTTTTTTCCAGGAGCACTGCATTTGCATTGCAAAATGGACCCTGGTTGCTGAAGTGATCTGTATTTGATGGACATAACATTATTTTGAGCAGTATTTAATAAAAATAATTTCAAAAACCTTAATATTTTAATGCTGAATAAAACCAGTAAATTGTTAAACACAGATTTCCATTCCTTTTTTGTTATATAATTTTAGAACAGTGTATGTCATCATTTAGTTCATTTAACTGGGGGATACAATAAGGCATACAATCTCTTCAAGATTTCAAATAATTAAAAAAAAAAAAAAACTTGGGACATGTAAACATAGGATAATGACCCAAAGACTAAAGGCATATTTACTTCTTTAGAAACAACTGAATTTATTGTCGTTTCAGAATATTTGTTGTATTTCATTGTAAACTTAAGACATTGAGTCATTATGATAAGAAACCCTAATAGTTTGACCCCTCCCTGAGATCATTTTCAAAGAGTGCAAGCCTGTTAGAACATCATTCCTTGTGTCACATAAAGAAGAATGTTCCAACAGGACTGCACCCTTTGAAAATGATCTCAGGAAGGAATCAAAATATTAGAAGTTTCTAATCACAAGCTTAATGTTTTGTCATAAGTTGTCTTAAGTTTATTCTACAGTGAAATATAATATTCTTTAGAAATGTTTTTGCCAACTTTAGGTTTAGAATAGAGAAACAGTGTTATTAGGTCCCCATATTTGGCAGTTGTGCGTATTCATTGCTCCCTGTAGGGAAAAATGCGCATCATCAGTCGGTAAGATTTTCAAAGGCCACATATCGTCGAGCTGCATCCTCACCAATAATTGTAAAGGGAAGTCGGTGCACTGTTCAGGGTCACATGGTTGCAGCTGCTGCACCTTATGAATTTTATAAGGATACCATTTCAAGATGGACTGTACAATTTTACTCACAGTGACCACAGAAGTTGCAGTTGCCGGAATACCTGTCTCACACTAACTACAGGGTGTGATAACTACAAGATTGCAACTGGATTTCTGCAACAGTAAGTGCAATGCCTTCCACATTACTTTCTGCAACAGGCTGCCTGCCTCTACCTGGAGTCACACCCAACTCACCCATTTCTTCAAATTTCTGTATCATATTCTTCAGTACATTTAGCAACAAAGGTCCTTTTTTATACCTTTCAGACAACAATATTCGCATAACGCAGCAGTGGCATTACTGTTTTGATAAAAGGGTTTCACTAGCAAAGCTCAATCTTTCTTGCAGACACCCTGGTTCCTTCTAGTGATTACAGGGAAGACATTATATTTTATGTGTGCCTCATGTGACTGGCTCCAATGTTACAAGAAATAAGCAGGTTCTAAAACGTTTATAGCACACCCACACCACCTAGTGGCACTAAAACTAACTATTTTTATTCACAAATTCTCTACCCCATGTTCTTACTAAGGTAACCACCACTAGCTAGGTAGTCACTGGAAAGAGAGCTATGCACCAATCCCCTGTGATGATGCATAGAACCAGCCAGGCTTAGCACCTAATGTCCAACCCCGCCTTCTCATGGTGCAGACCTTTAGTACCTTTCAAAAGGGATACTCTCTTGTGGAAGTGAACAGAAGGAGAGGGCTGCCAGATTAGTGTGGCCTTACTGATCTGGACAACTATGGCTATTTTTTTTTCTACCCTGCTGAGGAGTGGTCAACCACACAGGGTCCTGGTGCTGACCTTATAAACCTACTGGACTGAAATAAGGCTCTGAGCTTGATTATGGATCCTGAATTTGCTGCACTGGTGGGCTTCTGTGGAGGGAAAATCTTTTGTTGTGTTTTCTGTTTGTTTGTGAGTTGACAGCCCCAAGTGAATAGATTCACAGGATATGTTTATCAGCTGGTGGGTAATCCTGAACAGAGGTCATTGCAAGCACCTGAACTCTTGCTTCTACTGGCATCATCAAATTCTACATTGGAGATTCTTCCAGTGTAGATGACTAGCCTTTAGTGGTGGGGGAACAGGTCTTTGCCCCATGTCTGCGATTAGGGGGCTGTTGATATTGTCAGCATTCCCTCTCTCAATAAACATAGTTTCTTTAAACATCGCACTAACCATTTTCTCAACATAGGTAGTTGGAATGTGAGGACTCTGCACACAGCTTATTCTCTTGATGTCTTCGCACAAGAATTCCACCATTATAATTTAGACATTCTTGATTTGCAAGAGACCAGATGGACAGATAAAGGTCAGATTCTTAAAAATAATCTTAAATTTCCCTTTTCAGGGAGGAATGATAATAAGCATCACCAAGTCATGGGTCTGCTTCTCAGCAGACATGCTAGTGATGCTCTTCTAGGATATAAGTGCATTAATGAAAGGTTTCTTACAGCAAAATTTCAGACAAGCATTAAAGACTTGAATGTTATCTGCTGTTATGTCCCCACTGAGGATGCTGATGAGGATAAGAAGGATAGGTTTTACGGACAACTTCAGGATATTTTGAATTCTGTCAAGAAAGGAGATAGTACCCTTATTCTAGGGGACTTCAATGCCAACGTTGGTACTGACTCTGACCTTTGGGGAGGAATGATAGGCTCTTTTGGTATTGGTAGCTGCAATGGCAATGGGCAACGTCTTCTACAGGTAAGTAATCTCAATGCTTTCAGAATAACTAACACTTCTTACAAACACCACGACATACATAAATACACATGGGTTTCACCTGATGGGCTGCATAAGAATATGATTGATTATATATTAATTAACAGCAAATGGGCTTTCTATTAGGAATACCAGGGCATATAGGAGAGCTGAAATTGGATCAGACCATTACCTTGTTAAAAGTGTCTTGCAACTTAAACTTAAAAAGTGTTGTGCTAAGGTTAAAAACTTTACCTTTAATACTGAAGCTCTGAAAGATGCAGTTATAGTTAAGCTTACCATGATAGGTTACTTAGTCATTATGACAGTCATGGTCTGCTTACTACTGAAGTTAAGGAAGAATGGGGCCATTTTAAATGGGCTTTTTTGGAAACTTTGTTTCCAAAAAACGCCTAGCTAACGGTAGCTAGGCGTAAACTGGAAGGAGAGCTGTGTACCAATCCCTAGTGATGATGCACAGAACCGGCCAGGTCTAGCACCTAATGTCCAACCCCGCCTTCTCGTGGTGCAGGCCGTTAGTAACTTTCAAAAGAGATATTCTCTTTTGGAAGGGAACAGAGGGGGAGGGCTGCTAGTTCAGTATGGCCTGCTGATCTGGTCATCTATGGCCACTTTTTTCTTTTTCTTTTTCTTTTCTTTTTTTTTCTTTTTTTTCAACCCTGCTGAGGAGTGGTCAACTTCACAGGGTCCTGGTGCTGACCATTTATACCTACTAGACTGGACTTGTTTATGGATTTGAGCTTGATTATTGATCCCGGACTTGCTGCACTGGTGGGCCTCTGTTGAGGGAGAGTCTGCCTCTGTGTTTTCTGTTTGCTTCTGGGTTGCAAGCTCTAAGTGAACAGAGGCATGGGATACCTTATATCAGCTGGTGGATAATCCTAATCAGAGGCCATCGCAGGTACCTGAACCTTACTTAGCTAGTTGGGCATCGTCAAGCCTAAACTGGAGTAATGTGTCTCAGGCAGGCCATGTGGCTCTTGAAAAAGTCCACTTGAAAAGGTGGTGCCTGAAGTTCCTACCAGCACCGGTGACTTCAGCCTTTAGCGGAGGAGGAACAGGTCTTTACCCCATGCCTGCGATCAGGGGGCTGTTTGATATTGTTGGCCCTACCAATCTCAATAAACCTAATTTCTTTAAAAATCCTACTAATCATTTTCTCTCTGCAGGAACGTGGAACGTGAGGACATTACATAGAGATTATTCTCTTGATGTCCTCATGCAGGAATTCCAGTGCTATAACCTAGATATTCTAGGCTTGCAAGAGACCAGATGGACAGGTTAAGGTGAGATACTTAAAAATAACTTTAAATTTCTCTTTACAGGGAGGGAGGATGGAAAGCATCACCAAGGCGTGGGTCTGCTGCTCAGCAGACATGCTAGTGATGCTCTTCTAGGATATGAGTGCATTAATGAAAGGTTTCTTACAGCAAAATTTCAGACAAGCATTAAAGACTTGAATGTTATCTGCTGTTATGCCCCCACTGAGGATGCTGATGAGGATGAGAAGGATAAGTTTTACGGAGAACTTCAGGATATTTTGAATTCTGTCAAGAAAGGAGATAGTACCCTTATTCTAGGGGACTGCAATGCCAACGTTGGTACTGACTCTGACCTTTGGGGAGGAATGATAGGCTCTTTTGGTATTGGTAGCTGCAATGGCAATGGGCAATGTCTCCTACAGGTAAGTAATCTCAATGCTTTCAGAATAACTAACACTTCTTACAAACACCACGACATACATAAATACACATGGGTTTCACCTGATGGGCTGCATAAGAATATGATTGATTATATATTAATTAACAGCAAATGGGCTAGTTCTATTAGGAATACCAGGGCATATAGGAGAGCTGAAATTGGATCTGACCATTACCTTGTTAAAAGTGTCTTGCAACTTAAACTTAAAAAGTGTTGTGCTAAGGTTAAAAACTTTACCTTTAATACTGAAGCTCTGAAAGATGCAGTTATAGCTAAAGCTTACCATGATAGGTTACTTAGTCATTATGACAGTCATGGTTTGCTTAATACTGAAGTTGAGGAAGAATGGGGCCATTTTAAACAGACTTTTTTGGAAACTAACTGTACTCTTTTAGGAAAAAAGGAGCAGAGGAGACAGAATTATTTAAGTGATAAGGCAATTGAGCTTATTTCAGAAAGAAGAAACTGCAGGAATGTCCTTAATCAGTACCCTACTAGTCCTAATAGAAAAGATTACAGAGAACTTAATAAACGTGTAAAGGATCAGTTAGCTGCTGATAAGAATCTTTGGCTTGATGGCTTGGCTGACAAAGCTGAGGAAGCAGTTAGGCAGCACAACAGCAGAGAGCTGTACCAGATAGTTAATGTTTTATGTGGTAGAAAACGGACAGGCATACAGGGATTGAAGGATAAACAAGGTAAGGTTATAGAAGGTGAGGATTCTGTCATGGCTAGGTGAGCTGAGCATTTCAGTGATGTTCTAAACAATGTGGTTAGTTCTACTCCCATTGTTTGTAATGATGATAGATGCATTGGCAGCTTTAATGTTGGCCCTATAACACAATCTGAAGTTAGTTTGGCTATCTCTAAACTTAAACTTCATAAATCCCCAGGGGTAGATGAAATTACTACAGAAATGCTCAGAGCTGGGAATGTTTTGGTTACCACTTGGATGACTGAAATTTTGAATAACTTTTATGATAAAGGCATGGTTCCTAAAGATTTTACCAGAGCTATTATTATCCCTATCTTCAAAAAAGGTGATCGCAGTTCTTGTGATAACTATAGGGGTATCAGCCTACTCTCTATTCCAGGTAAAGTTCTTTCCATGATTGTGCTTAATAGAATTAAGAATCTGGTTGACAGGCAATTGCGTGATGAGCAATGTGGATTCAGAAGTGGTAGGGGATGTGTGGATCAGATATTTTCACTTAGGCAGATTCTTGAGAAATGTTTAGAGTTTCAGAAACCTTTGTTTGCTAGCTTTGTTGATTTCAAAAAGGCTTTCGACTCTGTTGATCGTCATAATTTGTGGTTGATTGTGAGATCATATGGTATACCAGACAAGTTAGTTAACATAATGAAAGCTCTCTATAATAACACTGAGTCATGTGTGAGAGTTGGTAAGGCTTGTAGCAATTGGTTTAGCATTACGTCTGGTGTTTGACAAGGGTGTATTTTGTCTCCTTTTCTCTTTAGTTTGGTTATTGATTATGTTATGCGAAAATTCACTGCAAGGGAAAGATTTTGGCCTTAAATGGACTGGAGATACGAAAATTTCTGTTTTAGATTATGCTGATGATGTAGCCCTTTTGTCAAATGATGTTGATGAGATGAACTCTTTCATTCGAGCTGTTGATGAAACTGGTAGTAGAGTAGGTTTGTTTATAAACAGAGAGAAAACTAAAGTGATGAAAACTGATCAGGCAAGCTGTGATTCATTTAATTTGAATGGTTGCAGTCTTGAGCAGGTGTCACAGTTTAATTATCTTGGGTGCTATTTAACAGATACTGGTGATGTCAGCATGAAATTAACAGACGAATAGGGATTGCTGCCGGGACTTTTAGGAATCTATAGAGAGTGTGGAGAAATAGGCATATACACCTAAAGACTAAAATTAGACTGTATAATAGTTTGGTTCTTTCTAGATAACTGTGTAAACAAGATAACAGGAAACTAGATGCTTTTGATTCTAAATGCATACGTAGTATCTTGGTCATTAGGTGGTTTAACTTTGTAACTAATGATGAGGTTAGGTAAAGGAGTCTGCAACCTCCTTTAAGCAGAATATTGTGCAGAGAGATTCCATTGGTTTGGCCATGTTGCCCGCATGGATAATTATAGATTGGCGAATAGGATTATGAACAGTGTGCCTAAAGGCTTCAGAAAGAAGGGGAGACCTAGGATGCAGTAGGCAGACAATGTCAAACAGGACGTTTTTAGAATTGGTGTGCAGTGGTCAAATGCAGCAAATGTAGCTCAGGACAGATATGCTTGGAGAACTAAAGTGCACAGTCTGGTTGGACCTCTGTAGCCCATGGCTGCTTGAGGAGGAGGATGATGATGTATAACTGAAATTGATCTGCCATTCTTCAGGAAACATTTTCAACATATTGTGTTATAGTATTAGCATGAGCATACATATTATTACAACGGATGAATGTGCTACAGTGAATTTATGATAAATGTAACTTGAACCCTCATGTATGCTTTTGTGTGAGAATTTCTTTTAACCAACAAATTCGAATACAGAACCGATTTAAAAAAATAGAAAAGATAGAATTGTAATGTTGGAGTTGTGGATATCTGAAAGGAGGCATAATTGTTTTCAGTATGTACATGATGGGTGTAAAAAGTGAAGAAGCATTTTATACGGTGAGTGCACGGAAGGTCATTTAGTTTATTGGAATTGGTAAGGTTGTTTTCAATATATTGCAAGTATTCACATATGTGATTCTCTTTAGATTAAAAATTTGTTCACACATAAGATAAACATTGGTATCTTTAGTTTATGTACATGTTTTTATTCACACTTTTTTATTAAATCACATTATTTTAGATTTATTTTTACTAGTTGTTATTTTTGAATTCGTATCAATATGATGGTTAAATCTGTACCATTGAAAACTTTAGTACAATAAATTTAACATCTCCCCATGTGTAAAAGAATGTGGAATTTTATTAAGAAAGGTTCCCAGATCTGTCCAACCTCATAAATCTTAATTTATAATTTTAATCTTTTTCTTAAGAATTAGCATTCTATAAAATATACTGCCTGGTTATAATGAAACAAACAAGAATTATTGTTGTTCAGTGTTTGTATAAAAATTCTGTTTTTTTCTGAAAAGACTGTGATTTTTTTCTCTAACCTCTACTGCAGAGTATACGGTGGTACTTTACTGGTGGATTCAATGGAGCATTTTCTTTGGCACTGGTAACATGGGTCATAAAAAGTATTATTTTTATAATACAATAAAATCACAGTGTACATACCATAAATTTAATAAAACTTTATAACACTGTTTCTCTGTATATAAGTAAAACACAGCAGAAATGGGACAGTATAATCCAACATTAATGGTAACAATGATATATCAGGATCTGAAGTAACAAGATTTTACAAAATGGATGCCAAAATAGCACATAAGATGTGTTTGTCTCTATTTCAGGTGCAGAAGTATCTTCTTAACATATAATGAACATTTCTTTGGTATCTCTGTAGAAAGAAATTCCTTATGGAAGATGATAACAAATGTGAAATTTGCTGGTAAGGTAAATGCCATGCAAGGTGAAATGTTACATATTTAATGTTTATTTACATTTCATTGGTAATTTTGGGTGCACAGATATCGCTAATCAAAATGGCAGTAGCTTTGATATTATAAAGTTTGAGTGCACAGATTCTATTTGCCTACCAAAGATGTGATCAAACTATTGGATCATGAAATATGTCAGACTGCAGCAGAGCAGATGCATCCAGCAAAAATTAGTAATGCATAATATTTTTTATAACTAAATCCTTTAAAATACTGCTATAAATATCAAATTCAGTAAAAGAAAATATACATATAATCTAATACATTACCTGATGTGTACATAAGCTCCAATAACTAGCCATTAGTCTAATCTCAAAAAAAATTAGTAGCACAAGTCAGGAAATGAATAAGGTAATGGGTCAGGTAAACAGATCTTGATAATATAAGGTAATTAGGTCAGGTAATGTAGACCATCAACTTGGAACAGTTCTGTGCACTCATACATTATAATATGAAAGCTACTGACCTTTTTAGTTAGCAATATTTAGGCACTTAAAATTAAACATTGAACTGTAAAAAAACATCAAATATGTAATAATTCACTTTGCATGGCATTTACTCCTCCAACTTAGAATAGTTCTCTGCACTCAGACATTATAATATCAAAGTTACTAACCTTTTTTGGTTAGTGATATGTGTTCCCAAAATTACCAATGAAATGTAAAAAAAAAACATAAAATGTGTAACAACTCACCTTGCATGATATTTACCTTACCTACAAACTTCATATATTGTTATCATCTCTCGTAAGGAATTTCTTTCTATAGAGATATAGAAATGTTCATTCTGTACCTGAAATGTAGACAAACATGTCTTATGTGCCATTTTGGCACCCGTTTTATAAAATTTTGTTACCTCAGATCCTGATGCATCACTGTTACCATTAATGTTGGATTATACTGCCCCATTTTTGCTGTGTTTTACTCATTCCAGTATTTTTATTTAAAAAAAATTTGTTTTGATCGACGTAAGAATGGTATTTCCTTGGTCTGTGAACCAGATAAATCGAGTTTATTCAAATTTAATTTATTAAATTTGTATTTTTTTTATATCTTTTGCTCCAAATGCTAATAATTATGTAGTTATTTTGTTGAATACTTTGATTTATTTAAATCTTTTCTATGGGTATAATAATAATGTTCAAATTCGATTTATATTCTAAATGCATGTTTTAATTATTTAGAAATATACCATATATATGACATTATTAAATGCTGTGTAACACTCCAACAGTATGTTAAATTTGCCAGATAGAAGATGTTTTTGGGTGCCAGGCAATTAATCTTGCCATTAAATTAAATAAGAATTCTTTTTTATATTAGTGTTAAATGAAAATAGAACTTAAATCAATGATTGCCAATTAAACAATTAGTTATATAATATTAATGCTTCTAAACCAAAACACTGCTCAAAAAAATAGTCTAATCAATTTCATAAAATAAATAATGTTTATTTTGAAAATCTAGACTCACCAAAAATACCTTGCACTTGAAAAGCAAGTCTTTGAAAAAATTAAACTTGATCCTTAATGAGCAACTGACACAACTAACTTCCTTCTCTTCACATTATCTACTAACACATCACCCGCAGGCTTTGTGCTAACACTGCCTCCATGACCTAACATCACTATACATACAATGCTATACTTGCATACAAACTGACAAATGTACATCATGCTAGGGAAGTCACATTTGGATAAATGATTGTGCGCTCACACTAGCTATGATGTAAGTGGGCGTATCCTGTGCTTGGTCATTTAGTGGCTGTCAATCAAAATGCATAGTTGCACATGTGCAACTCCACCAAGAATGATGATTCAACTTGAATAAAAAGCCACAAAATAATAATTATAATTTAAATAAAGTAAAACTGATTGAGTAAAAGTGAATGGGTGAATCATCACAGCTGGGGCCTAAATAGTAACCTGTGCTTGAATTGTAGGTCGGTAAGAGTACAGAATTTGTAAATAGTGGCTGGGTATCAGACAGAGATTCTTAAGCTGCCAATGCATCATAAAATCCCAAAAAAACAAAATTCAGACAAGGATTCTAGAAGTTCCAGAATCTGTGGGACTCTCTTGCAGATTCCAGGACATCTTGTTTGTTTTAACATGGAAAGATATCTAAAAAATTTATACACAAAACTGGAACAGTTTTTATGTAATCACATGTTCATAAATTAATTGAATAAACTATGCACAATAATTGTGCAGGTCTCAGCTAGTCTTATTTAATTTATAGTCTAGGCTTAAATGTAGCCAAATACAAGCAAGAAATTGTTAATTATATCGTGGCCTACTATTCAAGCATTTATGATATATGCTGAAGTTCAGCTTCTTTGCTTTTTGATTATATACTGTTGTTGTTTTCTAACATTCCATGAGGTGCATATTCAACTTTACACTGATTACATTTTTTCTCATTTTTGCCATTAGAAAATGAGGAAGGTGCATGAATTAATTCATACACCTTCCTCATTTTTTTTTCTCTAGTATGCAATTATCTATAAAACTGAAAGCAGTAGACTTAAAAAATATGTATCATTTTTAGTTTGCATGGACCCACGTGACTCTTCTTATTGTTGTTACACAATCTTACCTAATTATGCAAAATATGTTTGAAGGATTGATCTGGTAAGTATATATTTTTTTCTTGTCTTTTTTTTTTCCATTTTGCATCATAATTTTCAACTGACCACTGTAAATTAAAAATTTATCACTGTAAATTAAAAAATGTGGCTAAATGTGACTTAAAAATAATGGTTATTTTTTATTAAGATTACATAATAAATCTATTATGCTATACATCTTTGTAGTTTTATTTTTCAGAAATCCTAGTTCTAAATATTGAGCTTCATTTTTCAGCTGTTTCAGTTATTTTCCAGCTATATGTCTATTTCAGTATGTTTAGAGCTTAAAGAAATTAATTACTTGGAATATTAATACTAATGGTAATTCATGGTGCTTCTTTGTTTTGAAGTTTTCCTCAAAGAAGATTAAGTTGAAACACTGAGAAAGAACTGAATGAACAAAGTCTTAGACTAATGCTGCAACTTTTTCCGTTTGTAAAAGTTGAAGAAACACCTGCCATTTTACCATCTGGTTAACACTCAAGATAATTTCCTTTAACTACAAGCAGGGAAATAAATATATAATTGAATTCTAATTTGTCTTATCTGAGGATAATGTTCTCCGCAAAAAGTATTTTATCATCACTAAAACATTCACTTTACTAGTAATATATATGTTTTTTTTTTTGTAGTGTGTAGTTTTTAGTCCTTTACATATAAGGAATATCTATTATGGATGACCTATTTCTATTCATTAGTGTGTTTTTTCCAAAAAAAAAATTGGAGGGATTTTCATTACTTTTTTCGAAAATACAGTGTTTCATAAGCAACATTACAGAGAACTAACATTCAGTTTAAAGCAGTTTATTTTTATTTTTAAAGAGGAACTGTAGGAAAGTTTCTAAATTCAATCATCATTCTGCAGATACAAGCAGAAAGTGAAATTGGATAACATCCCCCCCCCCCATATATCTTGTATGATTTAATCAATATATTTCATTAAAGTTATGGCTCACAACTGACTCCGTTATTGAAAAGTGGACTTCCTGTTGATTTAACTATTGGCAAATGGTCCACCAATCAAAAATGTTGCACTTCTGTTTTAAAAGGGTTAAAATTTCAAAGGAAAAGTATAAAGTATGAATTTCAACTTAACAGAAAATGATTAAACTGTACAACGTTAATGGAACAATAATGAAGCAACTGCACTACAATTTCATAAAGATGGGTAACCTATAAAAAGGTAAATCTCTTAGATTGACACTGAACAGATTAATGTGAAATAAAATGCAATCTTAAAATCTTTTAGGTAATATATATGGCTAAACCTCTGAGGTGTATAAGTACAGAAAATTCTCTGATGTTACTAGAGTATTAGTTTGCACCATTAATAAGAAAATTAAAAAGTTTGTGGGTTCATAGCAATTTGTAAAACAATTGCTAGACTTTATTATTTTTCAATAAATATTCAGCGGAAAATATTTTTGCCGACATAAAGGATTTGAACTCGCATCTCTCCAGAAACATGCCAGAGTATTCTTCCAGTTGAACTAATGCCAGCTCGTCTTTTTTCCGCTATTTTTTTCCCCCGCTGAATATTTATTGATTTATCAATGCCAAATGAGCAACAGGTAATGTTGTGATTATTCATCTATGTTTAAATCATTAATAATGCTAAATAGCATGATGAGACTTATTTATTTCCATCTCACTTTGTGCAATATTAAGGTAATAATAATTGCCACCAGATATAGATGGCGCCAATGGTTGGCCCGAAAAACTCCGTGATAGAGTTAAGTCTTAAAAAATTAGCAGAAAAAAGACGAGCTGGCATTAGTTCAACTGGAAGAATACTCTGGCATGTTTCTGGAAAGATGCAGGTTCAAATCCCGTATGTCAGCAAAAAAAATTTCCGCTGAATATTTATTGATTTATCAACGCCAAATGAGCAACAGGTAATGCTGTGATTATTCATCTATATTTATTATTTTTCATTAGCATTATATGAATCATCTGATATAGTCATAAGAATTGCTGTATATGCACTATATGTACACCATTCAGCCAAAAGATTAAAACCACCTACCTAATATGATGTAGGTCCTCCTCTCACTGCCAAAAGAGCTCTCACCTGATAAGGCATAGATTCAACAAGATGTTGGTAGGTGTTGCTTGATATTTGGCACCATGATTGCAACAGAAGATCTTGTAAATTACCTGGTTGGGGTGATGCTACTCGTACCCGTTTCTCCAACTCAAACCACAAATGCTCGATAGGATTCATGCCCAGCGAATTTGGGGGCCATGGCAATAAATGGAATTCCTCATCATTTTCTAGGAACCATTCCTGACCCTTCTTTGCAGTGTGACATGGGGCCTTGTCTTGTTGAAAGATGCCATCTCGGCTCTACAGTAGCCATAAAGGGGTGTACTCAGTCAGCCATGATGTTCAGGTAGGTGACAGCTGTCAGAGTTTGCTCTACAGGGATAATTGGTCCAAGTGTTCCTCAAGAAAATATTGTGCAGACCATCACACTCTCTCCAGCCTCCTGGATCTGTCTCACAGTGCATCCAGGTGAGAAAGCTTCCATGGGTAAACATGAGCTCATCTGTCAACATGGTGTAATAGAAAATGGGATTCACCTGACCATGCAACCCTCTTCCAATCTTTTATGGTCCAATGTTGAGAATTAGGTGCCCACTGCAAGCATTGACAACGGTGAACAGCTGTGAGCATAGGCACACGAATGGGTCTGCAGTTGTGGAGATCCATATCCAAGAGCTTACGATGAACTGTGTGTTGACACATTGGGCCTTTTACCACAATTGAAATTATGGGTGATGTCAGCCACAGTAGCACTCCTGTTGCTGCAGACAAGATGAGATAGCCTGCACTGACCTCCAGCATCAATTAGGTGTGCCAGCCAACACCTTGTCGATGGCTCAAAATGTTACCTATTTTGGACCATCTTTGATAGGTACTAAGTACTGCATAGCGTGAGCAGCCTATCAGTGTCACTGTTTCAGAGATGCTCTTACCATGGTGTCTTGCCATAATGATCTGGCCTTTGTCGAAATCAGATAAATTTTTTGCTTTTCCCATGTTGAGATGAAATGAAATATTGCCTGCAAGAGCTCCAACCCAGGTATTATAAGCTCACCGGACAAAAAATTAGTCACCCCTGGCTGAATGTCACCTTATAGTGCATAACACCTCTGTGCAACCGAAGAACAACCAAATCCACTAATAAATCAGCACTTTGATGTCGATTCTAATTTTAGAGGAAAAATTGTCTTGAGCTGGGTGAAAATCATATGATAAAGTATATGTTAAACAATATAGCCTCCAAATGTGCAATATGTTAGAATCAGGGAAGTATTGGAACCATTATTCACTGGCAATGGTGTAGTGAACTTGTAACTTATTATAAGACTACTATGTACAGTTATTAGCAGAGCATAAATATTCAATTTAAGAGTGATTAAGCATCACAACTGCAAGCTGAAATCAATGAAATCTGCAAAGCAGAGCTTGCTACATGTTTTATGCTGCTCATTGTTATTAATTCCTACATTATAATCAAACCTTTATTCCTTTTTGGCATATGCATTGTACTGTAGATACTCAGCATATACAAGCAGAAGTTGAGAAATTTGGTATGTTTTCAAAATCAAAAAGTACAGAGTCACCTTATTAAAACAGGTCATGTTATTTTTCTAACCATAAAGCAAAATTTATGTTAATAATTTAAAATAATTTTAGAATATTTTTTAAAGTTGCCAGGAAAAATCCATCTTGTTATCAGATCTTTATAAAGTGAGTGCAATGCATAGATTATTGCATATCTAGTCACTGCTATTTTTTGTTGTGCAGTGTTTTGAATAGTAAATCCAGGCCTATCCAAACCTTTTTGCCTTTCCAGCATTAGGATTGGCCCATTTCTACTGCATAAACACTGAGGGGGCGGGGGTGGCTCAGTCGGTAGCGCGCCAGGCTCGTAATCTGTAGTTCCCAGGTTCGAGTCCCAGCTGGGTCAGCGTTGAGATTTATCTCCGCAAAATTCCCCCGCCTTGCCCACGGTCAGTAGGGGACACCGATGGGCTTGGAAAGACCGCCGTCCGTCGGATGGGACGTTAAGCCGTGGCCCCGTGTGCGGGAGAGACATACCCTGTGCACGTTAAAGAACACGCTGGATGGCCTTGACGGGAGGCTACCATCTGTCTCCCAACAGCTGTTCCAGTGGGTCCCCTCCCCCAACCTTCTCTGAGCCTTCGGGGTCCATGTGACCTGGCCATTTAGCCCATGGTGTGCAAAAAAGTGCCGCTCAGAGGTAAAACAACCCAACCCATAAACACTGAGCAATTATCTCCAGTGTATTTACTTCACACTAACTGGCATAAATAGTGCTAGTCTTAGCACAACAGTTTTGCAATTTTCAACTTTTATAGTGCCTACATTTGTTGTTATGTAGTAGTTGAAAATTGATATTCAAGTGCCTTTGTATTAATCATAAAATGCAATTGATGGTTATAGTACCTTTGTTTTAATTGGAAGTGCAGTTTGTAGTAATGTTAACCACATAAAACCAGTTTTATAATTTTTTCATGAAAAGTGCTAGTACGAGTTTGAAATTAGCCATGATGACTCATTTGATGTGTATGATGATCATCCAGAGATTACAGAAGCAGCAGCTAAATTACTTTTTGGCAGTAATGATGAAGATATGGACTTTCATGGCTTTGAAAATTTTGAAGTTTTTGCCAATAAAATAATTTTTAAACTGTTGCTTAATCATTTAATTTTAAGGTATGTGATAAGCAATATTTTTATGAAATACATTAATATAAATATTTAATTCACTCACTACCAAAAAAGGTTTTGGATCAAATAGTTGTGCACAGTTCACTCATTATGTTATGCCAAAATGTACAAAATCAAAGCAATTTTTCCAATATTGACTTATACGTGGGTCAATATATTTTCTGACTTATCAAGGATAAAGCCTAGGGATCAACTTATATTTGAAGTTGATTTGTATTCGAGTACCTATGGTAGTTCATCTGTTTACTATAATAGTATTGTATAAATAGAGTGACCTAGTATCTCATTTTTTAGTATTTTGGCCCATTGCTCTGAAACCTGGGAAAGCAGTAGATTTCATTTTAATTAAATGATGCTATCTTTGCAATGAAACACTGTTTTTATTTCTGATCTGAAAAATACTAATTTCACAGCACAAAACTTTTCCTAGTTTTGTGTGGCAACATTGGTTTGTATCAATCAGCAGAAGACAGATGATTGAAGAAATTGCAGTAATTCAGTAGTCTCATAATTTCAAGAAAAAAACTCAGTGTTCATATTAATTACGTTTAAATAATGTGTAAATTCTCTCTCACTGTTACCCATATTTTCTAATGATGTTAATTGAGAATAAATATAGGATTGGGTTGTTTTACTTCTGAATGGCACTTTTTTGCACACAATGGACTAAATGACCAGGTTACAAAGACTATGAAGGCTCAGAGAAGGTTGGAGGAAGGGACCCACTGGACAGCTATTGAGAGACAGATGGTAGCCTCCTGTCAAGGCCATCCAATGTGTTCTTTAATGTGCACAGGGTATAGCTTTCCCACACACAGGGCCACTGCTTAATATACCATCCAATGGATGGCAACATTTTCAAACCCATTGGTGTCCCCTACTGACTGTGAACAGGGCGGAGAGTTTTGCAGAGATAAATCTTAATGCTGGCCCAGCTGGGAATCGAACCTTTGCTTCTTGGGAACTGCAGATTATGAGCCTGGTGCACTACTGACTTAGCTGTTCCATGCAGAATAAATATAGACAATGGACAAAACAGTTGTGAGCATAAGAACTTTAACCTTGGAAGGAGAAGGTACATGTGCATATCAATCTTTTCACTGCTCCACATGCATTTTAGATGGCCGCAAATTCTCCAAAATCTGTAGATGTCCACTCATATAGCTGACTCTGAATATTCCAACTACAAAGTCAAAAAGGCTTTGCCACAACAAATGTAACAAATATGTATATCATCATCATCATCATCATCAAGCAGCCATGGGCTAAGGAGATTCAACCAGATTGTGCAGTTTAGTTCTCCTGACACATATGTCCTAAGCTACATCTGCTGCATGTGGCCACTGTAGACTATCCACTGTCTGCCCACCGCATCCTAGTATCCCCCTCTTTTTGAGGCCTTTAGGCACACTATTCATAACCCTATTAGCTAATCTATAGTTATGCATACGGGCAACATGGCCAAACCAATGTCTCTCTCTGCACAAAATGCTGCTCAAAGGAGGTTGCTGACTCCTTTGTCTAACCTCATCATTACTTACAAAGTTGGACCACCTAATGCCCAAGATACTGCATAAGCATATAGAATCAAAGGCATCAAGTTTCCTGTTATCTTGTTTACAAAGGGCCCAAGTTTCACTATTATAACTAACTCTAGAAAGAACAAACTATTATACAGTCTTAATTTAGTCTTTAGGTGTATATGCCTATTTCTCCACACTCTCCATAGATTCTTAAAAGTCCCAGCAGCAATCCCTATTTGTCTGTTAATCTCATGCCGCACATCACCAGTATCTGTTATAAATGGCTCCCAAGATAATTAAACTGAGACACTTGTTCAAACATGCAATCATTCAGATTAATTGAACCACAACCTGCTTGACTAGTTTTCTCTCTGTTTATCACCATACTTTACTACCAGTCTCATCAACATCATTTGCCAAATAATTGCATATCAGTATGGCAAAATCATTCATATTCTCTGTCATTTTTTTTTGCCATGTCATGCACAACACTGATATATACGTACATTATATGTCATGGCCTATATAACTTTAGCACATATTGAGTTTAATATGTTGCTAAGCCATGTGTAGTGCCATATATCCCTGTTGGTGTATTATGTAATATATTTAATATTCAAATTAATCAGTTTTAAGTGTATTTGAGATGGCAATGTAAAATGATAGTTTTTGTGTGACAATTTGCATATTTTGAATGTAAGCAAAATAATTTCTGTATTTTGATAATTACAAATTTTTTTTACTATATATGCTTTTAATAATCCTTCTTGTAATATTGCTCTGCTATTATTCATCAGTGTAATATTTTCTTAAGGTTCATTGTTCCAGTCTCAATGATAATATGCAATGATGTTATGGCTTATGTGTTTGGCTTCTTTTTTGGGAAAACACCATTGATAAAACTCTCTCCTAAAAAGACATGGGAAGGTTTTATTGGAGGAGGAATATCAACTGTAATATTTGGAATTCTTGTATGTATTAATTTAAAGTTCTTTTTTTAGTTTTATAAGTAGATTGTCATGAATAGTTTGTTTAATAAGTATTTAAGTATTTGCATTACTTATTATTAGATGATTCAGTAGTAAACAATTAATTATCACACCAGAATTTACTTATGCAAAGTTAACCTTAAGCTATATTAAAATTATTTGAAATTAAATTTGGAATAATCAATGCATCAAACTAATTTCTTCTGATTTCGCATGATAAACTCATTGTTCAGTTTACTGGGTCAATGTGATGGTCCACCCATTCACTTTTAATTTTCCTTAACCAGTTTTGCTTTATTTACATTATATTTATCATTTTGGGGATTATTTCATTTGGACTAATCACAATTCTTTTTTTTGAGCCTCCCATCTTGCATCATAGCTAGTGCGGCCATCAGATTGTGTAAATGTTTTTCCCAGTGTGCAACAGGCATGTGCCAGATTTGTGCACCGCATGCTATAACAAACTGATGTTAGGTCACAGAGTCAGTAGTGTGTTGAGTAAGGAGGAGTTGTTGGTGGAAATTGAGTAGAGAATGATGTTAATAGAAGTCAGAAAGAATGTGTTGTGTAGATAGAAGGAGTTGTTAGTAAAGATTTAGGTAGATGTGAGTTAGTACTCCAACTTTTGTATTCATCAACTGAATTGGTGAGTCTTTGAACTTTTTGGAAATAAACTTTGTTTGTTTTAGAAACTTTTGAATTTTTGCTATTTTTCTCTTGAGCAACATTAATTATTTTTTTGATTAGATTTAAACTTTAATTCAACTTAACAATCCTTTTTGAATTCTTGCTTGATAAGTAATGCTAGATATACAAAATGAATTTTATTTCAACTTTATATGGCAAGTTATTGCCTAGTGCCTGACAAGCTATCGTGAATTTTGAATAAATTTGGATCAGACAAAGGGTCCAACTTGAAAAGTTAATAATCTTTGGAGCATTACGTGTCTGGAGTGCAAGCATCCATGCATATTGAAGTCGTTCTAATTTGAATTTTTGCTCTTTTTGAATTCTTGCTTGATAAGTAATGCTAGATATACAAAATGAATTTTATTTCAACTTTATATGGCAAGTTATTGCCTAGTGCCTGACAAGCTATCTTGAATTTTGAATAAGTTTGGATCAGACAAAGGGTCCAACTTGAAAAGTTAATAATCTTTGGAGCATTACGTGTCTGGAGTGCAAGCATCCATGCATATTGAAGTCATTCTAATTGAGCATGAGAGCAGAACACGAGATTCTTTGTTGAAATGAAGGCTTCAAAACCTAAAGCCGTATGTAAGTTAAAATCATTAACTTAATTTGAAAAATATACAAAAGCTAATAAAAGTGTATACAAATAATTACTAAATGTTTTAAATATTATGTTGAGTAATAAATAATTTTGTTTAATAATAGTAATTTTTTTGTACCTTTACATTTTTTATGCACCTCAGACCATAGTTAATTTTTTTTTGCTATAAAGTTACATATGCTTCAGATTGTATCCAAGGAACTCTGTTGGGTATGAAGTGATTTGAAAATTTTGATTATGTGAGCGAGGGAATTCCGGTTTTTGGTTTAGAAACTTCTGATGTGGGGAGGATAATGGGTACCTTGAACTATGTCCGTTTCTTTCCTCCCTTAAAAGAGAGGGAGAAAATTTTCACTGGAGGGTGAGGTTGGATTGTTTTACTTCTGAGTGGCACTTTTTTTGCACACAATGGTCCAAATGCCAGGTCACAAAGGCTCAGAGAAAGTTGGGGGGAGGTGACCCATTGGAACAGCTGTTGGGAGACAGATGGTAATCTCCCGTTAAGACCATCCTTAACATGCACAGGGTAGGTTCTCCCACACATGGAACCACAACTTAACATCCCATTTAACAGACAGCAACCTTTTGGAGCCCATCAGTGTCCCCTACTGACCATGGGATGGGTGGGGAGTTTTGCAGAGATAAATCTCAGTGCTGACCCAGCTGGGATGCAAACCTGGAAACTGAAGATTACGTGTCGGATGTGCTACCGACTGAGCCACTCCCATCCCCTGGAGGGTGGAGATCGAGTCTAATGATTTTTATGGCAAATGAAAGCTTGCAACTGGGGAATGCCATCTCCTCTACATTTTAGAAAGTTTCAGACCCGAGCAATGCCAGGTAAATTTGCTAGTACCTTTTTACAATTCTGACCTTAAATTTCACTTTGAATAATAATTGGTTATACTATAGCTTTTTGATTTGAACCCATATCTCTTCATAATGCAGCAAATATTCAAATTCAGTAATAATTTGTAAAAGTGTCAGTTATCCATAGATATGTTGCCTAATTATAATAGATGAAACTGATATATATCTTGAAGTTATAAACTTTATATTTGACTGTGAAAATACACTAAGTTGAAAAAAAAGTGTCCAGACACTTCCATGTTAGGTGAATTGAAAGTCACTTTCAAAGCTCCCTAACATTGAAAATAAACCTTTTGTGCAAAAACTGTTATTGGCGATAAATTGTAGATGTCACTCAAATCTGTCTAAATATATTTCCCACAATATTCGTTTAATATTTAAAGAATTACTGGAAGCTGAAGCATTTATCTTCAACTTTTGACACTTGAGGAAAAATACTTCAATAGATAAAACACAACTTGTAACTATTTGTTCTTTAACAAAAATTAAATATCTGAAGTTTGTATGACTATTTTTTAAGATTTCATCAATTTGGAGGCAATGTAATAGTATCAATTTTCAACAATCTTCAATCAATATTTAAAGAGTCCTTGAAGTGGAACTATTTAACAGCAGATAACACTGTCACATTGCCTGTAAATTGATGAAATCTTAAAAAATCTTCATACAAACTTCAGATATTTAATTTCTGTTAGTGAACAAATTGTTACAAGATTTAATAAAACACGAGCTGTTGTTGTAAAACCAACTACATCAATTCTCTCGCTCAAAGGAGGAGGAGCGCACTAGTGTAACAGATTCAACATAACATCATTGGCACGCGGCCTTTTCTGCTAGTATTCATCTATTGTTATTGTTGTTAACATATTCATATAGCTATATATATCTTTAAGTATCAAAGGGAAATTAGCATGAACAGAAAATTAAAACTATTTACCATTTGTATAGAAGGCTGGCTCAGGAGCACATGAATCTTCACTGCGATGTGATTTGCCTTGTGATGGTTATAAGCAAATTTGTTGTAAAATCACAATTTTCATAGCAACCAGTCCTTGTAGTTAAAAAGATGTTATTATGCCGACACAGATGTACTTGTATCAATCAGTTCCACAATGATCCACGTTGCAATTTCCATGACTTACTTTAGTATGATGTTGTAGTATTCTTTATTAATCATCGTCCATTCTGGTGACCAAAAGAGTTCATATCCACTATTACAGAATTGCTAAGAATAGCATCAAAGGTTATAGCTGCACAATCACTTTATATTCAATTGCAGAATATCACTGTAGCTAATTTAGCATATGACTACACAATTTGGAAACAGTTCCAATTAATTCAGCATTGCACTATCCTCCAACTTTGTAGTTTTAAAAAAGACATTAACAGGTTTAACCATCCAAACCAGCCAAATAAACATTTAACTAAAGAATTAAAAAATTGGCCCCCAGTAAGTCAAACTGCAGAGCGACGTGTTTCCCCATAGACCAGTCCACGGCTTCATCAGTCTTGTGCAATGTTACAAGTCAACTTCCTTATATGAGAGTCACGCCAGTCACGTATTCACCCAGCATTCCCTGTAGATGCATAATTTGCATACAAGAGTTGTGTTTTATCTATTGAAGTATTTTTTTCACAAGTGTCAAAAGTTGAAGATAAAAATTCTTAAAAATAAAGCGTCTTTCATTCTTTAAATATTAAGCGAATATTGCAGGAAATATATTTAGAGAGATTTGAGTGACATCTACAATTTATCACCAATAACAGTTTTTGCGTAAAAGCTTTATTTTCAATGTTAGGGAGCTTGAAAGTGGCTTCCATTATGGAAGTGTCCAGACACTTTTTTCAACATAGTATACTACCCTTCAGGGATTGAGAAGTTGTGTGAGTGCTGGAAAGGTCAAGGTGAAGATGGAAAACCATCATTCAGGATAATGGGTGAATGAAAATAATCAAACTCAAGGGTTTGTGACTTTAAGAGTTTGAAACTACTGTATTAAAGCAATCAAAATTACAATATGCATTTTTTTCATGTACTAATTAAATTTTATTAGTGATTGAAAGGAAGAAGAAAAGAAAGAGATTTAATGATAAAATTCACTGTCACACTATGTATGCAAAGAGAGATATTAATGTTTTCCAACAATGCCTGCTATTTACATTTTTAATAAAACATTATTAATTTTAAAGTCTGAAATTCAAATATACCCGTCTCTCAATATACACTATACTGCAAAAAGTGTCCCAGACACTCTCATGTTAAGTGAATGATGCAGATTTTTAAGAACTCTGTTTATTATTAACTACCTTCAAATCTACCTAACTTTGAAAATAAGCTTTCTATGGAAAAAAGTCACTAGACATAAATTGAAGATCTCGGTCAGAGTTCTCTAAATCTCTTATTTTCTATGATATTAATCTAATATTTAAAGAGTTATGGAAGCTGAAACATTTAAGTGAAACTTTTGCTAGTTTTGGAAATTTACTTCAAAAAGTTAAATTACAACTGTTATAACAAGTTGTTCACAATATAAATGCGATATTTGAATTTTGTGTAAGGATTTTTGAAGTTTTCGTCAAATTGGGGGAAAAATGTTTTGGAAGTGTGCTGTGTGATAACATTTGTTGTTTAATATTATACCCGTCACTCAAAATATACCCATCTCCATATTATTTATTATGGAAGCAATATTATAGTTCCATAACTTTTTAAATATTAGATTAATATTATAGAAAATAGAGATTTAGAGAGCTCTGACAGATCTTCAATTTATGTCTAGTGACTTTTTTCCGTAAAAAGCTTATTCTCAAAGTTAGGTAGATTTGAATGTGACTATTCGTTCACTTAACATGAAAGTGTCCGGACACTTTTTGCAATATAGTGTACCTGGTACTCAGTTTACATGGTGATAAACTCAGTTTTACAGTCAAAAAACTCCAACCAGTTGTGTTTTTCACGATGGTTTACATGGTACAGATTATAATTTTTTTCGTATGTTTGTAGATATAATACGTGTTATGAAGTAAGCAATGGTATAGTTTCAAGGGAGACTGTTAGACTATCATCACAAAATAAAAGTCAACTAAATGGTTTTAATATATATCATTTATTTTCAAGTTTTTCAGCTAACTACTTTAAAATAAATAAATAATAGTAGATTCTTATATTAATAAAAATCACCATCTGTAACAAGTTGTGTTTATATTCTTTCACTAAAATTATATTCTTGCCATGGTAATGTTGTCTGTCTCACGACATCTCAATGAAATGAAGCCTGTTTTGGATCGGCAGCAAGATCTGATTTTTCTAGACTGAATTCTTTCAGTCTAGTAAAAATCATGTTTTATTTAATTTTTAGCAGCAAGTTAAACTTTGTAGACATTATATAAGTTAATGCAGTTGATTCATAAGTACACTGTTTCATAAAATATCGTATAAATGATAATTTTACAAATAAAGCATTAAGTATTGGTACAAATGCTGAATTTCTAATTTATATTTAGTTCATAAAGATCCTTCTTTCATATTTCATCATCATATTCACTAGTGTATGTCTACATTAATGATGAATATTTTTCATGACTAAAAAGAAATGTATGAGAAGTTAATCTAAGCTTATCTGAATTAGTGCAAATAAAGTACAAAATAATGTTATGTTAATGCTTATTGTTACTGCTGAGCTAAAATATGAGATAAATATATATATAAATAAAATTTTCAATGTGTTTTATTAATAACAAGATTTTTTTTTAACCTATCAATAACTAAATATACTCCCTTGACTAATGCTGGGTTAACAAAATTCACGAAGATGCTCTTATATTTTTATATTTTTCAGGCTGTTGCAATTTAAAAAATAAAAATGGTTAACTCAGATTTTCTGCAAAGCATGCTTTTATGAAAAATCATTGATTACGTTTTTCTCTTTATATTTCTGTTATTAAATTTGGATTGTTTATTACTAAATTTAGCTGAATAAAATGTAACCATTGCATACCAATTTAAATGCTTGAAGAATAGTTTTATTTCATATAAAAGAATATCTGCTACTCTTATGAAATAATGCAAAAATGTAACATAAAATGCATACAAGTTATTCTTGGTCTCTAGTTTTGACTTAAAAAGTGTTCCATGAACTCTGTTTATTATTAATAAATAAGGAGAAATTGGATACTTGAGTACAATTAGTTATTATAGTTAACATCATAAGATCCAAGCTACTTCAGATGATTACACCACGTATATAACTGCAAAACAGCAGTAAATATGCTTTCTGCACTTACGTTTCTAAAGTTTTGACATTAACATAGTGTCGATTTCACTATGATTTCAAGTTAATTCAATGTATGTTTATGTGAACATTTTATTTTATTGGGAACATTAAATGATTGCTGGTGTGGTATAGAATGATGCAATGTGGGATCAAGAAAGAATATATTCCCTGGTCACAATTGCTCATTAATGTGACTTAAATTAGTATCTTCTATTCTGTGATTCATTTGTGTTCTAAAAGGTGATTTAATAATTAATATCACTCATAGATGACAGTGACATCGTATACCCTATCTAGGGTATTATAACTGTTTTCTTCTGACATATCAAATAGTAGTACCCAATATGAAGCACTTACATATAACAAGGGCTTTTTTTTTTTGCAAATACAAATGGCAATTTTGCTATCTGAATTTCGCATTTATGTAACATTTTTTCACAAAATTTCACATTTAAAAGTGCAATAATAAATGTATGAAACTGCTTCAAAATGGGGTGACTCAGTCAGTAGCACCCAAACTTGTAATCTGTAGTTCCAAGGTTTGAGTCCCAGTTGGGCCAATATTGAGATTTATCTCTGCAAAAACCCCTTTCTTCAATCTGTAGGGGACACCGATGCACTTCAAAAGGCCACCATCCTTTTATGGGACATTAAGTCGTGGTTCCATGTGCAGGAGAGCTATATCCTCTGCACATTAAAGAACACACTGAATGCCCTTGATGAGACACTACTGTCTCCTAACAGCTGTCCAGTGGTTCCACTCCTCCCAACCTTCTCTGAGACTTCAGGGTGCTTGTGACCTGGCCATTTAGCCTGTTCTGTGCAAAAAAGTGCTGCCCAGAGGTAAAACAACCCAACCTGTAAAATATTATTAACTTTACATTTTGAAGAATTTTTAAGTGTTTTCCAGTGAGATTTACATTTAAAATCTATTGTAAAATACATATTTACTGAATGAAAGCAAACATTTTACATGTTTCAGTTTATTTTAAAGTCTTTTCGTTGAACAATCCATTATCATAAAATTAAAGTGCCATTCTGCATCAGCATTATTTCACTGGGGTTTGCAGTGATTGAAGGAATGCTTTAGCAAAGTTGGAATTGCTGTATTTGGTGGTCAAAAATTGTTAAGGTACATCTGGTTTCCTGTGTGATGTTTCACTTTTCCTTTTCCTTAACAGTTTTACTTTATTTATGTTAGTTATAATTTTGGGGTTTTATTTTTCAATTTGAATCATCATTCTTTCTACTCATCTGCTAAGAAGAGTTGCGATAGTTTTTATTTTATAAAAAAATTATTTTACGAAATTTGCTTTGACTTCCTTATTTTTTTCTCTTGTGCAGAGTTTTGGTTTAGAAGTATTGAATTTAATCCAATCTTTATTTTGAGATGAGTCATTTATTTAAGTTCTATTTCCATCTAGCACATTTAACAAAAGAACTCTTATTTAATTTCTTGGCAAGATTTATTGCCTGGGTGTCTGACTTAAAGCTATCCAGCAAAATAAAGTTAACATACTTTGAGTCCACCCACCCTGGTTGAATTGATCTATAATAGTAAATTGAATGCACTTACTTCCTTTTAAAATGTTAAAAGAACTTCTAAATCGTATTACTTGTGCTAAAATATCATCACCTTTCTGGCCTGTACCAAGCTTTTACAATAAAAGAAACATGCCATTACATGGAAATTGAATAAGAAATTAATTAAGCAGCATTGACTTTGGATGAATAAATCCGAATGTTCATTGTAAGCCCAAAAATATTGCACATATTTTAAATCCACAAACCACTGGATGACTATATTCGTTATAAACCAGTTGAGCATTTACTTCTGTCTTGCACATCTTGTAAGATAGCCATGAGAACAGCCAATGGTATAACTTTCATCACATGATATAAGCCACATATATGATGTGGAGACAGTTGACATACACAGTCATATCAGAATAGTATGGCCACCTATCTAATAATGGGAATAACCACCCTTGGCCCGGATGACAGTGGTGAGACAGCATGGCATGGATGCAATGTGGGCCTGGAAGGTTGCCAGAGGCACGTGTCCATTCGGACTCCAACAGAGCATGGAGGTTCCAGAGATGACATGGTTGTGGGTCCGCACATCGAACTTGTCAATCCTAAATGGTCCCACAAGTACTCTATGGGATTGAGATTGAATGATTTTGCTGGCCAAGGGCAAACGAAGACATCGTTGTCATGTTCCTGGAACCAGTCACGCACCACCTTAGCAACATGGCAGGGCGCATTGTCCTGTTGGTAGACACCATCACCACCACGGTAAACATCCAACATGAAGTGATGCATGTGGTCAGTGAGGATGGACAGGTAGCCATTGGTGTTCAGGGACCCATACAGTGGTACCAGTGGTCTGAGGTCATACCAGGAAAACATCCCCCAGACATGCACACTTCCACCATCAGCACTTGACCCATCGGCACATTCCCACCATCGGTACTTGACCAACAAGCATGTCTGGGTGTTGCTTCTCATGTGTCTGACACCATATCTGCCACCACCCGTCACTTCTGTGAAATAGAAACCTCAATTCGTCAGAGAAAGCAACCTTTTTCCACTCTTCCACTCTCCAATGATGGTAGTCCTGTGTGAACTGCAAGTGTTGTCGCCGATGGACATTGGTTAACATGGGCACTTTTACACAGCGTCAACTCTGGAGACCTGTGCATAACAGGGTTTGCTCTACTGTTATCGGGGGTCACGTACCTGGGTGCCCCAGTGTTCATTTGAGTGGTCAGTTGCTGCACTGTTGCACGTTGATTGCCCTTTACCAGTCGACGGTGACGACCATTCTCCTCTGGAGTCGATGGCCTTTTGGGCTCCACAGTTATGACATCTGGAGGTACTCAGTGTGCCAGGAGTCCATTCTTGGTACATCCTTATTACAGCACCTCGCAAACAGCCCACGAAGTCTGCTGTTTCTGAGATGCTTCCACCCTTGGCATGGTAGCCAATGATCACTCCTTTTTGAACTACCATCAAATCAGTACCTCTGCCCATTGTGCTCACGTTACGCACTATGACTCATCTGTCCTGGCCAGCCACTTATATTTCTGTGTGGTCGACCTTGTCATGTGCACTCTGTGATGTGCCTGGTGGGTACACTGTAATTCCGTATTCATATTATTCTGATACGACTGTGTATTCTGGAGATCTTCATGTCATTGCAATATTTCTCATGTAAGGGCAACATTCTATAATAGACTGCTGAAAAATAAGGATGAGTAAACTGGTAATTTCTTATCACTATTAGGGATGTTTTTCAGTTTTTAGACCTTCTGTAGCAGGATCATAATCACTTTCCAATAATGAAAAAGGTCATTTTACAGGATAACAGAATATTATATTTACTCAAGACATTTAGTATTAAAATAAATTATTATTCCAAGTCCATCAAAGACATAGTGTGAGTGGTAATATACCATGTTGAAGATAATAACAATGATGTTTTAAAATAATATTTCAAAAAGAGTAAATTAAACTTCATGAAGACTGATAATAGTCTGATAAAAATATTTCAGCACAGAAAAATGCATCTAAAACCTGATGAAACACATTATTTTGTTTATTGCAATGACACGAGTATCACCAGAATATGTCAACCATCAGCCTCTGTATTGTATGTGGCACTTATATCACTGACTATTCCCATGGTTAGCCTACAAAACGTGCAGGATAGCAGTAAATAAACAGTTGGTTTACAACAAATATAGCTATCCAGTGGCTTGTGGAGTTAAGAATTTTTATGCAATATTTTTGGACACTGGGCATTTAGAGTTATGTATCCAAAGTCAATGCTGCTTAACATCAACTCCTATGTAATGGCATGTTTCCTTTATTGTAAAAGCTTGCCACAGTCCAGAAAGATGATGGTATCTTAGCATAAATAATATGGTTTAGAAGTGCTCTTAATATTTTAATAGGGCTGGGTTGTTTTACCTCTGAACAGCACTTTTTTGCACATAATGGGCTAAATGGCTAGGTCATAAGGACCCTGAAAGTTGAGGGAGGGGACCCACTGGGCAACTGTTAGGAGACAGATGATACCCTCCCATCAAGGCCATCCAGCATGTTCTTTAACATGCACAGGGTATGGTCACACACATAGGACCATGGCTTAATGTCCCATCCCACAGACGGTAGCCTTTCCAAGCCCATTGGTGTCCCCTACTGACTGTGGGCAGAGCAGGGAGTTTTGCAGAGATAAATCTCAATGGACCCAGCTAGGACTTGAACCTGGGAACTGCAGATTATGAGCCTGGCACCAACCCCCGCCCCTTTATTTTAACAGAGATAAGTATAATAAATTTACTATTATAAATATAGCTATGTGATTTTTATGTATCTTTTGAATTTATCAGATTAATTTATTGTGAAATGCTTCTAGCCATCTATGTCAGCTTTGTTGCAAATGATGAAGAATGGACTTTTCAGTAAGTTTATAGAAATAGTCAACATATTATTTATTACTAACAATGGGTGGTTTAAATTAATTTCTGATTTTTTTTAGCAGTTATTAGTCGTATTTTTTTTTTTAGGTTAGGACAGTTTTTCTAAAATTTTGTCCAATGCTTCTTCTATAAATACACACAATTTTAATAAGTTTTTTCCGATTGCAAAAGATAAAATAAAATAAAAAGAACTCCTCTCTTTATTTCACTGACATATTGAAACAGTTGAAATGACAGAGAGTTGCTTGGATCAATGTTTCTCAATCCCTGGTGTATGTATCTCCAAGGTGTAGGAGGAAAAATCTCACGATGCCAAACAATGCATTTTCATTAAAAAATAAATTAGGTATTTTTTTTATTTTTTATTTTCTTTCTATATATATATGTCCCCAAAAAGCAGGAAATAAGCATAAAACATATCAATGGTTCAATCAATCACTGGCTAGTGGAGACTTCAAAGGCTAGTGGAGAAGGTAAAAAATGAAAAATAATTTCACGGCATTATTATTAATTTAGAAGAAAGAAGAGCCATTTTCCCAGTGCTGATTCCAGTTTATGACCGATCGCTATGCTTTTTTTTGCCATTTGAATTTATTAAAAACATGTTTATAATAGGCACTAATGTTCTATTTACATGATTTTAGAAGCCGAGTGCTATCGACTGTACTTAGCAGTCATCCTCAGTGCAATGCAAAGTTCCAGATTTGATGGTGAAAGGTTAGATAGGTGAAAGTATTACCTTTTTCTTGAAGACATATTGATGAAAAAATTTCCTGCAGTGGGGGTGGCTTTCATTATTCTTGCACTCTAGTAAATGTCACTGTGTGACTCAGGTCTTCAGTGCATTGTCAGGAGCACTTGGATGCATTTTGATGAGAGACTAAGAGGAAAGAGCCATTTTCCCAGTGCCAATCGCTACGTTGAAAGGAGCAATCACTGGTCAGTTGGGGTGTCGAGATTAGGCTTGTGCAGCAGGGAGGAAGTTGGGGAAATATCACCGGTTGACTGATGGTTGTGGATGGTGGGAGTAGGAATTAACATAGCAAGATGCACCAGGCAGCAGAAGGAAGGTAAAGTTGCCACATCTATCTCTGAAGGCAAAGATTTCAAGGGTTTCTTGGAAAGCAACTTGAATTTTCAAGCGGGGAGGGGGGATGATGAATGCTGAGTTGAAATGCGGTACTGCCTGGCCTTCAAGGATAATTTTAGAAAGGGCAGTGTGTTGAGTTTTTTTAATATGGTGTTTATGCTTGGCAATCCTCTGCTTTATAGTGCATGTAGTGCAGCCGATATAAAAAGAGGGGGTATCAGCAAGAGTCCACTTGGCTAATGGAATCTTTGCCATGCTTATGGTGTTTTGAAAGGAACTTTAAGATTAAAGGGTTTTTAGGAAGAGAAGTTGTGTGGTGGCAAAGGGTGCAATATTGGAGAAGGTAATGGAGGAGGTATGCTGAGATTGGAGGGGTGGAGGATCACTGTGAGATGCTTACCTTCAGAAACTAATATAAGGCTAATAAACATTGGCCACATTTTTCTCCCCCTTTTTTGGAGTCATGTTTGAGGTAGTATTAATTTACTTCCTCCCCTCTACAATTTCCTCCCCTCTACAATTTCTGTCCATTTCTCTAGTAAGTTTACAAATTTCTGTCCTTTTTTGGGAGGATGGGAGAATTTCTGTCAATTTCTCTAGTAGTTTACAATTTCTGTCCTTTTTTGGGAGGATGGGAGAATAGTAGGGGGACATAATTTGGAATAGTCTACAACAGTCCTCATATGAGCATTTTGATACCAAACTCAAAACTGTAGGCCCTGGCATTTGAAAGATATAATAGAAGAATGACTTGCATATTTCCCTTTTTGAGAGGAGAAGAAATCAAGGAAATGAACTTGTTATGTTTGACCCTTGCATTCCAAAGATATAGCAGAACAATTCTTTTCAGTTTTTATTTTTAGGGGAAGGGGGGATTGCTGTAATTTATGACACTTCCCATATCACAAACTTGCATTTGAAATGTGCCCTTTTTGCCCTTGCATTGAAGATATAACATAACAATAATTTTCATATTTCCTCTTTATTAGGGGGGGGAAGAGAAATCATGGTTTTTATAGCCTCTGACACTCCCTGGGTTTCCTTTCCCTGATACCTTTCATTTGACACATAGATCATTAAGTTTTTCCATTATGTTCGAAAGATGTGGAACAACTGTTTTGACAAATCCACAAGCCAACAAAAGACAAGCAAATGGAATAGAAAGATGGGTAGAAATAGAAGCGGTATATCACATGATAATAAATATATGGCTATTATGTTGGGTTGGGTTGTTTTACCTCTGAGCGGCACTTTTTTGCACACCATGGGCTAAATGGCCAGGTCACAAGGACCCCAAAGACTGAGAGAAGGTTTGGGGAGGGGACCCACTGGAATGGCTATTATGTATCTATTTTTATGGAGTGGGGCTGACTCATTTGGTAGCATGCAAGGCTCATAATCTGCAGTTCCCAGGTTCAGGTTTCACCTGAGCCAGCATTTGATATTTATCTTTGCTAACCCCCACCCTGCTCTGGGTCACTGGGAGATGCTGATGGGCTTGAAAAGGGCAGTATCCATCAGATGTAATATTAAGCTGTGGCCCCGAGTGCAGGAGAGCCATACCCTGTGCAGGTTAAAGAACATGTTGAATGGCCTTGATGGAAGCCTATCATCTGTCACCTAACAGCTGTCCAATAGGTCCCAACCTTTTATGAGCCCTTGTGACCTGGCCATTTAGCCCCTTATGTGCAAAAGTCGGCCACTCAGAGGTAAAACAACCCAACTTGTACCTATTTTTTTTTCCTTTTATCAGGTGGTACCAGATGTTGTATATTGGCTGCAATACATAGCCCAAAATAGCTATTAAAAAAACACTGGATTAATGAAGATGTAAAGCAAAAAGAGAAATATTTGCTTGAATGATGATTTTTTTTTTTGACTATTGCTGACCAAAATTATGACAATACTGGGATGGGGGTGGATACAATTATTTCATTGCTAGAAATGAAGCTTATCACAAATATCTGTTGATTTTGCATTGCATCATGAATTTAAAATATACTTTATATTTATTTCAGCAGCCTTTGGATGTCAAAAATCTGAAAATAACATTGCCCTATATAACTTAAGTTTCTCCTTTATTTGTAGTAATGATTTGCATTAAGTAATAATTGCTTATTCTTCAATATTGCTTTTTCTTATTTTTTCAGATATCATACATGTTCTGTCAATATAAATATTTTGTGTGCCCAATTGAGTATTCTGAAGTTCATGAACATACAACAATGGATTGTGTACCTTCTTATTTATTCCAGCCAATGCAATATAATTTACCTTCCTTCTTTCAGTTTATCTTAAGACTAGTAAGTTTACATAGCTACTTTTTTAATATTCTTCTTATAAATGAATTGCCATATTTATTTACAAAATTGATTAGCTATGAAAAGCAAACATTAAATATAAAAATTCAAATATAATAGGTTATTATTACATTTAGCATGAACCAAATTTGACTTGTCATTACACAAGGCAGTGATTTCCAACTTTCTATAATGGTGTCCCCCTCAGCTGAACAAAGGTTTGTTTTTTCCACCACCATCCCAGTATTGTCATGAATCCTCCCGAATATATATAAAGTGGCAAGTAATGCTAAATGTTTAGACATGACAAGCAAATAAAGCAATTAAAAATACATGTGACAATATTGCAAACTGCCAAGGAAATGTTAAAACTTCACACAAGAAATCCAGTGACTGAAAAGAGCTTTTAATTGAATAGAGCAATCTTTTGGCTGTAAGAGTTGTGTTTCTAAAAGTAATGTAGAAATCTAAGTAAATGATCTCTAACAATTTGGGAATAGTAATCCATTCTGTTTTACTATAAAACCTTCATAGAAAATTCTGCATCCCCCTAACTAACTAGTCATGTTCCCACAAGGGGTAGTGCCCCACACTTTGGAAATCATTTTTATAAAACCAACTTCAAAGTTTTATTCTTGGTAGAAAATTTTCAATGCATTTTTTATTAGGGAACATTTTGGATGAAAAGTTTTAAATTACAATTCAAGATAAATTTTTCACTCAGAGAAAATAAGGATTCTCAAAAAATGCCCTATAACCCAAAGTCTCTGGGTCAAAAAACATGAATTGTCATCATGCAGCATTGATAAATAAAAGTATAAATTAAAAATTTTAAAAAATACATACAGGGATTTATCAAAATAATGGAAACATTGGCAGCAACTGAGTACATGCAATGTGCCATATGCACACCTACAGCTTATTAATAAAATGTTCTCCACAAACAGTATGTGTTTCCATTATTTTGATAAACCCCTGTATCTTCCTATATGGGCCTTAAAATATAGAAAATGAACTTAAAGCATATCGATGGTGCAATCAGTCACTGAGTTCGTATTCACTTCAAATGAAGATAAGGAGCAGGTAATATTGTGTAGGTAAATCAGCACCATATCTTCCTTTGAAGTGAATATGAACTCTGCAACTGATTTCACTTTGATATACTTTAGGTGTATTTTCTGCTTTTTAGGGCCCATATAGAGGAAGATGTGTATTTTTTTAATTTATATTTTTTTCTTACAAAAACACCTAACTTCAAAATTTTTTATTTGATGTATGGCTTATAACATCGACTACATTTTTTATCTCCCCTTTTTTGGAGTCATGTATGAGGTAGCCTATGACATTGTATATGTCACAAGCTTTAATTTGAGATATGACTCATTAATTTACTTTCGCTTCTAAATTTGTATCCCTTTTTGGGGGGATGGGATCATGGTGGGGGGACATAATTCATAGTAGTCTACAACAGTTCTCATATAAACTTTCATTTGACACAAAAAAATTTGCCTCCACTATTCTACCGCCTTTTAACAGGAGGGGGAGAATAGTGGGGCACAATTCAAAATAGTTTGTGATGGTCATTATGTGAGCTTTCATTTGATACCTAACTTGTAACTGTAGGCCCTCACATTCGGAAGATATATTAGAATGACTTTCACATTTTCGATTTTTTAGGCAGGGAAAAAAGCATAGGGGTCAGTTTTTAATAGCCTGTGACACTCCTCACATCAGAAGCTTTCATTTAATGCATAACTTGTTACTTTCCGCACTCACTTTCAGGAAATATAGGAGAACAGTCATTTTCATATTTTCCCCTATTTTAGGGGGAAGAAAACATGGGGTCAGTTTTTTATAGACTATGACACTTTCTGCATCACAAGTTTCATTTGATGTATAGCTTGTTACATTCAACACTTGTATTCTGGAGATATAGCAGAAGAATCGTTTTCATATTTCACATTTTTTAGGGGTGAAGAATGCATGGGGGGTCAATTTTTTATAGCCTGTGACACTCTCCACATCATAAGCTTTCATCTAATGTATAGCTGTTACATTCCACACTTGTATTCAGGAGATATAGAAGAAGAATATTTTTCATATTTCCCATTTTTATAGGTGGGAAGAAAGCATTGGGGTCAAATTTTTTTATAGCCTATGATACTCCCCACATCACAAGCTTTCATTTGACACATAAATCGTTTATTTTCTGCATCACGTTTGAAGGATATGGTTGAACAACTGTTTTGACAAATCCACAAACTGACAAATGTCAAGCAAAAAGCAATAGGAAGAAGGTAAAAAATGGCTTCAATCTCAACAGCCATGATTTAGCCAAAATTCATATACCATGGAATATTTTTTTTTCTCAGTTCTTTAGTTCTTTTTAGATTTATTAGTTATCAGTTGTTGTTTATTAAAGAAATATTTGTTTTTTAATGCAAAATGCATTTTTCCAGCACTAAATTGTTAACCCTGTTTTGCTAAGCATCTGATGTACATGCTTAGTACTTCAAGTGCATATTCACCTAAAAGATTTAAGTAATAAAAAATTATAAAATAATTAGAATATATTGTAAAAATGATTTTTAAAGTTAAGAAAAGTACAGTAAAATGCTGTTTTTATTGGGTTGATACAAAAGTTAGTCCCTTTTTTTTACCAAAATTCACTTACAAAATACCCATACATCAGCCTTGCTGACCATCCCAAGCTGTTGTAATCTCCTCAATATTGTTGATTGATTAATACCAAGTTTTCCTGCAATCTCTGAAGTCGGCTGCCTTCAATCAAAGCCAAGATTTCATTGCTGTCAGTCTCGTTCGGTCATCCAGAACATTGTGCATTGCTGAGGTCAAATTTTTTTTTGCGACAACATCCACACCACTTATGACGTGGAATTTTCAACAGCACCCTCTCTGTACACAGCGCATATCTTTCTATGAGTCTGCAATGCATTCTTACCTTTCTCAAACTAAAAGAGCATGATATGCGAAAATGCTCCTTATATTCTGCCATCTTCATAATTTCATAAAATGCACAACATGCAACTAATCACGACAAGTTATTATTTTAAATGCTCAGTGAAATGTTACCTTTCAAATGGCATATAAGTATTATACGTATATTATATAATATAGTGTATTATAAGTATTATACACTATATTGCAAAAAGTGTCCGGACACTTTCATGTTAAGTGAATGAATAGCCACATTCAAATCTACCTAACTTTGAGAATAAGCTTTTTTATGGAAAAAAGTCACTAGACATAAATTGAAGATCTCAGTCACAGCTCTCTAAATCTCTACTTTCTATGATATTAATCTAATATTTAAAAAGTTATGGAAGCTTTAATATTAAACAACAGATGTTATCACACAGCACACTTCCAAAACATTTTCCCCCCTATTTGATGAAAACTTCAAAAATCCTTACACAAAATTTAAATAGTGCATTTATATTGTGAACAACTTGTTATAACAGTTGTAATTTAACTTTTTGAAGTAAATTTTTAAAACTAGCAAAGTTTCACTTAAATGTTTCAGTTTCCATAACTCTAAATATTAGATTAATATTATAGGAACTAGAGATTTAGAGAGCTCTGACCGAGATCTTCAATTTATGTCTAGTGACTTTTTTCCGTAAAAAGATTATTTTCAAAGTTAGGTAGATTTGAATGTGGCTATTCATTCACTTAACATGAAAATGTTCTGACACTTTTTGCAATGTAGTGTATGTTTAAAGTTGTTATCAGGTCGATTTTGTGACACGACAACACCAAATGGGAAAAGGGACAAAGTTTTGCATCAACCCAATATTAGAAAGAATATATAAAAAATTCTCTTACCCTTTATTTACTTCAAATTTCTGATATATTACCACTTAAAATTAAATGTTCATCCTTTTATTATTTAATTTTAAATTTGTGCTAAATTTATTTAAATGTTTTGTTAATAAATTTAAATTTGTACTATATTGTTTTTATAATATTGTGATAAAATTTTAAAGTTAATTTTTTTTCCCACCAAAAGTACCTAGAAATTAATTAAAGACAAAAACCCATTGTTAAAAATTCTGCATGTTAAGGTATTCTAAATAAAAGAATGGTTTCTTTTGAAAAACCTTCATTTAGAAAGGTAAATTCAAATAATTTCAACTATATGCATATCAATATGCATATAGTTGAAATTATTTGAATAACAGCTCTATACTGGCATTACAGTTACTTTTGACAATTTCATTAACTGTTTCATATGAAAAATCATGAATTGAACTTATGATTTTATATTACTAATTACACTGAATGGACAAAGTATTATATACACCGACCTAATAATCTATTGCTCCACTTTTTGCCCTCACAACAGCAGCCAGACATCTTGGTAAGGACTAAATGAGGTGTTGGAAACACAGAAGTGGTATTGGCTGCCCATGAAGCAAGGATCTTCTGTTGTAGAGCATCCACAGTTGCCTGTGGTGGTTGGCGAGCTCAAACAGATCTCCAATTTGTCCCACAAATTCTCAATGGGGTTGAGGTCCAGCGATCGAGAGGGCCATTTAAGTGTGGTAAACTCATTTGAATGCTCTTGGAGCCAATTGGTCATCATTCAGGGACCATGTGGTTTTGCACTGTCCTGTTAGAAGATGGCATTGTGCAGAAAGAGAATCGTTACGAATGGGTGTAGATGTTCACATACCTTGTGCCAGTGATGGAGATTTCAATGGGTACTAGGGGCCCCAAGGAAGCCCGTGTAAACTAACCCTAAACTGTTAGACCGCCTCCACCTGCCTGTATGACCCCAACTTGGAAAGCTGGGACCATCACTTCTTGTGATTTATGCTACACATACACCCTCCCATCAGCATGATAGAGTTGAAACCATGATTCATCAGACTAGATATTGTGTCCTCTGCACCCCAATTGCAATAGGTCTTTGCAAACCACAGCATAATCTTTTGGTGTTTTGCAGCCAACAAGGAAACACAATGTGGACATCAACTGCTATAGCTTATTTTTTCTATGGTACAACGGATAGTCTTTGTGAATAACTTGTGAACACACCCTCATTCAATTCCGATGTTATCTGCTCCACAGTAGCCATGTGATTCCTTTGTAACAATGTGGGCAGTCTGCGCTCACCTCAAGAGTCAATTGCACTGCACACTGGTTAGAAGTTTTGCCATATTTCACGTAGTCTTGGTATACACTCACGACAATCTGACAGAGAAATCCGAACAGTTCAGCAGTTGCGATGATTGAACAACCGGCCTTTCTCGCACCTACTATCTGGCTATGGCTATGGTCAAACTCACTTACATTGCTGCCTTTACCCATGATTACTTTTCTGTGATTGGTTTCCAATGCATAGAGACCTGCTCTATAGGCAATGCCAGTTTCAGCATCCCACATGATTGAACACTATGCTTCTACTTTGTATATTGTTATTGGGATGTATATAATAATTTATCCATTCGGTATATAACAGCTCTATACTGGCATTACAGTTACTTTTGATAATTTCATTAACTGTTTCATATGAAAAATCATGAATTGAACTTATGATTTTATAATCATGTTATGTATAATGAATGATTTTTATTAAAAATTTATTCTATGTGGTATTTATATTAAATGATGGAATATACAGAGTCCCAAAAAATTATATACACACTTGAAAAATCAGAAATTTTCATTTATATTTTTGCATAAGAGCAGGTGTGTTCACTAGAGGTTCACTATTGCAGATGTTTAAATTTCTCACTATTAACATTAAATGATACCATTTTAGTAGCTACTAATACATAAACTTGGTACTCACCTTATTCAAGAAAACTTGGATGTTAACAGTGGATAATTTGAACATATACAACAGTGAAATGTCTGATTAAAACATATGGCTCTCCAAATGCAAGAGTTATTCTCTGAATTGTGTAATGAATATTTTTAAATACTTAGAGTGGTTTAGACAAAAAAAAGAATTCTTTTACAATAGTCTAAATCAGATCTCAAATTATGATTTTTCATCGGTTCAATATTTAAAAATTTATGGAAGCTGAAACATTTTCAACAGCTTTGCCAGTCAATAGGAATTTGTTTGAACAGTTTATTATTATGCAAGAAATTATTTCAACTACAAACAGGGTGATTTATGCAATTTATTATAAGCAGTTTCTTGAAAACTGATGATTTGCCCTGTTTTTTAGAGGTTCTAGGGCATAAATGAAAACTTTATTATTTTGAAATGAAATATTTATTTGCTTAGAAAAGTACAAATACATATATTACTACTATTCTGAATACATGATCAGTCTAACATAAAATTAGTAGCAGTAATCAACAACAATTTTAAAATCAGAACTGAAATTGGGATTCAATTCAAAATTAAAACAAAAAGTAAAAAAGAAACTTTTTATAATTTTGTTTAATTAGAAATAAATAAATCTTGTGGTCTTTTCCAAAAACATGATATAATGTGTTTATAAAATTTCAGATGGAATAATGGGTAAGTGATTACATATTTCGAAAGCTCTAATCACATTGAAAGATTCATACTCAAATTTGTTTTCACATATGTCATACCATTTTCAATGAGTCATGGTGTCTCTATATTCCCATTGAAATGTCTTTAAACATCGAACCTTGAAAAGAATAATCATTGGAGTGTTAAAAATAGTTGTTTTACCCACTATTTTTACATCTGTACTGCATCAATATTGTTTATTGATAATCATTTATATGGTTTGGCACAACATAGCCTTTGTTGCTCTTGCACCATAAAACTGCAACCAACCAACCACCCATTCATATGACTAAAACTTGATGTTATATCATTCCTTCCCATCAATTAGTTTCCTCCCCTGATTTGCACCTCATTGCCTCCCCCTCATTTACATCATTTTCATCCTCTTTAGTTGCCACTTTTGTCCAAAGAGTGGACTAAATGGCCAGGTCACAAGGCCTCAAAGGGTTTAGAGTTGGGTACGAGAAGGGGACGTGCTGTACAGCTAATAGGATTTCATCAAAGACATACAACATGTTTTGTAATGTGCGTAGAGTATGGCTCTCCTGCACACACAGGCCACAGATTAATGTCTCATTTGATAGACGGCAGCCTTTATAATCTCATCTTTGTCCCCTTTCTCACCAAGAGCAGTGTGGGTTAACAGAGATAAATTTTAGTACTAGCACAATTGGGACTCAAACCTGGGAACATCAGATTATGAGCTTGGCTTTTTACTGACTGAGCCAACTTTCACCACAGAAAATAACATAACTAACTGTATCTGAAGGAAGATACAAAATGGAAAATAATAATAGTAAATTTTTTAATGGAAAAGTGTGGGTGAATTTTGTATCAGAATAATGGCAAAGGGTGAATTGTAGAGAATTAGAAGCGTTAGTGGAAAGATCTTAGGCAATGTTTTTGATGCCTGTATTGACATGGCTTATAACAGTTTCCAGTCATGTGACTGGAAATATACATAAACAAAACTGATATACAGATTTTAGCGAACTCTTTTGAATTATGAATCATTTACTCTGTTTTGAAATTTTTATTAATACTCTGTATCTCATTTTCTGAAAAGACCTTGGGACTCTTATTGGTATGCATTTAAACTTTTGCTTGCATTTTAGAACTTCCAAAAAATAATGCAGGTCTACATTACTAGTTTTTACAAAAACTGCTTGTAATACTTACTTACTCTGCATATGTATCATATTAGGAGTATGATTGGTAGATGAAAAGACTTTCATCTATTATGAACATTTTCTTCAAAAATGCACATTTCAAGTTAAAGCATCATTTTGTGTGAAAATGTTACACTATATTGTTTAATAAAAGAGAGATGTTTTAAGAATTTCAAACAGCACTGCTATTTTCTGTATTTCTTATTATTATTTTCTAATTTTTTTTCCAAAAATAATTAAAGGGAATCATTATGATTCTCTGTATAATTTTTTTATGAAATATCTCTTTATACTAAACAGTATAATGTAACATTTTGTTGTTGATTTCTCTCTAATGACATATTTCCATAAAATGCTTATTTTTGAAGTTACAAAGGTTTATGTGTAGTTTTACTTGTGTGTTGTAGTACACTGAAATAAAATGTTTCCAACTTTTTCTGATATCATTTTGTATCATTATTCACCTTTTTTTATTAAATGTTCATTCCTTTAAGGGATTCATTCTACTCCTACTTGCCAGTGTGATCTGTGTTTTGTGATTAATTTCTAGTATTATAACAATTGATAAAAATCTAATTAATAACTTTCAAGTTGTTTGAAAATAATCACATATGGTGATTAATACTCTCTGTTGTCATGTAAACAACATAAGCTACATTTTCATATGACTATCACAAAGTGCATTTCTTGTTTTTTAAAGTTTATGTATCTATTATAATTAAATTAAATATGAAGTAATATTTTCTTTTTGAAGTTCATGTTTGATAAATTCTGATATGAATTACTGATACCAATATGAATACTGATACGTTCATACATATCAGTATTCATATTGGTAGACTGTTTCCTCTTGTGCTATTGTAAGATAATCATATATTAAATATAGTTGTTTTTTCTAAAGAAAAAAAGTTGGTACTTCCTTATACAAAGGGCATAGATAACCTAGAAGCTCATACAATTACTTATATTTGTACAAACAAAATAATTTTTGTCTTTACAGATAAATCTCCCTGAGACAGTAGTATTATATCCATTTGTTCTACATTCTTTGGCATTATCATTGTTTAGTTCTATCATAGGACCTTTTGGGGGGTTTTTTGCAAGTGGATTTAAGAGAGCATTTAAAGTGAAGGTTTGTCTCTTTATTCTTTAATAAAAAATTACTTGATAGTAAAGTTCTGTTGTAATATATGAAAAAGGATAATAAGTGACAAAAATAAAGAATTGTTATTGAATATACAATATAAATTTCAATAATTGTAAGTGATTATGCTTATTATACATATACAGCAAAGCCATTTGATGATCACCAGCCATGTTTTTATCTACCTTCCTATTTCTTTTATTCGTCATTTGTCAGTTTATCAGTTTGTGGATTTGTCAAAACAGAACCTTTCGCTGTACTTTCTGTTTATGGGTTGACAGCACCAAGTGAATAGATTCACAGGATACAATTTATCAGATGATGGATAATCCTAATCAGACACCATCATAGGTACCTGAACTATTGTTTGTATGGGCATCATCAAATCCTACATTGGAGGAAATCTTCCAGTATAGATGGTTTCAGCTTTTAGTAGTGGGGTAATAGGTCTTTGCCCCAAGCCTGCGATTAGGGGACTTTTGATATTGTCACCATTTCTTCTGTCAATAAATATAGTTTCTATAACTCTTTGCACTCAAAGGTTATTTCACTATAGGGAAGTAGCAACTCGAAGTTTTTTGCTAAAAAGTTGATGAAATTTTTTACAACTAACATAAAATAAATCATACATAAACAACGTAAAAGCAAACTCATCTTCATTGCTACTAATTTAATCATTTGGCTCCATTTTTATAACCACTAAAAACAGATTAAGTTTAAAATAATAATTTTAATTAAACACAATGCTGTACTGTGAAGTGCACATAGATAATAGATTTGCACATCTAAAATGTAAAGAGGAAAGATATCTGTTTATAAAACAGTTATTGTCGCCTCTCAGTCATATTCAAGTTGCTGCATTAAGCCAAGTGGTGACTGAGAGTAGCCTCTTGAGTGAAAAGGATCTCTGTTTATAAACCAGTTATTGTCACCTCTCAGTCGCCATTCGAGTTACTGCATCAAACCAAGTGGTGACTGAGTGTCGCCTCTCAAGTGCAAAGGGTTAAACATCCCACAAACCATTTTCTCCCCATAGGTAGTTGGAATGTGAGGATTCTACACAGAAATTATTCACTTGATGTTCTCACACAAGAATTCTGCTATTATAATTTATTTATTCTTGGCTTGCAAGACACCAGATGGACAGATAAAGGTCAGATTCTTAAAAAAAATCTTAAATTTCTGTTTTCAGGGAAGGAAGATAAAAAGCATCTCCAGGGCGTAGGTTTACTTCTTAGCAGACATGCCAGTAATGCTCTTGTATGATATGAGTGCATTATGAAAGGTTTCTTACAGAAAATTTCAGACAAGCATTAAAGACTTGAATATTATTCTGTTGTTATGCCCCCACTGAGGATGCCAGAGAAAGAGAATTTTACAGACAAATTAAGGATATTTTTAATTCTTGTCAAGAAATGAGATATTACCCTTGTTCTAGGTGACTTCAATGCTAAAGTTAGGACTGACTCCGACCTTTGGGGATTTGGGGAGGAGTGATAGATCCTTTTGGTATTAGTAGCTACAATGGGCAATGTCTCCTACAGTAAGTAAACTTAATGGGTTGAGAATAACCAACATTTATTACAAACACCTTGACATATGTAAATACACATGGGTTTCACCAGATGGACTGCATAAGAATATGATTGATTATATATTAATTGACTACAAATGGACTAGTTCTGTTATGAATACCAGGTCATATAGGGGAGCTGAAATTGGATTTGACTATTACCTTGTTAAAAGTGTCTTGCAAATTAAATTTAAGAAGTGTTGTGCTAAGGTTAAAAAAGTTACTATAATACTGAAGCTCTGAAAACCCCAGATATAGCTAAAGCTTACCATAATAAGTTACTTATAATCATGACAGTTATTTTTTGCTTATTACTGAAGTTGAGGAAGATTGGAGCTGTATTAAACAGGCTTTTCTTGAAACTAACTGTACTCTTTTAGGTAAAAAGGAACAGAGAAGGCAAACTTATTTGAGTGATAAGGCACTAGCTTATTTCAGAAAGAAAACTGCAGGAATGTCCTTAATCAACACCCTACTAGTCCTAATATTAAGCATTACAGAGAGCTTGATAAATGTGTAAAGGACCAGTTAGCAGCTGATAAGAATCTTTCTCTTGAAGACTTGGCTGACAAAGCTGAGGAAGCAGCTAGACAGTGTAACAGCAGAGAGCTGTACCAGATAGTTAATATTTTGTATGGGGAAAAACACAGGGATACAGGGATTGAAGGGTAAACAAGGTATGGTTATTTAAGGTGAGGATTCTGTCATGGCTAGGTGGCCTGTATTTCAGTGATGTTCTAAATAATGTGGTTAGTTCTACTCATTGTATGTAATAAAGATAGATACATTATTGGCTTTAATGTTGGCCCTATATCACAGTCTGAAGTTATTTTGGTTATTTTGAAATTTAAACTACATAATTCCCCAGGAATAGATGAAATTACTACTGAAATGCTTAGCGCTGGGAATGTTTCTGTTACCACATGGCTGACTGATATTTCAGTCAATCTTTTATGATAAAGGCAATAAATGTGTTGTGGAAAAAATCTAGCCAAGGTTCAAGGTGTAAGTTCATGATGAAATTAGCCTCCAATAAGGGGCTCCCTACATCAGTAATTTAACCAACATACGGGATTCAAACCCACAACTCTCCAGAAGCATTTCAGAATAGTTTACCGCTGAGCTAATGCCAACACTGCCTTAGTATGACTTCACTTTTCCTGTGATTTTTAGCACTTAACATTTGGTGCCATCTATGATCTTGGGTGGCAACTTTTTTTATTGTGCTGAGTTTAAGATGGAAATAAAGAGTGAAGTCACTTTATGATGTTTGTGATGCCCCCTCATTCACTTTTACTTTACCTTAACCAGTTTTGCTTAATTTACGTTATATTTATCATTTTGGAGGCCGAGTGGTTAGCACACTTGGCTACTGATCTAAGGGACCTGGGTTCGAGCCCCGGATTTAGGCATGGATGTGTGTGTCGTTTTTCTGCTGAGGTCCTGCCATCCTCTCAGATCTCCTACTATGGCATATAAACTGACAGGCTCCTGTCAGACCTCTGTGGCAAGCAGCTGCTTGAGGGGGTATTTATTTTATTTTTATTAATTTCATTTTTGGCATCACAGCGCTCGTTTCCAAGAGCATAGGAGTTGTGCATGCGCAACGCCGAACTTTCAACTGTCACCCACTAAAGCGCGCATGTACAAGGACATGCCCCCTCTTGCATCATAGCTTGTGCGCTTATCATTTTATGCAAATGTCTTTACCAGTGCAACAGCCACATGTTGCCGAGCCTGTATGCTTGTTATAACCGTGACATGTAGTCACAGAAGAGAAGTTAGTAAGAGTCAGTAGAGTGTGAAGTTAGTAGTTAGTAGAGTAGTTGTCAGTAGTAGAGTTGTGAAGAGTTGGTGGTAAGTGACATGTTAGTCACAGATAGTTGTTGTTAGTAGCAGTGAGATAGTGATGATGTAGACAACGTTTTCATTTATGTTGGTGAGTGTTTAAAAATAATTTTTGAAATAAACTTGTTTGTTATAGAAACTTTTTTGAATCTTTGCGATTTTTTTCTCTTGAGCAACATTATTTGATAAATTTTGATTGACAATCATTTAATTTTTGAATTCTTACTTGCTAAGTAACGCCCGCTGGTATTTGAATCCTAATTGAACTTTATTTGGCAATTTGTTAATTATTGCCTGGCGCCCGATTTAGCTATCCGGAGCTTGAATAAATATTGGATCAGACAAAGGGTCCAAAACTTTAAAAGTATTATAAATCTTTGGAGCATTACATGTTTAGCATTATTAATGATTTAAACAATAAATAAAAATCACAAAGTTACCTGTTGACTTTTTAACATCTATAGATCAATAAATATTTGATTTATAGCCTTTAAAAAGTCAACAGGTAACTCTGTGATTGTCATTTATTATGCTAAAGGCAGTTGTTCCTAAGGATTTCACAAGAGCAATTAGTATCCCTATTTTTTTTATAAAACAGTGATCACAATTCTTGTGATAACTATAGGGGTATCAGCCTACTTTCTGTTCCAGGTAAAATTATTTGCATAAATGTGCTTAATAGACTTAATAATCTGGTTGATGGACAACTGCATAATGAGCAATGTGGATTCAGAAGTGGCAGGGGATTGTAGATCAGATTTTTTCACTTGGGCAGATTCTTGAGAAATGTTTAGAGTTTCGGAAACCTGTGGTTACTAGCTTTATAGATTTCAAAAAGGCTTTTGACTCTGTTGATTGTCATAATTTGCGGTTGATCTTGATATTGTATGGTATACCTGACAAGTTAGTTAACATAATGAAAGCTTTCTATAATAACACTGAGTCGTGTGAGAATTGATAAGGCCTGTAGCAATTAATTTAGCCTTGCATCTGGTGTTCGACAAGGGTGCATTTTGTTTCCTTTCCTCCTTAGTTTGGTTATTGATTATGTTATGCAAAATTCACTACAAGGGAAAAAATTTGGGCTTAAATGGTCTAGAGATCTGAAAATTTCTGATTTAGATTATGCAGATGATTTAGTCCTTTTGACAAATGATGTTGATGAGATAAACTCTTTCATTAGCGTTGTTGATAAGATTAACTCTTTCATTCGAGCTATGGATGAGACTGATAGTGTAGAAGTATTGGTGATAATTAGAGAGAAAATTAAAGTGATGAAAATTGGTCAGGCAGGCTGTGATTCAGTTAATCTCAATGGTTGCACTCTTGAGCAGGTGTCTCAGTTTAAAAGTCTTGGAAGCTGTGTAACAGATACTGGTATTGTGCAGTATGAGATTATCAGATATATAGGGATTGCTGGTAGGATTTTTAAGGATCTCGGTAGTGTGGAGAAATACGTGTATATGTCTAAAAACTAAAATTGTATTGTATAATAGTTTGGTTTTTTAGAGTTAGTTATGGTAGTGAAACTTGGATCCTTTGTAAACAACAAGAAATTAGATGCTTTTGATTCTAGATGCTTACGCAGAGTATCTTGGGCATTAGGTGGTTCAGCTTTGTAAGTAATGATGAGGTTAGGCAAAGGAATTGGCATCCTCCTTTGAGCATCATATTGTGAAGAGAGAGACTGTTGGTTTGGCCTTGTTGCCCATATGCATATTTATAGATTAGTGAATAGGGTTATGAACAGTGTGCCTGAAGACATCAGAAAGAGGGGGAGACCTAGGATACAGACATTGTCAAACAGGACATTTTAAGAATTGGTCTACAGTGGCAAGATGTGTTTGGAGAACTAAATTATGCAATCTGGTTGAATCTCCATTGCCCATGGCTGCTTGAGGATGATTATGATGATTACCATTAATATGGCCTAAAAGCTAATGCAGAATAATTAACCCAGCTTTTATGCAGTATTTTATATATATATATACAACTTATTACCAAACTTTCACTAATTTTTATTTGTGTTTTGTTTTTGTGTAAATTTTAATTTTATGTTGCAGGACTTTGGTGACATCATTCCAGGTCATGGTGGTATCATGGACAGATTTGACTGTCAATTCCTAATGGCCACTTTTGTTAATGTATACATACATAGTTTTATCAGGTAAGTTTTCTGTACTAGTGTTTCTCAATTAGAGTGGGTTAAGAAAAGCTGCCAAGTTTTTTTTTTTACCACTTTAATTTTTTACGTTGTTTGTAGCAAAACAAATATGTTAAAAAAGAGCAAAACAAATATGTTACAAATGTAACATTTGTTTTGTTATTGTAACAACAAAGGCTTCTAGTCATATCCAATTTTCCCTAATTCCAATTTCATTTTAAAATTTTTATATCCTAAATTTAAAATAAATTTGCACCTTAATTTAAGCAGTTTTTAACAAAAATATTAGAATGCTTAAATTCTAATCTGAAATATTAGAATGCTAAAATCAAGCACAAGGTTACTATGTAGGCCTGCAGCATTTATATGTTAGATATAGTATATATACAGGGTAGCTATAATTAAAGTGTCATCACTTTACCTGTAGTTGGAAAACCATTAATCATACAGAGGTGAAATTTTAAATGTATTATGTCCAGCCCATGCAAAAACAAACATCTCAAAATAAAAATTAATTTCAAAAATATAAACCACCTTGAAATTGATGCTGTTTAACCATACAACAGAGATACATTTTATTTAATTGCCACATATAGTACACATGTTGCAAGTTATGCAGATCAAATTGCTAAGTGGGATGCTATCTGCATTCACACTATGCTTGAAGCAAAGTACAGCATGGTCAGTTGTTGAACAAATCATGTCATGGAGAATCTTTGAAATATGCCTTGTAATATCCTACAGATTATCCAGAGATGGGATGTTTCCCAAATAAATCTATCAGAAATTCTATAACCAGAAATCACGAGGGTTGAGGTTTAGAGAGCATGTTGGCCAAACCTTTAAAAATTGCAGGAAATGATATATTCATCTCTAAATGTAGTGTGAAGTAACAATATCATTGGTTGAGCAATATGAATGGTGCTGCATTCTGCATAAAGGGAATTGCATTAAAGGAACCTCTCTTGAAGAACAGGGATTGCATATTAACCCTTCCAGTGTCCACGTCATCTGTATACATCTGGAGAATCTGAATAAATGGGCCAAGGATGTATGTATACGTTTTTAGTACAACAAAAAAAATATTAATTTTTAAAAAATAAAAATTGCTGTTGTAATATTTATATATATTATAAAAATATATAATTCAGGCTTCAAAAATAATGTTTTTTTAATTTGATGCATATTTTATTAAACTACAATATAAATAATTTTATAAAGCCATCTGATTGCCATTTCTTAGAAGCACTAAACGGTATTGCCGATTTGCTTGTTAACATTCCTATTTGAAGCAACCTTCTGATTTAAGCTCATAAGTTTGATTTGAACTATTATCAACAAATATTACCCTAAATTTTCGAAAATCTCCTAAAAATAACAAAAAAAATGCTATTTTTAAAAACGATAGATTTTGGAAGTAATTACAAAATATGTACAGCAATTTTTTTTTCCGTTTCACACTCTTTTCTGTCATAAACCTATTTCAATATTTCCAAATTATTTTTATCGTTTTTCCCAGCATCCTTCAAATCGAAACTGAAAGTAAACACATCCATCTTAGAAATTCTGGTTGCACCTGCATTTAATTAGTTATGTTTTGCTGAGTCAAACAAGACACAGATGGCTGACACATGCTATTGCCGTTCCATGTGCTATAAGTGTTTTTTACAGTTTTGGTGCAGCATATTGGATACTCTGTAAAGTTAGCATTTTTTTTTAAATTTAAACCTTAGTTGGTTTTCATTTCAGTAGATTTATTTTTAGAAATTAGCGATCTTTTGGCCAATTGATAAGTATTGATTTTTTTCATAATTATGTTATATCGTATGGCCGGCCTACAACCGGCCATACGATATTGCTTTGAATATTTTAACATTGCATTAGGCTATATGTTAATTTTTATTTTATTATTTATTACTTTTCCAATGAAACTTTGATATAGTATAATTTTTTGAAAATAAATGAGGTCTTGGATATGGAAGCAAATTAATTTTTGTAGATTTACTTCCATTAGTTAGCGATCTTTCGATCAGCTGATTTATCGATCTTTCCGAGTTATGCTAGATTGGAGGCTGGCTTAAAAGTTGTTGCAGATATTTTATTTAGCATCGTGTAATTTTTCTTTTTTTTTATTTCTTGCTTTTTTAATAAAAAAACTTTGAGCTTGTACCATTTTCTGAAATTGAATGTCTTGGATAGGAAGCAAAATAGATTTCCTTGCTATGGAAATCGGCTATCATTTGGGAGGGCTTTCTGCACTTAGCCAAGATCTCCAAACTTCAACACCCAAAGAAAAAATTTATAATTTTAGTAAAAAAAAAAAGCAGCCAAGGAAGTTTTTTTTTTCTATTTCATAACCAGTTCAGAAAATTCCATGAATGTGAGAAGTCCAAGTCACATTGTATAACACTGGCCATGTTTAAAATATATGATAATGAAAAGAATCATTAAAAGAAATAAAAATCGTATTTCAGGTGAATATTATTCGGGAGGAAATTTGCTTTCGATAAATATATAATTTAACTATTTTTATTCATCAGGTTTTCCAAAGTGAACCCTTAATTGTATAGTGTGATCTTTTTTTCACCATATCACATTGAACTTATAACACGGTCTGGTTGGACCTCTGTAGCCCATGGCTGCTTGAGGATGATGATGATGATGATCACATTGAAAAAGGCTTATTAAAATCAATATGCATAGAAATTTATTTGTATTATTTATTTTTATGAAATTCGTAACTAAATTTTAAATTCTGTTTAATTTGATATATAACATGACCTATTTCTGTTTATTTGACTCAGCACAATTAGCAAAGCCTGAAATTTTCTCAGAGTATGGTACCGAGGAAAAAAATCACAAAACGGGAGAAATATGTACTTAAAACCAAAATAATTTTTTGTTATTCAGAAATATATAGCCATTCTATTCATGTGCATTGTAATAATTTCTGTCTATTAGTTTTTTTTTTAAATAAATTTTTATTTGCATTGCCAGGTGCATTTTTTTACTACATGACTCGAAAAAAGTCCTATTAAAATAAAATGTATCTCTTTTTTGTTAAATATTTGATTTTCAGAAAATCCAGAATTAAATGCTGATTAATTTGGTATACAACATCCCATAATTCCTTTCATTAGTTATTTGGCAAAAGAGTTCTAAAGTTAGTTTTTTTTGGCTGAGCATAGTGAGAAAATAGTTTGGCCTCTGGATGAAAACCTGTTTTTCAGCCTGGACACTGGAAGGGTTAAAAAAGATTGCATTAATGTGTCTCCATCATGATACATGTATCAGAAACATGAACTACAACCTTTTTAAAGTAAAAATATCCTGATAAGGAAGTTTACTGTGAACCCATATCAAACAGTAATGGGAATAATTTAAAGCCATTTCATTGACAACACATGGAAACAACTTTCCCTATATTCAACAATTACATGTGTTCACACTACCAAATGCTGAAAATGAGCTTTGTTGAACCACAAAATGTTTTATGGTCATATGTCATCCACCCAGAAGCAATAGAGCAAAGTTCATGCATTACTGTGGTTCCCAAGGGGGGTCTATTGCTCCCTTGAGGGCATTTTGTAAATTTGGAGTGAAAAGTGTTTTGTTGAATATTTTCGTAGAAACAGAATATTAAATAATATTAAATATGGTGCAGCAGAGAATCAATCATATCTATTAGACTGTTTCATCGGGGGAGGAAAACGAATGAATATTAATATTATATAATCCTCATGCTTTGTATTTATTTTAGCCATGATCGTATCTTTATACCTTATGTTGTTCCTTCATTAAATAATTAATAGTCCAGTATCCTACTGGGGAACAGAGGCATCATCCCGCACCAAAAAGAGTAACCAATGGCAGGTAATGTTTTTTTTTAACAAATGCAAAAACATTTATTTACAGTGCTATTATCACTTCACATTGCATTCTTACAATAATTTAAATAATGCTTGTAGGAAATATTCAGTTGCTCTCCTGCCTACATTACAACTCTGCCTCTCACTTTCAAAACTACTAAAAAAAAGTGTAACATCGCTGACCAAGAGACAAGGCTCCTCTCTCCGAAGTGCAAGACTGAAGTGTGTCGACTGCCGTATGTCCAAGTCGAGAGCCAAGTGTCAAGTAGAGTCTTTGCTCTCTCGAACACACAAAAAAAGAAGACATCCAAAGAGTCTGATTGGTCCCCGCAATTATCTCACTGGGGGGAGAAGTGGTAAGGGACGAAACTAGACAGTTCTCGAACTCTTGTATCAAAACCATGTGGCTGTCCATTCATGTGAACCCTTGAGCAGTGGTTCAGGTGGCGGGGGGGGGGGGGGGGGGGGGGGGGGGGGGGGGGGGTTATGCTGAATTAGAACTTGCAAAGTGGGAAGTACCATTTACTATGTACTTTAGAGAGTATTTTTGTGAAGGAGAGGGGAGCAGGGGGGTGAATAAATCATAATGAGTTTTATGCCAATGGAAGCTTGCAACATGGGGGAATGCCATCTGCTGTATACTTGAGAGTTTTAGACCCAAGCAATTCTGGATAAATCTGCTAGTAGCTAATAAAATAATGAACTATAAATATACATTATTAAGCTTGGCTTTAAATTAGCTACTTTTATTTATGCTTTAATTAAAACATCTTATATAAAGGAACAGTAAAGTACACAAAAAATTTTACTAGTAAAAATTGTGCATATCTAAAAAATACACATTTTTCTGGGTGTTTCATATTTCTGTTATCACTATCTTTTTAAATGGAATAAAGATCGTATATAATAGAGTGGAATGAGGAATTTTTTTTTTCCATTTTCTGATAATTCAGAAAAGTTGCCAATCAAGCTCCTGAACAAGCATAAAGAATTTCCTTAAATCAAAAAGTATAAAAAAAAACAGGGTTTTGTCCAGCCTTTGAATTTTTCACCATTATTATATTGATAGAAATTTTTTGGCATTGTTAATTCAACTCTGCTTATTTTTTCTTTGCTGCATATTGGTCAGAGAAGGATCCTAGGAGCTATCCCTAGTTTGTACAAACTTTCTCATACAAGAATGTGCTCCACTAAGACTAAAGTTAAGTTTGCTGACCACTGTCTCAGAGATAACACGCACAAAATCTCTACTGGAATATTAGTATTAACCACTATGGACACGAGGCTATGGCTTATCATTCAATCCCATGATCGGCTAACTGCTCATATTAGAAATTTAAAATTTAGATCGTAAAGTGTGGTAGTGTGGTGGTCATCTAATATACAGACAATTGTTACTGACTGACTGACTGACTGACTGACAGACAACAAGGGATCACCCAAATTCAAACTATGATGTAGAAATGATGGAGCTCTGAAAATTTGCAACTAGAGGTAATTCGGTTATAGATTGTGGGATAAATCCGAAATTTGACCTATGACATGCCCTTCATGGTCAAATAGAGATCACATAGAGGTCAAATCTAGCTCTACCAGGGTTAGAAATGCAAAAATGGCTAGAATGTCTGGGGATGTTTAAGGCTGTAGATGTCTAAAACTTTACTAAATTTATATCTATTGGTGCTAGAGAGCTGAAAATCGATTCCTGTAGATATTTTGGGTTGTAGATTTCAGAAATATGTGGAATTTGGTTGTAATGAATCCTTTGAGGTCAAAGGTCAAATATAGATCTCCCGGTGCTAGAAGGGTTAAAAATTGGTGCTGCATTTTGAATCGTATATCTCAGTAGCTTTGCCAAATTTTGGATGTGATGGATCCTTTGAGGTCAAATTTCAATATACCAGTGCTGGAGAGTTAAAAATTGCTGAATATTGCTGTTTCAGGCAATAAGAACTCAGAAATGAGAGGAATTTTCAGATCCAGTATTGCAGTCAAGGTCAAATAGGAGTCAGAGTGATGAATTTCTAGTAGGTGTATATTTTGCAGCAGGTGCAATTTGCCCACTTACCACCAGGGTGTGGGTGAGAAAATGAAACTTTTCGTTTTAAGAGAGAAATGATTTTTATGTTTGATAGGTACTAATAAAGTATTATTGTTTGTATTTTTAAAAACATCCATCAGTTTGAAATTTCACCGTTAGAGGGCTCTAAAGTTGGAAAATGATAACCTTCCCTCTCTTTGAAAGTGAGTGTTCCTTTTTGCCAGAGAAAATATATTACTCTTCTAGAAATTTTAGTTCATTTTCCATAAAAAAAGGCTGTTCCTAATTGTAATTATTCTGAACAATGGATTACTGTTAACCGTTGTCATATAACTACCTGAATGTACATAAGGCGAATTTTATTTTACCTTTTTTTTATGCAGATTTTGTTTATGAGGAATATAAGAATGGTTATAATTAAAATGCACCAATTTGACTACCTATAGGTGGAAAACCATTAACCATACAAAAATTAAGTTTTGAATAGACAGTGTCCAGATCACAAAATGAAACACATGAAAAATAAAAATTCTTCAAAAAGTGAGATCATGATTGGTGCTGTGTGCAGTTAGTATTAAAATCGAAACCCAGCCCATTACAGTTGGACACAATTTGCTGAGTCTGAAAAGCAGATGTGACAACAACAACAACTGGTAAAAGTGGAACTGTTACTTTTCATGAAGAACCATGGCATTGATGGTGAAGGTTTTTACCAGAATAACAGTAAATCCTTGACTGTGTTTTGGGAATACTGTTGGTGAAAGATCCTTTTATAAAATGTATTGTTCATATGACGAAGAAATTGGAAGAATTGAATATTTCTTTAGTTCATCATGGTGCCATTTTTTCAAAATTAACTGTTAGTTTCATCCTTTCATTTATTTTTGCATGGTCTGCACATTGTCCATTCGAGATTTCAACCCCATATGGTTTTTTCATTACTGATTGATGGTGATCAAAAAATTGCAGATGATCAAGATGACACACTATAATTATAGAAATATATTAGTCTATATTATAAAGTAGGGCTACTTAACTGGCAGCCTACTGGCTACATGTTTGTAAAAGAATTGGGTGGCCACAGAAAACAGTAAAATATCTGAACTTATAAATGTAATTGAATGTTTTTATTTTTCACCTCTGACCTAAAAAGTTCCTATAATTGAAAAAAATGAAAATATATAGTCTGCTTCAGTATATTAAGTAACACTGTATACAGTGTATGTGTATTATAAAAAATATATTAAGACTGTATACAGTGTACGTGTATAATAAAATTATATTAAGAGTTTCTTATTACAAATTTTGTTTGGCAAATTGCATAGAAATTCTCTCATTTAAAAATCCTTTCTTTCCTTGCAGGGCTCCAAATGCTCAGAAGCTCTTGCAGCAAATATATCTTTTACGGTCTGATCAGCAAGTTTACATATTTCATTCTCTAAATGAAACACTCATAACTAAAGGCTTACTGTGATTTTTAGCATTGCATTGTTTATTGTTTCACAATATAACAATAAACAGATTTGCATTTTTCCATTTTCAATTTATAATTCCTTTTAGAAAGCCAAGTCATTGCACATTGAAACAATTTCAGTTGATATATGCATATATATGTGTATAGTTATTAAACATTACTTGGCATCTGGTCACACCTAAGGAATGATGATGAAAAGAATAGTATATATCAGTGTGTTTAATACAGAATGTTCTGGTTGTGAAATATTTTGGTTTTCAATTTTTATACATTGCATTTGTAAAGATAAAGGTAAAAATTTGTTAGCATATGTTTCATACATTGTCTTGTTTTTATAAGAGTATTGAAATTTTAACTAAGAGTTATTTTTATTCTGTTGTGTATAGTCAGCAGTGTAAAAAGATGATGTGGACACCATGACTTATCTAAAGACTGCTAATTTAGTCTTCATTGTATGCAATGAAAATAGATATTAAATGTGATATTTATTCAGCTTATTACAAATATTGCATAGAGTAGTGTAAGCATACTAGCAATATTGCTTTGGCAATATTAGAGTTTGGTAATAATGAAGGTACAAACATTTAAAAAAAAGAAATATTGACTTGTTATTAATATAATATAAATATTAATATAAGCATATAATGTTGGATTAGCTACTGTTTGTTTGATATATTTGCAAATTACTATGAAATCAACCTTTTGAAACATAATAATGTTCAGCTTTAAAAATATGTTTTTCAGGTTAAAATTTTGAAAAGAAAACTGTTGAATGAAAACAGCATATAGTTAAAATGTGACCTCAAAGTGAAATGTGTAACAGGTATCAGCAGTATCATTAGTTTAGTATGATTGTGAAGGACAATGTTCAAAAATAAAGTAAAATTATGTATTTTGCCATATTTAGCACTAAGCAGTTAATTTTTTTGTATATTATGCAAAATAGGTTTTGCCAATTCTTTAACTTTTTTTTAATATTTTAACCTTGAATATGTTTACTTTTAGCATTAATATAGATAACAGCAGAGGAGCGTAATTAAATATGCTTTTATTCAAATTCTTAATTTATTATTATTTTCTAATAGGCAGCACTTGTCTAATTTGCAGTTACAAATATTATTTAGTTGCATATTTTTTTTTCGTAGTGACATAATAAATATATTACACTGCATAGTATGTTTATTGTATGAAATGGTTTTATATATGCAATACAAAGTCATCAAATGGAGTGTCTATCAGTGGAGACAAATTCTAAACTACATAATTTCTCAAATAAGCATTCTTTGAAAAATGATACAAAATAAAACTTCTAATCAGATCTAAATTTTCAACAATATTCATTCAGTATTTGAAGTGTTATGCATATTCTTCTAATAAATTAAATTGAAAATTTTACGAATATTAAACGAAGCTAATCTAACTTGAAATATTTAACGAAGTCAATCTATAGCTTACATTAGTAAAAGTAAACCAGTCATAGTAATCTAAAAAGTTAATTTCAAACAAGAAAAAATAGTTATATTAAACAGTTTAATAAAATACTGAGCATATTTTTAGAGCTTTGTATATGATTATTTTGACTTTCACCAATTCAGAGTAAATTTATTTTAGATTTGATTTAGGGCTTTAATATGTCTTTTTTTCACAAAAAGCATGCTTAGGAAGTGACTCTCCATTGATGTAGTAGGAACTATTTGTATTTCAATGCCCTTTAAATGCATTTTTCCTCTTTTTTATTGTAATAATTTCAATGTTTATATTGTTTTTTTTTTTTCACTATTGTGACAATTTCAATGTTATAGGGGTTTTTTTTTTGTCTGTAACATTTTAGTGTAAGCTATAGTAATAGTTCAATTTTCGAATCTGTTAAAGGTGACAGTCTGGTGAGCTTAAATCTTTACCAAAACCTCTACAGATAAATATTCTGCATGAAGAAATAAGTATATATTGATGTTTGATTAATGTTGCATGGAAAGTTTGATTGAACTTTTAAGCTTTACAGAAAGGTATAAGATAAAGCTGAAACTGTCTCAAGAGCATTATTTATTTATTTAAAAGTAATACAGAATAATTTAGGGAAACTACATAACTGATAACCTGACTTCATCAGTGACACGATGTTAAGGAGTGTTGTTTTACTAATGTTACTTAGTCTATTATACAACATAAAAGTAGATAAATACATTCCATGAGATTTTTTTGGATGTTTGTTATTCTCAGCCAGAGAATAAAATGGAACTAACTTTGGAACAGGGGAAAAGCGTTTTCCTACGTGAAAAATTATGCACAATAAATCAAAAATATATTGTAGCTCAAATTCAAAAGAAATATTAAATCCCATGATATGAGGCAACTTGGTTGTCCATTTTCCGACATAGATGGCGCCACTAACGAATCAAAAAATGCGGGAAAGTTTATATGTCACATTAGCTGAATCAAAACCGTATTAGGTGAAGAAAAAACGTCAACCATTGATGGGGTAGTAAATAGCATACCTGGCATGTTACTGCGAGACATGGGTTCAGAACCCACTTGTGGCAAAACAAATACTTTTCAGTAGAATATTTCATGAACATTTTTTAACTATTTCATAAAAACGTAGAAAGAGTAAGTTAATTGTGCTGATATTAATAAATTAGTTTAATATAGTTGTGAAGGGAGAATGGCGAGAAATAAAGCACTAATAATTTTGGGAAGCAATAACCCACAATTTATTGACTTTCACTTTTTTTTTAATTGGGCTCAGTCGAAACTTTGAAGTTTTGCCTTCTAGTTGTAATTTTTAATTAAGTTAGGAAGTAATTAATTCAGTAACAAATTATCAGAGGAAAAGTCTTGTAGACAAGGAACACTTGAAATAATGAGTTTAAAAAAATGGTTGTTCTGACGATTCTGTGAGACCTAGGTTCGAATCCCAGTCAGGACAACCAATTTTTTTCAACTCATTATAGGAAGTATATATTTATTTTAAAATAAAAAAATGTATATAACAAATCAAATGACTAACGTTATTTTAAAAAATGGCAGAACAGTAATTGAAATGTTGCATTACTTTCCCAAATGAATTCATTTTGAGTTGTTGAAGTGTAAAATTCTCTCTTACATATGCAATTGAACAAAAATAAGTTTGAGTTTGAAATATCTTTGTTTCCTTATTGATAATTTTATTTTTTTTAACTGAAATTAGTGAAATCTGTACCATGTTTTGTGCAAAAGAAGTTTTAGACACAAAACTATTCCAAAACGTGGTAATATTAGAGATAGCAAGGATGTTTAAAGTATCAAATTTCTCATTGTCTTATTGCATGTTTCAACCATTAAAATGTGTAAAATATTGTAAAGCTAACATTAGAGATCCTAAACAATAGCTTTTTTACTATAAATAAATTTTTCCTGCATTGAGTAAGTCGGTGCTTGTAAAGTTTGCTCAAAATAAGAAATATGTATAAAATAGCAGATTGTAGAAATACTATGAAATCAAAGGTCCTGTTGCACAAAATACAATCAAAGCTGCATAAGCACTGTAGATTTTTTTTTTTTGCAAATTTTGCTATATTTTATGACTATGAATGTTAAGATATTAAATGATTTTTTAAAAAACTTTTTAATGTCTTGTTTTATGTGGAGGCACATTGTCAAAGCAGCTAATTTGTATTAGCAGGTTGTAAGTGAAAAAATGCACATTCACATTGAAACTTATATATGTCGCAGGGAAATGATGAAAATATGGATTTGATCAAATCCCTAAGGTATATGATCAATTCACGGAAGATGTTAAAATAACAACTCTGTGGGGTGATTTCCCTGAAGAAAGTAAGTGATTTGATCAAATCCCTTAACTGTTTTAGTGAAAAGATGAAATAAACAAGTCAGGACTCGCACAGCTCTATGTTTCGCTTGTTACCACTCCCCTTTACCTCACCGCTCCCCTCTGGCGTTCGTGCCGGCCAGCGCCCAAACATTACGCGAGGAAGGTTGCGCGCATTTTTATTATTGTTTTCTATATTTCGAGTTTTATCAAGTACCTACCGTAGAAAAATGAGTTCAGATATAGAAAAAAATCAAACTCTGACCGAATTTGTATCTGAAGAACAGTTTAATGAAACTATCAGGACGTTTTTGAACAAGCGGCGTGAAAAAGAAAAACCTTTGTGGACTCGCGAAAGGATAGAAGAAGCTGTCACAATCATTGAACAATTTAAATTAGCACCACTACTTAAACATTTTTCCCAGAAAGGTAAGAAAAAGGGCCCTTTCTAGTGTCCAAAGTAGTGTCACGTCAGCTAAAGATTCATACTCAAGAGATTCACCACTTGACGGATTCGTTCTCACTTGGCCTCCGCTCATTCGGGACGTTTCATTATAATTCGGACCACGGAGTCACGTGACCCGAAGATTCATACTCAAGAGATTCGTCATTTTACAGATTCGTTCTCGCTTGGCCTTCGCTCATGAAGGGCGTTTTGAATAATTCGGCAGGCGGTGTATTGTAGATCGAGATACATTAAGAATACCTTAAAAAGGCGATTCGGAAAGGAGATAATAAGAGGTGAAAAAGGCGATTCGGAAAAAACGAAAAAAGTACAATGTACCGGCTATTACAATTCCGTAATAGCCGAAATAATTTATGTTTCAATGACTATTGTTGTATTAACTATTTTACATTTAATAATGCTGTTTTTAAAAATATCAGCTTAAGTACCTATTTCTTTTGTTAATTAGTTTCGAATAAATAAGTTGTGTTTCAATGACTATTGTTGTATTAACTTCTACATTTAATAATGCATGGTTTACTAAATAAATACTTTTAATATCTAAACAATATTATTTCATCTTTTCACTAAAACAGTTAAGGGATTTGATCAAATCACTTACTTTCTTCAGGGAAATCACCCCACAGAGTTGTTATTTTAACATCTTCCGTGAATTGATCATATACCTTAGGGATTTGATCAAATCCCTATTTTTATCATCTCCCTGCGACATATATATTATACGCTTAGAATATCAACATCAATAGTAGTATCTTATATGCACACATTCTTCACATTTATATCATACATTTCAGTATTTTTAACTTCTGCATGTGAAAATGGCAAACAAGTGGAATTGAATTTTGAAAAGATTTTAAACCCTTTTCCTAATTGCCATGTTTAGTTTAACAATTAAAAAGTTAACCTGTAAATCAGTGGTGCACCCAGAGGGGAGGCCGAGGGGCCCTGGCACCCCCCCCCCCCCCTCCCAAAGAAAAAGGAAAAACAAAATTAGAAAATTTTCCAAAAATCTTAATTAAAATTTATTTTTTATATTTATGTTGTGTCGTGTCTTCTATTTCTATATTACTTATGAATTAGCGGTCAGATAAGGTGGGAATCACGGCCACTGTGAACACAAGGCGAACGAATTGGGCGGACCGCGTTACTTCGTTTGCCCAAGTCGGGCCAGCGCCCCCCCTCCCAAGATTAAATCCTTAGTGCGCCACTGCTGTAAAGATAAGTTTGTAATACCAAGGATTTCAAAATTGTGATCTAACCCATTGCAGATTCACTAAAGTTTACACAGGTCAGCTAGAATTGAAATATTAATACTGTGTCATGTTTAGAACAAAAATTTTATAATGTCAGTCAATTACACCCTTATATAGAAAACCTTCCCTATGAAAGCTTTGAGTTGTTTACCAGATTGATTCATAAACATCTGCATAATTTTAAGATTATTTTAACTCTTACCATGCTTATTTTAGATACATTCAGCTTACTCTGCTCACTAAATAACTTTTTTCCCATTAAAAAACCTTGAAATATGATGCAAAAAGTATTTTTAACTTTCATTTAAGAATTTTCCAAACAACGAATGCTACCACATTGATAAACGCGAGTTCACTTATTCTTTGACTAGTGTAAGCATCACAAAGTTAGTCAGATTCATTACTGTATTATTCCAGGTATGCTAAAAAAAAACATCTTTCCGTTTATGAAATGTAAATATAAATATTTTATCATGCATAGGAAAAAAAGTTAAAAACATAACTCCAGTTCTTAGATTTACTTGAAATATGTATTAATTGATTCTGTGTAATAGTGTTAATACAATTAATAGCAATAAATTCAGTTATACAAAATTGCAAAGATGTTTTCATAAGGTAGAACTATTGATCATTAAATACAAATATATTATGGCAGTTATATGTTAATAAACCTGAGCAGATTTAACCTGGTTAATTTAAAGTTTTTAACCAAGTTGATTAAAGATTGTGAAAACACTGAAAAACTCGCTAAAGACAGTGAAAACACTGAAAAACTCACTGGCAAAATAAATGTATAGATATTTTCAGCTGTGCTATTTAAGATATTTCTTTCTCCTAAAATAACACACAATTATACAAATCGCACAATTTAACAACATTTATAAACTGAAATGAAAGCCAAATATCGCTAATGTGCAGGATTTTCATCTATGTCAGAAAGTTAAACTTCAAAGTTGTAAGGTAAAGTTCAGATCTACCTCAATAATTTGTACTACTGAAATAGCTGAGGTCTGAATTCAGATTCCTAATGATGGCATGAATATGCTGTGATTTTACATAAGCAAACCTGTATAAATTTCAAACGTTTTCTCTGTATTTTCACTTCTGCTAACATTAACAAAATTTCAAATTGCTCAAAGCATATGGCATGGTATATTTGACGAGATTGTGTGTTACATCGTTTACTTCCTATATTAAAAGAATTCAAGAAATTTTAATTCTTGAATCTTGAAAGAATTCAAGAAATCTAATTGGATAAAAATTGCATTTCTACATGGTACATAATTTTCTTATATATACAGTTGAAAAATTGTCCGGACACTGAAAAACTCACTATGAATATTAAATGGGAATTTTTTTAAATGGGAATATAATATATTAAATGGGAATTTTTTTTTCAAAAAAATTCCCATTTAATTATTGTTGGCAAACTCGCGAATAATCAAATCCGCGAAAGTTAAACCCGCGATAGTCTAGGGTCGACTGTATATAAAAGTTAAATTAATAATTATGTTTAATACACTATAAGAAAAAGAACTGCAACACCTGGAAGGTTTAATGCCATTTTATTGAAACACGGGCAGCTGTTAGCATACACTGAGATGTGCGATTGATTACATTATCGAAAAAAATATGCAAAATGCATGTTAAGCGAATAAATAGCCACATTCAAATCTACCTAACTTTGAAAACAAGCTTTTTACCGAAAAAAGTCACTAGACGTAAATAGAAGACCTCGGTCAGAGCTCTCTAAATCTCTGTTTTCTATAATATTAATCTAATATTTAAAGAGTTCTGGAAGCTATAGTATTTAACAACAGATGTTATCACACACACTTCAAAAACATTCCCCCCCCCCCCACAAATTGATGAAAACTTCAAAAATCCTTACACAAAATTCAAATATTGCATTTATATTGCGAACTTGCTATAACAGTTGTGATTTAACTTTTTGAAGTAAATTATCAAAACTAGCAAAAGTTACACTTAAATGTTTCAGCTTCCATAACTCTTTAAATATTAGATTAATATTGTAGAATATAGAGATTTAGATAGCTCTGATCGAGATCTTCAATTTATGTCTAGTGACTTTTTTTCCCGTAAAAGGTTTATTTTCAATATTAAGGAGCTTTGAAAGTGGCTTTCCATTCACATAACATGGAAGTGTCTGGACACTTTTTTCGACGTAGTGTATATATAGTTTGCAGTAAGAGATACGCATTTACAGTCGGCCCTCAACATTCGCAGGGGTTAGGGGAGCAGGACCGCCGCGAATGTGGAAAAACCGCGAATATATCTTTCCCCCCCCCCCAAAAAAAAAACTAATACTGTTAACCATATTTAACACAAAAAAGTAAAACAATACACTGTACTGCAACAGTATATTTTATAAATTTAAAATTACAGTATCAACAATTAGGCTAACACAGAGAGAGAGAGAATACAGTACACGTACAGTATGTGATGCAATACATGTACAGTATTTAGATAGCAGTAAAAATATTAAAGTTTATAAAACAGTTATATACAGTACAATACAGTATTGTGCTTTATAAACTTGAAGAAAAATTTAAAAGCATAAAATTATTAGTCTTTCACACGATGACTATGTACAGATGATGATGAAATACACACTTCTGACACAGTTCTTTCGGTACAGTTATGAGACTTACAGTACACACAAAACACACACATTCAAACAATGTTTATTGTAACTGCTGCATTATTGTCATTTATTCGAGCAGTGAAAGTGGATCGTCAGGGTCTTCTACGTGTTCCGTATGAGAAGAAGGGGGTGGAAAGGGAGGCAGGGATACTCAGTGTTATTAAAATACATTGTGATTTCAGTTTGGCTTTTTTGCCTCTTCATTTCTTTAAAAATGTTGGTGTACGCAGACAATGCCTCTTCTACCAATTCTTTCAACTTCCAGGAACGTATCATAGATGGGTCGATGTCATAAAAATAGTCATCGCAGTTCTTTTAGCGTACTGAAACTTTTTTCAAAATTTAACTTTTTATAATAAATTTGTGTATATATTTATGGTAGTAAATGATAAAATAGATTAATAATTCATATATTGTATGCATTTATGACTTACTGAACTTTTTTTGGGTTTTCTTTACATTTTCTAGTCTACGCGCGTCGTCTGCGATTTTTCGCAGTAGGCCGCAAAACTCAAAAAAATTCCCATTTAATTATTGATGGCAAACTCGCGAATAATCAAATCCGTGAAAGTTAAACCCGCGATAGTCTAGGGTCGACTGTATATAAAAGTTAAATTAATAATTATGTTTAATACACTATAAGAAAAAAAACTGCAACACCTGGAAGGTTTAATCCATTTTATTGAAACACGGGCAGCTGTTAGCATACACTGAGATGTGCGATTGATTACATTATCGAAAAAAATATGCAAAATTACCACTTTATCTGCGCTTTAAAGTGGTATAATTAGTATGATGTTACAGTGCATTCATGAATACTGCGTGGAAAGCTATCGTACAGCTCTATAATGTCCTCCTGAGGAAATAGAACGCCAGATAGCGCGAAGTCGCTGTTCCATTTCAGCGCCAGTGGTTGGCGTACCTCTTGGGTATTGTTGGAGCTGTCGGCCTTTATGTCCCAGACGTGTTCAATAGACGAAAGGACCAGTGAGTGTGCTGGCCATGGTAGTACCTGAATGTTTTGCTCATGTAGATACTACAGACTAATGCAGGCTGTGTGGGAATGTACGAGCTTAATAAACTTGTAAAGGATCAGTTAACAGCTGATAAGAATATTTGGCTTGATAGCTTGGCTGGCAAAGCAGAGGAAGCAGTTAGACAGCACAACAGCAGGGGGTTGTACCAGATTAATAATGTTTTATGTGGGAAGAAACAGACAAGTACACAGGGATTAAGAGATAAACATGGCAAGGTGGTTGAAGGTAAGGATTCTGTGATGTCTAGGTGGGCTGAGCATTGCAATTCTAAATAATGCGATTATTTCTACTCCCATTGTTTGTAATGAGGATAGATGCATTACTGGCTCTAATGATGGCCCTATATCACATTCCGAAGTCACTTTGGCTATCTCTAAATTAAAACTGCATAAATCCTCGGGGGTGGTCGAAATCACCACTGAAATGCTTAGAGCTGGAAACATCTGCGTTGTCACATGGCTGACTGAAATTTTGAATATTTTTTATGATAAAGGTGTTCCTAAGGATTTTACTAGGCTATCATTGTCCCAATTTTTAAAGATGATTGCAGTTCTTGTGATAATTACAGGGGAATTAGTTTACTCTCTGTTCCAAGTAAAGTTCTTTGCATGATTATACTTCATAGAATTAAGAATTTGGTTGATGAACAACTGCATGATGAAGAGTGGTAGATTCAGATGTGGTAGGCAGTGGCGGCTTGCGTACAGGCACTGTGGAACTGCAGCACCCCCAATTTCAACTTGATATTATCGATAACATTTAATATAATGAGTCCTTTTTTCTTTAATTCTTTCTTTATACTTGTACAATATATAATTCTTAAGCTTAATGTCAGTAGCCGTCCCCCAGTTTATGAAAAAGATACAAAAATCTTTGTATGGAACTGTGCGCTTCACAGTACTAGCGGCGAGGTGTTTGACTGTTGTGCGCATGCGCACATAGGAGCACTACACGCGAGGCTGCAAGGGGGAGAGAGCACTGTCGTTCCCGCAGTGCCGACCCTGGCGTGCTGGTTGAAGGTAGTTTTACACAATTTTAAAACAAAGGCTAACAATTTTCTGGAGCAGCACCCCCACTAATTTTAGCTACGAGCCGCCACTGGTGGTAGGGGATGTATTTATCAAATAAGAAAAACTTAAGAGGTTCTTGAGAAATGTTCAGAGTTTCAGAAACCTATGGTTACTAGCTTTATAGATTTCAAAAAGGCTTTTGACTCTATTCATCGACATAATTTGTGGTCGATTGTTAGATCATGTGGAATACCTGATAAGTTAGTGTAATGAAAGCTCTCTATAATAACACTGAGTCGTGTGTGAGAGTTAGTACGTCTTGCTGCGATTGGTTTAGCATTGCTATTGGAGTTAGATAATGGTGCATTTTGTCTCCTGTTCTCTTTAGTTTGGTTATTGATTACGTTATGAAAAATTCTTTGCAAGGGAAAGATTTTGGCATTAAATGATTAGAGCAGTGGTTCTCAACTTTTTTATGCTTCACCTACCCCCTGGAAATGTGTATGTAACTGGCGTACCCCTTGTATAGATGGATAAAACTATAGTTATAGTATAATAATGGGAATAAAACATATATATAGCGACTTCTGAGCTCATGGCGTTCCCCAAAAAATTTTACCACCATCCTCACGTTGAGAACCCCTAGTCTAGAGCAGGGATGGGAAAGTTCTTCAATAGAAGGGCCCACATAAAATATTTTTCATACAGTTTTGAATGTTCAAGAGCCACAGAAAATATTTTAAAATTGTATTTATGAATAAAAAATACAACTATATAGTAGTCCTACTCGCCAAAGCAGAATATGCTTAATCTCTGCTCTTTGAAGACTTTGAGCCTTCATTTTTGCAGTTAATAGTTTAAAATCTGGATGGTAGGATGTCGGAACAGTTCTAAGAAGCTCAGTGAGGTGACTTGTTAGAATAGCACGATGTTTTGACTTGACAAATTTCATCACAGAGAAGAGAGATTCACAGCAGTAAGTTGTTCCAAAAACAGTACTATTGTCAGATGTTCAGCAACCACGGCTAACCCCGGTTCCGTCTCACGACACTACCAAGTTAAAGGAAAGCCGCGACTATCTAGAGTCGGGGGCAAGAATGCGCCATATAGACGCACCTCATCCCCGACCTCACATGGCAGCAGTCCTATAAAAGGAAAGCTAACCACCGGTAGAAACCTGAAATTTAATCTGTTCCCCGGTTAGCCATGAACAAGGATATGTAGATCCAAGTTCGCTCGGCACCCGGGGTGGAGACTCTTAGTGAGGCCTAGACTTTGAAAGGGCTCTGCCTACTAGGGGGCTCAATCCGTTCTGCCGTGCCCTTGAACTGCTCCACGGAGCTCCTGATAGTGAGGTCTAGTCACCGTCCAACCGGTCGGCGATATCTTCGACTTCGGTTGGTCTTGGCTCTGTCCAACCGGGGACCCAATCCGGTGGCAAAGCCTTCGACCGGGTGCTGGGCCCGAAGCCCCCACCACTACCACCACAACAAGGTGGTCCCCTATCGGGGGGGGGGGGGGGGGGCAAAACCAGAATAGTCGGAAGCCAGTTTTCTGAAGATTGGGATACTTTGCTTCTGGAATTTGTTTCCAGAAGTCAGTTACTAGTTATGTTCCGCTACCGCCGCAAGCGCGTAACTTGTGTTGCGCTAACATGAACAGTGATGACGCAGAGTTGCATCCGTACTTGTTTAAAACAAGTTTTGGTTATGTTTTCGTTTTCTTCGTAGTCTATTGAAAATGGCGATTTCAATGTTATGCTTTTGAATTTTATACCTCTCGGGTTTATGGGAAGCCTACCGTTTCCTCTCCCGGATCGCAAAGGGTTAATATAAAATTTCAGGAAAATTGGCAATGAAACCCAATATTATCTCGGGAGCCACACAGAGTAGCTTCGGGAGCAGCAGTTTGCCCACCTTTGGTCTAGAGATTTCAAAATTTCTGATTTAGATTATGCAGATGATTTGGCCTTGTTGGCTAATGATGTTGATGAGAATTCGTTCATTAGGACTGTTGATGAGACTGGTAATAGAGTAGGTTTGGTGATAAACAGAGAAAAAACTAAAGTGATGAAAATTGGTCAGGCAATTGGTGCTTTAGTTGCTTTGAATGGCTGCACTCTTGTTCAAGCGTCTCAGTTTAATTATCTTGGGAGCTATTTAACAGATACTGGTAATGTGCGGCATGATATAAATAGAAGAATAGGGATTGCCGCTGGGACTTTTAAGAATCTATGGAGAATGGGAAAATAGGCGTATACACCTAAAGACTAAAATTAAGCTGTATAATAGTTTGGTTCTTTCTAAGGTTGGTTATGGGGACTTTTAAGAATCTATGGAGAATGGGAAAATAGGCGTATACACCTAAAGACTAAAATTAGGCTGTATAATAGTTTGGTTCTTTCTAAAGTTGGTTATGGTAACAAAACAGACCCTTTGTAAGCAAGATAGCAAGAAAGTTAATGCCTTTGATTCTAGATGCTTACGCAGTATCTTGGGCATTAGGTGGTTTGACTTTGTAACTAATGATGAGGTTAGAAGAAGGAGTCATCAACCTCTTTTGAGCAGTATATTGTGCAGAGAGAGACTGCGTTGGTTTGGTCATGTTTCCCGTATGCATAGCTGCAGATTGGAAAAGAGGATTAAGAACAGTATGCCTAAGGGTTTGAGAAAAAGGGGGGAGACCTACGATGCGATGGGCAGAGAATATAAAACAAGTCCTTGCTAGAATTTGCCTAGAGTTGCCAAATGCATCAGCTGTAGCTCAGAAGAAACATCTAGAGAGGAAAATTACACAGTCTGGTTGGACCTTCTTAGCCCATGGCCGCATGAGGATTTTGTATGTATGTATTAGAAGCAGTATATTAGAGGATAGCAGTTTTCAGCCACTCACAGACTGAAATAATTCATTTTAAAGTTAGGTTCATTGAAATGTTTCTGTTGATAATATTTGTATCATTTCATATTTTTTCAGAAATATTTACATAATACACTATGTGGAAAAAAGTGTTCAGACACTTCCATGTTATGCGAATGGAAAGCCACTTTCAAAGCTCCCTAACATTGAAAATAAACATTTTACATAAAAACTATTATTGACGATAAATTGTAGCATTACTCAAATCTCTCTAAATAATAATAATAAAAAATATCCCCTCAAGCAGCTGCTTGTCACAGAGGTCTGACAGGAGCCTGTCAGTTTATATGCAATAGTAGAAGGTCTGAGAGGATGGCAAGGACCTCAGCAGAAAAACAACACGAACATCCATACCTTACCCAGGGCTCGAACCCAAGTCCCGTAAATCAATAGCCAAGCGTACTAACCACTCGGCCACGGGACGAATATATTTCCCGAAGTATTCGTTTAATATTTAAAGAATGAATGGAAACTCAGGCATTTATCTTCAACTTTTGACACGTGAAAAAAATACTTCAATAGATGAAACACAACTGTGTAACGATTTGTTCATTAACAACATAAATTAAGTATCTGAAGTTTGTATGACGATTTTTTAATATTTCATCAATTTGGAGGCAATGTGACAGTGTCGTCTGCTATTAAATGGTCCCGCTTCAATGACTCTTTAAATATTGATTGAAGATTGTTGAAAATTGACACTGTCACATTGTCTCCAAATTGATGAAATCTTAAAAAATCATCATTCAAACTTCAGATATTTCATTTACGTTAGTGAACAAATTGTTACAAGAATTATGTTTTATCTATTGAAGTATTTTTTCACAAGTGTCCAAAAGTTGAAGATAAATGCTTCTGCTTCCATTCATTCTTTAAATATTAAACGAATATTACGGAAAATATATTTAGAGAGATTTGAGTGGCATCGACAATTTATCGCCAATAACAGTTTTTGCGTAAAAGTAAAAGGTTTATGTTCAATGTTAGGGAGCTTTGAAAGTGGCTTTCCATTCACATAACATGGAATTGTCTGGACACTTTTTACAAATAGTGTATATTTAGTATTAGAGATATAGGCTTGTACATCACTGGTACAATTTATTTTTTATAAAAGGAAGAAGGTACTTCCCTACACAAAGGATGGAGATAACCTAGAAGCTATATTTGGCTTGTCTTGGTGTCTCATACAACATACAAGCAGACAAGGACATGCCCCATTCGTTTTAGTAGTCAGGTATGCTAACCACAAAGACCAGGTAGGGTCTAATGTTAATTCACATTTTTCACCTGTGCTTGAAAATGCCTCAAAATGTAACCAATAGCAGTTATTTCTGTGCACAATGATACCGAGAAAGGTTTGCTTGTGTCGTACTGTTTGTTTCTGTTAGGTCTCAACTTAGATCAAACGGAGTATAATTACTAGTGCCATCAGTACAAATTACCAATCTTTCCAATTAGCATTGTAAATTTAATGAAAAAATTACGTTGTTCAAACTTAAAACCTGAAAATAGATTTGGCTTTCACCCATAATTAAGCATAACTTACTTTTGTTAGCTGGAATGCATACCCAATTGGTATGCATTCCAGCTAACAAAAGTATAAATTTCAGCTTTAATCCGAAATTACCTTTCTTATTATAGAGAATAAAAAGGGAACCAATTACCCTCTTTATTTGGAAATGTTTTTTATATCCCTTAAACCTCTATTTGTTGAGAGTACTAGGCGAGAAAATTACACAGAAAAATACATCAATGCCTATATATAATACAAAGACATTGGTGTAAGACCAGGAATTTTCCTAGAATGCGCAGGTATACTCCGTATCCCCACCTGTTTTCATCCGTAATTAACGATAGACTCATCTTTTAAATCACTAAAACCAATTACCTCAGAAAGCAACTATAGAAGATTCACTAACCGTATTATAAAAGGGAAAACACATTAACCTTTCTGTTAACATATCGACACTTTGACAGTACAAGATTAAACAGAAAAGTACGAGTATAACATCTTGTAAAATCAGAGCCCTTACCAGCTTTATGTTATATTTTTTCCCCGTTCTACCGAAAGTTATTAGTGCACTGGATCTTACCATGGCCGTCTATATACCTACCAAGCCCGATAATATCGCCGAAGTCTAGTTGTGACGTCACACACATTTTGCTACTTCATGGAGGTAGGAAGATGGGGGGCGCCTTTACTATCTCAGCATAGGTCGCTAGTGTAGCCGCGGAGAACGGGGTAGTGCTCAATAAAATCGCAATTGTGTCGTATACGAAAAAGATTTTTATTCAGCATTTAAAGGTGATTGAATCCCTTTGATTAAATTTGTATACTATTTTTACAATTATTGCTAAATAAAATCGATTTTTTTTTTATAGTTATCAAAAAACTACTTTTTTTGGCTTCGGTTTTGCATTTACTTTTGTTTTTAAACACAGTTATTTAACCCCAGTTAAGATCAGTCTACAAACTACATATCAAATGAAAGCTATGCAGCATCTCTTTCATAAAATAGGAATTGATTGTAGAATTATATCCAGCATAGTAAGTAAGGGCAATAGGGACAAAAAATTATTAAACATATTTATATTTCATGCTATTGAAGAATAAACTTATGTTACATTTTTTAAAGACCTATAAAACGGAGGGGAAAATATTATATTGCATGATTATGCTGATTCCAAATGATTATGCTGATTTCAAAGCTTCATTGTCAATGGATGCTATGCAGATGCTACGTGGTGCATCTTCAAGTGACTCATCCCTGGTTCTAAAGTTTTGGAACCAATTTCTGGCTGTGCGTTCCTTTACAGCACCCTGTCCAAATGTGAAACATTCTTCTAATGGCTTTTACAGCAGTGTTACCAATTTTAAACTCAAACTAAGCGTTTGAGAGCTTCGACGACACTTCCATTGTAATATTTTATTGGGTTTACTATTCGGATGATAGTACGATGTAAACAATAAAATTTTAAGAAGTGGGTAGTTCTAACACAGCAGTAATGCCTACTATTGACTATTTCTTTAACTACATGCGGATTATTTAATAAGACGCATAAATGGAAAGAACTTTTGTGGTTATCTGATATAATCTAAATCTACCAAAAAAAAATTGAAAACCATCAATTATAGCTACCAGTACAGTATTGAAGAAGCTAGCTAGATATATAAAACTGCTTTGCATGAAGCTAACAACGAAATTTATGCAAGAATGCTTGTGCTATTTGCATGCACACCTGATAATGGATGGAACCCTTTAGAGATCACTAAATGTGGCAATGGCAAAATTGTTAATGACTCATGCAAACGATTTTTATATGACATAAATTTGAAATTTCGATGGCAGGTCCAAACAATAATTTACCCATTTTTCATAGAGTGGGTGTGGGAAATGCAACTTTTTAAATTTAAGAAATAAAAGAAATCCTTTTTATATTGTACAATTTCTAATAAAATACTAATTACATTTTCCCATCATCTGTTAGCTCAAATTAAAACGTTTAAGGAGTGAAAGAGTTGGTAAATGAAAAACTTCATTCTCTTTGAAAACGAGATTCACAAATGCACCACAGGCAATGTGTGTTCCTCTAGTTTTCACTACAAATGTAAAAATATCTTATTAAAATTAATATACTTGAAAATTTGTTTAAAATTTTTTATTTTCATAAATTTTGAGTTCTCTGTTTAATTTGATATAATAGCATGACCCAGGGGCAGACTGGTGCTTTTTTTCAAGGACGCAGTTATAGCGGGAGGCCCAAGCTGTGATAAAACATTTGGTTTCTTTTTCAGGAGTTCGATACTTATTCTATTGAGAGTTCATATGTGAAGCTTGAAATAGCCAATTCTGAAGAATTTCTGTAAAATAACAATGATCATTAAAAAAATCCTGCTCCTATAAGGTTACAGGGACCTAGGACACTGCAGTGCTCTGCACCCATTACCAGTCGGCGCCTGGCATGACTTATTTATGTTAATCGTTTTTTCTTTTAATTCTACAACGGACTTTGATTGATTAACGAAAATTGATTCCCTCATTGACAACTAATAGAGTAACTGACAGTCACGTATTGGTGTGGTGAAGTTCAAGCTAATTAGAGATACCTGCATTGGCTTAACTACTATGTTGTTCTTGAAACGACTTCTTCAGTTGTACAAGGAGGAAAAGTCTGCACTGTGTCCTGTTCTTCATGGGACTAGGTGCTTTCACAGGTCCAGTGTTATTTCTTTTCACGTGTTCGAGACTGGGAGTTCTTTCGTGCTGTGGGTTTATTAATCAGCATTCTGCTGCCTCTGTGGTGCAAATCACTGGGTGTCAGAGGATTCTAAACTTCTCGCTCCTGTTAGAGAGCTGGGCTGGTTTATTATTACTTGTGACTAGGCATTGCCATAGTAGATTATCGATAGGTTTCTGATATGTTGACCTATTTATAGTTGTAGCAGAGCTGTAATGCTTTCTAAACTTTTGACGCAAGTCATTGATTTTATTACTACCGGAAGTTGCGTCATCCAATAACTTTGCCGAATGCTTTCGGCCATTATTTTACAGACTTCGATTTCAAAGACTTCTTTTTATTCTTATGTTTCTGGAATTATTTTTTACTGCTTTTCAAATGTACACTGTGATTATAAAGAAAAATATGAAATAATTGAAAATGAAGTCGCTAGTAATCTCTTATGGCTGATATAGGAAGAATCATAGGATAATGCGATTTAGCCTTAAAAGCACGATTTTTAAAAGATATAACTTATTTTAATGATAATTTTGGTGATATTTTAACCAAATACACTAATTAACATTAGGATATTGCGATTTTTAACTAAAATGTTTGCCAAAATTTTAAAAATCAACTTTTCCGTAATAGTTATACAACTTTGTATTAAAACGATTCATTCTCAATTTCAGTGCTTGAGTAAAACTTTAATGATATGAAATATTTTTATTAATTTTTTCAAGTTCTTTATCATTTTTTAGATATATTTCTCAGTTTTTATTTAAATTATCGTGTGTTTAATTTGAAATGAATTGTTTTATGACCGCACTCCCCTTAGACTTAGTTTGCCAATCGCCAAAAATCTACAGATTTGCATAAATCGCTAAAAATTTAGATAATACTAAATAAATGAAAGATTTAATCATTAATTGAAATATTTTTAACTTATTTATATTAGAATATTAAAATAATTAGGAAATAATGCAAAAAAATGCATTTTTTGAAATTTTTACTGAACTAAAAATAGAAGTCTGTCTCCATTATCACAGTAACAACCACCACACTCCAAAAACATGTGGAAATGTACAATTACGCATCAAATTCCCCACAATACCTTTTGAACGAATAAAAATCCGTCGCATGTTAAACTACACTTATTCGCAACAACACACCCAATCACTCCTATCTACCACCAAATTCTATGGATTCGCCACAAGACGATGTTACCTCATATTCCTACGCCCCAACCGATTTATTGTACTGGCAACTCCATAGATTTAACATTAGATTATGACAATTATATAACGCGATAAAAGAATCCTATACAAAAATGCTTGTTATTTCATGTCTAATTTTAATTTTGAAAAGGCGCCTTTTGATATAATTTTAGATATCCAAACTAAACCAATTTTCCATGATTTCAAGCCTCCAAAACCCTCAATAACCTGAGTAACTTTTATTCAAAATAGCAGTATGTTGTAGTTAAAATAGTGGTCGATGAGATTATTTACTTGGGGGGGGGGCTCTTTTTTATATGTGCCGAACGAAAAGTTATTGAGCTACATTCTCTAGTAAAAATAGGTATGTCCAATGAGATTATGCATCTTTAATAAATGTCATAGATATAACATCTTTTGGAGTGTTTTGTTAAGTGCAAAAAGGACATTTATTCATTGATTAGTGCCATACTGCAAAAAAATAAACACCAACCGAAATTCGTTACTATGCTATTCAATTATAATTTTTTTTCGGATATAATACACGAAATACAATTCACAGCCATGCACATTAACCATTCTTTCATCTTTCAATTAAAATATGTACTGATACGGAGTTTTACCGTCATCTTGGTAGTATTAAAATTAGGGTTCATGAATTTGGCCTTTTCTGCAATGAAGCTTGCCAGACTTTTTCTGTCTTTTTTATTACTCATACTAAGTTTGATAAAATATGGCCAACGGATCTTATTTCACAAATTAAAAAGATTACCAGTACCTTTAAACCAAAAGAAAGAATGCGAACGGTTTCGAATAAGCATCATTTCAAAAGCCTGCATTGGCTAGCATTGTTTAGTCTGCTACATTATAAGAACATGGGAAGCAAAAAGTTCTGTTAGAAATGACGTTGCACTTTGTTTACTTCTTTTTTAATGAGGCTCTTATTTAGTTCTCTATAGAGTCCCTATATAGGTAGAAAACATAAAACGACAAAACATGGCCAGCTCAGAATTGAACGACATGTTTTGTCATGGCTGGAATAGTTTAGCATGCAAAATATATGGTATTGCGCTAATACTTGTGAATTGCCGAAAAGGGTACGGTAATATTTGATACAGATTTCAGTGTTCACGATTGGAAGCACTTTAAAAAACGGCTAAAACAGAAAAGTATTTAACGACTCTCTTACGAATAAAGTATTTAAATGCACTCTCTTATTTGATATTTTTCTACAACGGATTATTTTTCTTTCTATTCTTTCTAAGAGAAGCATTTCTAAAGAGAATCTATTCTTTCTAAGAGAAGCAATAGAAAACTAAAGGAGGTATCCGAAAAATTTATTTCCATTCTCTCTAATTTGACATTCAATAAATCATTCACATCTATTCTTTCTAATCCAACAGCTCAGTACAATGGATTGTTTTCGATGTCTGTTTCTCCTTAATGAAACTATAGGAAATTAAAATAATGCATACAGGAAAGAAATGCGGAAATAAATCGTATACGTATATCAGTAGTCTCATTAATCCGACTTTCAATGAAACGAAAGTATTGTTTGCTACAGAAAGACTGAAAAATCAAGCGAACACATTACAAGAAAACAACACAATAAAATTTATATCTATTATCTCTAAATCGATAAGCGGCTTTTCATTTATATCTGCGCTTCGGAAATTAAAGTTCGAATGCTAAAAACTGCGTTTTATTGCAAGTCTGGTTACAGAGAAAAGATATAAATGTTAGATCTGCTAGCTTTCTTTAATCATCTTTAGTACTCTTTGATTTCCGATTCTGTAGTTCAGAAGGATTGGAATTATAAAACAATCAATTTCATTGAATTGTTGGATTAGTAAGGTTATAAATAAAATAAAATAAATATCTTCTCAAGCAGCTGTTTGCCACATAGGTCTGACAGGAGCCTGTCAGTTTATACGCCATAATAGGTCTGTGAGGATGGCGGGATCTCAGCAGAAAAACGACACGAACATCCATGCCTTATATGGGGCTCGAACCCGGGTCCCTTTGATCAGTAGCCAAACACGCTAACCATGTTACCACAGTCATAACTCGTCATTAGTGAGCATTCCATTGCTCGTGAAGCTGGTAAACGTTTCCGCCGTTGAATTTTTTTTACTGCTCGCGAGAAAAATCATAGAGGAACTTTTTTCTGCTGTTACCAAAAACACTATATTTTGCTCTAAAACACCAAAGAATTTCCAGCAACCAACATTCAGGCAAAACAAAAGGTGTTACGTGTCATTTATTAATATAACGTAGTGAATGTTCCACAATTGTAAAAATATTGGAATAAGCAATTAAAATTAAACAAATGTTAACGTTACACAATTATAATTGCAAATAATAACTTACAATATTTATTTGGATGAGGGGTCGTAAAAAATGTTTGGTGCTCACCAAGTCCGTCTTTGTACAGCTTGATGTTCTACTCAGAAAAAAGGTTACGGAATCCTGAGCTTTGCAATTTGGTGTCTTTAATGCGTTTCCATTTCAGGATGTCTCCGTATCTTATAATGCTTTCATTCGATTTCTGAGTGTTCCGTTCAGAAAATATGTTTTAAAAATATCGATTGCACTGATATATCGGATTAGAAGCAACAAATTCAAAACTTTATTAAAAAAATAAATTAAAAAATTTTAAAATATTTATCTTCCCATAGAGCCCTAAAAAGTAGAAAATAATCCTAAAGCATCTCGATGGTGCAATCAGTCACTGAGTTCGTATTCACTTCAAAGGAAGATAGGGCGCCGATTTATCTACCCAACAAGATTGTCGGTGCCTTATCTTCCTTTGAAGTGAATACGAACTCAGTGAATGATTGCAACATCGATATGCTTTTGGTTTATTTTCTACTTTTTAGGACCCTACAGGAAGATAGGTATTTTTTTAATATTTTAAATTTTAGTAAGATGTATTGAACCCAGAAAGAAATTTTCATTCACCTTTTTAAACAAATAAGTTGAGTCTCCGCTCTTCCTGGAGAGAGGTATGGCTCAGTTAGTAACATCTCAGACTCGTAATCTGCAGTTCCCAGGTTCGAGCCTCACCTCTGCTTGCATTGAGATTTATTTCCATTAATATCCACACTGCCTTCGGTGCGAAAGAGAACATCGTTGAGCCTGGAAAGGCAGTCGTCCGTCGTATGGAATCTTAAACCGTGGATCCGTGTGCAACAGAGTCATAACCTGTAAGCATTAAAGAACACGCTGGACGCCTAAAGGAAAGCTTCCATTTCCTAACTGTTGTCCAGTGGATCACCTCCTCTGAACCCTTGGAATCTGCCCATTTAGCGCCAAAAAGTGCCTCTCAGAGCTAAAACAACCCAACCAAACCTCTTACCTCTTTCACTCACTTATAAGTAGCTATGTATAAAAAAATAAATAAATAAAATAAATACCCCCTCAAGTAGCTGCTTGCCAAGAGGTCTGACAGGAGCCTGCCAGCTTATATGCCACAGTAGAAGATCTGAGGGATGGCAGGACCTCGGCAGAAAACAACACGAACATTCAAATAAATATAAATAACGTAATGTTTTCTAAGCCAGATGGAGTTAATAACATCAAATAATTGCAATTTCAATTGCACAATCAAACACTTGTCATTTGACTGATAATTTTCTACTTTTTAAATATTTCTTAAAAAGGAAGTTTGTAGCTTACGCCAAAGAATAAACATACACGAGTTCTTTGCTATTGCTATTTCAAACCGCGAGCACCTCGCTTTTTTTACACGAGAGCATTCTTGTTTTATTCCGAGTCGTGCGCTCGTTGATCTATTCCATTTAGCTAAACACAAAACAGATCCAGTCGGAATCTTCTTAGCACCAACAATAGTTTTAAATTTAAGATCATGTAGCCATAAACATCTAAATTTCGGAACATCACTGAAAACCAGATTCTAAGGGTTGATCACTTAAAACTCCGACAGTCAACTTTGGTTTTATCAACTGCCATTACTATCAAATAAATAGATCCAAGTGTCATTCTCATTACCGCAAAGATGGGGGAACAAGGAGGAAAAACGGATATGGAGAGGGTTGGTGTCTTCCAGGAAATGGGTTATCTTCATGGGGCCAAATACATTCAACCTACAACAAGTAAGAATTATTGGTTTAAAATTAATGTATATAGTATAAATCGTTTTAAAGTGTTCAGCTCTTCTCGTAAGTTTGTTAAGTATCCTATGAGTGACCGACATTATGAGTAATAAATTATACAGCTGGAAACTAATTTATTTCACTCTTTCACAATTGTTTTAAGTCAATGCAAACAGCTGCTTGAGGGGGTATTTATTTTTTAATTTTTTTATAGCATAATTGCACGTCTAAAATAAAATCTGTTAGGTTTAAGGTAATGATGCTGGCCAATTCCTGACTTCTGAGTATTTCTGTAACAATGGTTTATAACCTTATTTTTTTGATTAAGGAATCTTTTAAATATACCGTAAAATTCTGCAGAACCCCAATCTTAAATTAAAAACTAAGGAAAAATAGAACTACAATTAATGCAGTGTTAAATAAAATATATTTGCAATTTTAAATTATTGATTGTACAATTACTAAAATAACCTATTCAGTTTATTTAAGTTTCTTGCGTAAGGTGTAGGAAAAATTCATTTGTATTTCGTATATGTTTCATATTACCTGAAAAGTGCACAGATACTTTTAAAGATGCCCAAAGAAGTAATTTTGAAAAATACTGATCTAGAATTGCCTAGAATAACGTACACTAGTTGGAAAAGTTAACAGTAATTGTGACATTCCTAACTAATATTTCAATGAAAGCAGAAAAATGATCTTATACAGAAACAACAGCGCCATGAAAATTATTGTAATTCTAAAGGAAACTTGGAAAATTATATCAGCACCAACTGCGATGATAAAGGGGAAACTATGAGACTGCACAGTTGATGCTTCAGCATTTCTAATAGATTATAAGCCAATAATTCATAATTCACTTGTCCATCAACCAATGGTATATAAGAATTATTGCAGCATCAACTGCGCAGTCTCACAGTTCCCCTATTGCCACTCATGCTACGCCATTAACAGTTGTAGGAAAGGGACCTAAAATGCTGTTTTATTTCTTCACTGATCATCCAAGTCAGGGCCAATATTTATAAATAAAAAGGAAGAATGTACTTCCCTACATAAAGGATGGAGATAATCTAGAGCAGTGGCTCTCAACCTTTTATGCTTCACGTACCCCCTGGAAATGTGAATGTAACTGGCGTACCCCTTGTATAGATATATAAAACTATAGTATAGTATAACAATGGTAATAAAATAAAACATATATATATATACACAATTAAATTTTGTATTCATAAATTACATATATCGATAAACATAAAAAATGACATTAACAATTTAACAATAATTTCATATAATTATAAACATTTTACTGGGTAAACAGATCTAGCTCTCACGGCGTACCCAAAAAAATTTTACCGCGTACCCCACGTTGAGAACCCCTAATCTAGAAGCTATATTAAGCTTATCTTGGTTTCTCATACAACATACCAACACTTACACAAGGACATGCCCCGCTGGTCTTAGTAGTCAGATACGCTATCCACTAGTCCAGATAGGGCTTACAATATAGCCAGATATTCAAAAAGATTCAAAATAGTCTTTAGATCAGATATCTCCGAACCTTTTATTGCAATAAACGCAGCATAAAATATTTAAAATCACTGAACCTCGAAGAAAATTTTTTTGTATAAGATTTTCTACTGACTGTGACTGATGCACGGCTTCGTGGAGTGTTTCTAAGATTCGACGGACTGGATTAAATTCATCCTGGTTAAGGGAGACACCCTGAAATTGCAAGGCGTGAGTGAATCCTGTTAACTTGGTGATAATACCATTGGTGAGAATGCACAGGGCCAGTTTTCACAGAGCCCCGGGCCTTTGCAAAAAGAGACAACATTCCCGGGTAAAAATACTTAAAATTCTCACAATAAGGGAAAAACGTTTTTACTAAACCTTTCAGACATGATTTAATTGCATTTGCTAATAAAAATTAGACTTTTATATTCAGCGGCGCGGCGTAAGTCTTAAATAATACCAAAAGTTATATTTTTTACAAAAATGTTTTTAAATATAAAAGCAATATGACCGTAATTATATACAATCCGTCTCAAGAGTTATAAAGATTGCATTTAATGATAATCTATGTTATAATTTATATATTCAATCAAATAATAATAATAAAAAAAACATTAAAAATACTTGTTTAACTTCTTTGAAGTAAATATGCGCAAATATGCAGAGTGGTTTCTACGAATAATATCGTCAACGGTGCGATAATTTGTGTCATTGTATTATATATATCGAATAATGTTTTGTATAAAGTATAAAATAATTTTATAATTTTAAGTTTTTTTGGATAAAACAATTTAACAAAGTGAATAGGATTTTTTTTCAGTTTATGGTGATTTACTTGTAATATAAAAAGATATTAATGTTGTAAATTTGTATTTTGAGAATTCTAAACAAAATTTACTATTAAACGTTTTCGAATCCGAAATATCAGAGAATGTTTTTAAGTACTTTGCAACGAGTTTCGCGTTTTTTTTTTTAAGCGAGTCCTGGTCTGGATGTATTTTCCATAAATTGTACGTAGAGTTCCAACACTGTAATTGTGAAAACACCTACCTAATGACGACATAAATATTATCTGCTATAGAATGACAGTTATCAAAAACTGATTGATCGAAGACAACTTATGTGTGCTTATGTATTCGAAACAAGTGGAATAGGGGAGTTAAAAATTTCCTTGGAGCAGCGAAAAAGTAAATTCTCGTTAGGAACAAAAAAATAAGCTTACTTTGAGCATCTAAATATAAACTCTCTTTGGACAGCCTTAAAAGTAAATTCGCTTGAGGCAACAGAAAACAAACTCGCTTGAGGCAAAAAAACGCGCATACTTCTATAACCAGTTCAGCTAAGATTACGAGGTCTCACATCAGCTTAATATGATTTTGACACCATAATCCATAATAGGAGAGGTATTAGGCAATATTTTATAACAGCAGTCGGCAACCTTTGTTAACGGGAGCCACATTAGAACTGTGGAATTTGTTAGAGGGTCGCATGAGGAATTAGGAAAGGGTAAATAGGTACAAAAATAAATGCGTGACTTTTTTATGCGTCAATTTGCTGTTAGAAAAATATTTATATTATATTTATAGCCGATTGTGACTAACCGATTAATTAATTGAGTGATGGTGGTCACGCTAATTCTAACCACGATGAAAAAATGGTACAGCTTTGAAAATTCGCACCTAGGAGTAATCTGGGGACGTAGATCTCGGAAAAAATAAAAAATTTGACCTCTGACATATTCTTTAAGGTCAAATGGAGGGTCTCCGGAGATAAAAATCTTAAGGTCTCCGGAGATAAAAACTTAAAAATTGTTATCTGGTGAAGTTTCGGTTTAAAACTATATTTCAGAAACGTTTCTACATTTTGGATGTGGCAGATCCTTCGAACTCAAATTTATATCTAACAGTAATAGAGAGCTAAAAATTGGTACCTGGGGGTATTTTGGGTCGTAGATCTCAAAAATGTGAAATTTTGCATGCGATGGATCCTGCGAGGCCAATGGTCAAATTTCGATATACCAGCGCTGGAGAGCTAAAAATTGGTGCCTGGCGGTATTTCCGATGATAAATCTCGAAAACATTGTTAAACTTAGATACAATGGGTCATTTGAGGTCAAAAGTCAAATTTCTATATAACGTTGCTAGAGAGCTCAAGATCAGGGCTATTTGGGGCAACAGAACTCAAAACTATTAAGAATTTTCTGATCTGGTCTCGCGTTTATGGTCAAATAGGGTCAGAATGATGGTTTTGAAATCCACAGGTCGATTGATTTCTAGTATAAATGTATATGCATATCTTTAAGAATATTAATATCTCAAAACAAAAATAATATTTGAATAAATGAAAAACTACCAAAAACGCTTACATACGCACAAATAAAAAGAAAAATAATCTAAAGATATTAATGGGAGGCTTTCTTTTTTTTGCTATTCTTTGCCAATTTAGTAAAACCAACAGAAAAGCCAGTAATCATAGCCTTAGTGATCAATGCAAATGTTCGTCTCCTTGTTTGTAATCTACGGGACCTGGGTTCGAGCCCCGGGTAAGGCATGGATGTGTGTGTGTGATTTTTCTGCTGAGGTCCTGCCATCCTCTCAGACCTTCTACTATGGCATATAAACTGACAGGCTCCTGTCTGACCTCTGTGGCAAGCAGCTGCTTGAGGGGGTATTTATTATTATTATTTTTTATTTTTTTCTATGGTAGAATTGTGGCAAGCATTGGAGCAGAGCAGTGAATCCTCGCGGAACGGACGAAGCGTTCACGAGTGGGCTAGCGTACTACAATAGATTGTTTCTGCCCAAATCATAAGAGTATTGAATTGTTAAAAAACAAAATTATTTCACTATGTTAAAGAAATTTTCATTACCAATATTGCTGGTGCAACAGTTTTATGTTATAAAGCTCAAATGATCCGCAATGACTTGAAAAGGCAATGCGGGCCATACGTTGCCGACCCCTGCTTTACAGCAGTTCAACTGATGCAGGAACATGCTATAAAAACTGACTTAATACGTTTCAGGTTCAATTTTTACTGTCTTGACATCGACAGGGATGGGATTTGTAACTTTACACGACGAACGTTTGCAGCCACAATTGTAAATTTGAACTCACAGAAGCGCTTTTCCTAACAATACGGATTTTCACAAAGTTGTAATTACTAAATTAAACCTTGGTCTTTTTCAGCAATGTTACCTTTCGAATATAAGTACAAAAAGGAATACCACTTAGTTCAGCCATAACTGAAGGGCATCCTTCAAAATTTAAAATGTGAATTTTTGTTCTCTTTAATTTGGCAGAGACACATTTTTTCCGTACCCTATAAGATTCTTTACTATTTTTGTTATATAAAACTAATTACACGTTCAAAGCAATTTTATACATTTAGCTGATGTCACATAGTTTTCGAAATGAAAATATATCTCACATGTATCTTGAATGCTTCCGACTAAGTGTACATTTGCATAAAATTCCAGATTTCAATGAAGCCTCTCACAAGGGCAAACAGATGATGACAAATGCCACTAAATGGAAGTCAGCAGCACAAGACGGATACTTCGATGCTGAATTCGCCCGAATATTTGAAGGGGAAGCTCTCACCGATATCATCCGAATCCGTCGAATGTACCGCCTGAACGCAGCCAAAAAGAACATCGTTAATCGTCCCTTCATGCCAACATCACCAGGAAAGAAACAGTAAGTAATAAAAGTTAGAACCTCTTGTAAAATGTTAACTTACAGATTAGTGTAATATAAACTTAGAGCCAATTAATGATATTTTTAGTAGTTATATTACAGCGAAAAACTACGTTATTTATCACAATAAATTAACTTATCCCACATCGTAATTGCTTTCGAAGAACTGCAGCGAAACTTTGAAAGGTTAGCTTGGATATGGCCCCATTTTCATCTGAAAAGCTTCCTTTGGTTTCATTTTGAACTACATTTATAAACATCTTCATCTGGTACTTTATGCAAAGAAATGTTAGTGATATTTTTAATAAAGTATAATCATCTAAAATAATAATTCTTTATCTATTGAAAAATGCTTTGATCAAAAAGGGTGGTATTAAGAAATTGAAAGTTATTAATTTAGCTATAAAATACCACATCATTTCTAGAAAAACATATTTTCTGGAAAACCAGACAAGCATAAAAACATCCTCTTTTAAATGTTCCAGATTCAATAGGTATCTTCTACTTTCAAGTGGTTAACTGCCGAAACAATCCGGGAATTATTACCCGTTCATGAATGGGGCGGGGGTGGCTCAGTCGGTAGCGCGCCAGGCTCGTAATCTGTAGTTCCCAGGTTCGAGTCCCAGCTGGGTCAGCGTTGAGATTTATCTCCGCAAAAATTCCCCGCCCTGCCACAGTCAGTAGGGGACACCGATGGGCTTGGAAAGGCCGCCGTCCGTCGGATGGGACGTTAAGCCGTTGCCCCGTGTGCGGGAGAGCAATACCCTGTGCACATTAAAGAACACGCTGGATGGCCTTGACGGAAGGCTACCATCTGTCTCCCAACAGCTGTTCCAGTGGGTCCCCTCCCTCAACCTTCTCTGAGTCTTCGGGGTCCATGTGACCTGGCCATTTAGCCCATGGTGTGGAAAAAAGGTGCCGCTCAGAGGTAAAACAACCCAACAACCCGAAACAATGGTTTTACGCTAGTGGCAATGGGAAAATATTTCCATTAAATACCATCCAATATTGAGATTTTATTAATGAGTGCGTTATAAATACGAACATTTAATAGAAAATATGCTCAGTATGCATGCGTTTCATAGGAAAAGATTAGCTTCTGTGTTAATATGAATTCAATCACTGAGATTATTTTCGCAACAGAAGCAATTTTATTTTACATCATTCAGCTGCAAGAATGATTTCAAATTTCAGTACTGTTCGTAAGGTACGAAAGGAAATGTTTCGAATTCATGCCAGTTTTATACATTGTATTACCAAATGTCACCAGATATTTTCATGTTATGTGAATGGAAAGCGACATTTAAATCTCCAATCTTTTGAAATAAACTTATACCAAAAATGTCACAGGAAATGAAGATGTCATTCAAACCTCTCTAAATCCTGATTTCAACAATATTTGTTTAATAGTTAAAGAGTTACGGAAAATAAAACATTTTAGAGCAGAATTTAGCTTAGCTCAAAAATTAAATTAAAATGTTAATAATAACTCTTAATCGTTCACTACAATACAGTAAATGTAATTTTAAAAGTTTCATAATGATTCTGTTTTCATCCATTTCCCAGGGTTAACCCAACCCTGGGAAATGGATTGCTTTACCTCTAAGTTGGGTTGTTTTACCTCTGAGCGGCACTTTTTTGCACACCATGGGCTAAATGGCCAGGCCACATGGACCCCGAAGGCTCAGAGAAGGTTGGGAGAGGGGACACACTGGAACAGTTGTTGGGAGACAAATGGTAGCCTCCCGTCAAGGCCATCCAGCGTGTTCTTTAACGTGCACATGGTATGGCTCTCCCGCACACGGGTCCACGGCTTAACGTCCCATCCGACGGACGGCGGCCTTTCCAAGCCCATCGGTGTCCCCTACTGACCGTGGGCAGGGTGGGGACTTTTGCGGAGATAAATCTCAACGCTGACCCAGCTGGGACTCGAACCTGGGAACTACAGATTACGAGCCTGGCGCGCTACCGACTGAGCCACCCCCGCCCCCTATTTCCCAGACAAGCATAACAGCATCCACTGTTATATATTCCAGATTCAATAACTCTTTAACTAATACACTAATATCGCTGAAAATCTAAATTTAGAAAGATTTTAGTGAGAGCTTCAATTTATCTCTAGTGATATTTTCTCATAAAAAAAACTTATTTTCAAAGTTAGGGAGTTTTGAAGTAGCTTTCTATTCGTATAACATGGAAGGGTCAGATGACTTTTGGTAACATAATGTATGTTAAACATAATGATTGAATCTAGAAATGCGCGTGACCGGTACAATCATCAAATAAAAGAACACCGCGAAAAAATACTGATGTTGGCAGATAGCGGATGAATTGCAGTCATGAATTTAAGAAGCAATTAAACACGATCTCACCTACTTTTATCTGTAAAATACTAAATCCGAAATTTAGATTTCAGGTTCATTCTGTGAAGTAGGTTAACCTTAACTGGTTAACCAGTAAAGTAAACTGTAAGTTGGCCTTAACTGGCAGAGTGGTTAGGCAGCTAGCGACTGTTCCAGCAAGGCAAACTTTGGGTGTTGTGTTAGCTCTAACTAAGGCAGTGGTCAGCAGTGACTTCAGTCTTAGTAGGGCATGTCCTTGTATGAGAAGGCCTGTATTAAGCTAGGAGTAGCTTCTAGGATTCTTCTCTGTCCTATATGTCAAAAAAAAGGTGGCTTTATAAAAAAAAAAAGCTGTCCTATATGTCAAAAAAAAAAGGTTGCTTTATTTATACTGTGCGAGATTTGATCTGGAATCAATAATTGTTACCGGCTATTGGGAATGTCCTCTCACATATTTGACCATATCGCAAAAGAGGAGGAGCAAATGGCACAACAATACAATGAAGACATTACAAGAAATTGAGATTTAAAATTTGTATATATATATGAAAACAAGCCCAGATCTTGGTGAAAAAGAAAGGGAGGGGGGGGGTAGCAAGCAAACCGAGTGAAAGGGGGGATCTAGTCGAAATCTACTGAATCGCCTTTGTGGTATAATTGTTTATTCCATCTGTTCTAATGAATTTTAGCAAGTTTCTTTAAAAATATATGTAATATGTATATACAGGTTTAGTATTTTTTTGTCTTCCTTCCGGTTACTAGCATTCTCAAAGGGGGGGGGGGGGGGTAGGAAAAACCTCCTTCCTCTACATTCGACCCTGCATGAAACTGATTTCATATTTAAAATTAAGGAAAGTAGTGTATTGCTCTATCAAAATCCCAACAATTTCTTATATTTCATTCCCATGTTCTAAATTCGTTTAATTTTCTCTTATGCATAAAAAAAAAACCATTGAACCTCATTAGATTTCAACATGCAGACATTAACACCTTGGAGACAGATCTGCCGGCTATTCCAATATCTACGGATACTAAGGCCCTGCATAAGTATAGGCTATATAAAGTGAGGGACTACATAGTAGCTAAAAAATACGATTCTTATTGGAAAAATGGCTGCAGTCATTTTCAAACTATTAATAATGTTTTTAAGACGTGTTGACAATATATTTTAATATTATAAACGATTATTTAATTTGAGATGATTTAATTAATATTAATTTATTTACCTTAAAATTAAATTTTTTTAATTTAATTTAAAATAATTTAATTAATTTAAATTTATTATTTTAATTAATTCAAAATAATTAGTTTAAAATAATTAATTAATTAAGGTAAATTTAATTTCTTTTAATTTAATTTATTATATTTGAGCAGATTTTAGAAAAAAGGTAAAATTATTGAGATGCCATAGTACTATGCTAAAGAGAAATGAGACATCTATGAAAATTAGAATTCTGCGGTGATCATTAATTAATCATCATTAATTAATTTAATTAATTTAAAATAATTAATTAATTAAGGTAAATTAATTTTATTTTAATTTAATTTATTTAATTTGAGCAGATTTTAGAAATAAGGTAAAATTATTGAAGTGCCATAGTCCTATGCTACGGAGAAATGAGACATCTATAAAAATTAAAATTTTGCGGTGATCATTAATTAATTTAATTAATTTAAAATAACTAATTAATTAAGGTAAATTTATTTTATTTTAATTTAATTTATTTAATTTGAGCAGATTTTAGAAATAAGGTAAAATTATTGAAGTGCCATAGTCCTTGCTAAGGAGAAATGAGACATCTATGAAAATTAAAATTTTACGGTGATCATTAATTAATTTAATTAATTTAAAATAATTAATTAATTAAGGTAAATTTATTTTATTTTAATTTAATTTATTTAATTTGAGCAGATTTTAGAAATAAGGTAAAATTATTGAAGTGCCATAGTCCTATGCTAAAGAGAAATGAGACATCTATGAAAATTAGAATTCTGCGGTGATCATGCGTATTATGCATCTTTGTAGTGGAAAAATAAAAGTGGTTTTAAATTCAAATTCTATCAGAGATAGAGACTTAATTTCTTAATGCAACATGAGGTGTCACGTGGGAAACCCGTGCGAAAAAGTTTGAACCAAGAGGTCAAATATTTGTAGAAGACCGGAGTCAGAAAGAAGGAGAGAAAGAAAAAGACATAAAACCTTGTAACAGTGAACGGGTACCTTGTTGGGAACCTACCAAGTGAGATGCATTGTCACAGAATATGTAAATATCTCTTGATAACAAATGATCGGAACGACTTATTAGCAAAGCTCCCTATAATTTTTTTTCAGCTGTGCGGACCTGCTACTGCTCTGAGCAGAAAATTTTTACACGACCTGACTACTTCGTGGCACTTTGAAAAACTTTTGCAATATGCATAATAAGAAAATTTTCCGCTGCGCGTCAACAGTTCAGTATGCACGGAAATATTTCCTTATTACTCGGCTGCGCACCCGCACAGTTTAGAGGAAAAACTGCTTGTTAGTATTATTTATATAGATACTTCACAGGTTCAAGTAAGGCGGGGGTGGCTCAGTCGGTAGTGCGCCTGGCTCGGAATCTGCAGTTCCCAGGTTCGATTCCCAGCTGGGTCAGTGTTGAGATTTATCTTCGCAAAACTCCCCGCCCTGCCCACGGTCAGTAGGGGACACTGATGGGCTTGGAAAGGCCGCTGTCCGTCGGATGGGACGTTAAGCCGTGGTGCCGTGTGCGGGAGAGCCATACCCTGTGCACGTTAAAGAACACGCTAGATGGCCTTGACGGGAGGCTACCATCTGTCTCCTAACAGCTATTCCAGTGGGTTCCTCCCTCAACCTTCTCTGAGTCTTCGGGGTCCTTGTGACTTGGCCATTTAGCCCATTGTGTGCAAAAAAGTGCCGCTCAGAGGTAAAATTCACAGGTTCCAGTAAATAAAATATTCGGTGAGGTTTATTTTCTTCTAGTTAGGCCTTGGTGGGATTGACTGGAGGGTTGGGTTGTTGTTTTACCTCTGAGCGGCACTTTTTGCACACCATGGGCTAAATGGCCAGGTCACATGGACCCCGAAGGCTCAGAGAAGGTTGGGGGAGGGGACCCACTGGAACAGCTGTTGGGAGAGAGATGGTAGCCTCCCGTCAAGGCCATCCAGCGTGTTCTTTAACGTGCACAGGGTATGGCTCTCCCGCACACGGGGCCACTGCTTAACGTCCCATGCGACGGACGGCGGCCTTTCCAAGCCCATCGGTGTCCCCTACTGACCGTGGGCAGGGAATTTTGCGGAGATAAATCTCAACGCTGACCCAGCTGGGACTCGAACTTGGGAACTACAGATTACGAGCCTGGCGCGCTACCGACTGAGCCACCCCCGCCCCATTGACTGGAGGTCAAATCACAATATGATAAGTATGAAGTCGACATAATAAATCAGTTTCTGATAACAAATCTGTTCTTCAGCCATACCTATCTTATTACAGCACTTTGTAAATATTCATCATGCATAATACAGTAAAACTTCAAGTATTTTCTCAGGTATTTCCGTGGAATTCTATGCTATCAGTTTGGTTGCACTCAGCTCAAAACGAGTTGAGAATTTCAGATTATGCATCTACTAATTAATACCAGAAAACTTCTTATAAAAATAAAGCTCCTGTAATCAAGCAAGGATACAGGAAGGCTAATGAAATAGTTAAAAGAAATTACAACATGCATTCATCTGTATATGAACCATTTTTTTTTCTTTCAAGACGATGATGGGATATTTAGTAAAGTGGGGATATATATATATGGGATATATATATTATGTACTAATCTAAAATACAAAAGGGTAATGAAAGAAATGACACGTAGGGAGTTTTTTTTATATATTTCTGTGTATTTCATAAAAATATTTTTCTGTTGTTTTATTTGTTTCGTTTTATTTGTTTTTTATTTGTCTTTTCTCTTTTCACAGGGCTGGCCTTGGATCGTACCATGGAACATTTCAGGGTCCTGTTGACTCCTTTAGTCCCCAAAAGAAAAAAGAAGCTGCTCCAAGGCCTATGGGACCGAACTTTATGACCAATCCCCCAAAGAAAGGAACTGGCTATGGGTAAGTTTCGAATGCTATGCACTAAAAAATTATAGTTTATTTTCTTAATTATTCATTCGCTTTCCTCCGGCCTGTAAAGGGTATAGGCACTCCTTAACCACCTAATCTCTAAATCCGACTCTGATTTCAATGCATTCACCACCAATATCCCCCTCACTTTGTAGTTTTAGGTTCTCACTTCACTTCACACTTGGCAGATGCAGAATTAAAATTCATCGGTGAAGACAACGAAAGTCCACTCATCTTGAGTCTCACTGACACGCTCTTGACGCTAATTAGGGGCGGGGGTGGCTCAGTCGGTAGCGCGCCAGGCTCGTAATCTGTAGTTCCCAGGTTCGAGTCCCAGCTGGGTCAGCGTTGAGATTTATCTCCGCAAAATTCCCCGCCCTGCCCACGGTCAGTAGGGGACACCGATGGGCTTGGAAAGGCCGCCGTCCGTCGGATGGGACGTTAAGCCGTGGCCCCGTGTGCGGGAGGGTCATACCCTTGCACGTTAAAGAACACGCTGGATGGCCTTGACGGGAGGCTACCATCTGTTACTCCCAACAGCTGTTCCAGTGGGTTCCCTCCCCCAAACTTCTCTGAGCCTTCGGGGTCCATGAGACATGGTCATTTAGCCCATGGTGTGCTAAAAAGTGCCGCTCAGAGGTAAAACAACCCAACCCAACCTTGACGCTAATTCAGTCATTCATTCAGAGCTTCATTATAGATCCTGAATTTGCTGCACTGGTGGGCTTCTGTGTGTGGAAGGAAAATCTGACGCTGTGGTTTTTGTTTGTTTGTGGGTTGACAGCCCCAAGTGAATAGATTCACAGGATATGTTTTATCAGCTGGTAGATAATCATGAGCAGAGGTCATCGTAGGCGGCTGAACTCTTGCTTCTACAGACATCGTCAAATCTACATTGGATGAAGTCTACCAATGTAGATGGCTTTAGCCTTTAGTGGTGGAGGAACGTGTCTTTTCACCATGTCTGTGATTAGGGGGTTGATTGATATTGTCGGCATTCCCTCTCTCAATAAACATAGTTTCCTTAAACATCCCACTAACCATTTTCTCTCCATAGGTAGTTGGAATGCGAGGACTCCGTACAGAGATTATTCTCTTGATGACCTCACACAAGAATTCCACCGTTACAACTTATATATTCTTGGCTTGCAAGAGACCAGAAGGACAGATAAAGGTCAGATTCTTAAAAATAATCTCAAATTTCTCTTTTCAGGGAGGGAAGATAACAAGCATTTCCAAGGTGCAGGTCTGCTTCTCAGCAGACACGCTAGTGATGCTCTTCTAGGATATGAGTGCATTAATGAAAGGTTTCTTGCAGCAATATTTCAGACAAGCATTAAAGACTTGAATGTTATATGCTGTTATGCCCTCACTGAAGATGCCGGTGAGGTTGAGAAGTATAGGTTTTACGGACAACTTCAGGATATTTTGAATTCTGTCAAGGAGATATTACCCTTATTTTAGGTGACCTCAATGCCAAAGTTGGTACTGACTCTGACCTTTGAGGAAGGGCGATAGGCCCTTTTAGTATTGGTAGCTGCAATGGCAATGGGCAACGTCTCCTACAGGTAAGTAAACTTAATGATTTGAGAATAGTTAACATTTATTACAAACACCGCAACATACATAAGTACACATGGATTTCACCAGATGGGCTGCATAAGAATATGATTCATTATATATTAATTAACAGCAAATGGGCTAGTTAGGAATACCAGGTCATATAGGGGAGCATATATGATGATTTTTTAACCCTAACACAACATTTTTTAAGTTTAAGTTGCAAGACACTTTTAACAAGGTAATGGTCAGATCCAATTTCAGCTCCCCTATATGACTTGGTATTCTTAACAGCCCATTTGCTGTTAGGAATACTTAAACTTAAAAAGTGTTGTGCTAGGGCAGTGTCTCGCAAACTTTTTTTACTCTGCGGCACACTGAATCTAATTTTTTTTCCGCGGCACACCTAAAAAAAAATTTTTGATGGTTACCTAAAAAGAGGAAAATTGAAGTTTCGTTAAATGCATTTTATTAAAATAAATATAATAATAAATATAATTAATCATAACTCGGTGTTTGTTTTAAATATTTGTCCATTCTATGGCTTGAAATAATCAAAAATTAATACCAAAATTTGGAAAAAGCTTGATAAATACTTACAAGATCCCAGTTGATAAAATCTGAAAGATTTTTATTAAAGCACGTCGATAACACAAGTCAAGTCAAAATGAAATCTTTGGAATATCTAGTGTCAATTTGAAAATCTCTCGCGGCACACTTGGAATCTCTCGCGGCACACTACTGTCCGCGGCACACAGTTTGCGAGACACTGTGCTAGGGTTAAAAAATTTAACTTTAATACTGAAGCTCTGAAAGACCCAGTTATAGCTAAAGCTTACCAAGATAGGTTACTTAGTCAGGGCCGTGCGGTAGATTTTCTCATTATGATGCAAGTCTTCGAAATGCCGCCCCTTAAATGTTTTTTCTTTAAAATAACCTTCGATTGTGATTTAAAAAAAAAACTGCACAAAATGTACGAATACTATTTTTAATTTGAAAATATAAACTACTTTAAAATAATGATAACAACTACAACAATCTACTACAGTTTTACCCTTCTAACTTTAACTTTAGCAAATTCGTTAATTAGGGATGTGTAGTCTAGAGTGGCAGCCAATGTAGATTCAATAGAAATTAATGACAGATTTCTAAGTTTTGTTTGGCTTATTGAACTTCTTAAGTAGTGTTTTATTAATTTTAATTTGGAAAAACTTCTTTCCCCACTAGCTACAGAGACGGAGTGTTAATAAAATTCTCAGAACTACAACAGTATTCGGATACAAAGTAATTAAGTTATTTTGTCACAAATAATTTAAAACATCCAAAGGTTTCATAGAATATGGTAGCATTCGGGATACATCACGTAATTCTTCTTGAAGATCATTTGCATTTATATCTGATTCATTTTCGACCGAAAGTATTGACAGGAGACTGGTACAATAATTTTCTAGCGTTTTGTCATCTATATCCTTGAGTTTTAAAATGTCATATAAAAACTGAAAATTTTTGCTATGGGTTTCTAGAAGCGTGAATCGTTCATTCAGAGAATTAAGGGTAATGTCCAGAATATAATTGAAAAAAGTTTATTTTAAATTTATTCTCTGTTAAGGATTGATCGACAGCTTCTTCATAGTCAAATTGACGCTTTTTCCTTCTGGCTCTAACTTCAGTTTCGGCAGAAAATTCTGCACTGCATTCTAGATTCTCTGCAATCTCATTAGCAGCAATTTTCATCTGATCCTATCCAGATTATCTATAACTTTTCACTTTTTGTATGGTTTCTGATAACAATCCTTACACAATCTGACAAATTTATAGTTACAGATTGCAATAGCTTCGAGACTGAATTTATTTCAAATAAAATATCGTACCAAAGAATTACACGGCATATAAACTTGTAATTTTTAATATTTTTTGCTAACCCTCTTGCTTTAACTTTAGTTTCTGCATCTCTGTTGATGTCTTCTATTATTTAGAATAATGCATCATATATTTCGCAAAGTTGAAATCGTAAAGGTTTTAACGCATCTACTGTGCTTGACCACCTAGTAGCACTCAATGGTTTTAGAGTTAATTGTCAAACATATTTTTTAGCACTTCCCAACGCTTTGTAGAACCAGAAAAAAAAAAAAGTGTAAAGTTCTTGTACAATAGAAAAAAAAGTTGTTGTTTCTGTAGAAGAAGACGCTACATCATTCACAACTAGGTTTAAAGAATGACATGCGCAGGGCACATAAAACGCCCTTGGATATTTTTCCAGTATTCTATTTTGTACACCCTTTCTTACTCCTTTCATATTAGCTCCGTTGTCATAGCCTTGTCCTCTAAGCCACTTTAACTCAAAATCTAACTTTTCCAAATGTGTCAGAATAAGTTCTGCCAAACCCTCTCAGGTTGAATCACTAGCTTCAAAAACACCAATAAAGAATTCTTCAATTTCATATTTATTTTGAATGGAGTTTAAAGCGACAACTCTTATTGTTAATGAGAGCTGTTCAATATGACTTACGTCTGGGGTACAATCGGCGATTATCGCAAAATATTTAGCGATTTTTGTTATTTCGACAATTTTGCTTAAAATTACATTTCCCATCAAATTTATCAATTCATCTTGTATATTATTGTTTAGATAAGTCACAGACCATTTATCAGACTCGCGTTGAACTCTTCTGATATGTTCTTCCATAACTGGATCAAACTCAGAAAGCAATTCTACCAACTTTAGGAAGTTTTCGTTATTAGGCTGAAACAAATGTTCAGTTGTTCCACGAAAAGCTAAGCATTTTGAGGCCAATAGTCTAATTATTGACATAATTCTTTTTAGAACTCCTCTCCAATGCTGAATTTCCATATCCATAGTTCGTTGATATTCAGCGTCAATAGTTTTTTCTACTTTAATCGAATGTCGAATTCTTTCCATGCTCTAAAAGCATTTTTGTGATTTACAGACTTTTCGTGCATTTTGAGGGCTCTTATAAGATTTCCCTAGTCAGAATAACCTTTTTTGGGCCAGTCATTAATAGCAGACGAATTATCAAATAATGTACAACAAAGCAAAAAACGGTTCATTTGTAACAGAGTAAATCAACCAACTTCTCTCAACGACTTCACTATTGCTCAACACTTTCAAATAATGCGAGGGCGAAAATCTACGCCTTCCTTTATTAATAGGAAACTCGAATTCTTTAATTTGATGTGGACCCCTCTAACCGGTATTTGACAAGTTGCAGATGACATGCAGAAAGCATTCCATAATGCAGGATCAGAAGGAATTTCGTTTAATATCTGCTGGCTGCCACTGCTACCCGGCTCTTGATGAACTTCTGATGGTGTCATTTTTTGGCTCTCTTCAACAACTTCTTCTGGAAGTGATTGGGGCGGCACTGAGTTTTTATTTGCCAAATCCAAAGCAGTCGCTGTTGATGTGGATGTGGACGGCTCATCTAAACAGGACTTTTGTACTAAAAATTCCTTCATAACATAGCTTAGCTTTCTTCCTTGTTCCTCTTTCTTTAAGCGTTTCTTTTTATATTGACTTCCGGACAATTTTTTCCTTTTCTGTTCCATACTGTAATAAAAATATTAAATAAAAATTCACAGTCCTTCGCAAAGATGCAACCGGGGGGGGGGGGGGAGTCATTGAAAATTATTAAATATGATGATGCTTATCATGCTATTAAAATAGGGTAGATAAAATAACGATAGAAATGAGTTGCAAAGCTAGTAAGATTTGTAGGTAACAGAACATAATAAATAGATAACGAATATCTGTCAAATTGACAGCTAGCAGCCGTTTTGACATTTGCCTTTCTTTAACTTGTTATTGTATTGTCTCCACTTCAACGTATATGAATTTGGTAAATATAGAGCAATAAATAACGAACACAAAAGTAGGCAAATGCAAATATTTCCTAAGCAACTCTCTCTCTATCACACACAGAACGCAAAAGTAGCCCAATATTACCTAAATAACTCTCTATCTATCACACAGAGGCACACGTTCCGCACCTGAGATATACCCAGTCCATGCAAATGGTACTTTTTAATTCGAGTCCCTATTGTCATAACATAATCATTTTCAATAATAATAAGTAACTACAATTGCTGTAAAAAACAATAATTCTCTTACCTGATCTACTTTTTAAACACAAAAACTGAATTAGTATAAATGCACAAATATTATACTGATACAGATATATTATATATCTGATTTACTGATTTAACTGATTTAAATACAGCACAGCCACTTGCCACTTCTCATGACAAACTAACATTAAAATCAAATATCGTCAAAAATTGTAAGCTCAAAGCAGAACTATCAACACGTAACACGTGCAATTGTCATTTCTGATAATTGCCGCCTCAGCTTTTAGGAGCGGCCACGCGGTATATTACAAACAAAAATAATAGCTTCGCGCTGTCAGATCAAAAGTCTTTCGGCGAGCGCTCGCCAACGATGCACCTGCACCAGAAACCGAGATCAAAGGGTACCGAAAGCGCTTAGGCAGGGGCGTACGATAAATCATAAATCGTATACATCAATATCGGAATAACATAGACAAATATAGAAAAGCGTTGCTTAAAGATTTTTAATTATTGAGTGGTTCAAATTGTATTTTGATTTCGCTGTTTATGCCGCCCCCTTACGGTGCCGCCTGATGCGGCCGCCTCTCTGTATCATAGCACGGCACGGCCCTGACTTAGTCATTATGACAGTCATGGCTTGCTTACCACTGAAGTTGAGGAAGAATGGGACCATTTTAAACAGGCTTTTTTGGAAACTAACAGTAGTCGTTTAACAAAAAAGGAGCAAAGAAGGCAGAATTATTTGATTGATAAGGCACTTGATATTATTCCAGAAAGAAAGAACTGCAGGAATGTCCTTAATCAGTAACCTACTAGTCCTAATAGAAAGCATTACAGAGAGCTTAATAAACATGTAAAGGATCAGTTAGCTGCTGATAGGAATCTTTGGCTTGATGGCTTGGCTGACAAAGCGGAGGAAGCAGTTAGGCAGCACAACAGCAGAGAGCTGTACCAGATAGTTAATGTTTTATGTGGTAGAAAACGGACAGGCATACAGGGATTGAAGGATAAACAAGGTAAGGTTATAGAAGGTGAGGATTCTGTCATGGCTAGGTGGGCTGAGCATTTCAGTGATGTTCTAAACAATGTGGTTAGTTCTACTCCCATTGTTTGTAATGATGATAGATGCATTGGCATCTTTAATGTTGGCCCTATAACACAATCTGAAGTTAGTTTGGCTATCTCTAAACTTAAACTTCATAAATCCCCAGGGGTAGATGAAATTACTACAGAAATGCTCAGAGCGGGGAATGTTTTGGTTACCACTTGGATGACTGAAATTTTGAATAACTTTTATGATAAAGGCATGGTTCCTAAAGATTTTACCAGAGCTATTATAATCTCTATTTTTAAAGGTCGCAGTTCTTGTGATAACTATTGGGATATCAGCCCACTTTCTGTTCCAGGTAAAGTTTTTTGCATGATTGTGCTTAATAGAATTAAGAATCTGGTTGACAGGCAATTGCGTGATGAGCAATGTGGATTCAGAAGTGGTAGGGGATGTGTAGATCAGATATTTTCACTCAGGCAAATTCTTGAGAAATGTTTAGAATTTCAGAAATCTTTGGCTACTAGTTTGTTGATTTCAAAAAGGCTTTCGACTCTGTTGATCGACATAATTTGTGGTTGATTGTGAAATCATATGGTATACCAGACAAGTTAGTTAACATAATGAAAGCTCTCTATAATAACACTGAGTCGTGTGTGAGAGTTGGTAAGGCTTGTAGCAATTGGTTTAGCATTACTTCTGGTGTTCGATAAGGGTGTATTTTTTCTTCTTTTCTCTTTAGTTTGGTCACTGATTATGTTATGCGAAATTCAACTTCAAGGGAAAGATTCTGGCCTTAAATGGGCTGGAGATACGAAAATTTCTGATTTAGATTATGCTGATGGCTAGGTGTGGTGAGCATTTCAGCTCCTAGCCACCTAAGGAAAAGTAAAGTGCACACCGAGGGAAAAGTAAAGTGATGAAAATTAGTCAGGCAGGCTGTGATTCAGTTAATCTGAATGGCTGCACTCTTGAGAAGGTGTCTCAGTTTAATTTTCTTGGGAGCTATGTAACAGATACTGGTGATGTGAGGCATGAGATTAACAGACGAATAGGGACACCTAAAGACTAAATTTAGACTGTAAAATAATTTGGTTCTCTCTAGGGTTAGTTATGGTAGCGATACTTGGACACTTTGCAAACAAGATAACAGCAAACTAGATGCTTAAGCAGTATCTTGGGCATTATGTGGTTCAACTTTGCAAGTAATGATGAGGTTAAGCAAAGAAGTCGGTAACCTCCTTTAAGCAGCATATTGTGCAGAGAGGAGACTCCGTTGGTTTGGCCATGTTGCTCATATGGATAATTATAGATTAGCGAATGAATAGTGTGCCTAAAGGCCTCAGAAAGAGATGGAAAATTATGAATGCGGTGGGCAGACAATGTCAAACAGGACCTTGTTAGAATTGGTGTGCAGCGGCCAGATACAGCAGATGTAGCTCAGGAGAGATATGCTTGCAGAACTAAATTGCAGGTCTGGTTGGACCTCCATAGCCCATGGCGCTTGAGGATGATGATGATGATGTCTACGCCTAGGAGTTAAAGGTATACATTAAATAAGTCTTCTTGCGTTAGAGCTTAGTGTGTGATGATGGTGAAGTGGATACATAAGCGTTTCATAAACATATATACAAGGTCAGTTGTCGCAGATAACAGTCATCCTGTGAGGTTCTAGTGTACAGAGAGTGGCCTTTCTTAAGTTTCGAATGATAGTTTGGGTTGTTTGAAGTTGTTTCCAAAATCTGGAAATAATACTAGAGTTGACTTGATTGGTAACTATCGAATTTAATCATCACTACTCATGAATTTTTGAGTTCAATTTAGTCCAGCGTTTTTCAAAGAGCTGGTAGCTATCCGTCTGTTGCAGTCTCTATTATACGAAAAGGGATTAATTAAATGCATCGAATTTGATCAAATCACATTTATTAGTAAACATATCACGCAACACATAAATTTTAATTAGTTTGAATTCCGTTTTTGTAGTTTGTTTCATTTGCAATGTTATCAATTCAGATATAATTTATAATGAAGTTTTTTTTTTACTGATACAATAACTACATAGAATAAAGTATCATTTATCAATTAAACAACATAAGGAATATGGACTTAAAGTTCCTGTCCGGTTGAGAATGAATTGGTTGAAATTGAAGGATATAGCAAATTCATTTTAAATGTAGTATGCTGCTACTTACTAATCTCACAATCTAGCATTTGGAAACAAACACCCGATTTGTGGCATTTATGTATTTCTAACGTACAATATAACATACTAGCGAGGCCCGGATCTAGAAAAAACTCGAGGGAGAAGGGGGTAGCAAGAAATACAATAGCTGGAGAAATGTTGTTTGGGTTGGGTTGCTTTACCTCTGAGCGGCACTTTTTTGCACACAGTGGGCTAAATGGCCAGGCCACAAGGACCCCGAAGGCTCAGAGAAGGTTGGGGGGAGGGCACCCACTGGAACAGCTGTTAGAAGATAGATGATAGCCTCCCGTCAAGGCCATCCAGCGTGTTCTTTAACGTGAACAGGGTATGGCTCTCCCGCACACGGGGCCACGGCTTAACGTCCCATCCGACGGACGGCGGCCTTTCCAAGCCCATCGGTGTCCCCTACTGACCGTGGGCAGGGCGGGGAATTTTGCGGAGATAAATCTCAACGCTGACCCAGCTGGGACTCGAACCTGGGAACTACAGATTACGAGCCTGGCGCGCTACCGACTGAGCCACCCCCGCCCCTGGAGAAATGTAAAAGGGGGCGGAGCCAAGAGACTGGATTTCCAATGCAGTATAACATTTCCCCCTCTTTTTATCATGTCTTTAAAAAATTTCTTGAAAATTGCATGAAATATAAAAAATTTAATAATTTTTACCTCTATTAACTTTATTAGCATTCTGAAGGGGAGTAGGCATGGTTCCCTTTCCCCCGCTCCCTAGATTCTGCCCTACTTGTTATATCTTTGTCTTAATACAATTTCTGTTAGTAAGTGAAGAGGCCATATGAACACTAGGCGGTTGTATATGTATAACAGAGCGAAAAAAGCAAAACTCTGTAACAAAGCAATATACATTCACAGCTTCATTACACTTTAATATAAATATTCAATTGAAACTGAATTTTGTGTATGGAGGTAGGCTCAGATCTAGAAACAAACTGAGGGGGAAAGCTTTGTTAAGCTTTGTGAAAAGCTTCGGCAATTTCAGATTAAGCATTACTATAAAAATTTATACCTCGTTGTTACTTGGAGAAAAAAAAAAGTGCACGCTTTGTAGAATGTCTTGATTTGCGCATTTAAGTATTATCGTTGAAATATACTCTCCAGCATATATTGAAACTTCCACTTATATGAATAGAAAACCACATTTAAAGTTCCCTAACTTCAAACTAAGATTTTTACAGAAAACAATGCCATTCGATATATATTAAGAATCTGACTCAAATCCCTTTAAATCTCTATTTTTCAGATATATTCGTTTAATATTTGAAGAATTATGGAAGCTATGAGATTTAACAGGAGACGCTTAATATATACTTCAAATTTAATGAAAGCCAAAATAAGAAATTACACAGAGTTCTAAATTTAAATTAATTTCAGCAAATGAATTGCGATAACAATTATTATTTGTGTTTTAATAAACTTTTGAGGCAAATATTTATAACTAGCAACACTCTGTTGAAGGTTTCAGCTTCCATAAATCTTTAAATATTAAATTAAAATTGTTGAAAATCAAGTTTTAGAAAAATCTCCAATTATCCCCAGCGTAATTTTTCGACAAAAAAAATTATCTTAAAGGTTAGGGAACTTTGAACGCGGCTTTGAAACTTTTTTATTGAATGCTTCCAATAATGTTGGTGAAGCGTGTACATTATTGTTGCATTCTACATCATATATTTGCCATATTTCATTGCCATTTTTATTCATTTCGTTCTAGCAATTATTAAAACCGATGTTGAATTTTAATGAGCACTCTCTATTTGCTATATATATATACTCTTCAATATTTGTTTTCATTTCTTTTTGTTCTTTCTTATTATGTTCCATTGAAATGAGATCTTTCTATCTCGCGCATTTACCTGAGTCCTCGGGGCGGGGGTGGCTCAGTCGGTAGCGCGTCAGGCTCGTAATCTGTAGTTCCCAGGTTCGAGTCCCAGCTGGGTCAGCGTTAAGATTTATCTCCGCAAAATTCCCCGCCCTGCCCACGGTCAGTAGGGGACACCGATGGGCTTGGAAAGGCCGCCGTCCGTCGGATAGGACGTTAAGCCGTGGTGCCGTGTGCGGGAGAGCCATACCCTGTGCACGTTAAAGAACACGCTGGATGGCCTTGACGGGAGGCTACCATCTGTCTCCCAACAGCTGTTCCAGTGGGTCCCCTCCCCCAACCTTCTCTGAGCCTTCGGGGTCCATGTGACCTGGCCGTCCGTCGGATGGGACGTTAAGCCGTGGCTCCGTGTGTGGGAGAGCCATACCCTGTGCACGTTAAAGAACACGCTGGATGGCCTTGACGGGAGGCTACCATCTGTCTCCCAACAGCTGTTCCAGTGGGTCCCCTCCCCCAACCTTCTCTGAGCCTTCGGGGTCCATGTGATCTGGCCGTCCGTCGGATGGGACGTTAAGCCGTGGCTCCGTGTGCGGGAGAGCCATACCCTGTGCACGTTAAAGAACACGCTGGATGGCCTTGACGGGAGGCTACCATCTGTCTCCCAACAGCTGTTCCAGTGGGTCCCCTCCCCCAACCTTCTCTGAGCCTTCGGGGTCCTTGTGGCCTGGCCATTTAGCCCATGGTGTGCAAAAAAGTGCCGCTCAGAGGTAAAACAATCCAATCCAATCCAAATGAAGAGAGTTGTCATCGAATTTCACTTGAAACAATATCAGACTGTTACTTATAATTAGGATTTCATTTCTTCCTATCAATATCTTGAACAAATGAAGTCTGAAAAAGCAAATCCTAATGTATTTTTTTTTCAGTTTTCTTGGCGTAAGACTGAATTCTTATTTTCACACATAATAAAGAAATTGGTTTTTCATGCAAAATCTTCAGTTGTGAAATAAGGTCTCGTCATTCTTCTATAAGAAATTATTTAAAAAATCAGAAAAAATGGGGGCACAGAGAAAGGGAAATAACTAAAAAGGAATATTTTATTATCAAACACAAAACGATAATACAGACATTTTTGTGTTAATTTTATGCCGTGTTTAAAGTTTATACTGAACACTTAAGTGGCATAAATTCGCCAGATATTTATTTGGAAAATTGTATTATTAAGGATTATTTAAGTACGTTCTGCTAGCTTACATGTAAGATTTCAATATGAAAAAAAAAAACTTATCCACTTTTACATTTTTTTTGTAGTTATGCCGATGTTACGATCAACAAATTTCCACTCTACTTCCTCGAAGGAGAGTATGAAAAGTTGAAAGAGATACCGGTGAGTTTTATTTTGTGCGTCGATTTACGTGGTTATGATGTATTGAAATTACAATCATAAAAAGTGTTACGATGAGCAAATGAATACAAATCTTACCGGAATAAATATATGATTGAATTGCGGAATGTACTTTTGCTTTGACAAATATTTAACTTAAATGAGGTCAATAAATATATTAAAGTATTTAAGCAATTTCCCTAGAAAAGTCAATTTTTATTCTATCCGTCTACATATGTAAGCAGTTTCTTCAAATTTACTACACAGGATTTTCTGACCTCTTGATCGGTATATAATATGGAGAAATGGGCTGAAAGTTTATTAAAAGGTTAATAATATTTTTAGCTGACTAATTTTTCGAAAATTAATACAGAACTTTTTTTAACTCAATTTAATTTGTGACTTAATAATCGAATCATGTCGATGACCTCAAAGTTGTATAAAATCAGTACCTTAATAATTGATTTTGATCATTAAGTATGCCATATCTAAATCTATAAAAATATTGGTAAAGGCAAGGAAATTTCGCTGCAAAACGAATAAATAAATAAATAAAAAATCCCCCTCAAGCAGCTGCTTGCCACAGAGGTCTAATAGGAGCCTGTCAGTTTATATGCCACAGTAGTAGATCTGAGAGGATGGCAGGACCTCAGCAGAAAAACGACATATACATCCATGCCTTACCCGGGGCTCGAACCCAGGTCCCTTGCATACGATAATATATTGGATGCAGCTAAGTAGACCCCTCCAGTTTTATTCTCTTGTGGGGGAAGACATCTTCTATATGAGTATCAATACTTTCACACTCAGCTGACAGAACAAATTAGGAAAAGTTTATAAATCGAAATTAATCACCTATTGTGCTACTTCCAGCGACAAAGATCAACAATTAGGGATGTCTTATAATAGAGGTTCCGTTCAGTGCCGGATTAAGGGGAGCAAAGAGGCTCGGGTTCCCCAGTGTAAAAAAGGGGGAATGTTTGGTATTAATACCAGCATCATTTTAAATAAAATTAACATGTTTGAAAACTTGTGCAAAATTTTAAATTGGTAACAAAAATATACTCAAAGAAAGGTATTATAAGTCGGTGCTTTTATCTATTTAGTAATTTATTTATGTTTCATTTCGAATAACATGAGGGAGGGGGGGGGGGGGGGGGGGGCAAAATCTTTAGGGGGCTCGGGATCCAGAATTGTTTATTCCGTCTCTGGTTCCGCCCTACTCTGTGCTGCGAGAACTTCCAACGCTCGTCATCAGGCGCCAGCTGAAATAAAGGCTTTACATAATCGTCCGTTCTATCTTATCTATTTTTGTTCTTGGCTTAGTGGATATTTCCTTCTAATCTGTAAGCCTTTCAGGTGATTTTTGTTCTTCGATCGTACCCAAATGTTCCTTAGAAAAGCAATGTTTCATATTCATTTCAAAGAGAAGAAAAATCAGTCAGAAATGTTCGGTGTGCAGAATGTGAAGATACGTAGTCAACATTTTCGAGATGCCTATTACGATCATGACCTATGAAACGAACTTTTAGGAATCCCTGTTAAACGTAAATTTTAAGGATATATCTATTCTATATATAAACCTTCCGAACGAAAATTCAGTCTTGGTTACGACGACCCGCTTCTACTCAGAACAAACGATTTATGTCTTGGCGAAAAACACAAAAGAGTGTTGGAAAAATAAATTGATAACTCTGAAAGCTACAACAATGTGCCTAACAAAAAAAAAGGAGCATTATCGCAGGCAACTGATAATTTAAATACCTCAGCTTATAATGCTCAAAAGAATCAAAGCTTATTGTCAGTGCGTCAAAGTCAGAGTATACGATGCATTAAATAATTAGAGCAACAGTTGCAAACTGTTATTAAAAAACTAAGCAAAGTCGCGGGGAAAATCTCCTTTTTCCGAGAAAGATAAAGATTTAAGAACAAAAAATGGAATTTACAGAAATACAATTTGATACAGCATAATAACTTCGGAATTCAAGAGAAAAGGAGGGAAAAAAACAAAGCTATTTCGTTGGATAATTCCAGGTAAACGTTTCTTAGTAAATTAAAGTTATGTTTATGCTAAGTCGGATTAAATGTCTTTTGGAAATGAAAACGTTTACAACGTACTTCAGGCGGTAATAATTTAATTTTTCTTTAGATTTTCCTCATGATTATTAAAAGTCGAAAATAAGATAAGTTGTAATAAATTGAGATTTGGAGTTTTAATTCTGTTGAATTTAAATTTAAGAGCAAAATCAAAATAATCACACAGAATCATCAAATACAAATTCTGTAGTAATTCGATATAAAGTACTAGTACATATGACATAATCATGAAATCTGTAATATCAATATACACTCAAAGGACCACTTTATTAAGTAGTTTCATGTTACGGCGATAGCAACTTATATACAAAACTTAGTAACTTCTTAAATATTTCGGATGGGGATGGCTCTATCATAGCGTTCGTAGTCTGCAGTTTCAGGTTCGAGTTCCGCCTGTGAGAGTATTGAGATTTACCTCCGTAAATCTCCCTGACGTGTCCTCGGCCAGTAGAGGGCACCGATGGGCTTGGAAACGCCGCTTTTCGTCTGGTGGGACGTTAAACCATGGCATAGTATGCAAGAGAGTCATACCCTGTGCATGTTGTTAAAGAACGCTGGATGGCCTTGATGGGAGGCTACCATCTGTTACCCAACATCTGTCCAATGGGTCTCGTTCCCCCAAACCTTCTCTGAGCTCTCGGGGTTCTTGTGACCTGGCCATTTAACCCATTGTGTGCAATGCTTCTTCGGCATACGAACGATAATGCTGTCACGGACTCTATAGTGAATTAAGTAGATCAACTAGTCCCTTACTTAAATTCACCGTTACTTAAGTGAAATGACAGGATCGTGGGTTGTTACACCCATACCGATATATGCCTCAGACTTGCTACACCAAGTGATGTATACAGATATGTCCAACAATTCAAGCACAAGAGTTGTATAGGGACGACACTGTTTATTCACATTTATATACAATCATGTATTGGGGATGCGCTCGACCAACACCTCCTACAAGAGAAGGCCATACAACTGCATCACAGAAAGATGACTACGTCTAGAGCCCCTCTATACCAGGCCGACCTATCCGCCATTCTTATGCCAACTGGTGACATGACTTAATGTTATAGTCAATGCAGCTGTCGTGTGCGCCGCAGTTTTTCGAATCCTTAGTATATAAAAAACAATTATTATCGGAAGATATTCAGCTGCGAATTGTCTAAACAGCTATAGGAACAATTGCACAGTGTTTAAATTCCAGGCTGATCCAATTAAAATGAAAAAAAGTGGGTTGAAAGAATTCGACCGAGATCGTGCATTAGGCTTACAACGTTCTATATTATGTACTTTTCACTATTGGTTCTGTATTTTAATGTTAATTTATGTGATATATCGATTAGTAATATGAAGATGAACGATAGCTACATTAAGTTAGTAGTCATTCATCATTTACGATTAAGTTTAGTTAATATTATAAAATATGCATGCGGCAAACTTCGATCGTGATGGCCGTAACCCTCTGCTTCCCGAGCGGGCATACCAAGATCGGCGACTACCGTAGTCACTAAACGCCGATCGTTGCTGGTCGGCGTTTATATAGGGGCTCTAGATGTAGTCAGTTTTCTGTGACGTAGTTGTACGGCCTTCTCTTGTAGGAGATGTTGGCTCGACTCTTTAGGCCTTTGC